>CM028131.1:1572832500-1574152500 GCA_016271365.2 Neoceratodus forsteri
CGCTATATATATCCTATCCCTCCTCTGGGTGGATTGGCTCATCTGCACAGGTTACCTAGAAGGATCCTGAAAGCCTGACACCCTGCCATTCTCCTGTAACCTTCTCCCCTCCCAGGGTAGGCTCCAGTCCCTTTTGACAACCCATGAACTTGCCAAGAAAGGCTTTTGGTATGCCTCCATCCTCCATGCAAAAAGGACTCTCAGAAGAGACCTAATCCCTACCCCCAGCCCTACATCACTTTGCCTTCTCGCTGTCGTCCTGCTACTGGCTGGTGACATACAACCTAACCCAGGTCCTCCACCTGACAACATCCTGGTATCCTCACCACAGGACCCCCACTGGGTGTCCTCGAAGGGTAAGTGGTTTGTGCACATGAACATTTGTAGCCTTAGGCCCAAGATGCAAGAGGTGCAAGCATGGCTGGACATGTACCAACCAGACATGTTGGCTGTCTTGGAGACATGGCTCAAACCACACGTACTCTCTCACGAGGTTGACTCCCTCGGTTACCGCTCCTACCGAAGGGATAGGACCAACAAAAGATGGGGTGGGGTCCTTATCTATGTAAAAGATACCCTGAACTCAGTACAGGTTAACCTACGGAACAATACCTGCACTGACAGCGAAGCAGTTTTCGTTCGCGTCACCCTTGGACACTGCAAGCACCTCATCGTGGGCTGCGTCTACAGCCCCGCTAAGAATGCTTTCCAATCCTTGGAGGCAGTCTTAAAGGACATAGCCAAGGAGGTCTCCTCAGAACTCCTCATCCTGGGTGACTTCAACTTGAACTGGACCCAGGATGCAAACCTGTCCCTAAAAGACTGCTCCAAGAAACAGATCTCGTTCAGATCATCTCCAGGCCCACAAGACTGAACCATAAAACTGGTAAACACTCCACCCTTGACTGGGCTATGGTGAACAACCCCCACAATAAACGGTCTGCTGGCACCCTGGCTGATGCCCTGAGCGACCACTCTCCCATATTCTGCCTCTGGAAGAATGAGGCACCCAGGGTCCCTCCAAGAATCCTATCTGCACGGGACTACTCCCACTTCTCACCCGAACAATACACCGACCACTTCAGCAGTATAGACTGGAGCACGATCAAACTCCTTCCCAACCTGGACGAGGTGGCTGCCTTCTTCCAGAGAACAGTCACCACAGCAAACCTCTTTGCACCCATGAAAAAGCTCTGTGCTAAGGGCAGCTGCTATAAATGGATAATCCCTCCATTAAAGGCCCTGATGACTAGCCGCGACAAGGCTCGGAAAAAGTTCAAGCACTCCTCCCTACCAGCCGACCTGGTGAAATACAAAACCCTAAGAAATAAGTGTAAACGGGACATAAAATTGGCCAAAAGGGAGTATGTCACGTGTATAAAGAAAAAAAAAAACCTAGGGAACCCTAGACTCTTCTGGGCTCACATTAATGATTTCCTTAAAGGGAAAGGGCGGTCCGAACCTGCCCCCATAGAAGTAAACAGACAGCTGTTAAATGACTAGCTCCGGGGGGCGCTGCTGAGCAACCATCTAGGAGGCAGCAAACTTATGAAGCTCCGTTATCTTTTGTTTAATTTCTGGTATTAAAATCAGTACTTTGCGCCCTTTAGAAGATTTTGGATGCCCTGGGATCCCTGCAGACATGGCTGTGATTAAAATGGGGAAGACTAAGGGATCGGCAGCTGCTTCATCAGACTTTTTTCAGCCTAAAAATAAGAAGGGAGGTGGGTCTACTCAGGCCGGAGCAGCAGGAGCCTCGGGTGTTGCCGAGGCAGAGGAAGTGTCCCTGGCTATGGTGAATTCCACACTGATGCAGCTAGTCCGGACAGTCCAGGATTTGAACCAAAAATTCGACCAGCTGACACCCTGTATGACAGCACTGGAAAGTAAAACAGAGCTCACTCAGCAGACGATTTCCAAATTGGAGCGGAACCTAAATAAAACAATGGATGTGTCAGCCAAACTCATAGGGGATACCACCGCACTCCAGAGACACATTGAGACTCTGGAGAACCAAGCGAGGGAGCGAAATATCCGAATATTAGGGTTGCAAGAGATGGAAGAGGGAGAAGATCCACTGGATTTTGTTAAAACTTTCTTACTGGAGATCTTCGGGTGGGGTGAGGATGAGCCGACGCTCTCCTTAGAACGGACCTTCCGACTCTCCCCTCGTAGAATGCTGCAAGCACAAAATGGCCCGTGAACACTGGTGGATGTCTGTTCGGGTGTCAGGGACCGGGATAGAATACTGACTGCTGCAAGGCGAAGAAGGAATCTTAAATATGGGGACTCATTACTATACATATACCCGGACTTGTCTTATGAGACCCGAATGCGTCGTAGAGCTTTTGATGGGATCCGGACTCGGCTTCGACAAAGGAAAATTCCTCACCAGTTGCTCCATCCAGCTAGGCTTCGAGTCATGTGGGAGGACAGGCAATATTTGTTTAATTCACTGTCGGAGGTTGGGGAGCTGTTGGGGCTTATGGACAAGGAGAGTTCCCAGGGACATGAAGTTAATGTTTCTGAGGGAGAGTGATCTTTTAGTGGACGTCACCCGAGACTGTAAAGTTACCGTTTCCTGATTGGCCTTGGTCTCTTCACTTTCTTTGGGATGGTACTGCATGTGAGGGATTAAGGGGGGGCTGTACTTAATATTTGATTTTTTTTTTTTTTTTTTTTTTGGCTAATAAGATATGTTAAATGACTGATGTCCCCGCCCACCCCCGTCTCTCGCTGGCACTGAATTACTATGGTTGTGGGCTGAGTATGGTAGGTCCACGTGGTGGATTTTGAGGGTGCTTATACGCACTAAGGTTTTGTATTAAAATATACTATTTGATTAAACCCTTTGCTTTAAATTAAGATAGGTTCTACAGCATTGGAACTGCAGCCAATTTGTGAATTCCCTGATGGGTTAACGGGGTACAGCTGCTTGTTTACCTAATTGTTGAGGGTTAAGAGTAGTTTTGGAGCTATTACAATGTATAAATTATATAATTTGCAGAGGGGGGTGAGCCGAAGGCTCACACACTAGCAGGCCCATGAGAAGTTGGCTGGTGGTAAATGTCCCTCAGTGGCTCTCCATAAGCTGCAGGCGTTACGTTACAGTTCTGTATTATATATGGGTAATTCCCCCCCAAATGTATTTACTCTAGGGGTGGGTGAGCATATAGCTGGGAAGTTTAATGTACTGATCTTGTCCTGTATTCCTGGACCCACCTGTGTGTGGATGCTTTCTGTGAATGTCTTACATTAAAGCTTAATAAAAATATTATACAAAAAAAAAAAATTGACGAGCTCCAGATTGCAACTGCACTCAACTACCACTTCACCAACCTCGATGTGCTCAAGGCTGGTCTACCACCCCCCAATACTGACCCCAAAATGGGGGCACCCCCAACCAAGGATGCCCAGCCTTCCACCTTAGGCTGGTCAAGCCAAAAGTGGTACTTTCACAACTAATGACCTTAACGACCTCAGACTCCAGGGGCCCCGATGGGATTCACCCTAGGCTGCTGAAGGATGGTGCCACCGCCCTAGCCAGACCTCTGTCTTGGCTCTTCAACCGCTTCTTGTTAAATGGTGCAGTCCCTGAACACTGGAAGCAGGCCCATGTGGTACCCATCCACAAGGGAGGCAGCCGGAAGTCCATTGGAAATTTCAGGCCAATCTCCCTCCTTTGCATCTTATCAAAGCTCCAGGAAAGGTTGATCTACAGCCAACTCCGCGACTACTTGGAGGTCCACCAACTTCTGGCACCCTCCCAGCATGGCTTCAGGACCAGGCATGGGATTGACACTGCCCTCACCAGATTTTCCACGGAAGTACTCTGACATGGACAAGGGATCCCCTACTGGAGCAGTCTTCATAGACCTGTCCAAGGCCTTTGACCTGGTGAATCACAACCTGCTCCTAGCCAAGTTGGGCAAAATAGGCCTAGACTGCCATGCTCTTAGGTGGTTTGAAAGCTACCTAACCGGTCACTCTCAGAGGGTAAAATGGAAGGATGCCATATCAGACTCACTCTCACTAAATGAGGGGGTGCCTCAAGTTTCGACACTTGGCCCCCTTCCCTCCTCTTCTCCCTGTTCACTAACGATCTAAGTGACCACTGTGGTGGGAGCGCTGCCGTCCAGTATGCAGATGACGCTGTCATCTATCGTTCCACATCCAACCTGCCTGACCTCAGCTCCTCACTCCAAAATGACCTACAATCCCTCGAACTGGCTCATCGAGAATAGAATGGTTCTCAATCACGAACAAAACCAAGGCCATGTTGCTTGTTCCCAGATCTCTAGGTCAGGACAGAAAACCACTACTACAGCTCACCTCTGCAGCTGGCACCTGCACAGAAAGTAGTGCCTTCCCTAAAATACCTTGGCCTCACCTTGGACCAGGGTCTCTTTTTTAAGAACCATGTGGACCAAGTCACCAAAACTATACATGGGGAAACTGGGCGCTGTCTGCCGACTAAAAGACCAGCTGGTACTGGAAGCTATAGTCGCCATCGCCACTAGTGTCGTCCTCCCCACACTCACGTATGCTGCCCCAGTTGTATTTGGGATGGCGAAGACTGAGAGGAACAGACTCCAAGTGCTGTACAACAAGGTGGCGCGCTTTGCTTCCCTGGTAAACCCCAGGAACCATCACTGCCATACCTTGTCACTACTCAACTGGCCATCACTGGACGCCCGCCTCCAGTACCCATTGCTGTGCCTAGCATACAAACTAATCATTCCGGATCCTCCCCCTAGTCTCTCTGGACTCATCACCGTAAAGACCAATCCTGGGCCCCTCCGCTCTGCAGGACGAACTCTCCTGCAAGTCCCCAGAGTAAGAACCAAGGCGGGAGGCAAATCATTCACCTACACTGCTCCCACCCAGTGGAACTCACTCCTTCCTGGTGTGCAGGAAGCACCCTCTATTAAAAGCTTCCGCACTAGGCTTAAGACCCACATGGTCACAACTGGCACCTGCCACTGTATCGACTCCTGAGACCACTCCATAGACTTTTAGGTCTCCTCGGACAGCACTTGACTCTGGCTGGGCAGTACTATATATCAACACTGTAGCTCTCCCTATTTTCTTCTCGGGGAATCTTGCATGTATGTAAATGGTAAAACATGAAATTCATTCTCACTGCCTCACAAGTATGTACCAAACTGTATCCCGCCTGTAATCTCATGTAACTCATGTTATTGCACTCTCTGTTCCTTTTGTAAATCCTGGGTCGCCCCTGAAAAAGGGACCTCCAGGGCCCAGTGGACTCACCCAGTCGCCAAAATTTAATAAATAAATGCTCGAAGTCTGGGCAATAAGATTACAGACCTAGAGGCTACCATGGCAGAAGCAGACCTAGACACAGTCACAATTGGAGTCCTGGTGCAATAAAAACCAGGACTGGGATGCAGCCATAACAGGTTTATACTCTATTCAGAAGGGACAGGATAGGTGAAAAGGGGGGAGGAGTGGCACTTTATATGAGGGAAAACATAAAAGCTATGGAAATGCAGGGAAAGCAGGGAAGAGTAGAGATACTGTGGGTCACCCTGGAGACATGGAAGGGAGGTCACTATTTGCACAGGAGTAATCTACAGACCTCCAGGACAGAGGGGAGAGGTGGATAAGGATATATTGGAAGCAATCCAAAGGATGGCATGCAAGGGGGAGGTATTACTGGTGGGGGGGCTTTAATCTACCAGATGTGGATTGAAGCCTCCCAGCTGCAGCAGTTAGAATTGGGGACATCCTGGTCTCCATGCAGGGGCCGTTCCTCTGGCAACTAGTTAAGGAACCCATGGGGGGGGCGTGCAGTACTGGACCTGGTACTGACAGACGGGGACAGTGTCACTGACATCACGGTGGGCAGCTACCTGGGAACCAATGATCATCGTATGGTGCGGTTCAGTATAAGAATTGGGCTAGTACCAAACCACACTAAATCAGGGGTCCTGGACATCAGGAGGGATGATTTTAAGAAAATGGGAGAATGCCTCAGGGCCACCCTAGGAGGGATAGGGAAACTGGCTGGAGTGAAGGATCAGTGGGCAGAAATAAAGGAGGGCATTGAGAAGGCGACAAACCTGTGTGTCAAGCAGGTTAACAAGGGCAAGAGAAAAGAGAGACTGCTATGAAATAGCGGAGAAAGGGCAAAAAAGCTAGCATTTAGAAGGTACAAGAAGACACAGGAGGAGGAGGACAGTGAGAGATATCGGGAGAAACAAAGGGAGGCAGGAAAAGCAGTTAGGAGCGAAAGGGCGCAAATGGAGGAGAATATTGCCAAGTCGGTAAAAAAGGGGGATAAAACATTCTTTAGGTGTATATATAGTAAGTGAAAAGAGGAAGACCAAAGGAGGAACAGTAAGGCTAAAAGGGGAAGGAGGGGTTTGTGTGGAAGAGGGGAAAAAAAAAAAAGCAGCAGACCTAATGAACAAATACTTTTAAGTATTTACACAGGAAAGGGTAGGTGATGGGCCACAAATAAGGGACAAGGGCATTAAAGGAAGGGAGTTGGACGCTAGTCCTTTTTACAGAGGAGAAAGTCCTCAAGGATTAGCATAACTAAAAATGGACAAGGCAATGGGGCCTGACTAGGTACACCCTAGGATACGGAGGGAGCTCAAGGAGGTGCTTGCTGCACCTCCTTCAACCTATCGCTAGATACAGGGTAAGTTCCGGGGGACTGGAGGAGGGCAGATGTGGTCCCACTTCACAAAAGTGGTAATAGGGAGGAGGCAGGAAATTACAGACCTGTCAGCCTGACTTTGGTGGTGGGTAAAGCAGGGTTTTAAATAACTGCAATAATTGATTAGCACTTTCATTGTAATCAATTGAGAAAAAGTAGATATATGCATTTTCTAGCAGTTCACATTGCTAAACAAATTGAGACACGAGCTGTGCATTATCCCAACTGATTATCAGTTTTACCTGTGAAAATGCTAATCAATTTTGCAGTTATTTAAAACCCTGTAAAGTAATGGAATCGCTACTGAAGGAAAGGATTGGTGAATACCTTGTGACCAGGGGATTACAGGATCCGAGCCAACATGGTTTCACAGGGGGGAGAGCTTGCCAGACAAACCTGATGGAGTCCTTGACTGGGTGACCAGAGAAGTGGATCAGAGCGGAGCGGTGGATGTGGCCTACCTGGATGTTAGTAAAGCCTGTGACAGCATTCCACACAGAAGACTGGTGAGCAAGCTGGGCAGCCTAGAAGTAGGTCCAAAAGTAGTAAAATGGGTAAGAAGTTGGCTAAGCAGCAGGAGTCTGAGGGTGATGGTAAGTGGTGTTCACTCTGAAGAATTCATGGTGACCAGCAGGGTGCTGCAAGGGTCAGTACTAAGCTCGGTCCTCTTCATTGTCTTTTAGTGACATTACTGGAGGGTTGGAAGGGAAAGTATGCCTGTTCATGGATGACACAGAATCTGCAACAGAGTGGACACATGGGGAGGGGGGGTGGTGGGAAAAATGAGGGACGATCTGAAAAAGAACTGGAGGACTGGTCAAGGGTTTGGCGACTGGGTTTCAGTGCAAAAAAAAAAAAGTGCAGAATCATGCACTTGGGGCACAGAAACCTGGGGGCAATGTACCAGTTGGGCGGGGAGGTGTAGGCAACCACAAAACAGGAAAGGGACCGGGGGTAATCATTTCTGATGATCTGAAGGTAGCAAGGCAGTGGGAAGGCTAGCAGGATGCTCATGTGCGTAGGGAAGGAAATCACCAACAGAAGGGGGAGGTAGTGTTACCCCTGTATAGATCGATGGTGAGGCCCCACCTCCAGTATTGTGTCCAGTTCTGAAGGTGCAGCTGTCAGCAGTCCATCTTCCAAGGAAAGACCATGTGCTGGCGGATTCCCTCAACAGAATCCGCCAGGGGCATCAGGAATGATCTTTAAGCAAGCAGATGCTGGCCACAGTCTTCAGGAGATGAGGCACACCAGAAACAGATCTATTGGCCTCCAAAAAAATATTACCAACTCTCTTTTTTTTTTTTTTGTGTTGCAGGCCTCCAGCAATGGGCTCAGTCCCCATGGACATCCTGACCCTGGACGTGGGGTGGGGGGTGTTCCTGTATGCTCCCCCCCCACCCCGTTCCCTTTACTACTAAGAGTTCTCCAAAATTATGAGCCAACCTGCAACCATGATATTAGTGGCCCCAGACTGGGCCAGGCAGCCTTGGTACTCCCTGCTCCTGGCCCTCTCCATCAAACAGCCCATTCATCTCCCACAGACACACAGTCTACTGACCATGTCTCAGGACAGAATAACCTTTCTGAACCTCAAGTCACTGTGCTTCAGATCCTAGTTCCTAAGGAGTTAAAGTACTCTGATTTTTCATTTTTCAGATGAGGTCCTCAAGGTTTCCAGGAAACCTGAGACCAGAAAGACACGCTTCCAAATGGGAAAGGGTTTCTGTGTGGTGTGCTCCTAAACGGTTTAGTTCTTTACAGGCAGACCTGCCCATACTTTTGGATTACTTGGGTCACTTGCAGTCTTTGGACCTTGGTTCCTCAATCCTTAAAGTGCACCTGGCAGCTATTTCTGCCTGTGTTTCAGCAGGTAATGGGAAAACTGTGGCTTTACATCCCATTTTTAAAAAATTCTTCAAAGGTCTGATGCATCTGTAGCCTTCTGTAAGGGAACCAGTCCCTTCCTGGCATTTGATCCTGTGTATAACCAGGCTTATGGACCTCCCTTTGAGCCTGTGGCTACTGTGGATTTGAAGCGTGTCACTTGGAAATTAGTCTTCTTGGTGGCCATAACTTCTGCCAGGAGGGTGTGTGAGCTGCAGGCCCTCTGAACTGATCCTAACTACATGATCTTTCACAGAGACATGGTGATCCTTTGCACTAAACTTTTCTTGTGAGGTAGCACTCAACTGGTAAGTAAGGAACTAAACTGAAAAAACCCATACGATAACCCCTAATCTAGTGTCTATAAACAGGACTCACCAATTCCTGTCCTTTGGCCCAGTTATAAAAGTTGTCTCCCACTTTGCAGTGATTGTACCTGCACAATTTCTCCCTTTAAGTCTACTCTTACATTTTGCTTCCTTACATAACTTCCCCATCCCCTCCCTGACTGATCTCCTATTGGGTCTCCATGTGTTGATTGTTTTCCCTTTTCAAGCTGGACCTTGGATGCTCTGCTCCCTCGGGAACTCTCAGCTCTAGGACCTCCAATGTTGCCATCCTCCCACGTACTCCCTAGCTTAGTCAGAGACCTTTGTTACTTCCCTATCGCTCTCTGCACTCAACACTGCTGTCTCTTGCTGTTCTGCCACCCTCAATCTACCAATTACATCAGATATGTTTACACCAACAAACTTAAATTATGCAAAAACTGGAGACTAACTCATTTAATATTTCTACTTCTCCTCTTCTGTGGCTCTGTTCACCCCAACCCTGGACCAGCACCCCCGATCTCACCCATAAACCCCACACTGGCCATGACAAGAAATTTATCAGCATTGTCCGCCTCAACATTCAAAGTATCATTACTAAGAAAATTCCCTTTGAAGCCTAGGTAGAGTACAATTTTTACATCATCTCCCTCTCTGAGACCTGGCTAACCCACAAAATTGCATGAAATCCCACTCAAAGGTTATTCCCTAATTAGGAAAGATGGACTAAAAAAAAAGAGAGAGGTGGTGCCTGCCTGTTCTTTATAAAAGTCTCTTATACACTGATACTTCTGTACTTGAATCCCTCTCTGTATATCTAATCATAAGCAAAAACAAAATTTTAACTATCACATCTGTCTACCCCCCACCCGGAACACCCTCTTCTGAATTTGAATCCCTCATCTCAGTCAGGTCATCCTTCCCAAGTAATAGGGAATGGATCATATTAGAGGACTGTAATATAAAATGGGACAGTAGCCAGTCCGACTGCGCCAAAGAACTACTTGCCAGTTCTGGACACCACAAGATAATACCCACCCCCACCAGAACAAATTTCTAAAATGGGAAATGGCTCTACCATTGACTGGATCATAGCCTCGGATCTCTCCAGAGTGACTGCCTCTGGTGTTCTCCCTGACTCCATCAGCGACCACTGTGCTGTTTTCTGTTGCTGGTCAGCCAGATTCCCCAAATCTACTCCTAACTACATCTTCACAAAACAGTTGAAAAAAGTAAACGTAGAAGAACTTTCCCTTGCATTTAAATCGGCTGACTGGTCCTTCACTGCTGATACAAAAAAAAAACATAGACATTGCACTTGATGATTTCACAAAAACTTTTGACATCTGTGACTCCCTCATTCCCAAAAAGATTTAGAGTCCGTGGGCGCTCTAACAAGTGGATCATTCCAGTGCACCTCTAACTTGTACGTTGTAGAGATGAGGCTTAGGCAAAGTACAGGAAATCACCCTCCCCCGTTCTCCTCCAAGAATATAAAACACTCTGAAACAGATGCAAGGCAGCGGTTCGAACTGCAAAAATCAACCACCTTAAGAACAGCCAACTTTACAACAGAGCAAATTTCAAACAACTTTGGGGGACTTTAAACTCCTTCTTGGGTAAAGAAAAAAAGTGCGAGCAGATCTCACTTCAGTTGGAAGGGAAATTAACAAACGACCCAACATGCATGGCCAACTTGTTTAATTCCTTCTTCAGGGACCTTGACAAGTATAAGACCCCCCTCTCCTTAGCCTCCCACAGGCAGCCTCAAAATCCCAACCCTTCCTCGAAAGCTTCCTGCCCCCCTTTCTACTTCAAAGCTCTCTCACCCACTCTGATACTATGAAACTTATAAGGAAAAACAACCCTAGACCCTACACCGGTCCAGATGGTCTTGATTTTCGCATCCTTATACTCATGATATGACATTATCACTCCTTTCACCAGTATCCTTAATTTCTCCCGCTGTACCAGTTCCCTCCCTGTGGCCTGGAAAAATGCTTCCATCAGGCCTCTGCATAAAGCTGGCTCTAAACGGAAAGTAAGCAATTACAGGCCCATCTCACTTCTCCCCCCACTATCCAAAATCATGGAAAAAAGAGTTCATTCACAAATCACTGAGCTCTTAAACAAATATGACATTCTGACCGAGGCTCAACACGGTTTTAGGGCCAAACACAACATGGAAACTGCACTCGTTAGATTCACACAGGACATTTACAGGGCCATGGATGACAGTTTTTACACGGGTGCAGTTTTTGTGGACCTTACCAAGGCTGTTGATTTGGTGGACCACAGCCTTCTACTTTGTACACTTGCCCTTCTGAATTTCTCTGCAGATGCAGTAAATTGGTTTGGTAACTATCTAAATGCAAGGTTCCACAAAATGTCATTGAGGGACATCATTTGTCTGAATGCCTTGAGTATGGAGTTCCACAAGGGTCAATACTTGGGCCCCTCTTTTTTTCTCAGTTCATAAATAACATACCTTCCATCTGTTCTCATACCAACATCATCCTATATGCGGATGATGCCGCCTTATACTGTAAGGATACAAACCCTTCCTCCCTTCTCTCCAAACTTCAGATTTTCACAGCCTCCACTTAGGGAATGGTCCTTAACTCCAAAAAAAACTAAATGTATGATCTTCATTGTCACACATAAACCATCTAATTTCAATTTCACCCTCCTAGGTAATTATGGCATGGTCATTGAGCGGGTTCATGAATTTAAATACCTTGGCCTAACACTAGACAAGCACCTCTCCTTCGACCAACACATAACCCAATTAATTAACAATATCCACCAGAGACCTGGGCTCCTGTATAGGATCAGGTAGTTCTTCACCCTGGAATTGAGAAGTAGGCTGGCTTCCAGCTTAGTGTTGCCTCTTCTTGACTACGGTTCCATCATCTACTCCTCTTACAGCAATTCCGTCATGTTCAATAAGCTCAAAACGGTATACAATAACATTATCAGATTTGTGACTGGGCTTCCCTGTCATATCCACAGCTGTGCTCTCTACGAGAAAGTACATTGGTTGTCCTTTGAGGACAGGTTCACATGGAAGGCTTCCATGTTTCTCTACAAAATCCTCAAGTCATCTTCCTCACAGTGTCTTCTCTCTTTTCAAGAAGGCATGCCCCACCCATCTCACTAGGAACACTGCCACATACCCTTTTTGGGACCCTTACTGAAACCTCTTTTGGGTCAAAGATCACTTACCTTCAAAGGTACCAAGCTTTTTAACACTGTCCCACCTAACCTTGTTTAGTAGACCCTCTCCTGGTACTTTTTAAGGTTAAACTGAAGGAGCGCCTACTCAATAGACCACCTTGCAACTGCCACAGGTAGCGTTTCAAAGTTTCTTTACTACTGTTCCGGGCAATCCCATTTGGCGCCTGCACAAAAAGCTCACAATTTCTGCTAGAATTTTTCCCTCTTTGTTCTCTTAAGATATTTCTCTAACCCATGTCCACCACACTGCTTCCATGCCTCCCTTCCCCCTAAGCTTTTCTCCGGGTTTTACCGCCCTTTCCTGTTAGGTTTACTTATGTATATTTGTACATATTGTATAGACTTGCTGTCAATATTGTGGTTGCTGTATGCAAGCCACTTTTCCTTTTCCACAGTGTATGTAATAGTCTTTCAAAGTATGTAACTGTGCTGGTGGCTGATATTCTTGTATCGTACATTTTTGTCTTATTTTGTATATTTCGAACCATGTGTCTGTACAAAGTGTATATATTCACCACTGTTTTAACCTGAAAACTGGACACATGTGAAAATGGGCAGTTTGCCTACATGTCTTACCAGTATAAAATAAAAATGAAATTAAATGAGCCAACAGTGTTTCACAAATAGTCATTCCAAAAAAAGCCGGGCTAACTGACGAGGATATTACAAACTTCCAGCACATCTTGGGTGAAGAGGAAACAATTTTATTTAGAAAACATTAGTTAAGTGTCACCCATCGCCATCTACGTTTCACGCTTAATCACGTGCTTTTTCAAGGCCCTGAAAAAGCGCATAATTAAGCACGAAATGTTGGTGTCAAAGGGTGCCACTTTAAACTATTAAAATTGTTTTATCTTCACCCAAGCTGTGCTGGAAGTTTGTTTGTCATTCTCAGTTAGCCCGACTTCTTTGGAAATAATCCTTTGGACTAACAGGAAATTCCTTCCCAAGGTAGTGTCTGAGTTTAATTTGAATTACAGGAATGTCCAGTTCTGGTGAGCAGAGGCTCCATAGTCTAGATGTTAAGAGGGCACTCAGTTACTATCTGGACCGCACTAAAGACCTCAGAGCTTCCACTCACAGCTGTTTTTTACCATATGGTGAAGTAGGCAAGCCAGGCCAGCTTCTAGTAACATAGAATATGGATGGCAGATAAGGACTGATAGGCCCATCCAGTCTGCCCATTTCCCTACCTGTAATAGCAGAAGGTGACCCTATTTGGTCACCATCTTAGCCTATCCTTTCCACCTCTAGGGTTCCCTTATGTCTATCCCAAGCAAGCTTGAATCTCTCAACTGTGCTTGCTCCCACCACCTCTCGTGGTAGGCTGTTCCATGTATACACCACCCTTTCAGTGAATAAGTTCCTCATGTTACCCCTTATCCTGCCCCCCCCCCCCAAATCTTATATCGTGCCCTCTTGTTCTTGTATCCGTCCTATACTGGAAGATGTCCCCCCACCTGCACCTTATTTATGCCACTAAGATACTTGAAGATCTCTATCATATCTCCCTTTTACCGCCGTTCCTCCAGCGAGTACATATTGAGGTCCCTCAGTCTTTTCTCATATGGCTTGTGGTGCAGGCCCTGTACCATCTTGGTCACTCTTCTCTGAACTGCCTTCACCCTGTCTGCTTTTACGAAGATGAGGCCTCCAGAACTGTACTCGGTATTCCAGTTGAGGTCTCACTAGTGTTTTTGTATAGTGGTATCAACACCTTCCTTCTGCTTGTGATACCCCTACCAATGCATCCCTGCACACCAGTGGCTCTCCCTATAGGTTTCGTACACTGTTTGGCTGCCTTCAGATCATCTGAGATACCCCCAGATCTCTTTCATCCCTGGTGACTGCCAGTGATTACCCTCCCATCATATAGCTCGCTTTAGGGTTTCTGCACCCCAGGTGCATGATCTTGCACTTCTTTGCATTGAACACTAACTGCCACACTTGTGACAATTTCTCCCAACTTTTCTAGGTCCCTCCTCATTTCCTCCACCCCATCTGGTGTGTCTACCCTGTTGCAGATCTTGGTGTCATCTGCAAAGAGGCAAAACTTTCCTTCCAGCCCTTCAGCAATGTCACCAAATACTTTGAAAAGGACTGGCCCCAGGACTGATCCCTGTGGTACCCCAGTGGTCACTTCTTTTTCCTCAGACTCGGTACCGTTGACCACCACTCTGCTTTTTATCCCCCAGCCAGTTCCTAACCCAGTCCATCACTGTTTGACCCACCCCTAGGCTGGCCAACTTCTTCAGCAGTCTTCTGTGTGCTACTGTGTCTAAGGCCTTGCTAAAATCGAGGTAGGCAATGTCTGCTGCACCTCCCTGATGCACCACCTTTGTCAGCTAGGCAAGAAAATCTATCCTATAGGTTTGACATGACCTTCTCAATGTGAAGCCTTGTTGTCTCGAATCTTTGCCTCCATTGGCTATTAAGTGGTCAACATTTCTTTCTTTAAGTAGGACCGTTGCTTTATGGATAGTCTGTTACATCCAGTTCTGCTACAATAAAGCTAGCAAGCAGCCACCACAGAGCCTTGGGGAACACTCCACTTGTGGCACTGCTGCCTCTGTGGCAGCTGCAGGGGATATTTCCTTGTTAGCAATTTGTAAAGCAGCTACCTGGAAAACTGTAAACACCTTTACGAAGCACTATTGCCTGGATGTGCAGTCCAGAAGGGATGCCAGATTTGGCCCTGCTGTCTTGCAGGGTCTCTTCCCTAAATAGGTTCTGTACCCAGCCTCCCGAGGTACTGCTGTGTAGTCTGCTTAAGTAAGCATAGTGAGGGATTCGTTCAGAACCTGGAAAAGGTTGTATAAGAATCATTGTTTGGTATTCAGTTGCTTGAGCATTACTTATTATTTAATCCTCAGCCAGTTTTGGAGTGTCCTCCCCCCCCCCCCCAATCCTTGTATTTTTTATCCTCGGCGGGTCGCAGCTGCTCATTGGCAACCCTACTGGACTCTTGAGTCATTCTGGAGCTTGAAAGCTATATATGTCCTGGCAGACCCTGGAGCCGGCCCGGAGGCTTCATCTTGCAGCGCCCCTGACATTTCTTCATCTCTCCCCCTTTACCTGGGGCCCCAGACAGAGAGGCACATGTGCCGTCTTGCTCGATGATTGCCCTTTCTCCCACCCAATTTGGCCTAGTGCCTAGCTCCCTCGGCTTGCGCTGCCCCTGGCCTCCGCCACAAGGCAGCCAAGAGCTGAGAGGAGCTCAGATCCTCCCTGAGAGGAGAACTGCCCCTGTAGCTCAGTCCTGCGCCACCCTCACTCTGTCACACTCCAGTGGCCCGTGCTTGTTCCCGAACATGGGTCACCAGTGTGATGAGAAGTAAGGCATCCAGCGCCTCAACCCTCTGTGCCACGGGGCTGGCATTTTGGAGTGTTTTTTTAACATAGTCTGCCATAGCTAGGCCTGAGAGGTCAGTCTTTAAAATTTTTTTCTTTTGATAATTTTTTCCTTTAGGTATAGTTAGGGTTTGGTTAGTGATTCATGGCTATTGTCCGGTTGGCACTTGAATCTCAAAATAAATCTGGCGTTGGGGAACAGAACACAGCGCCACCACGAGGCAGAGTTTCGAAAGTGCATTACAAGTTCCATTATTTGCATAGATTCAGCACTCTCTGGGGAAGTTTAACTTTCCAGTCTGATTGTGCATAAGTAAGCATAGTGAGGAATCCCTTGGAAGAAGCAAGCAATGTTACTATGGTAATTAATTTTAACAGATAAAATTGCTACGGTACTATTTTTTTTTTTTTTTTTTAGGTGCCAAATCATTAAAACAGACTTTGAAGGCTGAAAGGTTACGTATGCAAACTTGAGGACATCTAATTATGCGACTGTCGCCCATTCCTAAAATCCTAATGTGTTAGGAGATAGAGGTCAGCATTATTCCATGCCCAGGCCTATATCAGCTGAGATGTGTATTCAACCACATTAGTCTTAATAGTACCACAGTGTAATTTTTTTTTTTTTTTTTTTAACTTGCAGAATGCTGTACCTCTCTGTACCTTGGATGCTGGTCTCATAAATGAGAAAACCTGTTCAAAAATATTTCCGTCTTTTGCAGTAGTATTTTCATGGCAATTACGGCATATTGGATAGCTGTCTTCGACAGTGACAGTATTACTGGACTTTCATTTTCTTGAAACCAAGATTAAGTCCAGGTTGCAGATTTCACCTTTTTGGTGGGTTGGAAATGGCCTCCCCCTCCTCCTCTTCATTAAATACACGTGGCCAGATGGTCCTGCTTTCTTTCTCTACTTCAACTTCCATAGCTGTACTCTGCATATTTTTTTTTACCCAACAGAAGTTTAAATACAATAGATTTTATAAACTTATGTGATAGTGGATTATGAGTCTCTAAATGGAGCAACGCATACAAAATTGCCAAAGCTGTTCATTTTTAATTTTTGTGGAAGATAGAAAAAATATCAGCTGCTGATTCATTGACCTTGTATGCCGAAAGACAGTATGGTCGGGTAATAGTACTGCTGGTTAATCTGAATATATAATGGATTCGAAACTGACCTGCAGATAATCACATAACCTGATTTGACTGACACAGATCTTTTTTGTTTTAAATATTCCTGTCCACCGACAGTAATTACATTAGAATCTCTGAATGCATGTATTGAAATAGAATTTGTGTTGTGTTGCTAATGCTTTTCCTGTGATCAGTTATCTGTCACTGTCAAGTTTGTTACACTTGGTCTGACTCTGTTTGTGTTTTTTGCATTACAATATCTTTTTAGTCCCCCACCAGCCCAGCCTCCCATTCCTTCGGGCAGCCAAGCCCCACCACACTGCTCCTCCCGACCGTCGTGTGCTGCTCCCTCGTGTGCCAGCCCTGACCAACCCAACATATCCCTTCATCGGGGGCACCCCCCCCCACCTGTGGAGGTACCGAGAGGGGAGACTTTCATGTGCCTGTAGGCACTTTCTTCCAACCTCGCTTGGGCGGCGAGGGTCCAGCTCGGGCACTCCAGGCTTTGTGGCGATGGGAGGGCCGGCCGTAATCCAGGCAGCTTGGGTGGTCTTTTTTTTTTTTTTTCCTGTACCCACCAACCACTGGAATGCACACTGTGACGTCTTTGCATTGTGCATGCAGCGTGTGGTCACCCACGCCGCAAAGTGCAGTGCCGAAGCCGGCCACCAGGAGCCGCCAAATGGCATTGCATTCTTGGCTCCCTTCCCGGAGGAGAATGTCCAAAGGATGCCTTGGAGTCCTCCCTGCCAGCTTCTGCTCCTGTTGTCCCAGGCTTGGGTGCGAACCCGGGTTGCCAACGTGCCAGGCGATCAGTCCCATAGCGCCTGGTGCCAGCTCCGTTTTATGTTTTGCTGGGTAAGTTTGATGAGATGGGGATAACAATTCAGCACTGGAGTGTATAGCAGAATATTGCAGCAGGTGCTGACAAAGATGGCAGCCAGCGATACTCATAAGCTCATATACAAAGGCACACAACGTTTTAGACTTTCTCTTTTTTGTTTTAATATTCCTTAACAAAAAAAACTAAAGATCTTTGTAAACTAACAGCTTTTATTGCATGTTTGTTTTTTTCTTCATAAACTGTCTTTGAAATCACTGAATTGTTTAGATTTGCCAGAACTTGGAGTCAGACATGTTCATGATGGTAACTGAATGGAAAGGAGGCCCAGCATTTTCCCTGTCCATTTTGCAAACTTGACCTGTTGTTGTCACTATTGACAGGCTCTGTAGCAGGTTTTGTCATTATACCAAGTTTCCTGCATCATTTTTTCCCCTCACTCTCCCACCCCCACAAAATACCAAGACATGGGACGTGCATGTCAATAACACACTCATCATGACCATACACATATTCTGTTTCCAGCTGTGCCACCACCCTTGAGCCATCTCAGTGGACATGCAGCAGGACACAGGGGTCAGGTGTGTCAGTGGCTGCCATCCCTCTTTACTCATAAAGGGAAAAAAGCGTCAACAAAAAAGGATTTTGTGTGTGCTTTGTCTAGCCCGACTACATTGCCCACAAATAGAGATAGTACTACAAACAAAACAGGACAGACTGGTACCATTTTGAGATTCACAGGTACTTGCATACAAAAGGCCACAAGCTGAGCTGCTTGGCACTTTGGACCGCACTGGTCATTTGTCAAAACACACTTTCTCAAAGGACCTATGGGGTCTGAATTGCCTGGGAACTCGCCTTGTGACCTTTTGAATCCAGGTACCTGGCGCACATCAAACAAACGGTTAGAAGCTTGAAATGTTTTGTTGTCTCCCCAGATTTTTGAGGGAGAACTGGGGGGGGACATACTCTGACCGGTTGGCTACATGTAATACACTTGAAGCGTAGCGCCAATAGAGAGAACGGCTGGCTCTGAGGTATATTCAAACAATATGCTAATTAGGAACTGATCATACTGTTTGAATATCTGACCCTGGAAGCCCAGAGCAGGTGGCTGCCCTGTCCCGCTCAGCGCAACCAGTGTTAGTGCTGAATACCGCCATTGGGAATGCGTGACGCAAACCTGGATGCACCATGACCCCATGTGCGATATTCAGCCAGTAAATGCTAATGAGCTCATTGGAAATGCGTATGCAACCTGATGCACCATGACCCTATGTGCGATATTCAGCCAGTACATGCTAATGAGCTCATTGGGAATGCGTGGCGCAAACCTGGGTGCACCATGACCCCATGTGCGATATTCAGCCAGTACATGCTAATGAGCTCATTGGGAATGCATGGCGCAAACCTGGGTGCACCATGACCCCATGTGCGATATTCAGCCAGTACATGCTAATGAGCTCATTGGGAATGCGTGGCGCAAACCTTGGTGCACCATGACCCCATGTGCGATATTCAGCCAGTACATGCTAATGAGCTCATTGGGAATGCATGGCGCAAACCTGGATGCACCATGACCCCATGTGCGATATTCAGCCAGTACATGCTAATGAGCTCATTGTGAATGCGTGGCACAAACTGGCACCATGCATGCTCATTGGCATGGCTACGCCAGGAGGAATGCGCTCCGGCAGACGTTCCCAGCCCTGATTGTGAGACAAGCATTACGGGTGCCCTGGCTGCCTTGATGGTCCCGTGGAACCCCCTCCCAGCCCCCAATCCCACAGTAGCACACACTGAACATCCCCAAACCTGGGCCTGTCAACGGTGTTGAGGCCCCCGGCCGTTTCCCAGTCCACGGGGTCATACCTCACACACCAACCCCGGCAGTAAAACGCCTGCCCCCCGCCAGGACCGACAGTGCACAGCATACCTTGGTTTCCCCGTATCTCTGGTGGTCCAGCAGTCCCCCTTCCCCACCATGACAGGATCCACACCCTGCACCTTTCCCAATCTTCCCGGAGCTGGCGACTGGCTCTGCCCTCCACGGCCAGCCGCCAGCTGCACTGTCATTGGACTGGTACTGTGCATAAGGTGCTCCCAATTGATACGCATGAACTTTGTACAATACCAGTCCAGTGACCATGCAGTTGGTGGCTGGCTGTGGAGGGCAGAGCCAATCACCGGCTCCGGGAGGATTGAGGGAGTGGGGGCCCTGTCATAGTGGGGTGGGGCTACTGTGCTATGGAAATTGTCAGGGGCGGTGTGTCATGGTTCAGACGCCGGGGAGGGGCAGCCCTGCACGCAGGTTATAGGTTCTGGTGGGGTTCCTTCTACGCACAAGGACTGGGGTTTGGGAGAGGATCATAACCCATACAGGGTTCAGGAGGGGATGTGCGGTCGATGTAAGATGGGGTTTGGGAGGGAGGACCCTACACTATGGGCTCGTGGGGCATGGTTGCCGTTACAGTGCTCGGAGATGTGAGCAGGGGTGGGGAGCCACATGTCTGCTGGGGCTGGCAGGCTGCTGTGCCCTGGGCTGCACTTCCACAGCCTGCCTGTGGATGGCCGACTGATTTAGGACAGCTTTCCCTGGCCTGTCTGCGTGGCACAGTTCAGGCGCTTGCGGGGCGCAAGCCCATTGAATATGCCCATGCGTGGCACATTCATGGGCACGCCCCTCTTGTGCAGTTTGCAGTCTCTGTGGGCCATGGAACATTCTCCTTTGTGTGGCGCAGCACCGCCAGTTGAATATCACGTTGCAGCACATTGTGTGGAATGCGTAGCACATCTCATTTTTCTGTCGAGATGCGCCACACATCCCCTTTCAATATGGGGGCCCTGGTCTCTAAGCACCTTTACACTGGTCTTCCAAGACCACAAACAAAACAGTACATTTTTAGAACCAGCCTATATCGAAATTAGTAAACCTAACATTCATTCCTAGATGGACTGGAATTTTTCATTGAGAAAGGAAAATATTCCCCAGTGATTGTTTTTTTTTTTTTTTTTATCCTAATATCACAGAACCCCCCCCCTCCCCAAATTTATTTGTTTTTGTTAACCAGGTAGGCACACTAGACAACAAGTGCCTATTTTCAGGTGTGACCCAGTAGGTTACAATACAAAAGAGAAAAAAAATTACGATACAGCAAACATGGTACGTAGTCATGGTAACACACGGGCTCACGTAACATGTGTAGCCAGAGTACAGTATGGAGACATGCATGGAACCTTGTGTTCGATTTGTCCTCCTTACCGTATCTTGCAAGATACCATTGTCTTCTGTACCATTTTATGCAAGTTGAAGCAGCACATCCAACCTCATCCACTTACCTCTGGTGTAATTAAAATAATAGCAGATGCAACAGCTGAATTCTTTACTAGTTGTAGTCTCTTTCTGTTCGTTTACTTTTTTTTGTCCCCTTCTGTCCACCACAGTGGTTCTCTTCAGGGTACCCTAGGCTGAAGCCCCCTAGTCCCTCCCTGGGTAACTCCCTTGAAGACCCACCGGACCTACCTCCATTCTGCCTCGGCCTGCCTCCCCCACCCCCCGGTGGGGACAGAGGGGGTTCCGGGTATTCCCCCTCCCAGTCCATTGTAGTCTGTGTCAGGAGGTCCGTGTGGTGGTCTGCCAGGAGCCCGGTTATGGAATCTGGAGCAGCCGGGTCTCTTCTTTGACTGCCATGGTGGAGTGTTTTTCCTGTTTTTGGTTCCGCCCCACAGGATGCTGGCATGCTAGGGAAGCCTGGGGCAGAGCATGTCGCAACTTGCTGTCGCTCTGTCTCCTGGCCCATGTCCTCCCACCAACTTACATGCCGTCCCGCTGTACCTCTACCTGTGGTCATCCAGGTGGCGGGACAAGTATCTCTCCCTCCCTCCCTGGAGAAGGAGAGTAGCCAATGGGAGCTCAGTCCCCTCCCCCCGGCCGGCCCTCCAGATCTTCTTTCTGTTCTTGACTGTGATGAGCAGCAAAAGCAGAGTTGCGATCTTGATGGGATGAGACAGACAACACTGTGCGTCAGTCCACCAGAATTTCTAGAAGAATTTTGTATTGAATTTATTTTTCTCTAGCTGTTTTAAAGGCCAAACAAATAATCCATTTAGGTTAACACAGCATACACAATTTATGTTAACAGTACAATACATCATTTATTTATTTAGTTTTTGTTGACCGGGTAAGTGCACTAGACAAATCCTGCCTATTTTCAGGCATGACCCGGGGGAGGGGGATACAGATGAATGCCAACTGACCTCGAACCAGATTAAGCTGTTGTATATGTGGTCTTCCAGTCACTTGTTGAAGGGCAGGAGCAGTGCAGCTCCACTTCATGAAAAATGCTTAACAGTCTGGAAATAAGCCCTGCAGGAACAGGTCACAAGCCTGCGCCCCCACCCCCCTCCCAAAAAAAAGTAAAATAATATATAATTTCAGTCATCATTTGTGTCAGCATTCGGTTGTGTTGATTGTCACCGCACCAGAAGAACTGTTTTGTTACTTTTTTTTTTTTTTTTATCGAGAGAGTTCCACCCACTGTTGGGTTGCACTGCTGCACCCACTCATCAGCACTCTTTCCCGCTCCCAGCCTGTCCAGCTCGCCAACCACATCACCAGTCATTCATATAAGGGACTTGCATGACTGAATCCCCACATATTGCCCCGATCATTGTGGGGACAGAGAGCAGAGGGAGGGAGTCCTTGACCCCCACCCCCATCCATACCTCAGGCCCATAACCAGACTTGGTGCATGCTGCTGCAGAGCCGGGTTGGTGGCGGGGATTCTGGGAACTGACCCTGTCACAGTCAGTCAGTGGATCATTCTGCGGTCAGTGGTTTTCTCCCAGGAGATCTAGGCGTATTGTCTGTGTGAATGGTCTGGAAGTCCAGATGCACTGCTTCATGCTTGCCACCAGGCCTGCCAGATCCTCCTCTCTCTCTCTCTCTCTCTCTCTCTCTCATGCAATTCTGCTTTACTGCAACCACCAAAAGTACCTCTCGGCCTCTGTGCTGTGTGTAGGTCAGTGCAATGGGGAATAGTCCGAGAGACTGTTTACGAGAATTGAGGCTAGATAGATAAAAACCAGTAGATCAAGAAAAATAATTCTGTAGTGCTCTACACTGTCATTGGGTAGTAATTACGAATGGGTATTGTGCACTCCTGCTGGAAAAATGGCACAGTCCAAAGGCTGAATCAGTCTTAGAATGTTGGGCACATGAGGTTTCCGGATAGCAGCAACTCTCCGGTCTTGGCTGTGCCATCGAAGGGAAACATCTCTCAAGCTTCTCTGAAGAAAGAACTGTGCTCCTAGGCATAGGGGCTGCAATTCTGCATGGCAGGTTGGGGCTACCTGGTGACAGGGAGCACTCCTAAATTAAAATTGTGCCTGTTAAGCTGCAGCTTTCAAATTGGCTAACCTTCTCCTCCTATTTCCGCTGCATGTACTTGGATTGTGGGCCATGTCTGCCATTTAATTGAAGGGTGTTGCTCTTTGTGAGATCTGTTTATCTCAAAAAAAGTAAACGGGTGCCTTTGGTAAGTACCACCTTTTTGATTTGATATTGGTTAGAGGCCCTGGTCCAACCCCTTCTGCTTTGTGGGACCCCCCCCTTTCTATCCTTTTTATTATCCCTGGTGTTGTTTTTTTTTTTTTTGCTGTTTAACTTGGGTGTTTCTTTTTTCACTTGGGATATTGCCTTTTTAACTGGGATCCTTGCAGGGACATTTCCCTTTTAACTCCTCACCAGTCTTAAAACAGAGCCTACCTGATGTGGAACTTTTTTGTCTCTGCAACTACGGAGCCTTTCTTCTGCCGCTTTTGTCATTTTCCCCCACTCCTCAGCCCATCGGTGGTATTTCCCTTTCTGCTCCATTGAGCTGCACAGTTTTCCTGCCGTTAGCCTCTTGTGACCATTGGGTGCATGCCCTGCTTGCACCCTCTGTTGGAGTGGCCTTTCATGCACCTGGGTTCTGCGCATGCCTCTGACGTAACTGTCATGCATAGCGTCGCGACATCACGCTCACGCTATTACAAGAGCGCCATACCACACCTACCCCAATGCTGCACGGTGATTCTGATTGGATTGTTTTTTACCTTTTCAGCAGGCTTGCCCAGTTTCATTTTCTTCTGTAGAAGTCGGTGGTAGGAAGAATATTGAGCCTCGCCTAGCTCTTTTACCCGTTGTGCTGCTATGGTCACAACAGTCACCTCTTTCTTTTCAAGATGTGTAATACCTGGAACAGGGTTAAGAGACCCTCTTCCATGGGTTTTTATTACCCTCATTGTGTTTCCAAGCTAATATGTCTTGATTCCCCCCCAGTCAGACCTCTGAGCTGGGGGGGGAGCACCTGGTGTACCAGTTGGCAGTGGCAGAGCAAAATTTAAGTAAATCATTATATTTGCGCATAGAGCTTTTGGGCCCTGATGTTCCACAGGACATCGCATCTTGCACACCCAATCCCAAACCAGGCTGCTCTCGTCAGGGCAGGGGGCTCTCAGAGGCACGTCCAGGTGTGCCAAAGCAGGACAGAGCTGCGGATATGTTTATGCATGCAGACCCTGACCTTGACCATGAAGAGAAACAAACAGAAACGTATAATTTGACGGTAGATAAGGACCTCTTGGTCCACCTAGTCTGCCCAGTTTCCCTACCTACTGTAATACCACAGACCCTACTTGATCTCTGGCTTTACCCTCCCTTTCCCAACCACTAAGCTCCCTTATGCCTATCCCATGCATTTTTGAATTCCATTACTGTTTTTGCTCCCACATCTCCACTGGGAGGCTGTTCCAGTGCGTCTACCACACTTTCTGTGAAGAGGTACTTCCTCACATTTCCCTTGCGTTTATCCCCCTCCAGCTTCATAGCATGACTCCTTGTTCTTGCACATTTTTTTTAATTTTTTTTATTTAAATGCTTCCCTCTTGTACCTTATTTATACCTGTGATGTATTTGAAAGTCTCTATCATATCCCCCCCTTTCAAACAACATGAAGTCTTGCTATATTATGACATATGCAGTGAGTCCCAACCTTGAACTGCTCTGGAGGTGAAAGAGTTAACTTTCCATGCCAGGCATGGAATGCTGAGCTTCGAGCTCGGTTGAAACTCTGTCTGTTGTTCTTCAAACTCAAACTGTCAGATTTTTATCCTCACTCACTGAACAGTCGCCCGGAGAGTTCTCCTTCTGCTCGGTTCATTTTGTCGGTTAAAGTATTGTTTTTCTCGGTTTTCGACCGAATTTAAACCGCAACCGGTCGGTTCAGACTCTGTCTGTGGTATTTGTGAGTACTAGATAGGTTTTACATTAATTTCTATTCAGTGTGGAACTTGTAAACGGTTTATTGGTTCGGTTTGAACCGATCAGGTTGTTTAAAATATCTTAATCTGTCATTTAGAATGTGGTTGCCGGTTATCGTTCTAAAAAAAACGGATTTTATTACGGTTTTTTCCACGACCTGTGACACGGTTGGGAACCGATAAGAGGGTCTTACCTGGCGGATTGCCATAAACTGGTAAGTTTGGTTAGGACTGGCACTATGTCTGAGAAACCCAAAGAAAAACTGGCCCACTGGTTTCAACACTGCAGTGTCTGTGGGAAGTCTTTGCCAAGGCTGACCCCCACACCACCTGTGTTTATTGTCTGGGGTTTGACCACCTCAATGCAGACTGCCAGATTTGTAAAAATTTTCCTGCAGCTACCCTGGAAAAGAGAGTTTGTAGGCTCAGGGAAAGGGAGGCCAAAAAGTCCGCTAAACTGGATGGCCAGCCCGGTTCGGTTCCAACCGAACCGGAGGGAGTGCCCTCTGACCAGGGCGAGACTTCCTCGGGCAAAAGGAGATCCGACTCTGAGGAGTCGGTTCCAGCAAAAAGGACTAGACAATCAGCCTGTGTAGAGCCAAAACTTTCCTCTCCAACTGCTGAAGAAATGGCCAAAGCGATTAAAATTGTCCAGTCGCTTTCCCCGGTTCCGACCAAACCGGCACCATCAGGTAAGCGTCCGGTTTGGCCGGTTCCACCGGTTCAAGAGTATGATTTAGAGGAATATTATGAACCGGAGGAGGGGGAAGAGGAGTATGAGGAGAGTGAATGTGGATTTGAAAGTCTGGATGTGCCCATTGACCGGACATCTCCCCAGACAGACCTTCAGAGTGTCTCCTCCTAGGCTTTCTGAGTCCCCTTCTCATTTTATGTTTTATAAAAAAGTGGCTGAAACCCTCCAGTTCCCTATGGAGGAAGCTGTGGGTGATCAAGAGGAGCCCGACTGTGGAAATGATGGCTATCCCAGAGTCTAGGAGACTGTCTATTCCTTTGCATAAATCTTTTGGGAAACAGACAGTTAAAATTCTAGAAACTCCTCACACTATATCTCCTGTGGATAAGAGAAATGGACAAGATACACATTGTCAGGCTCTGATATGGAGTTCCTTACACAACAATGCAGCCATGTTGGGGTAGTGCAGGCTGCAGCCTGTGACAAGGCAAATATTCCCTTGGCTTCACACTCCCCTGACAAGGACTCCAGGAGGATTGATGCCATGGCAAAGAAACAGTACGTGGCAGCATCCTTGGGACTCAGACAGGCAAATTATATGGCTTATGTTGCTAGATATCAGAAATCCAGATGGGATACTGTTATGGCTCTAGCAAAACAGTTCCCTGGCCAGCTTGCCAAGGAGCTGGAGCAGGTGGCTGCTGATGGTATTGAGGCATCCAAGGTGCAATTCCATGCTGCAGTGGACTCTAATGATGTGTCATCAAGGGTCATGGCTACATCTGTGGCACTTCGCAGAATGGCTTGGCTCAGATGTACTAGCCTGTCACAGGATACCCAGACTAAGGCCATGGATTTTCCTGTTGTGGGTAATTCTCTGTTTGAGGAGCAGACAGAGAATTACATGAAGAAAATGGATGAGTATAGGACCAACTATAGGAGTGCACAGGCCAAGGAAAGGCAGGCCACTCCTCAAAGGCAGCTTTCCAGGGGCAGGGGCAGGCCTTTTCATAGGCCTTTTTACCCAGCCCAGGCCTCCTCTTCTGCTTATGCCCAGAGGGGGTTCTTTAGAGGGAGAGGCAGACGGGGTACAAGCAGGCCTGCTTCCACCCCTCAGCCCAAAGCCCCTGCCAAGCAGGCACCCTGATGGGGTTGCCAGGGCCGATTCTCAGCTACCTGTAGGGGGCAGGCTGGCTTACTTTGTCCAGGACTGGAAGTCTCTGACATCAGACAAGTGGGTCCTGGAAGTAGTAAGCCAGGGACTGGTTCTCAGCTTCAAAACATTTCCAAAGATGAGAACCAGATCCTTTCCACCTGCAAATCCATCAGAGGTACTTGCCCTAGAGGCAGAGGTCTCTTCCCTCCTGGCTCTCAGAGCTGTGGAAAGGGTTCCACTCCTACACCAGGGCAAAGGATTGTACTCCAGGTACTTCCTTACCCCAAAAAAGACAGGAGAATGGCGGCCCATCCTGGATCTCAGATGTTTAAACAAGCACCTTTTAAAACCAAAATTCAAAATGGTGACTCTGGGAATTATTCTACCCTCTCTAAGGCCAGGGGACTGGCTAGCGTCCCTGGACCTCAAGGATGCCTACTTCCATATTCTCATCAAGCTCCCATCGAAGTACATCAGGTTCGAGCTGCCTCAGGCCATTACCAGTTCAGAGCAATGCCCTTTGGCCTCACCTCTGCTCCAAGGGTATTCACAAAATGCCTGGCAGTAGCAGTTGCTTCCTAAGAAGGCAAAATTGCCATCTTCCTTACCTGGACAACTGGCTCATAGTAGGCCGTTCTCAGACCAAGTCAAGTTACATCTACAGATAACTCAGCAACTGCTCACCTCTCTAGGTTTCCTTCTGAATCTTTCAAAGTCAGTTCTAGAGCCTGTCCAGCTCCTCACCTTCATAGGCTTAGAGCTGAACACAGAGAAAGCCAGAGCCTTCCTTCCTTTGGACAGGGCAAGGACCCTGGTATCTCTGGCCTCCTCATTCACTCTGCAGGTCTCTCGACCAGCAAGGCATTTTCTACAGCTCCTGGGGCACATGGCTGCTTATACAGCAGTAGTGCAGGGAGCAAGATTTCAGATGAGGGACATCCAGTTCCATTTGAGAGCCTTTTGGTCTCAAAGGAAAGACTCTCTAACCAAATTGATCCCAGTGACTCGAACCTGATCCAGGCCCTCACAGTGGTGGCAGGATCAGAGCAATCTAGAACAAGGGGTTCCTTTTGTCACTCAGTCTCACTCCTTAATCCTTACTACAGATGCATCCCTCTTGGGGTGGGAGCTCACATGGGTGACCTCACTACCCAGGGATTGTGGTCCCTCAGGAATCTCTGCTCCACATCAATCTGTTGGAACTCAGAGCAGTTTTTTAGCACTTCAAGTTTTTTCCAAGTCTGTTCAGAACAAAGTTGTACAGGTCAGAACAGACAACACCACCACGATGTGGTACATCAACAAACAAGGGGCACTGGTCTCGGACCTTGTGCACGGAAGCAATGAAGTTGTGGTCTGGCTTACTCCTGAACACCTCCCTTACGGCAGTTCACCTCACAGGCAAGGACAATGTCCTGGCAGATGCTCTCAGCAGGATTTCCCAGGGCCATCACGAATGGTCACTGGACCCCCTGGTCTTGGAGGTGATATTTGCCAGATGGGGCACCCCGCAGATAGATCTTTTTGCAGCCCCAGACAATCACCAACTTCCCCTTTTTTGCTGCAGGCCCCCAGTGTTGGGCTCAGTCCCTCTGGATGCCTTAGTTCTCAATTGAGAAGGGAAGTTTCTTTATGCTTTTCCCTCCTTCCCTCTCCTGTTCAAAGTGCTAGTCAAAATCAGATGTCAACCCTGCAAGATGATCCTAATTGCTCCAGATTGGGCCAGACAACCCTGGTATCCACTCCTACTGTCCTTAGCAGTCCATCTTCCCCTGTGTATTCCCAGGAATCACAACCTGTTAACCTGTGCTCAGGGGAGGGTTTGGTACCCGAACCTCAAATCTCTCAATCTCAAGGCCTGGCTCTTGAAAAGTTAGTTTGCTGATCTACACCTCTCCCAAGGTGTAATGGATATCCTGAAGGCTTCTAGGAAACCTTCCACCAGGGCTACTTATAATTCCAAATGGAAGAGGTTTTCCATATGGTGCTCTGGAAAGCATATTTCCCCAGAATCTGCTGATTTACCCACAGTCCTGGATTATATGGTCCACTTAAATACCTTGGGGCTGAGACCAGCTACCCTAAAAGTGCATCTGGCAGCTGTGTCTGCTTTTATTTCAGGAGGTAAGCCCTCTTCTCTTTCAGCTCATACTGTATTCTCCAAGTTTTTCAAGGGATTGCTTCACACCAACTCTCCATTCAGGGCCCCTGCCCCTGCCTGGGATCTTAATGTTTGCATTACTCAGCTTATGCAACCCCCCTTTGAGCTTTCGTCTTCAGCAGAGCTTAAGTACTTGACTTGGAAGACTGTGTTTCTGGTAGCCATCACTTCTGCCAGACGCATAAGTGAATTACAAGCTTTGTCAGTGGAGCCTGATTTTATCTCCTTTCATAGAGATAAGGTGGTCCATAGGACTAACAGGAAGTTCTTGCCTAAGGTGGTTTCAGATTTCCACCTTAATCCATCTATATCTCTTCCAGTGTACTTCACTGACCATTCCTCCTCTGGCGAGAGGAGGCTGCACAGCTTAGATGTGAAGAGAGCCCTTAGTTACTACATAGAGCGTACCAAGGGTCACAGGTTTGACCTCTCCAACTGTTCCTCACTTATGGTGAGGTTGGTAAGCGAAACCTGCCACTAAAAGATCCATTGCCAGGTGGATTGTCTCTTGTATCCAATTCTGTTATGAAAAGTTGGGTAAGGTTCCTCCCTCAGGCCTGATGGCTCACTCTACCAGAGGTACAGCTGCTTCCCTGGCTGCTGCCAGGGACATCCCTATTCTAGAAATATGTCAAGCAGCTACCTGGAAAACAGTTCACACTTTTACCAAGCATTACTCCCTGGACATCCAGGCTAGGAGTGATGCTAGGTTTGGCACAGCTGTGCTTCGGAGCCTATTTCCTAAGTAGGTTCTGTCCCCCTCCATGGAGGTACTGCTGTGTAGTCTGCATATGTCATAATATAGCAAGACTTCATGTTGTTTGAAGAAAAAATTACTCACCTTAGTAATGTTGTTTCTTCTAATGGAGTCTTGCTATATTATGACCTCCCCGCCTGCCCCTCTCAGAACCTCTGTTTTTGGGATGTGGGTGGGCAGTGCAGTGTTGGCACTTAGTAGATGCCCACCTTGTTGTTTTCACCCCTCCTTTTTTGGGGTGACTTGGTGTTGTGTTTTCATTTTTTGGTTCTCCTGACTTGAGTCTTTGTTTTGGGACCAAAAAATGTGTTGTTCTGTTTAGTAGCCAGTTGGCTAGTGTAGGTTTACAGCTTCCACACAGGACCTCAGTGAGTTTAGCTTGTAAAGATCTGACGGTTTGAGTTTGAAGAACAACAGGCAGAGTTTCAACCGAGCTCGAGCTCAGCGTTCCATGCCTGGCATGGAAAGTTAACTCTTTCACCTCCGGAGCAGTTCGAAGGTTGGGACTCACTGCATATGTCATAATATAGCAAGACTCCATTAGAAGAAACAACATTACTAAGGTGAGTAATTGTTTCTTCTAGGGACATGGATATGTTGTTCATCCACACTCATTGGCAGGTATCCTTGCCGCTTTAAATCTTGCCGGAAGGTCTTCAAGCTTGCTCCTCCCACCCACCCGGGTGGTATAACTCTTGGCTCCGCCCCATGACGCCAGATCTTCCTTACCGCTTGGAAGCTCAGGTTCCCTCCTTAACGCTCTGCGTTTGTGACTGGTTCCTATTTCTCCGTTTGCGGATTTAAATAAATTTTGCAAAAAGACTTCAGTCTTCTATCCTCGCGGCTGCGATGGACAAATCGACTCCCGGATTTCGGAGATGCCCATGCTGGCAGAAGATGTCTCGGACGGATCCACACTCCACGTGTCTACTGCTTAGGCCTTGAGCACGACCCGCAGGCTTGCGACCTGTGCTCATCTTTCTCGGCCTACGTCCCTCAAGACCGTGCTGCCCGATTGCAACTGGGCCGTCCCGAGAAGCGTTTCCCCGTGAAGTCCAAGGAGGCCCGGTTGGTGGTGTCCGCGGCGGCGGGCTCGGCGGATCAGCTCGAGCGGATGGTCGCCCTCGAAGAGGAGGCGGCGCGGGCCGTATCTTCCTCGGCAGCATTTATCCCGCTTCTGGGTTCTTCCTACACGGCTTCTTTTAGGAGCTTTGTCTGTCCCTCTCCACTAAGGAGAAGGGCTCAGCGTCTGCTGGACCTTATTCTCGGTCCAAAAAGAGGGACAGGGTAGTCCCTCCGTCGACGCTCTTGGGAGCGGGAAAGGTCCCTCTCCCCGGGCCGTCGACCGTCGGCTCGCCACTGGCCTCACGGTGTCCCCGTCAGGTCAGTTGACCGAGACTCCCACCGATGAAGTCGAGATTTTTCTCGACCCATTGGACGGGCTGTCGCCTTTAGCAGCCGAGATTCCCTCCCCTGCTCCCGGAGGAGTGGAGGATCCTGGCTCGCCTGTGCCTCCGTTCGAGCCCTCGGATGGACCATCCGAGCTGGCGGAGTGCCGGTTCCGCCGACACCTCCCGCACCGACCTCGGAAATTCCGGGACTCTCGGTCTCGGTCTCGACCTCTTCGCGGTCCAGCCGATCCCACCGTCCAGGCGGTCTCGGTCTCGCATCGCGGTAAGCCGGGCGTCAGTCCTCGGCCCTCCTCCTCGGATGAGGAGGTCAGAAATTACGCCGACGCACGAGACCTTATGTTGCAACAGTTTCCTCCTGGCCGGGAATAAGCCGACCCGCCGCCTCCCCGCCATTAAGTGGTTGTCACCGAACGCCGACTACAACCCCCGACTTATCCGAGGAGCTTATACCCAGGCCGGGTTGTCTGCCAAAACCAGTTGCCCACCGATTCCGTGGAATCTCCGCCCACAGCCACCTATTGGGGCTCACCAAGGATTCTCGGTCGCTATGGGTCCACCCCATCGGTTGTCAGTTACCCTCACTCCCGACCGACCTCGGCAGGTGAAGGGTGGCTCAGGCCAGAGAGTGCCTTCGAGGACCTCTTCCGAGTCCGAAGATGATTCCTCCTTTTCTCTCAAGCGACTGGACTTGGAGTCTTCAGGAGGTCAGTCAATGGACGATAGCCCGTCGTCCTTCCTAGACTGCTTCGGCTCATCTCTGAGTCTACCGATGGAGCTCGAACCGCTTTCCAAACGGGCCAGGTATCCCTCACGGAGATTCTGGACCGAGGGATTCTCCGACTGAGGTTTTCCGGTGGCCGAGGCCATAGTGGGTCCGCACTGGAGCTTGTGGCGCCCTGCTTCCTGCCCTGCGCCTCGGCCAGGATGGCCAGGAAGTATCGGTCCCCGGTTCCTTGTCCGGTTTTGAACACCCCTCTGCTGAGGGGTTGGTTAGCCGACAGCGTTTTCTGGCCCGGCTCGCCCAGGGATGTGGACAAACCTCCTGACAAGGAGTCCAAGAAATTGGACTATGTCGGGCTAAAAGTCTACGGCCGTCTCTCTCGGCTTTCGCCAGGCCAGTTCGGCCGCCTCATGGCACATTTTTCTCATGCCCTGTTGGCTCCCTGGATGAGGTCATCCTCATCTTCCTCGATCTGCAGACTACGGTTAAGCAGGTGCGGGACCAGGGCAGGGCAGTGGCCAAACAGCAGCTCCAGACTGCTTTGGATATAGGGGACTCATGTGCCAGATCGGTGGCGGCCGCGAGTGGCTAGTCGTCATGGCTTGGCTGAGGATATCCACCTTACTGGATACCCTGCACAAGTTGGCGGATGTTCCCTTTTTGGGGACTGACCTCTTCGGCCCTGGGGTGGAAGGTCACCTGCAGAGGATCGAGAAGTCCAATGCCACCTTGGACTCGGTCTCTTCCGCTCAGAAGGACAAAGGCCGCAAACCACAGCCTAAGCCCTTTCGTCCTTCTGTGCCCCCGGCGCGCCCGGCCCAGCAACGTCAGGGCCAGCAGGCTCGGCCTTGGCATCCCAAACCCAAGCCGCCTGCTTCCTCTAACAGGAGGCAGGGAGGAAAGGCCCAGGAGGTCCCTCGGCCGGTCCCTCCTCCAAGCCTGCCCAGTGACGGGCTGAGGGGTGTCGCCCCCATTCCCGTCACCTTACCCCTGGGTCCCCCCGTGGGAGGCAGCTCCCACACTCTCCGTTCCGCCTGGTCCGCTGTTACCACGGACAGGTGGGTCTTGGAGGTGGTGGGAAGAGGCCTGCCTCTGGAATTGAGCAGGCACCACCTTCAGAGCCGCCGCCTCGGGGCTTCGGGATCCCCAGCTCACTGGCGGCTCGCCGAGCCGACATCGCCTCCCTCTCCGGAAGGAGGTGGTAAGAGAGGTGGGACCCTCCTTCAGACCCAGGGTTTGTGTCCAGGTACTTCCTGGTTCCGAAACCGACGGGGGGCTGGCGCCCCATTCTCGACCTACACGACCTAAACAAGTTCCTAAGGTCTCGAACCTTCAGGATGGTCACTCTGGCTCAGATAATACCATCCTTGGAACGCGGCGTGTGGTTCTGCTCTCTGGACTTGCAGGACGCGTTTTTTCACGTCCCTATCCGTCCGTCTCACCAGAGATTCCTTCGCTTCCGAGCGGAAGGATCCCTCTTCGAGTTCCAAGCCATGCCCTTCGGCTTGTCTCCAGCTCCCAGGGTCTTCACCAAATGCATGGCTGTGGTGACAGCATTCCTGCGGCGCCGAGGGGTCCGGGTGTACCTTACCTGGACGACTGGCTGATAGCAGCTCCCCTCCAGGAAGGAGGCGGAGTGGTCCAGAGATCTGGCCCTCCAGGTCTGCTCTCAACTGGGCCTCCTTATCAACGAGGCCAAGTCGGAACTCTGAGCCAAGCAGGTGATTCTATTCATCGGGCGAGCTCGACTCTCTGAGCCAGAGCGCGCTCCCGGCGGACAGGGCCGAGGTTCTTTCCTCCTTTGCCCGATCATTTCTGGTTGGGCACATTGCGCCTGCCCGGGACTTCCTGCGCCTCCTGGGTCTCATGGCGGCCTGCACCAGCGTGGTCCGCTGGGCTCGCTGGAACATGCGTCCCTTCAGTGGGGACTGGCCAGCCAGTGGTCACAACGCTCGATCCTTGGACCAGCTTGTGTCGGTGACACAGGGGATGTGGAACGCCTCCAGTGGTGGACCGCTCCAGATCATTTGCAGGAGGGCATCCGTCTCTGCCTCCCGAGCCGAGCGGCTCTCTGTCGACCGATGCCTCTCTGATGGGTTGGGGTGCCCATCTGGGGAACACTGGCTCATGGCCTCTGGTCCCCAGGGAGTCCCGATGCCACATCAACCTGCTGGAGCTCCGAGCGGTCCGCCTAGCTCTCACCGCCTTTGCTCCGTTCCTCCGGGGTCAAGTGGTCCGAGTCCAGACGGACAATACCACGACCATGTACTATCTAAACCGCCAGGGCGGGACGCGCTCCATGCTTCTATGCAAGGAAGCTCTCCGCATTTGGTCACTCGCCGCAGCCTGGAGGCGGATCTCCTAGCCATTCACGTGGCAGGAGCCTCCAACACCCTGGCCGATGCCCTGAGCCGGATAGGGGCTGCATCCCACGAGTGGTCTCTCCTGCCGGAGGTAGTACAGCATCTGTTCTCCCTTTGGGGCACACCTCAGGTGGACCTGTTTGCCTCCAGGAGAACGCGGTTGAGTCTGTTTCATGCCCGCCCCCTCAGCAGGGCTCGCTGCAGGGGATGCCTTCTCGAGGCAATGGACCCCGGCCCTTTTACGCCTTTCCCCATTTCCCTTGATCCACAAGGTGCTTCTCAAGGCGAGGAGGGACAAGGCGCAGGTGATTCTGATAGCCCCAGACTGGCCTCGCCAGTTCTGGTACCAGATCTCCTCAGTCTCAGCTCCAGGACTCGCGGCAGCTTCCAGCTCGCCCGACCTGCTCTCAGTCAATCAGGGAAGGTGTTCCATCCGGACCTTCAATCCCTGCACCTGACGGCCTGGTTCCTGGGCTGCCAGGTTCCAGGCCTTGGGTCTTTCCGGCGAGGTCCTCAATGTAGTTGAGGCGTCCCGTAAGAGTCGACCAGAAAATGCTATGCCTTCAAATGGAAAAGGTTTTCCATTTGGTGTCAGGCAAGGGCTTGGACCCTTCCTCCTGTTCCTTGGCAAGCATCTTGGACTATTTATGGTCCCTTTCTAGTCAAGGGCTTAGGTCGACGACCCTAAGGGTGCACCTGGCAGCCATCTCTGCTTACCGGGCGCGGGCCGGGAAGCAGTCCGTGGCGCAGGAGAAGGTGGTCTGGCGCTTTTTCAAAGGCCTTGATCACATTTCCCCTCCAGTGCGGGAACCCCCACCTCCGTGGGATCTACTGTTGGTACTGGCAAAGCTCATGGGCAAGCCATTCGAACCTATGCACAGGTGTGCTCTCTCACCTGTCGTGGAAGACCGCCTTCTTGGTGGCTATCACGTCAGCCAGAAGGATGGGAGAGCTCCAGGCGCTTTCCATCGAGTCTCCTTACCTGGTCTTCCACAGGGACAAGGTTGTCCTGCGCCCCACCGAAATTCCTTCCGAAGGTGGTGTCGGAGTTTCACCTTAACCAGTGTTGACTCTGCGGTGTTCTACCCCAATCACACCTCGGAGGCCGAATATAGGCTCCATACTCTGGACCCTAGAAGGCGCGCCGCTTATTATAAGGAGCGACGCTGAAATTGGAGAGGTTCGCCAGTCATTTGTCACCTACGCTGAAGCCGTATCTGGCAGACCTGCAGCCAAGCGGATTGATAAGCAGGTGGGTAACCTCCTGCATAGATCTCATAAGTTGGCAGGCATGGAGCCTCCCAGAGGATAAGAGCTCATTCTACCCGCCATACTGCTGCAACGGTGGCTGCTTCCAGGGACGTCCCTATCCAGGAAATCTGCAGGGCTGCTACCTGGAAGTCAGCAAACACCTTCATTACCCACTACCACATCGACCTTGAGTCACGCCGGATGCTGGTTTTGGGGCCTCGGTTCTCCAGTCTCTCTTTCCCAAGTAAGTATTGGGGTGTGCTGCCTCCCTCCTCCCGGAGAACTGCTAGGAGTCTGCCAATGAGTGTGGATGAACAACATATCCATGTCCCTAGAAATACAGGTTACTCACCTGTAACAGGAGTTCTAGGAATGGTATATGTTGTTCATCCACACGACCCACCCGACCTCCCCGGCTTCGACGCACAACCTGAGCTTCCAGCGGGCCAGATCTGGCGTCATGGGGCGGAGCCGAGAGTTATACCACCAGGGTGGGTGGGAGGAGCAAGCTTGAAGACCTTCCGGCAAGATTTAAAGCGGCAAGGATACCTGCCAATGAGTGTGGATGAACAACATATACCATTCCTAGAACTCCTGTTACAGGTGAGTAACCTGTATTTCCCTCCTCTCCTCCAGTGTGTACATATTGAGGTCCTTTAGTCTCTCTTCATGGGGCTTTGGGTGTGGACCCTGCACCATTTTAGTTGCTGCCTTCTGAACCACTTCTACTCTGTCCTGTGTCCTTCCAGAGATGTGGCTGCCAGAATTGGATACAGTACTCTAGATAAGGTCTCACCAGTGATTTGTGTAGCAGGATCACCCCCTCTTTCTTCCTGTTAGTGATACCCCCTCTCTGTGCGTTCCAACATCCCAGTGGCTTTCCCCACTGCCTTGTTGCACTGTTTGGCCACCTTTAGGTCATCAGATATGATTACCCCTAGGTTCCTTTCCTGTTTGGTGGTTTTCAGTACCACTCCCCCCCCCCCAATCATGTACTCTGACCCTGGGTTTCTGTGCCCCATATGCATGATTTTGCACATCTTGGCATTGAAACATAGTTGCCACACTTTTTTCCACTCCTCAAGTTTACTTCGATCCCTCATATTTTCCACCACTCCTGGGAGTGTCTTTTACAGATCTATGTGTCATCTGCAAAAAGGCATACATTCCCTTCTAACCTCTCTGCAGTGTCACTAATAAAGACATTAAATAGGACCGGCCCCTGTACTGATCTTTATGGCACCCTGCTGGTCACCCTCCCCTCCTTGGAGTGAACTCCGTTTACCACCATTGTCTGCCACCTATCCCTCGGCCAATTTCTTACTCGGTTTACCACCTTAGGACCCAATCCCAGGCTGCCATGCTTGTTTACAAGTGTCTGATGTGGAATGGTGTTGAAGGCCTTACTGAACCCTAGGTAGGCCACATCCACTGCTCCACCCTGATCTAATTCCCTGGTCACCCTGTCAAAGAAAGCTATCTGATTTGTTTGACATGACCTCCCCCCAGTGAATCCATGCTGCCTCAGATCCTGTAAGCTGCTGGATTCAAGATAGTCCACAATCCTTTCCTTCAGTAGTGATTCCATTAATCTCTCCACCACCGAAGTCAGGTTGACTGGTCTGTTGTTGCCGGCCTCCTGACCGCTACCATTTTTTTTTAAATTTTTTTATTTATTAAGATTTTTTCCAAAAGTCCATGAGACACTTTACATTCATTGACATGCAGTATATTACTTCAGATTTACATTCTGTAACATCCTCTGGTTAATTAAAGTAAAAACATTTTTAATTGTTACTTGGATATTTAGTTAAGATTAAGAACATGTATATCCGAGACATATCCATATTTTTCCCCTTCTGTTAAACTCCTTCTTCCCACCTTTCCAGTTTTGCTATGGGCAAAAGTTGGGATCTACGGCTGCCTGATGTAAGGACCATCGTTGCCATTGCCTGGTGAAGGATTGAGACTGGTTGTTAATCTTGGCAGTCAGACTTTCCATTTGATATATGGAGCTCATAATACATCTCCAATCATATATGGTAAGAATAACACAGAACATCCATTTCTTTGTGACAGATTTCTTAGCTGCTAGCAACATGGTAGGTAGCAAAGTTTTTGTCCATGATGGGGAACAGTCCGGGTAGATGGCCAGCAAAACCACCTCCGCTGTAAGATCAACACTCTCTCCCAGACTTTATTTCCCTTTGAAGATTTATCCAGAAGGGCATTAATAGTGGACATTGCCACATTATGTGTGCATTGTCAGCCATACCACACCGACAACCCCTCCAGCAATTTCTGCACTTTACTGGAAGATATTTCACTAGCCGTGCCGGAGACCTGAAAAACCTTGACCTGCACTTCCACGAATACTCTCTCCATATCTATGGTTTGGTTATTTTAACAGATCTAAGAGCTGCCAAGGACCATTCTTCTGTTGATATGTTAGTATCTAGGTCTTTGTTCTAGCTTATTAGTATCGAATTTGACCGCTACCATTTTGTGAAGTGGAACTACATCTGCCCTCCCCTGTCCTCCGGAACCACTCGCATCTCCAGTGAATGGTTCAACAGGACAATCCGTGGTGCTGGTAACACCTCTGTAAGCTCCTTCAATATCCTTGGATGTATTCTGTCTGGCCCCATCGCCTTGTTAACTTTCAGTTTTGCGAGTTCTCTCTCTTCCATATATGGACTGGTGTCCACCTCCCTTCCATTGATGTTCCTGTCACTTAACTGTGGTTCCTCCCTTCCCCTTTTTCTGTGAATACTGAACAAAAATATTTATTCAGGATTTCTGCTTTTTCCTGGTTCCCCTCCACACACTCTTCCCCCACCTTAGTCTTAATTCCTCCCCTGGTCTTTCTCCTTTCGCTTGCATACCTGAAAAATGCCTTGTCCCCTTTCTTAACTGCTTGGGCTGTTTTCTTCTCCGTTTGCGCCTTTGTGCTCCTGACTGCTTTCCCTGCCTCCCTCTGCTTTTCCTTGTACACTTCCCTGTCCTCCTCCCTCTGTCTCCTTATGCCTCCTGAATGCTAACTTTTTTTTTTTTGCCTTTACCTTCTCAGCCACCTCTTTTGAGAACCATAGCGGTCTTTTGTCCTCTTTCTTTTGCTTACTTACCTAACACAGAGGTTTGTGGCATTCATTATGGCTCCTTTTTGTTTTTCCCACTGTTCCTGTACTCCACCCAAGTGCCCCCGGCCAGGGCATTTCTGAGGCATTCTCCCATCTTGTAAAGTCGGCCCTCGTGAAGTTCAGTACCCTCCCTTCATGTGGTTCGACTCTGCCTGCCACAGTTCTTATATTGAACCACATCATTCAGTGACCACTGGTCCCCAGGTGGCCACCCACTGTGACGTCTGCAACATTGTCCCCGTTGGTGAGTACTAGGTTCAATATTGCTCCCTCTCGAGTGGTCTGTTTACTAATTGCCTGAGGAATGCCCCTGGAGTGAATCCAGCATATCCTTTCTCCTTGCTGAAGCTGCAGCCGAGCTACTCCAGTCTACATCCTGCAGACTGAAGTACCCCACCAGCAGCACCACCTCCTTAGCCGCCATCTTATGGATGACTCTCATAAGGAAGAGAGTCAGTATGAGGATATCAAGGAATCTTGGGGGAAACTCCTGACCCCAGAAAGCTACTTGATGTTGAGGAGGAGGAGGAGGAGGAGGAGGAAGGGGAGTGGACGGAGCCAAAGAGGAAGATTCCTATCCCTTCCTTGTTTTGATACCAAGTCTTGGTATCAAACAAAGTCTTTCACCTATCTGGTAACTGAGGCGTGTAGGTCCTTACAGCTTAAGGAGATACAATCCATGGAGGCAGTGTGGATGTTAATCCTAACCAGTCTGTGTCCTTCTCTGCTCCAAAGTGCTTTCCAAGCTTTATTCATTGTGACCAAGTTATTGAACAAGAATTGCGCAGGTGCGGACCGAAGAAAATAGCTTCCAAAACCTAAGGCTGTGTATTTCCCTTTTTTGGAGGGAAATACTTGCAAATGGGAAACCCATCCTCTGGTGGATAAGGCGGTTCATACTTCCAAGCACACCATTATTCCTATTGAATGGTCCTTGGCTTTAACGGATTTGCACGACAAGTGAGTAGATGCTATGCACAGAAGAGCATTTGCCTCCAACGGCACAAACTTGCGCACCTCCTGTGCCTCCTTTATTGTTGCCAAAGTCTTCAAAACATGTGGGCCAGTGGCCGGCCCGTCGGCGCAGTGGTGGGATTTCCACTTGCGACACTGACCTGGATTTTGGCGTGAACTGGGGTTGCTGGAGGGTTGGCGGGGAGAACAGCTTGGCGTCCAGGCTTGCCTTCTCTGGGGAGGTGGGGGCCATAGCCCGCAACTTACCTGACCCTGAGTGGGGCTCGGTACTGGAGCCCCCTACCATGGGGGATGGGTGGTCGAGTCGTGACAGTGCCGCCAGGGCACACACACTGCAGCAGGGGAGCAAATGGAAAATGGCCACTGATTCCGAGAAGATGGGTGGCCTGGAGCATGCCTCCGATGTGCCCCCGCCTCCCAGTCACCTCCGGACTGACGCAAGTTGATTTACGGGGTGTATGCTGTCCCACCTCATCCCCGCTCGGGGGGGGGGGGGCGCTAAGCCGCAGCTCCATGGGGTTCATGAGGCTGACTTGGGTTGAGCAGGGGGCAGGAGGATGATTCCTTAGCCTCCCCGAAGGATCAGAGTCGGTGAGGTGTAGGAGTTTAAAAAAGTAAATAAATTTAAAAAAAAAAGGTTGCAACCCATGGCAGCTTTGTTCCCTAGATTCAGAGGAGGCGAGCATTTTGCAGTTCGTATCCAGGGCCTCCACCTTCTTAATCGATGCCATGGTGGAAAACTTGCGCATGTCTACCCGTTCTGCCTGTCACATTATGTTGTCTATGAGAGGTGTGTGATTCAGGGAGGCACTGGGTGGCCAATCAGGCCTTGAAGACCAAGCTGTTCAGTCTACCCTTTGAAGTAGGTTTGTTCGGTTCTGGCCTGGATGATATTTTGTAGGATATCCAGGATAAAAGGGGCCACCTTCCAGTGTCAAAGCAACAGCAAAAGGCTGCATCAACTCCAAAAGGTCAAGGAGACAGCCAGTAAAGGTAATTCCAAGGCGGTTTTCTTTCCTTTTGGAACTTTGGGAACCAGAGGAGTAAAGGAGCCTATTCAGGTTACAAGAGCAATAGTAACAGAGGGGCTTTTGCCCTAAGATGCAGTGGAGGCCCAGGGCGAAAAGTGTGTGCCTCACAGTGGGGTATGTGGGCCATCTTTGCCTCTCTTCCCTTGGTGGAAGGCTGCACAGTGTTTTACACAAGATTGGCCCAGATAACATCAGATGCTTGAGTTTTGGAAATGATGGCTTTAGGTGATGCAATAAAATTTTCAAAAATCCCCTCAAAGGGGCACTTTCTGCCATCCCTGATTCTAAAGGACCCTGTGAAGAGATGAGCGGTGTCAGAGACCCTGGATTACCTTGTTCAAATTGGGGCAGTTGTGACGGTTCCGCCTAGCGAGAAAGGCCAGGGATGCTACTCTGTCTATTTCGTAATTCCCAAAAAGTTGAGAGAGGGGGGTTTCAGGCCTGTTGTGGATTTGAAACACCTGAACAAGTTTGTTCGCCACATGACCTTCAAGATGGAGTCCCTGCGGTCAGTAATTTGAGCTATCCAGCCGGGGATTATCTAGCTTCCATAGATCTCTGAGGGATTCATATCTTCACATCCTCATCCGTTCATCTTATCAGAGGTTTCTCAGATTCATGGTCCTGGGACAGCAGTTCTGGATTTCTCAAAGGTGCCAATAGTCCTGGTGGCTCAACTCCATCAGGTGGCACAGCATGTCTTTCCCTACCTGGACGACCTGCTCATTCGAACTCTGTCTGCACCATTGCCAAGGAGGTCAGTGAGCAGGACCCTGGAGGCGTTGGGAGTCTCACGGCTGGATGGTGAATTGGCAGAAAAGCTCACTCGAGCTGTCACAGACCCTGGAACACCTGGGAATGCTGCTGAAGATGGACCAGGGGAAGGTCTTTTTTTCATCAGCCAGGAGGGAGACCTTATTAAGAGAAGTCCGGTGGCTGAGAAGCCAGTCTCCTTCAGCTCACCGCCGGCTACGGATTCTGGGACTCATGATGACGGCCATAGACCTAGTCCCATGGGCTCCCTGTCGCATGTGGCCCCTACAGATGGAGTTATTCTTGGCCTGAGATATGACCTCAGAGGATTATCAGGCCAGGATCTCATTCTCACTGCACCTGAGGCAGTCTCCGAGTTGGTGAGTGAGATTGGAGAATCTGAGCAAGGGTTCCCTGGAAGCCCCCGAGTTGATTCTGACATCCATGCCAGCCTGTTGAGTTGGGGGCAGTCCTGAACCACATTCCCATTCAGGGGACTTGGTCAGCACAGGAATAGCACCTGCACATAAATGTTCTGGAGATGAGGGTGGTTTGTCTCACTTGCCTTCATTTTCAAAGTTAGGTGCAGTCAAAAGCCATTTTTCATTTGCCACCATCTTGTTTCTGTTTAAAATAAATTTTTTAACTATAAAGCTGGCATCATTGAGAGACACCTACACATCTGTTTGGGTGATCGGGAACACCTTTATATATATACCTGCCCCCTCGGCTGGGGTGGTCCTATGGACCCCCTTTCAGATCCTCTTGGTGGCGCTGTGCCCGAGCTTCAGCCTCCTCCCATCTCCCTCTCTAAGGCCACATCATGGACCCCATCACAGAAGACCAAGGGGTCTGGGCCAGAGGGAATTCCTGGAGTGTCTAGTGCAGTGCCGCAGGCGGATCCTCACGACCGCCAGAGGATTCTGCTGTTTTTTCTCCCCATGGCGCAGGCATGTAGGGATGCCACAGACGCTGTGGCATGCTCTCCCACACGTTGCATGTCAGATGTCTGCCCGGTCCCCTTCACTGCTTCGCGACCAGCACTACCCCCCGCAGCCACCGCCAGGAGCCAGCACCTTCACGGGAGTCCCTCCTCAAAGAAGGAGAGCAATCCCAGGGATGCTCAATCTCCCCCCAACCCCCGATGACCAGAATCCACTCCTGAACCCAGGTTGCCGGTGTGGTGCAAGGTGTGACGTCCAGTGCCTCAACTCTCAGTGCCATCGGGCTGGCTTATCGGGACCACCCTAGGTGTAATCTGCACTCCACAATGACAGACGCCCTGTAATATTTTTTTTTTTTTTTACTAGTTTAGGAATCTATTTTTGCGACCGTGTGATATGAAGAAAGAACCCTTTCAAACAACATGAAGTCTTGCTATATTATGACTATTGCAGTTTGCCCCAGACTTAGAACTGCTCCGGAGGTGAAAGAGTTAACTTCCATGCAGAGCATGGAGCTTAGAGCGCGAGCTCGGTTCAGAAGCTCTGTTTGGCTGGTTTCAAACCGAAACCGTCAGATTTTTACTCCGCCTCACTGAACAGTCGCTCCGGAGATTCCTCCTGTTGCTCGGTTCATTTCTTCGGTTTAAAGCGCTATTTCTCGGTTTAATTTAACCGCGATTTCATTATTTTAACCGCAAAACCGATCGGTTCAGGCTCTGTCTATGGTAATCGTAAGTAATAGATAGGGTTTTTTCTCTGTGGAACTTGTAAAGTATTATCGGTTCGGCTGAACCGATCGAGTTGTATTTAAGTATAAGTTTAAAGCCTTTTAAGGCTTTTTAGAGTGCGGTTCCCGGTTCTTATCGGTTCTAAAAAAAACGGATTTCATTACGGTTTTTTCCAGGACCCGTGACACGGTTTGGAACCGATAAGGGTGTCTTGCCTGGCACTGCCATCAAAAGGGCACGTTGGTTGGTTAGGCTGGCATCATGTCTGAGAAACCCAAAAGAAAAACCGGGCCCACTGGGTTTCAACACTGTAGTGTCTGTGGGGAAGCCTTTGCCAAGGCTGACCCACACACTACATGTGTCTATTGTCTGGGGTTTGACCACCTCAATTCAGACTGCCAGATTTGTAAAATTTCCTGCAGCCACCCTGGACAAGAGAGTGGGCAGGCTCAGGGAACGAGAGGTCAAAAGTCCGCTGACCCGATGCCAGCCCGGTTCGGTGCCTACCGAATCGAGGGAGTGCCTCTGACCAGGGCGAGACTTCCTCGGCAACGAAAGCTGGCTCTGAGGAGCCAGTTCCAGCAAAGAAATCTAAAAATCAGCAGGTTTGGAGTCCAAAATTCCTTCTCCAACTGCTGCTGAGATAGCCAGGGCAATATAGATTGTCCAGTCCTTGTCCCCGGTTCCCTCCGAACCGCCACTGTCTGGCAAAAGGTTGGTTCGGTCGGTTCCAGTAGTTCAGGATTATGATATGGAAGAGTTCTATGAACCGGAGGAGGGGGATGAGGATTATGATCAGTGTGAATGTGATTTTGAAAGTCTGGATGTGCCCATTGAACCGGACATCTCCCCAGACAGACCTTCAGGTGAGTCTCCCCCTAGGCTTTCTGAGTCCCCTTCTCATTTTTTGTTTTATAAAAAAGTTGCTGAGACCTCCAGCTTCCCTTAGAGGAGGCGCTGGATGAGCAAGAGGAGCCTGACTATGTGGAGATGATGGATATCCCAGAGTCCAGGAGGTTGTCCATCCCTTTACATAAATCCTTTAGAAAACAAACAGTAAAAATTTTAAAGCTCCTAATTCTGTGCCTCCTGTGGATAAAAGATGGACAGGAGGTACACTTGTCAGGTCCTGATACAGATTTTCTTTCACAGCAATGCAGTCATGTTAGTAGTTCAGGCTGCAGCCTGTGATAAAGCTAATATTCCACTGGCTTCACATCCTCCTGACAAGGATTCCAGGAAGATTGATGCCATGGCCAAAAACAATACATGGCAGCATCCTTGGGACTCAGACAAGCTAACTATATGGCTTATGTTGCAAGATACCAGAAATCTAGATGGGATACTGTCATGGCCTTAGCCAAACAGGTCCCTGGCCAGCTCGCAAAGGAGCTGGAGCAGGTGGCTCTTGATGGTATTGAGGCATCTAAGGTGCAATTCCATGCTGCAGTGGATTCTAATGATGTATCCTCTAGAGTCCTGGCTACATCTGTGGCTTTTCGCAGAGTGGCCTGGCTCAGGTGTACTACTTTGTCACAGTATACCCAGTCTAAGGCTATGGATTTTCCTGTGGTGGGAAATTCTCTGTTTGGGGAGCAGACAGAGAATTATATGAAGAAAATGGATGAATATAGAACCACTTACAGGAGTGCACAAGCCAAGGAACGGCAAGTCACTCCTCAGAGGCAGCCCCCCAAGGGTAGGGGTAGGCCTTTTCACAGGCCTTTTTACCAGACTCAGGCCCCTCCCTTCAGCCTATGTACAGAGGGGTTCTTCAGAGGAGAGGCAGACGGGTTCGAGCAGGCCTGCTCCCACCCTCAGCCTAAAGCCCCTGCCAAACAGGCACCCTGATGGGATGCCCAGGGTCGGCTCTCTCTACCTGGGGGGCAGGTTGGCTCACTGCCCAGGACTGGCAGTCTTTAACTTCAGACAGGTGGGTCCTGGAAGTAGTGAGCCAGGGTCTGGTTCTCAGCTTCAAGAAATTTCCAAGATGAGAGCCAGATCTTTCCACCTACAAACCCTTTAGAGACTCTTGCTTTGAAAACAGAAGTCTCAACCTCTTGGCTCTCAGAGCTGTAGAAAAGGTTTCTCCCTTCACCAGGGCAAGGGTCTGTACTCCAGGTACTTCTACCCCAAAAAGACAGGAGAGTGGCGGCCTATCCTGGATCTAAGATATCTCAACAAGCACCTTTTAAAGCCAAAGTTCAAAATGGTAACACTGGGAATGATTTTACCCTCCCTAAGGCCAGGGACTGGCTAGCCTCCCTGGACCTCAAAGATGCCTACTTCCATGTTCTTATCAGAAGCTCCCATCGAAAGTACCTCAGATTCGAACTGCCCTCAGGCTATTATCAGTTCAGAGCAATGCCCTTCGGCCTTACTTCTGCCCCAAGGGTGTTCACAAAGTGTCTGGCAGTAGCAGTCGCTCACCTAAGAAGGCAAAAGATTGCCATTTTTCCCTACCTGGACGACTGGCTCATTGTGGGTCAGTCTCCAGACCAGGTCAGATCACACCTGCTAGTTACCCAGCAGCTGCTTACCTCTCTGGGGTTTCTTCTCAATCTTCCAAAGTCAGTTTTGAACCTGTCCAGGTACTCACCTTTATAGGCGAGAACTGGATACAAAGCAGGCCAGAGCCTTCCTTCCCTTGGAAAGGGTAAGGACCTTAGTGGCCCTGGCCGCCTCTTCACTCTGCAGGTTTCTCACCAGCAAGGCATTTCCTGCAGCTCCTAGGGCACATGGCTGCCTCCACAGCCGTGGGTGCAAGGAGCAAGATTTCAGATGAGGGACATTCAGTTCCATTTGAGAGCTTTCTGGTCTCAAAGAAGAGATCCTCTATCCAAATTAATCCCAGTGACTAACCCTGATCCAGGCCCTTCAGTGGTGGCAGGATCAGAGCAATCTGAGACGGGTGCCTTTCATCCCTCTGTCCCATTCCTTGACCCTTACTACAGATGCATCCTCTTGGGATGGGGAGCTCACATGGGCGACCTCTCCACCCAGGGATTATGGTCCCTCAGGAATCTCTGCTCCACATCAATCTGTTGGAACTCAGAGCTGTTTTTCTAGCACTTCAGGTTTTCTGCATCTGTTCAGAACAAGGTGGTACAGGTCAGAACAGACAACACCACTACAATGTGGTACATCAACAAACAAGGGGCACTCGGTCTTCGGCCTTGTGCACTGAGGCAATGAAGTTGTGGTCTCTGGCTTACTCCCTGAACACTTCCCTCATAGCAGTTCACCTCCCAGGCAAGGACAATGTCTTGGCAGATGCCCTTAGCAGGATTTCCCAGGGCCATCACGAATGGTCACTGGATCCCCTAGTACTGGGGATAGTGTTTGCCAGATGGGGCACTCCTCAGATAGATCTTTTCGCAGCCCCAGACAATTACCAACTTCCACTGTTTTGTTGCAGGCCCCCAGTGTTGGGCTCAGTTCCCCTGGATGCCTTTCTCCTCGATTGGGAAGGGAAGTTTCTTTATGCCTTTCCCCCCTTCCCTCTCCTGTTCAAAGTACTAGTCAAAATCAGGTCTCAGCCCTGCAAATGATCCTGATTGCTCCAGACTGGGCCAGGCAGCCCTGGTACCCACTCCTTCTGTCCTTAGCAGTCCATCTTCCCTGTGTCTCCCCAGGAACCACAATCTGTTAACCTGTGCTCAGGGAGAGTTTGGTATCCGAATCTCAAACCTCAACCTCAAGGCTTGGCTCTTGAGCAGTTAGAGTTTGCTGATTTGCAACTTTCTCAAAGTGTTCTCAAATCCTGGAAGGCTGCTAGGAAGCCTTCCACCAGGGCTACCTATAACTCCAAGTGGAAAAGGTTTTCCATATGGTGTTCGGGAAGCATGTTTCCCAGAATCTGCGGATCTACCTACTGTATTGGACTACATGGTCCATCTTAATTCTTTGGGACTGAGACCAGCCACCCTTGAAAGTGCACTTGGCTGCTGTCTCTGCCTCTTCATTTCAGCAGGAAGCCTCTCTCTCTCTGCTCATCCTGTATTTTCCAAGTTTTTAAAGGATTGCTTCACACCAATCCCCATTCAGGGACCCTGCCCCAGCTTGGGATCTTAATGTATGCATTGCTCAGCTAATGCAACCCCCTTTGAGCCTCTGTCTTTGGCAGAGCTAAGTATTTGACTTGAAAAACTGTATTTAGTAGCCATCACTTCTGCCAGGCATAAGTGAGTTACAGGCTTTATCAGTAGAAACTGACTTTATTTCTCTTACAGGGATAAAGTGGTCCTCAGGACTAACAGGAAGTTTTGCCAGGTGGTTTCAGATTTCCACCTAACCAGTCTATTTCACTTCCAGTGTTCTTCACTGACCATTCCTCCTCTGGTGAGAGGAGGCTGCACAGCTTAGATGTTAAGAGGGCCCTAAGTTACTACATAGAGCGTACCAAGGGTCACAGGTTTGACTCCTCCAACTGTTTCTCACTTATGGTGAGGTTGGGAAGGGAGACCTGCCACTAAAAGATCCATTGCCAGGTGGATCGCTTTTGTATACAATTTTGCTATCAAAAGCTGGGTAAGGTTCCCCCTCAGGCCTGAGGGCTCACTCTACCAGAGGTACAGCTGCATCTCTAGCTGCTGCTAGAGACATCCCTATCTTGAGATATGTCAGGCAGCTACTTGGAAGACAGTCACACTTTCACCAAGCATTACTCCCTGGATATTCAGGCCAGGAGGATGCTCGGTTTAACACAGCCGTGTTTCTAGAGCCTATTCCTAAGTAGGTTCTGTCCCTCCTCCATGGAGGTACTGCTGTGTAGTTCGTAGTAGTCATAATATAGCAAGACTTCATGTTGTTTGAAGAAAAATTACTCACCTTCGAATGTTGTTTCTTCTAATGGAGTCTTGCTATATTATGACCTCCCCCAGCCTGCCCTCTCAGAACTCCTACTTTGGGGTATGGGTGGTAGTCCTCTGTTGGCATTTATTGATGCCCTCTTTCATGTTTAGGTGTTGTGTTTATTAGTTTTTGTCTTAATTTTTCTGGTCCACTGACTTGAGTCTTTGTGTTGGGACCAGTAAAATGTGTTAATATATTAGTAGCCAGTTGGCTAGTGTAGGTTACAGCTTCCACACAGAACCTTAGTGAGTTTTTGTCAGAAGATCTGACGGTTTCGGTTTGAAACCAGCCAAACAGAGCTTGAACCGAGCTCGCGCTTTAAGCTCCATGCTCTGCATGGAAGTTAACTCTTTCACCTCCAGAGCAGTTCTAAGGCTGGGGCAAACTGCAATAGTCATAATATAGCAAGACTCCATTAGAAGAAACAACATTACTAAGGTGAGTAATTTTTTCTTTTCGTATCACGAGTCACAAAAAAGGATCCTTTTTCGTGAAGGGAGAATCTTTGCATTCAATTCTACTGCCCTCTCTGGTACTCTCGTGTATTTCCCTGGTGTCTAGTGGCCGCCTCACCCACCCTCTGATACCCATTCCCTCTCTGCTTTTGTTTCCCTGGTGTCTAGTCACACCCTCCAGTCTCCATCATCTGTCTCCCTTTGTTTCTTTGGTGTGTAGTGGCATCCCATACCCGCCGATCGCTGTCTCCCTTGCATAATGATATTCCCTGGTGTCTAGTGGTACCCCTCCCCACCTGATGACTCTGTCCCACTACCTGAAATAAAGAAAACTGTCCTCGATGTTGTTTAGCAAAAAACGGTCCCTTGCCGATCAGCCCCCCCACCATCCACTCAGCACCCACCACCCCTAGTACACTCCCACACACCTTCATTCACCTGAACAGGTCCCGGGTTCGAGATCCACTCTCCATTTGAAGACACGTCTTGCGGCTGGAGACGGCAACTGCAATATGAGAAACTAAGGTAAATGCGGTTCAGTGTATTCCAATGCGGGTTTCAACTTGCATTTATAACGCAGCCATTCTTGGACATATTGACACCAAATTTTTAACATAGCCTTTTGGGGACCCTACCTCCTGGACAATATGACTGTCATTATGCAACTCCTGCCCAAAAGGAGATTTTGCGTTCATTTGGCGAATTCACTTTTCAGGTGGGATTAGAACATTTTTCCTGCCCTTGTTCATGAGGCAGGGTCATATGAAGGCGATGTTGAAAATTTGGGGTCAAAGTATATAAAAATGGCAAAGTTATGACCATTTGTTGCAATTTCGCTGTGCACGCTTGTAACTTTGGAAATGTCTAATATTTTAAAACCAGATTTTCAACATAGACATTGTATTACCCCACCTCATGTATGTCACAGCTGTCATTTTTCAGATCCTGGCCATAATGTGTTTCTGCACCCGTGGCGTAAAATGGCATTGCAGTTGCATGGAATTACATTTTGGCGGAGATTTGAAAATTTTCTGTACCAGGTACATGAGGTTGGGTTATAAAATGGCTATGCTGACAGTTTGGTCACTGTTGTCCTATAAATGGGAGCGTATGGCCCAAAGGCTGTGACGACCCCAGCCCCCCTCCTGATGACGCCTGTTTGTGTGTGTGCAGGGTGGGGTGTTAGGGTTTGAAACCCTAACGTCCCGTTTCCCTACTTTTGTCACTTTATCCTCAACCCTAACTGATTATATTAACCCAGTTTTTTGCAAAGAAAAAAAAATATATATATTTATACTGGCGTGGTAGTGCCAGTGTAGTTAGGGTTGATACGATTCCATATAGCTAAAATGCTATTATCGGGAGTATGAGTGATTAAGCTCCCTTTTGAATTGTTGACCGAGACTGCCCCAGGCGCCCCAGTGTATACATACCGTCCCTGCCTTGTAACCTTCCTGTGGCCTGACGATCCGTTGTACCTGGACAGCTAGCGCTAGCACCTAGTCTTGATTATATATGCGGTAGGTGCTGTTCCACCTGTGCCTCAGTACGCCACGGTACAGCCCCAATGTAAGCGCTCCCTGGAGATGCCGTGTTGTGCCTGGCAGGCTGCCTGCTTTCTTCAGACATAGCTATACCTGTTTTACTCATTTTTGAACCGGTCAAGAAAAAAAGCTGTTATCGCTTATTTCTGTCTTTCTGCCATAATAGCGATACCTGGGTCTTGCCTGTCCTTTTTTACTGTAACAGTATCCATTTCTGTATCACTGTGGACTTGCCTGTTCCCACTGCTCACTGGTTTTGTTGATGCTTTATAATCAACTGTTATGCTATGTATGTTTGTGTATCCTGATTTGCACTTATTAATTTGCTTTTGTTAACCAGGTAAGCACACTAGACAGCCAAGTGCCTATTTTCAGGTGCGACCCGGGAGGGTTACAGGGTAAAATTTGTACATGAACAGCTGAGGAGTCAAGTTAAACATACGGTGAATAAACAGGCATAACACTAGGTAGCTAACAGTGTTTGAGAGCAGATCGGCACATATACAGTACAGTAAATGGTACATACAGGATGGATTAGGAGGCAAACAGCAGAGTGCCTAACAGGTTCGATCAGAGTAAACAAGACTAACGATAAGTGCTGGCGGGGAAGGTGCCACGGGCAGGATGTCGAATACTAGTTAGTCGACCAGTTACAGAAGGAGTAAGTGCAAGTAGCGCTGAGGCCCCCACCCTACCAGCCTAGGGGGAGAAGTGGTGATGTATGATGTTTTATTCCCACTGTAAATATTGCTGCTTGTTTGTAATATAATCTGGATTTAACCAGGTCCTTCATGTAAATGAGCTTGCTCAATGATGTTCGCCTGGATAAATAAAGATTTGATTTGGGTGTTTAATGTTGGAGAGCAATTTTTGGAGTTTAAAAACTTTGTAATTATTCAGCTGATTGAAATGAAATTTGGCATGCATAAGTGGGGGAAGGGGGTCTCTGTATGTGGCAAATTTTATCTCTGTACCTTTTGTGGTTTCAGAGACACAAAGGCCCGGATATTCAAACTGCGCCAGGCTGTGGCGCAGGCTTGGGTGCAGCTCAACTTGACAAGTAGGGGAGTGGTTCGCTTATATTCAAAGAGCGCGCCATGGCTCAGCAGCTTTGAATATCGCACCCTGGCCACCCCCACTCTGCATGGTGCAGTGGCACTGCGCCAGTGCAAGTGGCCAGAGTGGAGCATGGAGATGCACTAGCACAAGTGCCATTGCGCCATTCACAGCACCCGCGATATTCCATACGAGACATGCAGATGGGGCCATAATTTATGCAAGGCGCGCATGGGGCCATTTGCATGTCATTATGGACCCATTTGCATGCAGGTGCGCCAATCCCCGACGACTTACGCCTGGCGCCTTGCCAGGCAGCAGCCATTGGGGACCAACTCCCCCTGCAGCCCGATCGCGGGCATCTGTGTAAACGTAGAAAACTGTCCTATATCCCTGGTGGTCCAGTGGACCGCTATGTGCCTGATCGTGGTCATCTGTGTTAATAATACAGAAGACCTGTCCAATATCCCTGGTGATCCAATGGACCGCTTTCTGCCCGATCGTGGGCATCTGTTTTAATAAGGAAAACCCCCGTCGTATATCCCTGGTGGTCCAGTGGACCGCACTCTGCCCGATTGCGGGCATCTGTTGTAAGAAGAGACACCCCCCCCCTCCAAGATCCAGCTGTCTGCCTGATCGCGGGCATCTGTTATGAAGAGACACCCTCCCCTCCAAGATCCTGCTGTCTGCCCGATCGCGGGCATCTGTTATAAGAAGAGCCCCAAGATCCGCTGTCTGCCCGATCAGGGCATCTATATAAGAAAAGACACCCCGGTCCAATATCCTTGGTGGTCTAGTGGTACCGCCAACTGGGCCCTACCACCCTGCTGCCCCCTGGTCAGCTGGCGGGCGGCGGCACCCACCACCTGCCGCCGACTGACAGCTCGGCAGGACTGCTGCGCCACTGGTTCTGGCGTGAGCCAATGGCGTGCAGCCCATCCTCTACATATTCCATTTATGAGAATGAATCACATATCTGGAATGTATAGTACGGTATGGGCTGCCGCCCATTAGCATGGCGCTTGTGAACCAGTATGCAGCACCCACTGAGCAGTCAGGCAGGTAGGTGCGCCCGCCCGGCTGACAGAGAAGGGAGAAGCGGGGGTGGTGGGCTCGGTAAGTGAGTGAGGAGTACTACCGACCACCAAGTATTGGAGGGGGTGTCTCTTCACAACAGATGCCGCGATCGGCAGATGCAATCAGACCACAGGGATATAGGACGGGCTTCCTTTATTAAAACAGATGCTCGCGATCGGGCGGAAATTGGTCCACTGGACTACCAGGGATAAGTAGACGCTTTTTATTTTTACTGAACGCCCGCGATCGGGCATGGGGCGCCAGGTGCAGCCGAGTCTGGTGGCCACTACAGGTGGCGGCTGCCGTGTTGCGCTCTGCAATGTGGCAGCTCACCTGTGTGTGGCCATCAGTTCCTTTTTTTTGGCATAACTTTGTGCTGGCGCAAGTAGGGGTTGCACATGCATGGCTCTGCACATCCCGGGCTGAATATCGGGCTGTGCAGGTTATGCATGGGAATGCCCCCCCCCCCACCTGTGCCTGCATACATTACTGATGCGCTCTGGCGCATCGGGATTTTGCGGCGCACTTTTCCTTTTGAATATCGCTACTGACGCATCAGTGGGTTGTGCCACGCGCAACCCTTTTGAATATCTGGGCCAGAGTGTTAAAAATAGAGAAGGTTTGGGGCTTTTTGGCAGTTTTTTGTCCACCTGTATCTCAAACGGTTTTAAGTTATGATTTGAAATTTTCAGGGTAGAAAGCCATTTGTCTAACAGTTGTGCATTTTGAAGGCTTGGTGAAAAAATATTAAGTTGTTCAAAAGTTATTCAATTTAGAAATTCCCATTATTTCCTTTGGGGAAAAATAAATGTCCCGCACGAAAAGGATTCTGTCATAAAAGGGATTCTGTGTTGGAAAAGGACTGTGTGTTGCAGGAGCCAGCACAAAACCTTTATCTCAGAAACCGCTTCAGCTTGTGGGCTAAAATTTTCATGGTAGAAAGCCTTGGACTTACAGATGTGCCTTTTGAAGTTTTGGTGTGTAAAGAGTAATCCGTTCGAAAGTTATAAAATGTTGAATTTCCCATAATTTCCTGTGGGGGAAAAATAGATGTCAAACACGAAAAAGGATTCTGTGTCGCAAAAGGATTCTGCGTCACAGGAGCCAGCACGAAAATGGATTTTGTGTCTTAGCAGAGAATCCCTTTTGGCAGACAGGGCAATTTTTGCAACTTAATAACTGGGTAATGGTTTAATGGATTTGCATGAAATTTGGGCTGTAGAAGCACTGGGGGTTAGGTCTGTTTTCAACATGACCATTTTTTCACACCACCTCATGAACAGTACAGCTGTCATTTTTCACATCCTGCGCGAACTTTTTTGCGCCTGTGTTGCGGAATGGTGTTTTGGCACGGATTTCAAAATTTTCACCTACGGGGTCTATGAGGTGGGGTCATTAGAAGACTACATTCACAATTTGGTGGTATAACAACATGGCTATGCTGACAATTTGTTTACTGTTCTCCTGTGAATAGAAGCGTCTGGCCCGGAGGGCCCTGTTCTTCCACAGCTACGTACGTATGTATGGAGGGGTGGGAACGTCACAGACAAATAACTATATGATTATACTGAAAAGTAAGGAAATTCATTGCAAAACACTTCATTAGTGCGTCAGTTAGGGTTGATCTAAAGTGACAAAAGCATAGAAATGGGGTGTTAGACTTTCCAACCCTAACACCCCACCCCCACCCTGCAAAGACTGGCGGGCATTGGAAAGGTGCGTTGAGTCATCAAGCCCCCTAACGCCCCCCATCACCAGAGCGGAAAGGTGTCTGGGGTGTGACTTGGGGTAGCCAGCCCTAATGCTCACCCCATTATCTTATAGTGTGCTCATCTCAACTTATTTCCTTATGGAATGGGGTGAGTGTTAGGGCTGACAACTCCAAGTCACACCCCCAGACTCCGGTTGGTCTCTGCAGGCTGAGGGTTTGGTGTTAGGGCTGACAACTGCAAGGCACCTTCCCAGTGCCTGTCAGTCTCTGCAAGGTGGGGGGGTTGGGTGTTAGGGTTGATGAAGTGTTAGAAAGCCTAACACCCTATTTCCATGCTTTTGTTGCTTTCGTTCAACCCTAACTGATGCATTAACGCAGTTTTTTTTTTTTTGCAATGAATAAATAAATATAAATATATATATGTATGTGTGTGTGTGTGTGTGTGTGTATGTATGTGTATATGTTATATATATATATATGTGTATTATATATATATATATATATATATATATATATATATCATGTGTGTGTGCGCGTGTATATGTATGTGTGTGTGTAACAAGAAGTTTACACACACCTGAGGTGTTGGATGCCACATAAACCCCTCGAGTGTATCTAGACATCCAACATTGAGGGTGTGTATAAAATTCAGAGCTTCACACACCACCCCATATTTTATTTTATATAATTGCTGGGTTTCGCTTTTTTGCCACAGCAGTTATATAAAATAAGACGTCCTGGCGCAGCTGTGGTCCAGTTGGCTTTCAGCACATCCAAGGTCAGCTGTCGAAGTTATGTTTTTCTTTTGTTACCTGGTACTAGTATTCTGAGCAGTGGTAAAAATAACTTACGGCCGAGTCAGAGTGGCAGTGCAGTTTCGGTTGGGATGGCAGAGCGGCAAACGGTGAAGAGCATGGAAGAGCTGTGGGTGGTGCATGTGCAGCACGAGATAAACCCGGCATGTGTTTGCCATTATAAATACTTCTTTATAGCGGCAAATTACGTGACGGTTTTCCCTATTGTAAAAAGTGAAACCCAGTTTTTATAATATAGATACATATACATATGTACCAGTTTCTTTTCTATCTGGAAAAAAGAAACGCGTGTGTGTGTGTGTGTGTGTGTGTGTGTATACACATATAAAATTCAGATGGGTTTCTTCTCCACTTTGAAAACAGAAACTAAGGTGATTGGGGACTGCATCACTATTCGGGACTACCTCTGGCTCTTTATTCTTTTGTGCTAACATCTTCACCAGAATCAAGCAGTGGGCTCATGTATTCAGCTATTAGCTGAGTAAATGAAGTATGTCAGTACAACCCAGGCATAAATCAGGAGAAATTAAACTTGTCTTCCTGGCAAAATTATTTGTTGAAAGCATTCTTATCAGACTTTTCAAACAGGTCAAAGTGAAAAACCATACCAAACTTCTCCAAATGGTCGTCCTGTTTAACCTGATTTCCATATTTATGGCTGAATTGCCTAATCCATCTGAGTAGAATCAGTAAGATGTGGTTAAAAAACAAAAAAAAAAACATTCCAGCATAGGCTACATTCACAGATACTCTTACTTCTTCAGAGCTCCTCTGAAACATCAGCAGTGATGTGGTATGCTTGACTGGGAATGCACACGTCTCCACCAGGATCCTACAGCCTGAATTTCGGGAGCATCTGTAAATTTAGCCTGTGCTGGAATGGTTTTTACTGTGTGTACTATGCGCCCTATTGTCCTAGAAGCCACTAATCTTCACCAAAATACGTTTTTACCATATGGTAGGCATGCCCCATATCCAGTTCTTACTTTATAATGCCAAATAGCTTTAAAGAGCTAGTGTACTGCCTAAAACTACTATTAGTTTTTAAAAGCAGTCAACTATTACTTTTTAGATCTAAAAGGAAAATGTGTGCCCTCTACTGGGGCCTGGGTTCAAATCCCAGTAGAGGGCAAACATTTTCCTTTCACATTTCCTTAATGATTTTCCTTGAGGTGGCTAATTGTACTGAGAAAAGAAGTTTGATTTGTGTCTTTTAGATCTGAGATACTTTTTCTTTTGGTTAATTAGAAGATTCTTTACCTGATGTTAGTAGGTGTAGTGTATGGGACAGCACTCTGCCTGCCAGCTGACATTATCTGTCTCTATTTATCCCCACTGCATCATCAGAATTGTGACCTCACTGACTGTGACATCACTGCTGCTTAGGAACAGCCACTCAGTAACTGCCAGGTTAGTCATCTGTGATTTCATTGTCAGTGAGATTACAGTGCTGAAGATGTAGTGGGGGAAACAGATAGATATATAGAGCTATGTCAGCTGCCAGGCTGAGAGCTGTTCCACACATTGAGCACAATATCCTCACATAGAAGACTTGCTAATGAGCAAAAGGAAAAAGACGTCAGAACAACTGACAACTTCTTAAAATTTTGTTTTATCCCATCTGCCTGTTTTGGCTCCACTAGCTCTTTAAAAATTGCCATTTAAAAAAAAATTTTTTTGCTCCAGTGGTGAGTGGCAGAGCAAGCCCTGCTGTTTGTCAGTGTATGTGGCACCATACTGTGCATCCTAGTGCCTCCGGTCTCAAGACCAAAGAGTGTGGGACTATGGAGAAGATGTCCTTAAAGAGGACAGGAAATAATTTCTAACTGACAGCTGTTTACAAAGTTCTTATTCTCAGAAATTATATGCATTCACCTAAATTACCCATTTTTGACTATACTTGAATAAAAAGTGATATAAAAAGCTGTATTTTGCAGTGTCTTGTTTTTATGGGCGGCATTCTGTTACAGTTCTCTTAATGGAATCAATAATTTGGAGTTTTAACTATGTCATGGTTTGTGCACAGAACACGAAACAGGGTTCTGAAAGGTCAGCAGCTCATAATTAGCATTCTGTACACAAATCGTGACATAGTAGAAACTCCACATAAGTGATTCCATGAAGTGAACTGTAACAGAATGCTGCCCATAAAAACAGAACAATGCAAAACTACAGTTTTACCTATCACTTTTTATTCAGGTACAGTTAAATATGGATACTTTAGGAGAATGCAAATCATTTCTGAGAATAAGAATTTTATAAACAGCTGCCAGTTAGCACAGATTTCCTGTCCCCTTTAAGATCTAGAGTTATGCTAAGTAGCTTTGCTTTTCTGCCATCTTAGCCTATACCTTACCCTAAATGCTCTTTGTCATATAGTTAATCATGACTTGAAGTTGTAAAATGTTCAGGTTATTGAATGTTGAATGTATTCTTGCACTGGGGATATTTTAGTGGGTCCATTTGAAATTCAAGTAGGTAACATGCCATCAGATTTAAGTCTAAAAATATCATTGCATGCTCTTTTTTTTTCAAATAGCAATAGCACGGTGAATGTGATAGCTGGCCAACTGAGCCTGCAGTGTGTGAACGTGATCTGTCTGGTCTTGTAGCTGTTGTATTGGCATTCCTGGCTTGTTTGCTTTACAATGTGCTGTATTTGGCACATACAGTAGTATGTCTTCCAGCATTCTGGGGCTCGCTAGAGGTGTTCTGACTAATCATTAGCCCTAGTTACATGAACAACTGAGGAGTCTGTTTGAGAGTGATCCCTTCATTTTCCCTATTTCTCACTTCTGTGTAAACTTGATGTATTATAAAAATGCTTAGCAAATGATTTCCTCTCAGTGAGTTGTGGAATTTTAAACTTCCAGCAGAAGGGCATCCAAAGGAATTCAGACGAAATCTGTGGAATTCAGAAGGCAGGATTGGATTAGTAAACAGTGAATTAGGTTTTCATAAACCACAGAAAACTGATCAGCAGTGTGTGAAATCCATGGAAAACTGCGGTTTGAATTAAAAGGATTTTGGAATTCCGTGGATTTTATAAATTTTGAACAGCAGTTTAGAATTCTGCCAGCAGACAGAGTACTACGCAATGGCACAGCTGAACTTCCTCTATGCTGCAGAACAACAAACAACATACTAACATACTATGTGCCAGTAGATTAGGCCTTGCGGTCTATTGAGTCTGCTTGTGCCTCAGAACCCTAGTTGGGTACCAAGGCCTTTCGCCCTCAACAGATTTGTGTTTCCCCTGTCATCCAACCCAGCCCCCCTGTTGCAGTCCCTCCCCTGCTTCCTCTCCTTTCTGTACCTGTTCCACCCCCCCGAACCCCTTGACCGTAGAGTTCCGAACCAGTTCACCAGGCAGTGTGTTCCAAGGTCCCACCACCCTCTCCGTGAAATACCTCCACCTCTTTTTCCCCTCTCATACTTCCACCTTCCAGCTATGCCCTCTGGTGATACCACCCTCCTTTAATCTTAAGATCCCACCTTTTTTATTCCCTTGAAGTACTTGAAAACCTTGATCATGTCCCCCCGCGGTTCCTTCTGTCCTCCAATGAGAACAGTCCAAGTTCCTCTAGTCTCTCCTCATATGTCAAATCCCGTAGACCCCATATCATCGTGGTTGCCCTCCTCTGAACTCTCTCCAGTAGCTGTATGTCCCTACTGAAGTACGGTCTCCAAAACTGCACACAGTACTCCAGATGTGGCCTAACCAGCCCATTGTACAGCGGCAGAATCACTTCCCTGCACCTAGAGGTGACCCCCCGCGATGCAGCCCAGCATCCCGTTAGCCTTGGCAGCCGCTCTCCTTTACCGCTTAGAATTATTCATACTTGCATCCACTGGGACCCCTAGGTCTTTTTCCCCTGCCGTGGCCTCCAGTACCTCCCCACCCAGGGTATACTCGTGTTTGGGGTTCTACCAGCCAAGATGTAACACATTGCACTTGGAGGAGTTGAAATTCAATTTCCAGGTGCGAACCCACCTCTCCAGGGCCTCCAGGTCCCCTTGCAGGGCCAACTTCTTCTCCTCCCTCTCAACCACTGCTCCCATCTTGGAGTCATCAGTGAAGAGACTAATTTCGCACCCAATACCCTCCCTGATATCGGTTATGTATGCATTAAACAGGATCTGCCCCAGGACCGAGTCTTGCGGTACCCCTCTAATGACCCCTTTAGGGGTTGAGATCTCCCCACTGGCCACAACTCTCTGAGTGCGCCTTGCCAGTCAGTAATACCAGTTATAATACCAAGTAAATACCAAGTGCACTGAAATAAACAGGCAGACACATGCTGCAAACAAGTGTGTATTATGATGCAAACAAAAGTGAGCAGTTCTAATCCATGATGCTTCGAACCATTGCAAGTTCTTCCTCAGGTGGGCATGGCTGAGGCACTATTGTGGCTCAGTAAATAGTACACATTTAAACTGGTATTACAGTAAGCATCACTAGTTCATGAAATAAAGAGTTACTGAGCTCAAGAGCTAGCTGCATGGGGGGTGCGAAGGTAGCAGCCGATTGGATTAGACCTGTCTTGCTGAACTCTTGTCTGACTGCCAAATCCATCTATCTTTAGTGTTTACTGGCAATTAATTATATCCTCGATCCCACCGTTTGATAGCACTCGCTGTGGGCTTCACTTTGATATCACTTTTGTCAATTTTCCTGATGGGCAAGTCTCAACAAACTGTCTTGCAAGACTTGGCAAAGGGCCAAAAGGAAAGCCACAAGATGGCGAAGCACGAGCCGGAGGAGGACAGAATTTGGGCGGGGTGGTGGAACCAACAAATACCGCCTTGCTCTTAGCAGTGAAGGATTTTAAACAAGAGTTCCACCAAGCAGCCCGGGACTTGGATAAAAAAACTGGATAGTTTTAATACCGTAGTGGTCAATGTGGAGATATGCCTAGATACTGTGGAGGAGACTAAAACTACAATAGAGACTGTGGGGAAATCTGCAGCAGTTGTCTCAAACTTAGTGCAAGTCGAGAACAAAATCGTGAGGCTCTGTTTAGTGCATTTGGAATACTGGGTTCAATCAGGTAATTTGTGACTTCTAGGAATCAAGGAAGGTGCAGAGGATACCGATCCTGAGACTTGTGTTACTGCAGTTATGCAAACTACCTTGGGGATGGACTTCTCAGGACTTGTACTAAAAGCCTGTCGTATATCCCCTCAACGACGACCTGCTAACATGGATGCCCCTCATACCATTTTGATCGTCACATTGGAAGCCCATATTCAGGATGAAGTCGTACGTTTAGCCAGGAGTAAATAGTCCTTACAGATGCCAGATGGTTCGTACATTTTTTTTGTTTCCAGACTTAAGTTTTACAACTCGTCAGTGTAGAAAAAGTTTTGACTGTGCGCCATGGATTCCAGTGCTTGGGGGTCTCGCATTTGTTGCAGTTGCCTGCACAACTTAAAATTACCTGCTGAAGCAAAACTTATCTCTTTACAGACCATGCAGAAGCGTAGAAATATTTGGAAAAAATCTAAATGGACTTTTCCACTAGGGAAGCTGAGCAGAACCTGGAGGAAGAAGATTCTTAATAGCCTGGTGACTTTAAATGGTGTAATGTAATCTGCTCTGTGTACTTGTTAATTAGCATGGCACTTACGGTATATTTTTTATTGTGGCTGGCACCATTAAGAGTTTGTCTGTCCTCCTGTCTACAGTCAATGTTAAGTCAGTCTTCTGAAATATCTTATGATGCTATCACAGAGATTAATGCTTTACTTTTCCTAATTCTAATTTATTTTCTGTTGTACCTTTTGCCTCATGGAGGGGGCAAACTTCTCCAAGATGGCTACCACAGCGTGGCGGGTAGGTGCTGCATTCTGTGCTCAGTGCACCTTTTGCTTCTCCCTGGTGGCACAGTTTCCTTGATTTTATACTGCCGTATAACATTGCATTAAGCTGCCTTTATGTTATTGGCTCCTGGGCAGGAGGAAGGCACTATTTGTTTTTGCTGCACTCGATGCTCTATTTAGTTTTACCATTATATTGTACTTAATTATAAATGTACTAGATTTTCTTTCATACTGCCTGAACATTCTAGGACATCAGTAACACCTTTCCAGGTTAGTCAGCTGAATAGCATGAACAGCCCAGAGCTTTGCACTTGAAACAGATATGCGGACAACTGAATAGTCCGTAAATAACATTTATTTAGTCCACAGCACAACAGCGAGTGCCTTACCCTAATGCTTTGGCAAGAGCCTTCATCAGGGGGTGTACTGAATAGCATGGAATGGAGTTACTGATGTCATAGAATGTCTTATAAATATGAAAAGAAAGAACAGTAGTTGGTGAGGGGACTGGAACTCTGTGTAGCTCTGAGGGCAACCCCAACGCTTGATTATTAATCAAAAATTAGTCTGAGTATATCGGAGTACATTACAGGCATGGAAAGGAAGATGAAAGGGCAGTTAACTATGTAAAAATCATGTCCTGTCTTCTTTAAGCTTCTTGAAGGGAATGATGAATATAGAAAAAAAAATCCACTGTGTCCGGAGTGCTACCCTCAGAAATGTTTAGAATTAAAAACATTATATAACTACTGTGTAAATGGTGCCGTTGAGCAGATACTAAGCAAAGCCCTCTGATATGTCCATCACTTGGTGTTACAAGAAGGCAATCTAAGGAATAATTGTAAATGAAAATATTATAAAGAGGACTAAAATAAGGGACTTAATTAGAACAGATTCTGTATCTCGTGTTGCATTACAACAAATGCTCAAGGCTAGCAGTTACCTTTGAAAGACAGGAAACTAGATGTTTCTTTGAAAGGGCTTGCATAACCTCCAGATGTAGTGCTGATTATTTAAAAGTAGCCTGTTACATTTTATTACCATAGTGTTTTTCTTTTTTCTTTTGCCAGTCGGAAGATTTTCAGCCTGACAATTTGAAGGTGCGATGTCTGGAGCACTACTTTCCCTTGGGGGTGTGCATCTTTGCTAAATTTCTTCATGCCTCATCAGCACTGTAACTCCACTAATTGTGACATCATGACTGACTGTCCATGAGACGGATACTTATTTGTTATAGTTTTCAAAGCAGGTGATCTAAAGCCCTGTACACTCGGTGCCTCTTAAAGCATTTTAACGCTGTTAAATGCTTTAAAAAAGGTTTAATCGAGATTGTAGCAGGAGAAAAAGTGCTACAATCTTTTGTCTAAGACCATGCTGAAACCCTGCTCAGAGAAATTGCCTTAACCCCTGTCAGCAGCAGTGTGGACACGATCCATGCTCTAACATGGGCTGAGGCAACCCGACCTAGCTTGCAGGAATAAACATAAATATTTGTCTTATACGGCTGAGCTTCCAGTGGGCTTCTGATTCAAACAGTGCCCTTTTTACCGGGATCCACGCTGATGCCTGATGGCAAAATCCTACACATGCACTGTGGCAGCCGTAGTACTTGGTGCTGGTGCTGCAGTCATGCCTGGGAACTCTCTCGAGCAAGCCAGTCTTGCTTGGAATTACTCATTACCCAGTGTGTACAGGGCCATAATCTGTATTGAATTTATTTCTGTATCATTTGTCTTATCCAGGACCTCCTTGTAAATGAGCATTGCTCAGTGAAGTTTTTTTATTGGTAAAACAAATGTATGCAAATACAAAAAAAAAAATCACAGTATTGATGAGGTACAAAGAAACATACCTTAATAATTTTAAGGTCGTAAGGGACTCTATGTCCATCAAGTCTGTCATCCCGCCTTATAAGCAGGAACCAATAAGTCTGCTTTACAGACATGTATTCGTTTATCGAGATTTCCAACTTCCCTTACTGCCCAAAGTATCCGATCCTTTAATTCCCTTGCTAAGTAGAAATGTGTCCAGGCTTGCCTTGAAAGCCTATGCTGTCGTTATCAGAGGGCAGCAAGATGTGGAGAGATGCAGTCATGCACTTTAAAAAGAGGAATTTTAAAGAACACCTTTCGTGGTGTTAGTGCTCATAGCCACGAAGGACCCTTACCTGGCTCCAAGTTCGAGGATATTAAAAAAAAAAAAAATGTATATTGTTGCGTTTTGAGGGAAGGATCGTATTTTGGCTCAGAGAAGAGAGTTAACGATCCCTCCACTCTGGTTTGAGACACGCCTTACACTCCCCATATTCTACATCTGTGTGTTTGCATGGTGGACGTGCTCCAAACATGCCTATGGGGTGTGCCCCTCATGCAAGCACATTTTGATGTCAGAATATGGGAGAGCATGGTGGCGTGTCTCCGAACAGGGACGGGGAAGGGATCGGCGGCTCGACTCCTCGGAGCCAAAATATGTTCTAGGGACATGGATATGTTTTTCATCCACACACTCTGGCAGGTATCCTTGCCGCTTAATTTTGCCGGGAGGTCTTCAAGCTGGCTCTCCCACCCACCCACCCGGTGGTAAAACTCTCGGCTCCACCCCATGACGCCAGATCTTTCTTACCGCTTGGAAGCTCAGGTTCCCTCCTTAGCGCTCTGCGTTTTAGACTGGATCCTAATTCTTCGATTCGTCCGAAATTGATTTTGAAGTTTTCTAAACTTCGGTCTTCATCTTCCCTCGCGGCAGTGATGGACAAATCTGTTCCCGGCTTTCGGAGGTGTCCTTGCGGGCAGAAAATGTCCAGGACAGATCCGCACTCCACGTGCGTCTACTGCTTAGGCCTAGATCACGACCCGCAGGCTTGTGAGTTGTGCTGTTCTTTCTCGGCCAATGTTCTGGATGATCGCGCTGCCCGTTTGAAGCTCGGGTGCCCCGAGAAACGTTTTCCGCCGGTAAAATCCAAAGAGGCTCGTAGGGCGGTGTCCGTGGCAGCTGGCTCGGCTGAGCAGTTCAAGCAGATGATCGCCCTCGAGGAGGAGGCGGCCCAGGCCGCATCTTCTTCCTCTTCTGCCGCAGCATTTATCCCGCTCTCTCTGAATTCCTCGTATACAACTTCGTTCAAGGAGCTTTGTCAGTCCCTTTCCACGAAAGGAGAGGGGCCTTTGGGACATTCTTCTCGGCCCAAGAAAAGGGAATCGAAAGGTAAGTCCCATCGTCGGCGTTCTTGGGAGCGGGAGAGGTCCCCCTCCCGGCAGCCGACCAGACTTCAGTCAAGGTTGCGGCTGAGGCGCTGCTTTTCACAGTGCCCCCGTCAGGCCAGCCTGCCGAGACTCCCGTTGACGAAGTCGAGATTTTTCTCGATCCGTTAGACGGGCTGTCGACTGGAGAAGCTGACAACCTTACTTCACCGGTTCCCCCGGTGGATACCGAGGATCTGCCTGCTCCTTTGAGACCGCAGTTCCTGGTTAAAGTTCCCAAGCTGAGGGAAGAGCGGGTATCCCCCGCCCCTTCCCAGACCCACCCTCAGTCCCCCCGGGGGTCTTGGTCTCAGACCTCTTCTCGGTCCAGCCGTTCCCGCTGACATTGGCGGTCTCGGTCTCGTCATTGAAGTAAGCGGTGACGCCGTTCCTCCTCGGGTGAGGAGGGGCTACAGTGCAAGTTGCGCTGGCGCTACGAGGATCTTATGTGGCAGCAGTTGCTGTTATCCGGGCCTAAGCCGACCCTGGCCATCAAGTGGCTGTCGCCTGAATGGCTGAAGCAACCACTCGTTCCAGTCGAGTTGCCCGCCCCAGAGCTGGTTGCTAAGCCGAAACCAGCTGGTCCACCGATTGTGGTGGAACCTCCGCCTCCACAACCAAAGTCGGTGGCACCGACCAAGAATTCTCGGTCGGCTCATGGCCTGCCCCAAAAGTTGTCAGTCACCCTCACTCCTGATCGTCCTCGGCAGGTGGAGGGTGGCCCAGGGCCGAGGCAGCTCTTCGCAGACTCTTCGGAATCTGATGACGATTCCTCCCTGTTCTCCAGGCAGTGTGATCTGGAGTCCTCCGGGGGCCAGTCAGTGGACGATAGCCCATCGTCCTTCTTGAGTCTGCTTCGACTCATCTTGGAGTCCACCGGGATGCAGCTCGAGCCCGTGTCCAAACAGTCCAAGTATCCCCTGACGGAGATTCTGTACCGAGGGGATTCTCCCACGGAGGCCTTTCCGGTGGCTGAGGCCATTGTCGGCCCAGCCTTGGAGCTTTGGCAGCGGCCTGCTTCCTGTCCTGTGCCCTCGGCCAGGATGGCCAGGAAGTATGCGGTCCCTACCGGCTCTTTGCCCGGTTTCTCGGAACACCCTTCTGCCGAGGGGTTAGTCACCGACAGCATTTTACGGCGTTCCGGTAACGCTCGGGATGTGGACAAGCCCCCCAACAAAGAGTCCAAAAAAGCTGGACTTTGCCGGGCGCAAGGTGTACGCTAGGCCCTCCTCGGCCTCCGACAGGCCAGCTCGGCTGTGCTGATGGCACACTTCTCCCACGCCCTCTTGGGCTCCCTGGATGAGGTTGTTCCTCATCTCCCGCCGGATCTGCAGACCACGGTCCGCCAGGTGCGGGACCAGGGTAGGGCGGTGGCAAAGCAGCAGCTCCAGACTGCTCTGGACATAGGTGATTCCTGTGCCAGGTCAGTAGCGGCCGAGGTGGCCATGCAACGCAGGGTGTGGCTGAGGATATCCACCTTCACGGTGGATACCCAGCACAAGTTGGTGGACGTCCCCTTCTTGGGGACTGACCTCTTCGGCCCTGGAGTGGAGGGACACCTCCAGCGGATCGAGAAGTCCAATGCCACTCTGGACTCTGTCACCTCCCCCAGAGGGACAAAGGCTGCCGTCAGCAGCAAAAGTCCTTTCGTTCTTTGGTCCCTGCTCCTTGACCGGCCCAGCAGCACCAGCAACAGGGCCAGCAGGCTCGCGCTTGACGTCCCAAGCCCAAGCCGACGGCTTCCTCCAACAGGAAGCAAGGAGGAAAAGGGCCGGGAGGTCCCTCGGCCGGTTCTTCCTCCAAGCCTGCCCAGTGACGGGCTGAGGGTGCCGCCCCAACCTCGCCACTCTCCGTGTTCCCCTGGGGATGGCTCCACTCTTCTTTCCGCCTGGTCCGCTATCACCACGGACCGCTGGGTGTTGGTGGTAGGAAAAGGCCTGCCTGAGTTCAACAATCCGCTGAGCTGCCGCCTCGGGGCCACGGGGTCCGCAGAGTTCGCTTGTCGGCTGCCAAGGATATTGCCCTGCCTCGAAAAAGCGTAATCAGGAAAGTGGCGGTCCTCCTCCAGACCCGGGTTTGTGTCCAGGTACTTCCTGGTCCCAAAATGGACGGGGGGCTGGCGCCCCATTCTCGACCTGCACAACCTGAACAAGTTCCTAAGGTCTCGGACCTTCAGGATGGTCACTCTGGCTCAGATAATCCCATCCCTGGAACGAGGCATGTGGTTCTGCTCCCTGGACCTCCAGGACGCGTTCTTTCATGTCCCAATCCGTCCGTCCCATCAGAGGTTCCTCCGCTTCAGAGCGGAGGGATCCCTATACGAGTTCCGGGCCATGCCCTTCGGCCTCTCTCTAGCTCCCAGGATCTTCACCAAATGCATGGCAGTGGTGACAGCATTCCTGCGGCACCGAAGGGTCCGGGTGTACCCTTACGTGGATGATTGGCTGATAGCAGCCCCCTCCAGACTGGAGGCGGAGCGGTCCAGAGATCTGGCCCTCCAGGTTTGCTCTCAGATTGGCCTCCTCATCAATGAGGCCAAGTCAGAACTCGTGCCAAAGCAGGTGATTCTGTTCATCGGGGCAGAGCTCGACTCTGCGAGCCAGAGCACGGCTCCCGGCGGACAGGGCCGAGGTTCTTTCCTCCTTTGCCCAGTCATTTCTGGTTGGGCAATTGTGCCCTGCCCGGGACTTCCTGTGCCTCCTGGGCCTCATGGCGGCCTGCACCAGCGTGGTCCGTTGGGCCCGCTGGTACATGCGTCCCCTTCAGTGAGGACTGGCTAGCCAATGGTCACAACGCTGCGATCCATTGGACCGGCCCGTGACAGTGACCCAGGAGATGTGGAACGCTCTCCAATGGTGGATCGTTCCAGCACATCTGCAGGAGGGCATCCCGTTCGTCCGCCCCGAGCTGATGGTCTCTCTCTCGACCGGCGCATCTCTGATGGGTTGGGGTGCCCATCTGGGGGAACACCGAGCGCACGGCCTCTGGTCCCCTCGGGAGTCCCGATGCCACCCACATCAACCTGCTGGAGCTCCGAGTGGTCTGTCTAGCTCTCACCGCCTTGGCTCCGTTTCTATGTGGTCAAGTGGTTCAGGTCCAGACGGACAACACCACGACCATGTACTGTCTGAACCGCCAGGGCGGGACGCGCTCCTTGCTGTTATGCAAGGAAGCTCTCTGCATTTGGTCCCTAGTGCGCAGCCTGGAGGCGGATCTCCTAGCCATTCACGTGGCAGGAGCCCCAACACCCTGGCCGATGCCCTAAGCCGGATAGGGGCTGCGTCTCACGAGTGGTCTCTCCTGCCGGAGGTAGTACAAGACCTCTTCTCCCACTGGGGCACGCCTCAGGTGGACCTGTTTGCCTCCAGGGAGAATGCGAAGCTGAGTCTGTTCCATGCCCGCCCCCCCTCAGCAGGCTCGCTGCAGGAGGATGCCTTCTCGAGGCCGTGGACCCCGGGCCTCTTCTACGCCTTTCTCCCATTTCCCTTGATCCACAAGGTGCTTCTCAAGGCGAGGAGGGACAAGGCGCAGGTGATTCTGGTAGCCCCAGACTGGCCCCGTCAGTTCTGGTATCCAGATCTCCTCAGTCTCAGCTCCAGGCTCCTGAGGCGGCTTCCAGCCCGCCCGGACCTGATCTCATTCAGTCAGGGGAAGGTATTCCATCCGGACCTTCAATCCCTGCACCTGACGACCTGGTTCCTGAGCGGCTAGAGTTCCAGGCTCTGGGTCTTTCCGACGAGGTCTTTAACGTCGTTGAGGCGTCCCGTAAGGAGTCGACCAGGAAATGCTATGCCTTCAAATGGAAGAGGTTTTCCATTTGTGTCAGGGAAGGGCTTTCTGGATCACCTGTGGTCCTTTCTCAGCAAGGGCTTCGGTCGACGACCCTTAAGGTGCACCTGGCAGCCATCTCTGCTTACCGGGCGCGGGCCAGCAAGCAGTCGGTGGCACAGGAGAAGGTGGTAGGGTGCATTTTCTAAGGTCTTGACCACCTGTCCCCTCCGGTGCGAGAACCTCCACCTCCATGGGATCTACTGCTGGTATTGGCCAAGCTCATGGGCAGGCCATTCAAACAAATGCACAGGTGTGATCTTTCACACCTGTCCTGGAAGACTGCCTTCTTGGTGGCTATCACGTCAGCCAGAAGGATGGGAGAGCTCCAGGCGCTTTCCATCGAGCCTCCCTACCTGGTCTTCCACAGGGACAAGGTTGTCCTGCGCCCCCACCCAAAGTTCCTTCCGAAGGTGGTGTCGGGGTTTCACCTTAACCAGGTGTTGACTCTGCCAGTGTTCTACCCCAATCACACCTCGGAGGCCGAGTATAGGCTCCGTACTTTGGACCCTAGAAGAGCGCTCGCTTATTGTAAGGAGTGGACGGCTGCAGTTTGGGGAGAGGTTCGCCATCTATTTGTCACCTACGTTGAAGCCGCACCTGACAGACCTGCAGCAAAGCGGACGATAGGCAGGTGGATCACCTCCTGCATAGAGCTCTGCTACAGGTTGGCGGGCATGGAGCCTCCCAGAGGGATAAGAGCTCATTCTACCAGCCATACCGCTGCATCGGTAGCTGCTTCCAGGGACGTCCTTATCCAGGATATCTGCAGGGCTGCTACCTGGAAGTCGGCACATACCTTTATTACCCACTACCACATCGACCTCGAGTCACGCCGGGATGCTGGTTTTGGGGCCTCAGTTCTCCAATCTCTCTTTCCCAAGTAAGTATTGGGGTGTGCGCCTTGCCTCCCTCCTCCCGGAGAACTGCTAGGAGTCTGCCAGAGTGTGGATGAACAACATATCCATGTCCCTAAAAATACAGGTTACTCACCTGTAACAGGAGTTCTAGGAATGGTATATGTTGTTCATCCACACACCAATTCGACCTCCCCAAGCCGACAAGATAACCCGAGCTTCCAAGGGGTTACCTGGCTGCCATAAGCGATGCTCATTACTGGTGGGTGGAGCGTTCTCAGAAGACCAGCGCGGCATGCCTGTTGGAAGGTGGATGAACAAATATACCATTCCTAGAACTCCTGTAGAGGTGAGTAACCTGTATTTCTAGGACATGGATATGTTGTTCATCCACACCGTCTGGCAGGTATCCTTGCCGCTTTAAATCTTTGCCGGAAGGTCTTCATGCTGGCTCTCCCACCCACCCACCCAGGTGGTAAACTCTCGGCCGCCCATGACGCCAGATCTTCCACCGCTTGAAGCTCAGGTTCTCCTTAACGCCTGCGACAAGACTGGTTCCTCATTCTTGAATTTTCAAATTAAAAGTTTTTTTTAAAAGACTTTTGGTCTTCTCTCCCTCATGGCCAGATGGACAAATCGACTCCGCTCGGAGATGCCCTTGCGGGCAGAAGATGTCTCAGACGGATCCGCACTCCACATGCATCTACTGTCTAGGCCTGGAGCACGCACCCGAGGCCTCGCGACCTGTGCTTTTGCTTTCGCCTACGCCCTCGAAGACCGTATGCCCGTTTACAACTGGGGCTTCCGAGAGCGATTTCTCCGTGAAGTCAAAAGAGGCCCGGTGGCGGTGTCCGCGGGCGGCGGGCTCGGGCGGATCAGCTCGAGCAGATGATCGCCCTCGAAGAGGAGGCGGCGCTGGCCGCTTTACCTCGGCCAGTGCATTTGTCCCGCCTCTCTGGTGCCTCTTATTCAGCTTTTTTAAGGAGCTTTGTCTGACCCTCTCTACTAAAGGTGAGGGACCAACTTCTTCTGGACCGTTTTCTCGGTCCAAAAAGAGAGACAAGGGTAAGTCTCACTGTCGATGCTCTTGGGAGTGGGAAAGATCCCTTTCCCCGAGTTGTCGGCCGTCGACTTCGGTCGACTGCTCGGCTTCGGCCACTGGTCTCACAGTGTCCCCGTCAGGCCAGTTGACCGAGACTCCCGTCGACTCGGTCGAGATTTTTCTTGACCCGTTGGACGGGTTGTCGGCAGGAGAAGCCAAGAATCCCCTCTCCCTGGTTCCCCCGGTGGGAGTTGAGGACCCCGTTGGCTCGTCTGTGCCTCCGGTTCCAGAGCCTTCGGTTGAACCCTCCGAACCGAGGGGAGTGCCGGTTCCCCACGACACCTCCCCGCACCATCCTCGGGAAAGCCGAGGTTCTCGGTCTCGGACGCTGGTCCAGCCGATCCCGGCCACCGGCGGCGTCTCGGCACCGCGGCAAGCGCCGCCGCCGTCCTCTTCCTCCTCCTCGACGAGGGGAGGCTTCTACGCAAGTTACGTCGAAGATATGAGGAACTCATGTGGCAACAGCTCCTTCTGACCGGGAATAAGCCGACGCCGTCGCCTTCCCCGGCCATTAAGTGGCTGTCACCGGAGCGGCCGAAACAACCCCTCGTTTTATCCGAGGAGCCTGTTCCCAGGCCGGTTGTTCGGCCAAAACCAGCTGCCCCACCGATTCCGGTGGAACCTCCGCCTCCACAGCCGTTAGTTGGGGCTCCGACCAAAAATTCTTGGTCGGCTCAGGGACTGCCCCATAGGCTGTCTGTCACCCTCACTCCCGATCGACCTCGGCAGGTGGAGGGTGGCTCAGGCCCGAGGCAGCTCTTTGAGGACTCTTCCGAGTCCGAAGAAGATTCCTCCCTTTTCTCCAAGCGAATGGACTTGGAGTCCTCAGGAGGACAGTCGGTGGACGATAGCCCTTCGTCCTTCCTGGGATTGCTTCGGCTCATCTCGGAGTCCACCGGGATGAAGCTCAAACCCATTTCTAAGCGGGCCAGGTATCCCCTCACAGAGATTCTGGACTGAGGGGATTCCCCTACGGAGGCCTTTCCGGTGGCCGAGACCATAGTGGGCCCGGCCTTGGAGCTCTGGTAGCGCCTCTGCTTCCTGCCCTGTGCCTTCGCCAGAATGGCCAGGAAGTATGCGGTCCCTACCGGTTCCTTGTCCGGTTTTGGAACACCCTCGGCCGAGGGTTGTTACCGACAGCGTTTCTGCGTTGCCGGAACGCTTAGGGATGTGGATAAACCTCCCGACAAGGAGTCCAAGAAATTGGACTGCGCGGTGAAAAGTCTACGCTGCGTCCTCCCTCAGCCTTCGTCAGGCCAGCTCGGCCGTCCTCATGGCACATTTCTCTCATGCCCTGTTGGGCTCCCTGGATGAGGTCGTCCCTCATCTTCCCGCGGATCTGCAGACCACGGTCAGACAGGTGCGGGACCAAGGCAGGGCAGTGGCCAAACAGCAGCTCCAGACTGCTTTAGACATTGGGGACTCATGTGCCAGGTCTGTGGCGGCCGCAGTGGCTATGCGTCGTCGGGCTTGGCTGAGGATATCCACCTTCACTTCGGATACCCAGCACAAGTTGGCGGGTGTCCCCTTTTTGGGGACCGACCTCTTCGGCCCTGAGGTGGAAGGTCACCTGCAGAGGATCGAGAAGTCCAATGCTACCTTGGACTCGGTCTCTTCCGCTCAGAAGGACAAAGGCCGCAAACCACAGCCTAAGCCCTTTCGTCCTTCTGCGCCCGCGGCGTCCGGCCCAGCAACGTCAGGGCCAGCAGGCTCGGACTTGGCATCCCAAACCCAAGCCTGGGGCTTCCTCCAACAGGAAGCAGGGAGGTAAGGCTCAGGAGGTCCCTCGCGGTCCTCCTCTAAGCCTGCCCAGTGCACGGGCTGAGGGGTGTCGCCCCCGTCACCTCACCCCAGGTTCCCCCCGTGGGGGGACGGCTCCGGCACTTCCTTTCCGCCTGGTCCGTTATTACCATGGACAGGTGGGTGCTGGAGGTGGTGGGAAAAGACCTGCCTTTAGAATTCGAGCAGGCCCCGCCCTTCAGAGCCGTCGCACCTCTGGGTCCGCAGCCTCACTGTCGGCTCGCCGGGCCGACATCGCTCTCCTCCTCCAAAAGGAGGTGATCAGGGAGGTGGCGGACCCTCCCTCAGACCCGGGGTTTGTGTCCAGGTACTTCCTGGTTCCGAAATGGACGGGGGGCTGGCGCCCCATTCTCTACCTACACGACCTAAACAAGTTCCTAAGGTCTCGAACCTTCAGGTTGGTCTCTCTGGCTCAGATAATACCATCCCTGGAACATGGCATGTGGTTCTGCTCTCTGGACCTGCAGAACGCGTTCTTTCACGTCCCTATCCGTCCGTCACATTGGAGATTCCTTCGCTTTTGAGCGGAGGGATCCCTTTTCGAGTTCCGGGCCATGCCCTTCGACCTGTCTCCAGCTCCCAGGGTCTTCACCAAATGCATAGCAGTGGTGACAGCTTGCGGCACCGAGGGGTCCGGCTGTACCCTTACCTGGACGATTGGCTGATAGCAGCCCCCTCCAGACAGGAGGTGGAGCGGTCCAGAGATCTGGCCCTCCAGGTTTGCTCTCAAATCAGCCTTCTCATCAACGAGGCCAAGTCGGAACTCGAGCCGAAGCAGGTGATTCTGTTCATCGGGGCAGAGCTCGACTCTCTTCGAGACAGAGCACGGCTCCCGGTGGACAGGGCCGAGGTTCTTACCTCCTTTGCCCAATCATTTCTGGTTGGGCAATCGCGCCCTGCCCGGGACTTCCTGTGCCTCCTGGGTCTCATGGCGGCCTGTACCAGCGTGGTCCGCTGGGCACGCACATGCGCCCCTTCAGTGGGACTGGCCAGCCAGTGTCACAGCGCTGCATCCATTGACCAGCTATTGACGGTGACCCAGGGATGTGGAACGCCTCCAGTGGTGGACCGTTCAGTTCATCTGCAGGAGGGCATCCCGTTTGTCCGCCCTGAGCCGGCGGTCTCTCTGTCGACCGATGCCTCTCTGATGGGTTGGGGTGCCCATCTGGGGAACATCGGGCCGCGGCCTCTGGTCCCAGCGGAGTCCGATGCCACATCAACCTGCTGGAGCTCCGGCGGTCCGCCTAGCTCTACCGCCTTTGCTCCGTTTCTCCGGGGTCAAGTGGTCCGAGTCCAGGACGGACAATACCACGACCATGTACTACCTAAACTGCCAGGGGCGGGACGCGCTCCATGCTTCTATGCAAGGAAGCTCTCCGCATTTGGTCACCGTGCGAGCTTGGAGGCGGATCTCCTAGCCATTCATGTGGCAGGAGCCTCCAACACCCTGGCCGATGCCCTGAGCCGGATAGGGGCTGCATCCCACGAGTGGTCTCTCCTGCTGGAGGTAGTACAAGATCTGTTCTCTCATTGGGGCACACCTCAGGTGGACCTGTTTGCCTCAGGGAGAGCGCAGGCTGAGGCTGTTCCATGCCCGCCTCAGCAGGGCTCGCTGCAAGGGATGCCTTCTGAGGCCGTGGACCCCGGGCCTTTCTCGCCTTCCCCATTTCCCTTGATACACAGGTGCTTCTCAAAGCAAGGAGGGACAAGGCGCAGGTGATTCTGATAGCCCCAGACTGGCCCGCCAGTTCTGGTACCCAGATCTCTCAGCCTCAGCTCCAGGCTCCCGAGGCAGCTTCCAGCTCGCCCGGACCTGCTCTCAGTCAATCAGGGGAAGGTGTTCCATCCGGACCTTCAATCCCTGCACCTGATGGCCTGGTTCCTGAGCGGCTAGAGTTCCAGGCCTTGGGTCTTTCCGACGAGGTCCTCAATGTAGTTGAGGCGTCCCGTAAGGAGTCGACCAGGAAGTGCTATGCCTTCAAATGGAAGAGATTTTCCATTTGGTGTCAGGGCAAGGGCTTGGACCCTTCCTCCTGTTCTTTGGCAAGCATCTTGGACTATTTATGGTCCCTTTCTCGTCAAGGGCTTAGGTCGACGACCCTAAGGGTGCACCTGGCAGCCATCTCTGCTTACCGGGCGCGGGCCAGCAAGCAGTCGGTGGCGCAGGAGAAGGTGGTCTGGTGCTTTTTCAAAGGCCTTGATCACATTTCCTCCTGCAAGAACATCCACCTCCGTGGGATTTACTGCTGGTACTGGCAAAGCTCATGGGCAAGCCATTCGAACCAATGCACAGGTGTGAACTCTCTCACCTGTCGTGGAAGACCGCCTTCTTGGTGGCTATCATGTCAGCCAGAAGGATGGGAGAACTCCAGGCGCTCTGCATAGAGTCTCCTGACCTGGTCTTCCACAGGGATAAGGTTGTCCTGCGCCCCTACCCGAAATTCCTTCCGAAGGTGGTGTCGGAGTTTCACCTTAACCAGGTGTTGACTCTGCCGGTGTTTACCCCAGTCACACCTCGGAGGCGAATACAGGCTCCATGCTGGACCCCTAGAGGCTGCAACACTATAAGGGGCGCCACGGCTGAAATTGGTGGAGAGGTTCGCCAGCTGTTTGTCACCCACGCTGAAGCCGCACCTGGCAGACCTGCAGCCAAGTGGGACGATAAGCAGGTGGGTCACCTCCTGCATAGATCTCTGCTATAAATGGCGGGCATGGAGCCTCCCAGAGGGATAAGAGCTCATTCTACCCGCCATACTGCTGCATCGGTGGCTGCTTCCAGGGACGCCCTATCCAGGTTATCTGCAGGCTGCTACCTGAAGTCAGCACACACCTTCATCACCCATTACCACATCGACCTTGAGTCACGCCGGGATGCTGGTTTTGGGGCTTCGTCTCCTGTCTCTATTCCCTAAGTAGGGGTGTGCGCTCTGCCTCCTCCCGGAGAACTGCTAGGAGTCTGCCAGACAGTGTGGATGAACAACATATCCATCTCCCTAGAAATACAGGTTACTCACCTGTAACAGGAGTTCTAGGAATGGTATATGTTGTTCATCCACACACCACCACACCTCCCCGCTCGATGCACAACCTGAGCTTCCAGCAGGCCAGATCTGGCGTCATGGGGCGGAGCCGAGAGTTTTACCACCCGGGTGGGTGGGTTGGAGGAGCCAGCTTGAAGACCTTCCGGCAAGATTTAAAGCGGCAAGGATACCTGCCAGACAGTGTGGATGAACAACATATACCATTCCTAGAACTCCTGTTATAGGTGAGTAACCTGTATTTCCCTTCCCTCCTGAAAACGCAACAATATAAAACGTTTTTGCTTTTTTTTATATCCTCTAATTTGGAGCCAGGTAAGAGTTCTTCGTGGCCTTCAGGGGAGTATTTTGTATCAGAGCATGAAAGGCGAAATGCTGCCTGTATGCTTTACAAATGAAACAAAAAGCCAGCAGGAAAAGGACCTGGCTGTAATGATTGGCAGCACATTCAAACTGAACCAGTAGTGTGAGTGAGGTTACATTAGAGAGACAAATATAGTAACAGTAATTTTAAAGGAACTTGAGCTGCTTTTTTTCTGATAACCCCCGCCCCCATGGCTTTTTAAACAGAAATGAATAAATATGACATGCAAACATGTTTTAGGGATTGGGTACTTTCGGATTTCCCTTGCTAAGCAGAAATTAGTCCAGGCTTACCTTGAAGGCCTGTTCTGTTTATTATACACACTGTGTTTGCTGGTAGGCTGTTTCATATGTTCACCACCCTATGGGAGAGGAAGAGCCTCTTAACGGTATAAACCTATATAAAAAAAAAAAAAAAAGGGCTCCATTCAGAATCTTTCAAAAACAGAGAAGAGGCAGTCAACAGCAACAATTTGAAAGTATAGCAATACTCACTTTATTGAAGCAACCACCGGCAGACAGGACCAGACCATGTTGCCCTGCCAGTTGGTCTTCCTCCGGGGGAGGGATTTAACAGAACACGTAGATCCCATATTTAGAGTCGGCCGCTAGCATACTGCAGCCTGTAGCGCTCCACCAAAAGTGGTGCATGCATGACTGTTTCTGAGCTATATTCAGCTACTTAGTGCAGACTAACAGATCACTTTGAGTGACTGTTGGTCTGTGCCGGCACAGCACTGAGTGAAAATGTGCAGTGCTGAAACAGCATAAAGCTGCATATGGCCCACAGGGATAGCGCCAGGGGTTCTGTGGGCCATATCCAGCCTGAGCATGCAGTTGAGCCCATTGGGCATGCATGGTGCTGAGGGACCTTTTGCATGCGTGCATTGCCCCGTAGCACTGATACCGGGTAGAAACTGAAGAAAGTCCCTGGTAGTCTAATGGACCCCCCCTTCCCTCCGATCACCCCTGTAATACTGATATATTCACGGCCCTCATGTCTAGTGGACCCCTTCATCTGAGGTCCCCTCCCATCAGAAAGCAGTGGCTTTAATTTTTTTCCAAAGCTCGGACTAAAGAACATAAACATTCATCAGAAAAGCTGCTCCTTAGACTTGAATGGAGCTTGTCCCCGGGCTCTCCCTATTCAGATGTCACAAAACGTTGGAGCACGGGGGAGTGGCCAGCAGCCTGGAAATGGAAGGGATCGAGCAGCAAGCCCCTCCGGCAAATTACGATCCCTTTCCCTTTCTTAGGAATAACTTTTTAATCTTCATTGTAGAGGAACTCCCATGAAGGTAAAAGAGCTTCCTGCTTGTTTCTGAGACTTTTGAATTTCACCAGGAAAAGTTCTCTTTAAAGGACAGTTACATGCAAAAAGTTTAAAAACACATATTTAGCTTTGGGTTTTTGTTTCCCTGATGATCCTTGGCATTCTGTTACCTGTGTCTATAACCAGTTTTTTTTCCCACCCACTTCTAAGTTTTATGGCCTCTTGGGATAGTTATTCAGGCTTCTTTTATTGCCTTTGATCTATTGGAATTTTCCCAGAATGCCTCTGGGAATGATGTGAATTAGACCTTGCATTAGAAGTAAGAGCCCAGGATCCTAGTTATAATCAGGGCCCCTAGTGTTCTGCGGCAGAATTTTCTGATTTCTGCTGCAGGGCTCCTTGGCTTCTGCGGCAGCATTTTCTGATTTCTGAGGCATGATTTTATTCATTTCTCTGGCATAATGCAGTCCTGCCATTGGCTACATATGACGTGATGCCATCGATGACATAGCATGCTGAGCACAGAGGAGGGGCTTCAGGATAAACGAGATGGGAAAGAAAGCCTGACACTATGGAAAAGCAATACATTTTAATGAAGATTCACCAAAAACAATTAATTCTGAGGCACTATATATATATATATTCTGCGGCATGATGCAAATTCTGTGGAAAATTCCGCAATCGCAGAATTTCAGGGGTCTTGGTTATAATCTAGTCCTAACCTCTAACTGCATCTGCTTGAGATAATTAGCTGATTTGAAAGTGCTTGCTCTCCCTCCCCAGCCGAAGTCAGATTTTTCTAAGTGTCGGCTGCTGCTGTTATAGATGTGTGGCAATTTTCTTTGTAAAATGCTGCCAGTGGGTGTTAAGCCAGTACTTATTTGAAGGACCTTGCATCAAATTTACATAATTCCCAGAGGAATTCTGGGAAAATTCCAACAGGTCAAAGGCAATAAAAGAAGCCTGAATTTTTTTTAATTTTATTTAATTTTAATTTAGTTGTTTAACCAGGTATAGCACACTAAGCTGAAAGCTTTTTTACAGGAGCAACCTGGGAGCACAAGGAGGTTAAGTGACTTGCTCAGGGTCACACAGTATGCAAGTGGAAGCTGTGGGATTCAAACCCAGGTCTGGTCTGCTGGATGTCACCAAATTTGCAGCTGAGAGCCTTAGACCACTGCGCTATACTGCCTCCAATAACTACCCCGATGCCATAAGACTGGCATGGAAAAATATATTTTAAAAAAATGTATTTTTTTTAATTTGCATGTAGTTTTCTTTTGAAGATTATTGTTGCATTTAGTGAGTAAGAGTTGGCTGTAGTGAGGTCTGTGTAGGAGAATGGCCAGCAGAATGTAGTGCATATGAAGTGGTTTCTTACATAGCTCATCCCCGAAGGATTAGCATACCTGGGATCCTCTGCACTTTTTTTTTTTTTTGGGGGCTTTAGAATACACGCATATGCATTGTCGAGAGCAGGCTTTAGAATACATGCATATGCATTGTCGAGAGATACAAAAACTTAAACTGGAAATCGTTTGCCTTCTTGTATTGTTTCTACATTCTGCATACTGTCCTTTTTGCAACTTGCCTTTGCTTCTTATGCGTGGTGTACATCATGGGCCTGTAAAAGCTACTATTGGCATGGAGGGCTTATACCAAGAGGATGTATTGCAAATTTACTTCTTGGTCTTCTGTGGCTGGCAATGAGTATATGAGCTGATTGCTAGAGTAAATAGTACAGAATTTGCATTGATGTGAAACTCTTCCTCTTCAGCGTACCCTCCTCTGTACAAGGATTTACATACCCATGATGCTTTGCAAATTTGTTTCCCTCTTCATATTTTCACTTACTAGCTCTGCTGTATCAGCCCTGTCCCATTGCACCACAGCAGTCCCGTGTCTCTGGTCATCTCTCCTAGACCGGGTTGGGCCACGGTACTTGCAGGGAGGGCTTCATGAAGCCCAACCTCCGTTTTTCTCCCTGAGGCAGTATGTTATGTGAAATGCAGCCCAAGCGCACTTCTCCAAGAAAGCGTTCCAAACACGCTGTACATTCGCCTTTCTCCTAGTTAAGAGACTCAATGGCGCTACCACCTGGCTTTTACCAGGTGGCAGTTGGACAGGCGGGTCACGAGAACCCCCCTCCTGAGGGAAGAGAGCACCAATCCTCAAGCGATCCGAGTCCGTTCTCAAACCAGGTTCGCTGGTGTGGCAGCAGGGAGGCACAGATGCCTCAACCCGCTGAGCCACTGGGCTGGCCTTTTTGCACTGGGTTTTTATGCTTTAGAATACATACATCTGCATTTGTATTGTTACGTACTTTACATGCTGTCCTTTTTGCAAACTGCCTTTGCTTTCGTGCATATTATGACTTAAATGAGTTGGCAATAGATAGTTGATATGAAGGGTTTCTAAGTAGCAGCGTAATGAAAAATTATCCTAGCTGCAGTTAAAAAAAAAAATGAGCATACCTGTCAAATGTACTTGTCTAGGTATCTCCTATGCCGTGCACCACAAACCTTTATTTTATTTTTTGTTTTATTTTCTTGATCCTAACCCTTCTCAGGTCTACAATTCTAAAATGTGGTGGTCATCTTTTTGTCTCGAGAAAAAACTAAAAACATTTATAAAATGCTCACGTGTTGGCGGAATTAGAAAATTGTACCACCAAATAAAACTGGAAGATACCTAGAATTTTTTATAGTATATAAAAAAAAATATAAAAAGGTAGGATCCATTCTCCATCCCCCCCCAATTTCCTTGTACTGCTGCTTTGAGGGGTTATCTGCTCAGTATGACACTGTTACTAAGACACATTTTGTGTCTCATGTTTATTCTTCTGCAACCTTATATTGTTACCTTTGCTGCTTTATGTAATTTTCAACCTCCCAGGTCGTGCCTGAAAATAAGCATTTCTTGTCTTTTGCACCTACCTGGTAAACAAAATAAATGCATAGATAACTAAATATTTGTGTGAAATATGTTCTTGGTCCTCTGTGGCTGGTAGTGATTACTTGACCTGATTGTTCACTGTTGCCTACTGTTGCTGATCAAGCAGACTGCCATTCAGTATGGTATTATATACCAGGAAATGGAATGAAAGAGTATCAGACAAGATGATGAAGATTATGTTGATATTTTTCAGTGCAGTTGAGCAGTAATGCACTACAGGGTCTGTCGTACTGGGATAATGTCACCACCTTGGGTGGTTGAAGCACTAGGCTGCAGGCATTCAGCACCCAAGAAGTGATGTCCCAGCACAGCACACATCCCTGGAGTGCATTATTATTATTATACGGTGGCTTGTTTTCAATTCAAAAAGCAGCGGAAGAAAAAACATTTTTTAAAATACATTTTTCCTATGTGCACGTGTACATTAAAGTCCACTGTTTGTTTTTACCACTAGGTGGTTCTTTTTAAGACCTGATGTGTGCTGTAAGGCTCCCTAGACCTGCTTATGTTGAAGTTTGTGTCTGGTTCTCAGCCACCCTCCCACTTGTTTGGTGAGAGACTATGTAAGCATTAATCACCACCAGAGGAGGGCTGTGCTGGCGGATTAATGCCCGCTGGGGGGGTTTGGTGCCGAGGCGCGGCCCGGCGTCCCAGCAGCGGCATTAATCCATGCAGAGCCCCGACACTGAAGGTGATTAATGCGCTTGTAACATAGGGTCGCGACGGCGGCCACGAGCCTATGTTTCAGCGCTCTCCTCCGGCGACCTCTTTGCTCCGGCGGCACCCCTATCCACGGAAGAGGTGGGACACAGATCTTGCAGGTAACTTCGTTTATTGCGCTTACAGGCACAGGACACAGGTTAGGAATCTACATTACTGGAGCAGTGATGAATGATTGCGCTGCTCCGCTGGCGGTCATGGCTGTCGGTTCTGTTGCCTCCGTGGTTGCAGTCTGGGTACTTGAGGGTTCAATGATTTCGGCCCTCTGCCGGGTCCGGGAGGCGGACGCTTTTGTCTCTGTGCATGAGGGTGGTTGTGGAAGTGCACACTGCATGATGTGGGAGGTGCTGCTCGCTCTACTCGGCTGCCTTGCCTGGCGGGCATGAGGGAGAAGCCATCGAGTTACGGATCACCATCTGGTGTATCCAGAAGGTCTGACAGGCGGGACCCCGCGCCGATGCCCGCGCCCGTCGCCCCGTGTCCCTGAGGCTCACTAGGCTGCTGCACAGGGAGGCGCTGCTCAGATCGGGGGCCTGCCGTGGAGAGGAGCTCTGGTGGTGTCGTTGGGGCCGGGGGTGGCCTGGCTGCCTACCGGCTCGCAGTGGTGTCCTGGTCTGCAGCCTGTGGGGGGGGGGGTTGGCCTGCTCAGTGCTCTGGAGGTGGGCTGTGTGATGCCTGTGGCTCTGCTGCTGTGGGTCTCTGTGCTCGCCCCACCTGTCACTCCGCTGACTATGCTGGACCGCTCGGCTGCTGCCTGTGCTGGGGTTCTTCCCGGCTGTGCTAGTTTGGGTGGGGGGCCGAGCCTGATGTCTGTTGGGTGCTGTTCTGTGGTCTGCCGCTGCAGGACTGGCGTGCAAGGCGGCAGGAGCTGGTGCTGGCTTTGGCTGGGGCGCAGGGGACGCTCCGTGCAGGTGTGCCACTGGAGAGGATGGTGGACAACCTCTTGCGGTCTGCAGTGGAGGGAGACCAGTAGCTGCGCAGGCTTGTCTCGCAGCGATGCCCTGTCACTGACATTATCTCCCTACTCGCAAGGCCAGCCTCAGTCAGCATGGTGACAGCTGTGCTCCTGATGCTGTGGTTGGTGTAGCGCTTTGACAGCTGGGCATCATCAGAGATCTGGGACATGAGTGCCCCAAGGTAGTTCTTCCCCATTGGCTGGCATGTGTACCAGCAGTCACGCTCTGAGGGGGCCAGGTGGTCTACCCTCCGTGGGTGCAGGTACAGGGCAGGAGCGTTGGGTGGACACCGCTGGATGTACTCACGGAACGGTCCGACAACGCAGTCCCTGCTGCCAGGGCTGCCATACAGCACCCCTCTCATGCGTTGCCGTGTTGGGTCGCCCACCTGTCCGTGGTTCTTCGTCTGCTCATTGAAGGAGAGCGCCAGGAGCTCGTTGCCCTCCTCATCGGTCTGGACGCTTAGGGAGTCCTGGCGCAGCTCTCTCTGTCCCTCTCTGCCCCTCCGAGCCAGACCTAGCTGCACCTCAAACCACACCCTGCGAACCAGCCCGTACGGCGTCTCAGGGCTCAGCCGCTCACAGCTCCGAATTTTTGCTAGGTCGGTAGGTGAGATGCTGGGGTGGTGGATGGCTCTGTCCTGCCCTGCTCACTGGTACTCTTTCTGCACCGCCACAAAGACGTTGTTTGCTGTGATGAACTCAGTGTCCGTGATGATATTCAGGACTCTGTAGTTCGGCGGTCCAGTCAGGTACCGCTGGAGGCCTGCGCGCAGCCCCACGATTGAGCTCAGGCTGTACTGGGTTCTCTGCTCTGTGCGCACTGAGGCATAAAACTGGCGCAGGAGGCCTGCCAGCTCAGATGAGGGCAGAGTTTTGAGGTCCATCTGGTGGCCTGCTCCACTCGCCCAGTCTAGGAGGACGTTGGAGGCCCATGCTGTATTCTTGTGTGTGTTGACCTCTACGTGTCTGCTCTCCAGCCCGTCCAGTTTCTTGTCGCTGAGAGTGGCATGGCGTGGATGCGCACTGCTGGTTGCGCTTGACTTCACTGCGCCTGTCTCCGTCTGGCCACTGGAGGTGGTGGGGGGCATGCGGGGCGGCTGCTGTGCTCTGTGGCTGCCAGCATGCACCTCTGGCTCCTGCAGACCACGGCGACTGTCAGCGGGGCTGGTAGCCTCCACCTACTGTGCACTGCCTGCTGCTGCCGCTGGCAGTCTCTTCAGTCACTGCTGCTGTTGCTGCACTGAGTGGGCAGCGCTGGCCACAGGTCTCTTCCACAGCCCGACCCTCTGAGGAGACCCTCTCTGCTCTCCCTCCAACTGCTGCTGAGTACAGGAGTACTGTCTGGTGCTGCGGCATGCGCCTGGGTTTCCACAGCACCTCCTGCAGCCACACGCTGGTCTCCACGGCCTTGCTGCTTACAGTTCTCAGCACTGGTGTGACAGGTGCAGCAGCTGGCCTGCTCCTGGACGCGGGTGCGTCCTCGCCCACCCATCGGCAGATGCCCTTCACTCCACACAGTGCAAACGTTGTAGTGCACTACTCCATACCTTCGCTACTGTGCTCCGGCTCTTGTCTCCGCTCACACTAGCTCTCTACTTAATGGTTTGCTGTGCTGCTCTCCCGAGGTTCTCAGGACTGCATACCTCGGCTCGGGCGCTTGCTGCTGACGCGGGTCGGGGGGCTGCAGCGCCGCCACTGGCGCAGCGCGGTGGTGACTCGGCGGGCGTGTGCCCTCTGGTGTCTCCATGGCCACAGCTGGTACTGACCGAGTGGGTGTTATGTGTGGCTTAATGCCCGCTCGGTTTCAGTCAGCTGTGGCCATTCTGAGAATCCTGGCGCTCCTTTCGAGCCGGCGACAGTGAGCCATGTTACAAGTACTGTTATGTTCTCTGTCTGTCTCTCCCCCCAACCCCGCCTTGGTGGTGGTGCTGCTGCTGTGCCATCTGTGAAATCCTCCCCTGCCATTTTGAGAATCACGACCGTTTCCATTGTATGACATGGAGCTTTGAAAAGATGCTTCCCCCCTCCCCTATCCCAACATGTGGTTGTGTGTTCTCCTGGTAGAGCTTTTACCAGGAGAACCGTTTTAGTGCAGGAAAGAGTGGAAAACAGCGGTCATGTAACTAAATGAACGTGGTATTAAACATGTGCTCACACGCTGACTCACTCTGCCAGCGGGGACTAATGGACTGCTGTGAAGCCAGTCGTCATGACGGATTTTACATTTGCAAGTGTGTATTGTCTGGAGAGTAGTTGGCACCATGACAGATAACTTGTTAAGCCGATCTCATGGCTTTATGTTTCACTGTGAGTTTTATATATATTTTTTAATATAAAAAAAAAAAGTTTGCTGGGTGGGGACTGTGAGTACAGTGAGGTAGTGGTGTGAAGCCAATCACAAATTTGGCTTTCACTTTGTTTGACCATTTGATGTGCACTGATTATTTATATTTTCATGTGATTCATTCATGTGTGTGCTGGCTGGGGCTACATTCGTTATGTTGTTCTAGGACAATATCACGGATCCAGCCCCATTCTAACCAATCGAAGCCCAGGATTCTTTCTTGCCATTGTAAAAAAAAAAAGCTGTATTTACATTTATGTGATACACTTCCGGCTCCCCCCCCCCACCCCCACACACAAAAGGATTTGCATACCTATGACAAATCTGCCAAATTGGAAACGTTCTGTCCTCTTTTATTGTTTATGTATTTTGCATACTGTGCTTTTTGCAAACTGTCTTTGTTTCTCATGTTGTGCTGACTGTAATGGGTCTTTTATAGATACTGTAGATACTGAGGGTGTATACCAAGAGGATACTTGTAAAATATATTTTCTTCGAGGATATCTCCCTTCATTCAGTCACATCATGGAACTGTAAGCTGTTACCATCCAACCAGCTGGAAACTTTTGCTAGCTGGGACTGCCCATGTTGACGTGCATTGTTGCTGCCTGTATAACATGGGTGGCCCCATCGTGTCTCAGTTCTTTCTCCCGATGTCAGCCGCTCTTTGGTCCACCATTGCTGAACACTGTTGAAATTCGCAGGCATCATTAATGATGTTGCTTCTTTCTTTCTTCTTTTAAAAATTTTTGCAATAACAACATGTACATCTACGGAGCTCAGGGACCACAAGAAGACGAGCATGCTAGCTGCAGGAGCACAGGCTCTATACTCTCCTGCTCCCAAACGGAGCTCAGGGACCACAAGAAGACATGGTATGGTTCAATTTGGCCACTACATCTAAATCATCCCATTCCAAGGCAAAAATATGGGACTTCAGAGGAGCGGACTTTGATAAGATGGCCAACAGAGTTAAGCTAGCCCTGGCAAAAAGAAACACAGGTGAGGGGGTACAGGCAAAATGGGCAAGCATTAAGGATGCAATACTTGAAGCAACATCCCATTGTGTTAGACAGAAAAGGAAGTGCAAAAGAAGAAGGAAACCACTTTGGTGCTCAAATACAGTAGCAGAAAAGGTCAGAGCCAAAGGCTGGCCTTCAGGAAATATAACGGAACACAGCGGATGAAGATAGGAGGCATACCAAACTGCCCTAAGGGAAGCAGGGAAGGCAGTAAGGCAGGCAAAGTCCCAAAATGAGGAAACACTAGTACGAACAGTAAAAGAAGGTGAGAAGACTTTCTATAGATGCATTAGTGAAAGGAGAAAGTCCAGAGGGGGTATTGCTAAGCTTAGTGGAGAAAAGGGGGCATGTGAGGAGGACCCTGTAAAAGCATCTATCCTAAATAGATACTTTTGCTCAGTATTTACTGAAGAGAAGGTAGGGCAGGGCCCACAGGTCAGCACCATGGGTACAGGGGGAAGGTAGGTGAGCACTACTCCCTTCACAAAAGAAAGGGTCCTACAAGAGCTTGCTAAGATCAGGGTGGATAAGGCAATGGGACCTGATGGCATACATCCCAGGGTACTTAAGGAACTACGGGTGGAACTAGCAGAGCCATTAGCAGAACTGTTTAGTGAGTCTCTGAGCACAGGAGAGGTCCCAGAAGACTTGAGAAGGGCTCATGTGATCCCGTTCCACAAGAGTGGTAGCAGAGAGGAGGCAGGAACTACAGACCAGTCAGTCTTACCTCAGTAGTGGGCAAGATTATGGGCACTCCTTAAGGAAAGGATAGTGCAACACCTGGAATACATAGGGCACAGGATCCAAGACAGCATGGGTTTACAAAAGGAAGGTCCTGTCAAACTAATCTCATAGATTTCTTTGACTGGGTAACCAGAGTGGTGGACCAAGGGGGAGCAGTTGATGTCGCTTACCTTGACTTCAGCAAAGCTTTCGACACTGTTCCACGTAGAAGATTGATAAATAAGCTGGGTAGGCTTGGGGTGGGTCAGAAGTTGGTTAGCTGGGTGGCAAACTTGTTGACGGGCAGAAAACAGAGTGGTGGTAAATGGTATACAGTCAGAAGAGATGCAGGTCACAAGTGGGGTACCTCAGGGGTCAGTCCTGGGGCCAGTCCTCTTCAATATCTTCATTAGTGACCTTGCAGATGGACTAGAGGGTAAGGCTTGTCTGTTTGCAGATGACACCAAGATCTGCAACAGAGTAGATGATCCAGATGGGGTGGGCAGAATGAGAAGAGATCTGGATAAACTAGCAAAATGGTCAGAAGAGTGGCATCTGGGATTTAATGCAAAGAAGTGCAAGATCATGCACATAGGGAAGAGAAACCCTGAAGTCACTTATAGGCTGGGAAGGGAGTTGCTGGCAGTCGCAAAGAAGGAAAGAGACTTGGGCATCATCATTACCGATGACCTGAAATCATCCAAGCAGACCTCTAAAGCAGTAGGTAAGGTTAGAAGGATGTTGGGGTGTATTAGTAGGGGTATCACAAGTTGTAAGAGGGAGGTAATAATCCCTCTTTACAAGACACTGGTTAGGCCCCATCTGGAGTACTGCGTGCAGTACTGGAGGCCACACCTTCACAAGGACATTAACCAAATTAAGGCAGTCCAGAGAAGGGCAACCAAAATGGTGCAGGGACTGCATCAGAACACATATGAGGACAGATTAACGGAGCTCAATATGTATACCCTTGAGCAAAGGAGGGAGAGAGGTGATATGATCGAGACATTCAAACATCTTAAGGGCATTAACAAGGTGAAAGAGTCTTACATACGAACATACGAAATTTGCCAGCAGATAAAGGCCTAGAGGTCTATCAAGTCTGCTCGAATGTGCAGCTAGCACCCCTTATTCTGCAGCTGCCCCTCCCTTCCACCCTTCCCCTTCATTAACCCTCCCTTGTCCTGTCCCATCCTCGCTTGAAGCAGTCCACTGTTCTACTGCATACCACTTCAGCAGGTAACGATTCCACCCAGCCACCACCCTGTCGTAAAAAGTATCTCCTCATCTCCTCCTGAACCTTCCTCGCTCCAGTCTCATATCATGGACCCTGGTGTCCCTCCTCTCCTTACTTTGAACAGCCCCTCTGTACCTGTCTTGTTTATTCCTTTCATGTATTTAAAGGTTTCAATCATGTCACCCTGTCTCTCCTCTCCTCCAGTGAGTACATGTTCAACTCCTTCAACCTCCTCTCTGTATGATAAGTCCCCAGCCCTTAATCATCTTTTGTCGCTCTGCACTGCACCCCTCTCAGTAACTTAATGTCCCTCTTCAGATACGGACGCCAGTACTGCACACAGTACTCAGGTGTGGTCTAACTAATGACCTATACAGTGGCAGAATCACCTCTTCCTCCTCGAGGATATACCCTTGCAATACAACCCAGCATTTTGTTGGCCTTTGCAGCTGCCTTCCTACATTGTGCCGAGTTGTTCATTGACCCTGTAATGAGCACACCCAGATCCTTCTCCTCCTCTCTCTGGCTAGCTGCACCCCCTAGCTGGTAACTCCTCCTTGGGTTCTTCATCCCAAAATGCAGCACCTTGCACTTTTTGACATTAAAGCCCAGTTGCCAGGTGTCTGACCAGGTTTCAAGCTTTGCCAGATCATCCTGCAACCCCTGCCATCCCCCTAGGTCATCCACCACCGCGCCTACCTTGGTATCATCAGCAAACAGACTGATCTTGCTCTTGATGTCCCATGATATGTCTGCAATGAATATCCCAAACAACACTGGTCCCAACACCGAGCCCTGTGGAACACTGCTCGTCACTGCCCTTGGGTGTGAGAGCTCCCCACCCACCACCACCCTCTGTTGCCTTCTCTGCAGCCAGTTTCCTACCCATCTCACCAGCTTTCACCGCCCTGTGCCTACTAACTTCTTTCCCAGCCTTCCATGTGGCACTGAGTGGAATGCCTTACTGAAGTCCAGATACAGGACATCCACTGCATGGCCCCTGTCCAGTTGCCTAGTTACCCAGTCATAGAACTCGACCAGGTTGGTTTGGCAGGGTCTGCCACGTATGAAGCCATGCTGTCTGCTGTCCTGTAGTCCTTTGGCCTCTAGGAGGGCCACCAGCCTCTGCTTCAGGATAGTCTCCATTAGCTTACCCACGATGGATGTGAGGCTCACTGGTCTGTGGTTTCCTGGTTCATCCTTGGGGCCACTCTTGTGGAGGGGCACCACATGAGCCATCCTCCAGTCCTGAAGTAGACACCCCGAATGTAGTGAGGCATTAAATAGGTCTGCCAAGGTCCTGCAGGACCTCTGCCAGCTCCTTCAGTACCTGGGTGGATGCCATCTGGGCCTGGCGTCTTGTCCACCTCAGTGCCTTCAAACCCTCTCGAGCTCTGCTCTCATGATTTCCCATCTGTCACCACTCTCCCCCCCTTCTGCCATTTCTTCCACCTTGTCACCCCTCTTCTCTTTAGTAAATACTGAGCAGAGTACTCATTTAGTGCTTCCGCCTTATCGCACCCTGCTTCCACCCAACCCCCCTCCTTCTTAATCCTTACTATGTGGTCCTTACAGCTCCTTTTCTCCCTGATGTACTTAAAGAAGTCCTTCTCCCCTTTCTTAATGCCTTGTGCCAGCCTGAGTTCCGTAGATGCTTTGGCTTCCCTTACTGCCCTTGTTACCTCCTTCAATTCTGTCAAGTACTCCTCCCTGTCCTCCCCCCTCCCTGTTTTCTTGTACTTCCTAAAGGCAGCTCTTTTCCTCCTTACCTTTTCCATGACCTCCTTGCTCAACCAGATCGGTTTCTAGCCATAGCCTCTTGCTCTGGGCTTTGCAGCAGGTTTTGGTTGCCTCCACTATCCCCAGCTTTATGAGCTCCCACCTCTGGTTAGTGTCCATACTAGATTGAATTCTGGCCAGGTTTATATATATATATATATATTATATATATATATATGTATATGTGTGTGTATATATGTATATATATATATATATATATATATGTATATGTATATGTATATGTATGTGTGTGTGTGTGTGTTTTAAATATAAGAAAAATTGCAGGACAAGAGGACACAGCATGAGATTAGAAGGAGGCCGATTAAGGGGGAATGTGAGGAAATTATTTTTCACAGAAAGGGTGGTGGATGCATGGAATGGCCTACCTCAGGAAGTGGTGGATATGAATACAGTGCAGGGCTTCAAACAGGCATGGGATAGGTATAAGGGAGCAATACAGATGAGTAAGGATAGATAGGCCACTGACAGAGCAAAGGCCGATGGCACATTTATAAGGTAGGAAAAAGAAATGGGCAGACTGGATGGGCCTTTCTGTCCTTATCTGCCGTCAACTTCTATGTTTCTCTTTCTAAGACATGCCTGCTAGCTGCAGCCGCACAGGCCCTGTACTCTCCTGCTCCCAAACGGAGCTCGGGGACCACAAGAAGATGAGCCTGCTAGCTGCAGCAGCGTAGGCTCTCAACTCTCCTGCTCCCAAACTGAGCTCAGAGACAACAAGACGACTAGCCTTCCTGCTGCAGCAGCTCAGGTACACACTGTGATTACCACTGTTTTTTGTAATTTAAAACTGTAATGCACACTCTCTGGCTGTAACTATATCTGGTGCCTTATTGAATTACTGTTGGCTAAGTTCAAGTGATGGTTTTATCCGAAGGTAGTTTTTGTTGTGCATAGCTTACCTTGAGCATTTTCTTGTACTGTGCTTAGCCGAGTGTACTGTTTGTTCTCCTCTGTGCTGTTCCTTGTCGCTATTTCCCATCCCGCTGTTCTGCGCGTGCGCAGTATGTAGTCTCCCCCCTCCCCCGGCTTCTTTGTCTGCTTCCCGCTCCCAATCTCTAGCCTTTTGTTTCATTGACACCCTCCCCCTTTTCTAATTTCCAGTGTCTCCTTTATCTACAGGCTCTCTACTCTCTTGCTCCCAAATGGAGCTCAGGGATGACAAGAACACAAGCCTGCCAGCTGCAGCAGCACTACCTGTGTTGGCCCATCTACGCTGTGCATAGACTGCCCTGCCCACCCTGGTCCTTCTCTTGATTTATAGGTCATGCACATCATGTGACCAGGGTCGTGGGACCATAAGATGAGCCTGCCAGCTACAGCAGCACAGGTACACATGTCTACCTGTGTTAGCCTGTCGATGCTGTGCGTCGACTGCCCCACCCACCCTGGTCCTTCCCTTGATTTTATAGATCATGCACATCATGGGTCCAGGGTCGTCATGTGACCAGGGTCGCCAGATACTATCCCTAATGCCTTTTATAATTAGCGACCCCCTCCACAAGCACAGCATCTCGCATAGCTTGCATTTCACCGATCTCCTAGCCCTACTCCTCCAGTATTTCCTTTCTCCCCTTTGAAATACACCCCCTACATCCCTGGGTTCAAACCCCCGACCCTTTACTTTTGTGTCAGGAACAGTGTATGTACAATTTAATTAGGCTTTTGGGTTCTCGTAACTCCTTGTCACACAGCCCCTTCTGACCACCGCTAGGTACTCCACCCCCCCTCAAGCTCATCACTTCCTACTCACTACCCCCACCTCTAACCTAATTTCCAATTAATACAGTAACTGGTATCACCCCTTTTTCCCTAGGTTCCCACAGTGTGTAAACACAAACATGAGGCCCCCTCTACCATATGGCCCCTTTCGCTCTTCTCCTCCTTGCACTGCACACACAACACCCATACCTCCAAAATGTCTGCCCCACACATACACACCTAAAAGTCACACCACAGGGCATGGAGTCCTCAAGTACCACATATACCAACGCTACTAGACCCATCTCAATAGTTAGCTCTTGACTTGCTACCTCCACACATCGACATACCCTTTCCTTCAACTCCTCACCTCCCCCCTTTTCAACACAAAGCTGAGAAAACCCACTAACTGAAGACCACATACCCCACTTAAGTTTCTCAAATAGTATCTAATTAGGATTGCCCTGCTTCCCCTTTTCTCGTCTGGTAATGTTCACCCTAACCCGGGCCCCCCACAACAATCGCAATGTCGAAACAGCGAATACGGTTTCCTAAAACTAGCCACCATCAGCTTTCGAAGCCTTCTACCCAAGCTTGATGACCTGCAAGTCTGGGTTACACAGCACAAACCTGATGTGCTTTCCATTAATGAAACATGGCTCTCTTCTAAGGTTCCTGGTGCCGCCATTTCTCTTACTTGGCTATACCTTATTCAGGCAAGACAGGCTCTGCAAAAGGAGTGGGGGATGTGTTACATACCTGAAAGGGCGAGCACTACTGCTAGTGGCCTCCGTGAACAACTCCCAGGCCCTGGTGGTCAAGATAATCCTTGGCTACCATGGCAAATTGCTTACCATACTATCTGTTTACATCCCTCCCAGAGACCAGGCTTCCAGTTTCAAAATGGTCCTTGACTATCTTGCTGACTTACCTCATCCTTCTGAGGTGGTGGTACTAGGCAACTTCAGCATTAATTGGCTGGTCACCGAAACCGACTCCTACAGAGATACCATCGCAGCCATTGATATTTCCCAGCTGGTGACTTCCCCCACAAGATTCAGTCATAGGACTGGCCACAGTACACTTCTTGGCCTGATCCTTACCCACTCATGCCACTCTGTATATGATTGTGAGCAATGCCTTATATTCAGACTATCCTGACTGTATTTTACATCATGTCAACTAATTTATGACGATGATGTTACTTTTTTATTTTATTTATATCTAGGATTACAAGTACCTTTGAGCCGGGGCTCTTTTACAAAGATTCCACGTCATTAACATTTCGAATACAGTAAGACAAAATGACAACAGTATGAGCAAGCAGGAACAATAAACTGAAACATGTAGTTACAAGGAATGTAAAAAACCAAAACACAAGCACATTTAGGGTGAAATACCAGGTGAAAGGGGTGTGAAGAGGTAAAGGGGGCACAGAGGGAAAATGTGGGGAGGGAGGAGAAAGAGAGTAGAGGGGAAGAAATGTGGAGTCAGAGCAGCCGAGGGCTTTGTCAAGACAAACAGGGGAAGTGCAGGTCGGGGGCAAGTGCTAAGAAGGAGAGAGAGAAATGAATGGTGCTAGAGTAGTATTTGGGGTCAGCTAGTATGCTTTCTTTATGTCTTTCTATTTTATTTCCAACTACCTCTGTATTTGACTGTTCCTGGAGTCTCTAATGTACTCCCAGATGTGCCAAGTATTTGTTAATCCTTGTGTTGCTACCTGTACCTCTGTATGTGACGTGTACTGTCCCGGGTTGTGCCTGAAAATAGGCAGGTGTTTTGCCTAGTGCACTTACCTGGTTACCAAAAGGAAATAAAATTATTTTTCCATACCATGTTGACGCGGAACCTTTGTAAAAGAACCTCTGGTTCAAAGGTGTATGTAATACTAGTTATCAATAAATAAATAAACCTACAGCAACATATAAGGAAGACCAATACACAAATACAATTCATATAAACATTTAACATAGGCTAGAAAGTTCATTGTTCTATGCAATACAGGTTCAAAATGCAGCATCCATGGACACAATTAATGTATAATGAGCACCCAAATCTTAATACCATGCTTTAACCCTGGCCAAAGTGAGCATTATCCTTTAACGGCAACAACGAGGGAGGGGTAGAAGGTACGCAGCGCAATAAAAATAAAAGGGAGGATCCCAGGCAACCCAGCAAAAGGAAAATACATTAATTAACCATCCTTCTATCCAGGTTTCGGCTCATCCAGATGGGTTCATGGGGCAAACTGCTGTCTATGAGCCATTGTATAATTATATATAAAACCCATCCTCTCCAGATCAAATCAAATTGCTCCTCTTTCTCTCTTTTTTTTTTTAAATTTGAAATATAAAACAGTTTATCTTCTTCGAGGATATCTCTTGCAGCAAGTCACACTTATGGAACTATAACAGCCAGGCATTAGGACCTCATGGAAAACTTCTAGCTAGCAGTGTGTCAGGGGTCACCCACGATGATGTCAGCTGATGTCCCCTCTCCCATGTAAATGTGGGCGGCCTCGTGCCGCCCTTGGTTCTGTTCATACCATTGACCATTGTGCATTGAATTCCACGGAGACTTTGCAGCTTCAGTCAACCACCAAATCTTCAATTTTTCTTTTTTGTTAATTTTCTCACCCTCATCATTCATCACCTTATTTTACAAAGTGATTCCTCCTATCGTGTAAAAACTTTTTAAACTTTGCGGGTGCAGCAACAAAATCACTGACAATGAGGTTCACGGCACCTGTGTTCCTTGTCTCTGCATCGATCACGACGTTAAGGCTGGCGAGATCTGCCACGGATTCATCCAGGCTACCCAGCATCGTCATCAGAAGGCCTTGGAAAATTAGAACACTTCCTCCTGGAACAGAAGGTCGCCCGCATGGAGAAGGAGCTCCAGGCAAGAAGCACACTCTCCTCTGAGGCCGGAAAATTGGAAGGTTGTAGGTTCTTGCCCCACATCAGGAACTTGGGATAAATCCCAATACTGACACTGTAGTGCATCATGAGGGGGGAGCTGCACTCCTGAGGTGCTGTTTTTCGGATGAGACGTTAAACTGAGGTCCAGTCTGTCTGTTCTGGTGGTTGTCCAGGTGAATGTTAAAGATCTCATGGCCCTTCTCGAAAAGAGTAAGGGAATTCCCTAGTGTCCTGGCCAAATTGCCCCCTGTTCATTAAAATACCATCAACAGCTTAATCTGGTTCTGTATGTCAGTTTGCATCTGCATCTTCCCCCTTCCCTGGGATGAGGCTGAAAATGGGCAGAATTGCCTAGTCCTCCTTCCCCTGTCAACAAAAACTAACTCAATAAATAATTCCTGCAGTCAGTACAAACTAGGATGTGCAATGCGCTACTTTTTCACTGTGTCTCAGTAGGAGTTCAGAAAGCACACTGGCTTTACCAGATTTACCCATAATACCTCCTTTTTCATCTTTTATCTATACCTCAGGGGAAGGGGATGTTGAATGTGCAGCCACAGTTTGTTAGGGGCAAAAGTGTGTTTTTTCCTTTTTTTGCCCCATTAGTTGTGATCAAGTGTTGACCTAATTCAGGCACTAATCAGACACTGGTCATTATTATGATGGGTGTCTGCACACAGCGTATAAGTGTAATAAGTAAACATACACAATTGCTGTTTTATTAACTGGCATTTTTATTGGAATTTGTCTTTTAAGAAATGCACTGGTATCCCATCGTATGTAGTGCTGTGGTGATAATATACTTGATAAAGCCTAGTTTCAAGAAGAAAAGAAAGCACACTGTAATATTGAACGCACTTCAGTGTGGACAAACGGAAGTAAACACACAGTGTGTGGGAACATCTAGGGGTGGGCAGCTGTAAATTAAAGGACTGCCAGCTATATTTCCTGTGGATCCACAGTACGATTACAAGTTTTTATAGCTAAAGCTTGGTTTAAAGTAAAACTTGGCAGCCCTGAAGCTGGATAAGGCCGTCAGAACATCAGGTACATGACAAATACGTCCTACTTAACTAGTACTGCTGCTTTAAAAACTTGCTTAATTATAACATTCTGAATAAACTGGATATACGGTATAGTGCTGGGTTGAGAAAGCATGTCACTAGATATTGAAGCGGCATTTGGCTTTGTGCAGCAGGGTTAGGAGGTGCACTTGTATTGCGCATTTTGCAGAGACACGAGGTGTTGGCCATCTTGTCGCATTTGGCTCTCCTCGAACAGCAAGAGTCCACAAAAAAAGCGTCCTGCAGTACCTTAATTTTATTGAAAATACCCTCTCCAACCGCACAACACCTATTAGTCCCTATCCAAACCCAGTATCACAAACATTATTAAAATAACACTGCACTTTTGTTATCCTGCTATCCTTTCTTTGCTTTAGTCCATGACTGTTCGTTTAGTTTGTCCCTTTTCTGAATTTCAAAATGTAGAAAACTTGCCACAACAGTTTTTTAAAGCTCAAACCTGCTCATTCCTCTCCCTTGAAAGCCTGTTCTTTTTCATGAGTTGCAGAGTGTCTCGTGAGACTGTTTATATTGTCTGGTTTCTTCAGTAAGTAGTTTGCAACCAGACAAAGGTAGCAAGGCACTCAAGGACATTGGTTGGTGCTGTGCACGGGGCGCCAACCACAGTTAGATTAAAATAAAAAGTAGGCAAGTACTCGCGAGGAACAAATCTTGAAACCTTTACCTTAAGTAAATTTGTAAATACTTTATTATAAGCCAAAGAAGACACCAACTCAAATGCTGTGGGACGCCCCCTGAGGAAGAGCCCCTGTGGTCAAAGCGCCGGGGCATTTGAGTCCACATCTTGTTTGGGTGGTAGTAAAGTATTAACTTAATTTCTTTTTATTTTACTGTTTTGGTAACCGGGTAAGGCCCACTAGGCACAAGTGCCTGTTTTCAGGGGTGTCCCAGGAGCACTGGGGAGGTTAAGTGACTTGCTCAGAGTTGCACAGTATGCAAGTGGAGGTTGTCGGAATTAAACCCAGGTTTGCTGGATGTACCAAGCGCATTCACAGCTCGTTACTCTAACCTCTAGGCTACACTACCAAGCTGACTTAAGTCAGATGTTTCAGGTTTTTTTTCCTACTGAGTGCTTACCTTTTGTCTCCCCAAAAAAACAAGTAGTTGGCCTGCTGGTCCAGTGCCTTGTAACGTTGGCCTTTTTTGCTTATCTGTGTACTACCATTGCTATGTAACCTGCTTTATATGATATAATCAATGGTATTCACAGTTGCTGAACTGTACCTGTTGTGTATTGTCCCTGACCCTATGTAACCTCCTGGGTCATGCCTGAAAATAGGCATTTAATTGTGTAGTGCACTTACCTGGTTAACAAAAACTAAATTAAGGTTAACTTTAATCATGTCCAGTCTTTTGCCAGCTTCCGGGTGGTCCACATATAGGCATGTTTTTCCTGCATATGAAATGTGGAATCCAGCAGAGAACTGTAAAGTATGTGCTGCAGTGAGTGTTCTGAGATCAGTGCTGGGACCGGTCCTATTCAACATCTTCATCAGTGACATGGCGCAGGACCTAGAAGGCAGAATTTCACTGTTCGCTGATGACACAAAGCTCTGTAACAGAGTAGACACACCAGAGGGTGTAGACAGAATGAGAAGGGACCTGCAGAAACTTGAAGAATGGTCAGGGGTTTGGCAGTTGAAATTCAATGCAAAGAAGTGCAAGATAATGCATATGGGGCACAAAAACCCTGGCACAATATATCAGTTGGGGCTGAGGATATAGCATGCACCAAGCAGGAAAGGGACTTGGAGTTATCTCTGATGACCTCAAGGCAGGGAAACAGTGTGACAAGGCAGCAGGTAAAGCAAATAGGATGCTGGGATGTATAGGCAGGGGCATCACCAGCAGGAAAAGGGAGGTCATAATTCCGCTGTACAAGACACTAGTGAGGCCCCACCTGGAGTACAGTGTACAGTTCTGGAGACCATACCTACGTAAGGACATAGACAGGGTAGAGAAGGTTCAGAGGAGGGCAACAAAGATGGTGCATGGATTGCATCACAAGTCCTATGAAGACAGGTTGAAGGAACTGAACATGTACTCCCTGGAGTAGAGGAGGGAGAGAGGGGATATGATAGAGACATACAAGTATCTTACAGGGAGGAACAGGGTGCAGGAAAACACTATTTTTAAGCGAAAAAGATGTTCCAGGACTAGAGGGCATGGGATGAAGTTGGAGGGAGGACGATTCAGAGGAAACATGAGAAAGAATTTCTTCACAGAACGGGTGGTGGACAAGTGGAACACCCTGCCAGAGGAAGTGGTGGGGGCTGAAACAATCACGGGATTTAAGAATGCATAGGATAGACATAAAGGAATTCTGGAGGTCAGGGGTAAGGTACAACAGACTTCTAGGAAAACAAACTGAACTTACAGGCTCAAATGGGCAGACTGGGTGGGCCATAGGCCCTTATCTGCTGACACTGTCTATGTATGTATGTATCTATGTTCTGACTGCGTCAGATCCTTTTCTCCTTTGCCATGTTGCAAAGCTGTAATCTGGGAGTCCCATCCTCCATGTATGACTCACCTCTATTTTTTTGCTGCATTCAAAATCGGATCTTTTACATGCACCTCTGCTGTGACTGCTAGAGTCGTATGGGGCTGCTCTGGGTTTTGCGGTCTTCTGCGGGAGATCACTCAGTAAGCTTTTAGTAGCATACCATCTAGTTGCATAAACTGTATAAATTGTACAATTGTACAGAACTTTAAAAGATCATTTTCTTCTGATCCCTTGATTATACCCAGTACTCTAATGTTGCACATTCTATGGCCATTCTCTAGGTGCTCAGACATGGACATAGCTACTTTTCTGCCACAATACTTGTAACCACCCTGGCTATCTACTTGGCTGATTTAGCTGCAGCCTTCCCTTCATCCAGTACTGAATTTAATTTGAGCTCCGTGGCTGTGAATTTTACAAAGTCCCTTTACCTTCTTGTCAAGCCCCCTTATGGCCTGTTAAGTGAGCTGCATTGGTAGGCTGCCCCGCCCTTCCTGTTGCTCTTACTCCCTTTTGATTTACTGCTGTCCTGTGAAGTTGTCTGCTGGGGTTTCACCATTTTTTTTTGTTTCTAATAAAAACATAAATAAATAAATAAAAACTTGTTTGATGCTGACTTCATTAACACCAATCCTGTGATAAAGTTGCATTTAAATCGATGTAGGTGCAGTTTTGTCAAGTTTAAGGCTGTGGGTGAAGAGCTCCTCTGTAGTGCGACTTTCTAATGGCCAAAAAGAAAAATTCTTCAGAAATAAAATATTGAGCCGACTACTGCTTAACATTTGTAACACTTTTCTGTCTGCTATTTTTTGGTTCTGTTAGTTCTTTAAAGGAAAGCTGTCCAAATTAGATCCCCCCCCCCAACACACAAATCAAGCGTTTCACAAGGGAAATGCTATTTCTAGGGACATGGATATGTTTTTCATCCACACTGTCTGGCAGGTTCCTTGCCGCTTTAAATCTTGCTGGAAGGTCTTCAAGCTGGCTCCTCCCACCCACCCGGGTGGTAAAACTCTTGGCTCCGCCCCGTGACGCCAGATCTTCCTTACCGCTTGGAAACTCAGGTTCCCTCCTTAACACTCTGCGTATAAGACTGGTTCCTAATTCTTGAATTTTGAAATTAAAAAGTTTTTGCTAAAAGACTTGGTCTTCTCTCCCTACAGCGGCTCGATGGACCATCGACTCCGGTTTCCGGAGATGCCCTTCGGGCAGAAGATGTCTCGGATGGATCCGCCTCCGATGCATCTACTGCTTGGGCCTTGAGCACGCCCCGCAGGCTCATGGACCTGCTCTTCTTTCGCCTATGTCCTCGAAGACCGTGCTGCCCGTTTACAACTGGGGCGTCCCGAGAAGAGATTTCCTCCGGTAAAGTCAAAAGAGGCCTGGTCGGCGGTGTCCGCGGCGGCTCGGCGGATCAGCTCGAGCAGATGATCGCCCTCGAAGAGGAGGCGGCGCGGGCCGCTTCTACCTCGGCTGCGGCATTTGTCCCGCTATCTCTCGGTGCCTCTTATTTGGCTTCTTTTAAGGAGCTTTGTCTGACCCTCTCGACAAAAGGTGAGGGTCCAACTTCTTCTGGACCGTTTTCTCGGTCCAAAAAGAGAGACAAGGGTAAGTCTCACCGTCGACGCTCTTGGGAGCGGGAAAGATCCTCTCCCCTAGTTGTCGGCCGTCGACTTTGGTCGACCTCTCGGCTTCGGCCACTGGTTTCACGGTGTCCCCGTCAGGCCAGTTGACCGAGACTCCGCCGACGCCGTCGAGATTTTTCTCGACCCGTTGGACGGGTTGTCAGCTGGAGAAGCAGAGAATCCCCTCTCCCCGGTTCCCCCGGTGGGAGTTGAGGATCCCATCGGCTCGTCTGTGCCTCCGGTTCCGGAGCCTTAGGTTGAATCGTCCGAACCGAGGGGAGTGCCGATTCAGCGACACCTCCCGCACCATCCTCGCCTGGCGAGTTCTCGATCTCGGACGTCTTCACGGTCCAGCCGATCCCGCCGTCATAGGCAGTCTCGGTCTCGGCACCGCGGCAAGCGGCGCCACCGCTTGTCCTCTTCCTCCTCCTCGGACGAGGGGAGGCTTCGGCGCAAGTTGCGTCGGAGGTATGAGGAACTCATGTGGCAACAGCTCCTTCTGACTGGGAATAAGCCGACGCCGTCGTCTTCCCTGGCCATTAAGTGGCTGTCACCGGAGCGGCCGAAACAACCCCTCGTTTTAGCCGAGGAGCCTGTTCCCAGGCGGTTGTTCGGCCAGATCCAGCTGCCCCACTGATTCCGGTGGAACCTCCGCCTCCACAGCCGTTAGTTGGGGCTCCGACCAAAAATTCTCGGTCGGCTCAGGGACTGCCCCATAGGCTGTCTGTCACCCTCACTCCCGACCGGCCTCGGCAGGTGGAGGGTGGCTCAGGCCCGAGGCAGCTCTTTGAGGACTCTTCCGAGTCCGAGGATGATTCCTCCCTTTTCTCCAAGCGAATGCACTTGGAGTCCTCAGGAGGACAGTCGGTGGATGATAGCCCTTCGTCCTTCCTAGGATTGCTTCAGCTTATCTCAGAGTCCACCGGGATGAAGCTCGAACCCGTTTCTAAACGGGCCAGGCATCCCCTCACGGAGATTCTGGACCGAGGGGATTCCCCTACGGAGGCCTTTCCGGTGGCCGAGGCCATAGTGGGTCCGGCCTTGGAGCTCTGGCAGCACCCTGCTTCCTGTCCTGCGCCTTCGGCCAGGATGGCCAGGAAGTATGCGGTCCCTACCGGTTCCCTGTCCGTTTCGGAACACCTCTGGCTGAGGGTTGATTTACCATGCTTCCGCGCAGCCGGGAACGCTAGGATGTGGACAAACCTCTCGACAAGGAGTCCAAGAAACTATGCCGGGCGAAAAGTCTATGCTGCGTCCTCCCTCGGCCTTCGCCAGGCCAGTTCGGCTGTCCTCATGGCACATTTTTCTCATGCCCTGTTGGACTCCCTGGATGAGGTTGTCCCTCATCTTCCCGCGGATCTGCAGACTACGGTCAGACAGGTGCGGGACCAGGGCAGGGCAGTGGCCAAACAGCAGCTCCAGACTGCTTTAGACATTGGGGACTCATGTGCCAGGTCTGTGGCGGCCGCAGTGGCTATGCGTCGTCGGGCTTGGCTGAGGATATCCACCTTTACTTCGGATACCCTGCACGTTGGCGGATGTTCCCTTTGGGACTGACCTCTTCGCCCTGAGGTGGAAGGTCATCTGCAGAGGATCGAGAAGTCCAATGCTGCCTTGGACCTGGTCTCTTCCGCTCAGAAGGACAAGGCCACAAACCACAGCCTAAGCCCTTTCGTCCTTCTGCGCCCGCGGCGCGTCCGGCCCAGCAATGTCAGGGCCAGCAGGCTCGAGCTTGGCATCCCAAACCAAGCCCGGGGCTTCCTCCAACAGGAAGCAGGGAGGTAAAGGCCCAGGAGGTCTCTCGGCCGGTCACTCCTCCAAGCCTGCCCAGTGACGGGCTGAGGGGTGTCGCCCCCAACCCCGTCACCTCACCCCAGGTTCCCCCCGTGGGGGGACAGCTCTGGCACTTCCTTTCCGCCTGGTCCGTTATTACCACGGACAGGTGGGTACTGGAGGTGGTGGGAAAAGGCCTGCCTCTAGAGTTCGAGCAGGCCCCGCCCTTCAGAGCCGTAGCACCTCGGGGGGCCTCGGGGTCCGCAGCCTCACTGTTGGCTCGTCGGGCCGACATCGCTCTCCTCCAAAAGGAGGTAATCAGGGAGGTGGCGGACCCTCCCTCAGACCCGGGGTTTGTGTCCAGGTACTTCCTGGTTCTGAAACGGACGGGGGGCTGGCGCCCCATTCTCGACCTACACGACCTGAACAAGTTCCTAAGGTCTCGAACTTTCAGGATGGTCACTCTGGCTCAGATAATACCATCCCTGGAACACGGCATGGTTCTGCTCTCTGGACCTGCAGGACGCGTTCTTTCACGTCCCTGTCCGTCCGTCACATCGGAGATTCCTTCGCTTTCCGGCGGAGGGATCCCTCTTCGAGTTCCGAGCCATGCCCTTCGGCCTGTCTCCAGCTCCCAGGGTCTTCACCAAATGCATTGCAGTGGTGACAGCTTTCCTGTGGTGCCAAGGGGTCCGGGTGTACCCTTACCTGGATGATTGGCTGATAGCAGCCCCCTCCAGACAGGAGGTGGAGTGGTCCAGAGATCTGGCCCTCCAGGTTTGCTCTCAAGTCGGCCTCCTCATCAACCAGGCCAAGTCGGAACTCGAGCCGAAGCAGGTGATTCTGTTTATCGGGGCAGAGCTCGACTCTCTTCAAGCCAGAACACGGCTCCCGGCGGACAGGGCCGAGGTTCTTACCTCCTTTGCCCAATCATTTCTGGTTGGGCAATCGCGCCCTGCCTGGGACTTCCTGCGCCTCCTGGGTCTCATGGCGGCCTGTACCAGCGTGGTCCGTTGGGCCCGCTGGCACATGCGCCCCCTTCAGTGGGAACTGGACAGCCAGTGGTCACAACGCTGCGATCCATTGGACCAGCTAGTGATGGTGACCCAGGAGATGTGGAACGCTCTCCGGTCGTGGACCGTTCCATCTCATCTGCAGGAGGGCATCCCGTTTGTCCGCCCCGAGCCGACGGTCTCTCTATCGACCGATGCCTCTCTGATGGGTTGGGGTGCCCATCTGGGGGAACACCGAGTGCACGGCCTCTGGTCCCCGCGGGAGTCCCGATGCCACATCAACCTGCTGGAGCTCCGAGCGGTCCGCCTAGCTCTCACCGCCTTTGCTCAGTTTTTCCAGGGTCAAGTGGTCAGAGTCCAGATGGACAATACCACGACCATGTACTACCTAAACCGCCAGGGCGGGACGCGTTCCATGCTTCTATGCAAGGAAGCTCTCTGCATTTGGTCACTCCTGTGCAGCCTGGAGGTGGATCTCCTAGCCATTCATGTGGCAGGAGCCTCCAACACCCTGGCCGATGCCCTGAGCCGGATAGGAGCTGCATCTCACGAGTGGTCTCTCCTGCCGGAGGTAGTACAAGATCTGTTCTCCCATTGGGGCACACCTCAGGTGGACCTGTTTGCCTCCAGGGAGAGCAGCTGAGGGCTGTTTCATGCCGCCCCCTCAGCAGGGCTCGCTGCAGGGGATGCCTCGGGCTGTGGACCCCGGGCCTCTTCTGCGCCTTTCCCCCATTTCCCTTGATTCACAAGGTGCTTCTCAAAGCAAGGAGGGACAAGGCGCAGGTGATTCTGATAGCCCCAGACTGGCCCTCCCAGTTCTGGTACCCAGATCTCCTCAGTCTCAGCTCCAGGCTCCCGAGGCAGCTTCCAGCTCGCCTGACCTGCTCTCAGTCAATCAGGGAAGGTGTTCCATCCGGACCTTCAATCCCTGCATCTGGCGGCCTGGTTCCTGAGCGGCTAGAGTTCCAGGCCTTGGGTCTTTCGACGAGGTCCTCAATGTTGTTGAGGCGTCCGTGCAACAGTCGACCAGGAAATGCTATGCCTTCAAATGGAAGAGATTTTCCATTTGGTGTCAGGGCAAGGGCTTGGACCCTTCTTCCTGTCCTTTGGCAAGCATCTTGGACTATTTATGGTCCCTTTCTAGTCAAGGGCTTAGGTCGACGACCCTAAGGGTGCACCTGGCAGCCATCTCTGCTTACCGGGCGCGGGCCGGGGAGCAGTCGGTGGTGCAGGAGAAGGTGGTCTGGCGCTTTTTCAAAGGCCTTGATCACATTTCCCCTCCGGTGCTAGAACCTCCACCTCCGTGGGATTTACTGCTGGTACTGGCAAAGCTCATGGGCAAGCCATTCGAACCAATGCACAGGTGTGAACTCTCTCACCTGTCGTGGAAGACCGCCTTCTTGGTGGCTATCACGTCAGCCAGAAGGATGGGAGAACTCCAGGTGCTCTGCATCGAGTCTCCTTACCTGGTCTTCCACGGGACAAGGTGTCCTAAGCCCCACCAATTCCTTCTAAAGGTGGTGTCGGTTTCACCTTAACCAGGTGTTGACTCTGCCAGTGTTCTACCCCAATCACACCTCGGAGGCCGAATACAGGCTCCATACTTTGAGACCCTAGAAGGGCGCTTATTATAAGGAGCGCACGGCTGAAATTCAGGGAGAGGTTCGCCAGCTGTTTGTCACCTACGCTGAAGTCGCACCTGGCAGATCTGCAGCCAGCGACTGATAAGCAGGTGGGTCATCTCCTGCATAGATCTCTGCTACAAGTTGGTGGCATGGAGCCTCCCAGAGGATAAGAGCTCATTTCTACCAAAATCTGCTGCATCGGTGTGGCTGCTTCCAGGGACGTCCCTATCCAGGAAATCTGCAGGCTGCTACCTGGAAGTCAGCACACACCTTCATTACCCATTACCACATCGACCTTGAGTCACGCCGGGATGCTGGTTTTGGGGCCTCGGTTCTCCAGTCTTTATTCCCTAAGTAGGGGGTGTGTGCCTTGCCTCCCTTCTCCCGGAGAACTGTTAGGAGTCTGCCAGACAGTGTGGATGAACAACATATCCATGTCCCTAGAAATACAGGTTACTCACCTGTAACAGGAGTTCTAGGAATGGTATATGTTGTTCATCCACACGACCCACCAAACCTCGGCTTGACGCACAACCTGAGCTTCTGCGGGCCAGATCTGGCGTCATGGGCGGGCGAGTTTTACCACCCGGGTGGGTGGGAGGAGCCAGCTTGAAGACCTTCCGGCAAGATTTAAAGCGGCAAGGAACCTGCCAGACAGTGTGGATGAACAACATATACCATTCCTAGAACTCCTGTTACAGGTGAGTAACCTGTATTTTTCACTCACTGGAATGTACTTTATTTTTCTTTTGTAAAGTCGGATGTTCTCCAAAATGTTGTAACCTGCGCGGTTCCATTTCGTTAGTGCAGTGGCATATGGGTTGCTTCAGTACAAAGCGTATTGCGGCGAATGGTGCGGCGCCGCACTTTCTGGCGAAATGGAATTGCATGAGGTTCCGACATTTTGTAGAGAACACCGGCTTCACAAAAGAATAACGTGACGTTTCTAATAAGTGAAAATCATGCTTTCCTTACGAAAGGCTTAATCGGGGGGAGGCTTTTGGGTGAGGGGGAGAATGTAGACTGCTTTCCTTTAAGTTGTGAAAAAGATTGATACGTAATAGAAACATTTTTTCTATCCTGTAAAAGCCTAATTATGAGTGCAGTTATTGGCCGGGGAGATGCAGATAATTTGTGCAGTTCTTTTAAACTTGTTGATGTAAAACTTGCTTGAACAAAAAAAAAGAAAAATCCTAATTTGGATGCCCGCTTACACTTTAGAAAGAATAGAAGGTAGTACTAGCCCTTTACCATTTCCTAAATAGACAAAATGAAACTCTAGTGTTCTTAGTAAAAACGATGCAAACCAAGGTTTCTCTGAGGTAGAAGAAACTGGCAGAAAAGTAGCATTGTCTTGCAAAATGTAGGTCACCATGAAAGGTTAGTGGGTCTTTTGATGTAAAATACATCCAGGCTTCTCCTGGTTTGTTCTGTGTGTTTTAAATCTGTGCAAAGTATAAACAGCGACAGAAATGAGATGGACCTACAGCATTTTAGCGGTTCCATACAGCTGTAGCAAATGGGAACCAGGTGTTGAGTAAGGTAGATTCTTAGAAGTAACCATATGCAGCTGTAATTTTAAGTTGTTCCAAGGCCAGCATTGAGCCTTAAGTGCACATCCAAGAGCAAAAGTGGAGACCATTAAATCTCAAAGGTTAAGAAATATGATTTAAAGTCATTTCCTTTAGGTAATGTGAAAATTGTGCTGACTTGATTCTTTTGAGCAACCTAGACCTGAGCTTTTGGCTAGCGTTGTGTGGAGTGTACTGTAGAAGTCTCCTGGATATCCTTGTCTGGCACATCAGTCTTCCCTGGCCAAATGCAGTGCAAGGATTCAGATTCTGTCTCATTGTGTTGGGGCTTTGATCTTGTACTCAGATGCTAACCTGGGTCTGGCTCTGTGGCGTCGAGCAGTAGGGCATTGCTCTGGCACACTGGTGACCCAAGTTCGCGCCCTGAATCCGGGTGTCAGGAGTGGCGGCCAGCAGGGAGTGTTAGGGCATCCCTTGGACGCTTCCCTCCAGGGGTGAGAGTCATTGTAGACTGCTCATGGAGCGGCTTCTGATGGTGGCTGGCGGAGGCGCTCTTGGCACTGTGAGCGACCACATGCTGCTGAGCATCCCTGCCCCAGGATGCCGCCGCTGCCACACAGGAGGTGGGTGGGGCCCCGAAACGGCGGAAAAAGCTGGACTGACACAGGATGCTACCTGCCGTGCACCGAAGACCTGCACAGCCTGATATGAGGTGCTCTCTATGGAAACAGAGTGAGAGTCCTCTAGGGTTGTCCCTGCCTGGTCTTGGTGGTGGTAGGTGGCCTTGGGGGGTCAATTCAGGGATGAACACTGGTGGAAGTATGTCCCTTGGATGACGAGCCATGTGCACAGAACGGGCTGATGGGGGCCAGTTTGGACTGGGAGCACAAAAAAAAAAATGCTAAGCTGGGGCCTCCCACAGTCTACAGGAAACGTGTTGTGCTCATGGTGGGACAAATTAGTTTGTGAGCTAGTGGTCAGTTTGGTCACTAGTTTTCAAAATCTGGTAGCCATATCATTTTATAGTGGCCATCATTTCTAAAGCCTCAAAAATTACTTTGTGGTCAGGTAGGCAGTTGGCCAATAACTTTCAAAATCTGGTAGCCAAACCAATTTTTTTTTTTTTTTTTGGTGGCCATTGGTTACCTGATTTGTACCACCCTAGTTGCACTTCCATGCAGGGGACTCTGGGCTGGGAGTAGTGTTATTGCTCGGCAACTCATTCCAGCCAGGAATGGTTAGTGCCGCCGCACACAGTTGCATCCACCTCTCAAGGCAGCTGGGGAGATTGCTGCCTTGTGAGGGATGGTGCATGTGCTGAGAACCTCTGCCACTGGTGAGACAGAGTTGGCTGTGCACAGTGCATGGGGTGGTGGTTAGACTGGGGGGGGGGATGCACTACCACTCAGCTCACACACACATTATAGATTCTAAAGGGTAGAAGTAGCCCAGACTGGCGCGCACACACACACACACACACACACACACACACACACACACACACCTGCTGCCTAGGGGAGTGCTGAAACTGGGGAGGGATGTGTTTTGAAATAGATTGTAATAGCAAACAAATTGTTTATGAAAGTACGTATTGAAGTGAAGAGATGCTCTTTAAAACAGTGTACAGAGGGCACTTTATATGGTTATTCCCTGTTTCTTGTATGTTTTTTGTTGCTTCAAACCCAATAAATTAATTTTTAAAGAAATTACACTTGAGTTGATCATTATTAGTGAACCACCTTAAAGTCCATTAACCTTTCAAGAGTTTGTCCAGACAGGTGTGTGTCAGAGACTGGAAAGTGGCCTTTGTGGTCTCTATCTTCATTAAGTGGGCAGGGTCAGACATGGTCAACAGTTGGCCAGTCAGCCTGACATCCATGCCGGGAAAGATCCTGGGGGCCATTATCAAGGACAGACTTAAGTAGCACTTTGTTTGATGCCAAGTTTCTTACTTCCTCTAAGCATGACTTGTTTGATTCTAACGAATCGAGGCCACCGCTCGACTAACAGGGACCTTATTATTATTATTTTTTTTTTTTATTATTAATGGGAATCGGAATTGCAGTCCTTTGTCATTCACTCCTTTGCAAAGGCTCCACATCATTGTATACAGACATTTGTTACAACATGGTTTTACAGATGATTATTACAACAAGGTGTTACAGAGGGAAATATAATACAGTGTAGTCTACATACTAGTCACCTAGATAAACATCTGAGGGTGGAGTAGACCCTGAGTCAAATAACATTCAAAGGGTGGGAAACCTGGAGTCAAGTAGCATACATGAAACATTCAGTGAAATAATCTTGGGTCTTGTATCTAAACTACAACCAGGTTCCTAGTTCAGCGCGCTGAAAGAAGGAAGGAAAGGCTAGCAAGGGAACAGCCACTGGGACTTAGTCTGGAAGAAGGGATGTGCGGAGCAGGCTGGGGCAGGCCGAGCCCTTAAGGAGGAACTCCGTGAGGCAGATTTTGTAGCGACCAATCTTGGGCAAGACTGAGACAGAGATACGGAGGCCATTGAACCATAGAGGGCCCCTATGATAGAAGGCTCTTTGGCCAAGTGCAGTCCTACAACGGGCAACCAGATGAGGAGCTTTGGACGAGCTCCTGGATACCCTATGTTGGGGGATGGGCTGGATAAGGGTGTGGAGACCTGGTGGGGAGAGTTTGCAGTGAATCTTCTTGGCCAATAGGCAGGTATGATATTTTAGACTGCCCTCAAAGTTTAGTCAGTTGGTACGACTATAGAGATCACATGTGTGGGTCCATCTATCACAACCTGTTAAGACGAGTGGTGACCTTGATTTGTTATAATCGAACTCTGAATTATAATAAAAAGCAGTTAAAAAAAATTCCTGTTCTACTCTGTGGAGCACACCCCTGTGCTCTCCATTTACTGACATCACAAAATGTGCTAGCGCGTGGGCGTATCTTGCATTCAGGAAGTGGTAGTGTTTTGCCTTCTAGCTCCACAGAGCAAAATACGATCTGTTAGTATTTTTAATACATGAAGAAATAAATGAAAATTTGTGCTGCAGTCCACTTGGGGATGGGTAAGCTTCATTATTTGTTTTTGGTGGGGGGGCAGCAGTGCAGAACTACGAAGCTGCTGTTTAACAGCCTGAACTCATAATCCTTTGCTTGTGGAATCAGGATAGAAACATAGAAACTGGCAGCAGAAAAGGACTGCTGAGCCCAGTCTTTCCCCTGCCTATGCTGTCTCCACAGACCCTGCCTGGTCTCCATCAACCCCCCACCCCACCATGCCTATTTACCAGTATTCTCTTATGCCTATTCCATGCATGTTTGAAGCCCCCACTGTTTTCACTCCCACCACATCTGCTAAGACTAAAGGATAATTTTTTTTTAATGTATTTTTTTTTATTCCCTTGTCTCCCCCACCATGTTGCCATCCTAGACCCCAGGGAGCCCTGTATAACTGCCCCATGGGGAACCCTCCCATTGTAGGCCCTTTGGAGGTGGCGCTAGTCCCCCTTCAGACTTCTGAAGTTGATGGCGGGTGGGCTTCCTCTTACTGGATGAGGTGGTAGCAGGCTGGAGCGTGCAGGTGTCACCCCAGTGGATTAGGGTGTGTTTCCTATATTCTTCCACCCTGGAAGATGACTAATTCTAAATGTGCAATGTACTGCTCAACAGGCATGTGCATCGCAGAGCTGTTGTCTCCCCCCCCCCCATTGCTGACCCCCCGACAAGCACAAGCCACCTGGATACCTTCAGGTGGCACTCATGCATTGATGGAAGGTTGCCCACTTACCCCGAGAAGGAATGTGTCCTGCGGGAGACGCTCAGCCTTCCTTTCTCTTCCAGTCCTCCAGCACCCTTAAACTCCTTGTCTAACCTGGGTTGCTGTCATCGTAAGCAGCAGCCCAGTGGCTCTGCTAATGTGCCACTGTGACAGGCAGAATCATTTTTGTGGCAGTGGGTTTTGACGCCATGAGCAGAAGATAGTAGGTATAAGGAATGTGAACAGAAGATGTCTAAGGGGAAAAATACTGTTTTAATTAAAATGTCATCAGTAAGCTGGTCTGTCTGCACAGCTGTAGTGCTGCCACTTGTGACAGTGGTGATCCCAAGTTCGGGAACGAGCCTGGATCTTCGGGGACTGGCTGGGGAGAGCAGGATTGAGTGACTCTTTTTCTAGGGTGGGAGGCTGTCTGTCACCACTCCTCAAGTGCCACCTGGGTGACCCTGGGTTCAGGAGTGAGCCTAGATTGTCAGTGACCTGCTTGGGGGGAGCAGGATTTAGCATCTCCTTATCTGGGGTACGAGGCTGTCCAGTGCCATTCCTTGAGCGTCTCCTTTTCCAGGGTGTGAGGCTGTCCATTGCTGCTCTTTGAGTGCGACCTGGTTGAGCATTGGTGGAGCAGCAGGAGAGTGGCACACCTAAAGGGAGGGGGACTTGGGTGATGCCACAGCCAGCATGCTCCTATGTGCGTTCACATGTGACCCCTAGCCTCCAGCACCCAAGAGTGAAAACACCCCTACCTGGCTGGCTGAAGCTGGAGGCCTGCAGACCCTGCATCACTAACTCGTCGCCTTCCTCCACCGAAATTCAAAACGTTATTTATTTATTTATTTATTTATTTTGTGTGTGTGTGTGACCTCAGTGGCCCTTCCATGGGAGTTAACCATGGATGTAGGTTTCAAGGGTAAGTCTTCATGATTGCGGGTGATGAGGCTGGGGCCACTTCGCTAAAGGGGGCCAGGTTGGTGGGAGAAGGGGGCATAAACAGTAATTCACATAAGTAAAAATTGTCTTCAGTAATGCCATGGGATTTCCTACAATTCAGATTTTGTGGAAATGTTAAAGCTGCAGTACTAGTTAAAAAAAAATTTAAATAGTTTGGTTGGCAGTTAAGACAAAACAAAAAATCCATATATCTCGTTTTCTTTTGCTTTCATTCCTGTGGCAACACAGTGGATTTGGAAGTTCTTAAACTTCTGGTCCTTTGCCAGGTCGCCTATCATAGATGTAAGCAGATCTGGGTGGTGGTGTGCTGTTGGCCATCAGAAACGTGCTTCAGCACCATGACATAACTGAATTATGAAGAGAGTGAGTGCAGTTGGTGTGTGATCTCGGTGGAGAAGATTTCTGAAAGTTGCTGGGGTCTGCCATCTTTATTGTAGATCCACGCAAATTACAAAAGTTGCAATGAAACACAGTCTTAAAAACAGCTGATTGAATTTGAAATATCCGAATGAAAAATCTGAGATTGTCAGGAACCATTACTGCTAAAAATAAAAAATAAAGAAAAAAAACAGTAGGTAGGATGGCATTTTTTGCTGGCTAGCTAGTACTGCTGCTTTACTGACCAAATTCTATGAAGCCAGCGGTGAATTTGTTGCTGGATACTTGAAATGCTGAGGACAAACTAACAGTACTTCAGTTTTCTTTCCATGTTTGTAAATCTCTGGTTATGTATGGCTTCCTGCAGAAATAGAGCTAAACTTGAGAGACGGATGTGATGACAGGCAGGGCCAGCAGTTATTGCCACAAGAGGTTGCTATAGTGTAAAGATTGGGTTTGACACATAACCCTGTAAATAACACAATATTTAAATGTTTCAAACATGTTAAGTGTTAGAAAGTTTGGGTAGGTTTTCAAAAATGGAAATGTGTGCCTAACACTTTTGCTTTAGACTGGAAACCTCTGTAAACAAGAGACACTACACAGAGACCTTTTATTTTCATAAAATATTTATTTAAAAGAAATTCCTTCCTTCATTGCCAGTCTTGAGTGCCCTTACACCACACTGTGAATTTGGACTCTTGGCATGTGGCTTGCATGCATTCCTACCCTGCACATGAAGTCAGAGATGGTACCGTTTTAGTGGGCAGTCTCGACCCATCTTTTGTGGACCCCACGGACATCGCCTCGGCAATGCAGCAACAGCTAATCTGGCCCAAGCATCCCTCCCCACCCTGAGTTCGGCCTCAAACCCAGATCTGCATGGGAGTACATTACCCTGCCACCACACCATCAATCCAGCCACAACTAAAACAGTTACGGATATAGAGTCTATGTAAATTTTACTTGGAGTACCTTTCTCTGTGCTTCATAAGAATCAGAGGAAGGTTCCTTACCGCCGCGGGAGCTCCTCTGCACAGCAGCTTTTGAAATTTTGCCCACGAGGGAAGGGAAGGAATCGTAAATTGCCCACGAAGGGCTAGCAGCGTGATCCCTTTCCGCTTCCCTGTCACTGGCCATGCCCCCGCGTTCTGATGTTTTATGACACCGCAGTAGGGAGAGCGTGGGGCTACGCTCCATTGAAATATATGGAGCGTAATTTTAAAATACTGTTCTCTGCCATTCAAGTGGCTATTTGGTAAAACTGGTACCGCTAAACTAACAAGGGCCATGTTAGTCGAGCGGTGCCCTTCATTAATAAGTGACCATTCTTTAGCTTACAAAACAGAAGAGAAATCGACTATTCATTTTAATGGTGTGCCCCGTGCCTCCATGGTCACACGTCATTATGTGCTTGAGGTGGGAGTTCAGCAGGACTGGGGCCCTGTGAATGAATCAGGCAGCCCATCTCAAAACAAATTTATGAGGGCCGCCCGGCTGTTGGATTTCTGCTTGCGACACCGCTAACCTGGTTTCGGGAACGGACCTGGGAGTCTGAGGGCCGGACGGGGGGGAGAAGGATCGAGCATCCTAAGGACTGCTGTCCTCCGGAGGGAGGGGAAGAGTGTCCGGCACATCATGGACCCCTAGCAGAGGCTGGGGTACCGCCGCAACTGGTGCCATTACATTTCAGGGGCAGGGCGGACACTGGACATCATTGCACATCCCCACCCCTGGGGATCAAGCATTGGGAAAACCCGCCCCCCCCGGCATGACGAGCCGCTCCGCCGTTCACTGCTTCTGACGTCTGCCTACAGTGACCTGGGGCTTTGCCTGCAGTGTCCGTTGGGGGGGGGGGAGCCTGGGCATGGGGGGCGGCAGGCAGGGAGGGTCTGAGCTCAAAAAGGAGGGGAACCGGAACAGAAAAATTAAAATAAAAAAAATAAAAAAAAAACTACAAGTGCAATAACAAAGATATGAGCTGCAGAACTTCTTCAATCCTGGCTAGAATGACTATCGCCGAGGGCAGCTACCAGACTATGTGAGTAGCTCCCTTATATTTGGGGGGGGGGGGCCCTTTAAAGACTGTTTCGGAATTGGACTCCCCTTACTCTGGAACGAAGTTGTGCCTTCATAGTGGAAGGCTAACACTTTGTGAATTAATTAAATTGTAGGAACTTGCTGTAAGTTCCATGTAATTGTGTACAATGTTAGGTGATAATATTTGTTCTCTTTTTCTGCTCCTGCAAGGGTCTCTGACTACTGCAATAAAGAAGTTTAAACAAAATAATGAAAAAAAAAAAGTAATTCTCAGTTTGTGACATACTCTGTTTTGAAAATGACTACAATATTTAAAAATAGGATTATGGCTTCAGCGGAGAAAAAAAGTGGGAGGATGAGAGGAAGTCTATGAGACAAAGATCCTGTTTTGTTGCAGATGGCCTGGGTAAATAAAGAATGAAGGAAGATGTATACAGAAGATTGACTATCAGCCAGACTGTGTCTTTGTATTTTAAAAGTTTTCTTGGGTTCTGAAAAATCATTTAAATGTTTCACAGATTTTTATTTTTTTTATGGAAGTGACAGTGGAGATTTTCTGCAGTGATCTAGGTATTTCTTGTGTACCCATTCTGTTGGAAAGCAGCATGCGCACTGATGGGTTGTGGTTGCAGTATAGTAAAGGAAAGCGCTGGTCTCATCCTGGAGGTTAATCTGTTGGATCATGATATTCCACTAGCAGATCCTGCTGGGAACTTTAGTATTCTTGCAGCTCCCTTGGGCCACCGGACCGCAGCTGCTTCAGCCTGTTCTCTGCTTCAGAATTGGCCATTGTAGATTTGCGTGTTCAGTCCCACATACTGTACTGTCAGTTTTATAATCCCAGCCAACATACTACAAGAATAGACTGCCCCCGCCCCCCATTCTCTCTGGCACTTCTGTTAAGTTCTGTTTTGTTCCAGTTCTATGGCAGGGCTGCGAACTACGGCAGCATCGGTTCACATCTGTGACTGGGTTCTGTCCAGCTGTTTACTTACATATGTCATGGACTGCTGTCAGTGACCTCAGGTTTTGGGCAGGGAGCCAGAAATGATAGAAAAAAGTTAAACAGCACAATCAGTGGTTTTCTCACTCTCACAGGGTGGTGCTCATTGCCTTTTTTTTCCCTTCTTTTTTAAGATAGACTCTTTCTCAGCTTTTCTATGCAGTACACTCCGTGTTTCTCTTATCACAGGCAGTTTCTGTTTGTTTTTTTTCCCCCCCTTTTCTCCCCGGTCGGCTCATTCATACTAGATTCATTTTGATGTTTAGATCCCTTAAAATCGCCCAGGATAAAAAGCCAGTGCTGACTGTGATGGTTGCGGTTCCAAGGTTGGCATGAGAGTGGCATTGAAATGTCAGTGTGGCACATGTACCTTCCAGAGTATACTCATTAGGACTGGTGCATGGTAACTTTAGGCAGTGTTTTTGAAATCTGTTTAAACCTTGAAACTTGGTGACACTCTCAAGACCGGGACTCTGCGACACCCCAGGTAAATCTGAGTCTATTGGAAAAGCTGTTCTGATTTCAGGGTTTTATTTAACTCTAAAAATTGATTAGCATTTTGCTCATAAAAGTTCTAAAACACTGTAGAAATGCAGAGCACTTGCCTCACTGTGTTTAACAAACATAAAACTTCCAGAAAACCTATATAAATGCTTTCTGTACAGTTAGCATTATCTGAAGAAAAAACTGCTACTCAGTTATTTAAAACCCTGGATTTTGTGGTTACTGCTTTACGTTTACAGCTACTGTGATTCCTATCTAAACCACCTGAGCACTGTGTAGTAAAACCATTTGTGTTTCAACTTCCCAAGACGTGCTATGGTTATTGTTTGTTCAGATTTCATGAGCAGCTGCTAAGTACTTTGAGTATAGCTGGGATCGTGTGTATTTTGTGTCTCATGAGTGGGAGATGTTACAGTATTAATTTGTACTGCAGTTTGAGACTCTGCCTTTAATTTAGTTTATAAATGGTTAAAGGTTCCTTTGCTGCTTTTTGTAGTCATGTGCATGCTTTTATTCCAGCTACGAGCACGACTGCATTAACGGTGCAAAACTGGCATAGCAATTCGGATCACACCTCTTTCCTTCTTCAAAGTGGTAAGTCTGATTTTTTTTGTTTCAATGTTATTGGAAGAGCTGTTGTAAAAACATGCTGCTGTAACTAGGACCTGGCATTTATAGTTGACACTCATTATAGGGAAAAACATACCAGTTTGAATTACTGAAGATAAAAGTATGTTACCAGTTTCAATGTCACTTCTTATTTTTTTATAGATGTATAAACCCAAAAGTGTAGGTACTGTAATGAGGGTAATCTAACCCCCCCCAACCCTGATTTAATGCAGAGTTTTGCAATGGTCTGTATTTTTATTTTTTTATTTATTATACATATCGGAATTACAATCCTTTTAGTCAAGGACTCGTTTCCAGAGGTTCCATGTCAGTTCCAATAGATTCAACACAGAATCAGTATGATAGACAGGAGGTTACAGAAGTGTTGTTACGTAGCAAACAGTATTCATATATTTGCAGGTGTCAGAACAAACGGCATAGAGTACCGAGCCATCCAGTGCCCAGATAAGAGTTACAGTTTACAATAGCAGTACAGAGGTCTATACAGTGCGATTAGCTAGGCTCCAAGGACAAATACAGTAATTCAGAATTGCAGCCTGAGATAAGGCAGTTGTCGTCATGAGTCTAGAAAAGGGCCCGTAGAGGGAGCAGGGGCACCTATGGGCTAGGATCCCGCTTGTGGAGTGCATTCGCAGCTGCGGGTGGAGAAAATGAGGCTCTTGAGAGCTGCCTTAAAAGGACCTATTTTAGTGAGAGAGGAGATCGAGGATTTAAGTTTTAATTGGAGGGGGGACTCTAATAAGCAATCGCAACACTGAGAAAACCTCACATTTTCGACTGTGTGAAGTTGCGTGCACAGTAAGTATAGCTCCTATTCAGTGTTTCATAAAAAGAACAGAGCACAATATCAGATTAGCATTTTCTTGCAGCACTGCATTTTCAGAAGGTTTTCCATGGTAACTGGCTCACAAGGAAGCTTCAAAAATAGCAGTACTGTAACACACTGTAGCGGTCCACATTGAAATGGGACGGACTAAACTGTCAGCTCACTCTTTACTGTCTCTCCCCCCTCCGTTATGTTTCTCCTGTCTTACCTGTACAGGCCCCCCGGCTGCTGCTTGCAACCTCCCAGCTTACCCTCATTCTCTACCTCTGTCAAAGGGCCAAAACACAGAGCCCTTCATTGGGGGGTGGGCTGTGCACCACCTTTCCAGTCCTCCTCTTGTGGGAGGAGGGTCTGACAGTGCCATAACATTGTCTCCTTGAGCATTATGGGAGGTATCCCCCCATATATGGAGTTTTTTTTTCCTTTTCCTTAGCCTTCCCTGCACCTCTGACCTCCCACTCCTTCTGGCTGCTTAGCATCTCTGTCTGCCAGACAGTTTTTCTCCCTCGTTGCCACTTTCTGCCACCTGACTCCCCAGGCTGTCCCGTGTCCTTGCAGTGTGTGGCCTATCGCCCAAAGAGGAGAGTAGCATTCGGGGGTCCTCCGAGGTATGCAGGGCTTTGGGGGGGGGGCAGGAGCCAGTGCATGTGGGTGGGGTACTAGGCAGTAGTCATCTGGCAGGTCGAGATGGATGCTCTTTTTTTTTTTTTTAATGTTTTTCTGGGCCTCTTCCCCCCCCACCCCGATGACATGCACTACTGCGACACCCTGGAGGCTCTGCACACCACCAGGTGTGACTCACTGAATGGTGCTCCACAGCACACTTCCCTGGGAGGAGAGTGTCCACGCAGCTGCTTATCACCCTTCCTGCTGGCCTCTGCTCCTGACATCCCATTCTTCTGGGTTGCCAGCGTGCCATGCAAGTGCCTTGCTGCTTGGCGCCACAGAGCTGGCTACAGAGTTTTTGTGTGTATTCTGTGACCCATGCCTTACTGCAGCACCTTGCAGAGCCCCACAAGTGGATCTCATGCAGTCAGTGCAAACCTTCATGAGGGAGCAGTGACCGATGGGCCACACTGCCAGTGGATGTGGTGCTGTCCATTCCTGGGCTGGGAACGGCTGCCAATGGCAGTGCAGCTGTAGCATCCCAGCCACATTCTCCAGTGTCTGCTCTTGAAGCTGGGTTGCCCACTTTGTGCCATGACGCAATACCACTGAGCCACTAGGCAGCCCTTCTTGCCTTTTCATTCCCCCATACTTTGTTTCTTCATCTTCAGCTCCTGATCCACCTCTCCTCCTGATGCCCCCCAGCCCTGTCCCATGGACTTGCTGGTTATCCACCATTTACCCCAGGACAACTCAAGGTAACTGCATCAACTCTGGGTGGAACAGGACATTTTCCTTCGTTTTCTCTCAAGGGTGCCAGGGAGCAGTGATTGTTATGCTTGTGTGCAGTGGTGCACATGCATGCATGTTATCTGTGTGCAGTCCCTTCCCCTGCAGTGTGTGTGCGCGATGTGCTGCCACTTGGCCTGCACCACCTGGCAGTCGGTCAGCAGATGCAGTGTCCCTCAACTTGAGGGAGGTGAGCTGTTCTGGAATGCTCGATTCTCCATCTTTTGGCTGGCATCTGAGTGGCCTGAGTCGTTTTTGAACTTGGGTCGCCAGTGTAGCAAGTGGTGGCCCTACCGATCTGGCCCTTTCCTTGCCTCTTCTGACTTTGCTACAGTAGAAAGGAAGAAAAGTGAAGTCTCTAGCTGATATGTGCATTTTTTTTCTACTGTGGATTTCTCCATACCATACTGGATGCTCCCGAAGTGGCTGGGTATGCCTCTCCAGACTGTGAACTGTGAACCAGACTTGTGTTTGATTGGCTGAGGGCAAGAGGGATCATCGCTTCTGCACTGGAATGTGCATCTTCTGACCCATGTTCAGCTGCTAAGCATATTGAGCCTTTCTCTGCGTTAATTTTTAGAGCTGTTTAGATATTTGCTGCATGACCAAGATCTGCACCAGTAGTGGTTCCTACTAGGCCCTCTCCCTAAGCTTCAGTGCTGCAATGGCACTCCCGCATGTTGTGGCATAGTCCTGTTGCCCCCACCTCCCACGCACACATTTTACAACTAAACTTACTTTGGAACAATAAACTACATTTAGGGATACTACAAACCGCTTTGGCAGGGAAGGATGGATTCCAGCTTAAACTCATTGAAGTGGAACTGTTTCTGTATTGTTTTGAAGCAGGGTGCTAAGTGCATGTATTTTTAATTTAGTAACATTACTAAAAAGATGAACAGTTTTGCCATCATTTTATGCTAATTTCTGACCCATCCTTTTACTAGCTTTGCCCGCATCTGCTCCAGAAGTCCCCCAGCCCTGTCGCCCCTTACCTGCAGCACTCCTTCAGATCCCACGGATTGGCCCCTGTGGCTGAAAGGTCTGCACTGGTTCTTGAGTATCTCAGGCTAGAGGGGTTCAGGAGGCTGTGTGAGACACGAGTGTACCATGCATCACCCTGTAGGCTGGAGGTTTTCCACCACTTCTGGCCCAATCCTTCAGGGTGCTGGTGGGCATAGGGAACCAAAATGCTGGCATAGTCCAGCAGGTGTCCTTCCATACATTCTCTCCGGTACACTACCTCCTGTGGTCACCCAAAGTGATAGTGTCAGGGGAGGCAGTGACTCACCTCCCCACCCTGTTGGAGGCCAGCATTCTTGGAGATGCACAATCCTTTCCACCCACCCCACCCTCACACCAGCCATCTGATGCCCCGGGGTTGGTAAGCAAATCTGGATCACTGGTGTCACAAACAGCAGCACCACCGCTGCTCTGAAAGGCTGGCTTATCTGGTCATTGATGTTGCTGGGGACCAGATTGACATGCACACTGTTCAGTTGCCGGTGTGAAGATACTAATTATTTGGGGTCTATCAGTTTTTTTGGAGTTACTTTTATCGTATGTCAGGAATTGAACAGAGACCTCAACTCCTGTCTTATAGATTTTTGTTACATTTTATATATAAGTGTCACCTTAATATTAAATAGACAACGTTTCATGGAATAATCCAATTTGTCAAGGTGGTCATCTATATTCCTGTTTAGGCATACTTCTCTACACACTGCTCAAGGTGCAGTCCTTATATGGTATACAGGCTGTCATGGCTGCGGCTCCTTCCTACAAGTCATTCTGGGATATACCCTTCGACATCATATAAATTCTCACGGAGGCCGCCATCGATTTCCCTGCCGCCTGGTACACTGGCATCTAGAGATCACCCCCCTCTCTAATCCTACGTTATTTATGTCACACCATTGTAAAGTGTACTAAAAAATATGAGTACACCAAGTTTTTTCAATCCTGTGTCTATGCCCTTTGCCTGCCGCCGACAAGCCTTCGGCCCCCAGCCTACCCAGCCCTGTTACCCACCCTCTCTGTGACTTACCTGGTTTAAGCCAGTCCCTGGTAAGTAGAGTGGAGCCTGCTGTGGGCTAGCTGGCATCATCCTGGCTGGTTGGGTTTCTCTGACATTGTTGCTTTCCATTCCGTGAGGTTGGTCCATGTGCCATGGCGTAGATATGCAGCGTGACACCGCCGTAGGCACTTGTGACCGGCCCTCTGAGAGATGGCCACTGCTGTACCACCTAGACTTCACTAAGTGGCGGCCAAGCAGTGGTGTTCAAGGGCCCCCTGCCCCAAAGGATGAGAGCTGTCTGTAGATGCTTAATCCTCTTTCTCCTGCGCGACCCTGATCCACTTGTGAACTGGAATGGCAAGTGGTGTGGCAGTGGCTCAACCCACCATGCCACTGGGCCAGACTTTCTTTTCCTTTGGTGTTTTCATACCATACCTCTAACTGTCACCATTCCTGTTCTTTGGTCAGTGGGATGCCTGTTCCGGCAGCCTCACCAGGTCCGTCCATCATGACCTTGTGCCCTATCCAGTGCACTCCCACCTCACAGGAATGCCACCTTTGGCCCAAAGCAACACAAAGTGACCTGGTTTGAATTTGCATGTTCATGGGCACCGAGGTGGAGTTCGGGAAAGACTCGGTAGACTTTGGTGTAGGAAGCCGGTGACTTTATTCTTTAGTCTGTTCCATCTTGCCCCAGTTGTGTCCCACCTCCACGCTTATCCTGTGCCACATCTGACCTGGGGGTGACAGCGCTGTGTGGTCACCCTTGTGTCTGTTGATGTCCTGCTTCCCAGCAGAAGGTACTGTTGAAATGCTGAGGATCTCTCCCATGTGAGTCTGAGTGCTGCCTTCACAGCACCCTGCAGACTACACTAACTCAGAGCAGATAGTTGGGCTTGCAGCATGAACCTGGATTGCCCACATGGCTGTGCAGATTGCTCCACCTGTGTCTTCGAGTGGACTGCAGGGTTTTAAATAATTGATTAGCAGTTTTTTTCTTGGGACAATACTAACTACACAGAAAGTATTTATATAGGTTTTGTAGAAAAGTTATGTTTGTTAAACACAGTGAGGCAAGTGCTATGCATTTTTACAATGTTTTAGCACTTTTATGAGCAAAACGCTAATCAATTTTTAGAGTTAAATAAAACACTGGGACTGTTTTTTCCACATTTGTCTTGCTGGTTTACCCTATCTCGACAAGAGAGCCATCTGGCTGCATCCTTAATGGCTGGGTGGGCGGGTGGCTGCCTTAAAAAGCAGATACCAGTGGTTGTGCTAAGGTTGGCCAGGTTGGGGGTGCTATACCAGGATGTCAGCTTTACACTTCCAGAGAGCCAGGCATCTAACTGGTATGACATGCCTGACTTCCTTTGGCTTCAGTAGGATTCTGGGGCTCAAAGGTAAGGGAATAAGGCAAAGCTTGTTTAACGTGGTGTGGATCCCGGAGTAGATTTAGAAAGGGCCTGATAGAGCCTTGAAGTTTTTTTGGCAGCATCACTTCTAGCCTGGTGCCACAAACTTAAGAAATTTGTAGCCACTCGCAAACATGTGACAATTGCAAAAGAAAATATTCAGTGCAAACGTCTTTCAGTTTGTAATGAACTAGCTGCATTCTTAATTGTCTTGTGTGATCTTGTGATAAGCTGTTTTCAGCATATCTGTTTTTCTGCATTGACACGCATAATGCTTGCTATTTGACTTGTACTTGACATTTATTTGTAGCCCCCATAAGGGGCAGTAGCTGTACAAGACCTGAAAGGGTTATCCTCTGGTTCCCTTAGGCTGGGTCAACTGGTCTGTTAAGAGTTCAAAAGGGGAGGAGCCAACAAGCTGGAACTGGAGAGCTGAAGTATTTGCATCAGTCTGGCTGAACTTCATGTCAGGCACGCCAGAGATCCCTCTAGAAACTTCTGTTTCCAGGGAGTAAAACAAACCAAATTTATTGGGAATTGTGATGACTGCCTTCAACAAAGAGCCTCTGAGGGTGACTACTTGAGAGGGAGAATTCTGTTCTGAGAGAGAGAGAGGGACCCAGAGACTGACAGTCCTGAGGTGAAATGTATTTTTCTGAACAGAATGACTGCTTTGGCACCTTTTTGGTGCTTTCTTTCCCTGCAGCCAGGCAGGAGAGGAAAAGTCATGCATGCCCCTTAAAAGTATGTAATTTGGCCAGGGACCCTCTGCATCACGGGGGTTGGTGCTTGGGAGAGGGGGAGGATCAATGGAAACTGGGCCATGGGGGGGGTGATGGCCTCTCCTAGCCTTTTCTCAAGTGTGTGCAATCCACAGAAGTGGGAACATAGCCGATAGCTGTGTAATTAATTTGATACTGGACCCTTTGAATCACGGGGGTCAGTGCTTGGGAGAGGGGGGTGACTGTAGTGGGTGACGGCCTCTCCTAGTCCATTCTAAATTGAAGAGCAGCTCCCATGAGTCCAGACTTTCTGGTGTCCATGCAGGACAAATTGGTGGCGCAGATAAGATGAACTCGGTACATGGGTATTTGGGGAATGATTTAGATCTTGTCCCAGTATCTGAGACATGATTAACAAACAAAATATCCGATTCAGAAATTGGGATTTCAGACTGTTGCTTAATAAGATGCGCCAGCTAAGAAAACATGGGTGTGGGGTCCTAATCTATTACAAGGCTTGTCTTTCAGAGGTGGCTGATGATTTCATCTGTACGAAGCCAGCAGAATAAGGCCATTTGGAATATCTAGTCTGCTTGTATTGTGGGGTTCTCGGCTTAAGCTACTGACCCTGCCCCCAACCCCCAATTCATCCTGTGATTTTTCTTTTTTTTTGGGTGGGGGGCAGGCAACAAGCATCTATCGTTGGCTACTTTTTATATTCTTCCAGGTTATTCTGGGGATGGACTTGCTTTATTGTCCCGAGTTCCGGCAGTCCAAACATGACGTGGAAAAAATACTTCTTCTGGGAGATGCCAACATTAATTGGAATGATCAAGCAAACTGGAGATGTAAATACCACTTTGAGAGCTTGAACCATAATAAGCAAGTGATTTCCTTAAAGGGTACCTAAACAAGCAGTTTTTTAAAACTGCAAACTCCAAAATCTGGCTTCATAACAAGGTAAAGTAGAGGCTGCTGTTTACATTTATGTAAATATAAATGCAGTTTCATAGCTTTTAAAAAATGTAAACATCAGCCTTTCACTTTCAAAAAACAGCCTTGGTTGCTCCCTAAGATGGCTGCCAAGTCTGTGATGAGTCATGATGACATCATCTGAGCCAAAGACAGAGACCCACATAGTTCTATAGTGCTTACTAGTTCTCCTTTCCCTCTTTGTTTTGAATTGTTGTACCAGAATGATCAACACGATGTATTAACTTGTGGATTATTTTGATCAGTACACATGTTAGGCTATGATTTTATTCATTTAATTTACTTTAACTTGTGGAAAATGTTTTGCAATCCAGCTGACATTTTCCTTGGCAAACTGCATTACAGTACAACACTTCAGTTACGTGATGATCTAGTGGTTATGTGATGCACTGAATTGTTTTTTGTTAACCAGGAGAGACACACTAAGCTGAAAGCTTGTTTACAGTTGTGGCCTGGGAGCACAAGGAAGTGTAATGACTTGCTCAGGGTCATAGAGCAAAGTAATGGTCTGGTTCAGTTCCAAAGCCCATGCCGTCTTGTTAATCCACAAATAAGGCTTTCTTTTTCCATGTGAACCTCCTGCATCTAGCCTACCTTCTGTTGAGCACCCCGCCATCCATACCATGTTCTTAGTACTGCCTGGTGCCGCATATGTGATTACGGTCTCCTGAAGAGAATTATCACACCTCAGATTGTAACCTTGTGTCTCAGAGAGTTGTGCACACCTATACCGATATGCATCATCAGCTGGCACTGTTAAAAAAAAAAAAAAAAAAAAAAAAAAAGCCTCCCAAATCACTCTCCAGTCCACATTCTCGGTGTTTGACTTCTGCTCCCACAGTAAACATTGAGTGGATCACCACTGTTCTGCACAGTGACGGTAGTATGAACAGTCTACCTGTTGTGTTTTTTCCGACCTCATGAACCTACAACTAGGTCTTTCTGGAGAGCCAAGCAATAAGCATCACGACCCATCAGAAAAACTGCTGTTCATGCCCTCATAGGGACTGCACTTACAATGGGTAACGATATTATTAGCAGGAGAGGCATACTAATACCTTGAGCAAATCCATCCGACTTCCATTGTCAGTCTACTCCCTTACCTGTGGTCTACAGAACCCTGTAGGACAGTTCCCAGCAATTCTTCTCCAGTACTTTTCTGTGCTGTACTCCACAATTCAAGTTGGCTGGCTACCACCCTTCCAGATCTTGAAAAAGCTATACACAACTCCCTCAATACTATCCTAACAAATGTCAACACCCCCCCCCCCCAACCTGAGGGTAATCTCCCTACACTGAATTCAAGTAACAGTTTAGGTGCAGCCCTGCCACTCTGAGTATTTGTCATCGCTGGCTACTCTCATCCACAGTCAGGTAATGATCACGATGTTGGCAGCCCCACTTTTCAGATCTCACAGTGATCTGCTCAACATCCTCCTTCATGTCTTCAACTAACCTGAATATGGCTATACCCTGCTGGAATGGCCTCTTCAGTCCCTCTCTGGCATTTATTCTTCTCACCTGCACCCCACACCAAAAACTGGTGAAGTCAGTACCTTTCTGCATCATGAATGTGGTTAGTACAGTCGACCATGTTATTTTTACATATTAATAATAAACATGATCTTCTGGTAAGCCAGGCTGATAGCTGCATTGCACAAGTGGAAAAATTGGCTTTCCTACCCATGTAAGATCTAAGCCACCTGTGATGAAGCACTAGTAAACGACGTGCATAACGATGTGCACACCCATAATTTAGCAGTGCCTAATCAAAGATAGCCTAGATCTTTTAAGGATAGAAAAGCCCATCATTCCCCTTGTTCCCTGTTGCTATCTGCCTGACTTACTGGAAATATATGTTTATATTTGATATGTCAAAATATAACAGGGACTCTGTTACTTGCATTCATGATGCAGAAGGGTGTTGAGCTCACCAGTTTTCGGTGTGAGGAGGAATAGTGAAGAATGAATACCAGAGGGGGACTGAGAAGGCCACTCTTGCAAGGTACTGCTATATTCAGGGAAGGGGGAAGACAGAGGAGAGAAATATGAGCAGATTACTGTGAGAAATAAGATATGGGCTGCCAGCACCTTGATCACTACCTGACCCCATTGTCCTGGCCAACATTCCCTGTCCCATAAAACCAGTTCATGCAATTGTCCAAAGCTATGTGTGGATATTAATGTATGAAATGGCTGCCACTACATGTTCAGTCACTTTACTACCAGTCTATTATTGCTTGTAAAGCACTTTGGGATGCAATGTGTATGAAAACCACTATATAAAAAGCTGATTCTTATTATTTCCCATGGAAAAAAAAGACAAGGCAAGCATATATTTGAGTTTCAAGAAAGTATGAACTCTAACATTGGACTGAACAAGAATGTTGCTACAAAAAGGGGTGGCTCTAGGGGGTGGTGAGGGTTGTGGCTGACCCCCCCCCCCAAACACACAGTAATGTACTTGCGTGCTGCTGCTGCATTTTACTTTGTTGAAGAACTCTGATTTATTGATTGTACAAATGTTTACATTCAAACTATGGATTACATTTGTAGGTTCTTTCAAAAACATACTAGAAAAGAATAGCAGAAAATATAAAGGTTTAACAAAAATGTTAAAAAGTGCATATTAAGCATGTGCACCACCCCAGCACCCACACTGTAGCATCTTGGATCCACCATAACCACTAGACCACCAGGTTATTCAAGATTTGTACTGCATTGTGGTTTGCCACAGAGAAAGTAGGTTGGATTAAAACACAATTTCATCATGTTAAGATAAACAAAATGAACAGAACCATAGCCTAACATGTGTATTATACAAAATAATGCACATGGTTTTGACCATTTGGGTGAAACAATTCTGTACAAAGGGAAAAAAAATAACTAGTTAACACTATAGAGAGCCATATATCTTTCTGACTTTGGCTCAAATTATGTCATCACATAACACATTTGGTGGCCATTTTAGGAAGCAGGTATGACAGTTTTTTTTGAAATTAGAAGACTGATTTTATAATATTCAAATGCTCTGGAACCACATTTGGGTAAATTATATAAATGTAGTTTTAGCCTTAATGAATAGAGCAGCCTTTCCTTTAGTCACCTATGAAGTCAGATTTTTGAGTAGTTTGTTGTCAAAATGTTGTTTAGGTATCCTTTAACTACCAGACTAAATCACAAGGCTGGCACAGAGTCCCTAATGGACTGGGTAGGCAGTTCTAGACCAGATCATATCCATCAAGCCCTTCCTTTGCCTAGTAGCTTAAGTGACCGTTCTCTGGTTATTTCCTGTGGGAACGCTTACAGGCCTTGTTCCCCTCTTTTCACATCTATCCTCCAGATCCATTCATAAGCTGAATATTAGTGAATTCAGGAATGCGGTTTCACAGATCGACTGGTCTTCTTTGCATGATGTCCCTTCGGTAGATTTGATGTTAGATAATATTATACATGAATTTAACAGGGTTTGTAATCACTGTGCCCCTTTCTGTGGCTTATGTAAGTAGAAGTCAGGAATGTATCACCCCTTGTCTGGTACAGTTGATGCAGGAGAGGGGCGGGGCCTGGAAAGGTTTTAGGAAACCACATAGAAATCCAACATAGCTTGAATATAAAAAACAAAAAAAAACAACCTAAGGAATAAATGTAAACAATTGGTTAGAAAGACAGGAATGGAATATTATTTAAACTACTAAATGCAGTTTTCAAACGGGCAACAGGCAAACTAGCAAATATTAACAATTTCATGGAAAAGACCAGTTTCACAGCAGTACAACTTCTGACTACTGAACAAGGTAACTTGACAAATCCACTTGAAGCTGCCACAGTCTTTTTGTGGAGCCACAAAAACTGCTCTATTTCTATCAAATCTTGAGCAGCTTGGGACTAGCTGTGTTGGTTCTGTTGCTGGCGTTAAATTTTGATAACTAAATTTAACCTGTAGACAAAACGTTGCATATGAACTTAAAAACTAGAATGGGACTGGAGAGTGTTGAGCTAAAACTCTTTTCTTGGATTATTGATGTACTGGCTAATCCTCTCTGCACTCTGTACAACCATTCATTAGCTACTGTGGCACAGTCCTGAGATTGTGGAAGCAGGCAATTGTGATCCCTCTTTTTAAAATCAGGAGAGTGAACCCTGAGCAAAAACTATTGACTGATATCCCTACTTGCCCCATTGTCCCAGATGCGCTCACAGCTGTGCTTAAGTCGGTAATCTGTATGGGGCCTTGGACAGCAGGGACTCTGTGCACTCTTCCTGGATCTTTCCAAAGCATTTGATCTGATGCATCACTGTCCCTAGCTTGCCAGATTTCAGGCCCTTGGTCTGTCTGTACCTGCTGTTTTTCTGCTTCCAGAATTACTTGACTGACAGATCTCAGTAAGTCTCTTTGAATTTCTTTTCTTCTTACAGATGCACAGAAATGTGATGGCAGAGAAAGGCACCACGGCCCATCTAGTCTGCCCAATACCCTACCTCCCCCCTTCTGTTATACTTCCACCCTCTTTTTCCAACCCCTTAAAACTATCCCAAGCCCTCTTGAGCCCCTCCAGCATTCCAACTGCCACTACCTCCTCCGGCAGCTTGTTCGAGGCCTCCACCACCCTCTCCATGAAAAACTGCCCCCTGGACATTACCTCTCTATTGCCCATCTTCCAGTTTGAGGCTATGTGCCCTCGTGTTCACTCCCTTCTTCAGTTTAAACAAGCCGTTAGCCTCTACCATATTTATTCCCTTCAGATACTTAAAGGTCTCAGTCATGTCTCCCTCTCCCTCCTAGTCTCCAGAGGGTACAAATTCAGCCCTCTCGGTCTTCTCCTATAGGGTACATCCTGCATCCCTTGTACCATTTGGGTTGCCCTTCTCTGCACCCTCTCCATCAGCTCAACATCTCTTCGTAGGTGAGGCCTCCAGAACTGCACCTGATACTCCAGATGCGGCCTAACCATGGCTCTGTATAATGGCATTAGCACCTCCCTCTTCCTGCTATTAAAACCCCTGGCAATGCAGGCCAACATTCCAGTTGCCTTTCCCACCGCCCTGCTACACTGACTGCCCACCTTGAGGTCACACGATACCATAATCCCCAGGTCCCTTTCCGTTTCCTTCTCCTTAATCACCAACCCCCAAGGGAGTACGTTTCCTTCCTATTCTTCCTCCCCAGGTGCATCAGCAAGCACTTTTGTGTATTAAACTTCAATTTCCCAATGTCAGACCACCTCTCCAGCCTCTCCAGGTCCCGCCTCATGGCTTGCACCCCACTAGGTGAATCCAGCCTATTACAGACCTTTTGTAGCGTCTGCGAACAGGCACACCCGTCTCTCCAGACCCACCGCTAGGTCACTAACATAGATGTTAAAGAGTATTGGTACTAGCACTGACCCCTGTGGTACCCCACTGGTCACCACCCGTTCCCTAGAATGTGTCCCATTTACCACCACCGTCTGACTCCTTCCCTTCAGCCAGTATTCCACCCACCTGGTGATCCTGTTGTCCACCCCTAGTCTATCCAGCTTATGTACCATTCCACCATGCGGAACGGTGTTGAAGGCCTTATTGAAATCCAGATAGGCCATGTCCACTGCTCCTCCCTGGGCCACTATCTGTGTCACCCCATCGAAAAACTATCAGGTTAGTCTGACAGGACCTTCCCTTGGTGAAGCCATGTTGCCTGTCATTCTGCATGCCATTCATCTCCAAGTATTCTGTCAACCTGATCTTAAGTAGTGTTTCCATTACCTTCCCCACCACCGAGGTAAGACTAATAGGATGGTAGTTTTTACCTTGCCCTCCCCCTCCCCCATGTAGTGCAACCACCTCTGCCCTCTTCCAGTCTGTTGGCACCAACCCTGAGACCAAGGACAAGTTAAACAGCCTCGCTAGATGCGGCGTCAGTTCATCCTTCACCTCCTTGAGAACCCTTGGGTGTATTCCATCAGGCTTCTCCACTCCTCAAAATCAGTACCAGAATACCTAAGGGATCAATCTGGGGCAATTTTTGTTTTGTGTTTTCTTGAACAATTTAGCTGATATTTTGCATGGCACTGAATCCTGTATTATCATGTACGAAGATTATTTTTTTTTATTTTTTATTTATTCTTTGGTAACCGGGTAATGATCACTAGGCACAAGTACCTGTTTTCAGGGGCGACCTGGGAGCACTGGGAGGAAAAGTGGCTTGCTCGGAGACGTACAGTATGCAAGTGGAGGTTGTGGGAATCAAACCCAGGTCCGCTGTAAGTACCAGGCTTATTCACAGCTTGTTACCCTAACGTCTAGGCTGTGCTGCCAGCCCCAGATGATATTGCTTCGTACAGACTGGTATCTAATGTCAGTGACATAACCAGATATTTGCAGCCTGACTTTAAATTGATACAAAAATGGTTATTCAGAAATGGCCTTCTACTAAATGTTGGGAAAACCAAGTATATGCACTTTGGAACAAAACAAAAATGAACGACTTTAGCCAGCTCTGATTTAAAGATTTGAGTGCCACCTTTGTTGAGAGCGTGGACAGCTTCAAGCATCTCAGTAAATCGGACTAACATATCTCCACACTGGTTAAGTAAGCACATGCTTGCCTTGGTCAGCTTTTTAGGCTATAACATTTTGTCCACTCACTCCAAGGTGGTCTTGGCTTGGTCCCTGTCGATAGTGAAGTACGGGCTTCCAGTCTATGCCACTGCTAATGTCACTGACCTGAAATGGGTTAAAATTCTACTTATTTCCATATGCATTTTTTTTTTGCTGCCTCCTGACCCAGATTTTCTCATCCCTGCACTCTTTACAAACATTTTGGCTGGCCTTCTTCTGACTTGTACTTTAATTGGATTTTGTAAATCAGGACCTATAGGTCTTGCTGCTTTTGTTCTGGGGAGCTGAGAGTTCCACTTTAAAAAAACATTTTTTAGTTCTAGAAACCAGGAATATTGCATAAATCCATTTTCACTTGACAAGATGCTACAAGGGAGAGGTTAACCTAAATTTCAAAGTCAATAAATACCTAGTTGTAAATTATTTCTTTCAAATTAAAGTAGGTTTAGGATATAAGCAATACACATAACTAAGTTTCTAACCTTCAGTGTTTATCAATGGATTTAACAGCTCAGGGAACAAAACTAGATCTCTTAGATTTTCTTTTTACTACATAGAACGACTGCAGGTCTGTTCCATACCTCTTATCATCAAACTACTGTTTTTCGGAGCGAGGCTGCAGTGCTTGGACAGCCGCTCTGTTTGTGCACGGAAGTTACGAGACGGGCACTCTAAAGTAACATTTAAGTATTTAACTTGGCTAAAAAATTTTTTTAAACTAGGTCATTTAGCTAATCGAGCAGGCAACTTCCAAGAATGAGTTGACTGCCCAGATCATGTCAGCGGCTCTTTTAAGCTGGTCGCAGGGCTAAGTGATAATGACTGGCATCTTCTCTCTGACTTGCATAGAGGCATGTGCACAGGCTCACCTTCGTGTGGATTGTGCCAGTCTTCTTTCTGCATCTGTAGTAGGAGCAGACGGATTTGAGCACCGGCTTTCCCAGGTGGATAGTGGCATATGTTTGGAGATTCTTTAGGGTTTACATTCTGTTTTGCTTTTTTTCCTTTTCTTTTTGTCTTCAGTACAGTTTCGCAGTTGAGTGTCCCCTCACCTCCCTCAGACAGAGGGTGACCTCAGTGTTGGGGAACTCTCCATCTGTTGTGGCCATTTTGGGCTCGTGGCTCGGCCCAGTTAGGGCCTCAGGTGGGGAAATAAGATCTGTTTTGAGGGTCAAAGATCCTATTTTCATGCAAGCATATTCAGTCATTTTGAATGAATACAAGAGAGTTTTAGAGAATATATAAATAATCGAATTGGGTTACATACTTTCTTTAACGGATTAAATTATTTATAAGCCAGGATTCATGCTTAACTTCTTTTATATGCTGGTTCAGCTGGGAAAATTGTACCAGTTTGCACTGGCTCCCCAAGATTTACACTGGCCCTGGGTTTTAATGAAAATTATTGGGGGGAGAACACCTTTTCCTCATCTTTTTCCAATAAGTCTTGTGGTTTCCAGTGACACCCTTCCCCTCTCTACCCACCCCCTTAATTTCTCCCTGGTGTTCAGAGGCACCCCCTCCTCATAAGCCCACCCTGATGTCCAGTGGCACCTGTCCCTTTCTTCTTCCCCGTACGTTCTCCCTAGCCAGTTGCACCCCCTTCTCTCCCTAGTCTGGTAATTTCTCTCTGGTGTTTAGTTGCCTCCTTCCTTCTCCCCATCCCCAAACGCTCTTCCTGGTGTCCAGTAAGTGGCACCCCCTTCTCTCCCCATCCTGGTATGTTCTCCCCAGTGTCCAGTAGCACCCCCTTCCCCCATCCCCAAGCATTCTCCTTGGTGTACAGTAGCACCTTTCACCAGAGCACCCCGACCCCACGACCCTGGTTACTGATGGTGGTCGGCAAAGACCTTATGTTTACTTACTAGGCCAGCTGCCCTCTAACTCGTGCAATTTCAACACAGGAAAAAAGCCTACAGTAATTAACATCTTTCCCCCACCTGTCACAGCCCCACAACCATCCCCACCCATGTCCGCCTGACCAAACCTCACCCACAAAATGACAAGTGTTGGTATAAAAGTCTTGAAGCAGCACACCACCAATCCTAGCTTGACAGCCTAACCACTGGACCTGAATGCTGGCAGTTTTCCCGGTAGTGCTTTGTGATATTGTGTGTTGGAGAGATTGGCGGCATTCGGGCCCTGCGGTGAGTCTGTTAAGATCCTGATCATCAGTGAGCTGCCTCAGGACTATTTTTTTTCTTCTAAATACTTGTCAACTTGTGGGTGATTTTTCTGACTAAGGAGGACATGGGTGGTGAGAGTGGCAGACCTGAGATGTGTAGGTGGGTGAGAGGGTGTTTAATAGTAGCCCAAATGGAAAAGTCGGAGGGGTGGTGGTGGAGTGGAGTCAAACAGATCCCATAGTATAACAGGATCACTCTCTCCTAGACTCCATCTACTTGGGCTGCTTGTCTGCTCTTGACATTACAATCCCTCTGCTTGTGACATCACAGTGTTGTAATGCCAATGACTATGGTGTCATAAAGAGAGGATTATGATGTGAAGCTGCCAGAGCAAATGAAGGATAGACCCATAACTTGAAAGGTCCAGTGCTTTGCACTTGGCAGTTAAGGGGAAGTGTTTTAGTATATTGTGGCATAAAGAATTTACTTCATGCACCTGTAATTGGGAGCTGCTTTGCTTGCAGACCGCAGAATTATCTAGTATCTTTTTTTTTTTTTTCTGCGTTGATGATAATGTGTAGTAACGGCATTGGTATTTCCGTAAAGAAAACTAATCTGGTAGTACAAGTCACTGGCCTCTCCTGGATGTCAGCCAGGGTGGGAGGTGGGTGGAGGAAGTGCTTCCTTTCTTTGGAACTGCTATAGTGGGTGTGTGCGCATCAGACAAGTCTCACTTGAACTGCTTGAGGCACTGACTTTTAGTTCACATTGTACTAAATAATACCATTTTTATTTCTGGTATCCTAAAACGGCAAAGAGCATCTCAAGTGGAGACTCTTTTTTTTTTTTTTTTTTTTGTCTTTTACAATTTCTGTAGCTGCTCAAATGATACAGAACAGAGCCCACTGAGTATGTAATAAGGGAAAACTGGGTTTGTGGTTTAACCAGCGCTATCTAATGCAGATCATAGCCTCTTTGGTCTGGCAAACTTGATTGTATCAGAACAGCAATTTTGTAACCCAGTTAAGAATGTGTGTAAGGAGTACAGCAGACTGTTTACAGGCTGGTATTTCCTGATGGTGATTATAATAAGCGTTTTCTGTCTAGTATGATGATACAGTAAAGGACAAAAAACATTTCAGCCACTCCGAGACTGAAAGGTACACACTGCATTTTATACAAAAAACTGCGCAGGTTTGGATTTTGCTACTTATGAACCCTATAATACAGTTCTTGAAAGTCAAGCTTTCCTTTTGAGGTCAGAAAGTTAGAAATCTGCCCTGCTTAGCTAGTGCTGTGGAAGTGCATTGCATTCTCATGCAGGAGACCTTGGTATTTGTGCCAAGCTCGACTTCCTTTAAACGGGCGCTGTAGTCTGGCGAAGCTGCAGAGGCAACTGCATGCTCATGCCTTGGGGGAGGGATGTGACCTTCATGCTAATTGGTGCCTGGATGATAGAATGGTGTGGGGGCAGGTCCCCTCTACCACATGTCTGATGCCGGCAGGTGGTGCACATGTATGAGAGCAACAGATAGGACACCTTCCAGCCACAATCGAAGGGCCAGACTCTGCACACCTCACCAGGCCTGGTTTCTTCCTCTTGCTGTTGTCTTCGGTTATACAACACTGGGGGCTTCTCATAGGTTGTGCTGATAGGGAAGACCAGGACTGGAGCAAGAAGTGAAGCATCACAGGCTGCAAGGGTAGCCGAGGGAGGGAATCCGTAACAGACGGAGAAGGAGGTAGGTGGTGAAGGTGAATAAATAAAATAAGGTTAAAAATGTCACACCTGCTGGGCGATAGGGGATCGCCCAGCATGCTGTCAACTGTGGTTCACACCCGAACCAGGGATGACGGGAGCTGAGGCTGCAGGGAGGGTCTGAGTGTCCAAGGGACGCCTGGGAGGATCAAGGCCACTGTTGAGTGACTCCTGGGGCAGATTGTAGCAGCCAAGACTTGCAGCGTGGGTAACTACACACTGCATGTGCTGCTCACCCAGGGCCGCCAGAGCGTGTGTCCCGAGTGGGGTGGGTGGGCGCAAACTGGAAAATGCATTTGCCACTTCGAGCCCAGGAAATGCCCATGCCAATTTCTCCATGACCCCTGGCAATTTATCCATGCCTCACAGACGACAATTTTCCTCCTTGGTATCCACGGTCAGGGAGGGCGTCTGTGTGAAGGGATATGTCTGGCAAACCATGGGATTGCAGAGCAGGCCTGGTGTGATGGCAATGGGAAGGCTGGCGGGTGGGGTCCTAGGCGGCCCAAAGGAGTGGCCGGTTAAGGGGATGGGAGGAGTATATATAAATAAAGCAAAGAGGGAAAAAAAAAAAGTCACACCATCCATTTAGTGAGGAATAAGAGGATTTAACTGGCATAGTAGCTGTTTTTATTAACACAAATGTAATTTTTCTCTGATTGTTGTCGTAGAGACTGAGTGATATTTTAGGGCAACTAGGCTGAAACTTTCCTGTCACTGGGAGGTAGAATGTGTTCATATTCCTGACTTTGTAATCTCATACTGGGATGACGAGGGACTGGTGCATCCTGGAGGGGTGGTGTTTCAGTCCCCCAGAGTGAGGGCAGACATGGGCTGACTGGCATTCACGCACACACTCTGGCTGATGCTGCAAAAGAATGGGCTGTGAAGGCTGACACACTGCTGCTGTCACAGCCAGAGGTCTGGGATTGTGCCGCAAGAATGGAGAAAAAAAAAGTTGTGAACCAGAAGCAAAACAATCCTGGTAACAACATTGTTCAGTGCAGTAAAAGCATGTGGTTTCAGATCAGTCCAGAGTTTCAGTACATGGTTGTCGTTTGAAGAGAAGAAAAAAAAAAAGTTCAGCAGAACACATGATGAGGAGTTTGGTCTTTAAATTATGATGCCGTTCTTTAAAGGACATGCTCTGTCTCCTTTTATTTTTTATCAAGCACATTTTTATTAGAAATATTTCAGATTACAACCAGTCAAATTTGTCATAGCAGTTTAACACATATTACATACGAACATACGAATCTGCCAGCAGAAACAGACCTCGTGGTCTGTTAAGTCTGTTTGAATGTGCAGCTAGCACCCTTACATTGCAGCTGCCCCACCCTCCTCCCCCACTCAATTACCCCCATATCCCATCCCTTTAAAACTTCCCACCGTCTCACAGAATACCACCTCCTCGGCAAAGTGTTCCATTTAGCCACATCCCTATCCATGAGAAAATGTCTTCTCATCTCTCTCTCTCCTATATCTCCCCCCCCTCCAGTCTGAGAGCATGCCCCCTCATATCCACCCCCACAACAACCCCTTCTGTACCTGTCTTCTTTATCCCCTTTAAGTATTTAAAGGTTTTGATCATATCTCCCCAGTTCCTCCTTCTCCAGGGTGTACATATTAAATTCACTCAGCCTGTCCTCATAGGGTTTGTCCTCCAATCCCTGTATCATTTTGGTTGCCCTGCATTGTACCCCTCCAGTAATCTGATATCCTTCTTCAGAAATGGGTGCCAGTACTGCACGCAGTACTCTGACTAGTAACCTGTATGGGGCAGGATCACCTCTCTACTTCTGGATGAGATTCCTTTCACGATACACCCCAGCATCCTGTTGGCTTTAGCTGCCGCCTTCCTGCACTGAGCTAGTTGTTCATATGCCCCATTTTAATCACCCCTAGATCTTTCTCCTCTTCGATGATACCTAACTGAACCCCTCCCAACTGGAAGCTCCTTCTCAGATTCCTTGCTCTGAAGTGCAGAACTTTGCACTTTTTCACATTGAAACCCAGCTGCCACGTTTCCGACCACTCCTCCAGGTTAGTCTGGTTGTCCTGTAGCCTACTGCTGTAGTCTTCTGATTCAAATTGTCTTTTGCAAGGTATATCTTCTGTTACTGTTACTGCTTTATTTTTCTCTGTAGCGAAGTGTTTCTTAAAGGGTATATCTTCTGTGAAATTATTACAGGTGGTGCTTACATTTTTGTGACTTTTTAACATTGGGCTAAGCAAAATTACTGTTTGCCCCTATTTTATTTATTTATTTTTTGCTGAAAAATTTTTTTTTTGTCTCAGAGGTGTTGCAGTCTCCTTCTTACATTGAAGACAGGGAGAGTGAGAAAGCGGCCATAGCTACCTTGAATCAAGGCAGTGGCGGCTCTACACCAGGGCCCGCCAGGGCACGTGCCCCGGTAAAAAAAAAAATGCTGTGCCCCATATGGTGCAGAGATTCCCCCATAGTAACAATATATAAGTGCCCTGGCTACCATCTGTTGTGCCCCGACTGTGCCCTGGTAACCATCTGTGGCTAGAGCCGCTGCTGAATCAAGGAGGTTATTTTCTAGACTATACTGAACTGAATTATTACTTTTTGGACCTGTGTAAGTAACTAGTATTGATTCTGTTTTTGGGGTGGACTTTTCTTAGTTTTAACTTTAATTTGCCAGGGAGGAACTGTAGCTGGGAGATATTTGCAGTCAGTTGTGACTAGACCTGTTACTTAGCCTTTGTGAAATAGGTGTCTGAAAGGAAGGAAGGCACTCCCCGGTGTGGAGGGTAAGAGTTGTAGGTGATTGTTTCTGGACAGCATAGGCAACAAGTCTGTGTGTGAAGCAAATAAACAAATCAAAATGAAAGAAAAAAACACTAAGGTTCTCAAAAGAAGTGGCGGGGAAGGTAAGGGGAAAAAAGATAGCATTCAGGAAGTATAAGGAAACGCAGAAGGAGCAAGACAGAGAACTGTACCAGTTAAAGCAGAAGGAAGCGGGTAAGGCAGTCAGAATAGCAAAGGCCCAAACCGAGGAAAAGATAGCCAACTCGATTAAGAAGGGGGATAAAACCTTTTATAGGTATGTTAGGGAGCAAAGAAAGACTAAGGCAGGGATACTGAGGCTGAACAAAGAGGAAGGTGGTGGTTGGGCAGAGAGCAACAGTGAAAAGGCAGGGATACTGAACGAATACTTCTACTCAGTATTCACAATGGAAAAGCAGGGGGAAATACCTAATCCAGGCAATGGAAGCAGTCTAGATAGGGGGGTTGATGTTAGTCCTTTCACAGAAGAAAGGGTTCTGAAAGAACTCTTAAAACTGAAGGTGGATAAGGCAATGGAGCCTGATAGGATTCACCCCAGAATTTTAAAAGAACTAAGGGAAGAACTAGTAACACCACTGACTACCCTTTTTAATAAATCATGGGAGGATGGGGTGGTACCCGAGGACTGGAGGAGGGCAGATGTGATTCTCCTTCACAAAAGTGGGAGCAAGACAGATGTAGGAAACTACAGACCTGTCAGTTTGACCTCAGTGATAGGGAAAATTATGGAATCGCTTCTGAAGGAAAGAATTGTTGAGTACGTAGAGGACAGTGGGTCACAGGACCCAAGGCAGGCATGGATTCATAGTGGGAAGGTCATGTCAGACAAATCTAATTGATTTCTTTGACTGGGTGACCAAAGCAGTAGACCAGAGAGGAGCTGTGGACATGGCCTACCTAGACTACATCGTAGGCGAAACGTTGAGTTCATTGCCATTTTTATACAATAAAGAGAAGAACTATCAAAATTGAATTGTTTTGTCTGCACTCATGTTTCTCCAGCGCCACACCACTTTCTTGCTCTGAGACAGAGAAACCATCCTTATCTTTTGATACACCGGTATAGGTTGCTTGGACAAAGAATCTAAATTTTTTTTTTTCCCAAGAACGGTTCATTGCCTTTGGACTTCCCCCTCCTTTCCACCTTCACTTTTTCCTACTTTTTCCTACCTAGACTTTAGTAAGGCATTTGACACAGTCCCGCACAAAAGATAAATTAGCCGGCCTGGGAGTGGGTCCTAGGGTGGTAGCCTGGGTAAAACACTGGTTGGACAACAGGATACAGCAGGTAATAGTAAATGGAGTACACAGTGAAGAAAGGAGGGTTACTAGTGGGGTACCGCAGGGTTCAGTACTGGAGCCGGGCCTTTTTAATGTCTTTATAAGTGACATTGCAGAGGGACTGGAAGGGAAAATATATGTCTCTGTTGATGACACAAAGATCTGCAACAGGGTTAATACACAAGGTGGGGTGGAAAGGATGAAAAGGGACTTGGCAAGGTTGGAGGAATGGTCAAATGTATGGCAGCTTAGATTCAATGCAAAGAAGTGCAAAGTAATGCACCTGGGAAACAAAAACCCCAGGGGAAGAATACACAATGGGGGGTGAGATGCTGACAACAAAAATGGAAAGGGACCTGGGGGTAGTCCAATCAGATGACCTGAAGGTGGGCCAGCAATGTGAGAAGGCAGTAAGGAGGGCTGGAGGGATACTGGGATGCATAGGGAGAAGCATCACCAGTAGAAAACAGGAAGTTGTTGGCCCTCTATACAGACGGTTGGTAAGACCACATCTGGAGTACTGTGTACAGTTCTGGAGACCCCATCTCCGTAAAGACATAGACAGGGTGGAGGCTGTCCAGAGGAGTGCAACCAAAATGATTGATTATTTATTTAGTTTTTGTTGACCGGGTAAGTGCACTAGACAAATCCTGCCTATTTTCAGGCACGACCCGGGGGAGGGGGATACAGATGAATGCCAACTGACCCTGAACCAGATTAAGCTGTTGGTGGTATTTTTAGTGAATGAGGGAAATTTGGCCAGAACACCGGGGAAATTCCCCTACTCTTTTTGATAAGTGCCATGGGATCTTTAACATCCACCTGAACTACTACCAATCCAAGCAGATGGGACCTCGGTTTAATGTCTCATCCAAAAGATGGCACCTCAGAAGTGCAGCACCCCTCTCATGCTGCACTACAGTGTCAGTACTGGGATATTAACCCAAGTGCCAGATGTGGGAACTGAACCCACAGCCCTCTGATCTCCCGGCCTCAGGGGCGAGTGTGGTACCTACTGAGCCACTGACACTGCTATGATGATGCACGGTCTGTAACAGAAGACATATGAAGAAAGACTAAAGGAACTAAAGATGTATAGCCTCGAGGAAAGGAGGGAGAGGGGGGACATAATAGAAACTTTCAAATACCTTAAGGGAATCAACAAAGTCCAAGAGGGTAGCATCTTTCAGAAAAAGAGATGTGCAAAAACAAGGGGGCACAATTTGAATGTAGAGGGGGGACGGCTCAGAGGTAATGTGAGGAAGTATTTCTTCACAGAGAGGGTTGTGGATACATGGAACAGCCTTCCTGAGGAGGTCGTAGAGTCAAACAGTGGGGGAATTCAAGAATGCATGGACAGACATAAGGCAATTCTAATGGGGGTAGGAGGAAGTAGGCTATTAGTTAACTAGGATCTGCAGCTTATCTGTTGGGTAGGGAAATGGGCAGACTAGGTGGGTCAAGCGGTCCTTATCTGCCATCAAATTTTCTGTTTCTATGTTTGTAGCCCCTGCCACCCTACTATGTCGTCCACCACCGCCACCATCTTGGTATCATCAGCAAGCAGACTGATGTTACTCCTGATGCCATGTGAGTTATCTGCTATGAATATCCCAAACAGCACTGGGCCCAGTACCGAGCTCTGTGGAACACCGCTTGTCACAGGCCTTGGGGATGGGAGCGCCACCCCCCCCAACACTCATTGCTGCCTCCCCTTCAGCCAGTTCATGATCCAGTTTACCATCTTTGTCCCCGGCCCCACATATTCTAGCTTTCCCCCCAGCCTCCCATGAGGCACAGAATCAAAGGCCTTGCTGAAGTCCAAATACAGGACATCCACTGCATGGCCCTTATCCAGTTTCCTCGTCACCCAATCTTAACTCTTGCCGTCCCAGTGGCGCTGAGGGTTGAGGTGCTGGACGCCACTTCTTGCACCATGCTGGTGACCCAGGTTTGGGAGCGGACTCGGATGCCGGGGGTCGGCAGGGGAAGGAGAGAATTGCACGTCTGATGGACTGCTCTCCTCTCCTGCGGGGAGGGCTTTGGGTTGTTCGGTATCCTGGTGGCCTCCGATGGTGATCAGAGGCATTACAGGATGCAGATCAACAGCCAGGGGTCGAGCGTGGCTGACGCTGGCAGGGTTGCCATGTGCCATGGCGTCAGAGCACCCCACGTTTGGGGGGGGAGGGAGAAGGGAACTCACGGGACAAAAGAAAATCCCCTCCAGTCGGATAGGTGATGGCAATCGGTGCCATCTGCCACATACCCAACACTGGATTCCCACCTCTGACCTTCGGTCACCCCAGGCTCTACCCTCTCCAGTTCGGGGTGACAGTAATGTCCTTGAAGAAGGTGGGGGTCACAGTGGCCGGCTGAGTGGCCCGAGAGAGTTCTGACTAGGAGGATGACTAAAGAGAATAGTAAAAAAAAAAAAAAAAAATACTCAACTAGGTTGGTCTGGTAAAGGATCTTCCTGAGATGAACCCATGTTGCTGATCATCCTGCAGGCCTCTGTCCTCTAAAAAGGTCACCAGCCTCTCTTTTAGGATTGTCTCCATTAGTTTTCCTACAATGGATGTGAGGCTTACTGGTCTGTAATTGTCTGGTTCATCCTTTGGGCCACTTTTGTGGAGGGGCACCACGTGAGCCATCCTCCAATCTTGTGGTACACATCCTGTCTCCAGGGAAGTTTTAAACGGGTCCACTAGCAGCCCCGCGAAGACCTCCGCCAGCTTTTTCAGCACCTTGAGGTAAATGCTGTCTGGTCCTGGTGCCTTCAGACCCCCCAGCACCCTGCCCTCTGTAATTATGTCCTCTGTCACCCACTCCCCCCCACCTTCCCCATCCCCCTGAGGTGGCTGCCCACCCTTCTCCTTCATAAACACAGAACAGGAGTACTCATTTGGTGCTTCTGGCTGCTCCCCTCCCATCCTTCCTAATCCTCACTCTCCGGTCCTTGCAGCTCCTTCTATCCCTGAAGAAGTTCTTTTCCCGTCCTTGATGCTCTGTGCCAGCCCTCAGCTGTCTGGAAGCATGGCTACCCTGACTAGTCTGGTTACCTCCTTGGACTTCTTCAGATACATTTTCCCTGTCTCTCCCCAGATTTCTTGAACCTCCTAAATGTGCTTTTTTTTCCCTTCACCCCTTCCAAGACCTCTCACTTAAACCAGCTTGGCTTCTTAGCCTTTCCCTTCTTGCTCTTTCTTGGTGCATTGCCCAGTAGCCTCCATGAGCCCTAATTTGATAATTTCCCATATTTGGCTTGCATCCAAATGTGGATTAATTCCTGTCAGGTGACTTTCTACAGTGACGTAAATTCTATTGATCACTTACTGCAAGAATACAATACGGTACAACCCCGTTTATCCGAAAGTCTGGGGAGACATGAAAAACATTTGGATAAACGGGGTTTGCATTAAACAAGGGATCAAGTCAGTTTAGCATGAGCTACCAAGTGTACAATGGACAAATGCTAAGCAAATCTAGGAGAGCTGTGTATCTTTATTTACGAAAAGAAAACCAGTACTATAATAAAAATATCAATACTGTACAGAACCAAGCACAAGGAAAACATTTGTCAATGCTGAATGTTTCCTTGCTGGTATTAGCATTGGACGTGCAGGAGTTGGACAGATGCAGAACAGGAGTGGCAGTGAAGTATTGAACTCACACCAACCCCACCTCCACCCTGCAGAGATGGACTGGCATTGGAGTGTGCCTCTGGGTCGTTGCCCATAATGCTCATGGCATTTCACCTCACTCTATCCTTGTAGACACTGACAAGTGTTGAGGTGTGCCTTTGGGTGTTCGGCTTCACAGTCACCCCATTTCATAAGGAAATATGCTGAATTGGGTGCAAGATAGGAGAATGGGGTGAAGTCTGAGGCCAAAGAGTCCAAGGCACACCTTGATGCCTGTCACTGGGTGACCACAGGTGGCGGTGCAGTTGCAGGACCACTGCTCTACTGCTGCCTGGGGGAACCACAGGTAGCAGTGCAGGGCAAAGCGCTCAGTCAGGTATGTTGACATGCTGGCACCTGATGATACAGCACACTTGGGGGGAGGGTTGGACTTAAGGGGGAAAATGGATCAGGAATGGGCAGATGAAACCTCTGCCTGTCTGGCTCCCACCAGTCATCCAGGGACTACCCCAGGCCTGTACCTCTTTTAGGGGTGGCCATATAGAAGGCAAGGAAGAAATGCCAGTGTGGCTGCATGTGTACCCAGCTGGGGGGGGGGGGGCATTGGGACAGCAGAGCAGTGTGTGTTGTAGGTGGGCCCTGGGGTCCTGGACAGATTGATGGTGGAGCCTTAATAAGCGGCAACAGGACTTGGCTCTGGTGGAAGGAGGTCCCAGCCTGCACCCGGGGGAATAAAATATGTTTTGGGAGGTAAAAATAAAGCACACTGCACAGGACAGACTCCTCCTATGCAGCAACTGTCCACTTTACAGAACCAAGATGTATGATGAGGGTTAATTTTGTGTTAAGAACTGTCCACTAGAAAGCAAGCTGCAACACCAACAAACTCATTACACAACAGTTGCATCACAATTTGTTTCAGACCCAGAGTCTTCAGCTATGAAGTGTCAGTCATGCCTTAATTAAAAGACCACCCAGATCCTCCAGTGAAACCCAGTTTAACCTAAGACTACAAGATAGGTTTCAGGTTAGAGTAAATAATAAAATGTCACAGTTTACATTTACTGTTGTGTTTCTGCATGTTTTAACCATAATGATGCATTGTTTTGCAATCCATCAAAACCAGTATTTATGGACTGGTGGGGTCGGGGTTAGGAGCTCTGACATAAGTCCCAGATACAGCAATGCCATTTACTTATACTGGGGGCACACAAGCCTCCTATTGCTCAAAACGATTGTACAACAGAATTGCAACACAGCCCAAACTGTTACTCAACACTGCGACAAGAAGTCATGATCTGGATTCTGGATAGATTTATGACTAGCAGTCAGTTTGGAAATCAGATTCCTCTCCCCCACTTGACAGACACAAAACCTGTTACGTGTCGCAGCTCTCTAACTGATGTATCAGCAGTCGTCTAGGCAAAAAGGAGACCGACCGGCCTGGGTTCCAAAATCAGTCTGATACTAAAGTGGGAGGGGCCGCGAGATTGCTTCATTCGCTTCTCCGGAGGCAGTGGGTTAATGGCTTTCATTCAGAACTCTGCAGCTGGCTCTTAGCAGCACGGTTGTAGTAATGCTGATGACCTCGCTCGTCATTGGAACTGCCTCCCATTTATAGTTACAACAGAGGTCGGTAGCATGTGACTGTCCGCACTACAGGAGTCTGACAGACAGCAAGGCAATCCCGGGGCTAAAGTCCCGGTGCTTTAATTACCCCCCACCCCCCCGTAAAGTTCCTAGTACATAATCCCCGACTGTAATACAAATTATGCAATCCAGACGAAAGTTCAAATATTTCAGTGAGGGCCCCCACACACACACACACACACTCTCTCTCTCATGATCGATCTGTCCTGTCTCCTGTCTGAAACAAGGTAGCAAGGGACAAAAACGACACAAGTTATGATTTAAATAAACTGACTACTCTGAACCGACCCAGTCGAACATGCCAGGTTACTTGTTCAGGTCTCTAAACAAGTCTTTGCACCAGTGTTCACATAGCTTTTGTGCAACACACACAGTATATTTTTTCATATGTATGGTACTGCGATGTATAGCAACTGTGCATAGCTACAATTTGTATTTCTTGGTTTACTGCCTGTTGCCATTTAGTTCTGTGGCCAAGTGTTCCCATAGTAGTCTGCTTTATAGTTTTCAAAACAGCCATCTGTTTCAAGGGTTAATATAAAGAGGCGAGCAGAGCGACATTCCGCAACAGACACTATGCAATGAGAGAGACAGAGCGAGGGAGCCAGCAGTACACTGCTGAAAACTGATCGATATGACGACGGGCTAACTATGCAAATTACCTACACGTTACCACTGCTCATTGCAGTGGTTGTTCTCTTTCAGCTGCACGCCATTGCATCTGAACTGCTGTCATAGACAGCTTGGCAGTTCATTGGTGCGGTGTGGCCACACCCGCAAAAAGGATCAGGGCATTGGAAGAGGGGGTGGCACACCTACAAAAAGTCGTATGGTGGCACTATGTTTCCTGCACATGCGTGCAAATAAACATAAAAATCTGTTGTGTAGCTTTCATTTACAGAATGTTCTTGGTTCATCACTTTGAAGTAGTCCTTCTGTTTTGAGTTTATTTTCATAGGTTTTCCATGCAGCTGCCACAGTAGAAGCAGGTGTAGTGGGTCTGTCTTGGACTGGCTCTCCATCCATCACATGCACTGCTTGAACGACTCCATGGCTTTAGCATTGGTTGATATGGTCGGCGACTTGTTGTCTTTATCTTCTCTGCTGCTGCTGCTATCCTGCTCTGCTTGTCCGATGGATTCCGCAGATTCAATTTTAACAATCTGTCGGTCAGCTCTTCATGTCCTGGGTCCTCTGAGTCTTGTTACCATGCATCAATGTCAATTTCACCCAACTCCATCATTCTGTGTAGTTCCTCTCCCTCTTGCCGTACCTGGTCATTGTCATCTGAGGGAGTGTCTGTAAGTTCTTGAGTTTTAAGAATCTTTGACTTATCCCAGCATTTACAGATTGTTTCTGCAGGGATTTCTGTCCAGCTTTCTGCCAACGTGTAAATGACATCCTTAATTGTTAGCCCCTTGATTATTGTGCAGAGGTCTGTGAAATTGCCTTGCCTTCTCTTTTAAAATTTTGCCAGAGATGGGGGTGCCCTTAGTCCAATTTTGAATGAACCACATGTAGACCACTTTATCGAGGTTTTCATCCCTGCATGTATGCATGTTTTTTTGCTGAAGTAGTCTCTTGTTTTTCCTTTACCCGACGTATGTCACAAACTGTGGCACTGACTATTTCAAAATGTCTGGCAACATCCACAGCCTTTTTTCCAGCATCCAGGTCTCCAGAACACAGAGCTTCTGAGAGATGTCTAGCACAGACCTCTTTTGCTTAGCAATGCTTTTACAGTGCCTCGGTAAATGGACCGACTGTAGACTAGTGTGACTCAGTGTTTTATAACACAGGTTCGTTCACACTGCTGCTTGCCACAATGGCTCCTTTGGAATTGTCGTTTGAGTTTTCTTTTTTTCTGTTTTAAGCACTGCAGAGCAGCGTTCACAAGGTATCGGTGTTACTGTTTACCTTTCTGGCAATTCCAGCGGTGGTGTTGTGGTGGGGGGGCACGTGAAGAGCAGAGTTGTGGTGGTGATCAGACCATATAGCTTGAATTGCTTTTTTTGCCTTGCTTGTAGCTAACTCCCCTCATTTGTTGGTGTGTTCCCTGTATTGTCAGCGTGTTCAACTGTGGAAAACCGGCTATAATATCAGTTGGTGGCCACTATAAGGGTGGGAAAATACCAGCAGTGCAGGCTGGGAAAGCAATTAAGTTGAAGTAGGTGGTTCCAGCTGTTCGTACACCCAATGGAAACACCAACACCACAATGCAAACTCAGTAAAAGAGGGATTGCGGTGGCAACACCACGCTACCAAAAATCAAAGCAGCAGTAGTGTTCAGACGCGAACAGCGGCACTGATCTGGCCGCTGTGCAGCAGTAACAATGGCCCACAGTTGGCCATGTTAATGGACCTATTAGCTTACTAAGTACTACCAACCTGTATTGTTGTCCGTTAACTACTGTAATTATTTTACACTGATTGGTGCATTGAAAACATAGAAACATAGAATCTGATGGCAGATAAAGACCGCTTGGCCCACCTAGTCTGCCCATTTCTCTACCTAACGGATAAGCTACAGATCCTAGTTAACCAACAGCCTTCTTCCTCCTACCCCCACCAGAATTGCCTTATGTCTGTCCCATGCATCCTTGAATTCCCTCACTGTTTTTGACTCTACGACCTCCTCAGGAAGGCTGTTCCATGCATCTACAACCCTCTCTGTGAAGAAATACCTCCTCACATTACCTCTGAACTGTCCCCCTCTATCTTCAAAGTGTGCCCCTTGTTCTTGCACATCTCTTTTTCTGAAAGATGCTACCCTCTTGGAATTTGTTGATTCCGTTGAGGTATTTGAAAGTTTCTATCATGTCCCCCTTCTCCCTCCTTTCCTCGTAGCTATACATCTTAAGCTCCTTTAGTCTTTCTTCATATGTCTTCTGGTGCAGACCCTGCACCATTTTGGTTGCCCTCCTGTGGACAACCTCCATCCTCTCTGTCTTTACAGAGATGGGGTCTCCAGAACTGTACACAGTTCTCCAGATGTGGTCTTACCAACTGTCTGTAAAGAGGGCCAACAACTTCCTGTTTTCTACTGGTGATGCCTCTCCCTATGCATCCCAGTATCTCCCCGTCCCTCCTTACTCCCTTCTCACATTGCTGGCCCACCCTTTAGGTCATCTGATATGACAACCCCCAGGTCCCTTTCCATTTTTGTTGTCCGTATCTCACCCCCCATTGTGTACTCTTCCCCTAGGTTTTTGTTTCCCAGGTGCATTACTTTGCACTTCTTTGTGTTGAATCTAAGCTGCCATACATTTGACATTCCTCCAACCTTGCCAAGCCACTTTTCATCCTTTTCACCCCACCTTGCGTATCAACCCTGTTGCAGATCTTTGTGTCCTCTGCAAAGAGACATACTTTTCCTTCCAATCCCTCTGCAATGTCACTTTTAAAGACATTAAAAAGGACTGACCTCAGTACTGAACCCTGCGATACCCCACTAGTAACCCCATTTCTTCACTGTAGACTCCATTTACTATTACCCTCTGTGTCCTGTTGTGAAACCAGTGTTTTACCCAGGCTACCACCCTGGGATCCACTCCCAGGCTGGCTAATTTGTTTATTAATCTTTTGTGCAGGACTATGTCAGATGCCTTGCTAAAGTCTAGGTAGGCAAAGTCCACAGCCCCTCCCTGGTCTACTGCTTTAGTCATCCAGCCAAAGAAATCGATTAGATTTGTCTGACATGACCTTCCTGCTGTGAATCGATCCTGCCTTGGGTCCTGTGCCCCAGTGGCCTCTAGGTACTCAACAATTCTTTCCTTCAGAAGTGATTCCATCATTTTCCCTACCACTAGGCCAAACTGACAGGTCTGTCGTTTCCTGCCTTTGTCTTGCTCCCACTTTTGTGAAGGGGAATCGCATCAGCCCTCCTCCAGTCCTCAGGTACCACACCATCCTCCCATGATTTGTTAACAAGGGTAGTCAGTGGTGTTACTAATTCTTCCCTTAGTTCTTTTAGAATTCTGGGGTGAATCCCATCAGGGCCCCTTGCTTTATCCACCTTCAGTTTTAAGAGTTATTTCATAACCCTTTTCTCTGTGAAAGGACTAATAGCAACCCCCCTATCCAGCTAACATATTTTTCAGTTACAGTACTTTTCAGCCACTTGAACCAGACAGCTTGGGGGACATGTCCAGGTTTCAGATAACTGAGGGTTTCGGTTTTCTGAGGTTTGGATAAATGGGGTTGTACTGTAGGTAAAGAGAAAACAAACAAACAAACAGCATTCTTTAAACCAGCATCAACAACAGAAACATTTTAACTGTTTATCAGAGGTATGCATCTTTAGCAGTAATCAGAATTATATTATCGCTCCAATATAGAATATGAGATTCCCTTGTAAATCTAATTTCCAACATATTTTATATAATAAAAAGTGAAAACCTGTTGGTCCATTAATAAAAATGCAAGTTTGTGTACAGTCTTTGATCTACATTATCCTTCCCGAACACTGGAAATCAGCCCACACAGTTTAGCCACTTATGATGCAGTAGAAGGTTACTGGTTCATCACAAGTGGCTGTATTCTTTGGGGACTTTCCTAAAGTTCAGGACGTCTACAGTGAGAGGAGCTCAAGGACTTTAATCTAATCTAAACTGTGTTCATTTTGTCTCATTTGCTTCCTGTTTTTCCCTGCGACCGATCACTTTCAGATTTGCAATATACAGGGAATAAATGCTGTATAACAACTTTTTTCCCCGTATGGAAACCTGGTTATAATTCACTATAATAACCAGCTGGTTGTAACAGTAGACACGTGCCAGGTTTCCCTCTCTTCATGCATGTGCCTGTTGCATTCTGGCCTTCCTGGCACACACTTCATTGGCTTTCAGTATTGCTGCTAGGACTCTTGAGTGTTTTTATGGTCAGGAACTATGGTAATTCCTTTCTGCATATGTTGGCCTTTTGGGGAAGTCGCAGTCAAGGTATTTAAAAAAATATATAAATAAATAAAAGTTTGAACCATGCTTTAACCTGACACCGCTTCAACCCAACTGTGGCTACTGCCACGGAGATCCGTGTCTTTTCTGTTTTATAAAATTGCTGTGACTGAAAAACCCTCCACAGCAATTATATAAAACGCATGGAGCAGTGTGTAAAATAAAAACTTTACGCACTCCCTTGGTGTTGGATGTTAGAGAACTTCTCAGCTTTGCTCTCGGGGCTGTGTAGCATCCAGCACTATGTGTGTGTGTGTATATGTAATGTATATACAGTATATGTGTGTGTGTGTATATATATTGTGTGTGTGTGTGTATATATATATATATATATAATCTATATAGATATATATTTATATATCTCTCTATATAGAGATAGATCGATCGATCTAGATATCACACACCCCACCCCAGGGCCAAATATTCAAAACTTATAATTAGCCCTGAACCAGTAGCAAACTATATTAAAAGGAATAGCCCCGATGCTAAACTTGCTGAAAATAGCATGCAGAGGAAGCGGTGCAGACAGGGCTGGGAGTGCAGTGCTAAAATAGCCCAGGAAATAAAACGTCTCTAAAGATAGCAACAGAGAAGTGCAAAATGCAGTAGCAGCTCAGTGGACACAGAGGTGGAGTAAGGCAGAGCTGAAGTTAATGGACAGAGTGTGTGATAGCAATGAAGTGTTGCACAACTGCAAACAATAATGCTGGCCACACACTGCAGAACTGTGCTGTGCTTTTGAGAGGATTGCCCGGGGCTAACCAGATTGCACAGTGCTAACACATTAGCCCGGGGCAAAAATTTGCTATATGCAAAGCTCCTATGCAAATGAGCCTACTTAGGCGATCCCTGTGCAAACCGCTACATTAGCATCTCAATAAGGCCTGCTTAGCATACATTAACATGAAGATTGCACAGTGTTATTCCATGGTGCACGCGGCTCCACCTGTAGGTCAGACTGGAAATACAGGTCAAAAACTGCAGGCTGGATGGTGCCTACAGCTCCACCTATAGGTCAGACTGGACATACAGGCTAAAAGCTGCATGCCAGGTGTGCGACAGCCCCATCTGTATGCCAGCCTTGAGAAACCGTTTGTTAGCACAGGCCATGGGTGTCGGCAGGCATACACAGTGCATACTTCCCACCCAGTCAGCACTGGAATGAGGGACACAGACACTCTGAATGTTGAACAAAGAGGGACACTGATTCCCATAATGAGGTACATCTTCAATCATGGAGACAGAAACTCAGGACACAATGGAAACCATTATCATTGTATATACACAGGATAAGAGATATGCAGCACCACAGAATAATAACTCCCTGCTTGAAAGTCTGGATGTACAGTACAGTCTGCGTGTGTGTGTGTGTGTGTGTACCACTGTTCCCAGGAGGGACGAATGCAGCTCAGGGCTATAGTGAGAGGAACACAGAGGGTTGTCCCCTGTACTGAGGGACACTGTAAAGGACTGTATAACTGTGTGTATGCATCTTTTAATACATATATTCATTGCACAAAAATCTGTTAATGCATCAGTTAGAGTGAATAATATAGCGACAAAAGCAGGGAAATGAGGCGTTGGGGGCCCCACCCCAAGGGTTCCCACCCCTACCCCTTCACCCTCCACACACCAACAGACGTCTTGAGTGTGCGTTGGGGTTGATGGCCTAACTCTTGCCCCATTCCATGTGTAAACAGGTGGTGCAGTACAGGAGAATGGGGTGAAAGGCCAACAACCAGCGCACACCCAGACGCCTGTTGGTATGTGGAGGGGTGAGGTGGAGTGGTTGGGGTGGGAACCCTGGGGGTTGGGCATTAGGGTTGGAAAACCTAACGTGTCATTTCCCTGCGTTTGTCGTTATAGTATTCACCCTAACTGATGCATTAATGGAGTTTCGTGCAATGAATTTCCCTTCTTTTGCAGATGGTATAATTGGTATTCTCTTTGTGCTGTGGGAACGCAGGGTCCCCAGCCCTTCATCCAGATAGTACAACAGTAGCCATATGTCAAAGTGGGAGTGTGGTGTCCTTTGGACCCCACGCTCCCATCCCTCCACAGATGCACATACATATCTAGCTGTGGAAACACAGGGGTCTTTGGCCCCTACGCTTCCACACATAAAGTTACGAGCAGGCGTAGCAAAATCGCAACAAATAGTCATAACTGTGCCTTCTTAAACAAATTTTGCCACATGTTCAACATAACTCTTATCACCTCACCGCATGTACCCAGTACAGAAAACGTTCAAATCCTTGTGGAAATTTAATTCAAACAACATGAAGTCTTGTTATATTATGACATATGCAGTGAGTCCCAACCTTCGAACTGCTCCGGAGGTGAAAGAGTTAATTTTCCATGACAGGCATGGAACTTTGAGCTCGAGCTCGGTTGAAAACTCTATCTGTTGTGCTTCAAACTCAAACTGTCAGATTCTTTACTCTGCCTCACTGAACAGTCGCTCCGGAGATTTCTCCTTCTGCTCGGTTCATTTTGTCGGTTAAAGTATAAAGTTTTCGGTTTTTTAACCGAATTTAAACCGCAGCCGGTCGGTTCAAGCTCTATCTGGTATTTGTAAGTACTAGATAGGTTTTACATTTACTTTCTGTGTGGAACTTGTAAACGGTTTCATCAGTTCGGTTCGAACCGATCAGGTTGTTTCTGTTACATTTGCTATCTTTTAGAAGTGCAGTTCCCGGTTCTTATCAGTTCTAAAAAAAAAAACTGATTTCATTACGGTTTTTTCCACGACCAGTGACACGGTTGGGAACCGATAAGGGAGTCTTGCTTGGCGGATTGCCATAAATGGGCAAGTTTTTGGTTAGGCTGGCACTATGTCTCAGAAACCCAAAAGAAAAACCGGGCCCACTGGGTTTCAACATTGTTGTCTGTGGGGAAGCCTTTGCCAAGGCTGACCCCCACACCACATGTGTTTATTGTCTGGGGTTTGACCACCTCAATGCAGACTGCCAGATTTGTAAAAGTTTTCCTGCAGCTACCCTGGATAAAAGAGTTGGTAGACTCGGGGAAAGGGAGGCCAAAAAGTCCGCTGAACCGGATGGCCAGCCCGGTTCGGTTGAAACCGAACCGGAGGGAGTGCCCTCTGACCAGGGCGATACTTCCTCAGGCAAAAGGAGAGCCGTCTCTGAGGAGTCGGTTCCAACAAAGAGAACTAGAAAATCAACTGGTGTGGAGCCAAAACTTCCCTCTCCAACCGCTGAAGAAATAGCTAAAGCAATTAAAATTGTTCAGTCACTCTCCCCGGTTCCGACCGAACCGGCACCATCAGGTAAGCGTTCGGTTCGGTTGGTTCCACTGGTTCAAGAGTATGATTTAGAGGAATTTTATGAACCAGAGGAGGGGGATGAGGAGTATGAGGAGAGTGAATGTGGATTTGAAAGTCTGGATGTGCCCATTGAACCGGACATCTCTCCAGACAGACCTTTAGGAGTGTCTCCCCCTAGGCTTTCTGAGTCCCCTTCTCATTTTATGTTTTATAAAAAGGTGGCTGAAACCCTCCAGCTCCCTATGGAGGAAGCTGTGGATGATCAAGAAGAGCTTGATTATGTAGAAATGATGGATATTCCCAGAGTCTAGGAGACTGTCTATTCCTCTGCATAAATCCTTTTGATAACAGACAGTAAAAATTCTAAAAACTCCTCACACTATACCTCCTGTTGATAAAAGAATGGACAAAAGGTATACATTATCAGGCTCTGATACGGAGTTCCTTACACAACAGTGCAGTTATGTGGGGGTTGTGCAGGCTGCAGCCTGTGACAAGGCAAATATTCCCTTGGCCTCCCACCCCTCTGACAAGGACTCCAGAAAGGTTGATGCCATGGCAAAGAAACAGTACATGGCAGCATCCTTGGGACTCAGACAGGCAATTATATGGCTAATGTGGCAAGATACCAGAAATCCAGATGGAATACTATTTTGGCTCTAGCAAAGCAGGTCCCTGGCCAGTTTGCCAAGGAGCTGGAGCAGGTGGCCGCTGATGGCATTGAGGCATCTAAAGTGCAATTCCATGCTGCAGTGGACTCTAATGATGTGTTATCTAGGGTCATGGCTACATCTGTGGCTCTCCGTAGGATGGCTTGGCTCAGATGTACTAGCCTGTCACAGGATACCCAGACTAAGGCCATGGATTTTCCTGTTGTAGGCAACTCTCTGTTTGGGGAGCAAACAGAGAATTACATGAAGAAAATGGATGAATATAGGACCACCTATAGGAGTGCACAGGCCAAGGAAAGGCAGGCCACTCCTCAAAGGCAGCCTCTCAGGGGCAGGGGCAGGCCTTTTCATAGGCCTTTTTACCAAGCCCAGGCCTCCTCTTCAGCTTATGCACAGAGGGGGTTCTTTAGAGGGAGAGGCAGACGGGGTGCAAGCAGACCTGCCTCCACCCCTCAGCCTAAAGCCCCTGCCAAGCAGGCACCTTGATGGGGTGCCCAGAGCTGATTCTCCACTACCTGTAGGGGGCAGGCTGGCTTACTTTGTCCAGGACTGGGAGTCTCTAACGTCAGACAAGTGGGTCCTGGAAGTAGTAAGCCAGGGACTGGTTCTCAGCTTCAACAAATTTCCAAAGATGAGAACCAGATCCTTTCCACCTGCAAATCCATCAGAAGCTCTTGCCCTAGAAGCAGAAGTCGCTACCCTCCTGGCTCTCAGAGCTGTGGAAAGGGTTCCACCCCTACACCAGGGCAAAGGGTTGTACTCCAGGTACTTCCTTACCCCAAAAAAGACAAGAGAATGGCGGCCCATCCTGGATCTCAGGTACCTAAACAAGCACCTTTTAAAACCAAAATTCAAAATGGTGACTCTGGGAATTATCCTACCCTCTTTAAGGCCAGGGGACTGGCTAGTGTCCCTGGACTTCAAGGATGCCTATTTTCATGTTCTCATCAGAAGCTCCCATCAAAAGTACCTCAGATTCGAACTGCCCTCAGGCCATTACCAGTTCAGAACAATGCCCTTCGGCCTTACATCTGCCCCAAGGGTATTCACAAAATGCCTGGCAGTAGCAGTTGCCCATTTAAGAAGGCAAAAAATTGCCATCTTTCCTTACCTGGACGACTGGCTCATAGTAGGCCAGTCTCCAGACCAAGTCAGGTTACATCTTCAGGTAACTCAGCAACTGCTAATTTCTCTAGGTTTCCTTCTCAATCTTCCAAAGTCAGTCCTAGAACCTGTCCAGCTTCTCACCTTCATAGGTGCAGAACTGAACACACAAGAAGCCAGAGCCTTCCTTCCCCTGGAAAGAGCAAGGACCCTGATTTCTCTGGCTTCCTTCTTCACCCTGCAGGTCTCTCGACCAGCAAGGCATTTTCTCCAGCTCCCGGGATACATGGCTGCTTCGACAGCAGTGGTGCAGGGAGCCAGATTTCAGATGAGGGACATCCAGTTCTATTTGAGAGCCTTTTGGTCTCAAAGGAGGGACCCTCTAACCAAATTAATCCCAGTGACTCGAACCCTGATCCAAGCCCTTCAGTGGTGGCAGGACCAGGGCAATTTGAGATGGGGTCCCTTTCACCCCTCAGTCTCATTCCTTAATCCTTACTACAGATGCATCCCTATTGGGGTGGGGAGCTCACATGGGCAACCTCACTACCCAGGGAATGTGGTCCCCTCAGGAATCTCTGCTCCGCATCAGTCTGTTGGAACTCAGAGCAGTTTTTCTAGCACTTCAAGTTTTTTCCAAATCTGTTCAGAACAAAGTTATTCAGGTCAGAACAGACAATATCACCACAATGTGGTACATCAACAAGCAAGGGGGCACTCGGTCTACGGCCTTGTGCACCAAAGCAATGAAGTTGTGGTCTCTGGCTTACTCTCTGAACACCTCCCTTGTAGCAGTTCACCTCCCAGGCAAGGACAACGTCCTGGCAGATGCTCTCAGCAGGATTTCCCAGGGCCATCACGAATGGGCTCTGGATCCCCTAATAATGGAGGTGATTTTTGCCAGATGGGGCACTCCCCAGATAGATCTTTTTGCAGCCCCAGACAATCACCAACTTCCCTGTTTTTGCTGCAGGCCCCCAGTGTTGGGCTCAGTCCCCCTGGATGCCTTCCTTCTCAGTTGGGAAGGGAAGTTTCTCTATGCTTTCCCCCCCTTCCCTCTCCTGTTCAAAGTGCTAGTCAAAATCAGATCTCAACCCTGCAAGATGATCCTGATTGCTCCAGACTGGGCCAGACAGCCCTGGTACCCACTCCTTATGTCCTTAGCAGTCCACCTTCCCCTGTGTCTTCCCAGGAATCACAATCTGTTAACCTGTGCTCAGGGGAGAGTTTGGTACCCAAACCTCAAATCTCTCAATCTCAAGGCCTGACTCTTGAAGAGTTAGAGTTTGCTGACCTACACCTCTCCCAAGGTGTATTGGATATCCTGAAGGCTTCTAGAAAGCCTTCCACCAGGGCTACTTATAATTCCAAATGGAAGAGATTTTCCATATGGTGCTCTGCAAAGCATATTCCCCCAGAATCTGCTGGTTTACCCACGGTCCTGGACTATATGATCCATCTGAATACTTTAGGGCTGAGACCAGCTACACTAAAAGTGCACCTGGAAGCCGTGTCTGCTTTCTTATCAGCAGGTAAACCCTCTTCTCTTTCAGCTCACCCTGTTTTCTCCAAGTTTTTCAAGGGGTTGCTTCACACCAACCCCCCATTCAGGGATCCTGCCCCTGCCTGGGATCTTAATATTTGCATTGCCCAGCTTATGCAACCCCCTTTTGAGCCCCTTGTCTTCAGCAGAGCTTAAGTACTTGACTTGGAAAACTGTGTTTTTGGTAGCCATCACTTCTGCCAGACGCATAAGTGAGTAACAAGCATTGTCAGTGGAGCCTGATTTTTATCTCTTCTCCCAGAAATAAGGTAGTCCTCAGGACTAACAGAAAATTCTTGCCTAAGGTGGTTTCTGATTTCCACCTTAATCAATCTGTGTCTCTTCCTGTGTACTTCACTGACCATTCCTCCTCTGGCGGGAGGAGGTTGCACAGTTTAGATGTCAAAAGATCCCTTAGCTACTACATAGATCGTACCAAGGGTCACAGGTTTGACTCCCTCCAACTGTTCCTCACTTATGGTGAGGTTGGCAAAGGGAAACCTGCCACCAAAACATCCATTGCTAGGTGGATTCTCGCTTGTATCCAGTTCTGCTATGAAAAGCTGGGTAAAGTTCCTCCCTCAGGCCTGAGGGCTCACTCTAACAGAGGTATAGCTGCGTCTCTGGCTGCTGCCAGGGACATCCCTATCCTGGAGCTATGTCAAGCAGCTACCTGGAAAACAGTTCACACTTTTACTGAGCATTACTCCCTGGACCTCCAGGCTAGGAGTGATGCGCAGTTTGGCACAGCTGTGCTTAAGAGCCTATTTCCTAAGTAGGTTCTGTCCCTCCTCCATGGAGGTACTGCTGTGTAGTCTGCATATGTCATAATATAGCAAGACTTCATGTTGTTTGAAGAAAAATTACTCACCTTAGTAATGTTGTTTCTCCTAATGGTCTTGCTATATTATGACCTCCCACCTGCCCTCTCTGAACCTTTACTTTTGGGATGTGGGTGGGCAGGGCAGTGTTAGCACTTAGTAGATGCCCACCTTGTTTTTCACCCCTCCTTTTTGGGGTGACCTGTGTTGTGTTTGTCATTTTTTGGGTCTCCTGACTTGAGTCTTTGTTTTGGCACCAAAAAATGTCTTTATATAATTAGTAGCCAGTTGGCTAGTGTAGGTTTACAGCTTCCACACAGAGTCTGTGAGTTTTGCTCATAAAGATCTGACAGTTTGAGTTTGAAGCACAACAGATAGAGTTTTCAACCGAGCTCGAGCTCAAAGTTCCATGCCTGCCATGGAAAATTAACTCTTTCGCCTCCGGAGCAGTTCGAAGGTTGGGACTCGCTGCATATGGCATAATATAGCAAGACTCCATTAGAAGAAACATTACTAAGGTGAGTAATTTTTTCTTCTCCGCAACGGTAATGCTGTTTTGCGCCACAGGTGCAGAACAACATTTTTGGCAGGATTTGCACAATTATAGCTGTACTGTTCATGAGGTGGTATGAAAAATGGTAATGTTGAAAATCTGGACTGAAAACATGAAACAGTGGCGAAGTGATGAGCGTGCGTAGAAACTATGCAATGCACACTTGTAACTCTGTAATTTCTTGGAAGTTTTTCACCAAATTGTCAACATGGGTTTCTTGGGACCTCTCCTCATGAACAGTTGCACTGCGATTTTTGTTGATCCATTCTGAAAGTTGATTTCACACAGCGACTGCACCATTCTGCACCACAGGTGCGAAAACACATTTCCGGCAGGATGTGACAAATGACAGCTGTACTGTTCATGAGTAGATGTGAAAACATGGCAATTTTATTTATTTATTTTTTTTTTGTTATATACTTTTATACCGGTTCCTCGGCTGGTGGAGGGTTGTACCTATGGTTTTCCCACCCATCTATCAAGCTATCAGCTCAGCCGCTGCCCCAGTCTCAGCCAGAGCTCTGGAACCACTATGTCCTGCCCCTCTCTGGCCATGTCACAGCGGGTACTTAGCCCTTCTCACCGTAGAAGACCAGAGGGCAGACACACCAGGGGAGCTGCTTGGGTGTGACTGACGCAGCAGTAACAGATCCTGCCTTTGTTGTGCGTGTGGTACTGGTATGGGTTTTTCTAGTCGTCCCCCCACCCCAGTGAAGGCGTGCAGTGATGCTAAGGGCTCTCTGTGTGCGCGTCCTCACCCGGCACGTCCGGCGTCAGCCTGCGCTGACTCCACGGCAGACTGCACCTTGCACCAGCCCCCAGCCACCACCAGGAGCCAGTACTGCCGCGGTTTTCCCCTCCAACCCTCCCTGGAGGAGAGCAGTCCCTGGGACGCTCAATCCTCAGGCTGCCCTAAGCACCTAAGGTCGCTCCCGACCTCTGGTCGCTGGTGCGAGGTGTGGCGTCCAGCGCCTCAACCCTCAGTGCCAACGGGCCCGGAGAAAACATGGCAATGTTGAAATTCTGGGTGAAACTATTAAAAATTGGCAAGTTATGGGTGTGCGTAGAAACTGCGCAACACACACTCGTAACACAATCAATTTTTGGAATTTTTTCACCAAATTGGCAACATGGGCTTTCTGGGACCCCACCTCATGAACAGTGGCACTGTTTTGTTAACTGGTCGCAAAGGTGATTCCCTGTCAACCACGGAAATCACCTTCGGGACTGAGTAACAAAATGACAGTGACAAAATTACAAGGTGGGGTCCCATAAATCCATGTTGAAAATTTTGGGGTCAGAATTCCTAAACATGGCTGAGACCTGACTCAATCGGTAATGCTAAAGGTCTTATTGTAGCACATCACAACATAAGGAGCCTTGCTCACAATCTAGCAGAACTTGAATCCTGGACCTCCCTCTATAAGCCAGATATCATATGCCTCACTGAGACTTGGCTAAAACAAACCATGCCTGACTCTCTATACTCCCTTCCATCTACAATCTATTGACTTGATAGAGCTGGACCCAAAAGAGGGTGGTACAGCTGTCTATTTTAAAGATCATTTCCATGTCGCTCCCATCAAATCATTCTACCTAGTCCACTGCGAGGCACTTCATGTCCTTCTCACCCTCAGTACTAAAAGCTACATCTTGTATGTGCCTACAATCCCATATCCAGTGGCATGAAAGGATTTGATGAGTTGATGGAGCAAATGTCATGCCTTGCTGGGAGGAATGAGGTCCTTATACTAGGGGATCTAAACATAAACTGGCTAGGTAGTACCCAATCCACAACAATGACCAAACTGCTGAGCTGCAGTTTACGCCAGCTGATATGTGAACCCACCAGAATCACTCCTCACTCAAACACGAACACACTCTTCTAGACTGGATAATGACCAACCACCCTGAAAATGTGATGGCCTCTGGTGTACTACCTGATACCATCACTGATCACTCTCCAACCTACTGTGTATGGGCAAAACCAGACCCACCCTGGCTGGGCCTCGCTTAATTATCTTCTGTGACTATAGGAATTTCGACTTGCAACTCTTTCGAGACGACATAGCTGCCACTGATTGGTCCTTCCGTCTCATTGCTAATGATGCTCAGTTGGCTGTTAATATATTCCTGACCCACTTCCTAGTGCTCCAGGATAAACACTGCAAACTTGGGACTCGCCAGGTTAAAAATAGGCAAACAACGTTGGCTAAAATCTGACCTTCTATCTAAACTAAAACAAAGGGTCAAAAGTTAGCCCTGATCTCTTGTAACGGAGCCATCTGCTGACCGTAATACTTACAGGGCTCTGCGCAATTCCTGTAAAAAGACAACAAAAACGCCAAGAGTTCTTATTGCAAAGATCTATTAACCAACTCCTATGGCGATTCTAAAAAATTCTGGTCTCATATTAAGTTCTTTCTTGGTTCAAATTCATCACCCACCCCTAATGACATGTCCCTTAATGGCGTTCACTGCAATAATCCTAGAACCATTGCAAACTTTTTTAATTACAAATTCTCTCACTTAACTAGTTACACCTCCTCTTCTCTGTCCAACTGAACACATCCACTCCCGTCAGTTATCAGTGCTCCTCATTTTTTTCTTCAAGGCAGTCTCTAGAAGTGATGTGTTCAGATTACTTAACAAAATCTGACTACACTGCAGCAGGAGCTGATAATCTAGAACCCAAGCTCCTAAAGCTAGCTGGCCCTTGCATTGCTGCTCCCCTAGCCAACATATTTATGCTCTTCTTGTGCCAGAGCTACATCCCTGATATATGGAAGGCAGCAAGGGTTACCCCTGTTTTCAAAAAAGAAGATTGCAAAGATCCCTCTAACTACAGGCCCATAGCCATACTTGCAGTCCTCAATAAAATTCTGGAGAAACTGGTTGCTGCCCAAGCCATTGATTTCCTCCAGAAACATGAACTACTTACCCCTGCCCAACATGATTTTTGCAAGGGCCACAGCACTACTACTGTCCTTCTCAAATTTACGTCCGATACTCTAGTGGCTATGGATGCTGGTCTTCTCACAGAAGCCATTGTCATTGACATGGCCAAGGAGTTTGTTCTAGTTGATTACTCCTTCCTCCCTTAGATCACTAGGCTTCTCGGCTAACGTCGTAAGATGGTTTGGTAGCTACCTGTCTGATAGGACTCAAACTGTGGAATTCAGCTGTACCCTCTTGGACGAGACCTTTGTAAACATTGGGGTACCACAAGGTTCCATTCTTGGGCCTCTGCTTTTTTCCATCTTTTTTTTTTTTTACCAGGTGTGAGACACAAAGCTGAAAGCTTGTTTGCAGGTGCAACCTGGGAGCACAGGGAAGTTAAGTGACTTGCTCAGGGTCACACAGTATGCAAGTGGGGGCTGTGGGATTCAAACCCAGGTCTCCAGATTTGTAGCTCAGAGCCTTAAACCACTGCACTATACTGCCTACCTAGGAGCATCACATCTAACCTCCATAGGACAGCCTCCCTGTTATATGCAGATGACATTGTGCTATACACTAGTGCTAAGAGCATTGACAATATAAATCGGCAACTCTCTCTTGATTTTCATCTAATCCAGCAGTGGCTATCTAGTCATGAGCTTGTCCTAAAAGAGTCCAAAACCCAGGCTATGCTCTTTGGATCAGGCGCCAAACTCAAACTCAAATTCAAACTCACCCACCCAAAATTTCAAAATCTCCTCCATAAATGGTTCAACAGTTGGGGTGGTAAATTACTTTAATTATCTGGGCGTCACACTAGACCCATTACTAAATTTTGACCTTCACATCCAACAGACCTGCAAGCTGGTCAACTCTAAAACTGGGAATTGCCTACCGAACCAGCTATGCGCTCACGCCCTCAGCTAGGCTTGCCATTGCCATGGCATACTCTTGCCCTCACTTACCTATGGTGTTGCTACATATCCCTCTGCATGCAAAACTAACCTTCAGAAGTGAGGTATCACTTATAATAACATATGTCGCTATGCATCCTCCTCCCATCGGCTGAAACACCACTGTCTTCTCTATTCAGACCTGGGTTGGCTTCCTCCCCTTGAGTTAAGGCTTTATGTCTCTGTCATTGACAACGTTATTCGACAGCAAATACCCAAACCTCTAGCTGACCTCTTCCAAAACCGAACACCTTGTTATGGGCTGCGGACTGCTGCCAAAACCCCCATCTTCATCCCCAGACGTAACACCTCCAAAGGTGCTAGCGCTTTCACCTGTCATGCCCCACAATACTGGAATACCCTCCCACTTTCCATACGCCTATCCACATCCCATACGTCTTTTAAGAAAGGGTTGCGTAACCATCTCAGCACTTCCGGCAAGTGCTCCCGTTTCAAACCACCCTAGCTCATATGTCCCTTCTATCCTCCTCTCACATTCCTACTTCTTATTTTGCCCTACTAAATGCAAAGCACTTTTCCTCTACCTTTTTTGGCCTACCCCCCTTCCCCACCTTGACTTATCCTCAGCCCTATTCTGGCCTCTTACTTCTACCTCCCTTACTCTTATCCCTCCCTTAAATATATATTGCAATCCTAATTTGGTACTAAAATACTTACAACTGTTTTCTTGTTTTTCCTCAACTCAATTGTGATCTAGCCTTGAAAATGAACTAATTTTCTGCATATCTTTTTCCTACATTGTTAATGTTATTACCTTGTCAGTAATTACATTTTCTGTATTATATTACCAACATTGTCAAATCTATATTGTAATGTTTGCCTGTATTGTTTTACTGTACCCTCCCGGGTTGTGCCTGAAAGTAGTCATTGCTATGACTAGCGCACCTACCCGGTAAACAAAAACCTAAATAAATAAATATTATCCTAAGTCGAAACCGCCATTGTCAGTCATTATACGGTGCTTACCTTTGACTCTTCATTTTGAGGTTCGGATTTGAAGAGTGCAGATGTGTCCTGATCCTCCGAGGATGATGGTGCTGACTTCCAGCAGTAAGTATGGGGTAAGGGGGGAGGGGGGACTTGGAAAACGATGAGGAACCGTTTTCTTTATTCCAGGTTTAAAAAAAACAAACACATACCGCATCAAGGGATGGTTTTCTTTATTTACAGAAACTAACGGTGAACAAATACATGTGGGGTGGGCTCCCAGTGTGCCACATGAGTCGGGGGGGGGGGGGATACATGATGTCGACAGGGAGATTGGGCACCCCTGTTGTCAAGGCATTATGTAAAGAGTACTGAAGGAGCTGGCAGAGGTCCTTGCAGGACCTTTGGCAGACCTATTTAATGCCTCACTACATTCGGGGTGTGTACCTCAGGACTGGAGGATGGCTCATGTGGTGCCCCTCCACAAGAGTGGCGCCAAGGGTGAACTGGGAAACTACAGACCCGTGAGCCTCACATCCATCATGGGTAAGCTAATGGAGACTATCCTGAAGGAGAGACTGGTGGCCCTCCTAGAGGCCAAAGGACTACAGGACAGCAGACAGCATGGCTTCATACGTGGCAGATCCTGCCAAACCAACCTGGTGGAGTTCTATGACTGGGTAACTAGGCAACTGGACAGGGGCCATGCAGTGGATGTTCTATATCTGGACTTCAGTAAGGCATTCGACTCAGTGCCACATGGAAGGCTGGGAAGGAAGTTAGTAGGCACAGGGGCGGGTGCAAAGCTGGTGAAATGGGTAGGAAACTGGCTGCAGGGAAGGCAACAGAGGGTGGTGGTGGGTGGGGAGCTCTCACACCCAAGGGCAGTGACGAGCGGTGTTCCACAGGGCTCAGTGTTGGGACCAGTGTTTGGGATATTCATTGCAGACATATCATGGGACATCAAGAGCAAGATCAGTCTGTTTGCTGATGATACCAATGTAGGTGCGGTGGTGGATGACCTAGGGGAATGGCAGGGGTTGCAGGATGATCTGGCAAAGCTTGAAACCTGGTCAGACACCTGGCAGCTGGGCTTTAATGCCAAAAAGTGCAAGGTGCTGCATTTTGGGATGAAGAACCCAAGGAGGAGTTACCAGCTAGGGGGAGTGCAGCTAGCCCAGACAGAGGAGGAGAAGGATCTGAGTGTGCTCATTACAGGGTCAATGAACAACTCGGCACAATGTAGGAAGGCAGCTGCAAGGCCAACAAAATGCTGGGTTGTATTGCAAGGGGTATATCCTTGTGAGGAGGAGGAGGTGATTCTGCCACTGTATAGGTCATTAGTTAGACCACACCTGGAGTACTACGTGCAGTACTGGCGTCCGTATCTGAAGAGGGACATTAAGTTACTGGAGGGGGTGCAGCGCAGAGTGACAAAGATGATCAAGGGGCTGGGGGACTTATCATACGAGAGGAGGTTGAAGGAGTTGAACATGTACTCACTGGAGGAGAGACAGGGGTGACATGATTGAAACCTTTAAATACATGAAAGTAATAAACAAGACTGGTAGAGGGGGCTGTTCAAAGTAAGGGAGGGGTGGGCCACCAGGGGCCATGATATGAGACTGGAGAGGAAGGTTCAGAAGGGAGATGAGGAGACACTTTTTTACAGAGAGGGTGGTGGCTGGGTGGAATGCGTTACCTGCTGAAGTGGTATGCAGTAGAATAGTGGACTGCTTCAAACGAGGATGGGACAGGATAAGGGGGAGGGTTAATGAAGGGGAAGGGTGGAAGGGAGGGCAGCTGCAGAGATAAGGGGTGCTAGCTGCACATTCGAGCAGACTTGATGAGACCTCTAGGCCTTTATCTGCTGGCAAATTTCGTATGTTCGTCTATTTAAGCACTCTGGGGTGGGCTCCCAGTGTGCCACATGAGTTGTGGGAGGGGATACAGGCTGTGACAGGGGTTGGGCACCCCGTCGGCAGTACAAGTGGGGGGGAGACACTAGACTACCTGTGCCAGGATTGGTCCTGGTGGTAATTAGAAGTTACACTTCAAATTACTATGGTAGTGATTCGAAGCGTCACTACTATTTACTTTGGGTTCCACTGCCACTCACCACATGCTTTTTGCAGGCGCTATTTAACGCTGCTCTACTGGTGGCACAACAACCTGTAGTGCGGTGCTACTATTTTGAATATGCTAGTGTGCCGGCATTCATGGACACTTCCCTACCTCCTCCTCCCTCCCCTACGTACATTAACTTTTAGCATTGGCTCTGTCACACAGCACTGCGTTAAAAGGGCTTTTAAATATTGCAGTCCGGCGCAAATTCGACACTATTCCAGCAGTGGATTTGCGCTGGGCGCAAGGCTTTAAATATCTGGCCTCTTGTGTTATTCTGTATACTATATGCTAGTTTGACACGTGACCAGCTAGGGTAAGAATTGCAAGTCACTTTTGAGACTTGACAGATACTTAGATGAAAAATGGTTGTTTTTCCATGACTGAGCAAGTGGAGGAAAGAACTGAATGGACCAGTTGTCATCTTATAGCCTAAGAGTGTGTACATTTATCTGTACGGTTTCTGTGCTGCTCATTATATTTTAAACTTTAAAATGAGAGGAATATAATAGCACACGTGTGGAGTTCAGCAAGGACACCCTCCATGTACTGTACACATGCTGGCTTGCCACTGTTGGCCAACTTTCTTCAAAAACTACCCACTTGCCTCAGTTTCACCAGAAGCCCGCCACCACACACACACTACGCAAAAATCGACTGGTAAATGCGTTTCAGCTTGGCTCAGTTGGTAGTACTATCGCCTCGAAGTTGTGCTCCCACACTGGGGACTTTGGTTCATTCCTTGTGTAGTTAATGCAGTACTAGCAGAAGGCTGCTCTTGTTTAAAGAGCCATCTTTCAGTTGACTGGTTATAAACTGAGGTTCCATTTGCCCAACTCTGGCAGGTGTCTTGGGGGAAGTTAAAAGATCTTACAGCACTTTTTTCTTTTAAGTCTCACTCAGCCCCAGGCGGCCATTTTGAATAAGGTTAACCATAGAACATTTCGGCTCATGTAAGTTCAGGGGTTGAGTGAATGTGTGATTATGGTCAGTAATCGCACACCTCTCTCCGCTTTCCGCCTACAAACACCCTTGAGAGGTGTGTGATCACTGACCCATAATAACACATCCTGTCATGCCTTGACAGTATATGTAAATAGTAAGGTAAAAAAAAAGTTTTTGCACACAAAATGCAAATTGGGACCAGCACCACACTTGGGTATGGGATCTTATTACTCACTGTTCCCACACTCACACTTAAAATATTTACCCTGCAGAATACATTTTACTAAATAAATAAAAGCAGAACTTAGTCAAAAACTAGTTTTTTCTTTTCATTTAAAGGACACACAAACAGGGCAAATAACAGAATTCAGAATCCATAAATACAAAAACGTAGTGCTGTAGGTTAGAGCCTTACCTACAGAATGATGTGCTCTGTTTGGCTCAGAAGTGGATATAATATATTCTGTGGTGATTTGCATATACAGCCCATGATGCTTTGCATTGTGGGGACATGTGTGATTTTGTATAATATATTTTTGTCCGCTTTAAAATTTGTAAACAGAGACTTGACTCAAGCGCCATGCTCGAGTATGTACCTAAAATGGCCGAGACAAGCTGGCCCAGTGGAGGAGAGATTGTGCTTCTGTCCACCCCCACACTGGTGATCCAAGTATGGGAATGGATGAGGGTTGCTCAGTGGGCTGGCATGGTGAGGGAGGATTACTCGCCTGATGGCAGCTTTCATTCCTCAGGGAAGAGGGAGACATCAGTTCCTGTTGCAGGCACTACCACTTGGCAGAGGCCGGGCTGCAGTGCACGCAAACCAGGGTTAGGTCTGGAGTGTGACATGCTGGCACACACATCCCGATGCCCCACTTCAGGGAGAGAAAATGGAGGAAAAGGATCCCAGACTGCTCCTGTCCGGTACCCCCGGCCCGGGATCTCATACAACCAACACGGCTGGCCACCTACCCAACAGGTTCTGAGCAAATGTTGAATAACTGGTAAGATCATGAGAAGGGTGGAGATGAGGCTGGAGGGGGTGCCGTTGGGAGAGACTGAGGGGAGAAAATACTGAAAAAAATATAAAATAAAATAAAATGGCTGCGACATCATTATGTGATGAGATCATAGGAGCGACAGTGCTCCAGAGCACTAATTCACCATGAATGAGGACCTTATTCTGTTCCAAATCCTTTTCTGTGCATGTGTGACAACCTTTTCATAGTGAAGGAAAACTCTGGAGTGCTGTCACTCCTATGACATCGTCGCATAACAATGTTGCGGCCAGTTTAGGCTTGTACTCGAGCACAGTGTTTGAACAGAAGGCTCAATTTATCAATTTTAAAGAGGATGAAAATGTATTAAATCCACTTTGAGTCGAACAGAGCACATCATTCTGTAAGTCAGATTATAACCTACAGCGCCGTGTTTTTGCATTTACAGATTTTGAATTCCAGGACATCTTGTTTACTTGTCCTTTAACAAGAAGTCCCCTTTTGCTGCCTACGTGCCTCCCTTCCTTCCACTTCTGGTACGCATATTATGGTGCACATGCCACCTGCTGCCAGCACCTTTCACTCTGTCGCGTTGCCACGCTCTGCGATGTTTGCAATATGAGCGGCAGATGGAGCATCAAGAACATGACACTTTATCAGGTATTTTCAAGGTAGGAATGGCTGTGGGACAGAAATGGGAAAACGGGTAGTTCTGTTTTGAAGAAATCTGCACCGAGTCTGATCACAGAAGGTGAATGAATCTTGTAGGTAATCACTGATGTGAGATGGCTGGCTTACTGGCTGGTACTACAACCCATGTAATTATGGGCTGATAATTGCACAGGTTGGAGTGCTTCTTAGCCAATCAGGTTGCAGGAATTTTGATGCACTTTTTATCGTGCAGTATTGTAGTGTGTCATGCTGATATCCTAGCTGACATTTGCTTTAACCAGAAATCCCAGAATCCTCTGCATCTGACCTCGGAGGAGGGCTACAGCAGTGGGAGGTTCAGTAGCATGCAGTGCATGTTAAAGTTTTTATAAGCTTTAATCTTTTGTTTGCTTGCTCTGCTGTCCTCCCAGGCCTCTCTGCAGTCACAGAGGACTGTAGTTCGCCCTGGGAAAACAGTGGGACTGGCTAACTTCTGATATGAGCTTGCTTATTCTTTGTTGACCGGAAGGTACACTGGCCCCAAAGAAGCAACAAAGAATAACCCGATGCCGCAGCGACATTTCGATAGTGAAGTACATTACAGCGGCAAGTTGCTGTTGATGTTATAATGTACCCGCAGGACCCTGGCACTGTTATGCCGGTGCAACTTGCGGTCGACAAATCCGTCGCTGTAGTGTCGTATCGGAAAAAAGTTGTCACCGTCGTGTCATGGATCTGTTACAGCTTATAAAACCTCACTTTGTATCAGTTGATCTCATTTACATCCCAAAGGTATCAGAACCACTCACCTTCGGTTCACGGTTCTGATACCTTAAGAATGTGCGCGAGACCAGTGGTCTCAGTGGCGATATTAAGATTTAGAAAATGGGCAACAAAAAAGCTGAAGCCTGATTGGCTGAAACGCCCTGGCACTTATGTTGTCATTTCTTAACAACGCCTGCTAAATAACAAGTACGTCCTGGCAGGACCCATCACCACCTGAATCCCTGTGCCCACACTGCGATGGCTGCCATTTCTTTACTGCACGCTTAGTGAGAGAGTGAGCTGTTTGCTGCTGCACACAATCAGTCCTTGAAGCAGTTTATAGTAACAAAATACAAAAAAAAAAAAAATCATGTTTTTCTTTTTTTCTACTAAGCCGGTCCCGACTCTGGCGCTGGCAAGACACAAGACCTCCGATCCCCTGCCCACTCTCGGAGCTGCTGCTAGCCGGCAGCATGACTCGATCTTCACCAATGATTTAGAGGAAATTCCCACTTCTTCGTTCACTGCCAATTTTGTGCACTTCTCCACCCGTGCCTTGGAAACACTGCTGTTGCTCTGCTCCATAGAGTCCTGCTACCCAGATATACACAAATCTGCCCCACAACAGCAAACTTCATATTTTTAAACAAAAACCTTTTTTTCTCCAGGAGGTCATCAGCCGACTTCCGTGTCCCCGTATCATGTTTCACAGGACACCATGTCAGTCCCGCTCCACAACTGAGGCTCTCGCTTCCCACTCTCACTCTAGTGAGCAAAACCATATTTATCCACATAGCGTGAAGAGAAAATTTGGGGGGGATGAAAAAACTAAAAGTAACCATTCCCTGGGTAGCATTGTGCTATGAAAAAGTGACACTCCACTACAAAAAATGGATCTCACAAACAGCAGTGCCCTCTAATGGTACTAAAGGGACTATTTCACAGAACCCCACATTTCTGTTTTTTTTTTTTTTTTTTTTTTAAGAAATCATTACTTTAAAATAATAATGTAAGCCCATTTTCTAAATGCAATATTATCCTCCAGGGTGGGCATTATGGGATATTTATTTTGTTATTTTTATTTATTTGTCTCTGGGATTACAGGTATCTCTGAGCAATTATGACGGACCTTCCAGGGGCTGTAAGGCCCTCTGCCTGCAGCGTCGAGCCTCATCACGCCTCTGCTCAGTACATTCTATCCCAGTAACACCCACCCTGTCGGATGTTGTTGCTTACACAAACAACTTTACTGTCCTATTTGTAAGCACTGTTAACTCTGCAGCGTGGGAGTAATATTGAAATTACCGCATATATTGGATGCCTTGGGTGTACAGTAATTTGAGTACCCTGCCATTGCTTATTGCCTTCACATTGTACTAATAATTGTGGTGGAGGAGTGAGTCAGGAAACCATGGACATAGGTACAAGGCGCAAATAACATTTGTTGTTAAAACAACAGTGAAAGAACCTGACAGTATCAGAATGGCAAACGTTTAGAAAACTGATTTGGCAGCTGCTTTACATCTGTTATAAAGGTTCAACAAAGTCTTTTGCACTCCATATCTGCTGTAAAAGATCTTGCTTGTATAAGAATTGTAGACCCCCTTTATAAGCAATAAGAAGTAGCACCTTGCAGCTTCAGGTTAACTTGTTTGAGTAAGTTGCATCTTTTTTGCTCTCTGCTTCTCAGGCAGTCAGCCCCTTTTCAGAGAATTTTGAAGCCTTTCTCTGGCTACTTATTGGTTTTCTGATCTGACCTCTCTGTAGCCTTTTGTTTTGTTGATGCTTTTTCTCCCCTTGAGTCCTCAGCCAATGCCATCTGACGTCCCCCTCCTTTGCTGACTCTGGGTATGAGATCCCCTTCCCTTCAGCTCCATGACTTACCCCTCATGGCAGGGGGTGGGGAGAGCCTCAACCCACCAGACCGAATCCAGTTCCAGGGAGGTGTCTTCCCAGGTGGCGCATCGGAGTGGGACAGTCATCATCCAGTGGCTAAGGACTCCTGTTTTTTTTTTCATGTTCTGTCCTTCAGGGGGTGTAGCGTGTAATGACACCAGTGGAGAGAGTGCCCATGCTCCTCTCGGTGTTTACTACATCCCCTGTCCACCACCTCCGCTCCGGCAATTTGTCTCCCAGCCTTTGCTAGGGGCAAATGCACACTGACTGGTGGAAACCCCCCTCTCCCTGGAGAAGGAGCGCAGTCCTTGGGATGCTTAATCCTTCTGCGCCCCTGCCGACCCCCGGCAGCCCATGCCCATTCCTAAACCCGGGTAAACGGTGTGATGCCCCCTGTGCCTCAGCCTTCTGCACCACTGGGCCGGCACCTCTCGGTACCCTTTTGTTCTCAGTGCACCATACTACACTCTTGTTAGCTATCAAAGAGAAAGACAGCTTTTACTCAGGCTTGTAAACATTAACCCCTTTCTGTCTTCTGAGTTTCTGCACACTTCCGAGGCCCGTGGTGTGCCCCAGGGGTGGATCCTCTCTCCCATGTTTGCAGTGTATATGCTTTCCCTGGGAGGGATCATTAGACAACATGGTCTGGGTTTTCATTTCTATGCTAATGATACCCAGCTCTTTTGGATGCTTGGTGCTATCAAGGTACTAAATTTGGTCCTGGATGAGGTCCAGGACTGGATGTCAGTAAGCTGGTTGAGACTCAGTCTGGGCAAGAAGGAGGGGTGATCGATCCTGGTCAGAAGTGGAGTGTAGAGATCATCGATGAGGGGACTGTTCTATAGTTGGGTTTCTCTGGGTTGGTGGCTTCTACTAAGGTTAAGAATCTGGGGGTCTTTCTGGATGAGCAGCTGACACTTGAGGCTCAGGTGTTGGCTGTAGTCCAGAATGGCTTTTATCTTCTTGGGAACATCGCCCAGTTTAAAACCTTGATCCCTTCTGAAGACCTGCCCTCACTTGTACATGCATTTGTCACCTCTAGACTCGATTACTGCAATGCTTTATACCTTGGGGTGAGTGTAGGTGTCCTATGATGTCCACAGCTGGCACAGAACACAACAGCCTGTTTGACTGGCCTTCCTAGGTTTTGTCATATAACCCCAGTCTTGTGTGAACTGCACTAACTGCTGGTGATGTGGCGTATCACCTTCAAGGTTGGCTTGCTGACCTTCAGGGCCCTATACGGACTGGGTCCTGGCTACCTGAGTGACCCTGTAAGTTTGATTTCATATGGAGTTCACCATGTATTGTAGTAGAAGGGAAGAAAAGAGAAATGAAGAACAGACAGACAGCATGGGAAACAAGATGGGGACATACAGAAGAAGGAGCAAGGGATGGGGAGGGTTATCCGACTGCTGGAGAGGCTAGCTCCTAGGTCCCATGGGAATGTGATTACAAAACCAATTTTTGAAAAGATAGAATAGGTTTTTAATAATTGTTTTTCTCCCTATAAAAATTGGACAGGGTCTCGACCCTGTCACAATAAGAACTGTTACCTGCTGTACCAAGGCACCCTCATGAAAAAGAGATTGAATCTCATTGGACTATCCCGTCATCTGTTTGATGCAAATTTCAAATAAATTAAATAATGCATAAATGTGCACTTTGTGGAAGACTAAGGGCATGCTTAATATACAAGACGTCTGTTAGCTGAAAATGTCAGCCATATAACAGTCTGCACATTTGGAATGACAGACACAGCATGCCAAAGACTCGCATGATGCCTTTTCAAGAAGGATTTATATTCCGGTATACCTGTACAATGAGGGAAACACCTTTGTTTGTATTTAGGGCAGCATAACACATAGTTTTCTTTGGCCACCATTATCCAGAGTGTGTGCTTTTCTTTGTAGTTACATCGTAGTGTACATAAACTCACTGCTGATGGATTTTAAATCATCATATGTGTAGAAATACAAACATATGAAATTGCCAGCAGATACAAGCCTTTTGATCTGTCTAGTCTGCTCAAATGTGTAGGACGCTCTTCATTAAACTGCAGCTGCCCCACTAAATTAGTGCCCCCCACTTCCAGCTTCTCCCCACCTTCCCCACAGTTTTGACCCTCCCTTTGGCCCTATTCCACCCTCTTGAAGCTGCCCACAGTCCTCAGTGATACCACTTCTTCTGGCAGCACATTCCAACCTGCCACCACCCTCTCCATGAAATGGTGCCTCATTTCCCTCTTGAACCTTCCTCCCTCCCTCCCACTTCAGACTGTGTACCCTGGCGTCCCTCCCCCCCTTTTAACCTAAACAAACCCTCTGAATTGACTCTGTTTATGTCCTTTAGGTACTTGAATGTCTCAATCATATCCCCTCTCTCCCTTCTATCCTCAAGGGTGTACATGTTGAACTCCCTCAGTCTCTCCTCATATGTCTTGTCCCCCATAGAAACATAGACTTCGGCAGATAAGGACTGCTTGGCCCACCTAGTCTGCCCATTTCCCTACCTATTGGATAAGCTGCAGATCCTAGTTAACCAACAGCCTACTTCTTCCTACCCCCTGCTAGAATTGCCTTGTGTCAGTCCTCTACATTCTTGAATTCCCCCACTGTTTCTGACCCCAAGACCTCCTCAGGAAGGCTATTCCATGTGTCCTCCACACTCTCTGTGGAAAAAATACTTCCTCACATTGCCCCTGAGCCGTCCCCTCTCTATCTTCAAATTGTGTCCCTTTGTTCTTGCACATCTTTTTCTGAAAGATGCTACCCTCTTGGACTTTGTTGATTCCCTTCAGGTACTTAGTAACATGTCCCTCCTCTCCCTCCTTTCCTCAAGGGTATACATATTAAGCTCCTTTAGTCTCTCTTTGTATGGCTTATGGTGCAGACCCTGCACCATTTTAGTTGCCCTCCTCTGGACTGCCTCCATCCTGTCTATGTCCTTGCAGAAATGGAGTCTCCAGAACTGTACAGAGGGATAACAACTTCCTGTTTTCTACTGGTGATGCCTCTCCCTATACATCCCAGTATCCCCCCAGCCATCCCCACTGCCTTCTCACATTGCTTGCTAACCTTTAGATCATCTGATAGGACTACCCCCCCCCCCCATTGTGTACTCTTCTCCTGGGTTTTTGTTTCCCAGGTGCATTACTTTGCATTTCTTTTCATTGAATCTAAGCTACCATACTTCTGACCATTCCTCCAACCTTGCAAAGTCCCTTCTCATCCTTTCCACCCCATCTTCTGTATCAACCCTGTTGCAGATCTTTGTGTCGTCTGCAAAGAGGCATACTTTTCCTTCCAGTCCTTCTGCAGTGTCACTTATAAAGACATTAAAAAGGATTGGACCCAGTACTGAACCCTACAGTACCCCATTAGTAATCCCCTTTCTTCGGAGTGGACTCTGTTTACTATTACCCTCTGTGTCCTGTTGTCCAACCAGTGTTTTACCCAGGCTACCACCCTGGGACCCAGTCCCAGGCTGGCTAATTTGTTTATTAATCTTTTGTGCGGGACTGTGTCAAGTGCCTTGCTAAAGTCTAGGTAGGCCATGTCCACAGCCCCTCCCTGGTCTACTACTTTGGTCACCCAGTCAAAGAAATTTATTAGAGGCATCTGACGTGACGTTTCTGCTGCTAATCCATCCTGCCTTGGGTCCTGTGCCCCACCGGCCTCTAGGTACTCAATAATTCTTTCCTTCAGAAGTGATTCCATCATTTTCCCCATCACTGAGGTCAAACTGACAGGTTTGTAGTTTCCTGCCTCTGTCTTGCCCCATTTTTGTGAAGGGGAATCTCATCCACCCTCCTCCAGTCTTCAGGCAACACACCATCTACCCATGATTTGTTAAAAAAGGTAGTCAGTGGTGTCACTAGTTCTCTTCTTAGTTCTTTTAGAATTCTGTGGTGAATCCCGTCAGGCCCCACTGCTTTGTTCACCTTTAATTTTAGGAGTTCTTTCAGAACCCTTTCTTCTGTGAAAGGACTGGTATCAACCTCCCTATCCAGAGTGCTTCTATTGATTGGATTAGGTACTTCCCTCTCCTCTTCTTTTGTGAATACTGAGCAGAAGTATTCAGTATCCCTGCTTTTTTCACTGTCCCTCTCTGCCCACCCACTGACCCTCCACTTTATTAAGCCTCACTATCCCTCTCTTTGTCTTTCTCCACTCCCTAATGTACCTATAAAATGTGTTTTCTCCCTTCTTAGCCAAGTTGGCTGTCTCTTCCTTGATTTGGGCCCTTGCTAGTCTGACTTCCTTGCCCGCTTCCTTCTGCTTTAACTGGTTCAGTTTTCTGTCCTGCTCCTTCTGTGTTTCTTAAAAACTTCCTGAATGCTATCTGTTTCTCCCTAACCTTCCCTGCCACCTCTTTCGAGAACCATAGTGTTTTTTTCTTTTGTTTTGATTTATTTGTTTCACACAATGGCTTGTTGCCTCTGTGATGGCAGTTTTGATGTTTCCCCCATTGTTGCTACACTCCTCCTCCTTGCCTGTTTGCTAGTGCTTTTCTGAGACACTCTCCCATTGTTACAGTCATCCCTCCTAAAGTGCAGTACCCTCACTTTTGTATGGCTTGACTCTGCGGCTGAGTTCGTGAACCACACTGTTTGGTGGTCACTTGTTCCCTGATGGCTACCCATTTCTAGATCTGAGATCCTCTCTCCGTCCCCGTTTGAAAGTACCAGGTTTAAGATTGCTGTCTCCTGAGTGGGTTCCAACACTAGCTATCTGAGGCATGCCCCCTGTCGGGTATTGAGAATGACCCTGCTCTTGGATGTGGCTGCAGCAAAGGGGATCCAGTTAACATCTGGCATATTCAGATCATCCATCAACAATATCTCCCCTTTCTCTGCCATCCTAAGGATGCCTTCTGTCATTTTCTTTTCCATTTCCTCCCCCTGAGACGAGGGTCTGTATACAACCCCTGTGTGGATTGTGGTGCCATTTCCAGTCTCCAGGGTGACCGGCAGTGCTCCTCTCGTCCCTATTTACCCTTTAGGTCTATTGCTTTGATCCTTTCCCTTACATAGAGAGCTACTCCTCCTCCTCTTCTACCCTCCCTGTCCCTCCTGTAGATTGTGTACCCTGGTATGTTGACATTCTAGTCATGGTTCTCTGTGCACCATGTTTCAGTGACTGTCACGATATCCAGGTATCCCTTTTCCATCAAGGCCACCAGTTCAGGGAGCTTGTTACCAAGACTAAGGCATTGGTGTACTCATTACTCTCCATTTTCGGCTTTTGCCTGACCCTTTTGCCCTCATCCCTATCCTTACTGCCTTTGCCTTTTTTCTCCATTTACCCTGCTGCTCTTCCTAATGACTTCTCTGTCTTGGTGTTTACCTCACCAACTACGCTGAATTTGTTTGGGGGGGGGGGCTAGGATTTCCCTGCTCTTTTTCAGTGCCTCCCCCCTTGGCTAGTTTAAATGCTTGCCAATAAAGCATTTAAACCCATCACCTAGGATCCTGGTTCCCCTTCTGGACAGAGGCAGACCATCACACCAGTATAAACCTGCATCCCTCCAGGTGGACCCCCAGTCCCCAGTGAAGCCAAAACCCTGAGCTCTGCACCAGTTTTTCAACCATTGATTGAATCCCATGGTGCGGAGCAAGCTTGTCTCACCCATCCCATAGACAGGCACCTCTGAGAAGGTTACTGTGCATGCTATTTGTCTAAGCCCCCCAAACTCCTCTTGCGCTGTTCTGATCCCTTTGCCAGCTAGGTTATTTGTCCCTAGGTGGACAGTGACATCCGGCTCCCTACCCTGTGCTGCTGCTCCCGCAGTCCTGAGGATTTTCTCCCTGTCCCTCCAAGCCATGGCGCCAGGTAGGCACCTTACACCTCTCCCCCAGTTCTACCTTCCTAACTATGGAGTCCCTCACCAGGAGTTGTTTCCGTCCACTGTGGGGTCCCATGCCACCCTCATGTGAGCCTCCATTGTGGAGGGTCCCAGCATCCTCCTTGGTCTCCACTGTGGGTGCCTCCATGGAGGAACCAAACTCTGCCAGAACGGCATATGAATTGTGGAGAGGTACAACTGGAGGGTTGCGCCTCTGTTCCACCACCCTCACCCTCCCTGAGCCCACTGTGGTCCAACCGCTCCTCTTTCTTGGCAGCGGCTGTGGCCCTGGTGGTCCCTGGGTGGGAGAGGACGTCCCCCGAATCCTGCCAAATTCTGTCTGGAGATGAGCAACCTCCTCTCAGCCCAGAGAGGTGCCTTCCGATGGGACAACATCGCATCCTCCAGAACGTCTCCCGGAAGACTGCTGCTCCTCAACCACTCCAATAGTGTCTTATTTGTGGCCCCTTAACTGTTGTTTTGTATGCTCACTCTTTTCTGTGTTTATTTTTTCTTTCATTTTTATAATAAAAAAATCCCCCCACCCCAAACACACACTTTCCTACTGCCTCGGTGCCCTTAAGCTCCTGATCTTCCTGTTCTGGGACAGGAGTTCCTATATACCTCAGTAGTTTCCTTCTTACTTACTCAGAGTCAGACCTCCGGGGGTGGGGGTGGAGAGCTACTCTTTTCCTTCTAGGATGGTGAGTCTTTCGTGCCTCTGTGATCACTCTCTTCCTGCTCCCAGTCAAATCCTGTACCTATAAAAGTAGAGGTAGCTAAGGGTGGCGGGGAGGGCAATATAGTCCCAGCAGAGTAGTAAAGTTCTATTTTTTTATATACTTTATTTTTATTCTTTTCTGTTATTTATGCAAAATAACATTTAACATATCTTAGACCATTAAATAACATTTAGTTCCCATGAAGGTCGCAGCCTTTGTAATCACAGGATTGATGCATTTGAGATATTGCGATACCACATCTGGGGGTAACAATAAAATTATACACCACTGAAAGTCAGTTAAAAAGAAAGAAACTGCCTATATGAGCCCAGGAGCAGTATGACTAACTTAAATTCTAAAGTCCATATTCATAGTCCAACATAACACACCCTGTTTAGGGATAGTGGTGTCATACTTTAAACCTTAAGTACCATTGAAACAGTATTACATAAAACACTTGGCAGCAATATCATATTTCCCATAGGTTGTATGTTGCTCAAAACACACTCTAAATGTTATTGGGGCTCTCAATTAAATGCCCCTAGTTTTATAACTGAGCACATAGGTCCTAAAGAGACTGGACCACATACATTTATATAATCGTGACTTATCCAGGAATAATAACATTTCCTAAAAATAGAAGTGAAAGAAACCAGAGAAAGCAACTGAGGAGAAGAGTTTAAAATGACTCCTCTCCAAATTCAATAACATGCCTCGTAATATAACTGTACTGGCTAGCCTATAGTTGTTACTTTAATAGTCTATGACTAAAGTCTTATTTTTACCCATCTGGACAGTAGGTATAATCGTAAAACTATGAGAGAAATTCAGAGCTATACTTAGCCCACTTCAGTCGGCGCGTTGTCATCCAGGTCGGATCTCCCTCTACCATGGCTCGTTTGCAGGTAGTCAGGTTGAAATCTTGTGGCCCATTTGCCTACTTCCAACGGGTCTGCTAATATCCAGACCTTCCTCTCATGCGGTATTCTCAGCTTGTATAAGGGTAGATCATCGTTGACGTGGGACAGAGGGCTCTCAATCTCTGGCAAACACCGTCACATTTTTGCAGCGCATCCTCGTTGCATAGCTGATGTCAGGGAACAAATATATGTTCCGATCATCTTGTGTTAATGGACCAGCCTGCCGTACCATAAGGAGAATTCTATCTCAGGTGCCTACCCCATCAGTTTACATCCAGCAGTGTGAGGGTTATTGGTATCTTCCCTGTATCCTCTGGGGGTAATGCAATATGCTTTCTGCAGTACAAACTGTACCTGTTGGTCTGAGGGTACAATTTTCTCGGTGAGCCAGTCATGTAGGAACAGAAGGGAGTGGTCGCCTTCAATCCAGTCACGCAATCCCAGTATTCGGATATGGGAGGCTTGGGCCTGGTTTTTCAATGTCTCGAGATGGGCCCGGACATACTAATTTTCCTTTATCAACATCGTGATGGCTGAAGCTGCAGTCTCAGTTTACCTCTTAACATCTCAGAGTTCATTTTTGATGCAGTCCACAGATGTTTCCACTGTAGCCACACGTACCCCAAAGGAGTAAATTTTTGTACTTAAATCCGAGATGGAAGAAATTAATCTCGTATTTTGTGCCCGAGCGATGCAAGAGTCTCCTCGGTCTCTGGAACTGTAGCGGCCTGTGCTGTCGACTGAGAGCTCTGGGGTTGAGCTGTAGCGCCTGATTTTTCCACAGGATCCTCCCCCACAATCTTTCTTAGGATTTGCCATCTTAGAATATTTCAGGTCCTGAATTCAAATTTAACAACAGTTTTCTAAAACTTTAGCTTCAAATATAAGTTTTTAGGCTTTTTGCTGTGGTCTTGGAGAGAGCTGTAAAAATTGCTGCCAGTCAGCTCGGGCTCCACAGCGCCCCCTCTCTCCCCCCCGAGTAGTAGAGTTCTAACATCATCTCCTTCCTCTTGCTGTTCTCTGCCAAATGCTAACTAGGGCAGTTTTTAAATCCAAACACCTGGCTTCCTGTTGCCTAAGCCATTCACCCTAATTCACGGTTTCCTTCTTCACCTAGCTAACTGCACAGATAACAGTTCCCTTCACCCAACTCCGACAAGCATATAAACTTTTCTTTTTGGATTGTTTTGTTTGTTTTTACCCTAAATTGAAGGTCCCAGTAGTAGAGTTCTAGTTTTTAAGTCCTAGTAGAGTAGTAAAGTTCTGACAGCACCTCCTTCCTCTTGCTGTTCTCTCCCATCCCTAGTATCATCTTCGTTGCCCTACGATGGACCCCCTCCAGCAATTTGATGTCCTTTTTCAAATAGGGGCACCAAAACTGCACACAATATTCCAAGTGTGGCATCACAAGGGACCTGTACAGGGGCATAATGACTTCCTCTCTCCTAGACGTGATTCCCTTGGCGATGCATCCCAGCATTCTGTTCACCTTTGCAGCTGCCTTCCTGCACTGTGCAGTGTGTTTCATGTCCCCTGTCACCAGCACCCCCAATCTTTCTCCTCTGCCGAAGTGGTTAATTGCACTCCCTCTAACCAGTAGCTGTTCTTTGTGTTTTTAGCTCCCAAGTGCAAGACCTTGCATTTTTTTAGCATTGAACCCCAGCTGCCATGTGGCTGACCAGCACTCTGGTGTCGCCAAATCCTCTGCAGTACCTTAGCCCCTTCCTCACTGTCCACCTCAGGGTAATCTTGCTCCTTATCCTGTTTGATATGTTGGCTATTGAATATGTTAAATACTACCGGTCCTATCACCGACTCCTGTGGGACCCCACTGGTTACCGCCCTGGGTGCCGAGAGCTCTCCTTCAACTACCACCCTTTGCTGCCTGCCCTGCAACCACCTCTTACTCCACCCAGCCAGCTTCCTCCCTGCTCCCAGACTGTACAACTTGCTGGTCAGCCTTCTGTGGGACACAATCATTCACCTTGCTGAAGTCCAGGTAAATGACATCCACTGCATGGCTCCTATCCAGTGACCTCGTCACCCAGTCAAAAAAGTCGGCGAGGTTGGTCTGACATGATCTCCCAGATACAAACCTATGTTGTCTGTCATTTGTAGGCCATTCTTCTCCAGGAAACAAACCTGCATTTCCTTAAGGATAGTCTTCATTAGCTTTCCCACAATGGCTGTAAGACTCACTGATCTGTAGTTCCCAGATTCATCCCTTGGTCCACTCTTATGGATTGGTAGCACATGTGCCATCCTCCAGTTTCTAGGCATGCATCCAGTATTCAGGGAGATGTTGAACAAATCTGCAGTGGTCCCGCCAGGACCCCTGCCAACTCCCCAAATACCCTAGGATGCACTCCATCTGGACCAGGGGCCTTATCCACCCTAGGGACTCTAGGCCCTCCCAACACCCTTTTGACTGGGATCGCCACATCCATCATCTCATCTCCCCTGATCCCTCCCTCACCCTTCCCCTGAGGTATAGGCTTATCTCTCCTGGTAACATCACTGAGCAGAAGTACTGCTAGTACTCCGCCTGCTTTTGCCCACTCTTCCTCCCTCCTCCCTCCTAATCCTTACAATCTGGTCCTTACACTTCTCTTCTCTTCTCTCCTATGTACCTGAAGAAATCCTTTTCCCCTTCCTGATCCCCTGTGCCAGCCTTAGTTCTTTTGAAGCCTTGGCTGCCCTTACTACTCTGCCAACCTCTCTGGATTTCTTAAGGTATTTCTCCCTGTCCTCATCCCTGTAGGATCTCTTACACTTTCTAAAAGCCACTCTCTTTTCCCCTCACCTTTTCCACTGCCTCTCCATTCAGTCATCTTGGTTTCTTGTTCCTGGCCCTTTTGCTTTGGCACTTGGTGCAAGAGCTAGTGGCATCTACCAGTCCTCTCTTTTCAATGTTCCATTTCTGCTCTTCATCCATATTTGGGCTGATGTTATCTAGGTGCCCTTTCAAAATGATTCCCGTCCTGCCAAAGTCTGCCCTCTTTAAATCCACCACTCTTGTTTTTTTTTATTGGCTTCCTCCCTCCCCAGATTGAGGGAGAACCACACTGTGCAGTGGTCACTTCCTGCTAGGGGTCCTCCACCTCTGTGTCTTGGACTTGGCTGTCTGTTTGCAGGTCCAGAAAGATCCCCTCCCTGGTTGGCTCTGTCACTTTCTGTAGGAGGAAACTGTCCTGGAAGGCCTCCAGGAGTATCTGCTCAGCACTTGAGGTGGCTGGGGTGTTCTAGTCCACCACTGAGTTGCCCTTACCGCTAAGCCTCTTAATTTGTTTCCTGTCCATTTCCACACTTTGGAAGGGAGGCCTATACACCACCCCTAATCTCACCTTCCTACTCTTAAGTTCTGTAGGCGAATCCATAAGGCTTCTGCCTTGCCCTCCTCACTTTCCTGCCTGTTGCACAGTATCCCCTCCATAACATAGATAGCTACCCCTACCCTTTTCCTTTGTTCCTGTCCCTATGGTACAGTTTTTACCCAGGGATCACTAGGTCTCAGTCCTGGTACCGGGTGGCACATGTTTCAGTTATGGCGACTATGTACACCTCCCCTTCTGCCATCAAAGCCTGCAGTTCTGCTGTCTTATTGCCAAGGCTTCTTGCGTTCAATGAGACCACACTCCACTGTGAATTATTTCCCTGCTTGCCTACCTCTCCCTAACCCCTCCCTTTTTGTCCTTTTCTTCCCCTCTTGCTGCCTTTCTATGGGGAGGGAGCCTGGTAGTTAGTCTCTCTTGCCCGTGCTGGCACTGTTTCTGCCTCCCCTGCCCTGCCTAGTTAAATGATACTCTGCAATATAAATCTGAATAATCTCACTGCGATGTAGACCACCCCTTCCCATCTCCCAGGTTTCTGGCTGAATCGCACATCTTCATCAGTGAGAGGAAACTGGAATCATTTTGCTAAACTGATGTAAGGGAACCAGAACCATTCAGACATTGTTTGTATTCGCAATCATTTCTGGGTTCAGATTTAAATTTTAATATCAAGTAGGCTGTTGGTTAACTAGGATCTGCTGCTTATCCATTAGGTAGGGAAATGGGCAGACTAGGTGGGCCAAGTGGTCCTTATCTGCCATCAGATTCTGTGTTTCTATGTAAGTAGCCAGTAGTGCTAGTGACTAGGAAAATCCACAGTCCCCACAGTAATTTCCCTGGCCAACCATTGTACTTAAAGGGAAAGTCCCCTCAACCTATTTTCTATATATATATATCCTAATTTAAATTTAAATGAAATTGCTTCACTCTTTTTTGGACTGGTGTGAAAACCTGTTTCACACCATTGCAGAGGTCATGTAAAGCATCATGGGAATTGATGCATACATGCACAGGCCAGAGGAAGTGCCTCTTAAGTGCTAGAAGCTCTTTGCTGACTTCTGGTCCCTATGATGTGCAAATATGCATCATCAGCTCCCATGTTTCCGTTTATGAGTGGGGTCATGACCTTTGCAGTGGAGTGAAACCGGTTTGCACACCAGGGCAGAACAGAATGAAGCAACTTAATTTAAATTCAAATTAGGGGGATGCAAAAGAGGGAATCCTTGTTCTAGGATCATGGATATGTTGTTCATCCACACTTTTTGGCATGTTCCTTTCCCCTTTAAGGGTCACTGAAAATCTTCAAGCTAGCTCCTCCCACCCACCCGGGTGGTATATCCCTCGGCTCTGCCCCTTGACGCCAGATCTTCCTTTCCGCTAGAAGATTTAGGTTGCCTCCTTTGTGCTCCAGCATTTTGTAGGCCCTGGCTTCTAAACCTTCGGTTCTTCCGAAACTTTGTCTAGTTTGCATTAGCGGCCGTGTCTCTCCTACTTCGATTATGGAAGACAAGTCTTCCCCTGGATTTTGCTGGTGTTCGTGTGGCCAGAAAATGTTGCGCACCGATCCCCACACCGCATGTCTACTCCTTGGGTGTCGGCCATGACGCCTCTAAGTGCGACTTCTGCCTTGCATTTCACCCGAACTTCCTCAACGACCATCTCGCACGCCTGAAGTTGGGGAGTCCGGAGAAGCGGAACCCTCCGGTGAAATGAAAGGAGGCTAGGTGGGCGGTTTCTGCTGCTCCGGGATCCGCCGAACAATTGGAATGTATGCAAACCTTTGAGGAGGAAGCAGCTTGGGCCACAGAATCTTCCTCTGAGCTTCTTCGTTCCTCTCAACCTGGGCTCCACCTTCTTGGGTTCTTTCCGAGAGTTGTGCCAGTCTCTCTCCCAACTAAGGGGGAGAGTCCTGCTGGCACGCACTCCTCTCAGTCCCGTAGGCGAGAAAAGGACCCGGGATTGTCTTCATCTTGGCGAAGACGTTCTTGGGATTGGGAGAGATCCTTGTCCCAGGAACCGGCAGTCTCGACTTCGATCGAGAGCGCCACTTTGGTCGCTGGCTTCTCAGCTTTGCTGTCTGGCCAGTCGACCGAACAGTCAATCGAGGTCGAAATTGTCATCGACCTGATCGACCCATTATCACCGACTCTGGTCGACGACTTTCTTGATTGGACTCCGGTCCTTTCTTTCCTCGACGAGGAGACCAAGCCCGCTGGGAATCCCGCCGAGGAAGTGGTCCCCGACCCCTACAAACTACATAGGCAAACCAAAAAAATGGTTGAGGAGATTTTCCCTTTTAGAAATGTTACCTTCTTCCAGTACAAGCTGGCAGTTTTCACTAAAGTACTCTTAGTAACCTGATAGAAAATCTAGGAGCATTTGGCTGGTGGGCCACTGCCTATTCTGGACCCTGAATTTTTATTACATTTTAATTGAAACTAGTACAGTGTGTTACAGCAGCAGTCCACGGTGCTAGGTACACTTTTACGATCTGTTCTGGGTTAGAGACATTCCCCCATTGTTAGTCTTTTTTGTTTTGTTGTTGTTTCTGCTTTTCCCCTTTTGTTTCTTGTAGCCACCTTTTCACTCCTTGTGAACCTTCCTTCTAACCTTACCCTTGCCAGGGAATCCTGCAGTCTCCACCTGCTGTCACCACCTCTTGCCACCATCTGTCTCTCCCTGTGCATTCACCTCCTGTGCAACACAGAGAACAAGGACCCAGATCCCCAAGGCAAGAGTGGTGAGCCCCCACTCTCTCGTTCATCCTAGGGGCTGGATACTGTCTGTGCCCTCACTGAGTGCCATGAGAGAGTAGGGGTCAGATCAAACTGTTTTCCAGGCGCTTTACAGTGCCATGCCTCAAAGCTTTTGGAAAAACATTAGGCAGCAGACTATAGGTTGTTATGGCAGGGTAAATGTAAACAAATATTTATTTTTATTTCAATTTTGTTAACCAGGTAGACCCACCGAGCCCCGAAGGTCCCTTTTTCAGGGGTGATCCAGAATTTGTTACATAGAATAATCGTTTAGCAGAAACATTGCATTGAAGTTACAAAGAAACATTTCTGTACAAATACAGTTCACATCAGGAATACATAAACACAGATGGACAGTGCTTAATACGATCACTGTAAACATTCACAATAGTGTGGAATACCCTGATATTACCCAGAGACGGAGGAGGGATGGCCTTCAAAATGTTGAGGTTTGTCTGGTGGCCTAGACTTTGCAGCTGGTTGCAGTAGCTAAGCAGCATATTGTCTCTGGTTAGTATGCCCTGGAGAACACGAGTACCTTGGTGGCCATCTTGAATACGCTACTGCAGTACATAGGAGGCTTACCTCCCAGGTACTAAGGTACACTCAAAAACTGTGGACAAAGCACCCTCTTAAAATACTGCAAACATACGAAGAATGCCAGCAGATACAGGCCTGATGGTCTATCTAGTCTGCTCAAGTGTGCAGCTAGCAGTCTGTTACACTGCAGCTGCTCCCCCTTCTCCTACCAGCATATCCAATTTCATATGGAGGCAGTATGGCGCAGTGGGTTAAGGCTCTGAGCTGCAAATCTGGAGACCTGGGTTTGAATCCCACAGCCCCCTAGGTGCATACTGTGTGACCCTGAGCAAGTCACTTAACTTCCTTATGCTCCCAGGTTGCACCTGCAAACAAGCTTTCAGCTTAGTGTGTCTCACCTGGTAAAATAATTGGTAAAAAATGCCTGTACTAGCTGTTACCCCTCCCCCAGTGCCTCATTGGCGACCTTCCCCCTGACTTTGTCCCAACCACTCTTAAAACTGCCCACCGTGTTAAAGGATACCACCTCCTCAGGCAATGCTTTCCACTCTGTTACTACTCTCTCCATGAAATAGTGCTTTCTCATTTCCCTTCTGAATATGCCACCCTCCAACTTTTAGATTGTGTTCCATAGTGTCCCTCCCTCTCCTCCTTAAAATTCCCTCTCTACCATCTTTATATTTTTCTTTTACATATAGGTGTTTATTCTCCATGGTGGGCCACAGCTGCCACCCACCAACCTACTGGACTCCAGGGGTTCTTCTGGTGCTTGTAACATTGTGCGTGTCCTAGCAGTCCCCCCGGAGCAGCCCAGAGGCATCATCCTGCTGCAGCCCTTGACAGTTTTCCTGGAATTTCTTTCCCCAGTTACCCGGGGCCTCAGGTGCATGCATGTAGAGGCACGCATGCGCCCTCTTGCTCCGGTAACGGCCCCTTTTTCCCCACCCCATTGGCCTTGTGCCCCTGGCTTCCTCGGCTGCACTGCCCCCTGGCCTCCACTACAAGGTAGCCAAGCACTGAGGGAAGCTCGGGTCCTCTCCCTGGAGAGGAGATCCGGCTGTCAGCAGCTCATCCTGCATCACACACCCCCCCCCCCCGTGCCGACCTCCAGCCCACGCTTGCTCCCGAACACGGGTCACTGGCATGGCGAGAGGTAAGGCATCCATCACCTCAGCCCGCTGCACCACTGGAACAACCTGTGCCATCTTTATTTATGCCTTTCATATATTTGAAGGTTTTAGTCATGTCCCCTCTATGCCTCCGTTCCTCTAGGGAGTACATATTTATCTGCCTCAGTCTCTCTTTGTAGGGTTTGTTTCTCATACCAAGGATCGTCCTGATTGCTTTGCGTTGGACCCCTCCAGCAATTTAACATCTTTCTGTAAGTAGGAGCGGCAGAACTGCATGCAGTATTCCGGGTGCTGCCTCACCGATGACCTGTACAGTGGCAGGATGACTAGGTAAATGAAGGTGTAGAACAAAATCCCCAAATGAGATCAGTCCATTAACGGTAATCATTGGAGACAGACACCACCCCCCCCCCCTTGCAGAAGGGATGGTAGAAAGTGGAGCCAACAGGCATTCCCCAGATACACACATTTTACAGTGGAGGGAGTCATTGGCTGTCCTTTGAAGATGTCAACAATGTAACCTGTTGAATAGAGATTTTTTCAGATTTCTCCAAGTGAGACATTATCTTCCAACAGTTGGTAACTTATCAGAGGTCACGAGAGAAGACCTTTTTAAAAGACTTCTTGTACTAGGTGACCAACCTTCGCACTAGGTGCTGAAATAGCTAAGTGATGTATGACATGCTGTTGAAATGGATTGGGGAAGATATACCAGAGATTGGGAGGGGGGTGTAGATTGGTGGCGTTGGGGTGGGAAGTCACGGTCTTCCCCACATGGAGGGAGCTCACATAAGATCTCAAGTCAAATTTCTCCACACTCCCACTATCATGGCTCACTTTGGGGGAGAGGGTACGGACTGGTGCTTGAGAGGGTGCAGCCAAAGAGGAGGAACTTCCACATTTTGGGGAGATTCCTAGTAATTCCGCAATACTGGATACAGATTCAGGAGGAAATGAGAAATATTTGGAGCTCGCTATTTGCACTAGATCTTTTTTTTTTTTTTTTTAATTCTTTGTATCATTTTTCCATTTAAGGGGAGGGGAAGAGGGGGTATAGGACACAGAGCCATGTATTACAGAGATACTTCTACACATCAGTTTGTAATGCTATAATTATACATAATGAGGCTTCCTCAAAATTAATTCCACAAGCTAAATAGGTCATATGAAGCAATATGTACCTGAGAGGAGAAGGGATCATCTTCCTGAACTTAGGCTTTAAACTGGTTATCCATACATATTACATGATATTAGAAATATATTTAAGGACCCTTTATAAACAGGTGGGTGAAAAAGCGTGATACACATATAGTGTGGGGGGGGGGCAAGGGCGTGGTCCCACATGGCACGGACTGTAGCATGGCTTATATCCCTAGTGGAACTTATATTAATCTCCTCAATTCCAGGGAGAGACTTTTCTGATTTGTAGGGAAGGGAGGAACCACACCACGTTCCCCGAGGCACCGCACCCTCAAAAATGAAGATTTAGATTCCATCAAGGTGTCAGGTCTGGTCTAGATTGTGCAGTGAAAAGAAGGCATTTGTTCCATTTGGTCATCAGTTGTGGGAGCTTATTCTGTAAGCGGGCTGTCATATGTTCTAGTTTATAGATGTCGTGTATATAGTGTTTTCCCAAGAGATGACACTAGTAGCAGGAAGTCATACGGACTTTACAAAACATTTTCCATCTTCAGGAAAATCTCTCAGCAGTTAATATAATATTAACTCTGACCCCAAAGGAAATTAGAACAAAGAACCATAAACACTTATTTTATATTCTGGTAACCGCAGCTTTTAAGGTTGTCACTCAGCAGTGGTTAAAAAAAAAATTCACTGACCAAAGGCACGTGGAGAAGTAATATTCAGAAAGTCAGTCATGGAGGCGGTCACCACACAGTTAAATTTAAGAGTGGATCAACATAATGCTAGGTGGCTACTATTTTATGATTATATCGAAGATGCTGAAGGAATTTCAGTTCTAGACCAACTTCTTCAGAACTGAGGGGCATAGTCCGAGAGATGGGTCATAAACTGATAATAAGGAGATAAGGGTGAGGAAATCTAAAAGTAACTGGAGATCTAAGCAAGGAAGTGTTGATTGAATAGAGAGATTGGACGGTTAAAAGCTAAATCCACGTCTAATAAAAAAGTTTGTTTAGCTGAAGGGTGTTAAGGTAGATATCTACTTTTTGGAGTTATGATATATTACTGTTATAGTTTTAAGTACTAGGAAAGAAAATATTAACTGAAGGCTGTTCACTGGAAAGCAAATGATGTTAAAAATAAGATCTGTAATGTATAAATAAGCTGATTAATTGCTATAATACGGCTATGTATTGAGAATGGAATTCTGCTTAACGTATATCAGTATGAAAAACTATAAATAAAAAACTAAGTTTAAAAAAAAAAAAAAGGAAAAAAAGAGATGACACTAGGTGGTTCTGGATGAAGCCATAGCCGAGTAATACATTTTTTAGCTGCACGTAACAGAATGTCGGGCAGGTATGCATGTTGTGGGTTTATATAAGGTTTAGGATAATGCAGTAAGAGAGCCATCTCTGGGGTGAGTATGCCCAAATCTGGGAAGAGATCAGTCAACTGATCATTTATCTTCGTCCAAAATGAGGTCAGTATTGGGCAAGACCAGCATATATGATATTGACTGGCATTTGCCTTTCCACAACCTCTCCAACAATCTGAGCTCTCCGTTTTCTTGATCTTAGCTATTATATGGGGGTGCGGAAATATCTTGCAACCACTTTCCAAGAGAATTCTTTCCAAGTGTAAGAGTTGGTTACTTTGTGCTGCATCCTCCATATTTGGAGCCACTCGCTCTGTGACAACACAAGTTGTAATTCGGCCTCCCAGTGTGCCTGTATGGATTCCGTATTCTGAGGAAGGGAGTTTTGTATCGTTTTATAAAATCTAGATACCAGGTGACCCCGGTTGTTAGCTGGGAAATAAGAGTGTAAATGGAGGGGATCGTCTGAGCAGTTACATCTAGTCCAATTTTGGACCATATATAGTGGCGAATTTGGAGGTATCGAAAAAAATCGTTATGAGGAATCAGATGATCCTGTCTTAGCTGATCAAATGACTTAAATATTCCATTGTCAAAAAACTGGTTAGTCTGCAGTTAACCTAATCTGGCTCATTTCATAAAGGTGGCTTCCTCCCAAGCAGGCCTCCATGAATGGTCCCTAGCTGGGACTCCCATCCAAGTTGCCAGAAATATGTTTGTTGGGAGCGAGATATAAGAGGAACAACTCTTCAGCAGAGCTCTAGTAAACCGGGAGCATGTATATAGTTGATTTAGGGTGTCAGGCTGAAAAATTAAATATGCATCCAATGCAGTATCTGCCATTGACCGCTCTAAAGGGAGCCATAGTGGGGTTAATGCTCGTTTATGGAACCAGGTAATCGGATGGGTGAGTAGTACCGCAAACCAGTAGCCGTAAACATTTGGGAGAGCCAGGCCTCCTCGTTCCTTCGGAAGCTGAAGCTTATTTAGGGCTATGCATGGTTGTGCTCCCTTCCAAATAAATTTGTGAATTATTCATTCCCAAATCTGTATATTGTGTGACCTCAAAGGGATCGGGATGTTTTGCATTGTGTATAATATTTTAGGTAGAGAATTAATTTGTATAGTCTGGACTTTGGAGAAGAGAGAAAGGGGCAAGCGAGCCCATCTTTCTAAATCTGCTTTGATTTGTGAGAGGACCGCTGTAGTGTTTAATAAGTATATATTATCTAATTTTTGTGGTATTTTGATACCTAAGTACACAATATATGGCTTGTTCCACCTAAATGAGAACCTGTCTTCTAGGTCGAGTGGCATTGGGGAGTGAACAATTATGGCTTCTGATTTGTTTTAGTAACATACTAAAGTGCCACCAGAATAGGCCTAACGATCTTTTGTGTCTGCTCGTTTGGTCAGCTCCCACCCTGGGAACTGACCTTGCTGCCCCCCTCGTCCTCTCTGGCTTTTCCCTTCCCAGTCCTAGATATTCCCACTGCACAGGACCTTGCGTTCAGAACTCTTCCCCTGTACCTGTCCCACCCCCTCTTGAACCCCTCCACCAGCCCCCTGGGCAGTGCATTCCATGGCTCCACCACCCTTTCAGTGAAGTAGCACCTCCTCCTTTCTCTCTTGAATCACCCCCCCTCCAGCTTCCACCCATGCCCTCTAGTTGCCCCCCCTTCCTTCGAAGCACCTTGACTGCTTCTCCCCTATTTTATTTATTTATTTAGTTTTGTTGACCGGTAAGTGCGCTAGACAAATCCTGACTATTTTCAGGCACGACCCTGGGGAAGGGGATACAGATGAATGCCAACTGACCTTGAACCAGATTAAGCCGTTGGTGGTATTTTTACTGAATGAGGGAAATTTAGCCAGGACACCGGGGAAATTCCCCTACTCTTTTCGATAAGTGCGATGGGATCTTTAACATCCACCTGAGCTACCACCAATCCAGGCAGATGGGACCTCGGTTTAACGTCTCATCCGAAAGACGGCACCTCAGAAGTGCAGCACCCCTCTCATGCTGCACTACAGTGTCAGTACTGGGATATTAACCCAAGTGCCAGATGTGGGAACTGAACCCACAGCCCTCTGATCTCCTGGCCTCAGAGGCGAGTGTGCTACCTACTGAGCCACTGACACTGCAATTTAACCCCTTCATGTACTCGAAGACCTCTATCATGTCTCCCTGGTCCCTTCTCTCTTCCAGTGTGTACATATTTAGCTCTTCGAGCCTCTCCCCATAGATCCTGTCCCCCAAGCCCCAGATCATTTTGGTTGCCCTCCTCTGGACCCTTTCCAGGAGTTCAATGTCCCTCTTTAAGTGTGGCCTCTAAAACTGCATGCAGTACCGAAGGTGCGGCCTCACCAAGCAGTTATACAGGGGGAGTATCACTTCCTTCCTTCTGGAGGTAATCCCCCTAGCGATGCATCCCAGCATCCTGTTGGCCTTAGCCAATGCTACAAGTCTCAGAGTTTTTTGTTTTTTTTAATTTAGTTGTTTAACCAGGTATAGCACACTAAGCTGAAAGCTTTTTTATAGGAGCGACCTGGGAGCACAAGGAGGTTAAGTGACTTGCTCAGGGTCACACAGTATGCAAGTGGAAGCTGTGGGATTCAAACCCAGGTCTGGTCTGCTGGATGTCACCAGATTTGCAGCTCAGAGCCTTAGACCACTGCGCTATACTGCCTCCGAGTTGTTCATCTTGAGATCCACCACCACCACCACCCGCAGGTCCCTCTCAGCCATTGAGACTTGTAGCATTCCCTCACCACCAAGGTGTACTCTTGGCCCGGGTTTCTGGCTCCCAGATGCAGTACCTTGCATTTCCCTGCATTAAACCTCAGCTTCCACTTTCTAGACCACCTTTCCAGAGCCTCCAGGTCCCCCTGTAGGGACACCCTCCCCTCCTCCCCATCCACCACTGCCCCCAGTTTTGAGTAATCCGCAGAGAGACTCATCTCACTCCTGATACCCTTCCTTATGTCGGAGACATGGGCATTGAACAGGAGGGGCCCAAGGACTGATCCCTGAGGGACCCAACTATTGACCCTCCTTGGGGATGAGACTATCCGGCCAACCACAACCCTCTGAGTCCGGTCCTGGAGCCAATTGCCTATCCATCTGATCATCTGGTTCCCCACCCCCATTTCTCCCAGCTTATTCAACAGGCCCCCGTGAGGAACAGAGTCAAACGCCTCGCTGAAGTCAAGATAGATGACGTCCACCGGTCTACCCAGGTCCAAGGCTCTCGTCGCCCAGTCATAGAACTGCACAAGGTTTGTCTGACACAGTTTTCTTGGGACGAATCCATGCTGTCTATCATCCAGGCACCCCGACTTTTCCAGGTCCCCCTTCAGCCTCTCCTTGACAATGCCCTCCATCACCTTGCCCACCACCGATGTCAGGCTGATGGGCCTATAGTTCCCTGCCACCTCCCTTGATCCCCCCCTTGTGGATAGGCACTATATGGGCCACCTTCCAGTCCTGGGGCACCCACCCTGTCCTCAGAGAGATGCTAAAAAGCTCTGCCAGGGGTTTCGCCAGGACATCCATAGTTCCTTCAGCACTCTGGGATGTAATTTATCTGGCCCCGGTGCTTTCTCCGTCTTAAGGGACCTGAGGGCTTCCTCACTATCTGCCGTGAATTCCACCTCTGCTACCCCGCCAGTGATGGCCCATCCTCTCCCCACACCGGCAGATCAGTGAGGCCCCCCAAAACCTCAGTTTCACCATCTCCTCCCATGTATGATGCAGCCCCCATTTTCTTCTTTGTTGAAAACTGAGGTGAAGTACTCGTTAGTACCAGCCTGCTCCGCGGATCTTGTGCCCATCCCTCCCCTATTTTAATCCTGCTAATCTGCCCAATCACCCTTCGTTTTTCCCCAGTGTATCTAAAGAACCCCTTATTTCCTCTTCTAATTTCCCTGGCCAGGTTCTTCTCCTTCCTTGCCTTAGCTGCTCTCACCACCCTAGTGGCCCTTCTGGCCATCGGCTCGTACTCCCCTCTATCCCTTTCACTCCTTGAGCGCTTGAAATGCCTATAAGCCGCCTTCTTTCCCCTCACCACCTCATGAACCTCCTTGGTCCACCAGCATGGTTTACGGGCCCTACCACATTTTCGTCTTACTCTTGTATGGGTGCTGGTAGCATTCTGTACCCCCCTCCTGATGATTTCCCACCTACTGTCAGCGTCCATGCCTGGCCCAATCCCATCCAAATGCTTCTTAAGGATCCTTCCCATTTCCTTGAAATCCACTCCCCTGAAGTCGGTTACCTCAGTCTTTGTGCAGCCTTCTACTTCTCCTAGGTCTAGGCAGAACCAGACCGTAGCATGGTCGCTCCCCGCCAACGGGTCCCTTACCTTCAGGCCCCCAATCTGGTCACTGTCTGCCAGGACCGCATCCAGTATCTGCGCCTCCCTGGTCAGTTCCCCCACCTGTTGAGTTAGGAACGCATTCTGAAAGACATCAAACAACCTCTATTCCCTGGCCACCGAGGATGTCGTAGTCTCCCAGTCAGTTCCTGGCATGTTTAAGTCCCCCAACACCACCCTTCCCCTGCCCAATTTGCAGTGTCTCCCAACATCTGCCACCAGCTTCTCCTTCAACTGCTCCGCCAGCGCAGGGGGTCTATACACCACTCCTATTTTTACTCTCTTGCCCCCATTTGTTATCAAGGTAACCCAAATCGCCTCCACAGCTTCCTCCGCCTCCACCTCTCCTCCTATGCCAATGCAGTTTTTGAATATTATTGCTACCCCTCCTCCCCTTCCCTCCCCCTGTCCTTCCTGAACATGGTGTAACCCTCTAGGTTCAGGTCCCAGTCGTGCCCTGCGGTGGCACAGGTCTCAGTGACCGCTGCCACATCCACCTCTCCCTCAGTTAGCATCACCTGGAGCTCAGGCATTTTATTGCCCAAGCTCCTGGCATTTAGCAGGACCACCTTCCACCCTTTCCGTATACTTCCATTTCCCCTGCTCGCGTTCCCGTAGGGATTCTGTCTTCCCCGGTCAGCACCTTACCAATCTGCCTTTTCCCGCATTTCTCCAGTTCCCCAGGGGGGTGGAGACAGAGTCCCTACTTTATCGGACTCCCCTCGACAGCCTTCTCTCCCATCCCTCCCCCTTCACATTTTGATTTGATAGTATAACCAGGTAGTAACTTTATCTCAGCTAGAAGGAAAGTCAGGGATGGGAGGTATTCTTCTGGTTTAGTAAGATATGAGAAGATCATCCGCATAGTATGCTACTTTGTGTTGTACTTCTCAAACATGATAGCCATGGATGTTGGCATCTTGTCTAATGTACTGCGCGATTGGTTCGACAAAAATAGCGAATAAGTATGGGGTCAGAGGGCAGCCCTGTCTAGTTCCGTTGTGTAAATCAAATCTGTCTGAGAGCCATTCAGTTTAACTGTTGCCTCTGGGTCTGTATAAATACATGTAATTATATTCTTAAGTGTAGGGAAACTGAATTTAGTTAGTGCTGCCTGGAGGAAAGTCCATGATACCATATCGAATGCTTTCTGTGCATCTAAACTAAGGAGAAGTAGGGGGGATTTTGTAGTTTGGGCATGATCCATGAGATCTAGGGTACGCTTAATATTGTCAGTAGTTTGCAGTCCTTTGATAAATCCAGATTGATCTGGATGGATAATCATAGAGAGAATGTTATCCAATCTGTGCACAATGATAGTAGTGTATAATTTATAATCCGGACTCTCCACCTCCCAGGGGTCTCCCCGAGAAGTTAGTTCTCCAACACCTTAGATCCGGACCTTCAAAACCTCTAAGGTTAAACACGATCAACGGAGCTCTCTCCGCTCCCTTTAAGAAACCCCACAGCCCCAGTCCGACAGCACTCCCACCCCCCTACCTGCCAGCCAGAGGACACAACCCTGTCCAAAAAAGTAGCAGCACACAAACCCCGTACTCACTGTGACCTTATATGTGATAGAAATTCAGCTCAGAAGACTCTTCTAGCTGGGAGGACGTGAACACTGCATCAGTATCTTTTTGATTGAATCAATTGTAGCTTGTTGGTCTGGGTATCCCCTGATGGTCGAAGCTCTGGAGGTGCCCTGGGAAATCATCGCCCGCTGTGCGAGTCTCATGGAGGTGGGCAACGTTAAGCCCCTGGCCTTTAAGTTTGTGCAGGCCTCCTCGAAGGACTCATAACTTTGCTGTCCCAATGGAAATTGAATTATTAATTTGCTATGGTAGGGTGTTCTAAATTTCAAATTCTGTTGTCTCAGCCAGGGAAGTAGTGGAATGTACGCTCTTCTTCTTTGCCTAGTAGCTAGGGCGTAATCGTTATCTATGAAAATATGATCATCTCCAAAAAACAGTTTACTCTGTGACCAGGCTTGTCTCAATATATTTTCTTTAGTTTGAAATCGTAAAAATCTGATGATGATGGATCTGGTTCAGTTGGGTGGGTTTCAGGCCGAGTGCTCTGTGGAGCATTTCAATTTCCAAATCGAAATCTGGGGCCATTTTAAAAGATTCTCGTGAGTGAGGTCTTGATGCATGCTTTCAAATTCGGTCCTTCATTTTCCTCAGGAACTCCGTAAATACAGAGGTTATTACGCCAATTATGGTTTTCCACATCTTCCTGTCTTTCTGAAGTGAGGTGACAGAGCTGGAATACTTGGTCTAGTGTAGTTTGGGTCTGGAAGGTGTTTGAGGCCTGCTGATGTTTGTTGCTCCAGCCCCGAGACCTTTTCATGGAGTTCAATAAGATTGGTGCAAAATGATTCTTGTGTCTGCCTGAAAGTATTAAAATCAGCTTTAAACTCCTGCAATTCTGCTAGAATTTTGTCTAGTTTGGTATTCATGCTCACTGGATCTTCCCAATTTATATAGGGTGGCGCTTTGGGTCTGAGTATGGCGATCAGAGGCCCCGGAGTCTGAATGCTCCTCGTCTGAAAGTTCGGTGTCTGGTCTTATAGCTGAAAATCTGTTACTTCCTCCTTTGTTCTTGCTGGTAGCCATTGATAATCATCCTTGGTGTTGTGAAATTTGTGGTTTAAATGTGGCTATTTTGTAAAATATTTCACAGTCTGGTAGGGAGCTTAAGACTTAAGCCGTCATGCGCGAGGAAGCTGCACCAGAAGTCCCTGCACTACATTTTAATAGTGTCGTTGGAACTCCCAGTCACACAGATCTCAGGGAATAAGCAGAAAAGCCTATTTTCACCAGTAAGTCTTGTAGCAACTGTGTCCATTGGCTGTTTACAGTTTCTGCACCAGTACAGGAGTGGGGAGACGGAATGAAGGGTCTGTAATAGACAGAAAAATCACTGTGAAATTCAGACTGCAAAAAAGTAAATTCCTTGAGCTCTGGCAGGGGTGGCACAATTATGTAGATACAGTTGGTCAGGAGTAATTCCCAGTTTCAGAAAGGTAGACAACCCAGTCTGAAGTGACCTAATATGATCATACATGCACAGTGAATTGCTAGTTACCACCATCTGCTCCTTGCAACTGTCACTGACTCCATCCTTAGTGGGATGGATCAAGGACACATCATTGTGGCTGTCTTCATCGAACTGGCTAAAGTCCTCGACTCTATGTCCCACCTACTCCTCCTGGACAAGCGGAGTTCTGCTGGCCTCTCAGTTCCTGCTGTTATCTGGTTCTGTTCCTTCCTCATGGGCTGCCACCAGTCTGTACAGATAGGAGGTGCCTTGTCCCCTGCCCTACCTATCTGCTCCATCCTGGGTCCAGTCCTCTTCCTAGTTTTCCTCAACAGTCTGCCCTCTGCCTGTGTCACTATGCATGTTCACATGTATGCAGATGACAGTTATTTACACCTCCAGCTTCTTGGCTGTGGATGTGGATGGTCTGCTGCAGCAAGACTTTCAGTATGTCCTGCACAAATTCCATGCCAGCCAGCTCTGGGTCAGTACTAAAAAATAAGTGTCCATGATGATTGGCACCAGACAGAAATGGGCCATGCTCCTCTCCCTTCCTGTCTTCTCCATGGTGGGTGGCACCCCTCTTGAAGTAGTCTCTGCCCTCGAGTACTTAGGTGTGTGACTAGATAGTAGGCTAGATTTTTCTGCCCACATTGATGCCGTCCATGCCAGTTCCATCCAGACTCAGTGCTCTGTACCACAGTAAGGACTGCCTTTCTTTTCAGGTTTGCTAGGAGCTGGTCACCAAAATGATTCTTCTGGTTTTCGACTATGCGAAATGTGGTCTACGGCACCACCACCCCTCTTCCTTCACAAGACTGGATACCCTTTGCATTGCTTTCTGCTGCTTTGCTACCAACTCACCCTCTTGTACTCATCATTGTTCCCTTTACTCCTCCCTTTCCATCTTCCCTCCCCCTTCCCATCATGAGTCCCACTGTTTTTCCTTCATCTCAGAATACCAATTTGGGTCCCTCTCCCCTTCTTACCTATCCTCACTCCTGTTTTCCATCCTCTCCTTCTCCTGCTCCCATCACTGCAGGACCTTCACACTTTCTCCCTTCCCCACTCCCACTCCTCTGCGAGGCAGTCTGCCTTCTCCTGTTGCCTTCCCTCCCTCAGGAACCTGCTATCTTACATAGAAACATAGAATTTGACGGCAGATAAGGACCGCTTCGCCCACCCAGTCTGCCCATTTCCCTGCTTACTGGATAAGCTGCAGATCCTAGTTAACCAGCAGCCTACTTCTTCCTACCCCCAACCCCTAGAATTGCCTTATGACTGTCCCATGCATGCTTGAATTCCACCACTCTTCCTACCTCAGTCTCTCCCTCTCACTTCCTTCCCTTAGACACCAGCTGAAACTTCTCCCTGCTCTTGCCAACCCTCCACTCGACCCTGCAGCCCTGCTTCTGACCTCACACCTGTCACTGCATCCCCCACTCCATGATTTTGATTCTTACCAGTGAACCATAGCTGCTTGTCTCTGACTCGTCTGCACAGCTCAAGCACCATCGCCTTTTTCCACAGGCACCTTGTACTTTAGTTAGCTTTCATCTGTACTGAATGCTGCCCTGCGGCTAGTTTTATGGTCCCTCCATTTGTCATGGGTTTGATCGCCTGATTGTTCTGTACTCTGCTATTGCACTTTGTAATCTGTCATTGCAAACGTATTGTAAGACTTGTAATTTTGTTACACTGTACTGTACCCCTACCCCTTTTCCCTCTCCCTGGGTTGCACCTGGAAACAAGCCTTGACTCAGTGTGCCTTTCTCCCAGGTACCATTTTTTTTCCCCATATACTATTTCTTTTTACGTTTTCTCCCCTTACCCGGGGTCACAGAGTACACATACGTACGCCAGGATCCGGTGACCCCTTCCACCTCACCCCAGACATGTCGCCGCTCCTACCACCTGCGCACCCATCGGGCCTCCACCGCTAGAAGTGGACTATGAAGGAGCGGGAAGTCCACCCCTGGGGGATACTCTCAACCTCCCCTCCTTGCTGGCTCTTTGGAGACCTGAGGTCGTTCCTGAACCCGGGTTGCCGGCGTGGTGTGAGGTGTGGCGTCCAGCGCCTCAAACCTCAGCGCCATCGGCCACCCAGATACCAATTTTTAAATAAATAAATAGACATTTTCTGTATTTTAAGAGCTGAGTAAAGTCCAGGGAGCCCCTAGGCTCCAGGGCTACAGTTGATTTTGACCCCTAGAGTACTGTACATTCAAAAAAGTTTGGAAATTATATCTAGCTTTAAAAGGAATGCACAGATTAAAAGAAAGTCTGATTTTTATTACGTAAACAAAGGATAAAAATCCATGGAAAGCTGCAGCTGCTGAAGGGAAAAAATTATGCGACTACTTACTGTACTTCAGTGGTTGGGCCTAAAGGCCAGATGTGATCTAGTACTGACATTTTAAACCTTGTGATGTTAAATTAGGTTCAAAACAGCGTGAGTGATACGAAATAGGAAGCAGCTTATGGGCCTTAGTTTGCCAGGATATGTAACCGTAATCCTGCTTGGCTCCAACTAATTTTAATCTTTATGAGAGAAAACAGTTGGTATCTAAGTTTATCACGCTACAGTTTGTGTACACATTCCTTTCTTCAAAACAACTCTTGAGCACAGCTTTGCTGGTGTCTGTGTGCTCACTTGACTGCAATGAACTGAAGGGAAGGTGCTAGTGAAAAAGGATAAAAAGTCAAACCCCCCTCCATCCATGAAAGCAACAGCTCATGCTAGCCTGCATGCAAATGTTTGTGCTGTTCAGTAGCCTAAGTGGCACTAGAAAGGCTGAGTGTTTGTCAATTGGCTCAGTGGTTCATTTACTCTGAACTGTATATATGTGGTAAGAATGCAAATTAGTCAAACTGGCTTTTTTCCCTCATCTTGGCACAAGTGCTGTAGAATGAAAGCTGTAAAATATCAGTTCCAAGTCATGCAAGGGGTGACTCTCTTCACTTTTTTTTGGGTGGGGGTGGGGGGACTGGCAAACGGGAAATGCTGTAGAACTTAAAAGTGTTATCTCGCTGATGGTAGCACTTGCACCATAGTGACTGTAGGAACCTTGTTGGGGTTGGTACTGCAACACTGTATGGCTTCTTCCAGTGATGCTGCCCTCTTTTTACTTTTTATTTGGAAACCAAATTAACTGACCATATTGGGCAGCCTGGAGGTGAGTCACTCTAGCCTCAGGAGGTTGGGACTGTACTGTGGACCAGCAAAATGGTGCCAGCATTAACCCCTGCACCAGTGTGCTGTGATCATGAAGGGTTCCTGTCATCTGCCCCTTGCTCTGCTTACCAGTTTAGAACTTCCCAGTCCAACAATTTCCTGTTTCCTAGGTGTAGGAAAACGACTGGTTGGACTGTGGTCAGTTATAGTTGCCCCACACTTCGAACAGCTTTCCAAATTATATGAGGCGAGTTAATGTCATCCCAAGTATTAACCTGAAATTGTACTCTCACCTTACTCTGGCCTGCCTGTGTAGTTAGTAGGGCTGGCCTACATCTTGTACTTCTGTGCACCCTACATATTATCATACAGTTGTTTACTTGCGTGCTACTTAGCAAATAAATAAAAATCCCACGAACAAAGGAATTTATTTTTTCAGTTCTTTTTATCACTTTAGTTCCTGTGTGGATGTACTCCTTATCTGTTCATTATAACTGCACCACCCTCTCCACACCCAGCATCCCTTGGCAGCCCAAGCGGGGAGGCCTATGACTCGGAGAGGGGCTTCCCTGGTGGTAGGGGAGAGTCTGAGATCCCCTGTAGCACCCTGCTGAGTCACAGAGGCATCATTTGGATGGCTGCAGGCCCCCTTTGGCATCATGCTGCTCAGCCTCAGAGGGTTTTTTCACTTTGTGGTTCGACTACTGATAAAGTGGTACATGCAGTGACATCGGTGCATGTCAGGTGATCTCCCAGTGTGCAGATGTCTGCCATGTCCACCAGTCCCTGCAGACCTACTGATCCCAGGCGCACCTGCCCCTAGCCTCTGCTAAAGGTCAGGATGTCGCTGAGTGCCTGAACCCTCCATGCTGGCCCTTCGATGTCACAGAGTTCACTCTTGAACTCAGGTCATCGGCTTTGCAGGCGATAGTGGCCTGAACATTGGAATTTGAGAGAAAGAAGACCATTGGCCATTCGAGACCCCCCAAAAACTCTGTGGGAATATCTTGTCACCGATTTTTCTTCAAGGTGCTTGTCTAATTTAAGCCCGAAGGTAGAAACCATCTGAGCTGACACCATTTGTTCCAGAAGTCTACCATTTGCTGCGTTATGTAGTTTTTCCTGATATTTGATATTTCCCTCTATTCTTCCTCCTTCCAAATACACTGATTGTTCCCATGTCCTCTCATCGTTGTGCATCCTGAAGAACTGCATTCCGTGTGATGATGATGATATCCCTTTCAGATACTGAAATGCTGTAATCCTGTTTCCTTGAGCCTTCCCTCTTTCTGTGGTGAACAGTCCAAGTTCCACCAGATAGATGGTCCTCGTAGCCTATGTTTTGCAGACTTTCAGACATCTTAGTTGCCAGTGACACAGGGGTCACATTTAAAGGGATTTTCTAAGCTGTTGCAGATCAGTCACTACTTACATATTTTGTAAGACTGTGCCAGTGAAAGTATTCTTAATTCAGTTTAATAGTTTTATGTGACCTCGGTATGGGAATAGAAGGGATTGTAGTTTTGCCCCGGTGAGGGAGACCGTTGATTCCTTCTGCTTCCCGATAGATCTGCTTCACCCCCTCTCTGAGGCGTAATGATGTGTGCCCAGGAAGAGAGCAAGGGTGTACCCCATTAAAGTCAATGGGGGTCAGTTTAAATGCATTTCTATACGCAGAAATGGCCAGTTTGAGATTAATAATGGCTACTGCTTGACTAACAAGGGCCTTGTTAGTGAAGCAGTGGCCATTATTAATCCCAAACTGGCCATTTTTATGTATAAAAAATGCAGTAAAATCTGACCCCCATTGACTTTTAATGGGGCATGCTCTCATGTCAGCCTTTGGACACGTCATTACATGCCCGGTGCAGGTGGAGCGGATCTTATTGGGAAGTGGAAGGGTTCGGCTGTCTGCCTCATCAGGACCAAACTACAATGCCTCCTACTCCCATTTAGAAGTCACATAAAACTATTACACTGAATTAAGAAGACTTTCACTGGCATAAGCTAAAATAATACGTAAATAGTGCCTGATCTTGTTAAAACTCTTAACATTGTTTGCCTGTTCTCTGTTCGGGTCGAATTAGGCTAGTAGTGCAAGTAGTTCTTTCAAGCCCTGGGAATCCCTCATTATGCTTACACTGATGCAGCTAGCCTGATGGCTTGAGCTGCCCCGGAGTGCTTGGAGGGCAAATCTGAATATTAAAATTAGGCATGTGGAGAGAGGCTGGTGGAGATGTACTGCGCAGCTTGTCAGCAGATCTGTTTCTCTGCCCGAGCAAGCAACATCGCCCCAAGAGCTCTCTTAAGTTTTTTGTCATTGGGAATCCACTGTCTACTACCATTTTTGTTCTTTACTCCAGTCATTGTTTTTGTTTAAGTATCTCCAATCCTTCTTTTGCCTCATAGGAACTGGAGATACTGTTTCTTTCATTTATTTTTATTTTACTTCAGCGGTCTGACAGATCGCAGTGTTGTTGCTTTGGTAGGATTTTTTTTTTTCAGAGTGAGAAAAAAACCTCTGACTTTCTCATTTCCTGCCATTTCTGCTGGTTGGAGTCTGTCTGTTTTTTTTCGGCAGGCAAGCAGACCCATTTTTTTTCTTTTGTTTAACAAAAAAAAAAAAGGAATATTTATATTTTATTCTCCTGATGAGGGCAGATAGCCAGGAGTTGTGCTGACTGTTCCTTATACAAGTTTTGCCTGAGCAACTTTTAGGGGCACAGTTGTTATTTTTCAGTGTGTTATGGCTTCTCAGACTACCTTTGTCTTTCTTCACATAATAAACACAGAGAAAGACCCCCCAGTTATATTAACGAAAGCAAAAATTCTGCCAGAAACTTAGATACTTCTAAACATAAGAAACCCCCCTCCCACCCGAGCAGGTCTCAGATGTGGGACCTGCAAAAAAGAAACAGAGAAGCATGACTCCTTTGCTTCTTCAGCAGCAGGGGCAGCGACGTGCTTCTCTTGGTTCAGACTACCATCTGGCCATTACCATTTCAAAGTTCTTCCCTTTGGTCTCTCCTCTGCTCCTAGAGTCTTCACAAAGTGCCTGGCTGTGGTGGCGGTGCATCTTCGCAGAGAGTGTGTGGTAGTCTTTCCCTACGTGGATGACTGGCTAGTCACAGGGAAGTCACACCAGCAAGTCAAGTACTCCCAGCATTTAACTGAAGCACCCTAGAATCACTTGGGTAAGTCTGGCAAATTTCTTTGTTCTGGGTCAGCCCAGACTGGCAAGAGTTTTTTCTATGGTTATTGGATCATATGGCCTCCGCTACAAGCACAGTTCCAGATGCCAGATTCCAAATGAAGGACTTTGAATACCACCTGAGAGCACAGTGGTCTCAGAAAAGGCATCCTCTCTCAAAGCTGGTTCTTGTCACAAGGACACTGTTAAAAGCTTTCGATTGGTGGAAGGAAAGGGACAACCTCAGGGAGTGAGTTCCTTTCCAATAATGGTCCCCCACTGTGGTCTTGACAGCAGATGCCTCTCTGCTAAGCTGGGGTGCACATTTAGGCGACCAGACAAAAAGCAGAGTATGGTCCCCTCAGGAGTCTAGACAACATCAGTCTGTTGGAGCTAAGAGCAGTCTTCTCACCTTGTGCTCATTTACCCCTCAGGTGAAAGGTCAGTCCATCCAAATCAGCACAGACGTCACCATCATGTATTATATCAACAAATGGGGGCACCAGATCCTCAAGACTGTGCACAGAAGCCATGAAGATTTGGATTCTGGCTTATTCCATGGATGTGCAATTGTCAGCAATCCATCTCCTGGGGAAAGGCAAGGTCCTAGCAGACTCCCTCAGCAGAATCAGCCAGGGGCACCACAGGTGGTCCCTGTACAGACAGGTACTGACCAAAGTTTTCAGGAGGTGGGGCACACCAGAAATGGACCTTTTCACTTCCATAGAAACTCACCAGTTTCCCCTGTTGTGTTGCAGGCCTCCAGCGGTGGGTTCAGTGCCCATGGATGTGCTGACCCTGGATTGGTCAGGGAAGTTCCTGTATGCCATCCTTCTATTTCCTCTACTGCTGCGAGTTCTTCTAAAATTGAAGAGCCAGCCTGCAACCATGATACTGGTGGCTCCACACTGGGCCAAGCAGCCCTGGTACTCTCTGCTTCTGACTCTACCAGACGACCCATTCGTCTGCCCTCAGATATGCAGCTTACTGACCATGTCCCAAGGCAGAATCGTTTTTCTGAACCTCTAGACACTATGCCGCAAAGCAAGGTTCTCGAAGAGTTCTGCAATTTTCAGTTCTCTGAGGATGTCTTCGAAGTCTTCAAAGGTTCTAGAAAGCTGGCTACCAGGAAAACTTATGCCTCTAAGTGGAAAAGATTTTACTTATGGTGTGCTCCTAGGCAGCCCAATCCCTTGCAAGCAGATCTGCCCATACTCCTGGACTACTTGGTTCATCTTCACACTCTCTGTCTCAGGCCTTCAACCCTCAAGGTTTGCCTAGCAGCTATCTCAGCATTTATTTCTGCAGGGAAAGAGAAAATGGTGGCTTCACACCCCATTTTCAGGATATTTTTTAAGGGCTTACTACACCTGTATCCACCTATTAGGGACTTGGTTCCTTCATGGGATCTGAATGTGTGCATAACCAAACTCAAGGAGCCTCCATTTGAGCCTATGGCTACTGCAGATTTGAAATGTGTCACTTGGAAGACTGTCTTCCTTGTGTCAGTCACCTCTGCCAGAAGGGTGTGCGAACTGCAAGCTCTTTGCATGGATCCTAGTTGCACCATCTTCCACAGGGACAAGGTATTTCTTAGGACCAACAGAACAGTTCTCCTTAAAATAGTGTCCCAGTTTCATCCGAACCATTCTGTCACTCTTCCAGTGTTCTTCACAGAAGGTTCCAGTCCTGGTGAGCAGATGCTGCACAGCTTGAATGTTAAGAGGTCCCTTGGAACACTATCTGGATCGTACTAAGAACCTCAGATCCTTCCACTCATAACTGTTTCTCACATACGGTGAGGTAGGTAAGGGTAGGCCAGCCTCCAAGAGAACTGTCACTCGTTGGTTAGTTTCTTGTATACAGTTCTGCTATGGCAAGACTGGCAAGCAACCGCCACAAGGTCTTAGGGCACATTCCACTCGTGGCACTGCTGCCTCTGTGGCAGCTGCAAGGGATGTTCCATTGTTGGAAATTTGTAAAGCAGCTACCTGGAAAACTGTGCATACCTTTACTAAACACTACTGCTTGGATGTACAGTCCAGAATGGATGCCAGATTTGTCACTGGTGTCATGCAGAACCATTTCCGTAAGTAGGTTCTGTACCCAGCCTCCCAAGTTACTGCTTTGTAGTCTGCATCCGTGTAAGCATAATGAGGGATTCCCAGGACTTGGAAGAAAAAATTGCTTACCATAGTAATATTGTTTCTTCCAAGGGATTTCTCATTCTGCTTACACCTCCCGCCCTACTTCCTCTTCCAGAAACTGGAAAAGATTCTTCAAGAATCCGTGTTTTCTTTGCTGTTGAAGTTACTGCTTGAGCACTTCTTCCTGTTTTCACAGTCAGTTAGTTGCCTGTGGCCTTTGTTTAATCTGCCCTGGACTAGGCGAGGAGCCTAGTCTATTTTATTCGCTTGTTAGTTTAATTAAATTATTTTTCTAGTGTAGGTTTGTCATTATGTTCACATTCTTGCTTTCTGTGTCTCCAAAATAGATCTGCCACCGAGCTGGGCAGCACAACACCTCCACAAGCCTCTCGCCACGTGCCTAATTTTAATATTCAGATTTGTCCTTCACGCGCTCCGGAACAGCTCAAGCCGTCCAAGCCGTTGAGCTAGCTGTATCAGTTTAAGCATGATGACGGATCCCCTGGAAGAAACAATATTACTGTGGTAAGGTAATTTTTTTTCTTCTTTCCCTTTCATGCACCACAGTGCATGTTTATTGTGCTGAGCTTGAGGGCAGGTTTAGGGGCTTTTAATCATCAGTCAGACAAGTTTGTTGGTTAACATCATGCGGCTCCATTGGAATGCTGGGAGAATCCATTGACATTCAGAAGACACATCAGTGTTCTGCTTGTCCATGCAAGACAGGTAAGAGTGCAGTCAGTAGAACAGGTGCAGTTCATAGGCTGGTCAGCAGGAAGAAGATACTGTCACTTGATGGCTGAGGTGGGTCTAGGGGCTCAAGTGGGATCGATAAAAGAGAGTGAGAGAGAGGGTGGCTGTGAAGTAGCATCACTTGATGGCCAAGATACAGCAGAGAGTTCTGCAGCTGTTTGCCTGGGCATGACACGTGTCCACATACTCACCTGAAAACACTATTGCTTGCCGCAGGGGTCAAAAGGAAAGAGAACAAGGATTTCCCAAACACCACCATGTGGGTTCAGGAAAGATTAGGAAAAGGCTAGGATAGTGATGACAGGGTTGCTTAGATAGTCTGAGAAACATAGAAATTGTCTGCAGATAAGGACCACCAGGCCCATTCAGTCTGCCCATAAGCCCTGCACTAGTTTGCAGCTACTGACCCTACCTGGTCAAAGGCTTTTCCCCTTTCCTTACCACCTCTAAGGTTCCCTTATGCCTGTCCCAGGCATGTTTAAATCCCTCCACTATGCTCACTCCCAGTACCTCCTGGGTCAGACTATTCCATTTGTCCACCACCCTCTCCATGAAGAAAAAGTTACTTACATTTCCCCTTAACCTGCCACCTTCCAGTTTCATATCATGCCCCCTCTTTCTTGTACTCATCTTTTATTGGAAGATGCCCCCCAACCTTGTTTATTCCCTTAAGGTACTTGAATGTTTCTATCATGTCCCCCTGATCCATCCTCTCCTCCAGCGAGTACATATTGAGGTCCTTCAGTCTCTCTTCATATGTTTTCTGGTGCAAGCCCTGTACCATCTTAGTCGCCCTTCTGTGGACCGCCCCTACCTGTCAATGTCCTTATGAAGGTGCGCCTCCAGAATTGCACACAGTACTCTAGATGAGGCCCCACCAGTGTTTTATACAATGGCATCACTACCTCCCTTCTTCTGCTAGTGATCCCTCTGCCTATGCACCCCAGCATGCCACTGGCCCTACCTGTGGCCTTTGTACTCTGCTTAGACACCTTTAGGTAATCTGAAAACCCCCAGGTCCCTTTCCTCCTTGGTGATTGTCAGTAACTCCACCTCCCCCCAAAAAAAAATTATGTAGCTCTCCCCAGGGTTCCTTCGGCCAAGGTGCATTATTTTGCAGTTCTTTGAATTGAACCTCAATTGCCACTCCTCAGATCATTTTTCAAGCTTCCCCAGGTCCCTCCTCATTCTCTCCACCCTGTCTGGAGTATCCACCCTGTTGCAGATCTTGGTGTCCTCTGCAAACAGGCAGATAATTCCCTCCGGCCCTGTTGCAATGTCACTAATGAAGACATTTAATAGAACTGGCCCAAGGACTGATCCCTGAGGTACCCTGCTGGTCACCCCCTCTCCCCGTATTGGATCCCATTTACCACCACCCTCTGCTTCTTGTTCATTAGCCAGTTCCTATCCCAGTTTACCACCTTGTGCCCCATGCCCAGACTACCCATCTTGTTTATCAGCCTTCTGTGTGGGACAGTGTTAAAGGCCTTGCAGAAATCGAGGTAGGTGACGTCCGCTGCATCTCCCCGATTTACTTTCTTCGTCACCAAGTCAAAAAAACTCTATCAGATTTGTCTGACATGACCTTCCTGCTGTGAATCCATGTTGCCTTGGTTCCTGGGCACCGTTGTCACTGAGCATAACAAAAAAAAAAATGGATAGTTAGGATAACTGGTGATTTTAAAGGTAACAGGATTTCAGGATATTGGTCCTCAAAATCAGATATACTTAAACCCCCTTTGGATGTCAAATGAGATTTTACGATATTGGATTATCCGACATCTGATATCCTAAAATCCAAAGTCCATTTTCCTTATTATAAAAAAGAATCCCATCCCCCTCCCACCCATGCTAAAAAATGAGCCTCTCCCACTCTGACACAACCCAGTACCTGCCGACTCTATTGTGCAGTAAATCACCGCCCACCCAAAACATCCACTAGCCCTCACTTCTTCCCCCCATGACACTCAAATACCTTATCAGCAAGAAGAGTCGGGTCCTGGGGCAGAACAGCTTGTGCTTGTGTTGAATGTAGGTGTCGGAGGAGCAGGTATTTATGATGGTGTGTCCCTAATAACACCTGATTGGCTGACAAGTGGCCTTTATCTATGTATCTGTCTGTCTGTCTCTTATCTATCTACTCTGTCTCTGGTGGTGTAAGGGGCACTATCAGCTTTTCCCCTACATTTGACTACTTTAAATCTATAAGCTTGTAGCCACACACTTATTAAACATGTACAGTAGAATGCCCCCATAGATGTAAAAATAACAAATTGTACCTGTTTTTATTAAATTTAAATCAAAATCCCCTTTTCACTCGAGACGCCAATAACTGAGCCACCACCGGAAGCATATACTGGATGTGAACGCGCACCATGAACGCTCGCTGTCCCGAAGTGTGATTTGATACCATGACACGCCAACAAGATAATCCCTTTGTGCAGTTCAAATCCAAAAGCGCTCCTGGTGCTTAAAAACCCAAACCGAGCACTCTGAATATCACAATTTATATCTGCAGACTTCAGCCAAAATCCCGCGCATGCGCAAAAGAGACACGGGTGAAGATCCCGCGCATGCGCAGTAACATGCCGCCTTAGCACATGCATGGGATTTCGGCTGAAGTCTGCAGATATAAATTGTGATATTCCGAGTGCTCGGTTTGGGTTTTTAAGTACCAGGAGCGTTTTGGATTAGTAGACTGCACAAAGGGATTATCTTGTTGGTGGTGTCATGGTATCAAATCACACTTCGGGACAGCGAGTGCTCATGGTGCTGCTCACATCCAGTATATGCTCCGTTGGTCAAAGATTGGAGGCCTGAGTGAAAGGGGATTTTGATTTAAATTTAATAAAAACAGGTACAATTTGTTATTTTTACATCTATGGGGGCATTCTACTGTACATGTTTAATAAGTGTGTGGCTACAAGCTTATAGATTTAAAGTTGTCAGAAATGTAGGGGAAAAGCTGATAGTGCCCCTTTAATTCAGTGCTCTTCCCTTCTGGTTATACTTACCTCCTGCAGTACTTGTACTAGATCCTGGGTTGTCTTCCATTTGGGCTGTTTGTTTCTTCCCCTGGTCTGTGCCTAGACCACCACCACTTTTCTGCTGACACCCCACAGGTATCTCCAGTACGGGAGGGGGGTGGAAGACTAGGAACAGGGAGGGTTCTGCCATTTTCTGGGCCCAGAAACATTTCTTATTTGCTGGGGGAATGAAATGAGTGAACCGGGACCCGGTGTCATAATTCTTGGGGACCATTAACTCCCCCCACCTTGCCCACTCTCATGCTCTTGCACAGTGCCATTTTGGAGGGGGAGCAAGTGCCACCTGGTCACGTCATCAGCACTGTTCCCAGCCCACCATTACGGGAGGCACTGAGCAGTGCTTAGGAAGCAACCTAGTCACAGAGTCTGAGTATGTTGCCTCCACTTGGTCACAAAACTCTACTCGCACACTGCTGGCAGTCTGGTGTGGGATGTGAACTGGAGCCTCTGACATTCCCTAAAACCAGTGTCAACAGGCCAAGTTTTAGTACCTCTTAGCAACTTGCTTGGTGACTTGTAAATGTTTATGCATGACCGTAGACCATCAATTGTTTTTACATTCAGTCTTAGTCACTTAGACTGTCTGCTCTCCTTTTTTCCGCAGTGTGGGCTGAACAGTTTGTACTTAAAATGGAAAGTATGAGAATTTAATATTTTCTTAAACCAAAGAAACATTTGTTAGTATAAAGCAAGCATTCTTTTTCTGGCTGTATAGATCTGTTATTGTGAGTTAAAAGGAAAGTGTGACTTTCAGTTTGCACACCACAAAGTTTTCCCAACAGGTGTTTTTTTGTGTCTTAATAGGGCAGTGCTGCTTTTAACAGAGCGTGTTTCCTCTGTGGAATAGTGTTGCAATATTTCTCTTAAAAATGTAGAGGTAGGAAGAGGAAGTCTAGCTTAAAACTGCATGTGGTTGTGCTCTAATGGGCGAGTGGAGACCGCACTGCTGGACCAGCACCCCTTTGAGGCATTATAACTTTCCTGAGCCTCCTTACCATGCTTAGGATGTCACAGCCTCTATGAAGGGTTGGCACATGCAGTACTCACAATGAAAGAAAGGTGAGAATGTTAGTGCAGAAAACATGGTGAAAATGGTGGGAGCCAGTCTGGCCCAGTGGCTTGTTGGAAGTGCACTATGCTGTCACCAGGGGGACTGTGGCTTGTGTGCAGTACCCAGAATCCCAAGCTAGGGGATGGGCACATTGTAAAGATGAGGTGCTTGGCTTCTGGGGAATGAGGGCATGAGCCAACCAGCATTTGCACACATCCTGTTGGAAGACAGTGGAGTGACGTGGCATTTGCCATGAGGGAACCTGCTCTCTGGCTGTCCCATATGCAGGAAGGGTGCTTCCTTGGGAACCAGTAGACTGGAAGAATTATGGGGTGGGGGTGGGGATAAAAAAACACAAATATTGAAGGAAAAATGGTGCCAGACAGTGAAGCGTGGCTATGTAATTCCTCCCTGTAGTCCATTAACCCCAGGATACACACGAGTCCCTGCCTTAGAGAATTCCAAATGATATACACCCCTTGGTGTGGTGGAACAGTTGGGAGAAGGGGGATAGGCCTATCCCAGAAATTTTTTGGCCGGGGGGGAGAGAATAAAAAGTTTAAACCCTGTAGGGATGCCTGATGGCCTAGCGATAGTGTGCTGAAGGGTTGACAATGCTTGGGCTACTAGGACTGAGGAAGTGCCAGCCCATGGTGGTTGGCACCATGTTGCATGGCTACAGCAACTGTGTTGTGCACCAGGGAGCTTGCTCTCCTACAGTTTCTTGTTTTGTGCCAAACTGTGTGCAGTGCTGGTGGGAGGAGGGACAGAACAAGGGAAGCAAAAGCTGGTAGAACATAGTGTGCATAAACATGCCATGATGGTACCTGCCCGATCCCAACGATGACAGTAAGAAGGTTAGAGGATTTCTGGGATGGGAGGTGGTGGGCAGGAAAAGTGAGCTGGGAGCATCTGACCCAGTGTAGCAGAAAAACATTACTTAAAAAATCATGGATCTGCCAGCTAATGCAGTGGTAGCACTACTGCTTACCATCCAGACGACCCTGTTTGTGCCACGAACTGGGGATGTCTGGTGCCAACAGTTGGGATGGGGTTTTGGCATCTCTCTTGAGTGTATCCTGTTTAAGATAGAGAGGGCATCACTTTCCATTGCATAACCGCTCCCTGGTGGCCTAAGGGAAGGATGCATCATGCAGGAAGGAATAATTGGTCTTTCTTGAACAGCCTTTTGTCAGCACCCACCTACCCAGAATGAGGCCAGCAAGGGAGTTCTTAAGATGGGGGTGGGTTTTACGCAGCCTTCTGACGGCACTGACAGGCGTTGTTCTGGGTAGCTCCTCAGAACCACGCCTTGCGGAGGCATAATGAAAGGTTTATTGGGGGGAGGATACTCCAGCAACCCCAGGCACATGAAACAGCCCCACTTCCCATGCCACAGCTCCTGTCTTGTCTTGCCAGCTTCTCCTGGACCTCGACTGTTGAACAAAGTATCCCACTCCTGGCTTGGGGAAATACGGGGGGTGGGGCACCACAGTGGACAAGCTGTGTATTAGGTTTGAGAATTGTGGAGAGGATATCGAGTAGAGGCTGGTGGGCGGGTTACACCGTTGGTTAACTCCTGCGACAGGTAGAAGGGCTTGGGCTGGTGGAAGGAGAACCTGGCAGCTGGCAAGGCGAAACGAGGACAAAACTAGAAAGCAATTAAAAAATAAATGATGAGGAAACATTCTTTGAAATACTGGTTGAAAAATTGTGCTGTCAAGCAGAAAAATTAGTGGCATACTCATAATATGAAACAGGTAATGCATTAGAAAATCTTTTCATGAGAGGAGAAGAACCTGTGTAGTAGTTACAGCAGGGCACTATATTTACACTTTGGTTTGATTCGGAGCTAAATTGAGCAAGAACACAAGGGGAAATGTTCACTATACAACTTGCATAGTGTAGATTATTTATAGTGTCTAGAACATTTCTGCTAAGTTCTGTTTGGTGCTTTAATTGTGTCATGATATTGTCCTGTTTTTTTATTTTGTTATAACTAACCATTTTTTATTGATGACCCTGATAATTTCATCACAGTTCATTAAAAGGCATGCAAGGACTGATCCTTTCCCTTGTGGATCCTTTAGTGGAGGGTTGTGTGTGTGTGTGTCTGTGTCTGTCTCTCCCTCTCTTTTCTCCCCTTCCCCTCAGGAAGTCTTCAAAGAAGCCTTTGAACTCTTGGAATTCCACCCCACTTCTGACACTTTGGATAGCATCTAACCACAGTTGTGGTCAGTTTTCCCACTTTATAATCTCTGTCTCTGCTCAGAAGGATTGGGTTAAGACGTTCCTTCTTGAATGTATTTCTTCACCCTGTGTTTACCTTTGTAGCCATGGTGGCTAGGATGTACTGGAGCATGTTTTTAGATTCCCCAGTGGCATGGGGAGGGTGGGGGATCACTGCCTTTAATGTGGGGCTTCACTACTTTCTTAGAAGTGGTACAGGAGCAAAATGCAGTCCTTTTAGGGAACCACTCTGGCATTGTCATTGTCGCAAGTTGCATAACTGTCCTCGGTAGAAGCAATTGAACAATATAAAGTTGTGTTCTTGCTTCCAACTATGTGGATTAACCGATGAATTGAAGTCACGCTTATTCAGTTGTTCCCATTCGTGCATTAGAAGCTGGATAGCAACTTTAGTAGCACTTAATATTTGTCCCTCTGTCCCCCCCCCGGTAATAGACGGGCACAATTTGCTACATCAGCTCCACCTTGTTTAGGGTTTTTTTGTTTTTTTACTTAGAGATTTACCAGTGTGTCCCTGTTCAGCCCATAACTCGGTGCCTTACCTCCACGAACTACCTCTGAGACATAGTTTCCCAAAAAACAGTAAATTATTTATCAGAAAATCCGCTAGTAAAATTCTCAGTATCGGGACACAGGCACATCCCAGTTGCAAGATCCGCCCCTGTGCCGCCCTTGATAAACTGGGGTGCACATCTACCTCCAGTTTATTTATTTTTATTTATTTCAGTTTGGGATTCAATACCTTTGAGCCATAGGCTCGTTTACAAAGGTTCCAGGTCAGACATCATACAGTACAGAATAAGACAGACAACAGGAATAATACAGTGGTAAAACAGAATCAAGTAAAAACAGTAACAATGACATTCTTGATGGGTACAGTAGCACTAGCTACTTCATATGTAAAATCACTATGAGGATGATGATAATTTTAGGTTCCAGACAGCTTAGGATTCTTCAGGGGGAATTCAGCATCATTACATCAAGAATGGAGGTAGCACATACCCAGTGGCTGTAGTAGGTAGCAGCAGTGTTGGGCAAGTGGGCAGAGGAGGGATTAACAGGCCTGAGCAACAAATGGGGGGTGCAGACAGAGCGAGGCTAGGGATTGGAGTTAGAATAGCAGCCAGGTTAGAAATTGTCAGGGGTGGGGGTGTATTAGGAGGGAAGGATTGTTTGGGGGGCTACGAGATGGAAGGTGTGGGAGAAGAGAAGGGGACAAGAGAAAGGGTGGGGTGGAGGGAGTGAAGTATGTGTGGAGTTTAGGTGCAATGTGGGAGAGAAGGAAAAGAGGGAGGGAGGAAAGGCAAAGTAAATACTGGGGGATGAGTACAGGGCGAGGAAGGGGCCAGAGCGTGTCGAAATCAGGGTGGGGCTGGTAATAAAGGTGACAGAGATACAGAGTCAGAGGACTTGAGGAGCTGGGGAGTGCTGAGAACGGGTCAGGGCGCGCAAGGGCACTCACACTTACATGATGGGGTAAGATGGGCATGGAGACCAGCTTTGAATTTTCCGATCTTGTTGCAACTGAGGAGGTCAGGAGGTAGGTCGTTTATCCACTTAGGACTCCTGTACGACAGGGATCTTTGAGCTATTGAGGTACTCTTGAATGGTACTAGGAGTACGTCCTTGGAGGTCCTCCTGGTGCTGATAGATGGTTGTTCTTTTTTAAATAGACGTGAGGTGAAATTGGGATGAACCCAAGGATGGCTTTCTTACCCACCAGGCAGCTTTGGTGTTGGGCTCTGAGGTGGAGAGGTAACCAACCAGGTGCTTCATAGAGGTCACAGGTAAGGGTCAGGTGATCAGCACCCAGGACCAGCCTACATGCTCTAAGGAGGGTTCTTACCCTATTCAGGATGGTGTCCGTGGCTGCACTGTAGATTGCAAGGCTGTAGTTAATGGAGGAAACCACCAAACTGTAGGTGACTAGCTTTAGAGCCTCAGGTGGCATGTATTGACGGTGTTTATACAGAACACCTAATTTTGCGCTGGCAGATTTGACTAACTGATCAACATGTGTTGAAAAAGAAAGGGAGCTTTCTAAGTGTATACCAAGATATTGGAAGGTATCAGCCTGCTCCAATAAGTCCCCATTGGAGTTCAGGATCTGCAGGTTTTCCACTGTGGTTCTTCCTCTGTGGCAGGGAGAAGAGCATGCTCTTGGTTTTTTTGTAGTTGAGTAGCAGTTTATCACTGAACCATTCTTCAAGTTCGTGGAATTTTGCTTCAAGTTCAAGGGAGATGACTGGGTAAATTAGACCCACTTACAGAGATGATTGCATCATCTGCATAAAGCACTGTGTGCTTGATACACTGTAGGCAGTTGGTTGATGAATATGCTGAACAGGAGTGGTCCCAGGATAGATCCTTGTGGGACTCCAAGAGTCACGTCCATGGGTTCTGATAGTATGCCACTAACTTTAACTTGCTGTGCCCTACCGGGTAGGTAACTCTTGAACCATGTGACTCTGTCCAGTGACAAGCCCATCGAGTGAAGGTTTTGTAGAAGGAGTTGATGGTTGACCATGTTGAATGCCTTGGTGAGGTCAATGAAGATAGACCCCACTGCTAAACCATCACCAAAAGCCTCATATATCTGGGAGGTATAGTCAAGCAGGGCGTTTATGGTTGAGTGATGTTTCCGGAACCCATGTTGTTGCCTACAGAGTCTGTTGTACTTCGTGAAATACTCAGTAAGCTGGTCCGAGACCACTTGTTCCAGTGCCTTGGACGGGAGTGGGGGGAGAATTGAGATGGGCCTGTAGTTGGTTAGGTTTGTGGCATCACCTGATTTGAGGACGGGGTGACAGACGCCTTCTTCCACTTATCTGGGAACACTCCTGTCCATAGTGAGGCATTGAAGACTTTGGTAAGGGGATCCACCAACTCATTGATGGCGAGTGCCACCAGTTTCATGTCAACAAGATCACTCCCTTGTCTAGTGTTGTTTAGAACAGCTTTAACATATTTAAAGGTATCCTGTCAGTTCAACTGTTTGAAATAGAAGAGGGGAACATTGGACACAGATGCGGTGGTGAGACATAGGGTGGAGTGGGTTGAGAGTGGAGCGGGACAGGTATTCCTTGGGAAGAACAGAACTTAGGTCTGAGGCTTGGTTGAAGGCGCGCAGGCCGTCAGTTTCAAGCTCCAAGAGTGTCCCCTCATTAGTGAGTATTAACCCTGGTTGTGCTTTGGAGACTTTACTGGTTTACTTGGTGAATCTCTTTAAAATCGATTGCTTTGACAGAGTGCATCTTTGCTAACAACATTGATCACAGTGGCTGAATCCCTCAACATTTTCCATTGTCCAGCACTGCATCATATAAGCACACCTGCCTGCTGTGTGACCGATCCACAAGATTGTTGTATGCCCTGTCTGGACATATTACAGTTTGCAAGTTCTTGTCAGTCTGTGGAGCCTCCGGTCTCCTGGACTAGGAAGAAGTGTTTTGAAGAACTTCACAAGGGTTTCTGCTAGAAGCTAAAATACCTATGTGAGATGAGTTCCCCATCTTTCAACAGTGTGGGAGCAGTGGCCAAGGACAATACTAGTTAATCAACTATTTCTTATTCCGAAGCACAAGACTTAAAGACTACAAGGACTTTTTTAATTAAATAGCATTTTTCTTTATTGAGCTTCACAGCAAACAACTATAAAGATATTTCTGGCACAGTATTTTACAGAATAATGGTGCAACAGCATGCCACATACATAATTAATTCAGGATAAGACTAACCTGTACACTAATGTAACCACACTAGGAAGCAACATATGAATGGTAGAACAATATTTAAATGGTAATACAAAAAGGAGAGCCTATTCAATCAAGAAAGCAGACCCAACTGCCCATACAATGTGTTGGAATCTATACCAGTAAGTCTGCACCCTCACCCTACAGCAGGTCATGGGATCTACATAATGTAATAGAAACATAGACAGTGCCAGCCCAAAAAGACCATTGGTCCATCCATTCTGCCCATAAAATCCTATCAAACCCAGACGTATTGTCCATACAGGGTTCTAACCTACTCTATCCACCCCCATGCTTCCCACCTTACCGTTATCACCCTAAACCACTAAGCCCTTCACTCTGTCCCAGCCATGTCTGAAACCATTGATAGTTTTGGCACTCACCACATCAACTGGCAGATTGTTCCATGGCTTCACCACCCTTTCTGTAAAATAAAACTCTCACTTCCCTCTTGACCCCCCCAGTCAGTTTCCACTCATGCCCCCGTGTTCTTGATCCTCAACTTGTACTAAGTAGTTCCTCTCAGTTTACCTTGCTCGTTCCTTTCAGGAACTTGAAGGTCTCTAGCACATCTCCCCTCTCTCATCTGGCCTCCAGTGAGTACATGTTCAGTTCCTTGAGCCAGTCCTCTTAAAGTGAGTCTCCAACCTAGATGAAAGCAGCTACCACTCCCATATTGTGGTAGTCTCCCTTCCTGTCAGCTAGCCATGTTGTCATGATGAAATGTACCCCATAGCTTTGAAATATCGCTTGTAAATGTGTTCTGGCAATGGGCTGCCCGATCACTTCTGAGGGCTCCAGTCCTGCTGCCACATCCCCTGTGCTCAAGCACGTAATGACCTGTGCCTAGATAGAGCGCCTCATTAAAGTGAATGGGGATTCTTTTTCCTGTCATTTTTTATGGCTCAGGTTGGTCAGTTGGACAGGAAAGGACACTGCTTGACTAACAAGGACCTTGTTAGTCAAGCGATGTCCTTTTTTCCTGTCCAACTTATGTCTGAGGGGGAGGAAGGGGAAAAAAATTGGAAAAGGCCGGTGCTCCATGGGCCTGTGCTAACTCGACTGCTCTGGCGAAGTCTGCCCCTCGCCACCAGATTTGCCATACCAGGTGGTGGGGGACTGCCTGCACCCCTCCACCTGGCCCTGCCGCGGAGGGAGAATCCACAGGGGAATCTTGGGGGCATACGAGCTGTGGGTCAGGCCGGAGGATGTACCCCTTGAAGCCCGCGGAAGGTGCTATAAATATTTTAAAAGAAAATAGCTTTCAGCAGAAAAGGACCTCTTGGCCCACCTAGTCTGCCCTAAAGTCCCTAACTACTTTGCTACCGTAGACCCTAGTTGATATTAGGCCTTACCCACAGCCCTGTTACTACGTCTATCCCGTGCATGCTTGAAGCCTGTTACTGTTTCGGTGCTCACCACTTTTGCAGGAGGCTGTTACAGGCATCCACCACCCTTTCCTTGAAGAAATATTTCCTGACATCCCCTCTGTCTCCCCTCATTCCAACTTCATATCATGCCCCCTTGTCCTTGAGCATCTCTTTCTGTGCAGTATGCCACCCTCCTGTACCTTATTGATACCGTTGAGGTATTTGAATGTTTCTGTCATCTCTCCTTTTTCTCTCCTTTCCTCCAGTGAGTACGTATTTAATTCCTTGAGTCTTTCATCATAGGTCTCCTAAAATGCCGGAAAAGAATCTGCAATGCTGCAGTCAATGGTAAACAAAACAGTCGTCCTTGGAGAGCACCATCCTGATCTTCAGTACCTCTGATGTTCTGTGAGGCTGGCTTGTCCCTGCCAGGCACTTTCCCAGGCTCTGGGGGAGGGAGTGCTGAAAAAACAGAACCTCCAGAAGCTGGAGGGGCCACTGTGTTGTAAGGAGATGTACGGAGATTTTAGGTGCTTTTACACGCAACTGCCCTTGGAGTGTTGCCATCTGAATTGGCTCCCTCTGCTCCGATAGCACCGTTGCCTGTTGTGTTACATGTGACTGCAGCATTGCCAGTTCTCTTCTAGTATAGGTGTGTTTCCTACTGTGCTGTCTGAGAGCACAGGAAGATAATCTGCTGGGGGGGTGTGGGGGATGAAGTGCTGAACATTCTAGTAACCAGTGGCCAGTGTACTGAGGCTTGTGTCCGATGGGGAGGTGAGCTGAGATGTAAAAAACACATTAATTGGAGTGAGGCACAAACTGCATCTCCCCCCCCAACCCAAACAAAAAACAAACTCTCTTCTCATGCTCTTGGTAGGGTAACCAAAAGATCCCTTATTGATGGTCTTCTGTGCTTGTAAGTCCCTCTCTCAAGACTGAAAGCATGGTATGAGAGGCACATGAATAATTATTTACAGTTTGTCTGAACAAGCAACAAGCTGTTGAGAGTACATTCTGGGCACTGTTCTTTCTCATAGAGGATGGTTTACCCCAGAAGTGGCTTGCAGCATTGCCATTTGTTTAGATGGCAGCTCAGAGTGGCACACAACGCCCAAAACACAACGCGTACCCAGGAAATAAGGGAATGCCTGGAGACCAAATATTCACTTCTGCTGTGGTGTGACTGGCCTTTACTTCACACAAAAGGCAACTTTCTAATTGCTGTGCACTGCTCACAGTGGTGCAAAATTGCTTGTGTAAAAGGCCCTAGAAACTGTCATCTGTATCGTCTGTGTGACTTATCCGCATATGCTCCCCAGTCTTCCGCCTGCTTGTAATCACCCACACTGTCATCAGCACCTTCACCATGCTACCATGAGGAGTTGCCACATGAGCCCTCCATTCCAGCCTCCACTCCTGGCACCCTGGGTTCGCAGTGTGCCTGGTTGCCAGCATGCCAAAGTGATTTCCACCATTTGCTCAGCGCCATGGAGACTGCTGTTGAGATATTTTAACAATTCAATCAATCAATCAAAATCTTTATTTTACCAGGTGAACATCGTTGAGCAAAGCTCATTTTTCAAGATGGACCTGGACAGGATACATAGTCATAAAGTACATTGGACAATAAACAGGGTAAAATAGCATATAATTACAGAGACTAATTGATACCATCATCAAAACTAGACATATTTACAGTGTATAAACATTTCAGTGGTTAATGCACTGGCTGTATGATAACTCTCACCCACCCAACTCAACAACTTGGCCCACTGGCCTCCAAATAGCCTCCATGAACATATGCAGCCTGCTGAAAAAATTCGACGCCCTACGGTGCTGGGCCACGGCACATCAACCTGACATCATAGCCCTGGTAGAAACCTGGCTGTCCAAATCCACCCCTGACTCATTTGTCTCCCTCCCTGGCTGTACCTTATACCGGGAGGACCGAGTAGGCAAACGAGGGGGAGGTTGTGCAGTCTACACTAGGGACACAATTACTGGACAAGCACTCCCTACCCCTGCCCTTGTAAATGGGGCCCAGGCCCTTACCCTCAAACTCACCCCTGACCCCTCTAGGGGCCCTCTCTATCTCAACACTGCCTACATTCCCCCCAAAAAACAGAACCCAGCTCTGGTATCACTAACTGATTATCTGGCCACCCTTCACCATACGGTGGAGCAAATCCTAGTTGGTGACCTTAACATAAACTGGCTCAGCTCCTCCTCTTCCTCAATCTGAGACACATTTGCCACCCAAGACCTGATGCAACTCGTCACCCAGCCCACTAGAATAAACCCAAAAAGAGGAACCAGCACCCTACTGGATGTAGTCATCACCAACTGACCCCATAAAATCCAAAACATCCAGGTCCTACTGGATTCCCTAAGTGACCACTCCCCTGTCCTATTTCTTTGGGCAGTCCCCAATCCCAAACCCAAAGCACAGCCCACCCTCCGCAGGCGCCTCCACCCTGGTGGGCTGAAAAAACGTAGACAGTTTCTCACTCAGATAAACTGGTCCCCCATTCAGCATGCACCCGACATTGACACTGCCCTCGCTTTCTTCTCCCAAACCTTCAACGAGGCCTGTGATCTCTTTGCACCCTTCACAAAAATCCAATCCAAAAAACAGAATGCACCCTGGGTCAGCCCTGCCCTCCTACAATTGCTCAGAAATCGAGAACCTCTGGCACCTTGCCATTGAAACGGGCCGGCTGTCTGATAGACAATCATACAATGCAGCCCGGAATAAGTGCTCTTGGGTGGTCCGAAAAGCCAAGGCCGACCATTACCAGGCCACCCTCACCTCCTTCTGGGGCTCTGCCCGGAATTTCTGGGATAATATTAAACAATTAAATGGTAAGTCACGCTCCCCTTCCCCATCTCAGCTCACTAGTGATGGTACTACCTCCACCGATCCTGCCTTCATAGCTAACTGCCTAAACACTGCGTTCACCGACCTTAGCTCAGTCCCCCCCAGTAATTTCATTGATCCTCCCCCAAACCAACCTCCCCCTGTCCGCCACCACCCCAGCTTCCACCTGCGCGAGGTGTCTGCCCAGGAGGCCAGACCCATCCCAATCAAAGCTTTAAATGGCAACAGTCCCGGCAGCGACTCACTGAGCCCCAGTATCCTCAGGCTGGTGCTAGATGAAGTCCTTGCCCCGCTCACCAGCCTACTAAACCGTTCGCTCTGCCTGGAACAATTTTCCACTGCTTGGAAAACAGCCATAATCACACCCATTCATAAAGGAAGTGACAGGTCATCGACCAACAAGTACCGACCAATCTCCATCCTCCCCCCCCCCCCAAAAGCTCTGGGAAAAATGGTGGCCATTCCAATCACTGAACATCTGTCCAAGCATAACATCTTATGCCCAGAGCAGCATGGCTTCCGTGCTGGCCACAGTACCAGCACTGAGCTAATTGAATTCTCCAATTTCCTTCACTGCTCCCTGGACACCAGCTCCCTAGCTGGTGCAGTGTTCATTGACCTATCAAAGGCTTTCGACACTGTCTCCCACCCACTTCTGCTGAGCACCCTCTGCCACACTGACCTCTCTGCTGGCTCTCTAGCATGGTGCTCAAGCTACCTAGACGCTCGGTCACAGTGTGTTAAAATCAATGGGACACTCTCCGATACCCGTCCCATGCACTCAGGGGTTCCCCAGGGCTCCATCCTGGGTCCCTTCTTCTCACTCTATCTGAACACCCTGCCTAGTGCTTGCTCTGGCAAAATGCTTCTGTACACTGACGATGCTGTCATTTTTGCCACCCGCCGCAATCCCATCTCCCTTCAGGAATCCTACAACAGCCCTTCAATGAGGCAGATGCCTGGTTTAAGGAGCGCAGACTCATCATTACTCTTAAAAAAAAAAAAAAAAAAACAAAGCTATGCTTTTTGCCCACCCCCAAAACAAAGCTAGCAACCACTCACTCCACATCCTTCCTAGTACCAAACAACCTCTGGAACAAGTCTGCTTCTACAAATACCTAGGGATTACCTTTGACTCTGCCCTCACATTCCACGACTACATTGATGCCCTTGCATCCACCACCAACATATGGCTTGGCATCCTCTTCCACCATAGAAACTGCCTCCCCCCAAATGCTCTCCGGCTCGCTGTTACGTCCTCAGTACTGTCCCTTGTAGACTATGGCTTACCAGTCTATGGTGCTGCCGACACGACTGCCCTCAAAAAAATTCACATAACCCTAAATAAGGCTTGCAGACTGATTACTGGTGCCCCCAGGCTTACTCACACCTGTCAACTGTATGATGATGCCAAACTCCTGACCCTTGATGAACGGCTCACTATCATACCTGCCCTCACTAAAAACCCTACTGGCTCCTCCTCCAGGGGTGACTGCATCCATCCACCGGATCCCACCTACAGTTGCAACACGGTCTTCCAACAAGTCCGCTCTACTGGTCCCCAGGTCAAGAACCACTCATGCTCAGAGGTCCTTCTGCTACAGAGCCTCTTTCTGGTTTAACTCTCTCCCTGCCCCCATCACCAATGCCACAACTATCTCCAAATTCAAAACCACCCTTCGAAGTCAACTCCTCAACACTCATAGCTGCTCCTGTCTCTGAATGAGGCCCGACCTCGACCTCTCCACCCATGACAATGCCCGCCGGGCGGCTCTCCTCCTATCCCACCCATTCCCAGCACACCATACCTAAGTATAACCTGGCTAGTTCCTGCTGTCTTATGGTAATGCCAGTAAATTGCTCAACATATGAAACCAACATGTGTAAGAACTATTTCAATTACCTGTACCCTGTAACTCAAATGTATTTTGTTTGATCACAGTGTGACGTGGCGCCTCTGATGAACGCCTATTTGAGAAAACCTGTACTATGTAATCTAAAATGCTATGTATGTCCTCAATGTGACGAGGTACCTTTGGAAACGAGCCCCTGGCTCAAAGGTTGTAAACTGATTCTCACAAATAAATAAATAACTGTACCCAAGTAAAAGTATAAAAGCCTATAGCTAACAGAGGAGGGAGGAGGAAAACTAGTACAGCACCGGGTCTTAGGATGGTGACTGGGGAGGAAAGTAGAGCAGCAAAACAGATGGAGAGGAAGTGCCAGGGAGTAAGGAAGTGGAGAAGCCTAAAAAGTACTGATGCAGTGGAGCAGTTTTTCAGAGCATATGTACTTGATAGTGGGTAACAACTGCTTTATTTAGAGGATCCTCTCAGTCCCAAACACCAGGAAGTATAACTGTTACCATGCTGTCTATCTTTGGCTGCTGAAAACATTGTCTTGCTTTGTCAGTTGCCTCTGAGTCTCGTAAAGATTTTTATTTATATCTGGTGTCTATGTATCTGTCTTGCGGTCACTTATTGGGCCACTAATCGCACCAGGATCTTTTTGCCTCGATTCGTCTCATCTGGCTCACTTTTGTATTATAGCTGTCAGAACTAATGAGCCAGTTTTTGTTTTTCTCCTTTTCCACTATAAAAGTCATGGCATATCTGTTGTAATATACTGTACGTTTCCAGTTAAAACCGTATGTGTTGGTGCATGACTGTGGTACTGAGACATTTTAATCCTCTGTTAATGACTTCAAAGTAAATTGTTTTAAGTAATGAATAAGACATGAGATACTGTGGTGTATTCCCATTTAACACTGAACTTGAAGCTTCAACTACCAAGAAAGATGGTGGAGTATAAACTATCCTCTTGAGTGTCTTGTTCCACTTACAGAATTTTTTTTTGTTTTGTTTTAATGATTTTTTTTTGTGAGTTTGAAGGCTTTTGTCAGTGAGATGCATTGGATGTGAATAGAAATGGTTTTGTGGCTTTACAGTGAATTAGGGGACTATGAATAAACATTAGGGGAGGGCCAGGACTATGCAGAATGTTACTTCTGTGTCAGGTGACCATGCTCAGCCCTTTTTCCGAGTCTGAATTCTAGCATGTCAGAAGGAAAAGTCTTGCAGCTTCAGTTGGTGAGATTTAAGACATTATATTGCTAGTTTGTGTAATGAAAAAGTTTTTAATTTTTCATTGGAGACCCCTGTGGACCTGCAGTCTCTCTGCAGGAGCAATGCCAAAAAGTGCAAAATCGTGCACCTAGGACATAGGAACCCCGATGCTGATAGGCTGGGGTGAGAGGTACAGACAGTCTGACAGGAAAGGGACCTCAGAGTTGTTATATCACAGGACCTCAGTGTGGCAGTGCAGTACAGCAAGGCTGTAGGCAGGGCTAGTGGTATGCTGGGGTGACTCAAATAGGAGGAGAGATGTGGTGGTGCCGCTGTATCGCTCTCTGCTATACCCCCACCTGGAGTACTGTGTTCAGTTTTGGAGGCTGCACCTTAGAAAGGACACAGAGTGGAGGTGGTCCAGAGGAGGGCAGCTAAAATGGTGCATGGTTTACAGCTAAAATGTACGTGTCTCTCTGATGCTGCAACTAGCTGGTTCAGCTCTTATCTAGTGGGAAGAACTCTATCTGTAAAAATTGGCGAGTCCCTGTCCACCCCCTCCCCATCAGTACCGGCGTCCCCCAAGGCTCCGTCCTTGGTCAGTTACTGTTCTTCATACTCCTTAATGACCTTCCCTTTGCCTGCTCGTCTGCGGCCACCCACATGTACGCAGATGATACGGTCCTGTTTGCCTCTGGGCATTCTCCAGCTGAGTTAAGAGCCAGGCTCTAAACTGATTTTGATACTGTCCAACTTTGGTTCAGCTCAAATCAACTATCACTTAATTGCCAAAAAAAAAAGAAAAAAAGTCTCTTATGTTCTTTGGAACGTCACTTACCAGGCTCCCTACCCTCCCATCTTTTCACACCCTGGATAGGGTCACAATTGATGTGCCATCATTTAAATATGTAGGGGTCTAGCTCAACTGACACCTTGACTTTTCAGAGCACGCAGACGCCATGTAAAAAAAAAAAACTCCAACCCAAGCTTGATGCTCTTGTGACAGGATTGAATAAGGCCCTGTCCCATTTGTCATGCAGAAAGTTGAATGCAAGGATCTGTCTGTCTTCTCCTTTTATGTCTATCTGTCTGGTTGCGCAACAAAATTTTCTCGTGAGACCTAGGAACTGATCACTCTGACCATCTCGCAATTCTCCACCTCTCATCTCTCTGCCTTCACTTGCTGTTTCTATCTTTTCTCCCCCTTGCATATCTGCAGTTAAAAAAAATATATGTGAATCTGTATGTAATACTGGGATCCCTTTGTTTGAAATGTATATAATTATACTGTTGAAATTATTGCAAAAAGCTATTTGGCATTTAGGGGATTAACCTGAGATGCAGTTTGAACGCCTCTCAGGTTTGTTTGCGAACTCTTTTGCAGAGCTGTTACAGGGGGCCAACTTAGGACATTGTTCTATTTGCAAAGAAACTGGCAAACATTTTGTGAGAAACGTATATTTCTTAACGAGTTCCCAGGTAAAGACTTGCAAAAATATTGCTGCTCTTTTTGTTAGAGTGAGAGAGAGAGACTGAAATGTGGAATTAGATGTACCCTGAGACGAAGGACGTTTTCTCTGTTTGTACTGCCTTTGTAAATAGTTATATTAAACAATTTTTATTTTTTATTTTACTGTTATTGATGATAAAATGCTACTTGTGAATTTTGAAACTGCTCCTGATTTTCCTGTGCTTCCTGACAGCTCTGTTTAGGCATAAAAGCTGCATCCCTCTACCTTCCTGACGAGATATAATCACTAAAATGATCCTTCCCATCCTTGATTATGGTGGCATAGTCTATGGCACTGCCCCAAAGTCCACCCTGGCCAGACTGGACCCCCTCTTTCACTCCTGCTGTTTTGTCCTGGATTGTCCACTCCGCACTTACCATTGCTCCCTGTACTCTGCGCTCTCCCTACTCTCCCTGGTTGACTGTGTACCAACCACTGTGCCTCCTTCCTTTCCAAATTCTGGCAGGCATCACTTCCCCCTCATCTCACCTCTCTACTCTTCCCCTCTGCCGCCCCACTCCTCATACTCACTCTGTACTTCAGGCTATCATTCCCTCTCACTCCCCTCTCGTAAATCCCTTGCTGGTCAGGCAGCCTTCTCTGTCTGCTTTCCTAAAATTTGGAACTCTCTCCCCCTAGCCATTCACTCTGCAACCTCCAAACGCGCACTCTCATCTCTGCTTCCAAGTCCACACTGCTCCATCCTGTAATTGCCCATAGTCATCATAGCCGTACACCGCTTTGCTGTCTTTCCCCTCTACCAGTTTTTTCTGTACTCATACCAGTATTTCTCTGACTGCCTTTTCTCCACTCCTACCTTTCTGTTTTTTTGTTTGTATTTTTTCCATACCATTGCAGCATGGAACCCATGTCACGGGCTGGGTGTGCATCCAACCGTGGCTGGTCCTTGCAGGGTTTGCATCCCTGAGGGTCGAAGGACTACCTCTCTCCCTATCTCTCCCATTTTCCTCTCTCCTCCCTCCTTCCTTTTCCCCCCACTGTAGCTGCTGTTCTCCCCACTCATTTCTCCTTTCCTGTTCAGGCCTGGAACCCAGGACATGGGCTGGGTGTGTATCCAGCTGTGTCTGACCTTTGTCAGTTTGCATCCCAGAGGGTCCAAATGATCTGCCTGTTCCTCATGCTTTACCCTTCTCCCCTTCTTATTTCCCCCATCTCTGTCTCCCCCGCCTGCTTCTTAATAATCCTTGCCTTTCTCCACCCCCTGCCCTTCTGTTCTGCAGGGCCAGGCCTGCCCTCCTCCTTGCAGTCTCTACCCTCCCTTCCATCCCGTGCACAATGCCCTCATCTATATATTTTTTTTCTTCTCGAGACCTGCCACCTGCACCAGCCTTGTGCTATAAATAATCTGTCGAATGTATCGTCTAGCGCATATACTATCCTGATGTACAAAGATATGCACTATATTTAATCCTCTGTATAGAAACATAGAATTTGACAGCAGATAAGGACCGCTTGGCCCACCCAGTCTGCCCATTTCCCTACCTAATGGATAAGCTGCAGATCCTAGTTAACCAGCAGCCTACTTCTTCCTGCCTCACCCCTAGAATTGCCTTATGACTATCCCATGCATGCTTGAATTCCACCACTGTTTTGACTCCACAACTTCCTCCGGAAGGCTGCTCCATGCATCCACAACCCTCTCTGTGAAAAAATACTTCCTTAAATTACCTCTGAGCCGCCACCCCCTCTATCTTCAAATTGTGCCCCCTTGTTCTTGCATGCCTCTTTTTTTTGAAAGATGCTACCCTCTTGGACTTTAATTCCCTTGAGGTACTTGAAAGTTTCTATCATGTCCCCACTCTCCCTCCTTTCCTAAATTATATGTTATGTTTGTAGTAATTACACCTGTTGTACTTATCCCATCCCCCCTGCCCCCCAGAACACATCTGAAAACGAGCTGTTATAGCTCAGTATGCCTTTCCTAGTAAAACGTTAAATAAAGGCAGTGTCATCTTAACCTTGTTTTCTAGGACTTTGAGATCATCTCATCATTTTATTTTACAATTTATTTACCCATTGTAGCCCAGCTGAAATGCACCATCCTGTTTGTAGTGTAGCCTGCTACTACCCATTTCCACAACTGGGTGCACAGGAGCACTGGAAGGTTTTGACTTGCCCAAGGTCGCGCAGTGAGTATTTGCCGCTGCTGAGGTTTGAAAATGTGATCTCCCGGTCTCAGGCCTGTGCTGTAACCAGTAGACCACACACTGTCTCCTATGATGCTGTAGATTTATTGATCTTTTGCAAGTTTCAAACTTGTTTATCTGTGTCTTTCAGAAACATAATTGTTTACAACTGACATCACAATTGCTGGGCTTCTTACATCAATATGTCCGGTTAAGGGTCTCTTGCATAAAGGTATTGTGAGGTCCGAAAACAGTTGATATCTTACAGTAGGAGAAGGCGGAGCCACAACCTTGCCTACTATTTCAGATTTGTTGACAGGTTGGGTACAGAATTTAAAGGTGCAGAGGAGGTTTCTCTGCATTCGCACAAATTCTGTCCAAGAGGCACTACTTCCTGAGAATGGTGATAGAACAATTCTGTCTACACATTACACAAGAAGGATCCCAGAGGGAGGCAAACAGTTGTGGTAAATTATATGCAGTGATGATGTGATGGTCACCTGGAACCTGAGCTGAAATGTGACGATGAATCCCTCTTTATTATTTATTTTTATACTGGAGTTCATACTGGATGAATAGGAAAGTCAAGAAATCAAGGCCCATATAGACTTCCCCCACAGTTCAGTTATGGTAACAAGCGTCATCAACTTCAAAAAAGAACTTGTCCTATCTATTTTTAAAGATACTCAGAATTTCAGCTTCCACCACCTCTTGAAGCAGTCTATTCCACATCCTAATCACCCTACACTTAAAACCCTTCCTTCTTTGTTCAGTCCTACTCGTTTTTCCTCAATTGCGTATCGTGCCCCCTCAATTAATATTTCTCCCTAATCACAATCCCAACTCAGATTTAAGATCCTCATCTTTCATTGACTAATATAGTAACAATAAGTCCCCCCCTTGCCCTTCTGTTCACTAATGACCACAGTCCCAGTCTTTCCAATCTGTCCTCATATGACATCCCCTCCCCCAAACCTGAAATCGGTCTAGTAAACGATCTCTCTGGCCTTTCCATTAGTTTAATGTCCTTCACAAAAAAGGGACCAGCCACAGTAGAGCAATAGTCCAAAACGGGCCTTACCAAGGACCTATACAATGGCAATAAAACCTCACCACTTCTTGAATAGAAACCCCTCCTACAGTTTGCCAACTGCATAGCTTTATTTGATGTGTTTGTACTATGAACCCCATTCTTCAGGTCATTTTGGATATAGACCCCCAAATCCTTCTCGCACTCTGAAACCTTAAGACCATGCAAATAGTAGGTCTGCTGAATATTATGTCTGCCTAAATGCATAATTATGCATTTATCCTTATTAAAGGTCATCCCATTCATTTTTGCCCATTCTGTAATATGAATTAAATCCTGTCCCAAGATCAGTCTGTTATTGAATGTATCCGCTACTCTCATTATTTTAACATCAGCAAATTTTATTAATTTTTATTCTTATTAAGTATTCCCAAATCATTTATAAAAATACTAAGCAATAGTGGACCCAGCACTGAGCCCTGGGGCACTCCGCTCCCCACCATCAGTGTTTCAGATAGATGACCCAGTATTGTTACTTGCTACTTTCTATTTGTCAACCACTGTTCAACCCATCTTGCAATAATTGTATCTTCCCCCATGCTAATACGTTTTTCAATTATTTTATAGTGTGAAACTGTATCAAAAACTCTACTAAAATCAACCATTACCATATCTACATTTTTTTCTTCAATACACTTGCTGATGTAATCATAAAAGGTAATTAAGTTTGTTTCACACGACCTACTAGACACAAAACCATGCTGATTTTTATCTATTAAACCTCTGTTTATCATACTTTCGGTAATGGCCTCACTCAGCACCCCTTCAGTAATCTTCCCCACAGTCAAGGGTAAGCTCACAGGTCGATAATTTATTGCCTTGCTCCTTTTCCCTCTCTTATATATTGGCACCACATATGCCAACCTCCACCCTTAAGGCACCACACCTTCTGCCATTGATTTTTGGCCCAACTGGGTAATAACTGGTGTCAAAACATCCCCCAGCTCCTTCAGAAAGTATGGATGGATCCCATCTGGTCCTGCCGCCTTATCAGCCTTCAATCTCCTGATTCTGTTTATCACCTTCTCCTTGGTGGTTATAGTTTTAGAATCTAGATTACCTATACTCAAACTGCCTTCATCTATAACAGTATGTTTCCTAACACAGCACTGAAACATCTACTAAATTCACTTGCCATATCTCTAGCCTCAGAGGTCACCACCCTATTAATATTAAGTGGACCAACTGTACTCCTTCCTCCCTTACTGCTATTCACATAGGCATAGAAACTTTTTTTTATCTTTATTAACTGCTAATCTAAACTCAAGCTTTTTTTTTTGAATTTCTAATTTCTTTCTTTAGTCTCTCTTTAATACATTCTTATATCTATTCCTAGATGCTACTGATTTATTTGTCTTCATTTTCTGGAACATTGCTTTCTTCTTTCCACACAATCTTATTATAACTCTGTTTAACCACGGTGGCTTTTTACCTTTATGATTATAAGTCTTCCTTCTTGGAATGTGGGTTTCTATTATCTCATTTATTATATCTAAAAAAAACTTCCATGATTCTTCCATATTCAGATCCTTCATCATACCGTCCCAGTTGACTCTACTCAACTTTTCCATCATTGCTCCATAGTCACCCTTATTATAGAGAAACTGTACTATATTTCCCTTTACTGGCTTAGTTTCCCAGTCCATCATGATCATAATAAAATTATGGTCGCTATTACCTTATTGTGGTTGGATACTAGTCTGCTGGATAACATCGGGTATGTTTGACAAAATAACATCCAAAACAGGGTTTTAAATAACTGTTTAGCAGTTTGTTTACTAACTGTACAGAAAGCATTTATATAGGTTTTCTAGAAGTGTTATGTTAAACACAGTGAGGCAATTGCTATGCATTTTCACAGTGTTTGAGAACTACTATGAGCAAAACGCTAATCAATTTTTAGAGTTAAATAAAATCCTGCAAAATATCACTTCCTTTTGTAGCCTCCCGTATACATTGTTGAACTCCCACCGCCATTAGTTCTTCCTGTACCCTACAGGCTAAGCTATTACCCAACTGTTTCCCCCACTCAATGGCAGGCATGTTAAAATCCCCCATTAATACAACATTTGTGTTTTCAGCCAAGCTAACAATATACTCGGTGAAGGCTTTAGCCTCCTCCATACTAGTATCAGGTGCTTATAAAAAAACTGAAATACTACATTTTTCCCACTTAATACCCAACAGCTCAATAGTGACAATTTTGATACTACCTGAATCTCTAATTTCCTCTATATCCCTAACTTCTATTCCATCCCTGATTTAAAAAAAAAAAAAAAAAAAAAAGCCACTCCTCCTCCCCTTTTCTCCTCTCTATTTTTTTTAACAGTCTATAACCAGGAATGTGCTAAAGACATAAATTCTCATTATCCCACCAGGTTTCCACTATCCCCACCATGTCCAACTTTTCATTTCTTATTATTGCCTTTAATTCTGCCATGCCAGCTGCAGTTAAACTTCTGGCATTACAAAACATAACCTTAATAGCTGACAGCCTCTTTCTTTTTTCCTGAACTAGGAGCACTATATGCCATTTTATCATTTAAACAATTTTTTATCTCCTGCCACAATCTCATCCCTCAAATCCTACTACCCTTAAAATTCAAGTGCAGCCCATCCTTACAATATAACTCCTTTTTTATCAAATGTCCCCTAATGCCTTATAAATTGATAACCCCTAGTTTTGGTCCATTTATTCAACCATTCATTAGTTAAGGCAATTCTCCTACTTATTAATTTATTTATTGGATTACAAAATACATTTGCGCTAGAAGCTCATTTACAGAGGTTCCACGTCTTCTTGGTACAGACATACTTGACATATAATTAAGTGCGTAGGGTTACAGTGCATAGGAATGAAACTTTCCACGTCAGAAGTTCAGAATAGAACATTTCCCCCACAGCCTTTTGTTGTGATAATTTAAGTCTGAATTGCCCAGCAGAAACGCTTGTTCCTGCCTAAATATTAACTCCTGTGCCATCCTCTGTCTCTTCCCAGTTGAAGCTCCCTGTTGGAAGCCCTCGTTGAGAGCCAGGGTTACTTTCTGCCATGGCGGCAGCAAACTCTAGCCTCCAGGGACCAGAAAACCGAGGGACACAGCCAGGAAGGTACAGGAAAGCCGCGAAAATTTATGCCCACCCCGCCTGCCCCTCCTCGATGTTATTTTTATAGGCATTTTCCCGCCAAATTACAATTCCTGCCCCAACGCCTACGCTATCCAGTAATCTGTCTCATTGCCACTGCTGTACTGCCAAATCAGCAGCCCTTCCTATTGTTCTCCCTGCTACTACACTGTTGTTTCCTAGTTCCATTTAATCATCAACCTTGCTTTCATAATGGGGATCCCTTTGGATACTCCTGGCTATGTTCTTCATGTTGTTCAGGGAAAAGACATCCTCCCTGCCACTGTCACACTGAAAAGTCGTCCCACCTCCTAGTCTCGCTATTTCACCATTATTAAAGAAGGACCGGATCCGCTCTATGCACTACCTATGCCACAATTTAACCAGTGGGGTAACCTCCATGTGGGGCATAAATTGCTCTATCAACATATCAGCTCGGTACCCCATTATTGGGTATACAGTTCCCCATTATGCCTGACCACCAGATTGCTATTGAGTGTATTGGCACGAACCATAACCCTGACTGGCTCATCTTAAACAGAAGCCCTGAATAGAAAAGGAGGACCAAAGATAGTCTCCTCATTTTCTCTCTTGAAGCCCTTATGAAACTTTTAATTTTTTCCTGATCTGTGTTGGAAATGTGGAAATTAACCCGGATCTCCACAGTGCATTACCTCACCAGCAGACTTAGCCTCGACAGTAGGTCTAGCTTTCTGCATATCAATGCCTGCAGTCTGCTAAAAAGCTCACGTTGATACAATCCTGGGTTGCCCATACTTTGCCAGACTTTCTTGTGGTATCAGGAGACATCGACCCGCCACAGCAGACAGAGACATAAACTTACCCAATTATCAAATATTCGGAGCGGATCGCCAGACAAGGGGTGGGGAGTTGCTATATATGTCAAATCCAATATATCTGTAACTTGTTTAGATGCAACATCTATGCCCAAAGAATTCAATGTCTATCCCTCAAAGTGGGTTTCTCCAACACTGCAGCATTTCGTAGTTGGCTGCTACAGGCCCCCTTCAGCGGATCATAAGCTTCTAGCCCACCTGGGAATCAAATCAAGATGGATACTGAAGAGACCATAATCCTAGGTGATCTAAACCTTAATTGGCTATCCAAGGCCGCGGCTCCTTTAGTATCATTTTGTGATACATATGGTTTTTCACAACTTATATATGAACCAACAAGAATCAACAAAAAAAAATCTGAGCAACAGCACATTACTTGACATCATGCTGGTGAACAAACCCCACCTCTTCACGCACGCTGGAGTGCTGTTCAGCGACATAAGTGACCACTGCCTTATTGCTGGAATAAGGTCATCCGGTAAACTAACACCCCCAGCTAAATTCCTACTGAGGAGATCCAAGAAAACTTTCAACTCTGAGGCATATCTTCATGATCTAAATCACTCTACAAGATGGCAAGAGTTCTACCTAGCAGACTCAATGGAAAAAGCTCATCAGGTGTTAAATAGCATAATACTAGATGCCCTTAACACTCATGCACCAATTACTAGAGTTTGAATTAAAAACAAATCTTGTCGTTGGTTTTCACCTGACCTTAAATCAGCCCTGCTTGAGAGATAAGCTTTGGAAAAGGCAAGGAAGACTAAGAACCCAAATGACTGGTTGATATTTAAGAAAGCCAGGAATAGCTGTACCAAGAAAGTACAGGATGCTAAGGCTGCCTACTACATGGCTGAACTCGACTCCTCATACCACAATCCTGCCAGGTTCTGGAGCACTATTAAGGGCATAACGGGACAAGATCCTAGCACTTCACTACCAGCTCAAATGCACCGCAACAAGGTGACAATCTTGGACAGAATGGAAATACTGGATGCATTCAATAATCATTTTACAACCACTGGCCTTGCATTTGATACCTCTCCAGCCAATCTGCTACGTGCTAAGTTAAGCTCCCAGTATACAGGATCTCAGTTAGCTGAATCCTCCTTCTCCTTCAAACCGATTCTGTTGAAACAAGTGGAGGATCTAATCTCGCAGATGGATATAAAAAAAAGTGCAGGTGCTGACTCCCTTGACCCCTACTTTCTAAAGATTGCAATGCATGCACTTACAGTTCCTTTAACACACCTTTTAACTTGTCCTTAAATCTGGTTCTACTCCTGCAACTTGGAAAACAGCCCTAGTTTTCCTCTACTGAAATCAGGGGACCCCATGGACCTTAACAACTATAGGCCAATCTCTATCCTTCCAGTACTATCTAAGCTGAGAAAACTGGTAAGCATCCAATTAAGAGATTACCTTGAAGAATCTAATCTTTTAAATCTAGCACAATCCTGGTTTCGTCTAAGCATAGTACTATTTCTGCACTGGCTAAAGTTACAAACGATTGGCAAACCGAACTGGATAAAAAGAATAGCGTTTGTGCTGTATTCCTTGATCTAAGCAAGGCATTTGATATGGTGGACCATGAGCTGCTACTGTCTTCCTTGCACTCCATAGGCTTGGATCCATCCTCCCTTACATGGTTCAGGTGTTACCTAACAGGAAGAACACAGCAAGTGAAAGCTGAAGGAGACCTATCTGTACTAAAACCACTTCTAAGAGGAGTTCCACAAGGATCTATCCTGGGCCCTATCCTTTTCGCCATTTATATTAACAATATTGATTCGAATCTTTCCAAAGCCGCTGTACACTTGTTCGCAGATGACACTGTTTTATATGTCAGCAACCCATTGCCTGCTACAGCTTGTGAAGTTCTACAAACAGAATTCTCTATACTACAACAACAATTATTGGAAAAAAAGCTTCTTTTAAATGCAAAGAAAACAAAAGCAATGTTTTTCTCCACCCAAAGCCATACAAATCCCTCATTACTAAACAACCTCCCCCAGCTATCCACTATCCTTGGTGAAAGCCTTGATTATGTAGGAAAATTCAAGTATTTGGGGGTGTGGATAGATAGCAAACTTGACTACACAGTTCATATTGAAGAACTTTTAAAAAAGCTTTGCCAGAGACTTGGTCTATTTTTTAGAATAAGGCACTTTCTAAACAGAGATTCCAAAATGAGGTTGGTCCAGGCCACATTTCTCTCAGTAACTGACTATGCAGACTTCCTCTATAGTCACTGCCCTATCTCCTACCTATGCAAATTGGATACACTATACCACAGAGCTCTGAGGTTCATAACAGATCTACCATTTAACACTCACCATTGCTTTCTCTATGCAGCAGTCGGTTGGACATCTCTACATCTCAGAAGAAACAGAAATGCTGCAGTGTGGGCATACAGAATTTTGACTAAGATGCTTCCAAACTATATATTAGACTGCTCTCGCACAGGCCACAGCTGGCACCTACGCCCTAAGAAGCTACAATTTCATTATGCTCAAAGTGCCTAAAGTCAACACCGCATGGGAGATCTGCTATCAGCTATAATCTAGCTATATCATGGAACACTATTCAAAAGTCCTTGAAGCTGATCAACCGGTATCCTTAACATCCTTCAAGCATCTATACCTAAGTCTCTTCCTGAAAATGCAATTGCTTCCACAAGTTCTAGTTTATTAGCAGTTCTTTCCTTCCCCTCTCAGGCTGCCATCATATCATGGCAATCACTTCTAAATTCATCTCCACAGATACCTCACCCCTGGCTATAATATTCTCCCATTAACTCCAGGCTCCTCCCTTAGCCCTTATCACTGCATTTCACCTCCCAGTTCTAGCACCAGCCCCTGCTCTAGTCATGCGTACCCCTTCCTACCATGTCACTTGTCTGTCTGTGACCACCTCTGTCAGTCATCCAATCACTATTTCTCTTTGTCCACATTGACTTCCCTTGGATCTTTGGAATCTTGGGTATATCATGTTGAATGTATGCCATGTTTACTGCCAATGTTGATATGTATATACTGGTTTACCTAGAGTGCATCTCATATGTTCCTACCATATCCTGTTATGTTTAAACAATTTCTGTTCTTGATTTCTGTATATAAGTGTTTTAATTATTCATGTACATATACCAATTATTGAACCTTGATTACTGTATATAAGTATATACGTGTTTTAAATCTTCCTATACATGTACCAATTATTGAACCTTGACCATATCAGGTCCATCTTGCAAATGAGCTGTGCTCAATGATGTTCGCCTGAATAAATAAAGACTTGATTGATTGATTTCATAATGGGTTACAGAGAAGGTGAGATGACAGTTGCACATACCTTAAGGATACAGCAAACTAGGACAGTTCGTTGTTAAAGTGGGTACATACATGTAACTATTATACTCATTTCGGTGTCTTTGGAAAGATAAGTGAAGCACAGTGCAGTGCTGGCAAATGGAGATCTTACTTCGAGAGGGCTCTTGCAGTAGGTAATTACATTAGGACTGAAGCCGGCAGATGTCGGGACCGCAGGGGAAAATTTCTAGCTAGCAGTCTCTGGCGGGGGACCCTTGCCACGTCAGGTGATGTCCGTATAAAGGGGCGGTCCCCCATGCCCGCCTTCCAGTTCTTTCCTGCCATTGATTTGTGAAAGTGCCTCGCGGTTAAGTTCCTTTGCTCATTCTAACATTGGTCTTGTTTACCGAGGTGTTTTTTTTAATTTTATTTCTTCCTTAAAAATGCAGAGTGTGTCTTCCCCGACACCCTCTGATTTGCATAAGAACAAGCGCGACTGATGCAGATCCCAGCTACCGCATAAGGACGGTCACTCCCTGTGCCTCTTCTGCCTAGGCCCGCAGTACCCCATGGAGAAGTGCCAGCACTGCCAGCAGTTCAGCACTGCTGCCCGTAAACTGAGGCAGCAGTCTCTGGAGGCCCATGTTTTGAAGAAGGACATGGCCTGTATGGAGAAGGAGCTGAAGAAGCTTAGGCAGGCATCCACTTCACCTGAGGGACACTGAAAAAAGAAGCAATGGGACACCACCTTCACGGCTATCACGACTCTGGCTGGAGTAGCTGTACTTCAGGTAAGTCCTCTCCAGTGGACCGACTATCGACAGTTGTCTTGGCGGTATCCAAGATAGCGTCATCCCTCCTGTTGTGCTCATGCTTGGGCCCCTCTAGTGCCTCCTGGACAAAGGAGGTGGCTGCTCCCAGGAAGACCGCTGCCATGTGCCCCTCCGGGTTGAGCGGGTCCAGTAAGTCAGACGCTGGTGCTACCGATGTCCGCTTGGACAGGGCCGATAAGATGCTGGCCTCTTCGGGGGGGGGGAGGGCACAGCCCCTCGAATGCCCGCCAAGGTCGCTTTCCATACATGGCCTTCAGGTGCAGGATCTGATAAGTCAGATGCTGGCTCCTCCGACGCCCACCCGGATCCCGCCGGTTAATCTGACATCTGTCTCTCCGACAAACGTACGATGAAACAGCCTACGTCGGACAGCCTGCACAAGTCCAACATCCCAGGCTTGCCACAGCACTTTCCGCTGCCAGCCAGGGCTCCAGTATCTCCTCTGCTGGACCCCAGGGATTTCGGTCCTCCCATCTCTGGGCGATAGATACAGAGGATTTAAGTACGCTGACGTCAGGGCTCCCTCCCTCCCGTAGGGCCAGACCCTGATGCTGGCACCAACATCGGATGACATCCCTTTGCCAGATGCCGTTCCAACGCTGGACCCGGTGCCCACGGGGCCACTTTTACCTGGCCCGTCCGCTGGGCCTCTTCCAGAACAGTCTGCTCCGGCAGACCCCCTGGCTCATGGGTATCTGACCCCACCTTATCTGGTGCTGTCCTACTCAGGACTACAGTATCCCATGCCACAGTACCTGGTGCCAGTATACCCAATGTCGCAGTACCCAATGCAGGGCTTCTTGCCTTTGAGTTATGGACTTTCGCCCTACAGATACCATCCGTATCCCCCTCCTCCTCTACCACCCTCCCTACAGCCGCTGGTGGATCTGAAGGAGACTTTGGCTGCCTAGTGGGCTGAGGCCAAGGCTTACCTCACCAGGGAGGTAGAGAGCTATCTGCTGGCACCGGACCCTGCACAGGATCCCTTTCGCTGGAGAGGAGACTCCCTCCCCTACCCGACACCAGAGGTGAACTCTCAGATGCCAGGGGTGAGGAGGATACGCTTCCCCGAGGTTTGTCCAAGGGGACCGTTACTCCCCCGTGTTGGGAGGAGTCTTCCTCCTCTTCTTCAGAGACCTCTGACTCAGACTCGGGGATGCTCCGATCCTGATGACAAGCCACGTGCTCCAGACCGTCCCAGGCCAAGGACTCCTCCGGAAGAGCCTTCCTTTCTGGAGTTACTGAGAAAGATCCAGGAGGTTCACCAGTGGCAATCTCTGGAGCCAGATCCACAGCAGAAAAAGCTCACTGCCCACTTGGATCTGCCTGAAGCTGCTCCGACATTGATTCCACCCTGGAATGAGCTTCATGCTGACCTTGTTTCCACTATTTGGAAGCAACCATCTGCGTTAGCCCCCCCCCCTTCCAAGGAAGGTGGATTGGCTGTATCAGGCTCCTGAGTGTGTGGATTCTTTGAATACACACCCCAAAGCAGACTCTGTCATGATTAGTGCTGCTAACGGCCAGTCTGCCAATCCGAAACAGCTCAGCTCATCTCCACCAGACAAGGAATCCCATCTTCTGGATCAGTATGGGAAGAAGGTGTACGCTTCTTCCACACTGGGGATTAGGGCCCTGAACTATGTCGCACATATAGGGGACTACCAGAAGACTATCCTGAGTCAGGTGGAATCTAAATTGAACTCCCTTCCTGAGTCTTGGACCAAACAGGAAGTGGCTGATTCTCGTCTGGTCTGCTCGTTCGGCCAGTCTGCACGTGCTTTGTGCCACATATGATGCAGAGGACGCAGCAGGTTGGAGGTCGGCTTTTGCCGTAGGTCTTCGGCATCATGCCTGGCTCTGGGTGTTAGGATTGGTCCCTGAAGTGCAATCTGCTATTCAGGATGCACCCTTCAGGTGTTCGGTGCTGTTCAGTGGGGATGTCAAGGACATCATCACTGACCTGCAAGAGAAGGGCACTGCACTCAAGTCTGTTGACTCTCTGTAAAGACCCCCTCAGGGACAGCGTCGCCCTTTTTGCAGATGTTCTCGGCCTAAAGCGAAACCTCAGGGCAAGCAAATGTCTGGCCCATCCGGCTGCAAAGCCCCCCCGCCCCAAAAAGCGTCGGGAGCTTCGGTCACTGCGTTGCCCCACACCTCCTGATTCCTTTCCTCTCCAACAGCCTCTGGAGCCCCCAGAGGATCCAGTAGGAGGGAGGTTCTCCTTCCATCTACTGGGTTGGGAGAGGATTACAACAGATGCTTGGGGTGCTCCAACTGATAGCAGCCGGACAGTCAATCGAGTTTCTTCAGAAACCACCCAGAAAACCACCCCCCAAGTCGTCTTACTTCCTGGGACATCTTCCTCTTATCCTAGAAGAAATTTCCTCCCTTCTCTCGAAGGCAGCGATAAAGCCTGTCCTGACCCACCTTTGGGGGACAGGTTACTATTCCCATTTCTTCCTAGCTCCAAAGAAAACTGGAGATGTTAGGCCTGTTTAGACCTCAGCTCCCTGAACATGTTCATGGAGTACAAATGTTTCAGAATACTCCTTCTGCAGAGCCTTCTGCCACTTCTTTGGCAGGGACAGTGGCTGTGCACTTTGGATATGCAGGATGCCTACCTGCATATCCCCATCCACTCTTCCCACTGCAGATTCCTTCAGTTTTCGGTCCAGGGTGACCACTACCAGTTCAAGGCCCTCCCATTTGGTCTTTCCTCGGATTCCCGAGTGTTAACCAAATGTCTTTCAGTGATAGTGGCCCACCTGCGTACCCAGGGAGTGCAGGTATTCCCATACCTGGATGACTGGCTCCTGATGGCCCCGTCCAGGGAGGAACTGCTCTCTTTCCCTTCTCGTGCAGGTTTTTTTTCCAGCCTACGTGTCACCGTCAACCAGGCCAAGTCGCATCTGGTCCCTTGTCAAAGACTCCAGTTCATAGGGGCGATCCTGGACATGACCATCGGCATGGCTTTTCTGCCTCTGGACAGGGTGGACACCCTCCAGGCTCATGCAAGTCTGGTGTCCGGTCGCAGATTGGTCAGTGCCAGGTCAGTCCTTCGCCTTCTTGGGCTTATGGCGGCAGCTATTCTGACAGTCCCTTGCGCTCGGCTCCATATGAGGATCTCTCAATGGACGCTTCAGTCTGTGGGACGAGACATTGGACGACCTAGACCAGGAAGTTCTGGTCTCCGATCCCATGGTCCGGGACTTGCATTGGTAGATGGTGCAAGAGAACTTTTGCAGAGGAGTTCCCTTCTATATTGACCCCCCTCTCCAAACACCGGGAGAGAGCTGGGGAGCCCATCTAGGGTCTCGGAGGACTCAAGGATCCTGGTCCAGACTCGAGCAGACTCTTCATATAAATGTGCTCGAGCTCAGTGCCGTCTTGTACGCTCTCCAGCCTCTGAACTCTTGCGTTCTTCCCGGCCATCTGACTATCCAGACGGACAGCATGTGCGTAGTCCGGTACATCAACAAGCAGGGAGGAACTCGTTCCAGCCCTTTGTGCAGGGAAGCGATGAGAGTTTGGAGTTCGGCTGTTGAGCACAACCTTCACCTGATGGCAGTTCATGTTCCGGGTGTCGAAAACATGCTGGCTGACCACCTCAGTCGGTCGTCAGCCAAAGCCCATGAATGGGAACTGGATCAAGGGGTAGCAGACGATATCTTCCTGCGCTGGGGAACCCCTCAGGTAGACTTGTTCGCGTCCCCCCTAAATGCAAAGCTTTCCGCCTTCTGCCCGCTCGCTCCAGGGTGTGGCATTTTCTGGTGGGTCGCTCTGTCTCTCGACTGGAGGGACAGATTTGTCTATGCCTTTCCTCCAATTCCTTTAATTCCGAGGGTCTTACACAAACTCTGCTCAGAAGAAGCCAGAATAATCCTCATTGCTCCTTTCTGGCCCAGGCAAGTCTGGTTCTCTCTTCTGCAACAGTTTTCAGAGGAACCTTCACTTCCTCTTCCTCTGTTGCAGCATTTGCTGACCCAGGATCAGGGGACCCTGGTTCATCTAGGTCTCAGATCCCTTCAGTTGCATGCGTGGCTCTTGCAGATGTAGCTCAAGCCTGGTTCGGGGTTTCTCCACTCATCGCAGATACTCTGGTGGAGGCCAGAAAGCCTTCCACTAGGTCCACCTATGCCATGAAGTGGAAACTTTTTTTCGATTTGGGCCTCTTCAAAGGACTTCGTCTTTCTCTTGCCCTGTCACGAGAGTCCTGGAGTACATACGTCATCTCTTTGACCTGGGTCTCAGCCATTCCTATTTGAAGGTTCACATGGCAGCTATCTTGGCCTACCATGTCCCTTTTGGAGACTGATCTTTTGCACAGTTGGAAGTCTCTTAAGACCTTCCTCAGGGGGGTCATCCATTTAAGACACCCCACCTGCGTTCCTGCTCCTTCTTGGGATTTGAACTTTGTTCTCGAGAAGCTTACTCTGCTTCCTTTTGAACCGGCAGACTTGAAGTTCCTCTCTTAGAGGACTGTCTTCCTAGCGGCCATTACTTCTGCTCTGCGAATTTCCGAGCTTCAGGCCTCGATGTGCAAAATCTCTTATTTGATTTTTCACAAGGAACGGGTGGCTCTGCGCACCAACCCTAAGTTTCTCCCTAAGGTGGTAGTGGAATCTGTGCTGAATCAATCCATTGAACTACCCGCTTTCTTTACGCAACACTCCAACCGAGGGGGAATACCTTTTTCATACTTTGGATGTTCATAATATACGAGGTACTATACCACTAGGACTAAGGATCTCAGGAAGTCTGATCAGCTATTTGTCTCTCTTGCTAGCAGAAGAGAGGGCAATGCAGTTTCCGAGCAATGCCTATCGAAGTGATTGGCTCATTGTATCACCTTCTGTTACAACAAGTACCACAAGACCCTGCCAGGTCAAGTCAGAGGTCACTCCACCAGAGGAATAGCCGCCTCTGCTGCTTATTTCAAAAATGTATCAGCGGCAGACATCTGCACAGCCACAACTTGGACTTCTGTCCATACTTTTATGAAACACTACAGTTTGGACATTGCCTCTCGCTGTTGAGCAGGCTTCGGTCCGACTGTTCTGCAAGGTCTTCTCTCTTAAGACCTTTACAGATGGAGGGTCTATTGGTTGGCGGTTTTCCTCCTCCCGAGTGCTTTTCTTTGTTCCAGACTGCTTGGTATTCAGTACTATATGTAATAACCTACTGCAAGAGCCCTCTTGACGTAAGATAGTGCAGTTACATAGGAACTTGCCATAACAGTAGATCTTCGAGAGGCTCTTGCATTAGGTAATGCCTTCCCACCCTCCATCCCCCTTAGCTTTTTTAGCTCCTTTTCCAGGAAGGGAAATATCCTCATCTCTCTCATCTTGCCTTTTGGCCTTTATGGAAAGAACTGGAAGGCGGGTGGGGGACCGCCTTTATACTGGACGAGTTACCTGACGCTGGGGCCCTGCCAGAGACTCCTAGCTAGAAATTTTTCTGTGGGATCCTGATGCCTGCCAGCTTCAGTCCTATATGTAATTACCTACTGAAAAAGCCTCTCTCAAAGATCTACTGTTACGGTAAGTTCTTATGTAACTGCACTTTCTGTTGCTGAAGAGTAGATGGCTCACCTACTCAGCCACCCAGATCCTGTTGGAAAGTACCTTTAAAATTATCTCGGCAGTATAAATTTGTGCTATGTAAACATAAATAAATGATGAAAATGTCCGTTTTACCCTATGTGCAAATGTTATTACGAACATACGAACTTTGCCAGCAGGTAAAGGCCTAGAGGTCTATCAAGTCTGCTCGAATGTGCAGCTAGCACCCCTTATTCTGCAGCTGCCCCTCCCTTCCCCTTCATTAACCTTCCCCCCCTTGTCCTGTCCCATCCTCGTTTGAAGCAGTCCACTGTTCTACTGCATACCACTTCAGCAGGTAACGCATTCCACCCAGCCACCACCCTCTCTGTAAAAAAGTATCTCCTCATCTCCCTCCTGAACCTTCCTCGCTCCAGTCTCATATCATGGCCCCTGGTGTCCCTCCCTTCCCTTGCTTTGAGCAGCCCCTCTGTACCCGTCTTGTTTATTCCTTTCATGTATTTAAAGGTTTCAATCATGTCACCACTGTCTCTCCTCTCCTCCAGTGAGTACATGTTCAACTCCTTCAACCTCCTCTCGTATGATAAGTCTCCCAGCCCCTTGATCATCTTTGTCGCTCTGCGCTACACCCCCTCCAGTAACTTAATGTCCCTCTTCAGATACGGATGCCAGTACTGCACGCGGTACTCCAGGTGTGGTCCAACTAATGACCTATACAGTAGCAGAATCACCTCCCCCCCTCCTCGAGGATATACCCCCCTTGCAATACAACCCAGCATTTTGTTGGCCTTTGCAGCTGCCTTCCTACATTGTGCCGAGTTGTTCATTGACCCTGTAATGAGCACACCCAGATCCTTCTCCTCCTGTGTCTGGGCTAGTTGCACTCCCCCTAGCTGGTAACTCCTCCTTGGGTTCTTCATCCCAAAATGCAGCACCTTGCACTTTTTGGCATTAAAGCCCAGTTGCCAGGTGTCTTGACCAGGTTTCAAGCTTTGCCAGATCATCCTGCAACCCCTGCCATCCCCCTAGGTCATCCATCACCGCGTCTACCTTGGTATCATCAGCAAACAGACTGATCTTGCTCTTGATGTCCCATGATATGTCTGCAATGAATATCCCAAACACTGGTCCCAACACCGAGCCCTATGGAACACCACTCGTCACTGCCCTTGGGTGTGAGAGCTCCCACCCACCACCACCCTCTGTTGCCTTCCCTGCAGCCAGTTTCCTACCCATCTCACCAGCTTTGCACCCGCCCCTGTGCCTACTAACTTCCTTCCCAGCCTTCCATGTGGCACTGAGTCGAATGCCTTACTGAAGTCCAGATACAGGACATCCACTGCATGGACTCTGTCCAGTTGCCTAGTAACCCAGTCATAGAACTCGACCAGGTTGGTTTGGCAGGATCTGCCACATATGAAGCTATGCTGTCTGCTGTTCTGTAGTCCTTTATCCTCTAGGAGGGCCACCAGCCTCTCCTTCAGGATAGTCTCCATTAGCTTACCCACGATGGATGTGAGGCTCACTGGTCTGTAGTTTCCCGGTTCATCCTTGGGGCCACTCTTGTGGAGGGGCACCACATGAGCCATCCTCCAGTCCTGAGATACACACCCTGAATGTAGTGAGGCATTAAATAGGTCTGCCAAAGGTCCTGCAAGGACCTCTGCCAGCTCCTTCAGTACCCTGGGGTGGATGCCATCTGGGCCTGGCGCCTTGTCCACCCTCAGTGCCTTCAAACCCTCTCGAGCTCTGCCTCCATGACGCCCCATCTGTCACCACTTCCCCTGCTTCTGCCATTTTCCCACCTTGGGTGTCACCCCTTCTCTTTAGTAAAACTGAGCAGAAGTACTCATTTATGCTGCCGCCTTCATCGCCACCCTGCTTCCACCCAACCCCTCCTTCCTAATCCTTACTTTGTGGTCCTTACAGCTCCTTTTCTCCCTGATGTACTTAAAGTCCTTCTCCCTTCTTAATGCCTTGTGCCAGCCTGAGTTCAGAGATGCTTTGGCTCCCTTACTGCCCTTGTCACCTCCTTCGATTCTGTCAAGTACCTCCTGTCCTCCCCTCCTGTTTTCTTGTACTTCCTAAAGGCAGCTCTTTTCCTCCTTACCTTTTCCATGACCTCCTTGCTCAGCCAGATTGGTTTCTTAGCCTTAGCCTTCTTGCTCTGGGCTTTGCAGCAGGTTTTGGTTGTCTCCACTATCCCCAGCTTTATGAGCTCCCACCTCTGGTTAGTGTCCATACCAGATTGAATTCTGGCCAGGTACCCTTTTACCACTTCCCCCATCCTCCCAAAGTTGGCCCTCCTGAAGTCCAGCACTATTGTGCCAGATTCCACTCCTTCCTTGCCCATATCCAATGTGAGCCATACTGAGTGGTGGTCACTCCCTGACAGCGGTTCCTCCACTGTAAGTTCTCTCACAAAGTCCCCATTTGCCAGCACAAGGTCAAGGGTATTCCCTAACCTGGTTAGTTCACTGACCATTTGCAGCAGGAAGCTGTCCTGGAAGGCATCCAGCAGTACCTGCTCCCTTCTGTTCCTGGTTGTTGTTGTGGTGCTCCAGTCCACTCCTGGCATGTTGAAGTCCCCACAATCACACACTACCCTTTTCGCAGGTCCTCCTGATCCGTCCCGCTAGTTCCTGTCTAACTCCTCCGTCTGAGATGGTGGTGTACACCACTCCCATTCTAAGAATCCTGTTCTTGGAATCCTGGATTTGCATCCAAAGTGACCTGCACTACCCTCCTCCCTCCTCCCTTACACACTTCAGTCCTTCCTTCACATATAGTGCCACCCCCTTTCCCAATCACCCTGTCCCTATGAAATAACCTGTACCCTGGTACAGACAGGTCCCAGTCATTGTATTGGGTGGCCCATGTTTCCGTGATGGCTGCAATGTCCACCTCTCCCTCTGCCATGAGAACCTGTAACTCTGCAGTTTTCCTCCCAAGGCTCCCAGCATTAAGGGTAACCACCTTCCACCCTTTTCACCCCTCCCATCCTGCCCTCCTTTCCTAGCATCACCAACAGTACTTGCCATTTGTCCTTTGTCACTGTTATGGGGGGTAAGCTCATATGATTTCCCAACCTGTGGTCTCTGCATATCTCTTCTCCAACTGCCACCCCCACTCTAGTTTAAATTCCCAACTTCCTCTATGTACTCCTCCATCCTCTGTTTCAACACTTTCTTCCTCCTCACTCAAGTGTAGTCTGTCCTTGGCATAGAGACTACTGTCCTCCCAGGCCCCCCAGCAGCCCATACCCTTTAGCACAACACCAGGTTCTTAGCCATCTGTTAAATTCCTTTATTCTCAGCTGCCTTGTTGTGCTTGCCTTTGGCACCGGAAGTATCCGGAAGTTATTGGTTAAGTATATTTTAGTTTGTCATTCCAGCTAATTGAAATGTTGGTTTAATGAGGTGTGCCTTTTAAATTAATCCAAACAGTCTCAGACAAAAATGAATACTCCACAAATCCTGATTATCAGGGGTCTGCAGTTCACATGCAGGAAGAGCAGGACCCACTGACGGTGTGCGTCCCAATCGTACATAGTAAGCCTTTGAAAAACTGTGATGCACAGTTTTACATGCAGTTCTTTCACTGTTTGAGAACAACCTGTGATGGGAGACCGGTCTCCATCCTAGAATGTATTGGAAATATGTAATGGGTTGCAGAGGAAGATCTTATTCCTTCTCCTAGTGCTAGTTGTAGGGCTGAGGCACCCCTGGGAACTTTCTGCCCAGGCTTCCGTAGAGGCATTATTGGAAATACATAATGGGCTGCAGTGAAATAACGTGTTTTTATCTTCATTAGTATGTTGTAAGACCCATAACTCATGAGTGGCAGTGCTCATGGTTGAACTGGAGGGTGAACTTCATGGCACATACCTTGCCCAGGATTTAAAAGGGCTCTTCTTGGATAAGTGCTATGGGATCTTTTACTTTCACTTGGCCAGTGATCAGAGATTGGCAGAAGGGACCTCAGTTTAACATCTCATCCAAAGGACGGGACAGCAGAAGTGTAAAACCCCCTCGTACTGCACTACAGTGTCAGTTATGGGTATTTCCCCAAGTGCCTGTTTTGGCCTAGAACTCATGACCTTCTGTTGTTCTGCCCCAGAGGTGGGTGTTCTGCCTACTCACACTAACAGGAAAATGCCACCCAAAGCTGAACAGGATGATGATGTTGCCCACTGCAGGCCCCACATTTACTTCTGGCCAGCATACCTCAATACTGGCTAAACTCCCAAGGGGCTTGGGATCTCTAAAGGCCCCACATGGAGGGTGTATACTGTTTGGCAAGAGGCAGGTTGCAAAGTCCCAGTGACAGTGAATCACTGAGGATGGGGCCAACTGAGTGCAGGGATGCAGGAAAAAAAAAAAACACGTGAACAGTGTGTCTCTTATTCAGGTGCAAGTCCGTGGTCCTTATTATTAGTTAAAAATATCTGATATTCTGTGATCAAGGCAGCTACAGTTATGGCCAAAGCTCAGTCCAGGGACTGCAAAGTGGGTTACAATTCATAGCATAGAAATCGTAATGAATAAGACAACAAAAGGAAGCCCTGCAGTAGGCCAGTTTCCCCCTCTTAGGAAGTTTTAAAGGAAAAAAGTGGAAAAGCAACAGCTTTTCCCTGCTGCTAGAAAAACACCCGATTAGGGCTTTTGGACAGTAGCAAAATTTCTAAATGGTATCTCAAGTGCTTTTTAATTATTTAACTGCGATGCTCTATTTTCATGTCTGCTGGCAGCCACCATCTCAAGAGAGTCTGTAAGCTTCTAGCTCACTTAATGTTATGATGTTCTGCTGACCACCACCATTGGTCAGCAGGACATATTAACATAAAGTGAGCTAGGGAGGTATGCAGCTGCTCCTGAGATGGTGGCTGCTGGCTGTAGGAAAATGGAAGTTGCGGCTCATGGTTTAAAATAATTAAAAAGCAGTTGGACTTAAGTTTGAAACATTTTGTTACTGTCTCAAAGCCCTTAAGCCCTAATCGGGTGTTTTTCAAGTGACTGGGAAAAGCTGTGGCTTTTCTACTGTTTTACTTTAATCTGAGATACCCCCTAAAGTGCCCATAGAAGTGTTCCAAGCTTGCCATCATGTTCGAAATTTGCCTGTACGAAGTTTAGGATGAACATTACAAACTCACAGTTTAGGACCCAAGGCAGCATGGTTTCACCAGGGGAAGGTCATGTCAGACCAACTTCATTGAATTTTTTGACTGGGTGACTAGGGAGGTGGATCAGGGGAGGGCAGTGGACATGGCCTATCTGGACTTCAGCAAGGCCTTTGACACTGTGCCACATAGAAGACTATTGCACAAACTGGGGAATATGGGTGTGGGCAGGACAGTAGTGCGTGGGTAGGTAACTGGCTGGGCAGCAGGACACAGAGGCTGGTGGTAAATGGCTGTCACTCCACAGAGGGAAGAGTGACCAGTGGGGTACCACAGGGATCAGTGCTGGGACCGGTACTATTCAATATCTTCATCAGTGACATTGCGCAGGACCTAGAAGGAAGAATTTCACTGTTCGCTGATGACACAAAGCTCTGTAACAGAGTAGACACACCAGAGGGTGTAGACAGAATGAGAAGGGACCTGCAGAAACTTGAAGAATGGTCAGGGGTTTGGCAGTTGAAATTCAATGCAAGGAAGTGCAAGATAATGCATATGGGGCACAAAACCCTGGCACAATATATCAGTTGGGGGGTGAGGATATAGCATGCACCAAGCAGGAAAGGGATCTTGGAGTTATCATCTCTGATGACCTCAAGGCAGGGAAACAGTGTGACAAGGCAGCAGGTAAAGCAAATAGGATGCTGGGATGCGTAGGCAGGGGCATCACTAGCAGGAAAAGGGAGGTCATAATTCCACTATACAAGACACTAGTGAGGCCGCACCTGAGTACACTGTGAGTTCTGGAGACCTTACCTCACGTAATGATAGACAGGGTAGAGAAGGTTCAGAGGAGGGCAACAAAGATGGTGCATGGATTGCATCACAAGTCCTATGAGGACAGGTTGAAGGCACTGAACATGTACTCCTGGAGGAGAGGAGGGAGAGAGGGATGTGATAGAGACATACAAGTATCTTACAGGGAGGAACAGGGTGCAGGAATGCACTATTTTTAAGCTAAAAGATGTTCCAGGACTAGAGGGCATGGGATGAAGTTGGAGGGAGGACGATTCAGAGGAAACGTGAGGAAGAATTTCTTCACAGAACGGGTGGTGGACAAGTGGAACACCCTGCCAGAGGATGTGGTTGGGGCTGAAACAATCACGGGATTTAAGAATGCATGGGATAGACATAAAGGAATTCTGGAGGTCAGGGGTAAGGGGCAACAGACTTCCTGGAAAACATAAACTGAACTTAGAAACTTAAATGGGCAGACTGGGTGGGCCATAGGCCCTTATCTGCCGACACTGTCTATGTAACATCTTGAGGCAAGCTATGATGCAGTGGGATAAACAAAGGCCAGTGAGATGAGTGTATAAACTGGGACTCTGGTAGAGGGGTCTAGTTTCTTTGGGAAGGATGAGGTGGCAGAAGGTTGGCTGAATTGGAGGTAAAACTGGTCACTTGAGAATTGGTTGATGAGTATCTATAGGGTATAAATCTGCGAAAATCACATGTCCCAGATTGGCTCCACCTGAGGGCAATTCTGGAGTTAACAGCTCATTCTTTTCCACTGTGTTGAGCCATAAATGATTGACTAAAACAATTTGTCAAGCGCAGAGATAAAAAAAAACACAGCTTTATAGTTACCAGAGTCTTACCTCATCCCTTTCTTGAATATGTGCCAACGCTGGCTGTCTTCCAGGCATCTGGCACTATCCCTGTCTGTAAGAAGTCCCAAGAAATCAGAACAGTGCCCAGCCAGAAAGTGTTCTGACTGGGCATCTTGCTGGTATCTTGGGACTCCTTATGATGGCTCTTCATCTACAGGGTCCAAGGTGATGCTGCAGAGCACTCCTCTGTAAAACGACAGTTGTCTCGTGCACCCAAAAAGACAGAAATAAACTGTCTTCCCCCCCACACACACACGCTCTCTCTCACTCTCCAGCATGGCAGATATACCATCTTCCAGATGGGTATAATGACCTTCAAGGAGATACGAGCGAAGGCGGAAATCAACATTTTATTTAGTTCCCCTGGCCCTGCAAGGATGCCAGCATTTGTGACTAGATCCCCAATGGGAGTGTGCATCGGCAGGCTTTCAAGATATGCAGCATGGCATGGCTTCCCCTGAATCAGCTGCTTTTTGCCTTGCTCCTTATGATTCCCACCGTATGTTCCCACCCCAGTTTATTACATCCTGTCCCCTTCCCACTGCCTACAGTTTCCTCTACTGCCTCTGGTGGTTTGCATGAAACTAACTAGTTGTATTTTCTTTTGTTTTAGCCTGCTGCCCTCTATGTACTCTCTGTTACCCACTGTCTTTTTTTTTTTTACCTATATGATGTTAACTGTATGTACCAAAATTTTGTTCTCACGGTATTTATTCATTGTATGCCTTGTCATATTACTGACGCGGAACCTTTGTAAATGAGCTTTAGCTCAAAGGTATTTTTCTCCAAGATCTCAATAAATAAATAAAAAATGTCCCTCCCTGTGTTTCGAATGCTCTGCCACCTGTACGTCTACAGGTGGCAGTAGCTCTGCGGGATGTGGCTCTTTCCTCTTCCTCCTTGGAGGAGGGGAATCCCCATTGAGATGCGAAATCCTCCTCCTCCCCCTGCCTGGCCCGATGACCTGGGCTTGTTCCCCAACCCGAATCACTGGCATTGCGAGTGGTAGCCCTATTGCTGCGCCAACGGGCTGGCTGCAAAAAACGTTTTTTTGAACACTAGCCAAATACTACAGCTGGCAAAAGGAAAGGCACCTTGAAGTTTCTCATCCTGAAAAACAAATAGAGGATCTGGTGGCAGTGAAAAACACATGCCCTCCTTGGAGGACAGTGAACAAATGTGGCAATATTATTTTTTCAAAACAATGTAGTTAAAAAAAAAAAATGCCTAAAAATTGCCTCCTAATCTGTCTCCAGAGGAGGTATTTAAAGAACTGCACTGACCTGTAAGTCATTTGTCCCTGTAGAAAGTGATTTTCATATACTGGTTCCAATTCTGTGTGTTCCATCTCTACAGGGTGTTCAGTAATCCTAGTGGGTGTTTCTGCTTTACACACAGGTAGTATATACCAGTTTGGAACTGTATGATGGGTAGCCAGCCCGTTGGCGCAGTAGTTGGATTTTCGCTTGCAACACCAGCGACCCGGGTTCGGGAATGGACCTGGGTCGTCAAAGGGCTGGCCGGGGGAGAAGGATGGTGCATCCCAGGGACTGCTCTCCTCCTCCAGGGGGAGGGTGGGGTGTGTGTCCGGCACTTGACGGACCCCTGGCGGAGGCTGGGGCTACCGCAGCGACCTGCGTCCGAGAGTCTCAAGGAGGCAGGGCGGACGTTGGATGTCATTGTACGTTCCCGCCTCCAGGAAAAAGGGGGGAGAAAATCTGCGCCTCACCGTCTCAGTGACGCTTTGCTCCCGGGCTTCAATTAGAAACATAGAAACTTAGATTTTGACGGCAGATAAGGACCGCTTGGCCCACCCAGTCTGCCCATTTCCCTACCTATTGGATAAGCTGCAGATCCTAGTTAACCAGCAGCCTACTTCTTCCTACCCCCACCCCCTAGAATTGCCTTATGACTGTCCCATGCATGCTTGAATTCCACCACTGTTTTTGACTCCACAACCTCCTCCGGAAGGCCGTTCCATGCATCCACAACCCTCTCTGTGAAAATATACTTCCTTAAATTACCTCTGAGCCGCCCCCTTCTATCTTCAAATTGTGCCCCCTTGTTCTTGCACACCTCTTTTTTTGAAAGATGCTACCCTCTTGGACTTTGTTGATTCCCTTGAGATACTTGAAAGTTTCTATCATGTCCCCCCTCTCCCTCCTTTCCTCGAGGCTATACATATTCAGCTCCTTAAGTCTCTCTTCATATGTCTTCTGGTGCAGACCCTGCACCATTTTAGCTGCTCCTCTGGACAGCCTCCATCCTGTCTATGTCCTTAGTGGAGATTGGGTCTCCAGAACTGCACGCAGTACTCCAGATGGGGTCTCACTAGCTGTCTGTACAGAGGATAATAACTTCCTGTTTTCTACTGGTGATGCCTCCCATACATCCCAGTATCCCCCAGCCCTCCTTGCTGCCCTCTCACATTGCTTGCCCACCTTTAGGTCATCTGATATGACTACCCCAGGTCCCTTTCCATTTTTGTTGTTGTTAGTATCTCACCCCCATTGTGTACTCTTCCCCTGGGTTTTTGTTTCCCAGGTGCATTACCTTGCACTTCTTAGCATTGAACCTAAGCTGCCATACATTTGACCATTCCTCTAACCTTGCCAAGTCCCTTTTCATCCTTTCCACCCCACCTTGTGCATCAGCTCTGTTGCAGATCTTTGTGTCATCTGCAAAGAGACATACTTTTCCTTCCAGTCCCTCTGCAATGTCGCTTAATTAGCCTCCAGAGCCGGCTCCCCATCCAGTTACTAGTGTTGGGGCACTGGTAGGGGACAGTGTCGCAACCCCGCCTCTCTGGGGTAAGCTAGGGGCATTGGGCGTAGCTCCGCAACACCGAGGTGGAGTATCAAGGCCCATGAATGGACGGCAGAAGCACCATTAAAAAACAAAAAACTGTATGTTGTAGTTTATGTCCTTGCTCAGCTAGTACACAGTCTTTATCAGTGCCAGGTATCTTCACTTAAAATTCCAGCGTTTCGAGATCCAAAATTATCTCTTCCTCATGGATTCGTTGAAATTAATACAGCATATTTCAACTTATCAAAGAAATGTGTTTATTTATCCTCCTGGCCACCACTCTGTATCCCGTTGCTTCTCCATAGCCCGCTGGGGATCTGGCTGCCGTCCATATCGTTGGCACCCTTTAGCTCCTGCGGATTGCCCGCCGCAGCGGGGTGGCAGGGAGCCTCCCCCTAACTCCCCACCAATTCTGGATGGATACTTGTGGACGGCCATCAAGACGCGAGAAATGCCACTTTTCCTTGTTCCCCCTTAAGCCTGGTGGGCAAGCAATGACGCTGGTGGGCGGGAGTGCACACACGTCCGTACTCTCCCCACAGCCTGGCGTCTACCCCCAGACTTTACCCCACTGTATGGCGTGTGTCCCTGACCCCCAGCCTCCACCAGGGGGCAGTCGGGCACCAACCGTCTTAACCCCCAGAGACAGAGAGCAGTCCGTCGGACACTTGATCCCTCTCCTTTCCTGTCAGCCTCTGGTGCCTGTGTGAGGTGCAGCGACCAGCGCCTCTGCCCTCAGCACCACTGGGCCAGCCATCAAATAATTTTTAATTAAAACCAGGAGTGGATGACATGGGTAGAGAGGAGAAAAAGACTCTATGGAGACTGAACCCGTTAACTTCAGTTGACAAAGAATTCCAGGAGGAAATTAAAACCAGAATCCCCCAATTTTTTTCTGAGACTGCTTCCCCAGACGTTTCTGAAGCGATCCAATGGGATGTGATGAAGGCAACAATTCGGGGGGGAGGGGAATAATAGCATATAGCCGAAAAAGGAATAAAGAGAGAGAGGCTAAATATTGCACGTTGTCGGCGCAATTGCTAAGTTACAAAATGCTATACAGAGTAGGCAATACTGACCTGCAAAACTTAATTCAGGGCACTAAGGTGGCTTTACAAAAAATGATGGATAATAAAATGCAACAATCCCTAATTTATCTTAGACAAACAGTCCATGAGGGTGGTCCAAGGAAGGTTAAGAAACTAACGCAGAAACTTTGTGCCAGAAAACGCTCCTCTACTATCCTTAAACTCAAAAACCCTACTACTGGGAAATCGCTCCACACTGATAACCATATTTTACAGGCTTTTTCAGACTATTATGCTAAGTTAAATTCCCAAAATTTGTCTCCGACCTCATCTGATCCCTCTCACTTTCTAAACCAAGTCAGCCTTCTAAAATTGTCTTCACTTCAAATTCGCTCACTTGACTCTTCCCATCTCCCAGTCAGAAATAACAGACAATAAAATCTCTTAACTCTAGGCGTTGCTCCGGTCCTGATGGTTATATATCGGAGTGGTACAAAATGTTTATCAAGGAACTAACCCCCAAACTATTCTCTTTATTTAATGAGATATCTCGGGGTGGTATGCCTCCTCCATCATGGGATTATGCAACAATTGCCCCTATACGTAAACTACATAAGGATCCTACAGACCCCAGATCTTACTGCCCTGTATCTATTTTAAATGTATATTATAAAATATTCTTGGCTATTTGGGCTTCCAGATTAAAATTTATCATCCCAAAGATTATCCACCCCGATCAATCCAGCTTCATTAAAAATAGGAATACTGCAGATAATATTCGCAGGACCCTGGTTTTACAGGAATGTGTTCGTACTAGAAAAATCCCAGCAGTATTTATTAGCCTCAGTGCTGAAAAGGCTTTCGACCATGGCTCATGGTCATTTTTGTGGGACACCCTTGGGGCCTTTCTCTTTCCCTCCTCGTTCATAACTTGTTTAATCTTTATAGGTCCCTGAAGGCTTATGTCTGAGTCAATGGTACCCTGTCTGCCCCGGTCCAATTGGGCAGAGGAACAAGGCAGGGGTGTCCCTTGTCTCCTTACCTCTTTGCTCTCTGTCTCGAACCTTTGGCGTCTGTGCTGAGGGCTATGACCACAGTGGAAGGTTTATCAATAGGTTGACAGGAATATAAACTTAGTATGTTTGTGGGCGATATTTTGTTTACCTTATTGTCTCCCAACTAGATCTGTTCCTGCAACGTGGACTATATTGAATCAGTTTGAAAGAATAGCAGGATTCAGGTTAAACGTAGCCAAAACGGAAATCTTGACCTTTACTTATCGCTGTCCTTCACAATTAAAAAAGTCTTATCCCTTTAAATGGTTGTTCATCAAGATTAAATGCTTGGGTCTTCAAGTCCCCTTAGATCCAGAGTTCCTGGACACTGTAAATTATGAGTCTCTTACATTGCTAATTCAGTCGGGCCTAGACAGGTGGTCCACTGGTCCCCCCCCCTTCACCAACAAATAGAGATCATACAGACTAATATCCTTCCCAGATTACTGTATTTGATCCAGAATATTCCTTTTTTGCCTGCAATATATTATTTTAAGTCCTGGAATAGATTAATATCCCGTTTCATTTGGGGCAGGAGCCGCTCAAGAATAAGGTTATCGATCCTTAAACTATCCTTGGCCCCGGGGTCGGGGTTCAGCATCCCAGACTTTTATTTATATGCCAAGTCAGCGCTCCTCAGGATACTAATTTTGTGGTTGGCAGAGTCCTATGAGTCTCCTTGGAAAAGCCTAGAGTTCCACTTGAGCTACCTTTTTGATATTAAGAGGATTTTGTTCTCTTCAGATGAGAGCTGTGCCATCTGGAGCCTTCGCCACCATTACGGCCCAACCTTATAAACTTTGGAGACTTGTGAGAAAGTCTGGTCCAACCTGTATCATTTATGAATAACATAAGCTAATCTCTGAGGGTGAGACATTTGTTCCTATTTTTATGGATCAGGTCTTTTCCACTTGGAGGAGATTGGGACTTTCTTACGCTTTCCAGTTTATCTCCTCTCAAGGGATTCTCCCCCTTTGGAAAGTTACAATCCCAGTACAATCTCCATAACTCAGACCTATTTTGTTACTTCCAGGTTCATAACTATATACTACGAAATAGGATTATCCAGGTTAATATGCCTTCCCTGACTCCTGATTTACTAAAATTATTTATAGATGCTACTCAAGGGAACCTGGGAACACACATCATAGGAACTGTTTATAAAGGGTTGAGAAACGAACAACATGAATCTACTGCCTCTATCCTACAGAAGTGGAATAGAGACTTGCCTCTGGAAATATCCATGGAAACATGGCTGGGGTCGGCCTTAAGGGTGGTGAAGACCTTCTCATCTCCTTTATGGAGGGAATTTGCATGGAAATGCCGCTCCCTCTACTTTCGAGCACCAGTGTTTCTCCTTAAATGCCTTCCGGATAAATACGGGGTTTGTTGGAGAGGTTGCGGTTGCTCTAGGGCTTCCCTGGGTCATATTCTTTGGCTCTACCCCAATTTGATGCCTTTTTGGCTTACCATTCAGATGGAACTTACTACTTAGTTTAGCCAGTCAGTTGAATTAACAGCCGAACAGACTTTACTGGGGATCTTTCCAGACCACACTTCTCCATGGATTAATACTCTTTTACCAACATGTTTATTAGCTGCAAACAAATCTATAACTCGACTGGATGTCAGCACAGATGCCAGCAGTGGAGGAATGGAGATCTATAATGTCTGATTTATACCAGTTAGAAAGTCGTAATGTAAAGGATACAAAATAAAAATCCATCTCACATGTCTATGTAACCCCTAGGGGCGCTACCCTTGGGGCTACTACCCCTGCCTGCCTCCACTGAGATAGGGTGAGGGGCCCAGATCCGTTGACAGGTGCCTCCACCCAGAGGTTGGGGTTAAAACGGTCAAGACCGTCTCGGTTACAGCCCTCTGGGTTACTGCAACCCCCTTTTTGTCCCACTAGTGGCTCACACTGTGTACCAATACTTCTTTTCACCAGTACACTTACCCCCCGGTTAGTATCTCTCCGCTCACTCCGGATACCCCCTGTAAAGTAAGGTACAGTTATGTCACAATCACTATGCAGCGGTTCACCAGGGATGCACAAACCAGACAGGATATAGTTGCAACACGATAATCTGATTTATTACAAAAAGGGGGGGATAACAAGGAAGAGGGGGAAAAATCAGGTTAATTAGTTTGTACTAATATTAGCTACCTAGGGCTCTGTGCACAGGCCTAACCCTTGGATTTACTGTCCCTGGGTACCCAAGCCCTAACGGCTAGTCCAAACGCGGCAGCTGGTTGGGACCCTTAACACAGATAAACATTACAGTCCTGAGCAGGTCAGAATAGGAGGAAAGTTCAATTAGGCAATCGGCAGTATTATAATAATACACTGGAAACCACTGTGTACACACTCTGCAGGGAGCTACCCTGAATCAGTACTCACAACCCCAGCAAATAAGGACTGAGCCTGAACTTCACCAGCCATCTCACACATTTATATGGCAACAACAGAGGGGTACCATACCAGGCAGCTGCTTTCACACAGTCACAAATTGCAGAAGAACTCAAACAGCAAATGGCAGTTTCAACATTACAGGCGGACCGAGCGCGACTCAGCAATTCTATCCAGTCCTCTCAGGATGAGCCTGGTAGGTAGCTGGGCTGGCACCAGCCTCCTCCGACCGCACGCCAGCAGATTTAGTCTGACTTGCTTGGAAAGACAAAAACGGCCACCTAGCATCCCGCCTCCCGCGCGAACACTTCCACAAGCGCAGAAGCAAACAGCTCCTTTCCTCTCTTCAGCCACCACGAATCTGTCTTTGGCAACATTGAGCACTCCACCTCATACGGGTGCTACCCGTTCTTATTGACTGGCTGAGCATGCCAGTCAATTCTTCCGGCTCTCAGTGGTGCGTAAAAGCGCCATGCCCATAATACCTCTCTCAAGGACAAACAGTTTCGTATTGGCCAGTCGACTCTGTAGGGTCCCGAGGTACTGATTGGCCCAATTCAGCAATTCTGGGGCAAGTTGGAGGAAACAATCAAACAGTCCTTACTGCAAAAGAAGGCAGGTTAGAACAACTATATTATCATTATTATTTTACGTTATTTCAGGCAAGCAATCACATCCTCCAGCAGAACCCCCCTCTGCAACACTAGCGATGGCAGGCAGGGAACTTTTTCCAGCGTCTCAGGCGGGACTCGGGCATACAACCACACAGCCCCCTCCCCCATTCTAGTTAATTATGACTGCAACAAGCAGCCCAGAAAGAAACAACTTACGGAGGCTTTAAAAGCGCTCACGGGCTATCCAGTTACACGGCTTTATGCTGATCACCAACCAGGCATGAAGCGGGTAAACGAGCTCTGAGAAAACTGTCAGGAACCCCCATTTGCTAGGGGGGTTACATCTAAATGGCAGAAGTGGGTATTCTATCATTCAGCGGTGGACCCTACCTTTTGCCCTTAATTTATCGAATTATGGGGGTTAACAGATTATTTACTCACATAAGGGACGAGTGGGTTGGGGGGAGAGAGAGAGTAACAATTAATGTCTAAAGGGAGTTAAACTAGCATTTTATATTTAAGGGCCCTATATGTTATGGTAAATATTAGCTTAACTACCAGGTTAAAAGACGGACTTTTTCCACCCCAAAGTAAGAATGATATTATGGAGATGGGCTTTTTCTAGCAATAATTAAATTTAGCCAATGGTAATTGCTCAATTATATTTATATCCCTAGGAAGAATGATTTTACTGACTGCTCTGTGCTGCTGTCTACTACCTTTTCTATCTCAACACTTTTGTACAGTGTCTTGACGTGTATAAAAACTGCCATAATAAAAGAAATAAAAAAAAAAGAGTGGATAAAAACTCTGCCTTAACTAATTCACAAGGTGTGCATATTAAGTATGCTCACAAAATTAATTTTACTTCAGAACTAAGCTGCACTACTGTGTTTTAAACACAAAAACAATGTCAGGCATTTCAGAAACCGCTATTTCTCGTTTTTCATCACCATAATAAATTGTTTCATAAAGCGCACCCCACGATTCAGATTCACTCTCCTTTTAACCTGCATCTGCAATGAATTCACCACTAATATGTAATATTCAGCATTTTAGTCTTAATTTAGTTGGAAATCGTGTATCTATATCTTGTTCTCATTCTTAATATGAAATCAAAATTGTACCATTGGTGTAGTTTTTTTCTATGTTTTGCTGCCATTTTCTCTTTGGGGACATAAACTACATCATACAGTTCCAAAATGGCAGTTAACTCTGGAGTGTAAACCAAAAACAACTAAGGTTACTAAAAGGCACTCATAGGTGGAACAATAATGGGGTTTGAGCCAGCATTAAAAAAAAAAAGAAAAAAAAAAGCTTCTACTGAGAAATTAATTTCAGATTCAGCACAATTCTCCTTCAAGGAGGAAGATGATGAACCAATTAAGGACTTCAGTTTCTCACCTATGGTGTATAAGGACTATTTATGCTGTACTACATTTATTTATTTATTTTGTGTAATCTGTTTTATCCCCTCACTCCTGCTCGGGTGCCCGCCACTCCTTCGGGCTCTCCTAGGGTCCTTCCTGCTTCTGCCATCCCCTCTCGAGTCCTGACTCCCCTGTGGGTCCCACATAGCAGCCCTCCCCGCAGTATCTCGGTGTTTCTCACATGGTCCTCCTTCTTCGAGGGGGGAATGCACCAGTGGAGGGGGGACACTAACTTACTTTAAGCTGCAGGATACTGCTGGGCACCCGCGAGGAACGGCTTCCTGGGGGATGCAGAGGATCCGGAGGCTGTCATCCGGCAAACTTCCAGCCATTTTTCCCTTGTTCTGTTGGGGGCAGCGTAGTGACACCACGGCATACGCCGACGTCTGCTCCTCCTCCAGTTAGCATCTGGGCCATGCGTCCTGCGCTACTCCCAGCCTCCGCTAGGAGCCAGCAGGTGCCGGACCAGTCCTCTACCCTCCCCCCCCAGAGAAGGAGTGCTGTCCATGGGACTCTCAATCCTTCTCCCCCTGGCCGGCCCTCCAGCGAATCGGCTTGTTCCTGAACCCGATCACTGGCATCGCAAGGAAATGAAACTGTTGATCCATGGACGGGCATCTATACTACATTTTTGAGACAAATTGCTGATATCCTGACACTTAATCAGAATTAGGTATATAGGAATTCATGAGTATCTTGGATCTGACATTGAGGCAGAATTAGAGTATGCAGAGTCTGTCCTGTCATAGTAAAAGCCAGCAGAATAGGCCCCATGGTCTATCGTGTCTGCTTGCAAGCCAGCCCTCTACTAGGTGCTCTCTCCTCCACCCCCCCCAAAGGTGGTCTTCCCTGGCTTCACTATCCCTGTGTACCTGTTCCAACCTTTCTTGAATCCCTCCGCTGTGTTCTCTTCCACCAGACTCCTGGGCAGTGTATTCCATGGCCCCACCACCCTGTCGGTGAAGAAGTGTCTCCTGTGCTCCCCCTTCCAGCTTCCACTTGTACCCCCGGTAGTCCCCCCCCCTTTTCTTAAGCCTGAACACTTCCCTGGCTCCGCCCTTATTTATCCCCTTCACATACTTGAAAACCTCATCATGTCCCCCGCCCTCCTCTCTTCCAGTGCGCATAGATTGAGTTCTTCCAGTCTGTCCTCCTAGGGCCTACCCTCCATGCCCTGAATCATCCTGGTCGTCCTCCTCTGGAACCTCTCCAGCAGCGCTGTGTCTTTCTTAAGATGGGGTCTCCAGAACTGCATACAGTACTCAACATGTGGCCTAACCAGGGCATTATATAGAGGGAGGATCACCTCCCTGTTCCTGGAGGTAATCCCCCGGTTATGCAGCCCAGTATCCTGTTTGCTTTTACTGCAGCTCTTCGACAGTTCTCAGTGTTGTTCATTTTGCTGTCTCCCACTACCCCATGGTCCCTCTCGCCCGATGTGACTTGCAGTGTGACCCCTTCCAGGGTGTATGCATGACCCGAGTTTTTGACCCCCAGATGCAGCACCCTACATTTCCTTGCATTGAACTTCAATCCCCACTTCCTTGACCCCCCCCCAACCAGGGTATCCAGATCCCCTGGAAGGCCTCTCCCCCTTCTTCCCATCCACCAGCTAAGAATTGACACTATAAAAAAAAAAAAACGGTGTCCATGACCTTTGAAACCAGTCAGAAACTGGCCAGACTCACTATCCTTTGTTTTCACCACTCTGGATGGCATGCCTCTTGAAGCAGTTCAGTCCTTTAAGTACCCTGGAGTGTGATTTGACAGTAAGCTCGACTTCTTAGCCCACATCAGTGCCATCCATGCAAAACTCTGTTTCAAGCTCGGTGCTCTGTGCCACAACAAAAACTGCTCATCTCTGCATGTCCGTAGGGAGCCTGTTACCAAAATGGTGCTCCCTGTCTTCAACTATGCAGATGTGGTGTATGGCACTGCCCCTTCCACTTCCTTTGCCAGATTGAGTACCCTCTCCAAGTCCTTCCGCCATTTTGCTACAAACTCCCCTCCTTGCTCCCACCATTGTTCACTGTATTCATCCCTATCCATCCTCCCTCTACCCTGTCGTTGCCAGTCTAACTGTACCGCCTTCGTATTTGCATACTGGTATGGTTCACTCTCCTCTCCCAGCTCCCCCCACCTTCTGTTTCTTCAGTTCCAAGGACAATCGCACTTTTACCACTCCTCATCCCTGCTCCTCTGCTTGGTATTCTGCCTTCTATTGACTTCCCGCACTCTGGAACCAACTCTCCTTCGCCTCTCCTCATCCCTTAGCTCCCTCAGGCACCAGTTAAAACTTCAACCCTTCCCCACCTGTTCTTGTTACCCTTCCCACTGGTACCTCCATGGCAGTGCCTTAACCATCCTGGTAAGCAGCTGGTTGGGTCCCTGCTCCTGCCTTGGGTTACCTTTCACCCCATTGCAGTTTTCCCTTCCTTTTTGTGGTCAGGCAACAACTCGCCCCTCGGATCAACTGTCAGTTCGTCAGTATTGTTCTTTTACACCAAGGATTGCTGCCACTTCTGAATATGCACTTGCTACTAAGCATTCTCATTGAGCTGTACCACACTTTATTCTTCACACTTACAACCTTTTGTATTCATTTCTAATTTTGTACTTTTTTTTTTTTTTTTACCGGATGTTGCTTAGTGTTTTACTACTATGTACTGTGCTGCTGTCCGCCACTGTTCCCCTCCCCCGGGTTGTACCTGGGAATGAGCCTTGACTCATTGTGCTTCTCCTGGTTACCAATTTTCAAATAAAATAAACAAATAAATAAAATTTCTGACTTTGAAGAAAAATGGGGAATGTTGACTCATTCTGTAACTGAAGCTTCTAAAAAGGCACCTAAAAAAGTTCAGAACAGTAACACTACAAACGTTGATTCCAACCTACAACATAGAGGATAATGTATGGTCTGTCATCAACAAACGTGAGTAGCTGTCGAGAGTTGCCATGGTGACTGTTTAAATCTCAAGAGGTTTCGGTCGTCGTGGCAACTCTAGATGACTACCCACGTTTTGTTACTGATCACAGACCATACATTATATTTTGCAGTGTATGGTCCACATCAAGACAGAAAAATGAGAGGTAGGAACCTTACTTTATTGCTTTTTTCATTCACCGCCACTCTTCTTCAGGTCCCGCTCCCACCGCCATGGCTGGTTCAGGAAGGCTGGCGGTTCCAGTAAGGTGTATGCTCAGAGCGACCCCTGTTGTTGTACCATTGGTGTGACGTACCCATGATAGTATAACAACATCGTGATGTCACGTCGATGGTACAACAAGCCTGTAAACGATGGATTTTTACAGGCAACAACGTTCCACCATACATTATATAAAGATTGACGGGGGTCACTGAATGTAAGGGATGCATATCCTCACATTCCAATAAGATCCTGCTGCAAAAGGCTTTTGAAGTTCAGTGTAGGGCATGCTCAGTTTCAGTTCAAAACAGTACCTTTTGGTCTTACTCTAGCACTCACAGTATTCAGAGTGTTTGGTAGTGGTGGCAGACCACCTCCACAGGCAGGGCACAGTGGTTATTTCCTTACCCAGGTACCTGGCTGAGTGGAAAAATAAGAAGAAATGGAGTTCTTGGTTTAGACATTGAGGGACAGCCTGCAGAGGTTAGGTTCCCTCCTAAAGTTTGAAAAGTCATACTTAAGGCTTATGACAGAAAAATGGTTTAAGTGGGAAATATACTTGCATCCTCCCCATCTCCCCCCACGGTTAGATAAGAGGGAGGGCTAGACTCCCAACAGGGAAACCAAGGGAGATCTGACCACAGTGTTTGACTACACTTCATGCCCATATCTGCTTTAGAGCAGCCAGTTGGATTTTCATTAAGAATCACCTTCTGGGCTGGCTCCGTGGCGCTTGGCGATAAGGGATCGCCTGGCACACTGGCTACCTGGGTTTGCGCCCAAGCCTCAGATGTCAGGAGTAGAGTCCAGCAGGGAGGGTTTCAGAGTGTCCTTTGGACGCTCTCCTTCTGGGGAAGGCATGGAAGCACGGCTCTTTGGTGGCTCCTTGTGGCCAGACTCAGCATCGCACTTTGCAAGATAGGTGTCCACATGCACAAGCAGCAAGGACGCCACGGTGTGCTCCTGTGGAGGGGGGGAGGACTCAAGAAAATGACAACCCTTGCTGACCAGATGACAACGTTCCACCTCCTTTCGCCGCAAAGCCCCTGAGCTGCACCTCGCCAATCGCAGATTCAAGGAAGTGCCTATGTGGCACTGATCTCCCTGCCTGATGCCCCTGTGTGTAGGTTTCCATGGAAGGGATACATCGGGATAGCACAAAAAGGGTGCAGCAAACAATGGAATGGGAGAACAGATAAGGGGATAAGGCTTTGTCGCCCAAAGGAGTGGGCGGCAGGTAGCAGGGGGGAGAAAAAGATCATGCAAAAAAAATAAAAAATCTCCTTCCCCTGAGTTATGTGGGGGCACAGACACAATAGCAAAAAGAAAGTTACAAACTGTTTTGGTTCACTGTTTATTAGTTATCTTTGTTATATTTTGTCCAAAAACCATACGTCTCTGTTGCAGACACTGTGGCGCGTGTGTGCAGCGGTCAGGGCTAGAATAATTTATTTTTGTGGATGGCTATTCAGGGGACAGGTGTGATGTTCATTTTTGCTGTCCCACATTATTTGTACCTATCCAACTGCCCCCCCCCCCCAACAATTTTAGATTTCTGTTTCCGAATCAGAGCCAACAACTAGTGTGCCCCTTGACTGGTATAGTGCCCTAACTGTTAAGGCCCTAAAAAGAACTTCACAGGTGTGCCCACAGTTCACTGCCTGGGTAAGAGCTTTTAGTTTGCTTCCTCTCCTGCTCAGTAGTAGCCTGACAACTCCTCTGTGCTCTGTCCAAGCAAGCTGATATCCTACTCTGCCCGTGTGTATATTCACGGGCCCAGGGCTCCAGATAAGGTGAGTACTGACCTATTTTACTCACCTCATTTTAGAAGATACTCTTCAGAAAACTTTTTTAATGAGTACCAATACTCATCCAAGATCTGTGAATGCACCACACTTCATGGAATAGTGCTTCGTAACATAGCTGGTGATTCAAAAGGAGCCACTTTTTCCATATTTACAGCACTCGTACACATCCTAATTTTGTTTTAGTCACTATATTTTAAAACTGGTGAGTAAATTACTCCTACCTGCCAACATTATCTGGAACACTGCATGGGCCTATAATTCCCCTCTACTTCGTAACCCTGAAAAGGATCTTTTAACTAGCCTCCTCTTCTCTCTCTGAGGCCCTTCCTGGCCTGACGAGGGTTTTTAATTGGCTGTGCAGTCCATTAAGTTACTCTCCTAATCTCTAAATATTGAGTCTGCCGTCCCTTCTGCCTTGACTGCCTGCCCTGAAAAGGGTTTCAAATATTGTTTTCTAGCCCATACAATGGCTTTTAATTTGTCTTACCTAGTCCCTTCTCAATAAGTAAACAGCTCAGAAAAGGGTTTTTAATTTACACCTCCAAAACTCTGCTGCCTGTTTAGTAAGAGCTTACTTGTGTTGCTACTTCAAGAACAGCACACAAATACATGAGGTACAGTATGCAGTGTAGAAAACAATAGTAAAACCAGCAGTTTGCACGTACATGATGACATTTATAGGGTTGCCACCTTTGGATGAGGCAAAAACCGGATCCTAAGCTCCACCCCTAGCCCCACCTCTTTTCATGACTTATCATGGATTGCTCCTCTTAGAAAGCCATTTGTTATATCAATAAAAGACAACACTCAAAGCAGTAGTTTAACAAAAATGTTAAGATACTGTACTTTACCTATTAAAATTACTTTCCCAGGTTCTTCTTAGTTATTTACATGTGTGTGTATTTATTTGTTGACATTGGTTTACCAGATAAACATACAGAGATAAAATAAATCTCATTTGCAGATATGATCGGAGAGACAAGGGAAATGCTGTACAATAGTACACATGCTATATAATAATACATAATAAAGGAATTGTTTCCTATAGTGTGTGTGCTTTATATATTTTTCTGTCTCCATTTTCTTTTCATGTCCACGGTACTATTTCAAAATCAAAGTGGTGACCATATTTTTTTCTTGAGGAAAATAATAATTTAAAACATTAAAAATGCCTATATTCTGTTAGAGATGAAAATGTGTAAAAGTAGAAGACAACTGGCTGAGTTGTTACAAAAGGTGGGGGCAGCTTTACTGCTATGCCACATTAAGATGCAGTGGAAAAGATTAGGTTAAGTAAGTGCTAATGGTGTTAATTGCCATATTTTACACCTCCCAGGATAACAGCTTTTTTTTTATTTATTTCGTTGTTTAACCAGGTATAGCACACTAAGCTGAAAGCTTTTTTACATGAGTGACCTGGGAGCACAAGGAGGTTAAGTGACTTGCTCAGGGTCACACAGTATGCAAGTGGAAGCTGTGGGATTCAAACCCAGGTCTGGTCTGCTGGATGTCACCAGATTTGCAGCTCAGAGCCTTAGACCACTGCGCTATACTGCTTTCACAAATAAAAGGCTATATTGACACCAGAACTTGTTTGTAACCTGGACATGTAGCTGAAACGAAGAATAAGGTGACAGCATCTGTTTCAAAAGTGTGTGAGCACTCACAGTGGTCCAAGAACCTGACCAGCACAGAGCAAAACCGGATTACCTGATAGGGACCCTGAAAACCTGATCACCAGGTAAAAAATCTGACAGGTGGCAACCCTAGATGACAAGGAACATATGCACAGTCTAATCCTACTGCATTGTTTTCATTTTTGCTACTTGACGAAACTGCCAGCCACCCAGAAGAGCCCATCGTGGGACACTAGGTGAATGGACATCCTATAACATAAGAAGCCATGATGCTGGGACATCTATTAGCTGAACGTTACAGACTGCAGTGGCTCCTGGGTCTTAGTGCCCAGCCAGCTAAAGTTTTTTCATTTGGTAGCCGTCCCTGGGAAAAACTGGCTGTCTGGGACAGGCAAACAGGTGGTTATTTTGACCCCTGGTACCGGTTCACATAGAACTTTGGATTGTTGAGACATGCAATGTAATGGGAATAGTGGTTAAAGGGGATGATATGACCAGGGAGGGACAACAGAGAGATGATGGGGAGGGTTAGTACCCTGGAGGAACAGTAAGTTCCAGGGATTATAGGGAACTTGAGCAGACTGGATGGACTTTTGGTCTTTTTCTGCTGTCATTGTCTGTTTCTGTGTTCTTTATATGCTTCAACCTGACAAAGTGTGATTTGTGTATGGGAGGAAAATTGTATTGCACATATGGCAATCTTGTTGTATGCTGCTTCATAAGATCTTCAATAAACTGTAGGTTTATTTTATTTTTTGGCCTGGTTCCTAGTGCCACTGGAGCTCAGCCCTGCCTACCGTCCCCCATGCCCAGGCATACCCCCTGGGCTGGCACCTCCCAACAGACACTAGCAGCAAGCCACAGCTTAACCCCTGGGGTTGGGGAGCGGGACCCTCCAACGGACACTGGTGGCAGCAGAGACGGCCGCAGAGCAGGGCGGCATACCTGGGGGCCGGCTTTTTCGCTGATGCGATGTTCCCACAGAACAGTTCTATGGATGTTCCCCCTTGGAGACGGGATGTGCAATGATGTCAGGCGTCTGTCCTGCCTCCCATTTAACCTGGTGCTGGTTGTTGTGGAACCCCCGGACTCCGCCAGAGGCTGCTGACACGCTGGACACTCTGCCCCCCAGAGAAAGAGAGCCACCCGTCGAGCTCTCAGTTCTTCTCCCTTGCTGACTCCTGAATCTGTTCCCGAACCTGGGATGTCGGCGTTGCATGCGGACGCCTTGCCGCTGTGCTGGCTAAACTTGAAGTTTTAAAAAAATAGAAAGGTCACACTTGGGGACCAGCCTTTTGGTGCAGTGGTAGCACAACTGTTTGCGATGCTGATGACCAGGGTCCAGGAGTGGATCTTGATCAACAGGTGCCTGCTGGAGGAGAGAGGGATAGAGCATCACAGAGGACGCTCCTGCCTCTTTGGGCAGAAGCTTTGCAGCTTAGATGTCAAGAGGGCTTAAAGCTTTTACATGCAGTGGATTTGACAATCAGCTGTTTGTCACTTATGGTGAGGGAGGACAAGGTAATCCTACTGCCAAAAATGGTCTCTCATTGAATTGCCTCATGTATTGAATTTTGTTATGCACAGGCTGGTAAGGTGCCACCAAGGCATTAAGGGCATGTTTCTGTGGAACTGCATCTGCCACGGTTCCAGCATTAAGGGATATACTTTTGCTAGAGGTGTGCAAGGAAGCTATATGGTCTACAGCGCACGCCTTCACATCTCACTTCTGCTTGGACATCCAAGATAGAATGGATGGATACCAGCTTTGGTGCTTCTGTACTTCAGAAACTTTTCGCTAAATAGGTTTTAGACCCTGCCTCCCAAGTATTACTTGAAGTCTACAGTTTATCTGACATCTCGAATGCACACTCATTGTGAGAAGAAAACAGTACTCACTGCAGTAATAATGTTTCTTCTAGAGCAGCGGTACTCACACCGCAGCTCACGAGCCACATGCGGCTCTTTAACTCTTCGTTTGTGGCTTTTACAGTGCCCTTATACTCAGTCTACAGTGTGGCTCTTCAGCTGTCAGCTTCCGAGAGAGCAAGCGTCGCGCGATCGTGTCAGGTGCTTTTGTGACAGGTATAAATCGCAATGTATTGTTTCCCTGCTGATTTCTTGAGCTCAAGCTTGCTGCTGTATTATTTGGACTTCTGTGATCTTTAACAAATGGGGACCGAGTACAATCAGGTTTGGGATTTTAAAAGTGGGTGTTTTTCTCTGATATATATATATATATATATATATAAAAGTCTTGTCTCCCCTTTTGACTTGCCACATCCTGCTTCCTTGTATCTCCTAAAAGAAAGTTTTGTAAACACTTTGCACTGTACCAAACAATAATGGGGAAAGCGTCAGTGTTTTGCCAATTACTATAGGGCTCACCAGTGGAGGTTGTCTTGCTGCGAAACTGATAGAGATTTAATATCGGGGGGGGGGGGACTACAGCGATTGCTTATCCCAGAAAACTTCTTGCAGATGATAGACCACTCATAAACTAACATATCCTGTGGCTTTAAAATACAGTGGTCACTGGTAATCATTTTTGTTTCAGCACAGTTCAGTAGAAGGTAGATTACAACCGTTCCAGCATTAAATGGGAAACTTCATGCATCTTGCAGACCTCTGACCATTATAGTGCTCTTTATGGTGAAACCCAAATAACTAATGATTTCCACTGTATAACAATAGTGCCAAAAGGCTGAAGAAATATAGGATATAATAAATAAAAGGCTATAAATAATAAAGGAAAGGCCGGCCCGGTGGCGCTGAGGGTTGAGGCGCTGGATGCCACATCTCGCGCTATGCCGGTGACCCGGGTTCAGGAACGGACCCGGGTCGTTGGGGGTCGGCTGGGGGAGGGAGGATGGAGCATCCCAACGAATGCTCTCCTCCTTTGGGGTGGGATGCCAGGGGTGCGTTAGAACGCCTGATGTCCTGAGAGGATTGGTGGATGCACCGACTCTCGAAGGACACAGCGGCTCCATCTACCGGAGCTGGGGAGAGGGGGACGCCGTTAGGCGCTTGAGAGGAGCGTGCGTGAGCACGCAGACTCTCTGCGCCAGTGTCTCAGAGGGTGGGGTTCGGGGGAACTACTCGGAGGAAAATGCCCTCCGGTTGCCTGGATGAAGTCCTCCGGAGCTGGCCTTACCACCCTCCGACCAGGGCAGACCCCAATGTGCAGCTGCCGCGGGGGGGGTGAAGGGGATCCTCTCCTTGCCCCGCCCCCGGGGGTAATCCGGGCCATCAAAGGGCCCCAAAGGGCAGTGTGGCACTCTAGGGGCAGACCAAGCTGGTTGGCAGAGGTTGGGGGGGTTGTCGCTCCTTGCAGGATGGAAGGAGTGGTGATTGGAAGGGACAGTAGGAGTGGATAAAAAAAAAAAAAAATGAAACATAGAAAATAAATAAAAGGCTGAAGAAATATTTGATAGTACATAGGGAGTGGCGTATAATTTAATTTAAAATAGTGTGTATATATATATATATATATATATATAAATATACTAAATTTAGTGTGACGTGAATATTGTGGCTCCTTGGCTACTGCTGACTGCTCCTGTGGCTCTTGACCCAGTCGGGACTATCACTGTTCTAGAGAGTATATTTATGAATCATAAAAGCCATCCCTACCCACTTCCAGAATCTGCAATAAGAAGCGTTCCTCCTGTCAAGTCAGATTGGATGCTTAAACGTTTTTTGTTTGAGCATTTTACAGTTTGCAGTTTCTACAGTTTTTCACATTTGTGATTTGTCATTTCGTACTGCATTTACATTTAATACATAGCATAGCTTTAGTTGAATAGCCTCTGTTCTCTGATATAAATATGCCATTTAAGGGTCCAGGTAGACAGTGATCACACTGCATGATCTGAACTTTCCAATTCTGAAGTTCTCTCTCCTGGGCAATACCTTGAGTGTCGAGATAATGCACTTTGTATGACTCACAGTTACACCCTCTAAAAGAAATATCATTATTACGGTGAGCAATTTTTTTCTTCCTCACCTGAGGTAAAACTTTTTGAAAAAAAAAAAAAATTAATATTTTGAAAGGCAGAATTAGTTTTAGGTAAGCACGTTTCTGCCAGCATTATGCGAAATCATACTGTGACAAAATGACCTCCCCCAGAAAACTCTCCTTTGTTCCATCTTACGGATACATTCCCTAAGAGCCTTGAACCAGAAGGACATGTCATCTATGCAGTGCACAAATTACATGATCTTGTGGCTTAAAGTGAACAGCCTGTCTGGACTTCCGCACAGCTTTCAACACAGTACTGCACAGAAAACCCATGGAGAAAAGTAGCATAATGTGTGACGTCCATCTGTCCTGAACATGGATAGTAAACTACCCGACTGGTATGAAGTAGAGGGTGGTATTGATTGATCACCACCCTGAGTGGGGAGATCTGCTGAGTGGAATACCCCAGGGGTCATTATTTGGTATGGCGGTACATGGTCACCACCATGAGTGGAGAGATGTGCTGAGTGGAATACCCCAGGGATCATTGCTGGTTCTGGTGGTAGATGGTCACCACTGTCAGTGTGGAGATGTGCTTAGTGGAGTACCCCTGGGGTTAGTGCTCTCTCTCTTTTTTTTTTTTTTAATTAAACATATTTTTTCCAGGAGGCACTGTTGAGCACACCTACAGAGCAGACATGTTCACTTTGGCTCTGCACATCAAGGCTGCATTTTTACTAATTATTTGCTGGTTAAAATTGTTAAATTGACTGGCAAACAGCAAAATTCGGTGGCTTACTTTCTCTGGAGTGGATCAATATATTTTGTTACTATGGGACGAATGAATAGGGGTGCACCAAGTGGTGCTAAATCTCAGCCCTCAACGGAGTTACAGGCCTCAGCGCCCACACCTGCAAGTGTAGACGCAGAGCTCCCATGGAAGGCTCTTCAGCTGTCGATGTGGACCATCGATAAGGTAGAAACCATCCTGAAGAGGATCGGGGAGCAAGATGTCAAAGTCGAGGTAGCTTCCAAAACGGCAGCTACAGCAGAATCACAAGCCGCACAAGCTCTATCGGCTACCTTGAAATTGAGCCAAGAAAACACTGCGCTCCATTACAGGTTAGAGGCACTAGAAAATGCTCAGCTTGCATCTAACATCCGTATCATTGGACTGCCAGAGGACCATGAAGATCCTGACCTCATTACCTTTTTAAAAGACTGGCTTCCCGAGGCATTGCAATGAAATTCTGACTGGGCATCACATTTTATATGGGCCTACCGTATTTCACTGTGATCTGCAAAGGCTCAGAGGGACCTTCCCTGTACCATCCTGACAGGGTCGCTACGGGGGATCATCTGTTGAAAGTGCCCATAATACGGATCAGCTCATTTACAATGGGCATACGGTGCATCTTTGTCCTGACCTGTCCTATGCAACATGGGCCCGCTGTAAAAAATTTGATGGCATCAAAGTGAAGCTCAGGAGTCTTATGGTGGTCCACTCTTTGTTAATGCCGGCCTGATTACGCATTTATTATGGAAGCCCCACTTTTCATTTTACTGACCCAGTCGAGGCTGGGAAAAGGGTTGAGATGATTCAGAGGGAGTTTGAGGCTGAAAGTGGTTCTGCTCATGATGATTGGAGCTCGGAGGAAAAGGATTCCTGAACGTGAGAGGTATCCAGCCCTGTACTGAACTGTTTACTGTTCCCCTAATTTGGCATTTTATTCTTGAACAGAGATTTTGTGCCCTTGGTGCAGATTTTCTTTATTTGGACAGTTGCTAGTCTCAGAGCGGGGATTTTTCTCTTTTCTGGGGCGACTGATATTCGCAGAGTAAAAGTCTACTTGATTATGGGTCTCAATTCTGATGTTGACTAAAAGTTCTATGATTGTTACCTTGATAGTGCATCTCAGTTGAACGTGAACCATTTTTGGACAATTAAATGCTCTGGAAGGGGTCATATCAACATTGAGTGAGGATCTCTAATGTTTGTACTACCTTATTGCTTGGATTGACCACCTTTTTTCTGTGGGGTGCAGCTATTCTTTCATGTATAAAGGGACTGGGGGTACTTATTTCTTATCCCCCATATCCATGATCTAATGTGTCTAGATTTCCTGTTACTGTTCTGTGTGTTGGATCCTATTGGTGTATTTGATGCCTGACATAAGGATGTAACTTGATATTGTACTTTCTTTGACATGCAATAAATATAAAGTTAAAAAAAACACATTTTTTTTCCACAAGGCTCTGGTGGTCTCCTCCTTCCACCCCTGCCAGTCCCAGTCCCCCTTCCCCAGACACAGCCACTCCCCTGGCCAGGCCTCCATGGCGCATCCTCTACACACTGCTGTGTTGTCCCCCCCAACTCGCCTACCAGGTCTGGGTCCGCCTTCAGCCACTTTAGCATTTTGCCCCACAGTGTGTCTGACCACCCTCTGTGGAGTTGAAGGCCTGGAACATCCCCTTGTTGGTGGTTTGGTTCTGGTGTTGAGCATTGAGGGTGGCAGATAGGGACCACCTCCTGCACTGATAACTTTCCGCTGCACCACTACCCATGACCACCCAAGTGGCGGTAGAGCAGTGAAACAGGGAGTGTGTGTCCCAGAGGACAGCGTACGTTAGGATGCTCAATCCTCCTCTTCCGTCCGACCCTCCAGTGGCTCTGGCTTGTTCCTGAACCTAGGTCATCAGCATCACAGGCGGTAGCGCTGCCGCTGTGCCGGTGGTCCAGACTGGTCTGTTGCTGTTTAACACATATATTAGTGACTTGGACGAGGGGGTCAACAACAGGCTGCTGAAGTTTGCTGATGAGACTGAATTGGCAAGAAGAATGGATACTGCTAAGAAGGTGTGGGTGGAGGAGGAATGCACTATAGGGGGACCTGCACACAACTGTGGGTTGGGCTGAGAGATGGGGAGCTTAGATTCAATGTAAGGATGTGCAGGACACTACATCTAAAGGTGAGGAATATTGATTGCATGTACACCAAATGTGGTGCACACCAAATGTGGTACAACTGTGGAAAGCAAAACTGAAGAAAACTATCAAGGCATAATTGTGGATAGTAAGCTGAAGCCAGGCAGGCAATTTGCTACTGTAGTTAAAAGCCGTGTTAGAATGCAGTAGGAGGGGAAAGGAGCATAGATACATAGATGTTGATGGCAGATAAGGGCCTACAGCTCGCCTAGTCTGCCCATTTGTGCACATAATTTTGCTTCTTCAAGCTTCTCCAGATCTGGGTTGTCCCCTTCCCCCATATACCAGGATCCCCCGATGCCTATCCCATTCATTCTTGATGCATGAGATAGGCATTGAGGGAGCCTGGTAGGCAAGTTGTTAGCAGGTTGCTACAATGCAACAGGAGGGGTAAGGAGCAGGTTGCTAGAATGCAGCAGGAGGGGTATGGAACAGGTTGCTAGAATGTAGCAGGTGGAGAAAGGAGCAGGTTGTTAGAATGCAGCAGGAGGGGAAAGGAACAGGTTGTTAGAATTCAGCAGGAGGGGAAAGGAGCAGGTTGTTAGACTGCAGCACGAGGGGAAAGGAACAGGTTGTTAGAATGCAGGGTTCATTTCAGATATTTATCTGTGTGGGACACTGAACCACTGGGTATAAAATGTAAGGGTGAAATGAAAAGAACTGGGTCATATTGTTCAGCCGAGCCCAGATTCATAAAACAGCAGTTTAAAACCTCTAACAGTGAGCAGGTTGTCCCCAGGGTAGAAGAAAAAGGGGTCAAAATTAAAAACTGCTTGTCAAAGTTGTCCCCAAGGTAGAAGGAAAGGTGGGTCAAAATTAAAAACTGTGTGCCAATTTTCCCAATCCCCCACCCAAAAATGAACCCTAAGAATGCAGCAAGAGGTTTAAGGAGCAGTCTGTTAGGATGCAGCAGGAGGGTTAAGGAGCAGGTTGCTAGAACGCAGCAGGAGGGATAGGGAGCAGGTTGCTAGAATGCAGCAGGAGGGGTAGGGAGCAGGTTGCTAGAATGCAGCAGGAGGGGTAGGGAGCAGGTTGCTAGAATGCAGCAGGAGGGGTAGGGATCTGGTTGCTAGAATGCAGCAGGAGGAGTAGGGATCTGGTTGCTAGAATGCAGCAGGAGGAGTAAGGAGCAGATTGCTAGAATGTAGCAGAAAGGGTAGGGAGCAGGTTGCTAGAATGCAGCAGGAGGGGTAAGGAGTAGGTTGGTAGAATGCAGCAGGAGGGGTAAGGAGCAGGTTGCTGGAATGTAGCAGAGGGGGTAAGGAACAGGTTGCTAGAATGCAGCAGGAGGGATAAGGAGCAGGTTGGTAGAATGCAGCAGGAGGGGTAAGGAGCAGGTTGCTAGAATGCAGCAGAAGGGGTAGGGAGCAGATTGCTAGAATGCAGCAGGAGGGGTAGGGAGCAAGTTATTAGAATGCAGCAGGAGGGGTAAGGAACAGGTTATTAGAATGCAGCAGGAGGGGTAAGGAACAGGTTGTTAGAATGCTGTGCAGGGGTGAGGAGCAGGTTGTTAGACTGATGCAGGAGGGGTAAGGAGTAGGTTGCTGGAATGCTGTAGCAGGAGTGAGGAGCAAGTTGTTGAAAATGCTGTAGCAGGGGTGAGGTTCAGTTTGTTGTAATAAAACAGGAGGGGTAAGGGGCAGGTTGTTGTAATAAAGCAGGAGGGGGTAAGGGGCAGATTGTTGGAATGAAGCAGCAATGGTAAGGAACAGGTTGTTGGGATATCTGGTCAAAAGAGTGACGGCACATACGTGCTGTCAGAAACCGCAAGGGCATAACAGCGTGCGTGGTCTTGGACTTTGTTTATTTAATCTAGCGCGGTTTCAGATCGCACCGTTTTGTAGGAACCGCACGGCGCTGGTTTTGCCTGCACTGTTTTTCACTGCTCATTATTGACCCAGTTCTGATTGTTGGAATGCAGTAGCAGGGTAAGGAGCAGGTTGGGGAGGTGATCCTCCCCTGTACAAGGCCATGGTCAGACCACTCTTGGGGTACCACATCCTGCTTTGGTCACTGCAGTACAGAAAGGATACTGAAGGGATTATGAGGGTTCAGTACAGGGCCACCAAGCTGATTCGTGGCTTAGGGGAGCAGGAACTATGAAGCAAGATTATATATACTCAAAGCTTTTAGTCTAGAGAAGAGACAGGTGAGAGGTAGACATGATCAGAGTGTTCCAAATACCGAAGTGGATATACATGGATGTTTGAGCTGGTGAGGTCAAGCACAACAAGAGGACATGCCCTCACATGGGAGAGGAAACATTAAAAAGCATTGGTTCACAAAGAAGGTGGTTAACATGAGGAATAGCCTGTTTGATAAGGTTGAGGAATTTAACTGCTCAGGATTATTCCAATTCCTGAGGGAGAATGGCATTGAGGATTTGGTTACACAGCACAGTGTACCCCATTAGATTATTTTAGGGCAGTGGACCATCACCCAATATTTATTAATTCCAGCACCCTGTATTTTGGGGCATCACACTAATTTGTCTTTATAAAATCATCCAAAATTGTCTTTATTGCAGTAATACCCATGTTTTCATACCAGTGCTGTACACCTTACTTGAACAATTTATGCACATGCACAGTGCATATAGGAGGTCCAAGGCATATAGCACCAGTAGTCCTGATCGCCACAACCACCACCTTATATTTCCAGGCAGTGGGGAACCCATCAGCATGAGTAGGGGCAGTATTCTGACTGAAAAACTTGGACTTGTGTTTATAGTACTTAAATTGAGTATACAGTAGTCTGCTCCAAACAAGTCTAATAGCAGGAAATGCCCCAGGCGGTTTTGGCAGGAGGTGTGGACTAGATGGACTTCAAATCCTTGTCACCACAGTACTATCAAAATAACTGTATTTAGGATACTGACACAGGAAATCATTTAACTGATTTCATCTAAAGAAACTGAGGCAAATGACAGGAAACAATTTTTATATGTTGGTTTGATGCAGACTGTTTACAAAAATCAAGTCTCTAGTTTTTTACTTCTGAGTAGAAACATTGATTTTTACGGCAGATAAGGACTACTTGGGCCCATCCAGTCTGCCAGTTTCTCCCTACCTACACTATTACCATAGACTGTGCCCAATCTACAACTCTTTCTCCCTTTCCCGTTTTGTCCACTGTGATTCCCTTGTGCCTATTCCATGCATTCCTGAACTCCACCACTGTTTTTGTCCCCACCACCTCCACTGGAAGGCTGTTTCAGGAATCTGCAACTCTTTCTGTCAGAAGTTCTTCCTCACATCTGTCCTGAATCTAACCCCCTCCAGCTTCTTAGCATGTCCGCTTGTTCTTGGGCACCTTTTCTTCTGAAAAATACTTCCCTCCTGTACCTTATTTACCCTTGTGAAGTATTTAAGGGTTTTTATCATATTCCCCCCTCTCCTTTCTCTCTTCCAGGGTATACATATTGAGATCCTTTAGTCTATCCCCAGGCCTTTTGCTGCTGATCCTGCACCATTCTAGTCACCCTCCTGTGGACTGCTTCCACTCTGTCCTTTCTGAGATGTAGTCTCCAGAACTGAACACAGTGCTCTAGGTGGGGGTCTTACCAGTGATCTATGCAGAGGCGGCATCACCTCCATCTTTCTGCTGGTGATACTCCTCCCTGTGTCCCCCCCAGCATTCCTCTAGCCCTCCTGACTACCTTATTGCACTGCCTGGCCACCTTTAGGTCATCTGATATGATTACTCCCAAGTCTCTTTCTTGCTTGGAGATTGTCAGTACCACTCCACCCATTCTGTGCTCCACCCCGGGGTTTCTGCACCATAAGAGCATTATTTTGCACTTTTTGCATTGAAACCCAGCTGCCATACCCCCACTCCTTTAGTTTTCTCAGGTTTCTGCTCATCTCCCGCCCCACCCAGTGTCCACTCTGAGGCAGACCTTCCCTTCCAGCTCCTCTGCAGTGTCACTTGTAAAGACATTAAAGAGGACCAGTCCCAGCACTGATCCCTGAGGCACCCAGCTGATCACCGTCACCTCCTCAAAGTGAACTCCGTTTACCACCACCTGCTGTCACCTATCTCCTAATCTATTTCTTATCTAGTTTATCACCTTTGAACCCACTTCTAAGCTACTCTGCTTACTTACTAGTCCATGTGGAATGGTGTTGAAAACTTTACTAAACTATAGGTAGGCTATGTCCACTACTCCACCCTAATTTAAATCCTTTGTCGTCCAGTCAAAAAAAATCGATGAGATTTGTTTGATATGACCTCCCCCCTGTGCACTTATGCTGTATGGGTCTTGTAACCCACTAAATTCAAGATATTCCGCAATCCTTTTCTTCAGCAGTGATTCCATTAACTTTCCCACCACCGATATCAGGCTGACTGGCCTATAATTGTCAGCCTCCTCCCTCCTATCACTTTTGTGCAGTTGGGCTACATATGTCCTCCTCCAGTCCTCTGGAACTACTCCTGTTTCCAGTGAGCTGTTAAATAGGACTGGCAGAGGTGCAGCCATTATCTTCTAGAGGTCCCTTAGTACACTTGTATGCACCCCATCTGGCCTCATTGCGTTACCCACTTTCAGGTTAGCGATTGTTAGACGTATAAATAAATAGACTTAAGCATGAAACATTGTAGACCGAATAAACCCCATGAAAGAAAGCCTTTGTAGCTTTCATGTTGAAAAAACAGGCTTTTTAAAGGGAAGGTCCAACATTATACGAATGGGTTTTAAATAAAAAAAAAACTTACCTTATGCTGGCGATAGTGATGCCATGCAATAAATGTACTGAGTACGTCTACTACAGGAGAGAAAGGATCACAAATCCTGCCAAACGGATGGCCAGCTGATCCCTTCCACTTCCCGATTTGCTGGCCCTGCTCCCATGTTCAGACGGTTTTGTGACATCTAACCAGGGAGAGCGTGGGGGCATGCCACATACACGTGAATGGGGGGAATATGGATTCATAGATATGTGCTAGCAGAAAAGGACCTTCCTGGCCCATCAAGTCTGCCCAGTCCCCCCTGCTTTACTTGTCCCCCTTGCCCATAGATTCCACCCTCCTCTCTCTAGTCAACCCCTTGTGTTTGTTCCATGCCCTCTTGAATCCCTCCATGGCTCCTGCCTCCACCACTTCCTCCAGCAGACTGTTCCAGGGTGCCACCACCCTCTCAGTGAAGTAACGTCCCCTCATGTTTCCCTTAAACCTACCTCCCTCCACCCTTGGTCCGTGCCCTCTAGTTCTAGCACCTATCTTCCCTGTGAATAAGCTCCTTCCCACTTTTCGTCCCCTTCACATACTTGAATGTCTCTATCATGCCCCCCTCTCCCTCCTGGTCTCCAGCGGGTACAAATCCAACACCCTCAACCTCTCTTCATATGGCTTCCCACTTAGCTCCTACAGCATCTTAGTGGCCCTTCTCTGCACTCTTTCCATGCCATCTATATCAGCTAAAAAATACCCCAATTAGTTGAGCAATGGCTTTCATTTATATCAAAGGTTGCTTTAATTAACATAAAAACAGCTCTGATATATTCCCTCATTTACTTGTATGTGGTGCGCCTCTGTGCTCTCCCTGGTTAGACTTCACAAAGCATCTGAGCGCTTGGGAGGGGCCAGCAGACCGATAAGTGGAAGGGATCGGCTGGCTGTCCATTTGGTACGATTTTCTATCCCTTCCCTCCCATAGTGGATGTACTCAATGCATTCCTTTCTTGCATGACAAGACTATCTCCAACATAAGGTGGGGGTTGTATTGAAAACCCTATTAAGGACCCTTATAAAATCTTAGACATTCCCTTTAAATTTACCGACTGGCGTGGAAGCATTAGAAACCTTCGAACCTCGATCTCCTCGTACCGGTGACAAATGGGGCAGCCCCTCTCACAGTAGAAATCCCTGATCCAGGTGGTCCCCATCAACCACTTCTCTGGTGACCTTTCTAAGTGGTTCACTCATCATGGGCGCCAGATATCACATTGAAGCATAGACTATGTAGGGGCAAAAGGAGACTGTAAACCTATTGCCCGATGGTGCGCACTGTTACAACCCACTGAAACCATACCATTCATATGGTTATCTAACCTACATTTAAATGTGACAAGTTTACGATTTACCACTTCTACCGGAAGTTTATTCTATTCAGAGACAACTCCCTGCACGAACCAGTGCCTCCTCTGCTTAGTCTTGAAAAATTCTCCAGTGACCTGGTAAGTGTGTCCTCTAATCTCAAACTTCTTTTCTTAATGGTGTTGCCGACTTGCTTGCTCTCTAAGCTTGAAGCAACACTGCAGATAAAAGGCTGTGCTTTCACACGCAAAAATCTCTTCTCCTGGCAATACAGTCCATTTAAATTATAGCGATGATCATACAACTGTAGAAGTGTTTGAAGACATCCGGACTTATCTTGCTGTGGGAAGACTTGGTGGTACGTGAATCAGGTGTGGTAAACAGAGTAGAAGTTGTTTTATTGTAAAACAGCCTTGTCTAACTGGCCTCTGTAGATTCTGCTGACTTACTTTGTGCTGCCCACCCAGACGAAAATCAAAAGCTCTGCAAGTACAGACATTGCCTTAAGCTTCAGATGCGCCTGCCTGCCATGGAACCTTTCTGAGTGGAGTCTTTTCCAGTTGATTGGGCTTCTGTTTGTGTTTCACTGCTTGCTTGGGCCCTGGTGCTGTCCCTTATAATACAAAGTCAGAGGCAGTGTTTGCTTTTTGATCATCCCAATGGCTGCTTTCTTATTTGTGTGAAAAAGGGAGGGCGCAGCTCTTCTCTCTCTGGCTGTCTACATCACAGCTTCATACTGGCTCTTCATTTACTGAGTGGTGGTGATGTGGCTAGCTGCTCAGGGTCCTAACGCTGCGATACCTGTTTGTGAAATCTGTGGGGCTGTTTCTCTACAATACAACAGTAGGCAAAAAAATTGTTCTGGTGTCTCAAACAACATTGTATCTGCATAAAGCAGTCATTCTTTTGAGGTGAATTTTGCCCATTTTCATGTCTTTATTGCTGTATACATAATTTTGTATTTGGCACTTCCTAACATTTCATGCCTTATATCTGAAAGGTAATTAAGAGGTTTAATTTCCACTGGGTGGCCTGGGAATCTAGGTTGGTGGCCATCTATACCATTTCACATGGGACATAACCTAATTCAGGGAACAAATCTGAGCTGAGTTAAATAATACTTTGCCTCAAAACAAACTCATGAGGTAGTAATCCCTAATGCGTCTTGATTCGTACACGCTGCCTGAGTGGTCTCATGTGAAATCAATTACATAGTGAGTGCATCTTTAAAACGCAGATACTGCACGTTGCATAGTAAAATACTCCCTATGTGGAAACAATATTAGATGGCTCAGCATACAGAGACTGTAATAACTGCTCAGGAGAACCTAGTGCTTGGGACCCTTGCCCAAGGAAAACTAATTGTTGCTATATTAGTTGAAATGAGTGGTGGTGAAGCCCAGTTTGACAAAACCATTCTACCTGTTGTACAACAAAATTCCGACCCTGCAGTGTATTTGTTAATAAAATGCAGCATATGGCAAGTGGCTTGCCGTTAGCCAATCAGTGAGGAGAATGGCTGTGCCTCTTATTCCGCATACAGGCATCTCCTTGCAATGCACACCTGATGCCTATGCCCTTGATTTTGGAGTCTAGAAATTAAATTGGAAAGCCTCTCATTTTCACTGTCCGTCCTTTCAGTGGACTGCTGGTGTCTTAGTACCATCCATTAGCACACCCAGAATTGTTTGTGCATCCCCTCCGACCCCAAAAAACAACTTTTTCAAATTTTTTTAAAAAGTTTCCTATGACCTTGATACCTCACCGACAGACAAGTACTCCTACAGCCTTCATACCACTGTGGGGAACTCCAGTGGATGCCATTTGATTGTGTGTGTGTCCACAACAGCTGACATCAGCAGAACCACTGTGAACCAAGAGGAAAACAGAAATGAAAAATGTAACCAAACATCCCAAAAATAACAAAAAACTTGCTCCATAAACATATTATGGCGATCCACTGCTACTTCAGATGATTATGAGTATAGTAAGAGGTGTCATTTACGTTTCACAAGGGTCTGTCATACTGGTTCAGTAGAGAAACTCGACTTCACAGTCCTCCTGCCCATCCAGCATGAGAGGCCCTTGGGAAACATCCCTTACTACTACACCCGTAATATGCAGTAAATAAAGTAAAAGAATAAAGTTGACAGATTTCTGCTAAAAGCTTAAAATATTCAGTATTTAGAAGATATTCAGAATTCCTTTTTAATATTTAATCAGTGCTACCATTGTGTCCCCCTTCCCCCAGTAATTACAACGCTGTTGTACCACTTGGTATCAGATTCATTTTGGGATATGATAAGAGGAGGAAGGAGGTGATACTGCTCCTGTGCAGGTCCCTGGTAAGGGCACTCCTGGAATATTACACACGTTTCTGGAATCCATGTCTCAAGAAAGACAGGGACTGCATAGAGACCATACAAAGGAGGGTTTATGGGACAGCAGACAGGATGTTGGAATGTATAGGAAGAGGATTTTATAGTATGAGAAAGGAATGTACAGAAAGAGGATTTAATAGTACGAGAAGGGAAACAATACACCCATGTACAGGTCCCTAGTGTGGCCGTACCTGGAGTACTGCATGCAGTTCTGGAGAACCTATCTCAGGAAAGACTGGGACTGCAGAGAGACCATACAAAGGATGATCCAGGGGTGCATGGGAGGGTGTATTAAGAAAGGTTTGGCAGATCATGACCTGTGTACAACAGAGGCCAGAAGGGAAAGGGGTGGATATGATTGAGATGCACAAGTTCTTGTGAGGAATCAGCAGGGTGGATTGTAAGGACTTGTTCATGAGGAATGTGGTCCAGTACTTGGAGGGCATGGGGGAAGACTTGTGATGGTGTGGGGGATTCGGGAGAGACGTAAGAAACTGTTCTTCATGAACTGGGTGGTAGACGAATGGAACAGACTGCCAAAGAGGTGACTGAAGCCAAGACTTTGAAGGTGTTTAAAGTTGGGTGACACCAGTAAAAGGGAATAATGGGACCCTCAGACAGACAAGTGAAAATGATACATGGGGAAGGTTGTGATAAGCAGCTATGACTGTCCGATCCCCAACTCCAGTCTGGCATTGGGCTGAGCAGGGAGCTAAGGAGGGACTTGGGCAGGCTGGATAGATGTCTTTTTCTGCCAATGCAATCTATGGTTCAGTGCTTTATTGTAAAGTGCTATACTGGAAGTAATTATCATCCAATTTATTGTATTCACAATGAGCACAGAACAAAGTAGAGTGTGTTACACAGAATCTGATAACTGTCCTTAATGTCATTGTTTCCTTCCAGGAAGGTTGTTTTATATAGGGGACTAAACTATCTCTTGTTTGTTCTCATGTTTTGCAGTGACTGTATACAGAAGGAAAAATGATGACCGATGCAAGTGACATGCTGGCGGCTGCCTTGGAGCAGATGGATGGTATTATAGCAGGTAAAGCATTTGCATGGAACGACATCAAAAGAGGCACTGACAAGTCCCACCAGACCCCAAGTATTTTTCGGGGGGTTTAACAAAACTCAAGATTTGACACCTCATTTAAAGGGGAAGTAAACACTGCAGAGGTCACTCAAATTGTGAAAGCCCATGCAAGATCTTTCAGATGAGGTATTGAGTTTTCCTGTAGGCATCAGCAGTCTTGCAATATGCACACTGTACCGGGGCAGGGGCAGACACTGGTTATCCTTGCAAGTCCGCTACCAGATACTGGGAAAAATCTGCAGAGTTGGCTGCCTCTGTGAAGTCTGCCTCCGAGCCGCCCCCAGTCAGTTACTGGTTTGCAGTACTATAGGGCCAGTACCGTGACCCCACCCCCTGGGGTGTAAGCCAGGGGTTTCAGGGGAAGGACGCGGCAATGGAAGTGGGAGTGCGGAGGTCTGTGTCCGGGCGGATGATCGGTGGCCAACTGCAGAGCAAAAAGAAGAGGAAAAAAAAAAAAGTCCTGCAATATGAATATATGAATCATTTGTAAATTAAATTAAGGCAACAGTCATTTCATGGACTCCTGAGACTGAAAGTGATGTCACTGAGGGGCAAGCTGTAATTAAAGAATGATCGTTTAATGGGGTTTCAGAATTTGAATGACTCCTGCAATGTTTACTTTACCTTTAACACAGTGTTTACGGTGGTTCGTCTTTTTGTTTTTTTTTCTCTCACCCTGATGGCTCATTTGATGGCACCCCCAGACCCCTCATTGACCTTCTCTCAAAAAACATAGTAACATGGAATTTGACAACAGGTAGGGACCGCTGGCCCATCCAATTGTTTAGCCAGGAGAGAGACACTAAGCTGAAAGCTTGTTTACAGGTGTGACCTGGGAGCACAGGGAAGTTGAGTGATTTGGTCAGGGTCACACAGTATGCATGTGGGGGCTATGGGATTCAAACCAGGTCCCCAGGTTTGCAGCTCAGAGCCTTAAACCACAGCGCTATACTGCCTCCCTCCAGTCTGCCCATTGCTGTTTACCTACACTATTACTGCAGCCCGTACCTGATATACATCACTGCCCCCCCTTTCCACTATTATTCCCTTGTGCTTAAATCATGCATTTTTGAACTCCACTACTGTTTTTGCCCCCACCACCTCCACTGGAAGGCTATTCATGGAATCTACCACTGTTTCTGTGAAAAAGTACTTCCTCACATCACTCCTGAATCTACCCCCTCCACTTCACTGCATGTCCCAATCGTCATGGACTTGCAGGTTATCCACTGCTTGTCCAGAACCACAGTATAGGGAAGGTGGTGTGCATGGGCCTGCGGGGGGTGCCAGCGCATTGACAGACTAGGGCTTTTTTTGTCCAGCTCCTAGTCCCCCCCCCCCCCCCAAAAAAAAAAACCCAGTGTGCTGGCGTGCAGTGATGTGAACGCATGCCTGGCTTCCATGGCTGCCCCTCGTCCAGTTGCTCGTGCTGTAGCTGTCCCAGTCAGCACACATTGTTGCCCCCGGGAGGAGAGCTGTCCCTGATGCTCAGTCTTCCTCCTCTGCCTGGCCCTCAAGCGACCTTGGTGTGTTCCCGAACTTGGGTCACTGACATAGTGATCTGCAGCACTACTGCAATGTGATTGCGTTCTACTCTGGTTGTTTGTTCTAAAAAGAATCATGTAAAGATTTTTAGAAAATCACGTCAATACATTATTTTTGTGTTGCTTCATTAGAATTCAGCACTGGGATATAAACCATATTAGGTCATCGTGATTTACATTTACGTATTTTCTTCAGAGCAGTGCTTCTCAGAAGAATACTTCTTTATTTTTTTTATCAATAACATTTTATTGAAAAAAGTAATGGAGCAACATTACAATAAATAGATCAATAAAATATTAAAACAGAACAGTGTGTTAAAAACAAATAATTTAAAGTACAGCCAGTGTAAATAAAATATAACTACCAGCAATACTGACAAACTACAATTAAGTTTCCTTAATCAGCACTTAACCTGTTCATGTATAGACATACCGCACAGAATAAAAACAAAATAGATGCTCAGATATAAAAGAAAATATTTTCCCCTGTATTCAGTCTTGTTTTGAGAAAGGAAAAGGGAGCAGAAGAGTGAGGAAAGGAGGAAGAGTCAACTTAAAAGTAATTAAAGAAAGAAATAGATATCAGTTTAAGGAATACTGGGGCCTTGTAAAACAGGGAGAGGTAAATATTTCTCTTACATAGGCATGAGTAAAATACTTAGAGTAAACCACATGCATATCTACAGTAAAGAGATGTAATCAGAAGGGGTGTTGTGTGAATTCACTACAGCATGTGGTAGACAAGGTTTTCTGGAATGATCCAGAGGGCTGTGTAAACAATTTGGGTCCCTTCTGTTAATGAACCTATTTATGGTACCCCACTTTGTATCAAATTTATGTCCAAGGTCTTTCAAATAGAAAGCTAATCTTTCTATTCTCAACATTTCTAAGAGGTTTAATTTCCATTCCTGAAAGGTAGGTGCTTTGTCCTCTAGCCAGCACTTGTATGCTATTTCTAACCAACAACCAGTCAGTAATGAGTATTTCTGCTCTGGTGACCAATATTGAAAATCACAAATATGCCCTACAATTCAGATTTCTGTACTGATTTTATTGCATAAAAATGGGATTTCCTGGAATATCTATTGCACCTCCTTTCATAAAGTCTGAATTAAGGGGCAATCCCAGAACATGTGTATCAAAGTACCTTTTTTCAGACTTACATTTATTACAGTTCGGAGATTTTCTAAGGTCCATTTTAAACATATGGAAAGGCGTAAAGTACAGATTGTGTAATGTTCTAAAATGAGGTAGTCTTCAACTAGCTGAGCTAAATACTTTTGCAGAGAAAGACCAAAGTGCGGACTAATTTCACTTGTCTGTACGTAATCCCGGTTCTTATGACCACAATCTTAGGGGTTCTACCACCAATCCTCTAATGCAAACTAAAAGAAGATTATACAGTGATGACATTTTAGGTGAAATATGAAGGCAACGTGAGAAATTCTTTGTGTTCTCGTTAGAGAGTTAAGACTTAATGAGACCCCTACTCCAGCTTTGAGATTGTTATAAAATCCTGCTTCATTCTCTGGAAATTTGTATTTCTAGGGACATGGTTATGTTGTTCATTCACACTGTCTGGCAGGTTTCTTGCCAGAAGGTCTTCAAGCTGGCTCCTCCCACCCACCCGGGTGGTAAAACTCCCGGCTCCGCCCCATGATGCCAGATCTTCCTTACCGCTTGGAAGCTCAGGTTCCCTCCTTAACGCTCTGCGTGCAGACTGGATCCTAATTCTTCGGTTCGCCCGAAACTTATTTTAAAATTTTCAAGACTTCGGTCAAGTTACTCCCTCGCGGCTGCGATGGACAAATCGACTCCCGGATTTCGGCGGTGCCCTTGTGGGCAGAAAATGTCCAGGACAGATCCGCACTCCACGTGCGTCTCACTGCCTTGCCTAGACCATGACCAAGGCCTGTGAGTTATGCTGTTCGCTTTGGCCAACGCCCTGAAGACCACTTACCCGTTACAGCTTGGGCACCCCGAGAAGCACTACCCGCTGGTGAAGTCGGGCGGAGGCTCGAGGTGTTACTGCGCAGCTGGCTCGGCTGAGCAACTCTAGCAGATGATCGCCTGGCGAGGAGGGGCGCACAGGCCGCATCATCCTCTTCTTCTTCGGTCGCAGCATTTATCCCGCTCTCTGGGTACCTCATATTAAGCTTCTTTCAAGGAACTTTGCCAGTCCCTTTCCACGAAGGGAGAGGGGCCATCGGGACATTCCTCTCGGTCCAAAAAGAAGGACTCAAAAGGTAAGTCCCACCGTCGGCGTTCGTGGGAGCGGGAGAGGTCCCCTTCCCCGGGCAGTCAACACTCTACTTTGGTCGAGGTTGCAGCTAAAGCCGCTGGCTTCACGGTGTCCCCGTCGGGTCAGCCGGCCGAGACACCCATCGATGCTGTCGAGATTTTTCTCGACCCGTCGGACGGGCTGTTGACTGGTGAAGCCGACAACCCTTCTTCACCGGTTCCTCCAGTGGAGACCGAGGACTTGCCTGCTCCTTCAGTGCCGCAGTACCCGGTCAAGGCTTCCGAGCCAATGGAAGAGCGGGTGTCCCCCGGCCCTTCCCAGACCCGTCCTTGGAAACACAGAGGTTCTCTGTCTCGGACATCCTCTTGGTCCAGCCAATCCCACCTACATCGGTGGTCTCGGCACCGGCACCGAAGTAAGTGGCGCCGCCGCTCGGCCTTGTCTTCCTCCTCAGAAGAGGAGAGGCTTCGGCGCAAATTGCGTCGACGCTACGAGGACCTGATGTGGCAGCAGTTACTTCTGTCTGGGAACAAGATGAAGCTGTCGCCTTCCCCGGCCATCAAGTGGCTGGCACCCGAGTGGCTGAAACAACCCCTCACTGTAGCCGAGGTGCCCAAGCCTGGGCCAGTTGTTCGGCCGAAACCAGCTGCCCCACCGATTTGTGGTGGAACCTCCGCCTCCACAACCGAAATCGGGGGCACCGACCAAGGACTCTGTCGGGTCGGGGCCTGCCCCACAGGTTGTCGGTCACCCACACTCCCGACCGTCCTCGGCAAGTGGATGGTGGCTCAAGCCCCAGGCAGCTCTTCGCGGACTCCTCAGAGTCTGATGACTACTCCTCCCTGTTCTCCAGGCCCATTGACCTGGAGTCCTCCGAGGGCCAGTCGATGGACAGAAGCCCATCGTCCTTCATGGGTCTGCTTCGACTCATCTCTGAGTCCACCAGGATGCAGCTCGAACCCGTATCCAAGTGGGCCAAGTATCCCCTGACGGAGTTACTGGACCGAGGGGATTCCCCCACGGAGGCCTTTCCGGTGGCTGAAGCCATTGTTGGCCCAGCCTTGGAGCTCTGGCAGCGGCCTGCTTCCTGTCCTGCGCCTTCGGCCAGGATGGCCAGGAAGTATGCGGTCCCTACTGGCTCTTTGCCCGTTTTTTCGGAACACCCCTCCGTCGAGGGGTTGGTCACCGACAGCGTTTTCTGGCGTTCTGGGAACGCTAGGGATGTGGACAAGGAGTCCAAAAAGCTGGACTATGCCGGGCGCAAGGTGTACGCTGCGTCCTCCCTTGGCCTCCGTCAGGTCAGCTCGGCCGTGCTGATGGCACACTTCTCCCACGCCCTCATGGGCTCCCTGGAAGAGGTGATCCCTCATCTCCCGGCTGATCTGCAGACCACGGTCTGGCAGGTGCAGGACCAGGGAAGGGCGGTGGCAAAACAGCAGCTCCAAACGGCTCTGGACATTGGAGACTCATGCGCCAGATCAGTTGCGGCCGCGGTGGCCATGCGTCGCAGAGCATGGCTGAGGCTATCCACCTTCACGACGGTTACCCAGCATAAACTGGTGGATGTCCCCTTCCTGGGGCCCGACCTCTTCGGCCCTGGAGTGGAAGGTCACCTCCAGCGGATCGAAAAGTCCAGTGCCACTCTGGACTCTGTCACCTCCGCCCAGAAGGACAAGGGCCGTCGACAACAGCAGCATAAGTCCTTTCGTCCTTCTGCACCTGCGGCACGTCCGGCCCAACAGCACCAGCACCAGGGCCAGCAGGCTCGCGCTTGGCGTCCCAAACCCAAGCCCGCGGCTTCCTCCTCCATGAAGCAGGGAGGTAAAGGCCCAGGAGGTCCCTCGGCCGGTCCCTCCTCCAAGCCTGCACAGTGACTGGTTGAGGGGTGTCACCCCCAACCTCGTCACCTCACCCCAGGTTCCCCCCGTGGGGGGACGGCTCCGGTACTTCCTTTCCGCCTGGTCTGCTATCACCACAGACCGGTGGGTGTTGGAAGTGGTAGGAAAGGGCCTGCCTCTGGAGTTCGAACAGGCTCCGCCCTTCAGAGCCGTCGCCCCCAGGGGGGCCTCGGGGTCCGCAGCCTCGCTGTCGACTCGCCGAGCCGACATCGCTCTCCTCCTCAAGAAGGAGGTGATCAGAGAGGTGGCGGACCCTCCCTCAGACCCGGGGTTTGTGTCCAGGTACTTCCTGGTCCCAAAACGGACGGGGGGCTGGCGCCCCATTCTCGACCTACACGACCTAAACAAGTTCCTAAGGTCTCGACCTTCAGGATGGTCACTCTGGCTCAGATAATACCATCCTTGGAACGTGGCATGTGGTTCTGCTCTCTGGACCTGCAGGACACGTCTTTTCACGTCCATATCCGTCCGTCTCACCAAAGATTCCTTTGCTTTCGAGCGGAAGGATCCCTTTTCGAGTTCCGAGCCATGCCCTTCGGCCTGTCTCCTGTACCCAGGGTCTTCACCAAATGCATGGCAGTGGTGACAGCATTCCTGTGGCGCTGAGGGGTCTGGGTGTACCCTTACCTGGACGATTGGCTGATAGCAGCCCCCTCCAGACAGGAGGTGGAGCGGTCCAGAGATCTGGCCTCCAGGTTTGCTCTCAAATCGCCTCCTCATCAACGAGGCCAAGCTCGAACTCGAATCAAGCAGGTGATTCTCTTCATCGGGGCAGAGCTCGACTCTCTTCGAGCCAGAGCACGGCTCCCGGCGGACAGGGCCGAGGTTCTTTCCTCCTTTGCCCGATCATTTCTGGTTGGGCAATTGGGCCCTGCCCGGGACTTCCTGTGCCTCCTGGGTCTCATGGCGGCCTGCACCAGTGTGGTCCGTTGGGCCCGCTGGAACATGCGCCCACTTCAGTGGGGACTGGCCAGCCAGTGGTCTCAACACTGCGATCCATTGGACCAGCTAGTGACGGTGACCCAGGGGATGTGGAACGCTCTCCAGTGGTGGATCGTTCCAGCTCATCTGCAGGAGGGCATCCCGTTTGTCTGCCCCGAGCCAACGGTCTCTCTGTCGACCGACGCCTCTCTGATGGGTTGGGGTGCCCATCTGGGGGAGCACAGAGCGCACGGCCTCTGGTCCCCACGGGAGTCCCGATGCCATATCAACCTGCTGGAGCTCCGAGCGGTCCGCCTAGCTCTCACCGCCTTTGCTCCATTTCTACGGGTCAAGTGGTTCAGGTCCAGACGGACAATACCACCACCATGTACTATCTAAACCGGCCAGGGCGGGACGCGCCCATGCCTCTGTGCAAGGAAGCCTCCGTGATTTGGTCACTGTATGCGAGCCTGGAGGCGGATCTCTAGCCATTCATGTGGCAGGAGCCTCCAACACCCTGGCCGATGCCCTATGCTCGGATAGGGGCTGTATCCCACGGTGGTCTCTCCTGCCGGAGGTAGTACAAGATCTGTTCTCCCATTGGGGCACACCTCAGGTGGATCTGTTTGCCTCCAAGGAGAATGTGAAGCTGAGACTGTTACATGCCCACCCCCCTCAGCAGGGCTCGCTGCAGGGGGATGCCTTCTCAAGGCCATGGACCCCAGGCCTCTTCTACGCTTTCCCCATTTCCCTTGATCCACGAGGTGCTTCTCAAGGTGAGGAAGGACAAGGCGCAGGTGATTCTGGTAGCCACAGACTGGCCCCGCCGTGCTGCGTATCCAGATCTCCTCAGCCTCAGCTCCAGGCTCCGAGGCGGCTTCAGCCTCCATCCGACCTTCAATCCTGCACCTGACGGCCTGGTTCCTGAGTGGCTAGGTTCCAGGCCTTGGGTCTTTCGATGAGGTCCTCAGTGTAGTTGAGGCATCCCAGTGAGTCGTCCAGGAAATGCTATGCCTTCAAATGGAAAGGTTTTCCATTTGGTGTCAGCGGCCTGGACCCTTTCTCCTGTTCCTTGGCAAGCATCTTGGACTATTTATGTTCCTTTCTCAGCAAGGGCTTTGGTCGACGACCTAAAGGTTGCACCTGGCAGCCATCTCTGCTTACAGGGCGCGGGCGGGAAGCAGTCAGTGGCGCAGGAGAAGGTGGTCTGGTGCTTTTTCAAAGGCCTTGTTCACATTTCCCCTCCGGTGTGAGAACCTCCACCTCCGTGGGATCTACTGCTGGTACTGGCTAAGCTCATGGGCAAGCCATTCGAAAAAATGCACAGGTGTGATCTCTCTCACCTGTCGTGGAAGACCGCCTTCTTGGTGGCTGTTACGTCAGCCAGAAGGATGGGAGAGCTCCAGGCGCTTTCCATCGAGTCTCCTTACTTGGTCTTCCACAGGGACAAGGTTGTCCTGCGCCCCCACCCGAAATTCCTTCCGAAGGTCGTGTCAGAGTTTCACCTTAACCAGGTGTTGACTCTGCCAGTGTTCTACCCCAGTCACACCTCGGAGGCCGAATATAGGCTCCATACTTTGGACCCTAGAAGGGCGCTCGCTTACTATAAGGAGTGCACGGCTGAAATTCGGGGAGAGGTTCGCCAACTGTTTGTCACCTACGCTGAAGCCGCACCTGGCAGACCTGCAGCCAAGCGGACGATAGGCAGGTGGGTCACCTCCTGCATAGATCTCTGCTATAAGTTGGCGGGCATGGAGCCTCCCAGAGGGATAAGAGCTCATTCTACCCGCCATACTGCTGCATCGGTGGCTGCTTCCGGGACGTCCCTATCCAGGAAATCTGCAGGGCTGCTACCTGGAAGTCAGCACATACCTTCATCACCCATTACCACATCGACCTTGAGTCACGCCGGGATGCTGGTTTTGGGGCCTCGGTTCTCCAGTCTCTTTTCCCTAAGTAGGGGGTGTGCCTTGCCTCCCTCCTCCCGGAGAACTGCTAGGAGTCTGCCAATAAGTGTGGATGAACAACATATCCATGTCCCTAGAAGCCAGGTTACTCACCTGTAACAGGAGTTCTAGGAATGGTATATGTTGTTCTCCATAAACCCACCGACCTCCCGGCTGACGCACAACCTGAGCTTCCAGCGGCCAGATCTGACGCCATGGGGCAGAGCCGAGAGTTTACCACCCGGTGGGTGAGAGGAGCCAGCTTGAAGACCTTCTGGCAAGATTTAAAGCGGCAAGGAACCTGCCAATAAGTGTGGATGAACAACATATACCATTCCTAGAACTCCTGTTACAGGTGAGTAACCTGTATTTACTCACCTGTAACAGGAGTTCTAGGAATGATATATGTATTCATCCTGACTCACCCACCCGACCTCCCCGGCTTCAATGCACAAGCTGACTTCCAGCGGGCTAGATCTGGCGTCATGGGGCGGAGCCGAGAGTTTTACCACCTGGGTGGGTGGGAGAAGCCAGCTTGAAGACTTTCCGGCAAGATTTAAAGCGGCGAGGAACCTGCCAGACAGTGTGGATGAACAACATATACCATTCCTAGAACTCCTGTTACAGGTGAGTAACCTGTATTTTTGGGATTTCAGGGTATGTGACTGAGACATATGAAAAGGTGCCATTCTTTCCTTCAATACTTTGATCTGAGCAGAAAAATCATGTTTGGTTGTTTGGGCTAGAGACATCACTCTTTGTGGTTGTTGCCTATTTTGTAGATAAGTGAAATAAACCTGCTCTCGGGAGGTTCTCCCCAATAATTTCAGGAGTTTCACCAGATCCTGTTTTGTGTCAAGCCACCAAAATAAAGGGTCATCATACATTACATAGAGAGATTTTCTGGCTGAAAAAAAAAAACGTAATTGCTGCTGTATTTCCTGACGAGTCAAAAGATCAGAATTCAATCGCCAAATGCCCCTCCCCATTATCAAAGTGGGGTCCGGGCCAACAGTAATTCTCAATGCACAGTGGTCATAAATTCTACTGGTATAATTGAAACTGAATTTATGGGTAATGATTTGTTAAGAAAGAAAACCTCTATCCTAGTGGCCAATGTACCCTTATGAAAGGTGGGAACCGGTTTCTCATGAAGCCTAGCATATGCCTCATTTAAATTAGCCGTTTGCACGACAATTGTTAAACAGGACATATCATAAAACTGTTTTTTAGTGGTAGTACCCCTACCCCGATTTGTATATGTCAAACCACAATTAAAATCACCACCCCAAACAACATGGTGCGGAGTATGAAGGTAAGGCTGTATAGCATGAAATAACTCTATCCTAGCAGCCTTCGTCTGACGGGCATAAACATTAAGTAATCAAAAACAAACTCCCTTAAATGAGATGTCCAGTATCGAAGCACGACCTGGAACTAAATCTGTGCGATTCAAAACAGTAACTGTAGTATCATGAAATAAAATGGCCACCCCAGTACAGGGTTCTAAACCTAAACACCAGTAGGATACGCCAGTATGCCACCATTTTGCAGCATAAGAAAGCTCTGCCATGGTGTGTAACCGTGTATCTTGCAGAAAAAAAAATTACACTCAATAGATTTCAAAAAATGGCAGCCTGTCTTGTCTTATTCTTGATACTATTCACGTTAAGTGAACAGAACGTTAAGGATGGAGCCATACCAAAAGTTCAAAGAAAGTTAGCCCTTAGGGAGGTTTACGCCTATGCTTTTTTCCTTTCTTTTGTCCTGGGGTAGTCAACTTAGGATGTAGGGGCTATTCTTCCTCAGGTTCTATATCTGATTGTCCGTCTGGGATTTCTACCCCTGATTGGGAGGATTCAGACAACATCTGAAACATCCTGGGCAAGCAGAAGAGCATGGAATCTATTAGTGGTAGGAGTACTGGAAAGTTTTGGGACCTTAGAAGCAGGTTGGGGATTGTATGACCTCCTTCTGGTCACTCGGGACTGAAAGGGTAACTCCTCCGGGGGTTCGGAAGGCATAGATACAGTATCTGGCAGAGGTTCTGAAGGAGGGAGGGAAGGTATGGCCTGGGAAAGCTCAGTAACTACCTCTCCTTTATCCAGGACAGTCTCAGGCCTGAAAAGGGGGGGAGGGGTAGGAAGAGGTACAGAAGGATCAGGTTCAACTGGCAGGGAGGGGAGAAAGGAGACAGAGGGGGGCAAGTCAGATCTTGAAGAGTGGGACCTTTGTGCAATAGCCACTATTGATCTTTGCTCCTCAGAATCATGGGGGTCTGGCTGCCTGTGTGCCGCTGCAGGACAGGTAGCATAGGAGTGTCCAAGTACTTCACACAAAGCACAAACAGTTGTATTTTTACATTGTGCATTAGTATGGCCAAAGGAATTACAGAGTACACAGCGTAGTTGGTCACAAACGCTGCTAATGTGGCCAGGTTTGCCACATCTGTAGCATGTCTTAGGCTGCCCAGCATAAGAGCACTCCCCTGTCCCTACCTAAAAATACACAGTTAAGGAGATGTAGTAACCCATCTTCAGAGGAGCGTAAGATCACCCTAATTTTCCAACCCCCAGTCCAAATATCCTCGGTGTCAAAAATCGCTTCCGGATGCCCCAATACTGTTTAACGTTGTTTTAGCCAGAAAATGAGGTTGGTGACACTCACTCCCTCATTTCTAAAGAGAACTGTAACAGTTTTGTGAGCTGGCTTAGTTAAAGGTATTATTTCAAAAGGTGACCATAAAGGAGTATGTTTAACCTTATGATGAGCATCCCAAAATGTATCTAATACACTGCTCAGTTTAAAACTGATATCAAATATCTTTTCACCAGAAACATGAATGAAGGCATACATTTTGGTTGAGGAAAAATGCAAGCTTTCTGTCAGACATCTGGCAACAAATTTGCGATCTGGAAAGACTTCCATACCCCCCTTATATATAGATCTAACAGCATTGCGCCGTTTAGCAGAAAAAGTAGGAGTCCTAAAAAAAGAAGCACAAGTACGAGAAGTGTTGCGCGGACTGTGATTAGATGGGCTTGGTGGTGGGCCTTCAGGATCATCTGTAGGAAGGTGTGTGTCTAAGTGTTCTATGGAAGAAATTGAGATCCTAGAAGAGGAGTCGTCATTGGCTGGATTGGGGACGTCCGAGAAAGCAGTGTCCAACCTAAGGATAGGGTTCTGGGTCAACAATAAGTCTGAAGGTATTGCAAGTGGAGAATCGTGAAGTACAACTTTTTCTTGCACAGTTAAATCATTGCACTCCTTTTTAGAAGATGCAGGAGGTAAAGTGGTTGGGGAAATAGAAGCGGGATGTGGAGGGGAAACTGACAAATCCCTCTTGTCCATTCGGACCCCTGGTATCTTTATGGGAGTAAACCCAGAGATCCAACGTTCAGAGTCAGGAAGTTGTGCTCAATCAGCAGATTTCAGGGCTGAATCCACGGACCATGAGGCTTCTGCCTCTTCAACCTGGTCTGCCCAAGAAGTCGTCTGTTTCTGGGAGGGTTTTAAAGCACTTTTCTGTAGTCGCAGCAAAAGAAAAAAACTGTAGCTTTATCTTGAGCAGAAAAAGTGGTAGCAAAACAGTACTCGCGTCAGGAGGTGAGATGCGCTTGTCAGGAGGCGGTGGAGTAGGACCTGCAGTCGTATTTACCAGAGAGTTAGTGAGAACCACAGTAGACGTGGCAGCATGTGTTTCGTGGGACAGCATAGTTGCCACCAAAGCTGCCGAGATATTCTCTTGCATCTTGGAAAACTTCACTTCTTCCGAGGTTAATAAAAATCGGAGTGCCTTCAGGTCCTTTTCTGCAATATCCATAGGTTGGTCCTTTCTGTTCTGCATTAAATCCATAGGTTGCAAATCTCTGACATTTCCAGATAGTGACAGAAAAACCCACAGCAGTTTCTGCCTGTTTGTTCAGCATAAGGTCTTCAGCATCAGGCAACGCCTCCATATCTGCAGGGGCTTCAAAGAAAATTTCTGGTTCCAAAATATCAGTCTTGAGAGGAGAAGACAACTCCTCAGCCTGCAGCACAACCTGCTGCATCGCAGCTTGCTCACCAACTGAGCCAGCCATCCTGACGGTCAGAGGTTCCCCCTACAGACCAGTAGGGGAAGTTTTTATTGAAAAGAACATAACATCACCAGTTAAACATATTTACACAACAATACAAAAATTGTACACAGAAATATATATGTCAAACAAAAAAAGATTTCCAAAAAGAAGCAAATTTAACAGCAGAACATTTTTGCTTATCTTTGACTTTAACAGAGGATAAACCAGTCTCCACTTGTGACAAAATTATAGAAATAGGAACTAATTGTTGCTGAAAAATAAATTGACATCTGGCCTGCCAAAGATAAAATTGAATAAAGGCAAAAAAAACATTCAAGGTGCTGGGATGATAAGACTGCCATATACCTGTATAATCCCCTAAGACCAAAGCATTATATGTTATCTGCTGCAGCATCGGGAACCCCCAATGATCAGATGCCTTACACCAAAATTCTTTTGCGAACTGACAATCAATAAGAAAGTGAGATAAACTTTCTTCAATAGAGTTACAAGAAGACCTTAAACAGTATCTTTCAGTTTTCGGTTGTATTTAAGATTCCCACACCCCAATTTCCCATGTAAAGATATCCACACAATGTCCCATATAGAAGATGGTATTCTATAGTCAGTTAATTTACGTAAAGCAAAGGACATTTTGTTGGCACACAGTCTGAAAAAGCAAAATGGAGCCTTGTACAGTAAAACAATATAGTTATAGAAAGATTTCCTAGTATGTGAAATAAGGTCATTAAATAATAAATTCCACTGCCTACATTTTTAAGAGAAGGCATTCCATACAGGGCAAATGATTTTGTTTTAACAATTTAGGGGGTACGTTGTCCATTTCTGGAAGTAAGGACTTCATAGAAAATAAGACCACGAATGCCAAAGGAACCGTGTGATTCCAAAGGAAACTAAAAGAATTAAACAAAAATGGAATGAAAAAAAACAATTGGATTTATCATGGACAATCCACCTTTCTTAATGGTAAGTAAAGGAAATCCCTCATGAACTGGATTTAAACGATTCCCCAAATCATCTGAAAAAGATGCTGTACAATCGTGTTTCTAATGAAACAGGTGGGGTATAAATAACTAAGGTATAAAAATATGGAATCAAAAATTGCTTAACAATAGAAACCCTTTTCCGCTTCCCAAATTTCCATTGTTTCAGACATTCACTTTAGATTCCCTATTTTAACTGCTTTTCCCAGTTAAAAGTAGCTATATCACCTAACCCAAACCAAATTCCTAGAATTTTATTAGGTTGTGATGAGAATGGAATACCCCAGTATCAAAGAGAGTATCCTGTTCAGGATGTAAAGAAAAATAAAACTTTTGAAACGTTAAGTTCAGATCCAGAGATTTTCCCCAAATCTGAAAACAATGTAAGGCTTTCTGAAGGAAGGCCTATCCTGAACGTAAGTGTAATATCATCTGCATAGGCGGTTATTTTAACCCTTGGCAAGGATACATCAGGGTCAAACCCATAATCTCGGAATGCCCTGAATATATTGAATAATAGGGTCCAAAACAAACACATACAAAAGAGGGCTCAGGGACAACCCTGCCGAACTCCCCTAACTACATGAACCGTAGGCCCCATTCTTCCATTCACTAAAGGATGTATCACTGCTTCCGAATATAAAATCGAAATCCAGTATACAAAGAGTTTAGGAATTTTGTAGGTTAATAGTATATTAAATAAGTAAGAGTGACACACTTTGTCAAGGCCTTAACCTGATCCAAAATAATAAACCCGACCCTTTGCCCCTATCACTGTTGTCAAATAAGTCTCTTAACAAATATAAACTATGTTGTATCTTCCTATGTGGTACTGCACAGGATTGAGCGGGATGAATAAGGACTCAGAAATTAAGGACAATCTATTTGTGAGGATTTTAGCAAAGATCTTATAGTCACTATTATGATACTTATCGCCTCCAGTTAGTAAGTAAGGAGGAATCCCTTTTAAAAATAAATTTCAATAAGGCCACATTAAATTCTGGAAACCTGAGGTGGAGGTTAAGATAAAATTGAACACAAGAGGAAGAAAAAGACACATGTACTAAATGAAGGTTTTATAAAATTCATTTGGAATGCCATCCAAACCAGGGATGTTTTAGTTTAAGGGATAGGATAACTTTTTCCACTTCCAATGGAGAAATGGGTTTCAATAATTGAGCTTGAAATGTGGTGTCCATCACTGGAAGATAAGGCAAAAAGTCCTCAGGCAAATTCCCACTAAGCTCGGGTTCTCCCCCAAAGGTATCCAAAACAAATTGCTATACAACAGACATCATATCTTTCTCGGAGGTTACTATTTTACCTTCGGAAGAGGTTAATTTAGACATTACAGTCCGGTCAAGGCGTTCCTTACATGCCAAATAGGGATCTGAAGTTGGTTGGGCTTGTACCCCAAATCTAAATTCCATGTCTAGTGATATAGCTCTACTGTACTGATATTCAACCATCTGTTTTTTTAATTCTGAGATTTGAGACAACAAAGGGAGTTTGTCACCGATGGTAGTGACATCAGTTTGTAAAATTGATCCCGATAATGTAGGTATTGAAGATATCGTGAATTGGCCTTGTGTTTCTTAGAACTTAAAAGGGATTTAATTCTATTTTAGTGTCTCTCCACCAGAAAAAAGGTTCTCATAACAACAAAGTGTAGAATGACGGCAAAAATAGATTTTGTAATTCGAATATAATCACTGTCCTCCAAGGAGGAACATTTAGACGCCATCTGGGGCTAGCTGAATATAGTTTAGGGGAATATCTGCTAGACTAAAAACCCCAATTAAAAGGTGATGGTCTGAGAACTCAGTTGGTGTAATATATGTAAGGGAAGGTTTTAGAAACTTAGAGACAAAAAGATAGTCGATACGTGAAGAAAATATGTTCCTGTGATATGAAGAACCACCTGTACTATGTAATGACCTATAAACGTCCAATAGTCCAGCATTTTTAATAATCTGTTTTAAAGCTAAAGAATCACAATATATTTTTTTCTGGACTTCCCCTTTAAATTTAGTATCTATATCACAGTTAAAACCCTCCCCAGATAACGTTCTTTGAGTATATAGAAAGGGCTTAACATCCTCAAATAATTTAATACGTGCAGTTTTAACTTGAGGGGCATAAATGTTTATTAATCTATAATCAAAGTCATGCCAGGAAAAATCTAGGAGCAGGGCACGCCCTGGACAGATGTCACCAGTTTAGGAACTCTAAAGGCCGTGGAAGTAAAGAGAACCCCAATCCCATCAGCTGCGTCAGGCCCAAAAGTCCAAAAGGAAGGCCCCCACACCCATCTTTTCTGTGTTTGTTTGATTTCAGCCAGGGAGGATAACCTAGTTTCCTGTAAAAGAATAATGTCTACATTTAAAGTACCAAGAAAGGAAAGGACAGCAAGTCTCTTCTTAAAGTTCTTTATACTGCAGACATTATAGGAGGCTATTTTCAGGGTCGCCATGTTGCAGAGATAGTACCATTAAGTTCCAGACTTCTGGGAATGGCTAGTTTTTCTCTTCTTCCCTTTCTTTCCCTTTTTTTCTTTTGCTAAGTCTGTGGCTTTGCTATCTTCCTCTTCCGAAATCAATTCCGATAGGTGAGAAGTATCAGATTCTAAATCTGAGTCCCTACCTTCCAGTTGCAAAGGGGAAAAAAAGTTTTCTACTGGAGGGAGTAGTAGAGGAAGCTTTATTAGAAGCTCTCGAAACCCACGGGTTTCACTATCTCAAAGGGGGGCATGGAAGAAGAGGCCTGTTGAGAGTCAGAGATATCAGGTGGAGAAGATGAAATAGATACATCTGCAACCAAAGGAGTCACCTCAGTCTCTGAGGAGGAAGGCTTGTCCACCAAGAGGGGTGAAGGATCAGCCTGACTACCTGATGTGTGAAGGGATCCAGGATCAATCACTGTTTTCCCCTGAGCCTTGTTAATTAGGGCATCAGAATCCCAGCCCCCAGCTTTGTTATGAGAGGCCTGTGGGCATTGGTGAAAGGCATGGCCTTTATCACCACAAAGATTACACTGAAAGATGTTTTGACATCTTTCTGCTACATGCCCAAACCTCCACACAATGGACATTTTAAAAGGTCACAGGAGCTACTTAAATGAGTCACGGCTCCACATTTATAACAGGCCCGAGGCTGACCACTATAAAACAGACCCTCTATCTTTCCCTAGAAAGAAGCTGTTCGGTAAATGGATAATTTCACCATTTATTTGGGGGTAACTTCACTTTAAATTTCCAGCTCCCTGTCCAAATACCTTCTAGGTCCAAGATAGCTTCAGGGGGTCCCATCACCTCACATTTATTTTGCAACCATTGGTAAATATTACCTACGCTGACACCTTCATTCCTAAACATGATTGTAATGTGACGAAACACTGGTTTAGTAAGGGGGATAGCATAAAATGGAACCCACAAAGGGGTATTTTCAAAATGGAGTATCTATCCCAAAATTTCTAAGCCCTTAAAGGATTTAAAACTAATATCATAAGAATCCTCCCTGAGATGTGAATTAATGCAAAATATCAACAGGAAGAAAATTCATGGAACCTTTCAAAAGCGAGTTAGCAATATAATATCTATCCGGTGGGTTTGAAGGCCACCCTATAACGTAAACGGACAGCGCTTTCTAGGTGCCTGTTCTAATTTGTTTTTAAACAAGTCAGACATTACTGCTCTGGGTTTTGCAAGCCAGCCTGTGCCCCTGTCTGAGCTAAATCCTGTACAAGTCCTATACCCTCCTCGAACTCGCCCAGGTATGGTCAAGGACGGGTTTCAGAGCTCTGATTATCATTAATAGTTTCCACCCCAGAAGTCTGAATGTCCATACCTGAGCTCAGGTTTATAGAAACGTTGGCATGCATGGTGGAAGACTGAGAACTGTCCGTCCATGTAGGGTCTGGGATCCATATGCCTGTTTGTGATTTTGTCCATCCAGCATCTTGTAAAACCTCCTCTGATGACCAGTCCATAGTAGGTAGGATGATTTTCTATTATGCAAGCCAAATTGTTGCTTTAGAATCTGTGAGGTCAGAGGTGTAGAACAAGGGTCCAGCGGTAGTATTCCCAGGTCCAATGCAGCTTCGCTGTCTGGTGCGCTTCAAATGAGTCCTTCCTGTATTTCTCATGTGCATCTGCAAAAGGGCCTGACCGAATCAGTCACCTGGCCGGCCGACATCGCGATTTCCACAGGTACAGAAAACTTGGATATCGAAAATAAATTAGTTGCAGCTCCCGATTCAGACCTCGATTCAGTCTGAGGCTTCTCCTGGATATTAAGCACTTCTCCCGGTTCTCGAGGTAAGGGATTTTGCTCTGGTCTCCGTTCCGTAGTAGGCCAGACAACACAGCATCCGATTCCATGCCTGACCAAGAGCCTACTGAGCAACCCCTCCAGATTACCCAGCAGCACTCTCTCCACACAGAGTAGGGGAATTTCCCCGGTGCCCTGTCCAAATTTCCCCCCATTCACTAAAAATACCACCAACAACTTAATCTGGTTCAAGGTCAGTTGGCATTCATCTGTATCCCCTTCCCCTGGTCATGCCTGAAAATAGGCAGAATTTGTCTAGTGCACTTACCCGGCTAACAAATACTAAATAAATAAATAAAATATTTGACTACACACTTTAAATTCAAGATGGTCTTTCAAAATAAAATTAAGACCCCAGCTCTTCTGGCGTTATTCCCCGCCCCAAAAACCTGACCCACCCATTCCCTATGCATTAGGATGTAATGTTCTTTGGAAAGGTGTGTGTCTTCCGGGAAGGTTATGGAACCATTAGGTTTTTTTTTAAGTGCCTAATAAGAGTACCTTTTTATTTTATTGTTTAATCCTTATCGTCCCAAGTAACCAGCGTTAAATCATTTAAGAGACATTAGACATCATAGATTAATAGTTGAGTAACTCCAGTAAAGGTTGATTCAGTATATTTGTCCAGTCTGTTAGTTTGGGAACTATTACACTCCTGGCTTTTTTAGGAGAGACCTAGTTGAAGTAGGACCCCAGATGAGAAATTACAGCAAGTACCAGAACAGAGAATAGTGAGAAAGAATAAAGAGCAGAAATGAAGGGGTAGACCTACTACCATTAAGGTTTCAATGGAGGTTTATTTATCTCATCATCCAACAGATTTCAGCAGCTTTCCCAAGTACAGAATTGTTATAGAATAAACCTGCTGTTTATTCCCCCCCGTCCATTCCCGAATGTCGGAGAAAACCTGCAGGGTGATAGGAATTCCTCCCTTTAAATGAACCTCATAAGGTAGAGACTCAAACGAGAGGGGGAAAAAAAAAAAGAAAGGAAACATTGGCCATCACGTGTGATGAATAAATGAAGTCATGTATATATTAACCTTGTCTGAGAGTAATTTGTAATAGCTAACCAAATACTCATTTTATTGAAAGTAAAGAGGGCACAAGGATCTAAAAAACAACCTCTTGATATTAGCAAAGGCAGAGGAATATTAACAATACCCTAGACTGTATGTCTTGTACTTCCCCTCACACCAACCCATTTTCCTGCTGTTAGAATACAAAGGGGGACCGGTCTCATAACATTTCCGAAACAATATATGAAACGGCAAAACCTGCCCATATGCATATAGCTTCCAGTAGCAAAGATGGCTTCATTACTGGTAAAAATTATGAAAATATTAATTTTCTTTCTACCCATTTCATTCCGTCAACAATATACCAAACCTTGTTTAAAGGGACACTGTCAACCTCTGTTGCATCATATTATTTTTTAGTAAAAACCCACGTTATGATTGCTTACCTTCTCTAAAATTCATTGATGATTCTGGTTGTTTTATCTGCCTCCTTGCTTATTAGAACTGAAATTAAGGGTAATGCATCGCTATACCCAGCCTTGTTTTGCTTCAGATCATTTAAGTACTCCTGAACATTAGAAATACCCTCAAAACAGTGCAGCCACTCATGATACCGTAGTGTCCTTTACTCCCACTGCATAATGAGTTGCTAGATTGTATTGGGGGTGCTCCTGAGTCCAGGAAAGATGCAGTGGGAGTTGGTCAAGAAATGTAAACAAAACATGTTTTGGTGTGGCAACACCAATATGGTGGGCACTCAGTTTTTTACTTTAAAAAAAAAAAAAAGATCTGAATCAAACTACGAGCTGCATCAACAGTCTCTACAGAATGTGAACAATCATAGAATGTTTTTTTTGTTTTTTTTAACGAGGGACACTTTGAGGCCTAAGGGGGTTGACAGTGTCCATTTAAAGGAGAACTGCACTGAACCTGTAAGTCATTCTTCCCCATAGAAGCTATTTTGTAAGTACGGGTTAAAATTCTGATCTTACTTCGAGAGGGTTCCTTCAGTAGATCATTACATATAGGACTGGCGCCACCTGGCGTCTGACCGCACGGTGTACTTTTCTAATAATCCCACCCGACATCACGTGACCAGTGTGGCTGTATATAGTGGGCGGTCCCCACGCCCACCCCCCAGTTCTTTCCCGCTGTCACCTCATGTCAGTCACATTGCAGACTTCCATACAGCGATCATCGTGTTAGTTCTTGCGTCGGATTTCTCCTTCGCTAAATCTTTATTTTTCGATATTCCTCTACTTGATGTCTTCACCCAAGAAGAAGTGCTCATCCTGTGACATGCAGATCCCTCATAAGGATGGTCACCAGAAGTGTGTGATCTGCTTGGGCCCAGACCACCCTGTCTCCTCCTGCTCGGAGTGCCAAACTTTAAATCAGGCCACCAAAAAGCGGAGACAGCAGGCTTTGGAGGCCCACTTTCAAAAGGTCCGCATAGCTTCTTTAGAAAAGCAAATCAACCGCATTAGAGAGTCCTCTTCTGAGAAATCTTCTCCCTCAAAGAAGTGCCATAAGGAGAAATCTTGGGAGCGCTCCACGGACCAACCTGAGACCTCGCTGGCCCTAGACGAGCAAGGCCCAGCAACCGCCTAAGAAGACCCCGGACGGTAAGTCTGGCAAATCTCAGCGGATCAGTCACCATCGGCTTCTCCGCCGCTAAGTAGGCCCCTGACCTTACGGGACCGTGGTGGCGCCAGACGGCTCCCAACCTTCGGGAACCCGCCCGGCACTAGTCGGTAAGTCGGCCGGGGACACCTCCCCCACCTGCCCGGCTCCACCTGATAAGATGCTTGTCTCCGGCCGCTCAGGCGTGGTTCTCCTGTGGGACCTAGCAGCGCCTCACCCGACGACCGACAGAACCAGGGGGAGAAGGCCCCTCTCCACACCCTTCCTTTGCCTTTACCCTTCCCTTCTCAGGCGGGTACTTAAGGCAAAGACAGTACGAAACCCCTCAATGTGGTAGATTCCTCTGGGTCTGTCCCACGCCCTCCTTATGGGATCACGGAGAAGGAGGCTCCTCCTTGGCCATCTGGTCTTCCAGCGGAGGCCCCTCCTCCTCCTCCTCCAGGTGGGATCCCTTCGGAGCCGACTAATATCCTGGCCTCGATCCCATCGTCTGATCCGGCGAATCCCATTCCAACGTCAGATATTCTGATGACTCTTCCACAGCCAGGGCCCTGTGGTCTTCCCCAAGCTTTGGCTCCAGCACCAGACCCAGTCCCGCCGTTGGTCCCCCTTTGTCCGGCCCAGACGCCAGCCCTTCCGACACTGGATCCCCTTCCAGCGCCGGTTTGGGTGGTGTCTGTCCCGACGTCAGTTCCCCTGATGTTGGCTATCCTGACGCCGGACCCCCTGCCGATTTGTACTACAGCAGGTCTGATGATGGGGATTTATACCAGACCTCGAACTGTCCCACATTACCCTTTCGAGTATCTTGGGGACCATTTTCCAGCAGGTCCTCCTCCTGAATGGAGCTCTTTTGGGCAGTACTACCCTGGTTATAACCCCTACCACCATTGTCAGGGATACCAGGGTTACCATTACTCGCCCCCACATGCCTCTTCCTCCTCCTCCTCTTCCCCCTCAGCCACAACTTCCTCATCCACCCGCTCCACCTTCTCCGGCTACACTGGATTTTAAGACCTTCATCCAGTTTTGGTGGCAAGGGGCATGTTCGAGTTAGTTTCAGACCTCGAGACAAGACTCCCTCTTCTGAGGTCTTCTAGGTCTGCGTCCCCAAGAAGCTCTTCTCCGTCCACGGTACATGTCTCAGGGGCGGCTCGTCAGGACATTACCCTTCCCGACATCCGTAATCTTCCTGACGAGAGGGCAGACGATGATGATAATGAGTTGGCAGAGGATGCGTTGGAGGAGCCCAAGGGTCCGAAAGGCAAGGTGACCCTTACCTTCTCTGATATTCCGAGGTCCATGAAGGATTTCTTTGACTGGGAGTCGGAGGAACAAGACCCAGTGAGACAGAGGCTAGCCGAACACCTGGACTTGGAGTCTCTGTCACCGGTCATCATTCCTCCCTGGATCGGGCCTCACCAGGACCTCACCTCTACGGTCTGGCAGATGCCTCATTCTTTCCCGGCTGTCACCAAGAGGGTGGACAGTATTCACCAGGCACTGAAGGACGCTCCGTTTCTAAAGATGCATCCTAAGGTGGACTCTGTTGTCATCTCAGCTGCGCATGACCGCTCTGCTGCACATGAGCACCTCTCCTCCAGACAGAGTCGAGGCAGATGGACCAGTTTGGTAGAAAAGTTTACGCCTCAGCCACATGCGTGTTTAGATCCCTCAACTATGTGGCCCACATGGTGTCCCACCAAAAGGCTACCCTGGCCAGGTTAGAGGTTCGCGTCCAGTCTGTGGAACCCTCAAGCCTCAAACAAGAGCTTGCCAAGGACCTTGCCTCTCTTGCTTTTCATGTAGGCATGCTTTGCAAGCTACATACGACTCATTCGACTCTGTAGCTCGCACCTCAGCGACTGCCGTCACCCTAAGACAGCATTCTTGGCTTCGCATCTTTGGCCTTACCAACGAGGTACAGTCGGTGATTCAGGATCGCCTCTTCCAGGGCTCAGTGCTTTTTGGTAGGGACACCAAAGATATCACTGATCTCCAGGACATAGGCCTCGCCCTCAGAACAGTGAGGTCCACATACCGATCGGGCACTCCACAGCAGCAGCAGCCCTTTCGGAAAAGGACCTGGAGGCAGAGGAAGCAGGCCCCGGCTTAGTGGCAGGGCCAACGCAAGTCCACGGTTTCCGCCACTCCTCTGGCCTCCAAGAACCAGAGATGTGCAGGGGGCCCTCCCCCTGAACGTCCTGCCACTTCCTGGCTCACTATACCCACTACCTCCTCAGTCTCACAATGAGGAGCAGGTTGGTGGTGGGGGGGGGGATTCGACTGCCATGCGCAGGAATGGAAGGCAATAACCTCGGACGCATGGGTCCTGCAACTGGTGTCTGACGGACCCACCATAGAGTTTCTGGAACTTCCTCTAGAATCTCCGCCAAAAAGGTCTTCTTACTCCAGGGATCAGGCTCTTCTCCGACGAGAAGAAGTTCAAAGCCTCTTGCTCAAGGAAGCAATAGAGCATGTTCCCCTCTGCCAAAGGGGCAGGGGTTTTACTCCCAATTTTCCTGGTTCCAATAAAGACAGGAGACTTCAGACCCATTCTCGACTTAAGCAACCTCAATCAGTTTGTCAAGTACAAAAAGTTTCCGATGTTGATGCTCCAGAGTCTCCTCCCACTCCTTCTGGAGTATCATTGGTTGTGCGCTCGGGACATGCAGGATGCTTACCTGCACATACCGATCTTCCCAGCCACCGCCATTTCCTACGGTTCCAATTCCAAGGGGAGCACTTCCAGTTTTGGGTGCTCCCTTTTGGTTTGTCATCGGCACCCTGGGTGTTTACCAAGTGCCTGGCAGCGGTGGTGGCAGCTTCTTTACTCCACCAGGATATTGCAGTTTTCCCTTGCCTGGACAATTGGCTGATCTCAGCCCCATCCAGGGACTCCTTACTGGAGGCTTTTTCACCTTGGACCTCTTTGGCAGACTGGAGATTACAATCAGTATTCCCAAGTCATCCATGATCCCGTCCCAGAGACTACAATTCACTGGGGCAGTCTTGGATATGGTCCAATGCAGAGCCTTCCTTCCTCCAGACAGGGTGGACACCCTGATCTGTCAGGCTTAGCAAGTGGCTTCATCCAGGACCATCCCAGCCTGGGAGATCCTCTGCCTTCTTGGCCTGATGGCAGCCTCCATCACTGCTGTTCCTTGGCGAGGCTTCACATGAGAATTACTCAGTGGTCCTTGCGCCTGCCGTGGGACCAACTCCTGGACGACCTGGACCATCCGGTACTGGTCTCCTCAGCGGTTGAGAAAGAATTGCTTTGGTGGAGGGGTCCCCTGCAACCTTTCCTTAGGTCTCCCTTTCAGGAGCCCTGCTCCTCCGGCATCCCTAATTATGGACACTTCGAACATGGGATGGGGAGAGCATCTGGGGGAGCACCAGGCTAAAGGACTGTGGTCCAGCTTGGAAGCACCTTTACACATCAACGTTCTGGAGATGAGAGCAGTCTTGTACGCCTTGCAAGCCTTCCAGACCCTCCTTCCCAAAGGATCACTGCTGGTCCAAACAGACAATATGTCGGTAGTCTGGTACCTCAACAAACAAGGAGGAACCCGATTGTACCCACTGTGTAGGGAGGCGATGTGGGTGTGGAACTGGGCCGTCCAACACAATCTGGCTCTGGCGGCTGTGCACGTCCCAGGCTTTCTAAAATGTCCTGGCGGACAGTCTCAGCAGGTCTCGGACCCTAGCTCATGAATGGGAATTAAATCAAGAAGTGGCAGAATTTCTATTCCTAAATTGTGAGCATCCAGAAATCGACCTTTTCACCTCCCAGTACAATGCAAAACTTACCAGTTTTTGCTCGCTCGTTCCAGGGCATGGTGCTTTCTGGCACAACACGCTGTCTGCCTCCTGGACAGGGGAATTTTTGTACGCCTTTCCTCTGTTTCCCATTCTCCAGAAGGTCCTTCTCAAGCTTCAGGCAGAGAAGGCAAGGATGATTCTCATTGCTCCTCTCTGGCTGAGATAAATTTGGTTTCCGCTGTTACAACAGGTATCCAGGGAACCATCTGTTCCACTTCCAGTGACCCACGGCCTCTTGACCCAGGATCGAGGTCAACTTGTACATCCGGGGCTCAGGACACTGCATCTTCATGCATGGCTCCTGCAGACATAGCGATTTCTCCCGTCAGTGTCTCCTCACGAGTCACTCAAGTCCTTATAGAGGCTAGAAAACCCTCTACTCATTCCACTTACACAATGAAGTGGAAACTGTTTTCCATCTGGGTGACTTCCAAGAATTGGAACCCCTTTCTTGTTCTGCCCCTCAAATCATGGAATACCTCCTTCATTTGTCAGACTCTGGTCTGTCATATTCTTCTCTGAAGGTCCACCTTTCCACAATTTTGGTGTACCACGAGCTGGTGGATGGTAAACCTGTGGCTCAGTTGAAAGTCTCAAAACCTTTCTGAAAGGGATCCTCCATCTGAACCCCCCAGCAGTCCAACTCCACCTTGGGATTTGAACTTTGTGTTTGAGAAGCTCAGTCTTCCCCCATTTGAGTCGGCCATGAGCTGTGATTTGCGCTTCCTTTCTTGGAAGACGTTATTTTTAATTGCCATTACGTCAGCCCGAAGGATTTCTGAGCTTCACACTCTGGTTTGTAAAGAGCCTAATCTTATTTTCCACAAGGACTGGGTGGTCCTCAAGACAAATCCTAAGTTTCTTCCCAAGGTGGTGTCAGAAGCCACTCTAAACCAGTCAGTAGAGTGTCCTGTTTACTTTCCGTCCCCTTCAAATAGAGGTGAGGCGCTCCTGCACACCATGGACATCCATCGGATCCTTCGGTGCTACACACACCGGACCAAGGATTTCCGTAGCTGCGATCAGCTTTTTGTTTCTTTTGCCCCCGGATCTAAGGGCAAACTGGTTTCCAAGCAGTGCCTTTCAAAATGGTTAGGCAACTGTATTCGATATTGTTACCAAAAGTAAGAAAAACCTTTGCCGACTCCCATCAGAGGTCATTCTACTAGGGTCATGGCTGCTTCTGCTGCCTTTTTGCGGAACGTCTCAGCAGCTAATGTCTGTGCCACAGCCACTTGGAGTTCTGTCCATACCTTTACCAAACACTGCAGTCTGGACATTGCTTCTAGGCAGAGGGCTGGCTTTGGCCTAACTGTCTTGCAGGGCCTTCTGTCCTAGGCTGGGTCCATTCTGGTTCCCAGTTTCTGTTGGAGCTATTTTCTCCTCCTCCCTGGTTCCTCTCGATCTCTCTTTGGAGGGACTGCTTGGGATTCTGTCGTATACGTAATGACCTACTGAAGGAACCCTCTCGAAGTAAGATAGTATAGTTACGTAGGAATGTACCGTAACAGTAGATCTTCGAGAGGGTTCCTTCAGTAGGTCATATTTTTCCCTCCCTCCTTCCCCTCATTTTATTTTTTACAGGGATTCCAAATCCTGTTCGCTCCTGCTGTCAGGCCTCTTTCTGGCTCCAGTGGGAGAACTGGAGGGTGGGCTTGGGGACCGCCCGCTATATATGGCCATGCTGACATCGGGCACATGACACTGGATGAGCTGTCCCCCGTCAGGGATTGCTAGAAAAGTCTGCCATGTGGCCCGACGCCAGGTGGCGCCAGTCCTATATGTAATGACCTACTGAAGGAACCTCTCTCAAAGATCTACCGTTGAGGTAAGTTCCTATGTACCTGTACTTTATTGTTCCATCTATACATGCCCTTTAGTGTAACCTCAGTGGGAGCTTTGGCTTTACACTCTGGTATTAAGTCCCATTTTAGAACTGTATGATGTAGTTTATGTCCCTCTCAGCCACAGAGTTCTATAGTGGAACATGAATGCATTGTGCTAAGAATAGAACAGTTAGAACAGGGACATAAACTACATCGTACAGTTCTAAAATGGTTCTTGCCAGCAACATGTAAATCAGAACCACCTGCTAAGATAACTAAAAAACTTGAATAGATACAACAATAACAGAATTTGTACCAATATTTAAACAGTTTCTAATGGGGAAAATGACTTGGATTCAGCGCAGTTCTCCTTTAAATGTAGTTCCATCTGTGTTGGATGTACTGTAAAGTCATAATATTGTTTTAAGAAATTCATTAAAATTTTACTTATTAAAAAAAAAAATATATATCAAACCTTGCAGGTTTAAAAAGTTCTCATTCTTAAGCTGTATCATCCTTTAAGGGTGCAGTACCATAGCACAGTAAAGTGCTGTTTACTTCCGAAAACATAAAACAGTACCAGCCCTTGTACTCATTCGATGAAACGGCAGATGCCCTTTTAGATATAAATCTGTTGAAAATTATGTCTGGCCTAATAAGCAGAGCCATCACTTGCAATAGCGAAAGCGAAAAAGAAACTTCCCTGATAATGGCTAAATATAACTAGATTGTACGACTCAGAAATTAAAACAATTTTGGATGCACATCTATTGCCATGAAACTCTACATTAACATTTTTACTGGTGGTAGAACAGTTATCACATGCTTGGGATTCAAGTATGTTGCCACTAGAAAGTGAACTGTATTTGAGCGGTTCATAGGGAAGTTGCGCAGATAAAATTGTTCCCCAGTGTGATGATGATGTGACTGTTTTCAGTGATGAAGTACTCCGCTCCTTTAGAGACCATCACTGAAACACCCTATCCTGTACATTACTAATGTACACAAGTTCTATATTAAAGCAATGACAAATAAATGTACAACATAGTAAACTTAAAACTTAATGTAAAAAGTTTGCATTCCAGCACTGCAGCTTCTTTTTGATTGACACGCTACCATCTTGTCCCATCAATCCCTGCGTCACAAGTCAAGAACGTTGGTGTCACTTATCTCACAAGATTTGAGGCAGAGAGGGAGTCTGAGCTCCTGGTGGTGCTACCACCAGGAGCCTTTATAAGGGTGTTTTTAATGGGGTTTTCCTTTTTTGCTCCTACCCATGCCCCCCTGGCTCACCACTCCTTCCGGCTGCTTCGTCATTAGCCCACCAATTGTCGCCCATTGCCATCTGGTCATCCACCTCTTAACTGGACCTGCGTCCCAGTAGACCTGGAGTAACCCTTCCCGGGGGGTGGGGCCCCACTCCCCTTGACGCCAGAGGAGGAGAAATTGTTCCACTACCTTTGACTGGGTGCGGGAGCCAGGAGGATCGACGGTTGTGGCTGAGCAAGGCTACATGACACACAAGGGGAACATGGTCATTATCCAGTGGTTGGGTGAGCAAGTTTCCTTGTTCTGGGGCCCCTCCCACCTCCCATGTTGAGTGGCTACAGTGGTGTCCTGGGGGTTGGGGCGATCTGATACATGGGTGTTGCTGCATGCTGCCAAGATCACCTCCACAAGCCACCACCAGGAGTCACCAGTAAAGCTGACCAACACCTCCCATCCCCTGGGAGGGAGGTGTCTGAAGGACACTCTGACTCTCTCCCTGCCAGCTTCTGCTCCTGTTGACTGGTCTCGGGGTGCAAACCCGGGTCGTCAGTGTGCCAGAGTGATGCCCCATTGCTTGGCGCCATGGAGCTGGCTGTGGGTTTTCCCTTTTTTTGTTTTTTACTCTTATTTTTGCTCCATCCCTACGGAGCACTCCCTGCGATCACCTGGCTGCCAGCATCCACGTCCTTGGACCAGATCTGGCATGCAAATTACGCCCTTCCACCCAGACCGGCTAGGAAGCAGGATCTCCCCCCCCATGGGGACCCGTAGCACAGACACCTGGTGCATGTGCCTCTTGTGTCCGGGGGTGCAGGGCATGGCCGTCAGCCGCTGTGATCGTTCCACTATTTTCCACCATTTTTCTCCCCTAGGAGCCGGTTGTGCAATGGCATGAAATGCACAGCTGTGCTGACACCCGCCACGCTCCCCCCCCTTTGCTGGGCACACAACTGTAGTACACCTGGCCTCCATCAGATGCCACTGCAGTGCGAAGCGGTGCACCCATCCACCCCAGATGGAGAACAGTCATGGGACACTCAATCCTTCCTCTCCCCTGCCAAGCCCCGCGACCCGGGTCCGTTCTCGAACCAGTGTTGCCATTGTGGTGTGAGGTGTGGCATCCAGCGCCTCAACCCTCAGCGCCACCGGGCCGGCATTTGGTTGTGGGTTTTCAATACCAAAAACCCTTACCTTATGCTGGCGATAAGTCATGTCATGCAAAAAAGGAATGTACTGAGTATGTCCGTTGAGGGAGGGAAGGTAAAAAAATCATGCTGAACAGGCAGCCAGCTAATGCCCTCCACTTCCCAATATGCCGGGTTTCCGCTTACGCTCAGACCTTTGTGAAGTCTAACTAGGGAGAGTGTGAGGGCATGCCACATACTGTACAAGTGAATCTTTGGAATTTTTCAGAGCTGTTTTATGTTAATTAAAGCAATCTCTGATATAAATGAAAGCCTTTGTTCAACTAATAGGGCCCCTATTTGTTGAGCGATGGCTTTCATTTATATTAAAGGTTGCTTTAACTAACATAAAATGGCTCTGAAACATTCCACCCATTCACTTGCATGTGGCGCATGCCCGCACTCTCCATGCTTAAAATTAACAAAACGTCTGATCGCGGGGTCAGCAGACCGGGAAATGGAAAGGATTGGCTGGCCATCCATTTGGCACGATTTTTGATCCCTTCCCTCCCATTGTGGACTTACTCAGTACTAAAACGAAGCAGCACCAGGTGTGGTTCTGCAAAATATTTTCTTTTTACTGACAAAATATAAAGGTACAAGCAAAAGTAAACACACAGCAGTAATACAAACAGCAACTAGATGCCCAGCGCTTCGACTCTTAACAAGTCTTCATCAGGGGGTGGTGCTAGTATGGAAAGTCATCATTTAAATAGTGTCAATCATTAATAATCATATCAATTAAAACTTACAGCACATGGAGACAAGCATTTCTTAAAGAACCATATGCCCATTAATAATAACACCTAAAAATTGTATGAATGGACATTCAAAAGTGCTAATATAGCTAAGCCCTCTTCAAATAAATTCTGTTATAAATTTTAACCACTACTATAAATTGTAGTTATAAGCAAATAGTAAAGTTTGATTATTTCTTTCTAGAGTCTCATCTTGAACCTCAAATTTACCTGCCTGGACCTTTATTTTGATTTTTTTGATAATGTTGTAACTTTCTTAGTTACTAGGGGGTCCTATTTTGATATTAGAATAAATTAGGTAGGTTTCACTTTTTGGCATTTAGCAATATTGCTTTGTTCTCCAAATCTATGTGCAGTAGCATTTTTGTACTATTTGGCGCTCTATAATATAGCTGCTGTAGGAATTTAAATTTTACTGTATTTATTGAAATTGGTGATTTAAATGCTCTTTTACTACTTGCTTATAACTACAATTTATAGTAGTGGTTAAAATTTATAACATAGAATTTATTTGAAGAGGGCACCCACTCAGTTAAAAAAAAAAACTAAATAAATTCTCTCTAATGAGAGATTGACAGGTTGCTTGAGCTCGAGACCAAAACGAACGCTGTAACAGCCGTTGAACGTTTCAAAAAGTGAGACAGATATGGCTGAAAATGAAAAATTATGGTTAGCTCATATCTGAATGCCAACTGCTATCTAAAGGGAGTCAAACACTTAGTTGTACAAGGACAACGAGACCAGTCCACACCTGAATTTTACTTCATTTATCATGGCAGTGGTTGTCCTATTAAATCCCAATTAAAGGCAGAACATAGCTTTTCCAGACTTTTCCTTATGGAAGCTCAAACAATTGAACCAAATATGATTTACAAGCCACACTAAACATGTCAGTGTAGCAGTTGTGCAACTGAACACTCTTTGTCTGGGGCCTAGCTTCATTAGAGTTATCAGCTATCAAGTGGGGTGGGGAGTCGTGTGTGTGTGTGTGTGTGTGTGTGTGTGTGTGTATTTATATATATATAATGTATGCTTCAGAACAATCAGGGTTTGATGTAGTTTAATTACTGCAGTTCACAACAGTGTTGGGTCACCAACCCTATCGGACAGTAAAAGTCATTGACACATTGTAAGGGCTGACCACAAGAAGTGCATGGTACAAAAGTTTGCAGTGTTCAGCGTACAGAAAGTAGTCATAAAGTGTAACAAAACATAATCTAGTAAATTTGATGTGGAATTTGAACCTGGATCCAGTATAACCAAATCTAAGTAGCTACATAAATCGGGCTACACAGAAACAACTTGTTATTGTTATCGCCCAATGTCAGAAACGAAACTGAAATGGCTAACAGTGCCAGTTCATATGTTAATATTGAAAATCAAAGTTTGTAAACAGGTTAGAGAAATCTTTATGGAGCCCCTGTTTGGCAGCATCAAAACCATTGTATTCTTTAGCTTCGTCCGGTGCCCAGATTATGAGTCTTGTGGGGAAAAATAGACTGTACTTCAAGTGCTTCCCTCAGTTAAGTTTTAATTGGAAAAAAAGCATCTCTTTCCTTGATTGTCTCGGTGACAGATCATTGAAGATTTTAAACTTAGCCTTCAAAGGAAGCAGATGTGTTGTTAGGCGGAGCTCTTTGAATGTGGACTTTCTGTTGGAAATTGAGGACCCTCCGTATAAAAGATCTTGGCTTGGGCTTAAGTGCACGTTGAGCTCCAGGGGTTGAAATTAAGTTATGCAGCCACAAGCCAGGAAGGCCAGTGACTGAAAAAATCCACTAGCCCCACATAATTTTCCACTGGCCCAGCAGATATACTTACTGAAATGTTACCTTCCTCAGTACAAGCCTGCAGGTCTAGTTAAAGGAAAATCTTAACTAGTCTGATACTAAATCTTACAGCATTTGGCTAGTACCAATTTCGACCCTTGAGCTCGTTCAGTTATGTATTTTTTTTTTTTTGTGTGTCTGGGGTTGGATCAGCTATACTAATGAGATGATTAGCAAATTCAGTGGGATCAGAGCCCTCTGTTTCCTCTCGAAACCCAAAATTACTAAGATTGTTGCAACGGTTACGACCTTCTAAATCCTCCAACTTAGCCTCCAATTTACTAATCTTTCTGCTATTTGAAATCATTTCAATTTGTTCTTTCAGTGACATGTCCTCTACACTGCTAACTCTGGCTTCAGCATCTTCTGTTCTTTTGTTATGTTCTGCCAGTTCTTTTCTCACGTCTTTAATATCCCCTGACATGTTATTTAAAGTTGGTTTCATACTTGCTATTTCTTGCATTAAAATACCGAAATGTGCCACAGTTAAGGGAGTTCAAGGAGTTTGTTTTTTCAGTTTCGTAGCCTCATGATCTTCTGAACTACTGTCTGATTAGGGGAAGGGTGCTTCATATGATTAATTTCAGGAGACATTTCTGTTAAAATTTTCTTCCATTCTGATGGCTAAAAGTCTTTTAAGTAAAAGTTTAAATGTTTTAAGTAAAAGTTTAAATGAAAGTTGGCTTTCCTGATGGATAGGGTAGATGAGTTATGACAGCCCAGTACACAGTCCGCTGCTCTGAATGAAATGCTGTCAAATGAACCCCTTGCTGACACAGTTGTTTAAAAAAAAAAAACGGTACTGGTCGCATTGTTAGTTACACGACTGAAGCCACAACATAATAAATTAATTTGTCTCACTGGCACAGGTTAGAATAAAAAGAACAAGTAAATAATTGAAACCAAAAGGGAAAAATGAAAGAGGCGATTCGCTGTACAGTTTATTGGATCGAGGGGGAGACCGTGGAGGAGCTCACTCACACATGGCGGTCCTGCTCACTGGCAATCGATTGAATCATCAAACAAAAAAAAATTATCATAAACCGAAAGGCTTACAATAATCACTTTCTTTTTTGGATAAAATGTGGTTTATGTATTTTTCATGTTGGAGATGGCCAGCACAAGAGTATTGTCAGTTCATATCTGCATTCCTCATTCTTATTCTTATTTTGTAACTCTCACTCCGTTTTTTGTTTCTGTCTCTCTGGTCTTTAAAACCAATTCTGTATGTAGCCCCCATATTGTGCCATGATCATAGATGCACCAACCAGTGACATCATCGGTTTCAGTCCGTCATTAGCCACTGATGCTGACACTGCTGCTTGCATGGAATGCTACATTGCCATAAACTGAGCACACTGAGGAGCTGCTCCAGTTTCATCCATGTAGCAGCCCATGCAAGTAACATTATTCGCACAAGGAGCAGCCAGTGATGTCACTGGTTGTAACGCCTGTAATGGCATGGTGAAGGAGAGGGGGATTCACAAAGAATGAGTTTTAAAGACTGGGGAGACAGAGAAACCAATGAAGACAAATGTTCAGAAAGAGAATGGGATAAGCAAGTATGCGTTCAGAATGCTTCCCATCCTCTTTTGTCATCAGGGTATTTATTCTCCTTTCTCTGGCCAGCCCCAGTCATCCCTGACCCACCCAGTTCCCATAACTGCCTTGGCCCTTACCAGAGTCTTGTAGTCACTCCCAAAAGAAAGCCCATGGTCCCCCCCCACCCGAGCACAATCCAAATAGAGCCTTGCGCGGTTGGGGTGGGGGCAGCAGTGGGCCAAGGAGTCATCTAGTCAGTCGGGGGGTGGGGGTCTTCTGGGATCACCTTCCCACTTCTGCCACCATTCAGTGGTTCACCAGGCTTATGTGCCTGCATATCAGCATCGAGGAGGGTTCTTCTCAGAGCTTGGGCAATCCTACTGCGCTTCTATCTTGCTTCAGTAAGGTGGCAGCCTTTGAGCAGGATGCAGCACCTCCCTTTCTCGAGAGAGGAGAGCAGTCCCTTGGACTCTCGCTCCTCTCAGACCCAGCTGACCCCTGGTCAACCAGGATATTCTCCCGAATCCTGGTTGCTGGTGTGGTAGGCTGTGGTGCTACTGCAGTGCCACCGGGCCAGCCTGTTTCCCCTTCAAGGTACTTTGTTGTATCCTTAATCCATTTACATAACTTTGTATCTTCATTAAACTGCTTGGGATCATCATTTTTGTTTGTGTGTAGCTATTGTGGAGAGTACAGCAGTATGATTTAGTTCACTGATTTATTTTACCCAGGTTCCAAGTCCCTGGAGTATTCCAATGGTATATATGACTGCCAGTCCCCGACCTCTCCGTTCATGGGAAGCTTGCGAGTGTTGCATTTGGTGGAGGATCTCCGTGGACTGCTAGAAATGATGGAGACAGAAGAAAAAGAAGGGTTGCGCTGTCAGATACCGGACTCCACAGCTGAACTGCTGATTGTATGGCTCCAGGGTCACATGGTATAGTCTACTTACTACTGTGTTTATTTTTATTTTTGGGGGGTTACTCTGTCCACTGGACCCAGCCCCATCAGCTCTCTGCCAACTCCCAGCCTCATCATGGCCGCCACTGTTAACTCATCCCACAGGTTGCGCCCACTGGTGGGGAATGTGGGATAATCCACAACCCCTACTGGTCTGCTGAATCTGGTGGCTTCAGATGGATGGCTAGCTCAGGGCTCAAGAATACTGCTAGCATCATTTTATGGCCTAGGCATTTCCTGTTTTCTCCCATCCCAGTTTGTGGGTGCACATGTGCTCCATGCGTGCATGTTCACACACATACATGCATAACATGGCACTGAACTGACCCAATATCCTCTCTCCTCAGGGTGCGCCTGCCTGCACTGCCAACTGTGTTCGCCCAGGTGGCAGTGTTGCAGCTGAATCATTTGCCCACTATTCCCCAAGGAGGAGCATGCCCCCTGAGATGCTCAGGGGCCCCCCCCCCAATCCCAGGCTAGTTCTCGAGTCAGTGTTGCTGGCGTTGAGTAGTAGTGCTGCTGCTGCATGGGGTGGCCCACTGCATTGTTGGTTTCTCACACACCTGTGCTTATATAAAACCTAAAGAGGCAAACTACAGGGGGAGTATGGAAAGCATGAAGTCTCTGTGCTTGAACTTGTGTACATAACCTTGCACCAGCCAAGAACTAGTCAATATGCTTGCGTTCATAACTGTGAGTTTAGAAACATTCACTAGCATTTAGTGGCTTTCCGCAACAGCTGTGTGTCAGCTAGAATGTTTGGCTAAAAGTTATCCCGTAGTTTAAACTTTTATAAATCATAGTCTGATAATTGAGCCAGTTGTGGCTTTATGAAAAAAATTCATCTGGCCCTTAAGCTGCTTACAGTTTTAAAATGTATTTAGGGTTTGTTGAAACTAGTTTTAGCATCCACCAAATTGCAGATCAGACATGAATGCTGCCTTCACGTTCTGTACTGTACTTTGGCAGCGAACGGCTGCATGCATTACCATACAGGACGCAGTATTCACTGCTGGATTTGACATTGAGTGGGAGGGGTTCTGAGGACTTGGAGACTGGGAGTTCAGTTACCGTAGTAGAGAGTATGGTAGGAAATGAATGCATTTGCATGTAGATGGGTTAGAAAGTGCATTTTGGATTTCCTGGCTGATGAAAGAACATGACTAGCTGCAGCCACGGTTTAGTTGGGCTTAACTAAGTATGAAGAGAAGGGAACAGCAAATAGGAAAAATGCTTACTTGACTTCAGAGCTTTGTAACAACTTTCCTCATTAAAGTACAAGTCCAGAAGTTACCAAAGGAGAGATGGAGAGCTGGAAGACACTGGTAGTGCCGGAGATTTTGAAATAAGGCCTAATGAGGTAGGCAGGAGGCAGAGGCCTTTTTTTCCCCTTAGAATAAATATGTAGGAGATACAAACGAAGTTAGAAGCACAGTGTAATTGCAAGTATTGTATGTGATCAGACATGCCGATAAAAGACAGTTGTGACAAAATACAGTGTACTGTGGAGTTGCTGTGGAAAAGAAGATTTTTACATCCAAACAATGAATGATACTTAATTAAAAGTTTGATAACCGAGAACGGCACACTGAAGGCTGTACAAAAGCTTGTAGGTGTGTTTCGTTGAGCTGAAAAGGGAACATTAACTATGTTGTTTACATGTATTAATATAATCATGAATTTGGGCATGTATAACGTCTATTCTATCATCCCAGTATATTATTTTGTGTTTTTGTTTTGAAATAGTTCTATTTTTTCCTTATATAGAGCCCCATATTAATGAAGCCTTTTCCCCCACCCATTATTAGATTGTTTAATTACTTAGCAGTTCCAGAACCCAGTGACATCAGTTGAACTGAAGATTACAATGAAGCGGAACACAGTGTCTTCTGAGTCACTGTGTTCTGCTTCATTGTAATCTTCAACTCAACTGATGTCACTGGGTTCTGGAACTGCTAAGTAATTAAAAAATTGAATATTGGGTGGGGAAAAAGACTTTATTAATATGGTGCATTATGTAGAGAATAATAGATAGGCAACTGTGTGTTATGGATTTTTTTTACACACCCAAGGTGTGTGATAACCCATAAACCTCGAGAGCGAAGCTAGAGAGGTTTATGAGGTAATCACACACCAAGGGTGTGTTAAAAAAAAATCCACATATACATAGTTGCTTATTTTTTAATTTTTATAATTGCTGGCAACCCTTTATAAAAATGCAGAGTATCTGCTATTTACAAACACACACACACACACACACACACACACACACACACACACACACACACACACACACTGTCTCTCTCTCTCTCACACACACACACACACACACACACACACACACACACACACACACTGTCTTCACAGACACACACACTGTGTGTCTCTCTCACACACGCTGTCTTTTCTCTCTCTCACACACACACACTTTCTTTTCAGACTGACCTTTTTTCAGCGACGGACTCCCGATCCGGAGACACGGCGGGATCAACCAGATAGTCCTTTTCTATTTAGAAGGTGGGATCAACCAGATAAAACATTTAAAAAATCAAATAGAGATGGGGAGGGTAGTAAATAAAAACGGCTCGTCGGCAAGCGAGAAAACGAGCCGCCATTTTTTTAAAGCTATTCAGCCCGCCCACTCACAGAGCGCGAACCAATGAAAAGACAGAATACAGATGAGTGACACACAAAGGAGACAGGTGGTTTTGCAAATGCCGTAATAACTCGTTTTTGAGTTATTATGGCATTTTAAGGTGCTTGAAAACCGTTTGTTAAAGGGGGTTGCCAGTAATTATATAAGGAAAAAATAGAACTATTTCAAAACCAAAATACAAAATAAATAAACTGGGGTGATAGAACAGACTTCACACGTGTCCCCAAAATGTAAACAGCATTCTAGGGACATGGATATGTTGTTCATCCATACTTATTGGCAGGTTCCTTGCTGCTTTAAATCTTGCCGGAAGGTCTTCAAGCTGGCTCCTCCCACCCACCCGGGTGGTAAAACTCTCGGATCCGCCCCATGACGCCAGATCTTCCTTACCGCTTAGAAGCTCAGGTTCCCTCCTTAGCGCTATGCGTTTTCGACTGGTTCCTGGAATTTTCGGTCTTCGAAATCAATTGGAAGTTTTCTGGAACTTCGATCTTTCTTCTTCGCTGCGTCGATGGCTCATTTTCTTTCCGGCCACGGGAGGCGCTCAGTTATTTCCTCCAGGAGAGACCCGCACTCCACGTGCGTTTACTGCCTTGACCTGGATCACGATCCTCAGCTTTGCCAGTTTTGTTGTGCTCTTTCGGCCAGCTCTCTGGAGGACTGCGCGGCCCGTTCGGGGCTCGGGCGCCCCGTAAATTTTCTCATCCGAAGCTTCCTCGGATCATCGGCAGCGTCCGTGATCGGCTGTTTCTGAGCAGCTCGATCTTGTTCCCTCTGGGAGGGGTGGCCTCCTCTCCCTCGGTCAGCAGCGTATCCCGCTCTTTGGACTCTCCTCTTGCAGCCGTTCAGGAGCTTCACAGTTCCCTTTTCTCGAAGGAGAGGGACCTTTGGGACCTGCCTCTCGGCCCAAGTCAAGGAGCCGAGGCTAAATCCCTCGTCGGCTCCGAGGAGCGGAAGAGTTCCCCTCCCTGCCTGCCGACGCCGACCTGGTCGAGGATGCCGCGGCTTCGGGCCGCTGGCCTCACGGTGTCCCTGCCAGGTCAGCCGGCCAGGACCCCTGTCGCTGTGGCCAAAGCCTGTCGCCAGTCATCTGGGCAGTCTTCTGCTAGTGCCGCCATCCCTTCGCCCGGTTCTCCGGCGGAGCTGAGGTTCTGCCGACTCTTCGGGCCGGCAGTCCTCGGCTCACTTCTCCAGGCCTGCCTCGTTCCCGCGAGGATTCGGGTCTTGGTCCCTCCTCGTCTAGCCGACTGGCGTTATCGGTCGGGGCACCAAGTCAAGTGGCATTGCCGTTCTTCCTCATCTCCCTCCTTGGATGAGGAGTGGCTTCGATGCCGTTGGTGTCGACGTTACGAGGGGTTTATGTGGCAGCAGCTGCTGTTGTCTGGGAATCAATCAACCCCGATTCATTCTCCGGCTAGTAAGCAGCCGCCGCCCGGTCGGCCGCAGCCGCTCGAGGCAGTCGAGGTGCCCTCTCCGGGACCGGTTGCTCGTCCGACCTCTGCTGACCCACCGTCCTCGGTGGAACCCAGGCCGGGCCATGACCTGTCCCACAGGTTATTTGTTCCCCTCACTCCCGCCTGCCCTCGGCGGACGAAGAGTGACTCAGGCCTGCGGCAGCTTTTTGCAGACCCCTCGGAGCCCGAAATCGACTCCGCTATGTTTCCTAGCAGGGAGGACCCATGGTCTTCCCCGGAACATTCTGTGGACGATAGCTCATCGTCCTTTATGGGTCTGCTCCGGCTCATCTCGGAATTCACCGGGATGCAGCTCGAGCCAGTTTCCAAACGGGCCCCTTTCCCCCTTACGGAGATCCTAGACCGAGGGGGTTCACCTTCAGAGGCCTTCCCGGTGGCTGAGGCAATCGTGGGCCCAGCCTTGGAGCTGTGGCGGCGGCCTACTTCCTGCCTTGTGCCTTCGGCCAGTGTGGCCAGGAAGTACCCTGTCCCTGTCGGTTCTCTGCCCGGTTTCTCGGAACACCCCTTGGCTGAAGGGGTAGTCACCGACAATGTTTTCCAAGGTTTTGGAAACGCTAGGGATGTGGATAGGCCCCCTGCCAAGGAGTCCAAAAGGATGGACTATGTCGGGTGCAAGGTTTACGCTCCGTCCTCCCTAGGCCTCCGTCAGGCCAGCTCGTCGGCACTAATGGCACACTTCTCCCACGCCCTTTTGGGCTCCCTGGACGAGGTCCTCCCTCATCTCCCGGCCGACCTGCAGACCACGGTCCGGCGGGTGTGGGACCAGGGTAGGGTGGTGACGAAACAGCAGCTCCAGATGGCTCTGGATCTGGGCAACTCCTGTGCCAGATCGGTGGTGGCCGCGGTGGCCATGCGCCGAAGGGCGTGGCTGAGGTTATCCTCCTTCTCTTTGGAAACCCAGCACGAGATGGTGGACATTCCCTTCTTGGGGACTGACCTTTTTGGCCCTGGAGTGGAGGGACACCTCCAGGGGCCCGAGAAGTCCGATGCCACTCCCGACTCGGTCACTCCCGCCCAGAGGGACAAGGGCAGCCGACAGCCGTTGCATAAGCCCCTTTGCCCCCCGGCCCCTGCGGCTCGACCGGCCCAGCACGAGGGCCAGCAGGCATGCGCTGGGCGGCCTGTCGCCAGACCAGCGTCTCATTCAAAAAGGAAGCAGGGAGGTAGGGATCCAGGAGCCCCCTCGGCCTCTTCCTCCGCCAAGCCTGCTCAGTGACGGGATAAGGGGCGCTGTCCCCGGCCCCGTCGTCCCTGCCTGGGTTTCCCCATGGGGGGACGGCTCCGCACCTCTCCCTCTTGGGTGGTGCTAAGGGTAGGTCCTGTCGCGGGTTGCGAGCAGGTTTCCCCTTTTGAGCCATTGCCCCACGGGGATCTTGGGTCCACAGCCTCTTGTTGGCCCGCTGAGCCGACCTGCCTAGCCCTCTAATCAGAGGTGATTAGGAAGGCGGTGGACCTCCCTTCTGACCCTGGGTTCGTGTCCAGGTATTCCTGGTCTCAAATGGACGGGGCTTGCGCCCCATCCTTCTGCACGCCCGGATGGTCTCTCTGCCAGATATCCTATCCTTAGAATGATGCGTGCGGCTTCTTCCTGGGCTTCCAGGACGTAATTACTCCTCGTTCCGTCCATTTCTTGGGAGACTCCTCCCTCTCCTAAGTGGGAGATCTCCTTACGAGTTCCTGGCCAGGCCCTTCGTTCTCTGCTCAGCAGTTTCTGTGGCATTGAGGGGTCCAGGCGTAACCCCAACCAGATGGCGGCCTGATTACAACCCTTCCAGGCTCAGACTGGTCTCCCTTTACCGGAGCCAGGTGGGAACTCGTGTCATAGCGAGTGATGCTTCTTTGGGACTAGGCTCGACTCTTGAGTCCAAGGTTGGCTCCTGGCGGACAGGGCTGAGGTTCTTCTCCCTTACCTAGTCAGGTCTGACTGGGCAATTGCGCCCTGCCGGGACCTCCTGGGCCTCAAGGCGGCCGACTCCAGCGTGGTCTATTCGACCCACTGGTTCATGCGTCCCCCTAGTGGGGACGGGCCAGCCAGCGGTCACAGTGCTGCGTTCCTCGGACCAGTTCATGACTACAGCCCAGGAGTTAGGGGAACGCCCCTCGGACCGTTCCAGCTCCTGCAGGAGAACATCCTGTTCATCCGCCCTGAGTCGACGGTCTTCTCCGACCAATGCTTCTCGGATGGGTGCCCATCTAGGGGAATTCAGAGTGCTTCGCCTCTGGTCCTCTCAGGAGTCCCGATGTCCTTCCTACCCGCTGGAGCTCAAAGCGGTCCACTTAGCTTGCACCGCTCGCTCCGTTTGCACAGGGTCTAGTGGTTTAGGTCCAAGTGGACAACACCACGACCAGATGCTACCTACCCCGCCAGGTTCGGTCGAGCCCCTTACCTTGGCGTAAGGAGGTTCTCCGCATTGGGTTTTTCATGCAGCCGGAGGCGGTTTCCCAGCCATTTGATGGCAGGAGCCTCCAGCACCCTAGCTGATGCCCTAAGCCGGACATAGGCTGCGCCTCACGAGTGGTCTCCCCTGCCGGAGGTAGCACAGGATCTTCTCCCTCCTTCCCTCCAGGGAGAATACGAGGCCGAGACTGTCTCATGCCCGCCCCCTCAGCAAGGTTTGCTGTAGGGATGCCTTTGAGCCTTGGACCCGGGCCTCTTTACGCCTTCTTCCCATTTCCCTTGACCCTCAGGCAAGGCGAGGAGGACTAGGCGAGGTGATTCTGGTAGCCCCAGACTGGTTTTGCCAGCTCTGGTATCCAGCTCTCCTTCGTCTCAGCCCCAGGCTCCCGAGGCGGCTTCCAGTCCACCCGGTCCTGATCTCTGTTTTCAGGGGAAGGTTTTCCATCCGGACCTTCAATCCCTGCACTTGAAGGCCTGGTCCCTGTGCGGCTATGGGCCAGGCCTTGGGTCCTTCGGCAAGGTCCTTGGCGTTTCCGAGGTGTCCTGCTAGAAGTCAGCCAAACATGCTCGCCTTCAATTGGAAGAGTTCTCCATTTGATGATGGGATAGGGCCTGGCCCCTCTCCCGTCCCTGGGGAAGCACTCCGGACCATCTGCGATCTGTTCTCTGAACTAGGGCTTCGGCTGACGACCCGCTAGGTGCTTCTGTTGGTCACCCCCGTCTTCCGGGCACGGGCCGGAAGGCAGTCCGCGATGCAGAAAAGGTGGTCTGGCACTTTTCTAGGCCTCGATTACATCTCCCCTTTGGGGAAGAGTATCCCCATTTTTGTGGGATCTTCGCTGGTATGGGCTTAGCTCACGGGCAAGCCATTCGAACCTTTGCACAGGTGCGAGTTTTCCCCACCTGTTGTGGAAGAACACCTTCTTGGAGCTACTCTGCCATCCAGAAGGAGGGGAAAGTTCCAGGCGCTCCTTTGAATCTCCCTATCTGGTCTTCCACAAGGACAAGGTTGTCCTGTGCCCCACCCGAAGTTCTTTCTGAAGGCGGTGGCGGAGTCTTCCCTAACGGGGTATTGTCTCTGCCGGGGTTCATCCCCATTCACACCTCGGAGGCCGTATATAGGTTCCATGGGACCCTATTTATCGCTCACCTACCCAGGGAGCGTAGGGCTGAAGTTCGGGAGAGGTTCGCCAGCTGTTTGTCATCTACGCTGAAGCCGCACCTGGCAGACCTGCAGCCAAGTCGGACGACGAGCGGGTGGGTCACCTCCTGCATAGGTCTCCGCTATAGGTGGGCGGGCATGGAGCCTCCCAGAGGGATAAGTGCTCATTGTTACCCGCCCTTCCGCTGCATCGGTGGCTGCTTCCGAGGATACTCTGGTCCAGGATATCCGCAGGGCTTCTACCCGGAAGCAGGCTTTACCGTTTCCCCTTCCACATCGACCTTGGGTCACGCGGGATGCTGGTCGGGGCCTCGGTTCTCCAGTCTTTCTACCTACCTAAGTTGGGGTGTCTTGTCTCCCTCCTCCTGGAGACCTGCTAGAGTCTGCCAATAAGTGTGGATGAACAACATATCCATGTCCTAGAAATACAGGTTACTCACCTGTAACAGGAGTTCTAGGAATGGTATATGTTGTTCATCCACTACACTCCTAAGCCTCCCGGCCGGCACACAACCTGGCTTTCACGGGCTAGATCTGGCATCATGGGGCGGAGCCGAGTTTTACCACCCGGTGGGTGGGAGGAGCCAGCTTGAAGACCTTCCGGCAAGATTTAAAGCGGCAAGGAACCTGCCAGACAGTGTGGATGAACAACATATACCATTCCTAGAACTCCTGTTACAGGTGAGTAACCTGTATATTTTGGGTCTCCCAGAGTTGGCAGAGGGAGAGGAGACTCTAGACTTTACCCGCACCTTTCTCCTTGAGCTACTTGGATGGACTGAGGAGCTGCCACTATCCCTGGAGAAGGCCTACAGGCTTACCCCTCGCAGAGTAGCAACTGCAGCTACTGGCACTCGCACATTAATTGTGGTGTGCACTGGTGTAGGGGACAGAGACCGAATACTGGCTGCAACTCGACGTAGAAGACTGCTGAAATACGGAGAAGCAGATCTGCACATTTTCCCCGACCTATCTTATGGAACTAGGTAAAGGCGCAAGGCGTTTGATTCTGTCCAGGCCCGCCTGAGACATTTGAAAATTAAACATCAACTTCTGATGCCTGCCAGATTGCGGGTAGAGTGGCAAGGGAAAACATATTTATTTAATGATCCAAGGGATGCTGAAAAGGTATTGAGTATCATGGAGCAGGAGGCGACCCAAGAGTTGGATGAAACTGAGATAGATAGAGAGTGACTGTACACTGTACTACCAGCAGGACTAGTAACATAGTGACCGTTTTTTTCTTGTTTGGCTGCTTTAAGAAAAGCTAAGTTTAATCCTGTGATTGATTTAAAGTGGGGTACCTATGTGGAAGGGCAGATATCATAATATTGCTGGGAGATATCGTTGAATGCTTTTAGTCTGAGATCATACACAGTTTTATTTACACTCTTAAGGGATTCTGATGGGAACTGAACCATGGACCAAACGTTTCCAGCAATGGACAGTATAATCTCAAGACTTTGTCTGTTTTTTTCTTGCTCATATCTTCTCTTCCATTGTAAGCATCTACAGGAGTATAATATTACTTTGCCCTTTCTTTAGAAGGAGTCCTGAGATTTGCTTAAAATGTTCTATTCTCAGCAGGTTGTATGCAATATGGAGGGGAAGAAAGAGGAACATAATTGTATAAAAGGGGCTATTTACTGAGGTTAATCGGGGCTGATACATGACGTTTTCTGTCTTATTTAAGTGGGAGATGTGGGTTTTCCCACACTCTAGCTGGTTCCTATTAAGGGACTGACTGGGTATTCCCCATGTGATCCTGTTTGTGCTGTAGACTAATGGAGATATATCTTGGTTGTACTGTAGTTAATTTTTAATTTTATTTTAGTTGTTTAACCAGGAATAGCACACTAAGCTGAAAGCTTTTTTACAGATGCGACCTGGGAGCACAGGAAAGTTGTGAGTTGCTCAGGGTCACACAATATGCAAGTGGAAGCTGTGGGATTCAAACCCAGGTCTTGTCTGCTAGATGTCACCAGATTTTGCAGCTCAGAGCCTTAAACCACTATACTGTCTCAATTCCCTCATGTCGGGGAACAAGAGAGAGATTTGTTAATCTTATAGTATTTAACATCATGGTAACTTGTATATCAGACTCACTTCTGTTCGTATGCTTTTTGTAAGTGGACTTGTGAAAAGCTTAATAAAAATATAATGCAAAAAGAAAATTGTTATAGTTGTCTAAGATGTGTTTTAATATTTATTTACAGTTGTTTGTAGTTTTACAGATCAGCTAGGAGACTTCTTAGGTGGCTGCTACAATTTGTGCAGTTACAGATTGCTGTACATATTGTACACAAATGTATTTCTTTCAAGCCCCAAGAATTCCTCACTGTGATTAACAAAGGCAGTCATCCCCTTGGAATGAGCTGTCTCGGAGCCAAGAATTTTATGCTAATTATGGAATCTTAGAACAAAATTAAAAACTCTGCTGTGTGGTCACGCTCACCTCTGCACTCTAATGGCAGATTTATTACTGTCGCCTGAAGGAAGCAGTCGCTTCAAAGACATCTTTCCTACTTCAGAGCCATTAATGGTTTATTGTTTTCTAATATTTGCTTTGTTTAAGTTGAAGTTCAGTTTTCAGTAATTTTGCATTAGTTACAGTGTATTTGGTTGATTGTACTTCGAGCTGGAGCTCTTGCAGCATGCTACACCATTAGGACTATGCCGCGAGGCAGTAGGACCCCACAGAAAAATTCTAGCTAGCAGTACCCAGTGTGGACCGCCCTCCGACGTCTGATCACCTCCAATGCCGGCCAATGGTATAAAGGGGGTGGTCCCTAGCCCCACCTCAGTTCTTTCCCGCCATCTACCCATACACATTGGCTCCACGGACGCCTCCTGCTACCAGTAGACCGCCATTGTCATGTTTTTTCGTGTTTTCTTATTTTACTCTGTGTTAAAGTTTTTTTGTGCATGTCTTCACTGTCTTCTACATCAGAGCGACGGAAATCAAAGTGTGCTTGAGGGAAACATATTCTGGCTAAAGACGACCACTTGGCCTGCCTTATTTGTTTAGGCCCCAAACATGACGTGGAGTCCTGCCTGCATTTCCACATTTTTAATCGCCAGACACGCATCTGTCGCCTGAAATCGCTGAAGAGCCACCTGTTGGAGCAACAACTAGCCGCCATGCAGAGGACCCCCTCTAGCCATAGTTCCTCTTCTTCCTCGGTCCATGGGTCTTCGTCTTCTTTTCACAAGGATAAAAAGACCAGCGGGAAGCACCATCACAGGGACAAAGAGACACCCAGATTGAACTCCCACTCCAGACCTCCACATCAGAAGGTGGCTACTATGAGTCCCCACTCCCGCGGGAGGTCAGACTCTGCCCCTACGGAAGCCCAAGTATCTTCTGGGCTACCGTTCATGAAGCCTTCTGCTCTGGTCCAGACATCGGATGGGGGGTTTTGGGGCAAGGGCCTTCAGGCCTCCTCCGAGTCTTAGGCCCTTCAATCACTCTTCCGGGCATCAGCCAGGGGACTAAGCCCGGCACCTCTTTGGGCGACGGGCACAGACCTGTCATCCACCAGGCTGGGGTGTCAGCCTTATCAGGACGTCAAGGCCTGTTGACCGGAACAGATGCCAGGAGCAGGATCTCCAGTCCGGAGTACTTTCACCAAACAACTGACTATGGACTTCTGTCGCACGAGCCCGTCATCTTCGCGATATGATCAAGTGATACCCCCTACTCCGGCTTCCCCAAGCCGCTGGCCAAGCTGACACCGCCTCCGCAGGCATCAAACCAACAGCCACCAGACAATTTGTCGCCATTGGACCAGGCTACAGGCCTGGTGTCGGACACCCTGCCACCTGTGGGACTACTGCCAGATGCGCCGGCGTCCCCAGACCTATCGGGGTCAAATGCGGCAGCAGGTACAATGCCTGTTGCACCTGACGTACCGCCCCCAGCACCAGACCCTTCAGGGCCCCCATGGTCTCGCTTACGAAAGTGGGATCCCTGTTTAATTCATGGTGGAATACCATAAAAGGGGACCTCCTGCCCAATGATTGTCCTGCCCCTGTGCTGAGCCCTACGCCCTTGGGTTCTCCACAGGGGCCACTCAGACCACCTGCTCCTTCACCCAGGAAGCTGTCGCCTCCTCCTAAGAAGGCCACCCCTTCGCCGGCTTTATCGGACGAAGGGTCCCCGAGGTATGTCAGACTGAGACACCACCGTTCATCTTGGTCTTTCTCCAGATACCGATGCCACTCACATTGTCGCTGGTCCCAGTGCTCCTATACCTGGTCTCCCTCTTTGGACTCATCCAGAAGAAGTTCCTCTTTATCCTCTAGGACCTTTGTGGTGGTGGTGGTGGTGCTCTTCCCCTCACCCTGACGCCTGGAGGGATTCTCCTAGGTCACCTCCAGACGACCCTACTTTCTTGGATGTGATGCGTCGCATCCAGTTTCTCAACCAATGGCAGACCGAGGATTTGGACCCAGAGAGAAGGCAGCTCACCTACTTTCTGGGCATGAACGAACCTAAACCTTTGGGGGTCCCACCGTTAGTGGCACCCTTTCAGGATGTCACCAGACTCGCCTGGGGGCAACCCTCCTCCACCTCAGCCATCCCAAAGAAAGCGGATGGGCTGTACAGGACCCCTGCTAATGAACCCTTTTTGGCAGAACACCCCAAGGCTGACTCCATGGTCCTAATGGCAGAACCAAGCAGCCTCAGCATATGAGTTCTCAGCCACTGGACAAAGAATCCAAACGGCTAGATCAGTTTGGCCGTGAAGTCGACTCTTTGGCCACCTGCACCATTTGTTCGCTGAAGTTTTTAGCACATATGGTGCAGTACCAGAAGTCCTTATGACGGAAAGCCATAGAACTGGCCTAAAAACGGACCCTTCCAACAAGTTGGAGCTGTTGGACATCCTGCAATCTGGCCCTCAGTGTTGGGAAACATATATTGAGATCCTCCTGTGATTCGGCAAACACCGCAGCCAGCGTTTGCCTGAGGAGATACCCTTGGCTCAGAGTCTATGGTTTTCGGTAGGACCTCCAGGACACTGTCCTGGATGCTCCCTTCCATGCGACCGTGCTCTTCGGTGAGGACACATAAAAGATGATCACGGGCCTTCAAGACTCTGGCAAAGCAGTCCAATATGTATATCAAATGTACAAATCTGAACCAAACCCCAAGAGTAGGAAGCCTTTTCGTCGCCCCGGGGTCAGTGGCCCAAGGGGCAGCAAGCAATAGGACCCTTCAAACACAAGGCCACCTCTCAGCCTACAGGAGCACAAGGACCTTGGAATGCTAAATCCTCCCAGGGCTCCTTGCCTGCCCCCCGGAGCCAATGCCTGAGCCCTTGCCCAGCCCCCCCCCAGCAAAGTCATTGGGGGAAGTGGTAGGAGGTCGGTTCTCGTCTGCAGGGATGGACCAGCATCACAGCAGATGCCTGAGTCCAACAGATGATAGAGAAGTGACGTGTTGGAGTTTGTCCAGTTCCCTCCTGACAATCCTCCTGTCCCCTCCTCTTATTCCCCCTCCCATGCCATCCTCATTCAAGAGGAAATTCAGACCCTTCTGGAAAAGCTGGCCCCAGAACCCGTCCCAATGGGGGAGAGGGTTTTACTTCCAATTCTTCTTGGTTCCCAAGAAGACTGGAGATCTCTGTCCTAGCCTAGACCTAAGCCTCCTAAACAACCACATAGAGTACAGGAGGTTCAGAATGGTGACACTGCTGGGTCTCATCCCCATGCTTCATCAGGGGGATTGACTCTGTTTCCTCGATATGCAGGACACCTACCTCCATATCTTGGTGCTTCCAGCCCACAGGAGATTCCTGAGGTTTGCCTTTCAGGGGAACCATTTTCAGTTCCAGGCCTTGCCCCTTTGACCTTTCCTTGGCACCGTGTGTATTCAAAAAGTGCCTTGCGGTAGTGACTGCAGTTCTCAGGAGACAGGGCCATTTTGCCTACCCCTACCTAGATGACTGGCTACTAGAAGCCCCCACCAGAGACCGGTTACTGTCCACCCTATTATACACTTTCCAGCTGTTCAGGACTTTGGGAGTCGCACTGAACATTCCAAACTTGTCTCCATGGCCAAGTCAACGATTGCAGTTCATTGGGGCCGTTCTGGACACCATGCAGGGAAAGGCCTTCCTTCTACCCGACAGGGCAGTGTGTCTGCAGACTCTGGCTCGGAAGATTTCTTCGTCCTGCCAGGTCCCTGCCCGGACGCTGCTTCAGCTTCTTGATCACATGGCAGCTGCCATAGTGACTGTTCCTTTAGCACGCCTGTACATGAGAGTTCCCCAGTGGACTCTCTGAGTGTAATGGGATCAAAAGGGCAGACTATCTTGTCCAGATCTCCAGAGCACTGACTCAGACCCTTGAGTGGTGGCTGACTCCTCCCAACTTGGAGCGGGGCGTTTTTTTTCAGAATGACCCCCGCAACAGATCCTTACAATAGACGTGTTTGGGTCTGGGTTGGGGAGCTCATTTCCAGGATCGACAAACCCAGGGAACGTGGTCTTCAGTGGAACAAGCCCTTCACATCAACATCCTAGATATAAGAATGATTCTCTGTGCTTTGCAGGTGTTCCAGCCGGACCCTTGTCTGGGCCCCCTCCTGATTCAGACGGACAACATGTCCATTGTCATTTACATCAACAAACAAGGGGGAACTCACTCTTGCCCTCTCTGTCGGGAGACTATGAGAGTGTGGTTCTGGGCCATCGAACACAGTTTGTCACTCACCACGGCCCATGTTCAAACCCCAGGAAATCTTACTGTATTCTGTCATATGCAGTATGGTCTCACCATAGGACTGCCCCAGAGCCAAAATGGTTACTAGAACCTGTGATAATGATGGAATGCTAGGCTTAAGCTTGGTTTTCAAACCACTGTCTCTGGAATACATCATGCAACCGTTAAGATTCTTTACTCCACTTGCCTAAGTAAGACACCTCGGAGAGCCCTCCTTCATCTTTCATGAAGATTTTGTTTTCTCGTTTTTTTTTTGAAGTACCTATTATTTCTTTTCATGTTGAAAGCACCGTCCTTGGTATTACAGGTAGATTAGTCTAGATTTAGTGTTGTTTCAGTAAGTTTTTCAGTTCCTTGCTGGTGCTTCACAAGTGGGAATAAACCAAACTTTTGTTTATATTTTGTTAGGTAAATATCTTAAAAAACTTGACTTCGCTGGCCCATTGGCGCAGCGGTTGGATTTCCGCTTGCGACCCCAGCGACCCGGGTTCGGGAACAAGCTGAGGTTGCTGGAGGGCCGGCCAGGGGGGGAGGCAGCTTGAGCATCCCATGACTGCTCGCTGTCTCCAGGGAGGGAAGGGATCGCGACCCGGTGCAGAAGCGACCACTGGTGGAGGCCGGTGGTAGTGCAGCTCGTCGGGGTCATTAGGGGTGGTGCATGACAGACGTCGGCTCTTGCCTTGATGTCCGGACATCACGCACCTTAAGATAGCCAGGAAAATCACTCGCTGGCCTCCAGATGTCGGCTCTCTGTTCCTAAGTGTCTCCAGTGCCTTCCTGGTGCCTCCTGTTCCCCTGCAGCATCCCGGGCCCTAGAAAGCGCAGGGGTTATCTCACGCCTTCCTCGGAGGAGAGGGATACACCGGGATATCCTGGGGTCGGCTCATTGGGGATCCGAGGAGAGCCGGGAAGGACAGAAGGGGTCAGAGGGAACTTGACAGAGCCCGAAGGAGTGGAGGACCAGGGAGCATGGGGGCGAAAAATAGATAACTCAAAAAAAAAAAAAAAAAAAAGCGCTTGACTTCTCTGGGCTGGTTTCTTACTTACATTTAATTTGTGCTGGGAACTGGGGTAACTCTCGGGTCTCTCTTCGGTCGCTGAACCGATCGCAAAAAAAGAGAGAAGTCTTTGTTTACAGGTGTGGGTGTTTGACTCCGAGAAACCCAGTTCAAGGGTTTTTTATGTTATGTCACACCCCTTGAAAAGAACCTGCCCTACGGGTTTTCAGCATTGCAAGAGAGTGATGAACCATTTGCTAAAGCTGATCCGCACTTAATTTGTGTTTTCTGCCTAGGGTTTGACCACCTGAACGCAGATTGTGAAATTTGTAAAAACTTTTCTCCAGTCGAAGCTTGATAGGAGATTGAACCGACTGAGGGAAAAGATGTCTGACAAGGCTGCTGACCCAGCCTCAGATAAACTGACTCCTCCTCATTCTACAGAAAAGCCCAAGGAACCGGACGAACAGCCCTCTGACAAGGGTGAAGGCTCTCTGGGAAGAAAGGGAGCCACAGAGACTGCTACTGATAAATCCATCGGTTCCTACTGCTGAGGAGATTGCTAATGCCATCAGGATAATCCATTCGCTGCAAACTGGTACCTTGATTCTGCAACCCGGTTCACATAATGCATCAGTTCAAACTTCGAGTCCCGCCTCAGTTCCTGGTTCCTTTTGAATATTACCCTGGTATTTATGGTGATGAAGGGGATGAGGAGGATTTTGGGGAGCCCCCTGAACTGGATGTTCCCTTGATCCTCAACGTCCTGACTCCCCTGATAAGGGACCTGAGAATTTTACCTCACATTTTGCTTTCATGAAGCAGGTGGCACAGACTCTGTACCTTTTCACTCAGGAATCCACAGAGGAGGAGGAGGAGGAGCCAGATTACATGGAAATGATGGATGTACCAGCAACTAAGAGGTTGCTACTACCCATCTATAAGTCCCTAAAGAGACAAGCCACTAGAGTTTTGCAAACTCCCACTTCCCCAGTGGACAAGAAGATGGATAGATGAATACTGGGTGGCCAGGGCTGGCGCCATGTTCCTTTTTGGGCATCCCAGTCATGAGGGGGTGGTGCAGGTTACTGCACGTGATAAAGCAGGCATTCATCTGGCATCACACCCACCTGATAAAGATTCTAGGAAAATGGACTCTATGGCCAAGAAGTCTTACCTTGGTTCGTTTCTGGACATTAGGCAGGCCACTTACATGGCTTATGTTTCCAGTTATCAGAAAAATCTCTGGAATAATGTTTTGGAGATTGCTAAGGCCTGCCCTGCTCTCATGGCATCTAACCTAGCTGAGGCTGCGAAAAGCGGCATAGAGGCTTCCAAGTACCAATTTTGGATGGCAGTGGATGCCAGTGACATTGCAGCCAGGCTGATGGCAACTTCAGTGTTCCTGTGGAGATTTGCTTGGTTAAGGGTCACTAATCTATCCCAGGACACCCAGGCAAAGGCCTTGGATTTTCCTTGTACGCCCACATCCCTCTTTGGTGAGCAAACGGAGGCCTACATGAAAAAGATGGATGAGTACAAGGTGGCTTACAAGAGTGCTGCTGCAAAGGAAAAGGCAGCAACACCTCAGAAGTACCAGAGTAAAGGGGGCAGGGGTAGAACCCACTACAGACCTTTCTTCCAGACTCTGGCTCTCCCAGACCATCAACCACAGAGAGGGTACTTCAGAGGCAGGGGCAGAAGGGGCAGCAATCGAGCTGGCCCCAGTTCCCAGCCAAGTGCACAAGCAAAGCAGGTCTGCCAGGGTTGCCTCCCCATTCCTAGTAGGAGGCAGGCTAGCTCACTACTTCCAGGCTTGGAAATCCATCACCACAGACAAGTGGGTCCTGGAGGTAGTGAGCCAGGGTCTTGCTCTCCGCTTCAAGGTCTTACCCAGACTGAGGGCAAGAGTTTTCAGACCTGTAGTGCCACCCCATCAGAAGCGGTTCTGTTGGAGGCGAAAGTAGCAAAACTCCTTCAGAAGAAGGCAGTGGAGCCTGTTCCCTTGGCCCAAAAGGGAAAGGGACTCTACTCAAGATACTTCTTCACTCTAAAGAAAACAGGGGAGTGGCGACCCATACTGGATCTCAGACATTTAAACAGGTATTTGACAAAACCAAAATTCAAAATAGTTACTCTGGCTACCATTCTCCCTACACTCCGGTAGGGAGATTGGCTGGCATCCCTGGACTTAAAGGATACTTACTTCCACATTCCTATCAGGCAATCCCACAGGAAGTACTTCAGGTTCAGATTGCCATCAGGCTATTACCAGTTCAGAGCCATGCCTTTCAGCCTGATTTCTGCTCCAAGAGCATTTACAAAGTGCCTAGCAGTAGTGGTAGCACACTTGAGGCAGGGAGTTGTAGTCTTCCCATATCTGGATGACTGGCTAGTGGTAGGCCAGTCCCCCCCCCAGCAGGTCAAAGATGCACTGACCACCACTCGGGATACCCTGCAGTCCTTAGGCTTCGTGGTAAACCAAAAGAAGTCAGTGCTGAAACCAGTTCAGCTCCTGGAATTTATAGGAGCAGAACTGGACACACTAAAAGGAATGGCATTCCTCCCTCAAGGGAGGGTAGACAGCCTCGTGCAGTTGGCCAGCTCTTTCCAGCTGCATATTCCCAGACCAGCAAGGCACCTTCTCCAGCTGTTGGGACACATGGCTGCGTCAATAGCAACAGTGCCAGGTTCTGGGTTCCAGATGAGGGACATCCAGTTCCATCTCAGATCTCACTGGTCGCAGAGAAGAGATTCCCTGTCAAAGATGGTGCCAGTTACAGGAACTCTTCTTCAAGCACTCCAGTGATGGCAGGAAAAGGACAACCTCAGAGAAGGTGCCTTTTTTTTCATCAGTCACCATCAGCAGTGCTAACAACGGATGCCTCCCTCCTAGGATGGGGTGCCCACCTGGGGGAGCACACTGCACATGGTACGTGGCTTCAGCAGGAGTCTCTGCTTCACATAAACCTGATGGAACTCAAGTCAGTTTACCTAGGCATTCAGTCCTTTGCCTCAGTGCTGCAGGGCAAGGTGGCTCAGGTCAGAACAGACAACACAACCACAGTGTCTTACATCAGCAAGCAAGGGGGCACAAGGTCATCCCCCCCGGTGCACAAAAGCCTTGAAATTATGGCATCTGGCCTACTCCCTGGGGATCTCCCTAGCAGCAATTCATCTCCCAGGGAAGGACAATGTCCTTGTAGATACCCTCAGCAGGATCAATCAGAATCACTACGAGTGGTCACTAAACAGGCAAATCCTGCAAATTGTGTTCAGAAGGTGGGGTACCCCAGATGTGGACCACTTCGCAGCCCTTGACAATCACCAACTGCCACAGTTCTGTTGCAGGCCTCCTATAGTAGGCACAGTGCCTCTGGATGCACCACTGTTGGGTTGGACAGGGAAGTTTCTGTATACCTTCCCTCCATTTCCGCTGTTGTTCAGAGTACTGAACAAGCTCAGGGTTCAGCCAGCAACAGTGATCCTAATTGCTCCAAACTGGGCCAGGCAGCCCTGGTATCCACTGCTCCTGACTCACAGTATCCAGACCAATCTCCCTTCCCAGGAGGCACAACCTACTGACCACCTCACAGGGCAGGATCCTTTACCCCAATCTAAAGTCCCTCAGGCTCAAGGCTTGGCTCTTGAGGACTTGAAGTATGCTGACCTTCACCTCTCTGAAGGGGTTCTGGAGGTCCTCAGAGTTTCTAGAAAACCCTCTACTAGGAAAACTTATACTTCTAAGTGGAAGAGGTTTTCTACTTGGTGCCATCAAAAACATACAGACTGTAGCCAGGATGGCTTGCCAGTCATGTTGGATTGTGTGGCACATCTTCATTCCCTTGGCCTCAGGCCATCTACTCTTAAGGTACACCTGGTAGCTGTCTCTGCTTACCTTTTCAGCGGGTAAGGGTTCATCTCTGACTGCTAATCAGGTGTTCAGAAAGTTTTTCAAAGGTCTGTTACGCTTGCATCCCCCACACAGGGAGCCAACTCCTGCATGGGACCTCAATATATGCATTGGCCGGCTAATGTAGCCACCCTTCGAGCTCATGTCTTCAGCAGAGCTTAAATATGTGGCATGGAAGACAGTGTTCCTGATAGCTATCACCTCAGCCAGGAGAATCAGTGAGCTCCAGGCCCTGTCCACAGAGCCAAATTACATCTCGGCCCGTAGGGACAAGATAGTACTTGGGACTAACAGGAGGTTCCCCCCAAGGTTGTGTTGGACTTTCACCTGAATCAGTCCATCACTTTGCCAGTCTTTTTCACTGACTATTCCAGTTCAGGGGAGCATGGGTTGCATAGCCTAGATGTCAAGAAGGCTATCTGTTACTACTTGGATCATACTAGGAATCATAGGCAGGATAGTACTCTGCACTTTCCGACTTCTCTTCGTCTCCTAGCAGACGCCTGTAGGCGTCAGTAAAATACACTGGTGTGTCCTGAGGACACCTACAGAAGTCAGCTACTGACTTCCTGTGTGCCCTGGCAACGTCTGGAGAAGTCACTTATATATTTTAATATATAATGTAACAGAATATAATATATATTTGATTGCATAGCAACGTTGGAAAGATAATTTTGTGCTGAACAACTTTGCCACTGATATTCTGTGTATCATGTGTACTTCAGGAGTTATTTGTTTATGATATGGTGTGAATGGCTTATGTTGCCTGTTTTAGTGAAAACATTTTTTTTTTTTTTCTGTTTCAACCAGCATAGAACAAAAACGAAATTGCATATCATTCTTTGAATACTACTACTGGAAAGGTAATTTTGTGCTGAATAACTTTGCCACTCATACTTTGTGTCTAGCACTTGTGGTTCTTGAGCTATTTGGATTTGTTTGTGGCATGCAGACTATAGCTTGATTTTGCTTAGAAAGGCCCAGGATTTACTATTAACAGTATACAGGAGACAAGTGGTGCAACTTCAGAGAGCTGCTGTGGAGGCAGTGAGTTTTGGAGAGCTGGGCAAGGGCAAACCAGCCTCGAAGAGGACCATTGCATGATGGATTGTTGACTGTATTCAATTCTGTTGCAGCAAAGTAGGCAAAGAGCTTCCTGTGGGCCTTAGGGCCCACTCTATAAGGGGTACAGCTGCTTCTGTAGCAGCTGCAAGAGATATTCCTTTGTTGGAAATTTGTAAAGCAGCTACCTGGAAAACTGTTCACCTATTTACAAACACTATAGTGTAAATACCCATGCCAGAATTGATGCCAGATTTGGTACAGCAGTACTGTAGAGCCTGTTTCCTAAATAGGTTATCTGTCCTCCTCCAAAGGTACTGCTTGGTAGTCTGCATATGTCAGAATACAGTAAGATTTCCTGGGGGTTGAAGAAAAAATTACTCATCATAGTAATCTTGTTTCTTCCAAGGGAATCTTACTGTATTCTGCACTACAACTGTCCATGCTGTTTGAAACAGTGAGTGTTTCTTGATTGGGACATTTGTGACTTGAGTTGTAGTGATGCCTACACTTTTAAATAAAAGGGAATTTTTTTTTTTTTTTGGGGGTGTTAGTTATTCATTAGGATAGTTTAGATAGCTTGTTATTATGCATGCTCTGTAAGAATCTGACGGTTGAAGGATGTATTCCGGGGACACAGTGGTTTGAAAACAGAGCTCCATCATTGGCATAGGTTCTATTAACCATTTCGGCTCTGGAGCAGTCCTATGGTGAGACCATACTGCATATGTCAGAATACAGTAAGATTCCCTTGGAAGAAACAAGATTACTGTGGTAAGTAATTTTTTCTTCCAAGAGTCCAAAACAGCTTGGCCAACAACCTAAGCAGGTCTCTGTCCAGGGTCCACAAGTAGGAGCCCTTCAGTTAGCAGCAGAGGACCTCTTTGAAAGATGGTGGCATCCAGAGTTGGACCTCTTCGCGTCCTTGTACAACACCAAACTGCCCAGTTTCTGGTTGCTAGATCCAAGGCCTGCTGTTTTCTGGCGAGTCACATTGTCCCTCTGCTGGACAGGGAGGTTTCTTTATGCCTTTCCTCTCCTACAAAGGGTCCTGCTCAAGCTTCAAGTGGAGGGAGCAGACAAGATCCTGATCGCCCCTCTCTGCCCATGGCTGATTTGGTTTCCCCGGCTGCAGCAGCTGGCAGTGGTCCCTCTGATCCCCCTGCCCCTTTCCTCACACTTGCTATCCCAGGAGCAGGGCAGTCTGGTGCATCCGGATCTTGGGTCCCTACATCTTCATGCCTGGCTCCTGCAGACACAGCCGTGGCCCGCTTCGGGGTCTCCCCTAGGGTGGCCGAGGTCTTGGTTGCAGCTAGAAAGCCTTCCACCAGGGCTACTTATGCCATGAAATGGAAGCGTTTCTGCTCATGGGCCTCCACCCATGACCTAGACCCATTTACCTGCCCAGTGAATGCTGTCCTGGAGTACCTCTTTTCCCTTTCAGATTCTGCACTCTGCTATTCCTCCATTAGGGTGCACCTTTCTGCAGTATCAGCCTATCATGCACCAGTGGAGGGCAATTATATAGCCCAGTTGGACCTGTCCCACACCTTTTTGGCGGTGCACGTTGCATCTGAAACCTCCCATTAGGGACCCTGTTACCCCATGGGATCTCTTATTTTTGTTAGAAAAGATTACTTTGCCTCCCTTTGAACCAGCCGCAGATTGCGAGCTTCGCTTTCTGATGGGGAAAGCATTATTTTTAGTTGCCGTTACTTCTGTTTGGAGGATTTCCGAGCTTCAGCCTCTGACGTGCAAAGAACCTTACTTGGTTTTCCACAAAGACAGGGTGTCTTTGCGAACAAATCCTAAGTTTCTTCGCAAAGTGGTGTCCGGATTTACCCTCAAGCAGGACATCCACTTGCCTGTGTATTATCCAGAGTATTCTAATCGGGGCCTTCTGCATATTCTGGATGTCCTTAGGGTGCTACGTTTTTATGTTGCTTGCACCTGGTCTACAGGAAAATCCGACCAGTTCGTCTCATTTGCCCTAAAATGTATTGGGGCACCAGTAGCAAAGCAGACACTATCCAAGTGGCTAGTAAACTGCATTACCTTCTGTTACAACAAGTATGATAAACCCTTACCGGACTCTGTTAAGGGTCACTCTGCCGGGGGGCTGCTTCATTCGCATTCCTTCAGATCGTCTCTGCAGCAAACATCTGCACTGCCGCTACCTGGAGCTCAGTGCATACTTTTGTAAAGCACTACAGACTGGACATCGGTTCTCAGCAGAGAGCTGGATTTGGCCTAGCAGTCCGCCAAGGACTCCTCTCCTGAATGCTCCTGCTGACTTTAGTTTCCTCCTATCTTCCGACCTGGGTCTATTTTGTACTGCTTGGTACTCAGTCCTAATGGTATAGCCTGCTGCAAGAGCTCCAACTCGAAGTAAGATAGTACAGTTACATAAGAACTTACCGTAACAGTAGATCTTCGAGAACAGCTCTTGCAGCAGGTGCTGCTTTCCCTCCCTCCTTCCCCTGGTCTTTATTTCCTCAATTTGAGAACATTCAGACCTCCTTGGTTGTCCATCTTTCTGTATGCCAGGTCTCAGTGGGAGAACTGAGGTGGGGCTGGGGACCACCCCCTTTATACCATTGGCTGGTGTTGGAGGCAGTCCAATGTCGGGGGGGGGGGGATCCCCGCTGGGTACTGCCAGCTAGAAGTTTTCCGTGGGGTCCTTCTGCCTGGCGGCATAGTCCTAATGGTGGTGTCTGCTGCAAGAGCTCTTCTCCAAGATCTACTGTTACATTAAGTTCTTATGAAACAGTACTTTATTTATTATTTATGCTCCAGCCCCTGCAGCCCTCGCAATCTGGAGGGAGCCCCAGCCTTGTCACCTCGGCGCTCTACCAGCCAGCACAGCAGTGGCTCCAGGCCCTCTCCCGAGACCGATAGAGTTTTTGCTGTGCCATGGCTAGCTGGGTGCGAGGCCTGCAAGCTCCTTCCTTCATCCTCTGGGGGCATACTTTTTCCTTTTTCACCTGGGGGCAGCACATGCAATGATGTCCGTGATGTTGCCGCGCATGCTACCATGCGTGACCCCGTCTGGCATCTGAGTCATTCCCCGATCCCCATGTGCGGCGTCAGTGCTCCTACCCCCAGCCTCCGCTAGGGGCCAGACAAGCTCCGACTGCCGGAATCCCCCCTACCCGGAGAAGGAGAGCTGTTCAGCAGACACTCAATCCTTATCCTCCCTGCCGACCCCCGGCGGCCTGCGCCCATTCCCGAACGCGGGTTGCCAGCGTGAAGCGAGGTGTGGCACCCAGTGCCTCAACCCTCAGTTCCACCGGGCCAGGAACTATACTTATTTTACATATTTGCTCTGTTTTCTCTGGTTCCACGTCGGTTCCTAGGAACTGGAGAAAGGCCTGTTACGGCATGGTTCCCGATTTTCGAGAACCACTTTGTTTTGCTAGCAAAAGTACAAAAACTGTAACTTTAGAAACCACTTAGTGGTTCCTTGTTTCTTGGTCCCAGTTTCCTTTCTTGTGAAACAGAGATGCTATTTGGGCATATTTTTCTATTTAATCTTGTTCTGTGGCGTTTCTCGTTTCAGAAAGGAACCAAAATGTATTTTATCTTTTGATGTGTTGGGAATGGCAGTCCTGTACAGGCGTTCGTGTTTGGCATGACTGACAGACCCTACAAGTGGGCAAGGGCATACAGGCTTTAAAAATTGCAAAATCTGTTTTCAACTCCAGGCTAAGGCAGGCCGTCACAAGTTGTGTTTGAGGTGCCTAGGTCCAGATCATGATTTTGTCAATAAGAGCTAAAAAAAAAAAAACACACACCCTGGAAACCCATATGGCTTCTCAGTCTGCCTCCATGTCACCTAAAGGCTCAGAAGGGGGTCCAGCCCATCAAAGTAAACAGAAGGAAAAGACTGCTAAAGATATTTCAGAGATCATGGTGTCTGAACGGGGAATCCTGAGCCAAGCAAAAATGAGAGCCTCTGAGCAGGCATCAGATTCTAAGAAACAACAAAAAAGAAAAGCATGTTGCTATCCTTTTTCCTAAAGAAGAAAAGGATATGCCAGTAGACAAAATTAAGATGCCCCTAATAGAGGACATGACTAAAGCATGATCGTTCCTCCAGGCTATGGGGAGCTTCACAAATATGCTTGCCCCGCTCTAGTATCTGTTCCAGTGCCTGTGGAGGAGGAAGCAGAATTTTACTACGAGGAGGAGGAGAAAGGAGAACAGAGAACCTATAGAGCCTGATGTTTCTCCTAAACAAGAGTTTGGCTCCACTCCTCATCCCTTAGATGACTATACCTCACACTACACCTTTGTGAGGCAGACGGCCAACACTCTCAATCTCTCATCACAGAAGACTGCTGAAGATGAGGATGGGGTGGAGTTTTTGGATATTATGGGATTAACACCCACAAAAAGGCTGCTTTTCCCCACCCATAAATCCTTCAAGAAGGCCACTTTCAAAGTGCCGTCAGCTCCTGCTTTAGCTGCAGGCATTGAACAGAAAATGGCAAAGAAATATCAGTGGACGAGTAGGGCTCTGGGTACCTGTACTCCCACCCTGATCATGAGGGAGTGGTTCAGACTGCTGCACATGATAAGGCCAAGGTACCTCCTTCTGCCCAGCCTCCGGAAAAGGATTCCAGGAAGCTGAATAGTATGGGTAAAAAAAAAGTCTACACCTCAGCTTCCCTGCTAAGGCAGAAAGCATAAATGGCCTACACAGCTTAATACCAAAAAGCCCTATGGTGCTCTGCTTTGGCAGTGAGCAAGAAAGCTGCTAGTGACTTGGCACAGGATGTGGTGGATATAGTAAAACTTGCCATGGATGCCACTAAGTACCAATTCTACGTTGCAGTAGACACCAGTGACACTGCATCTGGGGTCATGGCACATGCAGTGTCCCTAAGGTTTACTTGGATAAGGACTACGAACCTTTTTAAGGACACTCAAACAAAAGCAGGGATTTCTCTTGTGAGGGAAATGTTTTGGTGACAAGACAGAGGCTTACTTGAAAAAGGTGGATGAGTACAAGACCACCTACAAGAGCAGTACTGAGAAGGAAAAAGGCCTCCAGTTCCCACAGGCTTTATGGAAGGGGAGGTAGGGGCAAGGGTTACTACCCCTGCACTTACATTACTTATGACTTCGCCCCTCAGAAAGGATTTTTCAGCGGTAGAGGCAGAAGGGGTCCTAGGCATGGGGATGCAACATCATCCTCCAACGCACAGACAAAATAGAACCCCTGACAAGTCTGCATCAATTGCCCAGCCATTGCCAGTGGGAGGAAAGCTGACTGTCTGTTTCCAGGCATGGGATAGAGTCACCACAGATACAGTAGGTGGGTGTTGGAAATAGTGAGTCAAGGTCTGACCATGCAGTTCAAAAAAATTGCCAAGACTGCAGGGTCACAAAACCTTCATCCCTCATACTCCAACAGAGAAACTCCTGCTGGAGTTGGAGGTGAAAGAAGCTGCTGCAAGCAGATGCATTGGAAAAAGCCCCCCCCCCCCCCACAGTGGGGGAAGGAGATTTACTCAAGATACTTACTGACCCACAAGAAAAATAGGGAGTGGTGACCCATTCTAGACCTAAGATACCTGAACAAACACTTACAAAAAGAAAAGTTCAAGATAACACTGGGCTCAGTAATTCCATCATTGCAGCAAGGGGGCTGGCTAGGGCCACTGGATCTGAAAGACACCTACTTTCATATTCTAGTCATGGCCACTCACAGAAAGTACCTCAGATTCAGGGTAGGGAACTGCCACTGTCAGTTTGCAGCTCTTCCCTTTGACATACCCTCAGCACCCAGTGTGTTCACAAAGTGGCTAGAAGTAGTGGTAGCACATTTGAGGAGGTTAGGGGTGGTGGTCTTTCCCTACCTAGGTGAGTGGTTAGTATCAGGAAAGTCACACCAGGAGGCCATGTCCTCCCTGCTCCTCTCAGCACATCCTGGAGGACTTGGGCTTCCTGATAAATGCCCCAAACAACCATTTGAGGTCCTGGACTTTATAGGTACAGAGTTGGATGCCCACCAAGGGATGGCATTGTTTCCTTGGTGAAAAAGTGGCAAACCTGGTAGCACTTGCAAAATCCTTCAAAGCAGGTCGTCCCAGGCCTGCAAGAGATTTTCTCCAGTTATTGGGCACATGGTCTCTTCCACTGCAGTAGTACCAGATGCCAGATTCCATATGAGAGATATCCAGTACCACCTGGGTAGTCATTGGACCCTAAGATATGGGGCCCCCTATCGAAACTACTGCCTGTCACAAAGTGTCTAAAGGCACTAGAGTGGTGGAAGGAAGAAGGCAAGCTGAGAGGGAGTTCCCTTCCTGCAGCAATCACCGACAGTCAAACTCACCATACAGTAGATGCCTGCCTTCTAGATTGGGGCACCCACCTGGAGGAACTTCACTGTAAGTGGTGTGTGGAGCCCACAAGAGTCGAGCACGTAAACCTGGAGCTCAGGGCAGTGTACCTGGCAATGCAGGCCTTTTTCTTTCCGCATCAGGGGTCAGCCTGTCCAGATCAGGACAGACAGGTGCACCTCAGAACCACTAAAACAGCGCTGTAAAAAAGTTACAAGACAAAATCTCATCCCTGCAAAACAGCTCAGTGAAAAACACCACAAGAAGATTGCTCCCGTGTAGATTTACTGTTAGGACACCAGGCTACTATGGATCACCACTCCAGTGAAATTTTTTTCCTCCCACGTAGACTTACTCTTACAATACCGAACCGCTGCACGGTGTCACAGAAGTGCTGCGTTGCCTGCCTCGCTCTTCTGTATGTCACGATTTAGACTGGGTGCTATTGACCATGCTTCTTTGGTCCACGTGGACTTGATGGGATACTAGACAAACACCACTACCATGTACTATATAAACAAGCAAGGAGGAACAAGATCTTCAAAGCTATACACAGAAGCAGTGAAGATATGAAACCTAGCGTACTTCCTGGAGGTACAGCTATTGGCAGTACACGTGCCAGAGAAAGACAATATCTTGGCAGATTCCCTGAGGAGAATGAGCCTGGGAAACCACAAATGGACTCTGAACAAGTAGGTGCTGGTTACAGTACTCAGAAGGTGGGGCACACCAGAGATGGATCTGTTCACATCTTGGGAAAACAACCATCTCCCTCTGTTCTGTTGCAGGCTTCCCTCAGTGTGTACAGTTCCAGAGGATGCCCTAGTCCTCTACTGAACAGGAATGTTTCTTTAATGCCTTCCCTCCATTCCCACTCTTGCTCTGAGTGCTCTTAAAACTGAGAAGGGAGTCTGCAACACTGATCCTGATAGCTCCAGATTGGCCAGGCAGATTTGGTACTCTCTTGTCCTGTCCCTCTCCATCGAGTGTCCCATCACCCTTATCCTGAAATACAGTCTGCTGACCTTGTCACAGGACACAAGGAAAACCTATGCCTCAGAGTGGAAAAGGTTTTCCCTGTGGTGCTCCTCTAGGCAGCTCAGCCCATTTCAGACAGGCCTCCCTGCAGTCTTGGACTATGTAGTCCACCTACAGTGACTGGGCCTCAGGCCTTCAACTCTGAAGGTACATTTAGCAGCAGTGTCAGCATATGTTTCAGCTGACAGACAGGTCAGTGACCTCACAGCCCACCTGTACCCTCCAGTAAGGGATCCCCTCCCACCGTAGGACCTGAATCTGTGCATGGCCCAGCTGATGGAGGCTCCTTTTGAGCCAACGGCAACTGCTGCTTTGAAGTATGTCAGCTGGAAACCAGTTTTCCTGGTGGTAGTGACATCTGCCAGAAGGGTGAGCAAGCTGCAAGCCCTCTGCACAGATCCTAGCTATATCATTTTATATAGGGACAAGGTAGTCCTAAGAACTTAAAAAAAATTCCTCCCTAAAGTGGCGTTTGAATTTCATCTGAATTGGTCAGTTACACTGCCAGTGTTCTTTACAGCAAGATCCGGCTCAGGAGAGAAAACGCGCCACAGTCTGGATGTTAAGAAAGTGCTGAGCTGCTACTTGTACCATACAGTAGAGGTAAGGTCCACTAATACTTCCTAATTTGTCACCTGTGGTGAAGTGGAAAAAGGTAAACCAGCATACAGGACAACTGTGTCTCGTTCAGTAGTCTCCAACATACAGTGCTGTTACAGCAAAGCTGGCAAGCTGCCACCTGAAGGCCTTATGACTCACTCCATGAGGGGCACCTCTGCCTCTGGGGCAGCATCAAGAGGTGTTTTCTTGCAGGAAATCTGTAAAGCAGCTGCCTGGAAAAGAGTACACACTTTCACAAAGCGCTGCTGTTTGAACATAAGGTCTAGAAGGGATGCCAACTTTGGCACTGCTGTCTTGCACAACCTTTTCTCAAAGTAGGTTCTGTACGCAACCTCCCAGGATACTGCTGTGGAGTCTGCAGTTGTTAAACATAGCGAGGGATTCCTGGGGCTTGAAGAAAAAAATACCATAGTAATGTTTCTTCCAAGGGATCCCTTGATATGCTTAACAATGCCGTTCCTACCTCCTCTTCCAGAACCTAGAAAAGGTTCACACAAGAAATTGATTCCTTTCAGCTTGCTTGAGCATTACTTGTCCTAGGGACGTGGATATGTCATTCAATCCAAATACTGTGGCAGGTTCCTTGCCGTTTTAAGTGTTGCCGGAAGGTCTTCAAGCTGGCTCCTCTCACCCACCTGGGTGGTAAAACCCTCGGCTCCGCCCCATGACGCCAGATCTTCCTTACCGCTTGGAAGCTCAGGTTCCCTCCTTTGCGAGCTGCGTTTTAGGCCTGGATCCACACTCTTTGGAATTTCCTAAACTAATTTGTAAATTTACAAGACTCCGGTCTTCGTCTTCCCTCGCGGCTGTGATAGACAAATCAACTCCCGGCTTCCGTCGGTGCCCGTGTGGGCAGAAGATGTCCCAGATCGATCCGCCCTCCACGTGCGTCTACCGCCTGGGGCAACCCCTGGTCGCAGGCTTGCGAATTGTACAAAATCTTCCGGCTTCGGGGTCTTGGAGGACCGCACTGTTAGACTTCTTCTCTGGCACCCCCAAAAAACTGTACCCGCCAGTCAAGTCTAAGGAGGCCCGTTCGGCGGCGGGCTTCGCGGAACAGTTGGAGCAGATGATCGCCCTCGAGGAGGAGGAGGAGGAGGCCGCCCAGGCCGCTTCTTCTTCCTCTTCGGCCGCGGCATTTATCCCACTCTCCTTGGGCTCCTCCTACACTGCTTCTTTTAAGGAGCTTTGCCAGTCCCTCTCCACTAAGGGAGAAGGGCCATCGGGACATTCCGGTCGGTCCAGAAAGAAGGACCCTAAAGGTAAGTTCCACCGTTGGCATTCGTGGGAGCGGGAGAGATCCCCTTCACTGGGCGGAAATGGAGCTCTCAACCCGGTCGAGGTTGCGGCTGTGGCCGCTGGCTTCACGGTGTCCCCGTCAGGTCAGCTGGCCGAGACATCCATCGACGTGGTCGAGATTTTTCTTGACCCGTCAGATGGTTTGTCAACTGGAGAAGCTGACAATCCTTCTTCACTGGTTCCCCCGGTGGTTACTGAGGAGTTGCCTGTGCCTCCTGTGCCGAAGTCCCCGGTTAAGGTCCCTGCACCGAAGGAGGGGCGGGTTTCCCCTGTTCCCTCTTTGACCCACCCACCCGGAATCCCGGTCTGTCTCGGTCCTGCCAGGTCAGCGGTCCCATGTCGCGTCTGCGGTCTCAGCACCATGAAGCGGCATCACGCTTGTCCTCGTCGTCCTCTTTGGAGGATAGGCTCCCGGCGCAAGTTGCGTCGGCCTCTGAACTTGATGTGGCAGCAACTTTTACTGACCAGTAACAAGTTGACTCCATCGCCTTCTCTGGCCATTAGTGGCTGTCACGGAACGGCGAAACAACCCCTCGTGGTAGTCGGGGACCCGCCGGCGCCGGTTGTTAGGCCGAAACCGGCTGCTCCACCCATTGTGGTCTAACCTCCGCCTCCACAACCGAAGACTGGAGCCCTGACCAAGGATTCTCAGTCAAGTCAGGGCTTGCCCCATAGGTTGTCTGTCATCCTCACTCCCAATTGACCTTGACAGGTGTAGGGTGGCTCAGGCACCCGGAAGCTGTTCGCAGATTCCTCGGAGTCTGACGACGATGACTCCTCCCTGTTCTCCAGGCCGCTTCACCTGGAGTCTGCAGGGGGCCAGTCGGTGGACGAGAGCCCATCCTTGTTTTGGGTATGCTTCGACTCATCTGAGAATCTACTGGGATGCAGCTCGAACGCGTTCCAAAATGGGCCAGGTATCCCCTTACGGAGATTCTGGACCGATGGGATTCCCCTATGGAGGCCTTTCCAGTGGCCGAAGCCATTGTTGGCCCGGCCCTGGAGCTGTCGCAGCAGCCAGCATCTTGTCCCGCGCCTTCAGCCAGGATGGATCGAAAGTACGTGGTCCCCACCGGTTCACTCTCCGGTTTCTCAGAGCACCCCTCTGCGGAGGGGTTGGTGACTGATAGCGTTTTCCGGCATTCCGGGAATGCTCGGGATGTGGACAAACCGCCTGATAAGGAATCAAAAAAATTGGATTACTCAGGGTGGAAGGTTTATGCTGCTTCCTCCCTAGGCCTTTGTCAGGCTAGCTCGGCTGTCCTGATGGCACATTTCTCACACGCCCTTATGGGCTCCCTGGATGAGGTGATTCCTCATCTCCCAGCTGACCTTCAGACGACAGTCAGGCAGGTGCGGGATCAGGGAAGGGCGGTGGCTAAACAGCTCCAAACCTCTTTGGACATCGCTGACTCTTGTGCCCGGTCAGTAGCGGCTGCAGTAGCCATGCGCTGCAGAGCTTGGCTGCGGATCTCCGCCTTCATGGCGGACACCCAGCACTAGCTGGCAGACGTTCCCTTCCTGGGCACCGACCTGTTCGGGCCTGGAGTGGAAGGCCACCTCCAGAGGATCGAGAAGTCCAATGCCACCTTGGACTCGGTCACGTCTGCCCAGAAGGACAAAGGCCGCCCGCAGGAGCATAAGCCCTTTCGTCCTTCCGCTCCTGCGGCACGTCTGGCCCAGCAACACCAGCATCAGGGCCAGCAGGCTCACATTTGGCACCCCAAGGCCAAGTCTGCCGCTTCCTCTAGTAGGAAGCCTGGAGGCAAGGGTCCAGGAGGTCCCTCAGTGGGCCCTTCCTCCAAGCCTGCCCAGTGACTGGTTGAGGTGTGTCGTCCCCAACCTCGCCACTCCTCCCCAGGTTCCCACCGTGGGGAGACAGCTCCGCCACTTCCTTTCCGCCTGGTCTGCTATCACCACGGACCACTGGGTGTTGGAAGTGGTCGGCAGGAGTCTGCCTCTGGAATTCGAGCAGTTCCCTCCCTATTGAGCCATCGCCCCACTGGGGGCTATGGGTTCCACAGCCTCTCGGTCGGCTCGTTGAGCCGAGATTGCCTTGCTCCTCCAGAAGGAGGTGATCAGAGAGGTGGCGGACCCTTCTCCAGACCCAGGGTTTGTGTCCAGGTACTTCCTGGTCCCAAAACGGATGGGGGGGCTGGCGCCCCATTCTCGACCTGCACGACCTGAACAAGTTCCTAAGGCCTCGCACCTTCAGGTTGGTCACTCTGGCTCAGATCATTCCATCCTTGGAACCAGGCACATGGTTCTGTTCTCTGGACCTTCAGGACACGTTCTTTTACGTCTCAATCCGTCCGTCTCATCAGCGATTCTTCTGCTTCCGAGCAGAGGGATCTCTACGAGTTCCGGGTCATGCCCTTCTGCCTCTCTCCAGCTCCCAAGGTCTTCACCAAATGCATGGCAGTGGTGACAGCATTCCTGCGATGCCGAGAAGTCCGGGTGTACCCTTACCTGGACGAATGGCTGATTGCAGCCCCCTCCAGGTTGGAGGTGGAGTGGTCCAGGGATCTGGCCTTCCCAGTCTGCTCTCAGATTGGCCTCCTCATCAACGAGACCAAATCGGAACTTGTGCTATCACAGGTGATTCAATTCATCAGGGCAGAGCTTGACTCTCTTCGAGCCAGAGCACGGCTCCCGGCAGACAGGGCCGAGGTCCTTTCCTCCTTTGCCCAATCATTTCTGGTTGAGTAATTGCGCCCTGCCCAGGACTTTCTGTGCCTCCTGGGCTTCATGGCGGCCTGCACCAGCGTGGTCTGTTGGGCCCGCTGGCATATGCGTCCCCTGCAATGGGGACTGGCCAGCCAGTGGTCACAGCGCTCCAGTCCTCTGGAGCAGCCGGTGACAGTGACTCAGGAGATGTGGGATGGCCTACAGTGGTGGCTTGTTCCAGCTCATCTGCAGGAGGGTATCCTGTTCGTCCGCCCCAAGCCGACGGTCACTCTAATGACCGACACCTCTCTGATGGGTTGGGGTGCCCATCTGGGGGAGCTCAGAGCCCACGGCCTGTGGTCCCTTCAGGAGTCTCGATGCCACATCAACCTGCTGGAGCTTCGAGCGGTTTAACTAGCCCTCACCACCTTCGCTCCGTTTGTACGGGGTCAGGTGGTTCAGGTCCAGACGGACAACACCACGACCACCTGCTATCTCAACCGTCAGGGGGGACACATTCCTTGCCTCTGTGCAAGGAAGCTCTCTGCATCTGGTCTCTCATGATCAGCCTGGAGGCGGATCTCCTAGCCATCCATGTGGTGGGAGCCTCCAACAGTCTGGCCGATGCCCTCAGCTGGATAGGCGCTGCTTCTCACAAGTGGTCTCTCCTGCCGGAGGTAGTACAAGATCTGTTCTCCCATTGGGGCTACCCTCAGGTGGACCTGTTTGCCTCCAGGGAGAATGCGAAGCTGAGGCTGTTTCATGCCCACCGCTCTCAGCAGGGCTCGCTGCAGGGGATGCCTTCTTGAGGCTGTGGACCCCGGGCCTCTTCTACGCCTTCCCTCCATTTTTCTTGATCCACAGAGTGCTCCTCAAGGCGAAGAGGGACGAGGCGCAGGTGATTCTGGTAGCCCCAGACTGGCCCCGCCAGTTCTGGTACCCAGATCTCCTCAGCCTCAGCTCCAGGCTTCTGAGGCGGCTTCCAGCCCACCCGGACCTGCTCTGTCGAAAAGGGTTCCATGGAAGGTTCTCCATCCGTACCTTCAATCCCTGCACCTGACAGCCTGGTTCCTGAGCGGCTAGAGTTCCAGGCCTTGGATCTTTCTGACAAGGTCCTCAACGTCGTTGAGGCGTCCCGTAAGGAGTTAACCAGAAAATGCTATGCCTTCAAATGGAAGAGATTCTCCATTTGGTGTCAGGACAAGGGGTTGGACCCTTCTTCCTGTTCCTTGGCTAGTATTCTGGACTACCTGTGGTCCCTTTGTCAGCTAGGGCTTCAGTCGACGACCCTCAAGGTGCACCTGGCAGCCATCTCTGCTTACCAGACGTGAGCCGGCAAGCAGTCGGTGGCGCAGGAGAAGGTGGTTGGGCGCTTTTTCAAAGGCCTTGATCACATATCCCCTCTAGTGCGAGAACCTCCACCTCCGTGGCATCTACTGCTGGTATTGGCTAAGCTCATGGGCAAGCCATTCGAACCGATGCACAGGTGTGACATCTCTCCACCTGTCGTGGAAGACCGCCTTCCTGGTGGCTGTCACATCAGCCAGAAGGATAGGAGAGCTCCAGGCGCTTTCCATCGAGTCTCCTTATCTGATCTTCCACAGGGACAAGGTTGTCCTGTGCCCCCACCCGAAATTCCTTCCAAAGGTGGTGTCAGAGTTTCACCTTACCCAGGTGTTGACTCTGCCGGTGTTCTACCCCAATCACACCTCGGAGGCTGAATATAGGCTCCATACATTGGACCCTAGAAGAGCGCTCTTATTATAAGGAGTGAACAGCTGAAGTTTAGGGAGAGGTTCGCCAGCTGTTTGTCACCTACACTGAAGCCGCACCTGGCAGACCTGCAGCCAAGCAGATGATAGGCAGGTGGGTCACCTCCTGCATAGATCTCTGCTATAGATTGGTGGGCATGGAGCCTCCCAAAGGGATAAGAGCTCATTCTACCCGCCATACCGCTGCTTCGGTGGCTGCTTATAGGGACGTCCCTATCCAGGAAATCTGCAGGGCTGCTACCTGGAAGTCAGCACACACCTTCATTTCCCATTACCACATTGACCTTGAGTCACGCCAGGATGCTGGTTTTGGGACCTCGGTTCTCCAGTTCTTATTCCCTAAGTAGGGGGTGTGTGCGCCTTGCTTCCCTCCTCCCGGAGAACTGCTAGTAGTCTGCCACAAAGTGTGGATTGAACAACACATCCACGTTCCTAGATATACAGGTTACTCACCTGTAACAGGAGTTGTGTATGTTGTTCATCCACACGACCCACCCGGCTTCGCGCAACCTGGCTTCCAGCGGGCTAAATCTGGCATCATGGGGCAGAGCCGAGGGTTTTACCACCCGGGTGGGTGGGAGGAGCCAGCTTGAAGACCTTCCGGCAACATTTAAAGCGGCAAGGAACCTGCCACAAAGTGTGGATGAACAACATATACCACTCCTAGAACTCCTGTTACAGGTGAGTAACCTGTATTTACTGTACCTTACAATTGGGACGTAATGATCTAATCTTTTTAAAGCTGTTCTGCCACATGTAAGTTTTTTCTAAGACTCTAAATTCTTTTGATTAATTTTTGGTAGTCATTTAGCTAGTTTAGTGGTCACTGCTCACCCTAGCTTCCGAAATAAAGTTGCTGTTGGAGGGCAGAGGTGAGTGTGCTCACAAAGCAGAGTTTTGAGTTTCATTCTAAGATTCCATAATTAGCATAAAATTCTAGGCTCCAGGGCAGCTCATTCTAGGAGAATGATTGCAGTTGATAAGCTCAGTAAGGGACTTCTTGGAAAAAACAACATTGCTACAGTGAGTCATTTTTTCATATGGCACGTATTGTCTTGTTTCCAAGTTTACACATATTTAGTATGATATCCATTTCAACTTTAAGTATTAGTGTGCACAAATTTAAAAGACAAAGAACCTCTGTGCGCAAACACTGAGGCAAGGGTTACCCCAAAGGGCATTTGGCTGGGAAGCCAAGTTTCAAGAAAATACAAAAATCACACATGCCCCCACAATGCAAAGCATCATGGGCTGCATATGCAAATCACCACAGAATGTTATACTGGTCCAACTTTAAGCAGAGTTGTATGGTGCCGAAAGGCCTCTCGCCAGTTGCAAGGGTGCTTTCTGTTAGCACCTTTGCAACACTGCGAAAGCTACTGGCCCTATGAATCAACCATGGACAATCTCTTCATTCTGTGTTTATATGCAACCATCTTTACGTGAAATGTCTACAAATGATACTCAGTAGTGATAAATGGATTTCCATGTGTGCTGCTTGTAGTGTGTTTAAATGAACTTCTGACTGGGGCTGCAACTTTTCTTCCACATAATTGGGACCTAAACTATTGTTTTGATTTTTTTTTTTTTTGGAGGGGTAGCTATTTTGGTTCTAAAGAGCATGTTTGGCACATGGAAGTAAATTTAGAATACTGTCTGTCCCAGCAAAAGAGAAGAATTATCTTTTGTTAAATGTAGGTGTTTATCTTAGCCTGGTGAGACTGTAAAAATCCTCCCGTTCAGGCTGCTGCCAGTTCCACTTTGTATATATGCAGTGCCGGAACTGTGTGATGATGTCATCTGGGAACTCTGGATCAAAGGCTCCCCACTTAAAGCAATGGAGCAGCTGGAGAGTCTTTCCCTAAATTTTTTTTCAGTTTCCCAATTTCTTATTTGGGGGAACTGGAATAATTGAGTTGAAAGATGGGTTGGTTGCTCTCATGGCTAAAGGGTAAACCATTTGAGCCTACGAACGTGTGATTTTCACACATCTATCATGGAAGACTGTGTTTTTAGTTACATTCACCTTAGCCAGATGGATGTGAGCTCCAGGCACGTTCTGTGGAGTCTCCATATCTTTTTCCTACAAGGACAAGGTTGTTCTACACCTCCATGTGAAATTTCTGACAAAGGTAGTCCCTGTTCACTTTGTTGAGGAACTCTTTCTGCTAACCTTCATTCCAAAGACTCGAGCTTTGGAGGCCAAGGGAACACTTCACAAACTAGATACTTGCAGGGCACTGTTCTTCTACTGAGAGTGTATGGTGGAAGTTCATGGTGAGGCTTGCCAGCTGTTTGTCAGATGAGCTGAAGTCACCCTAGTCAGATCGGCTGCCAAGCAAATGATTGCCCAATGGATAACCTCCTGCATAGCTCTGTGTTGCTGGTTGACTGGGAGGAGTCACCCTTGGGATCGAAGGCTTACTTCACCAAGCATACTGCTGCCAGGTACATTCCCTTTGTGAAATATTTGGAGCTGCTGCCCCATCCAGTGCCTTTCCCTTTCTACTTACAGACTGCTAGGAGTCTGCCTAAGTATGGCTAGGGAACTGAATGCAGGTAGTTGGAAATAGGGTTACTTATCTGTAATCATAGTTTCACTACTAGTATTCAGCTCTCAGCCACATGACCCATGCGACTTCCTCTGGCCAGATAATAGTCGGAAATACGAGACCCCTGCCCCCCAGAAGTGGCAGTACCCTTTTGTTCAGTCTAGCCCTTTTGTCTGCCCAGATGAAATTCTTGGAGTTTTTCCAGTTTCTGCCAGCATACATTAGAGATATTCAGAGAGAAAGTTTGGAAAAGAAACTAATATCTTGGCAGGATGTTCATTTTGACTACCGCAGTCCTCCCAAATAGGAAGAAGGACAAGAGGCCCCATCTCTTGAGGTCCGTCCCCACCTCCACTTTCAACCTCTCAGAGTTTAGCCTAAACAATTCTGTCCTTCCTGGAACTTTTCCTGTTTTAAAGTCACAATCCACTGCTGTGACATTTCCATAGAAAAACATTATAATGTCACAGCAGAGGATTATGACGTCAAAGCAGGAAAGGCAGCAAGAACAGATGAAGTCTAAGGAGCAAAGAGCCTGTTTTCCTGGAAATTTATGTAGTAGTAATAGTAATAATAGTAGCAGCTGTGCTAGACATTAAAGTCTTAACAGTGGCCGCCTGATGGCCCAGTGTATCATGTACCCATACCAGTGGCCTGGGCAAGGGAGCAAAATCAGGAGTTGGATTGGGCAACAGAAGTGGCTAAGGTGGTGCTGCTGCATGGCAACACTTCCATGTGGCGAAGGATGGCACTGTGGTTCCACCACTGTGACCCTTTCGGTGGACCAGAGAATTTGTCACCTCTGCAGGGATGTTGGTGTGTGCATGCAAGGCTGGCTGTGCCCAGTGTCGGGGAGGTGGAAGGGCTTAAAAGGGGACCAGGCAGAAATCCCATATCTCCTGGGCCACTTGTGTGATGGCCCCTGGTACTTAGGGTCCGCACCATGTGGATCCCCGCTGGCTTGAACAATGGAGGGAGTAACAGATTAGGTTTGGAGGTTGCGGGCAAAAAGGCCCAATAGAAGGCAGAAGGTGGTAGTCTGGAGGCAACCAGTTATATGAAAAATAAACTGGGATCACTGATGGACTAGTGGTAGTGCGATATGCTGCCATGCCAGTGCCCCAGGTCCAGTGGCAGTGTGATGTAGTTCCGTGCCAGCACCCCACATTCAGTGGCAGTGCAATATTCTGCCATGCCAACGCCCCAGGTTCAGTGACAGCATGATGTGCTGCCATGCCAGCAGCCCACGTTCAGTGGCAGTGTGACGTAGTGCTGTGCCAGTGCCCCAGGTTCAGTGGCAGTGTGATGTGCCATGCCAGTGCCCCAGGTTCAGTGGCAGTACGATGTGCTGCCGTGCCAGCATCCCCAGGTTTGGTGGCAGCGTGATGTGTGGTGCTGTGCCAGTGCCCCAGGTTCAGTGGCAGCAGGATGTGCTGCTATGCCAGTGACCCAAGTTCAGTGGTAGCACGATGTGCTGCCATGCCAGTGCCCCAGGTTCGGTGGCAACGTAATATGTGCTGCCATGCCAGCGCCCCAGATTCAGTAGCAGTGCAGTGTGGCACTGTGCTAGCACTCCAGGTTCAGGAGTAAAGTCGAGAGCTGGCTAGGGCAGCCAGGATGGGACTGGTGCCAAGTTCCACCACCACAGCGACCGGTGATGGCACAGGGAGCTTGCTCTTCTGCAGGGATGTTGCAGTGTGTGTGTGTGTGTGTGTGTGTGTGTGTGTGTGTGTGTCTCTGTCCTCTGACTGTGGGACAGAGCTCAGTGTCGTGGGAGAATTCCAAGGGAAGAAATAGGCAGGTGGATGAAGGGGTGGCACATTTTGGCCCCGCACCAACTGCCTTGATCACATGACCGTTTGTGCACCTGCTTGCCTCCCCTCTGGCCCTACCATGTGGGGCAGTCTATAGGGGACATTGAAGCTGATCTGGGAGGTGATGGGGCTGGTTGGTTTTCTGTCTTAAAAAGGACGTCATGCCGGAAGATAAAAACCAATATGGCAACAGAAAAAAAACTAACCGGAGTAATGGTAGTCTTGTGCAATGAAATACAATAAGAGAAGCGTTAGAAGGCACTGCAGTCTGATGGTTATAGCACAGATCTGTTAAACTGGAGACCCAGGTACCACCAGTTTCTAACTTTGTGTAATCTTGAGAAAATTGCTTAACCTCTCTGAGTGCCTCCCCCATCTCCCTCCTTACTCTCTCTCTGTACTTTACCTCCCTCCATCTCATTACCTCCTTGAGCCTCTGCTTTATCTCCATCTCACTACCTCTTTTGTTACCTCCCTCATCTCACTACCTTCCTGTACCACCTTCCCCTCTCTCTTCCCCACTTTCTCTCTCGCTCTCCCATCCTTCACTTTCTGTACTTTACCTCCCTCCATCTCACTACCTCCGTGTAACCCCTGCCTCTCACACTCCTCTCTCTGTAGTTTGCCTCCCTCAGTATCACTGCCTCTCAGTGCCTTCTTCCTCTCACACTTTCTGTAGTTTGCCTCCTTTCCTCTCACTACCACCCTAGGTCCTACCTGCGCCTCTCTCTCTCCTCCTCTGTATTTTACCTCTTTCCCTCTGTAATTGTACCTCCCCATACCTCCTCCATTCTCCCTCTCTGCTTTGCTTACTTCCATCTTAACTACCTCCCAGTACCTCCTTTCTCCCCCCCCCCATCTCACTGCCTCCCTGTCACCCCTAATTTCAATTCATTTATTTTACCAGGAAAAGGCTCTGTTGAGCAAGCTCATTCACAAAGTGGTCCTGGGTAGGACAGGAATAGAGATAAAAACAAAATACAGTGAACAGGAATAGAGATAAAAATACAGTGAAATAATACATGATTTAAATCCACAATAGAAATACAGTGGGGAATATACAACATTATAATAAGATCAACAGTATTTCGGTACAAAAGTTAAGTACAGCAATGTACCATGGGGTCAGTAATATTGTAACGATTGCTGATACTTCCTGTGCCTTGTAAAGTGTTTCGGGATATGGTGAGAATGAATGGTGCTATATAAAGCCAAATTCCATTTATTCTTTTCAGCATCTGTTGCATAGAAGTACATTGCTGTTTGCTGGACAGTGCCATCTACTGGCTTGCTACTTACTGCAGTCTAGTTTATGCTGTGGGAGTGGCAGGCTGAAGTACTGATTTTAAATTGACTGTTTTGGAATAAGGAGGTTGGGTATCTGGCTCGGTGTCATTACTGATTCCTTTCATGCTGCACAGAGAATAAAGTTGCCTTGTGTACCTGACTGATGTATCTTGCATCACTGCGTATACCAGATAGCCAGTAGCATTTTGAAGGAAAGAAACGTGAAACCTTGTGTGTACTCCTATCACAAAAGAGTAAAACAAAAGGATTTTGTTTATATATTTTTTTTCGTATTTCAAACTAGGAGAACACCTATAAGCCAAGGCTTTTTTTTTTTTTAACAAAGGTTCCGCTTCAAGTTGATACAATACATACAATGAAACAGAAGGCATAAATAAGTGCATTAATACAAAAATAAGAGATCATCAAAAGGTTAAAGTTTTCATATATAAAGCATCTCAAAGATTGCTTGAAAGATTAAGAACCTTCGCACAAAAGCACTGAGGTAAAGGTTACCTAACAAAAGCATTGGAAACAAAGCCAGGTTTCAAAGAAATAAAAAAATCACACATACTCCATAATGCAAAGCATCATGGGATATATTATTTATCTATTTAGTTAGTTTTTGTTAACCAGGTTAGGTGCGCTAGCCAAAGTTGACTATTTTCAGGCACGACCCGGGAGACCACATACATAAAATGAGATGAGATTATACAATACATAGTATATAGTACATACTAACATACTATTTGCCAGCAGATTAGGCCTTACGGTCTATCGAGTCTGCTCGAACCTCAGATCCTTAGTTGGGTGCCGAGGCCCTCCCATCCCTTGTGCTCCAGAAACCCCTATCATCCATCCCCACCCCCCTGGGACAGGCCATCATCTGATACATCCACTTTCTGTATCTGTCCCACCCTCTCTTGAAGCCCTCCACTGTGGATCTCTGAACCAGCTCGCGAGACAGTGCATTCCAAGGGTCCACCACCTTCTCAGTGAAAAACCTCCTCCTCTTTCCCCCCTCACCTTTCCACTTCAAACCATGCCCTCTGGTGATACCTCCCTGTCTTAGTCTAAAGATCCCCTCCATGTTTACCCTATTTATTCCCTTGAGGTACTTGAAGACCTCAATCATGTCCCCCCCCCCCCGTCTCTCCTCTCCTTCAATGAAAACAGGCAGAGCTCCTCAAGTCTGTCCTCATACGTCAAATCCCCTAGCCCTCGTATCATCTTAGTTGCCCTCCTCTGTATCCTCTCCAGGAGCTGTATGTCCCTCTTCAAGTGTGGTCTCCAGTACTGTACACAGTACTCAAGGTGTGTGGTCTAACCAGTCCATTGTACAGTGGCAGAATCACTTCCCTTGCTCCTAGAGGTGATCCCCTTCGATGCATCCCAACATCCTGTTTGCCTTGCTAGCCGCTCTCCTCAGCTGCTCAAAGTTATTCATACATGCATCCACGATGACCCCTAGGTCTTTTTCCCCTATTGAGGCCTCTAGCGCCTCCCCTCCCAGGGTGTACCTGTGTTTAGGGATTCCCTGACCAAGATGCAACACCTTGCACTTGGTGATATTGAAATTTAATTTCCATGTGTGAGCCCAGCTTTCCAGGGTGTCCAGGTCCCTTTGCAGGGCCAACCTCCCCTCTTCTCCCTCAACTACTGCTCCCATCTTAGAGTCATCCGCGAAGAGACTCATTTCACACCCTATACCCTCCCTGATGTCCAATATGTATGCATTAAACAGGATCGGATCCAGGACTGAGCCCTGCGGTACCCCACTACCAACCTCTCTAGGGTTCGAGAGCTCCCCACAGACCACTACTGTCTGGGTGCGTCCAGCTAGCCAGTTTTCAATCCATCTGACCATCAAAGGGCCTACTCCTAACCCAATCAGTTTCTCCACCAGACCATTGTGGGGGACAGAGTCAAACGCCTTGCTGAAGTCCAAGAATAATACATCCACAGGCTTTCCTCTGCCCAGTTCTGATGTTACCCATTCGTAGAACTCCACAAGATTGGTTTGACATGATCTACCTGGCACAAACCCATGTTGCCAACTATCCAGATCTCCCACCTCCTCCAAGTACACCCCCAATCGTTCCTTTAGTATACTCTCCATTAATTTTCCCACCACCGAGGTCAAACTGATGGGTCTGTAGTTACCTGGTACTTCCCTCGACCCCCCTTTATGGATTGGCACCACATGTGCCTCTCGCCAATCCCTAGGTACCCTCCCTGTCTCAAGTGACCTGTTGAAGAGCTCCACCAGGGGTGCAGCCAGTATGTCCGCCAATTCCCATAGTACTCTCGGATGAATGCCATCCGGCCCAGGAGATTTGTCTTTCTTTAGGGTCTTGAGGGCTAGCCGCAACCTTTTGGTGTAGATAGCATCATCCATCCCCTCCACCTTACTGGCCTTTTTATCCTTATCCAGATGTGACACCCCTGGGGTACCTCTCCCTCCCTCTTGCTCCATTTCTGTTGCTCCCCTGATCCCTCACTGCCCTCTATCCCTTCGTGTCCTTGCTTTGTAGATATCCCATCCTCCCTTAGTGAACACAGAGGCAAAGTACTCGTTAAATACCTCTGCCTGGTCCTCGCCTCTTCCACCCACCCTCCTTCTGATCTCAATCTGCTGAGATGCCCTTAGTTTTTCTCCGCTCCCCAATGTACCGGAAGAACCCCTTTTCCCCTCCATGTATCCCCTGTGCCAGCCGCTGCTCTTTACTGGACTTTGCTCCCCTCACCATCCGGGTGACTTTTCTAGATGCAAGATGGTACATTTCCTTATCCCTATCCCCTCTTGTTGTTTTATATTTTTTGTAGGCCGCCTTCTTTTCTCTGACCGCTACCTGTGCCTCACTGGACCACCAGCATGGTTTATGTGACCTTGCTCCCTTACGTTTCAACTTAGCGCAGATCCTGACTGCCTAATGAAGTCCCCATTTTATGACCTCCCATCTCCTTTCCACACTTGTCATTGTTGTAATCCCCTTCAAGTGATCCTTGAGAATATTTCCCATGCCCACAAAGTCTGCCCCCCGAAGTCCACTGCCAGTGTATTAGATCTCACCCCCCCTTCCCCACAGGTAGGTTAGACTACAGATCAAGTCAGACAGTACGAGAGATAATACATATAGCTATGCAGAGATGACAAAAGTGACATTAATACATTCAAATAACTGAAACTGGGCTAAGTGGTAGCTATAAAGACATTTTTATAGCAAAGCTTGTTTAGAAGTGCAGCAGTGTCTTGGGCAAAATAGGGTGGTTAGCTGTGAGGCATTAAGTGGGATCAAAGCATGTGCAGGGGTCCCGGGATAGGTGGGGTATAGTTATGTTTTGAAGATTGGGTGGGAGTTAGCCTGCCTCAGGGCAGAAGGGAGGGAGTTCCAGGTGGCTGGGGCGGTGCAGTGAAATGCTCCAGAGCCTTTTGAAGTAAGACATCTGGGTACAGTACGTAGAAATTTGTTTGCCGAGCATAGTCCAGATCACCATGACATATTCAGGCTGTTTCTGCTTAAGGCAAGAATGCATGGTGCAAAAGGTCCTGTCATACAGTCCTCAAATGGTGAGAAGACAGACAAGTGTTTCATCCTACAAAGGACTCATCAGTGTGCCTCATCTGTATCTCACCCCAGGGGAAAATGAACCAGCCATAATGTGGTCTTATGGGTTTAGATCATGGTGGGCACAGAATAAGAAATCAAGCTTTTGTGCTGAGGTTCTTTTGTCTTTTTAGTTCACTTATTTTGGGCCACAGCAGGACCGATCATCACCCTCCCAGACGCAACTTTTTATTAAGGCATTTGAGTGCTGTGGGGGAGACAAGGCAGGTAGGGACTAGTGAGTGTTTTGTGTGGGGGTTGCTTTATTGAACCAGTGAGTCTTCAGTTGTGCCAGGGTGGGGGGAAGGGGAGGTGGAGAGGCTTGTGATTTAGCATGAAAGAGGAATGTTGGGATTTTTTATTATAAGGAATCATAACATTGGATGGACCTGACTATAAGGTATTTGGGTGCTTTGTGAGGGGAGAGGAGGGAAGTGGGGCTAGTGGGTTTATTAGATGGGGAGGTGTTGTACTGAACCTGGGGGTCGTGTTGTGCTGTAGTGGGGGGGAGTTGGGAAGGCTCATAATTTAGAGTGGTAAGGGGGAACCTTCATCGTAAGGTGGAGTGGACTCTGAGGAGTCTAATAATTGACAACTTCACACCATCTTCTATAAGGAGCTTTAGGGGAGGAGGTTGTGGATTACGGGGTGGCTTGGGGTCGGTGGGTTATTAATCACAGGGAGGGGATTATTTCTTGCATTGGGATAGTTGGATATTAGGATATCCGATGACATCAGAGGCTAGGATCGAATGTCTGATTTGGATTCAGATTTTCCTAATATCTGACTGTCCTTACTCCGATCTGATTTTGAAGTATCCAAGCTATCCTAGTGCTAACCTCCACTGCCTCGCTTGGAAGACTATTTTACATTACCTACTCTGTGAATTAATGCTTTTTAATGTTTCCCCTTATTCTGCTCACCCCGTCAGTTTGAATGCCTGCCTGCTACGACTTGCCTCAGTAGCTCAAATATCTCTCTGTATTCCACCCTGTCTGTTCCTATTGATATTTGGAAACCGTGATCCATGCCCCCTTTTGATATGATACCTTTCAGTGGAACAAGTAAGTTTTAAGTATGCAATCATCCAGGCCTCTTCAAGGTGGTTCTTCTTCCTTCTTCCAGTGGTAGGGCCTTCAGCAGAAGTACCCTGAGGAGGCCTAAAAGCTTGTGTAGTGAAACTTGTCGGCCCTGATTCCCGGTGAAGTTTATAAAACGTATTGGAATTATTGGGTAGTTTTTTTTTGTTTTTTTTTACAAACTTTAATATATGTTTGAGAGAAATTTATACCAGCTTCTTGGACAAGAAACATAATAGTCCCAATTCATAAAAAAGGACAGTTTCAATCTCCATCTAACTACCGCCCAATCAGCCTTATTGATATTAGCGGTAAAATCTTTGCTAAAATATTATTACACAAATTACAATATTGGTCATCTGTAATATCCCCATTATCTATGTTCCAAGTGGGTTTTCGCAAGGATTTTTCAACAACAGACAATATTTATATGCTTGCACATTTGATAGGACAATATAGGTCATTTCGTAGAATGAAGCTGTATGTCCTATTCGTCGATTTTTTTTTTTTTTTGCAGCATTTGACTCTGTCAACAGAGTCAAATTATGGGAGATATTAATAGATAGACGTTTACCTTTGAACCTGCTGGTCCCAATTCATATGTTATACTCATATTCAACTCTGGCTGCTAGATATGACAGCAGGGGTAATATTACTGATTATTTTAGTACAACCTCAGGAGTTAAACAGGGATGCCTTTTGGCTCCCATTTTATTTAGCTTGTATATTGATTCTATTTTGACCTATATGGGTGTACTGTACCTAGTCTTGATTCCCCTAAAATTAAGAAATTGCCAGTTCATAGTCTTGCCTATGCAGATGATTTAATTATTTTTGCTGTATCCACTCAAGGCTTGCAAAATACAATAAATCAACTTTACATTAAATGTAAACAACTGGATTTAACAATAAATATGAAAAAAAAAATAAGTTTATGATCTTTGGCTCACATCGGGGACAAATAAATCAAGTTTTTATTTAAATAATGAATCTGTAGAAGGTGTAACTTCTTATACATATCTGGGGATAAAGTTTGCCTCAAATGGAACATGGACAGAGCATTGGAGGGAGCAAGTGGCAAAAGCAAAATTATTCGCCAAAATTTATTTATGCTTTAATATAAAATATGCAGGTCACTGTCTCACCAGCATTAGTTGCTGGTGAAGCTAAAATCAATCTCATCCTCACATATGGAGCAGAGGTTTGGAGTAATAAATCCCCTCTATGGTTGGCAACTCCACTTTCTTTTTTATTATAAATCTTTATTACAAGTTCTACTATCCACATCCAATGTCATAGTCAGGGCTGAATTGGGAAGAGTTCCCATCGCTACAATAATTGATATATGTTTGATGGGTTATTGGTTAAAAATTATTAACCATCAGGCCAATTGTTTGCCTTTATTGTGCTTGAAGGAAAAGATCAGGCAAAAACAAGACTTTAGGTCACCTTGGGTTAAAAATATTCAGAGTATTCTGGGAAGAATTGCCATGTATCATCTGTGGTCAGATTGGGAGAAATCAATTACAGTATCTCCCTTATTTAAGGAACTTGTCAAAAAGAGAATACTCAGGTCTGCTCAAGAAAAACAAATGGATCACCTTAGAGCCCAACACCAGGCTATTTGGCTAGCACAAAATAAGACTGATGCATATTTGGAGAATTATTTAATTTTACCTTTGACCCCTTTAGATAGAAAAATGATCACTTGGGCAAGGATGGGAATTATCTGCTCCAAATATATATTTTTCAATAGAAGAACCTTACCCAATTCACGCCCTGAATTATGTAATTGTAATAGGGGCTTCGAATAAAACCTTCACAATATTACGGTACAGTGTCCCTTATACAGAACCTTGCAGTTTAATTTGTTAAATAATTTTCTCACCAAATCTGTAAACGCAGAATATGATCCTCTGTTCATACTTTTACACCCTCATACTTTAAAGGAGGCAAATATGGCCTCAAGTTTTTTTTTATCAAGTGATGAAGTACAAAGAAAAACATCCCCCTGCCTCTGAGAATTAATCTTGGGATGGAAACCTGAAAGTGTTAAAACTAGCAGCTTTATAGTTGTTAGTAAAAGTATATGACAGATAAGACAAATCTGTTAAGTGATTTTTTTAACTAAGCACTTTAACTCTTTTTATACATTATATGTGTGTGTGTGTGTGTATATGTGTGTGTGTGTGTGTGTGTGTGTGTGTGTATATATATATATATATATATATACAGGATGATTAATGAGAAATTGTAATGTTTTTAGCATATTGTAATGGTGTAGTTACCGAGCAATAAAAAACTGAACTGAACTTGTCAGCCCGATAAAAGGAGTGAAATCACCTCTGGCTATATTTATTTATTGATTTGTTCATTGAGTGAGTGCACTGATCCTAGGGACCGTTTTCAGGCGCGACCCAGGCCATGAAGATAGCACAGAGTTAAAAATACAAAACAGAGAACGGGTACAGTCACAAGAATTTCTATACAGCATAGTCTAGAAGGAGATGCACAAGACATACATTAGGTAAATGCTTAATACAGAAGCAACTACAAGTATAGCAAATGAAAATTCCATATAGTGTAGTCCAGGAAAGAAAAATGCACGATAATGCATTAGGTAACTGCTGACACAGTAGCAATAACAGGTATAACTAATGAGTTTACAGGCAGAGATATGATGCAGAAGATACAGAAATGGGGACTTCCGGTGACGCCACCGAATGGTTGGCAGCTAAGTCTCAGAGCTCTACGATCTACCCCCTGCTATTTATTTATTTATTTATTTACTGTGTAATCGGAATTACAATCCTTTAAGTCATAGACTCTTTTGCAAAGGCTCCACGTCGTTTACAGGAGGTGGAGGGAGAACAAAGTACAAGGATGACAGATGGAACGAGCAATTATATACAGGTTTCAGTACAGACAGTAATTATACAATGGCTCCACGGTGGTTACAAGGGGTGGAGAGAAATTTCAACCATTTAAAGCAGCTAAAAATCGTAAGACTTTACCTACCAGTGCTTCTAATATGGCCGGGAAACTGCCACAAGCAAAACCGGACAAAATAAAAACTAAATTGGGTGGTAGATCGAAACAACTGCTCCTAAGCGGTGACATGGAGAGATTCGCAGGCCTTATACCTCGTGGTTGCTCGCCATCTGTATCTTCTATAGAGCTGGAATCTGATGATCCGGACGAGGCGATGGACACATCTCATACCCTACGACGCATTCTCACGACTGTGAATAAAATAGATTCAGGGCTGGCAGACCTGAAGCAGGACTTTCATTCTTTAGGTAAAAATGTGTCCGCGAACGCCAGCAAGGCCACCAAACTGTTGGAGGCCCAAGACTCGCATGAGAGCCTACTGCTTCTGTTGTTGCAGAGAGACAGACCGGTGCAGGCTGAATTGGAGGACTTGGAGAGTAGGGCACGCAGCAACAATTTCCAAATACACAGTGTGCCCGAGGGAGCGGATGAAGGCTTTGCCAGCCTAATAACTTTTATTCAACAACTTATTCGCACCACCCTGGAAATACCATCCGATCTTAACTTGGACATGGACCGGGCGCACAGATCCCTAAGGCCATGTCCCAAGGACCCTAAAATCCAGACCCAGATCCTGGATTGTCCATTATGATCCTCTTTCAAAGCAAGGACTGGATACTAAAGGAAGCTTGGCGCGTGAAGGACATGAAATATATAGAAGCGGCTATTTACTTCTGTCAGGACTTTTCAGCAGCCTTACAGGCAGAGCACCAGCAAGTAAGGATGGTGATCAAGGAGCTCAGGATTAAAAAAGAAGTAAAAGCACAGCTTCAGTATCCCGCTAAAATCCACCTCAATTTGGAATCTGGGTCGAAGACCTACAGCTTGTTATTTGACGCAGCCCCGGTGCTCCGTGAGCTAGGAATCACTCTTCCGAATATGGAGCTACAACAACTGGAGCATAAATTAGCCTCCTCTGCCTGGGAGGTTGCACGCAAAGGACAGAATGGGCAGCGAGGTCCACCGGGTTCATTCTCTGGAAATGCTCTGTCGGATGCGTCTGAATTGGTTGCTCAAGCAGAAAAGCATGGACAACAAGAACAGAGGAAATGGATCGTGAAATCTCCAAAATGTTGAGGTACTGATGGAACTGAACTGGAAGCAAATAGGGGGGACTTTCGCTCCACTTTCCTGCTTGTGCCCATGGGAAGGGGTGGTTTTATACACTCTACAGTGACGCACTTTAACTGTTTAAACTGAATTAATGACTTAACGAGGCTACAGTTTACATAGATTGAATAATTGTGTTTACGGCAGAGGGGGGATGACCAGGGTACAGAAAACTGTATAGCTGAACTAACCCAGAGAAATACATCCATAGAAAGGGGGGACAAAGAGTTACCTTGGGTTGAATGGGAAGACGAACAATGGAGCCATATTACGCTGGGGGTGGGGAAGCACAGGAAACTGGTCAAAATATAAAAGGGAATCTGGTTGAAATACTGTGGTGGAAGGAGGAGGGTGGGGGGCTGGCGGAGCGGAAAAGTAAAATGCTGGGACTTTGACCGCTCTGTACCATTGAAATGGAAGAAGGTAAAGTGGCCACTAGTTTCTGCTTTTAACGGTAGAGCAGGTGCCTGTGGCCTTAGTGGTTATTCCACACAGGGCCTCCCAGTGATCACATTTTGTGATCTTCCCACGCACGACTATGCGAAGGGGTTTGTTCTTTCCTTGGAAGCATGTTTGTTTTTAGTATAACTGACAGGGGTAGCCAAGTTGGCATATCCTCTTATTTTTAATTTTTTATTTTATCTTTTATCACCCTGAGTCGCCTGCCACCTGTTACCTCTGCTCGTCACAGACCTTCGACATCAGCCGTGACCCTCTGATACCCCAGTTGTCCTCGGGTGGGGCTGCGACACCCTATTTCTGCTTACCACAGGCGCCGGGATTAGTCAGAAGGCTGGCCTGGAGGCTAATTGAAGCCCGTGGCGGCGTCATCTAAGCCGGCTGTCAGCTCCCTCTGTTTTTCCTGGTTTCTGGGGTGGGGATGTGCAGTGACTTCCTGTGTCCGCCCGCCCCTGGAGTGCTGCACGACCGGTAGCTGCGGTACCCCCTGCTTCACTAGGGGTCCGCTGTCATTGGAACGTGGCTCTCAACCCCCACCCTTCCCCGAGAAGGAGAGCAGTCCACGGGACACTCCATCCTTCTCCCTGGCCGCCTCCAGCGACCCGAGTAGTTTCCCGAACCTGGATATTGTAATTGCTCTTGATCTTCTTGGTTTAAATAGGAGACTTAAAAAGTTTTTTTTTTTTTTTTTTTTCGGTTAATAAAATGTTAAATTGTGGTGCGATTGAACACGCAGTTGACAAGTTTATGGTTACAACAACTCATGGGCTTGAGAGCTGTGCAACTGAAAGTGGATTGACAGAGGTCTAGAGTGGGGGGGGAGGTGCGAGGACAGGAAGAAAAGGGAAGTCGTGGGGGTACAGTTTCCCCATGGGTATCATAGCAGCTATATCTTAACGCCATTATGGCAGGTTTAAACATGGTTTCTTACAATATTAAGGGGAACAACTCGCCAATTAAGTGTACTCGACTACTGAACGAATTGAAGGGGCTCAAGAGTAACATTACATGTTTGCAAGAAACTCATCTTTCAGATACAGAACATGCACAATTATGCAGGACTTGGGTGGGTCATGTCGGGGTGGCCTCGCTTCCCAAAACCAAGAAGGCAGGGGTGGCCATCTTGATGAAGAGAGACTGTCCAGTCAAGGTTACAGACTCCGATCAAGGCATACAGAGGCACTACGTCGGGGTCACGGGGAAATTGTATGGCAAAATAGTGCATATGGTAAATATCTATGCTCCAAACACAGGCACTGATGTGTTTCTGACAGAGCTTTTCTCTAAACTGGCCTCTTTACCACAGGGACAGTTGATCATCGGGGGTGATTTCAATATAGCCCCGGCACCCCATATGGATAGGTCTTTGGGCACTACTCACATCAATCGGGGGGGGGCCACCCAAAGACTTAAGACCCTGACGACTGAGTTAGGTCTGTTTGATGTATGGAGAGCACTGCATAAGACGGAGAAAGATTATACTTTTCTGTTCGAGTGCCCGGAAATCATACTCCAGAAAGATTTCTTTCTCATGCATCAGTCAGACCTGTGTTATATCAGCAAAGCTGAACTTCACCCTATCACACTGTCAGACCATGGACCGGTCGTCCTACAACTCAGTTTAGGCCAGGAAAGTGGGGTTAGGACGTGGAGACTTAATGTTTCCCTATTAAATGAGGAGAATTTCATAGGACAACTAACTAAAGCAACCACTTATTTAATTATAGACTCCTGATTTAATTATAGACTCCCCAGTGCAGGATTGCTCCCCGGTAATATGGTGGGACACCTTAAAAGCGATTCTAAGGGGCCAAACTATTAGCTATGCATCAGCAAAAAAAAAAAAAACTGGCAGTGGCGAAGATTACCCAATTATGAGCATGAATTAAGGAGTTAGAGGGCCAGCTAAAACGAACACCTGGGAAAAAGAAAGTCAGGCGGGAGTTAAAGTGCAGGATGAACTTACAAAAATAGAGAACAAAAAAGCAGAGGGAATGCATCAATTCGCAAATCAGAACTATTACGAAGGGGGAGGGAAGGCCACATGCCTTCTGACTTTCCGACTAAGAAAAGCGCAGGCAGAGAGAACCATCCAAGGCATAGTGGATGGGAGGGGGTAAGACCTGGGTGCAACCAAAGGAAATAGCATTGCAGTTTAGAGACTTTTACCAAAGCCTTTATATGGAGGACAAAGTGGAAGACCAAGTCAGAGATGGCACTAAAGCTTGTCACCCTCCCCAGGCTATCGCAGGTGGCACAAGCAGCATTGTTGGCCCCTATAACATCACAAGAGATAAATCAGGCCTTTTCAGGGCGCCCGATGGGAAAAACATCAGGTCTGACAGTTTGGGAGCAGAGTTCTATAAAATCTTAAAAAAAAAAAAAAAAAAAAAAAACCTTAGTACCTCAATTACAAAAGGTGTCCCAGGCCTGTTTAGAGGAAAACCGCTTGCCAGCTTCCTGGGAAGAAGCAGTGATCACAGTGATTCCAGAACCTGGAAAACCAGGAACATCCTGTGCAGATTTCAGACCAATATCACTCCCTAACCAGGATTTAAAAGTCCTCACAAAAATTTTAGCAACACTGCTGCAGGGACATACAGAGAAGCTGGTGCACCCAGATCAGACGGGATTCATTCCCCACCGGCATATGTCTGTCAACATCCACCTGCTCCTGAATATAATGACTCGAAGTAATGCATCTCACAAATAGCTTTATTTTTAGACGTGGGAAAGGCCTTTGATCGCCTGAGCTGTGGAGGTACATGGAAGTGGCTTTGGAGCATATGGGGATCGGGGGCAACTTCTTAAAGTGGGTCACTCTCTGCTGTCAGCATCCCACAGCAAGGGTAAAAGTAAATGGGACTTTATCTGACCAGCTAGCAATGGGAAGAGGGACGAGACAAGGCTTCCCGCTGTCGCCCCTGCTCTTCGCCTTGAGCATGGAACCGCTGGCGCAGCCGATCAGAGAAAAGCCTAAATTAAAGGTATTCGGTTTAATCAACAGACATGCAAGGTATCTCTCTATGCAGATGATACAGTGATATACTTGGAGGACCCTGTGTCCTCTATAAACCCCCCCACTGAAATTGTAGGAGGAGTTTGGTAAATTATCTAGATTTAAAATAAGCCTGACCAAGTCGGAAGCTTTGGCCTTTGCTCCAACGCTCTCTGATGCAGTTAGGAACTCAGTCCCATTCAAATGGGTAAAGGACAAAATCATATACCTTGGGATCCAGGTCCCCAGCGACCTTTCCAGTTTACACCACCATAACTGTGCAGCCCTTAAAAGAGAAATATTTAATGACCATAACAGATGGCAACATATGCCATTTACATTCCTGAATAGAATAGATATGGAATGTATTACCCAGATATTTATTCCTGTTTTCGACTCTTCCAATCCCTTTTTCCAGGTTGGAGTGGAAAGAACTCCAAAGGAGGCTCTCTGGGTTTGTCTGGGCTGGAAAACGGCCGAGGAAGAGATGGGACTTATTGACAGTCAAAAGATAAAGGGGGGATGAGGGTACCAAATGTTTATAAGTATTACTTAGCTGCCCAGTCATTCTTGGTACTCAAAATGATATCCCCCAGGCTTCGAGGCACCTGGTTTTGCATAGAAGATGAAACCTCCCATTCCACACCCCTTAATATTTTACCCTGGACTATCTTACCAGCAGACATTAAGAAAATACACAACAGATGGACCAGACAGACCCTGAGAGCCTATCTGGAAGTTAGACAGTGGTGGGAAATACCCCTGAGGATATAGAAGTATATTCCATTAGTTTACCTACCTGACTTCCCAGCATTATGGGGATCTGATTCTTAGGAGATGGGCGCAGAGGAGCCTTGGATGCTTAGGGCAGTCATTGCAGGGACTGGATTTCAGCTCGTTTGAAGTACTACAAATGGAATTTGAGATACACAACAAGGAGTTTTTCAAGCTTCTCCAGTGTAGACATTATCTCTCTACAGTGGTGGGAATACAAGCACTGACAGCCGATCCCCCTCATTCAGTAATCATTACCCACCAAAATGATGTAATGTGTCATACTAGAAGGTTTATCTCTATAATTTGTAAGGCATTACAAGAAGGGGTGGGCACCTTATTGGTCCAGCGGATCCAGGAAACTTGGCATGGGGAGTTGGGACAAGTACTCACAGAAAGAGACTGGGAATTAATATGGAGGGGTACCAACAGAACCACGGGCTCTCCATCTTGGAGGTTTTTTAGTTGGTGTGTAAGCACTAGGTTCTTTATCACCCCGATAATATCTTGCCACTACTCAAGTACGGGAACAGATGCGTGTTGGAGATGCAGGGCTTTGAAGGTGTAATCATGGGCACGTTTTTTGGGACTGCCCTGTGGTGCAGCCCCTTTGGACAGTGATTGCTCATGAGGTTGGGAAAATCTTTAGTTTGCATAGCACACTTACATGTGCCAGTCTGGTTTTAGGCCTCCCACCGATGGAAGTCAACACTAAGAACTTGCAGTATGTTTTCTATATCTTGGTTGCAGCTGCCCTTAAGGCACTCGCCCAAAATTGGCTAAAACCACACCCACCCACAATACAGGGTTGGAGAAGTAATGTTGAATGTATTAAGGGTATTACAGCCAGATTGCGACTGCAAGCGGATCACTTTAATTTTAAATGGCTCCCGTATTTTGATTTCATTGAAGCGGAGGGAGGGTTGATCACATTGGAACAGCTGTTGATAGTGTAAGACATTACCTAGCTAGGCCCAAGAGCAAGGCCCCTGGTGTTCTGTGGCAGACTTTTCTGATTTCTACGGCAGGGCTCCTTGACTTCTACGGCAGCATTTTCTGATTTCTGCGGCATGATTTATTCATTTCTCTGGCAGAATGCAGTCCTGTCATTGGCTAAATATGATGTGATGTCATCGATGACATCATATGCTGAGCATAGAGGAGGGGCTTCAGGATAAACGAGGTGGGAAAGAAAGCCTGACACTATGGAAAAACAGTATATTTATATAAAATTCACCAAAAACAATGAATTCTGCGGCACTATATATATTCTGCGGCATGATGCAAATTCTACAGCAAATTCCACAACCGCAGAACCGCAGAATTCCAGGGGCCTTGCCCAAGAGTCGCTGGATGAGCCAGAATTTCTCGGGGACCTCTCTCCCTGCTCACTGTGACTCCTCAAAGGAGCTCCAGACAGATAATTATATAGTTACATATTAGGTGGGCAGGTAAACATGAAATAATGACACTGTGCTAACCAATGAGTTATGACTTGTTCTTTTTATTTTTTATTGCCTTTGATATTTTTCATTTATTGTTACTGTTTAATAATTAGATTACAGAACGGTAGTTAATGCCTATACTGTTTGAATCTGTTAAGAAGCAATAAGATGTTAGGCCTTACGAAGAATTCTCTCCCAAAGAAGGAGTTTCGATCACTTGAAGATGATGAAGATCCGAGGAGAGGGAATGAAGTTGGTTCTTGCAGATGATTGTAGTGATGTCTAACACATTTGTTCCCATAGACGCCATATGACGTCAGAACAATCCATTGCTAGATCCAACCCAAAATGGCCACCGGGAGCAATTGAGCTAAATGGAATGGAGAGACATAATGAATAATTTCAGGAAGGGACAATTTTATGCTTGTGATATACATGTATTAGAATAATTTGTCATATGTAATATCCAAAGTCAATATTGTACTGTTACGACCTTTCTTGATAATAAAACTATAAGTTCAAAAAAAAGAAGATACAGAAACGGGGCACTGGAGTAAAAACAAGTAAGCTAAACAGTACTGTACAAGGGTAGGCAACTAAGCTAAATGGGGTGCAGCCGGGACCGGCTAGTGGTTAAGCAGTGCATGGACATGTCTCAGAGCGACTAGAAACAAGATGACGTTGGTAGGGTTTGTGGTAATAGTACAGGTAGAAGGACAGAGTGGTGGTTATTTTGTTTGAACATCTCCTGTTTACTCTGGTGCTGTATGTGTTAATTCACCCATACCTTTATTCAGCATTGAGTCAGTGAACATAGAAACATAGACATTGCTGGCAGAAATAGATCACTGGTCCATCCAGTCTGCACAATTTTACCCTACTCTGTCTTGTGAAATCTTGTCAAGATGGGGTTTTTAACCTCCCCTTTCTCTGCCTTACTGATGCCCCCGAGAAACTATTAAGCCCTATACTCTCTCCCAGCTGTGCTGCAACCCATTAGTGGTTTTTATGTCCACCACCTTTGCTGATAGGCTGTTTCATGGTTTAACCACACTCTGGGTAAAGTAAAACTTGCTAGCATCCCTCCTGAATCTCCCCACACCCCACCAGCTTACATTCATGTCCCCTTGTTTTTGACCTACCATTCCTGCTAAGTAGTTCCTCACAGTTTACCTTGTCTATTCCTTTCTGAACTTGAAGGTCTCTGTCCTGTCCCCTCTCTCCCTCCTGGCCTCCAGCGAGTACATGTTCAGTGCCCTAAGTAGATCCTCATAGGATCTGCCCTGTTGGGCCGGAATCATTTTGGTTACTGTATACTGTACTTTCCCCAGTCTGTCGCTGACTTCCCTTAGTTGAGGACTCCAAAACTGGGCACAGTACTCCAGCTGAGGTCTCACTATTGATCTATACAGAGGTAGTATTACCTCTTTCCTCCTGTAAGAGCTTCTTCCAGTACACCCTAGCAGTCTGGTTACCTTGCTGTATGCCTCATAACGTTGGCTAGTTTATTTTAGGAAGACTCTTATGATAACTCCCAGGTCCCTTTCCTCTGAAGGTAGTGGCCAGTGTAATCTGTCCTATCCAGTATTCCTTCCTGGGGGTTCTTGTTCCCTGTGTGCAGCACCTTGCACTTTTTGGCATTGAATTTCAACAGCCAGGAGGAGCTTGGCTGAAATGCTGCTTAAAAGTGAACCACTCCAGCCTCAGGAGGAAGATCCTTGTTATACCTGTTTGCTACCGCGACCTTAGAGTAGCATTTCTTTATGCTTGACTCTCTGACCTCTGCACTACTGGCATTTGGGTTTTTTGATTCTAGTTCCACCTTGTTGAGATATGAATGGTAGTCTGTGCCACAGTTTAGGCATGAAACTGTAAGGCAAGTCTGTGCTGGTCCATTACAAGAGTCTGCCTTGTTCTACTGCTACCCAATGGCACCAGCTTTAGTAAAACTGTTGGTGGCCCAACGTGTGTAGGACCCCACCTGACCTTGCAGTCCTGTACACCATTTTGGTTTTCTGCAGCTGCTCCCGGTTCTCAGACTTAACTGCCTGTGTGGTACCACACTTCTAATCCTCTGCTTGATGTGCCTGACTGCGTGGGACATTCTGTCATGTGCTGCTTGATGACTCCACTGGACCCTGACCTACGTGGAAGATGCACACTTCAACAGGGCCCACGAAGCGTAGGAAGAGATCGGATTCCAGCCTTGTCACAGGTGTCATGCAGAAACAATTTAGAAACTAGACGTGACTAGTTGCTCATCACCAGGAAACCTCAGCCCGCATTCAAAATATGCAGCACCTCTGGGCTAACTATAATAAGCCAAGTCAAACAGCTCAGAGGGTGACCAAGGGAGATGATGCATAATAACTCTGATCACAGTATCTGGTCAACAGCAGGGACTGCCCCTTCTCCTCCCTGAGTAGCAGCCCCCTCTTCAGCGCAACTCCCTATAGATAGTGAGGTGGCTGTGGTTGGATGTTAGGTGACAGTTTACAACATTTTATTATTAGTATCCTACCCTCTCTGGATAAACTGAAGGTACACTGTCCATTTTCCTGGGTAGTGATGCTTCTTCCAGTGTTGATTCTCTCGCAGCATTCCTCAGGTCTCCTGTTGGGTTTCACCTTTTCTGACCAGCCTCCTGCAGCTGACTTAAGTACAACTCTGTCTCGGCGACAGTAAAGGAAGGCAGATTAGTCCACCAGAAAGCCTTAAAGGGGACAGGAATGGATTACTTGTATGCAGCTGTTTGAAATGTCTCTATTTTCATAAATTATATTCATACCTCTAAAGTATTCCTATTTAAAGGAAAGCTGTCCTGATCGAGCCCTCCCGCCGCAGGTAAGCTTACCTTCCAGTTAAGCTTTTAATGTATGTTGCGTCATTTTTCTCATGCCGCAACATGCATTATTGTAACTTTTAAAAAGTCTGAACCCGGAAGTACAGTGCGCATTGGCCGGGAGGCTCCATTATCTCTAAAGGTGCGGCGACGCACTGCTTGCTTCAATACAAAAGTATTGAAGCGAGCAGTGCATTCCACAGTGGTGGAATTCAAGCATACATGGCACAGTCTCGTGGCAGTTCTAGGGGGTGGGGGTAGGAAGAAGTAGGCTGTTGGTTAACTAGGATCTGTAGCTTATCCAGTAGGTAGGGAAATGGGCAGACTGGGTGGCCAAGCTGTCCTTATCTGCCGTCAAATTCTGTCTCTATGGTCACAGCAACAACAGGTGAACCAGCTCAGCCTCCAGCTCCTCTATCGAATCTGCAACTTCCACTGCCTCAGCAGATCCCAAAAACCTGACTTATTTTTTGCAGGTCACAGTGAGTAGCCTAACCTTTCTGTGTTTGAACTGTCCGACTCTTCGGTCAGGCAACTGAGCCTGAGGGTGGTGGGTGATTTCCCAATATAGTTTACGTATGACCACTCTGTGTAAGTGTGGGGGTCCATTTAACTGTGGGCCTCAGTGCATAAGGCTGTCACATCTCTGGCAGGTATTGCTGTGAACACAGACTGGGGTCATACCTTTAGTTACTTCTTTTTAGACATGCTCTTAGTGGCAGTTTTTTATTTATATATTTTTTTGTGTGTTATGGGTTTATAGATGTGAACTTATTACCATTTTATGGTGATTGTCATCCCCAGATGCTCAAGATTAGCTTGACCTGTGAAAGTGATGTTTGTCGATACTGAGGGCAGTGCTCTTCTTGCCCCCAACTCCCTCCTCCTTGTTCTTGTCCCTACCCCCTTCCCTGGACCTCTTGACATACCTTACACCAGATTACAGCAATATTTATTGGCCATCACATGTACCTGTACAAAGACGGCCTTACCTAACTACACCACCTAAAAGCAAAATGTATCTCTGAACTTGTAGGCGCCATAGTATTGGAGCTCAGCGCACCACCCATTTTTTATTCCATACCACTCCATCTACTCGTGTTGCAACAGGGTCTTGCATGCTTGAGGTGGCTGTTGAATTGGACAGGTCTGCAAGGAACACACAGTGCAGAGGTGGGCACTCTAGCTGATATGGCAGAGGTTATATCCTCTGCTTCCTGGTAAGGAACCTTGAGGAGCGAGTGTATAATGAGAGCATGGGATACAACGCTTTGAGTAAAGGTGCGCCCCCCTTCCTTCCCTCACATCTCCCTTCCCACCACAGCTGCCTCCTTCAAACAGTATGTCACAGTGCTGTATTGGTTTTGAATTGTGAAAGGTTTTATACACTGTTCTAAGGTTTTAATGTTCCGCATTTTTCAGGGGACTTTCCTCCCTTATGGTTACAGGTGCTATTCTACACCAAAATGCAGAAACTTTTGAGTATTATACTTGCTTTTTTCTATTTTTTTTTTTTTAGGCCCCTGATTTTTTCCCCCCTGCTTCTCTCCCCTCCTCGGATGCACACACATGGAGGTATGTGCACGCCACATTCTGGGGCCCCCTTCCACCTATGCTACCATCGGACCTCCACCCGGTGGCAGCAGAACTACGGGGGGAGAGGGGTGATGACCTCTCCAGGAGAGGAGAGCTGCTGTTAGCCTGCCCCCCATGCCAGCTCCCCGGCAACCCGCGGTCATTCCCGAACCCAGGTTGCCAGTGTGACATGAGATGAGGCTTAGTGCCCAGCCATCTGCGCCACTGGGCCGGCTACAGTTGCTATTTTCTTTCTGATAATACACCCCTAGATAGGAGTAGCAGGGCCCTTGGAAAACTCCATCTACCTGGGCTATGTATTCTACCATGTATCCAGCTTGTGTATGGGGGACAACTCTACAGTTCTGTTTAGCCTACCAAGCAGGTTTACTTCTCGATTGTCCTTCAGTTGCCGGTATTCTGTTTTGTATATATGGTACTGTATTACAGTTAGATTTGTATGTTAAAACTAGATCTTACTTCGAGAGGGTTCCTGCAGTAGGTTATAACATGTAGGATTGTGCCTTCTGGCGTCAGGACCGCACGGCAAACTTTTGCTAGCATTGTGTGGTGGGGGACCGCCTACCCGATGTCACGTGAGTGACGTCAGCATGACCCTATAAGTGGGTGGTCCCTGCGCCCGCCCTTCCAGTTCTTTCCCGCCATTGACCTGCGCATGGACCTTGCAGTGAACATTGCTCTAGTCGATCACCATTCTAAGTATTTCTTTATTTTCTGTCGATAATAGTTCGTTCTTCTGTAGTTTTATGTCTTTTCTATCTGATCCTCCGAGGACTAAGAAGTGCGATTCGAAGATCCCTCACAAAGACTGCCATAAGCTCCACCTCTTTTGCCTGGGCCCGGCCCATGACATCGAGGCCTGCCTGGATTGCAAGCCCTTCAATCAGGCCACATGCAAACTCAGGCAGTGGGCCCTAGAAGCCCATCTTTTGAAATCCAGGATCGCCACCTTAGAGCAAGAGATGCAGAAACTGAGGTACTCCACTTCTTCCCCTTCTTCGGAGATTAAAAAGAAGAAAAAAGGCGAAGAGAAGCAGCGGGAGCGTCTGGAGGACCGAGAGCAGCCCTCTGCCAGTAAGGCCACGGGGCTCAAGCCTGCGGACAAGACTGCCTCTCAACTGCCTCCCATGGTAATCGTCCAGGCCGTGATGTTTGCTTCCTCAGGTGCCTCTGGTTCTGTTAAGCCCATTAAAATGGACTCCAAGACAGGATCCTTGACCAATATGTCGCCTGCCAGGACTTCCTGCGGACTCCCAGTCACCACCGGTAAGCTGGACTCCGGTACTTCCGGAGCCCACCCGGTCGTCGATAGGTCTGGTTCTCACCCAGAGGGAACCTGCCCGACGTCAGCCGAGAAGCCAATTGGGGGCTCCTCCCCCACCTGCCTCTCTCGTTCTTCACCCAGCGATAAGTCTGACGCAGGGGACTCCGGCGTCCACCCGGTCAAAGCTCGCCCGTTGGGGCTGATGCCAACACACCCGATGTCCGGCTGAGCTTGCTGACCTCCCAAGGCCAGCCCTCCCATCAGGTTTCCCCTGACAGGTAGCCTTCCCCTCCACAGGTAGCCTTCCCCTCCACCTCTGATGATGGAGCCTCCTTTGCCCGACCCTCTACCTGGGACGGAGGAGGAAGTGGGTCCCCTGAACATGGCAATTTCTTCACTCACTCCAGTGTGGATAACCCTCCAGGAACCTGTGGATAACACTCCCGGGACTCTTAGTTGGAGTTGGCTTCTCCACCGTCTCCAAGGGACCTTCCTATCCCATCTGGCCCTCCCTCAGCCTCGACACCAGGGGTCCCTCCACTGGGCTTAGGTGCCCCATATGACTCCTTGGGCCACCTCCGTGAGGCCCTGAGTCTGACGTCCTCTTTTCAAAGCCTGAAAACCAGATGCCAGGCTTCCTGGTGCCGACCCAGATGCCAGCTATCCTGACGCTGGGACTCCTGATGCTGGATAACTTGCCAGGTCCCTCTGCTCCGCCTCCTTCGAGGCCCCCGGGAACCCCTTAAACCATCAGGACATTCCCCATGGTCCACTCTCAGGCTGTCCACATTATCTAGGCCTGCCAATGCCAGGCTACCCGACGGCAGCATCTTTCGCCCATGACTTCTACCCTGGATGTCAGGCACCAGCCTATGGCCTCCCTTATCATTCTCCAGGTTGCCCTCCCCTTTTTTATTCAGGGGCGGGTTACCAGTACTTCCAGCCTCCACCTCCGCCTCCGCAGGACCGCCAGGCCCTGTTCCAGACCTGGTGGCAGGAGGCCAGATCAGAGTTGGTGGCGGATTTAAACAAGAGACTGCCATTCCTGGTGGTGATCCCCACCCCATGCTCCTTGTCTCCCGTGGGTTCCCATAGGTCAGGCCATTCCACCACGGCTTACGTTTCTGGGGGTGCTACTCCAGGGGTCACTCTGACTGAACCTAATATCTCTGAGAGTGGGAATCCTCAAACTCGGAGGCTGACTCCTCCGGAAACGTTTCGGAAGCCATGGTGTCCAAGGGTAAGAAGTCTCCCAAGTCTGTAGACTGACACCCAGTGGTGGTTTTGTGTGTGTCGGCACAGGCGCGCTGCCCAGAATGAGGTGGGCCCACATCCAGGGTGTTAGACTGTCTCCACAGAGGCGGAGACAGTCACCCCGCCCATTGCATGTTCGTGGGACATAAAGCTGGAGGAAAAGACTGAGCTAGCAGCTCCATGATGGCCACCTGCGCTGAGCCCTGGCAATCTGGATGTTGGCTTCCAGGGGTGGGGTAGGCTGGCATCGCTCGCCACCGGCCCTGTCACTGGGGGGAGGGGTACCCATGGGAAATGGTCAGGTGGGATGGGTGCGGGAAGCCTGGCCGGAAAGACTAATCCCCTCCAAGGGAGGGGCCGGAGCTGCCTGCCCGCTCCTAGGAGGAGCAGAAAAAGTGTATAATGGGGGGGGATACAGTTTGTAAATTCTTTAATGAAGATTCAGCTCAAGCTGCCAGAGTTCAGCTACTGATAGGTTTAAAAGCAGTTAGACCTTTGTGACGCCATCAAGCATTGTCAGAACTGCTCTCCTGTCAGTTAAGATGTCCGTATGAGAGCTGGCTTGGTAGTGCAGCGGATGAGATACTGCTTGTGACCTAGGTTTGGAAACTGACTCTGGTCGCTCTGGAGCTGGCCAGGAGTGGAGAATCAACGTAAAAGGACAGTCTCTCCCCGGAGGCTTGTGGGACGCTGCATCTCATTACTTGACTGCCACCTGGTGGAGGTCAAATATCAGCACAGCGGGTGCACATCATGGAGAAGGGCAGCCGATGGACAAAATAACAAGTTATTTCTCATGTATGTGTGTCACTAGGCTTAGATGACAGGATTTATTCACACTAATTATTCTCACTCTGGTAAGAAATAGGACATGACAGGTGTTGGTTCTTATTCATGAACGGCACACCCCAGGTGCACCTTTTATTTATTTATTTATTTATTTTTTTATTATATCTATGCATTCGTTTCTTAGCCTAGTTACAATCTAGTGCATTCATATCTTAGCCTGGTTACAATCTAGGGTTAATTTACATTTTTCTGCCTATGTTCCCATTGGAGGTAATTTAATGAAAGTTATGTAGTAAGATATTTAGTAGCCAAAAACTGAGGGGTGGGGGTGGGGAAGTTGAAATCTATGCTGGTTTACGTAAATCTAATCTAGCATTGTCATTTCATACCCAAACTGCAATTTTTATTTCAGTCCCCTTCAGGAGGGAAGGGATCGTAAATTGTACATCAGCACTACCAGTCAACTAGCAAGGGCCTTGTTAGTCGAGCGGGGGTGAGTTCCAGTAGCAGACAGAAATCAGCATTTTAAAAAATATCCCCCATAGACTTGCATGAGGCATGCCCCCGCATTTTTCCCCAGTTAGATGGTACAAAACGTCTGAGCGCAGGGGCCTGGCTGGCAGACCAGGAAGTGGAAGGGGTTATCTGTTTGCTTTCTCTGGCCACTTTGCAGTCCACTCCCTCTCAAAGGGGGCTAACATAAAAATAGCAGTTTGGGCATGAAATGACTCATGCTAGATGAAGATAAGCCAGCATTGGTTCCAAAACCTGACATCTTCCAGGAGTTGATCTTCATTCATTCACATTAATGAGTTGTTATCCGGAGGCACTGGGACCCGATGAAGCAAAGTCTTTGCTGCTTGTAAGGACCGGCGTCAGTGCTAATTACATCTCTGAAGCCAACGTCGTGCACGTGTGCCAGCCACTAACTGAAGCTAGAAGCCAGCTGCATCAGCAATCCTTTTTCCTCCATTTGCTGCTTCTGTCTTGCTGCGTGGATGCTGAACGTTACTCGGCGCCGATTTTGGTACAATTCATTTTCAGCTTCGTGTTACTGTAAGTTTGGCTTCAATTTTCTGTATTTTTCTCATTTTTGTTATTTGGTCAATCGAGATGCTGAGTGCGAAGGGTCAAAAGAAGATGAAAGCTGCCGCATGCATCAGTGCTCTTGCAGGGGCCCTATTGCAGTGTCAGACTGGCATCCAAAATGCCCCACCTACCTTGGCCCTGACCATGACATGGACCAGTGTGATACCTACTTTTCCCTGGACAAGTGTGTCCTCGAATTCCATGCATTAGAGGCAGGCGTCACATCTGTGAGTCCAACATAAGGTCTCTGGGCCTTTCCCCTAGGTCCCTTCTTTAGCACCTCTGGTGCTGAAAAAGACCAGGATCCTCATGCTTGCCTCACCATCGGGGGGGGGGGTCTGGTGTGGATAGTCGACTCTGGGTGGGGTACTGAGCACCCCCCTCATTCTGTCTGTCCTCCTGGAAAGAGGTAATCAGGTCACCCCCGGTGGTGAGGTGAAAGCTGTATGCTCAGATGTCAGTCTCGTATCACCCTGACTCCTGGTACAGTCCGTGGTACCAGTGAGTGGAGTGGTGCCAATCACAAGGCTGGGCCCCCTTCTGGCACCATTCACAGTGCCAAAGAGGGGTTGTTTCCAGAGCTGACATTCAACCTGAGCCTCTGGTAGCTGTCATCTCCGAGGATGGAGGACACGGGATGGTGTCGGCAATGATGGCACCAATCCTGAGCCTGGTTCTGTGCATGATGCTGGCATTTGTTTCACCCCGGGGTCATCTCTGGGCCTGGTGCAGGGACCGGTTTTGGTCCCAGAGCTGGGTTTGGATCCAGTGACATTCGTAGTGCAGTGTCCGTTTTCAGTGCTGTTGGCAGTGCTAGGTGTGGGGATGGATTCCAGAGATGGCACTGGCTTTAACGTTGCATGGTCCCGACGCTGGTGAGGGGTGGGAACCGTCAATGAGCATACTGATGATCCTGTGACTGGCAAGTGGTGGCAGCATTGGCCAGGCCTCTTGCAGTGGAGGAGAGTAGGAAGTTTCTCCCTAGAACCAGCCAGCATGGTCACTGGTGAGGATTGGAGCAGTCCTGTGGGACTTGTACGGCTCTGCTTTTCCCCTCTTTTGAGGTCTCTCCCTAGGATTCTGTTGGGGTTGTACCTTTGAGGTTGGTTGACTCCACTTAGGCGGGTTTGCCGGGTCCTCCTCCTGGAAAAGGTCCCATCAGCTCTCCCATAGCCCTGGCAGAGAGCCTGGAGCCTCTGACTTTATCCCTCCCGGTCCTCTGCCAACCCTTACTGAGTTCCTGGATATTATGGGTCCTCTTGGGACCGTGACCAGGCAGCAGTACAGGAGGACAGCTGGTACTCTCCACCAATTTCACCTGCAGTCTGACCAGGTCCATTTCAGACCTATGACTGCAGCACCGCCGCTTCCTGAGTCCAGTTCTCCTCTCTGACTTCCTCCTCTGAGGATGATGCCATCTCACTCCACATGTCCGCAGATGCTGAGTAATTTGCGTACCAGCGGTTCTTCATGGCGATGCTGAAGGAACTGAACATGGGGTCCTTCATAGGCTGCAGTCCTACATCTATGTCACTGAGATTCCTTGGGATTTCGTTGAGGACTCTTGTCATCCCTCCTTGGTCCTGAGCTTTTGAAGAGGCATCCAGGAATGTCCGACTCCATCTTTTTTTTTTTCCCTCCTCCAGCCCCAAAGGACATCAGATGCAGGTATTGCACTCACACAGGGTCTGCAGGAGCTATACCACACCCCACCGCAGGGATTTTGGTACTGCAACCTCCTACTTGGCCTAAATTCTCTGAGCATGACTGCCCTCCTGAGGCTGATTCTACTGAGATGGATGCCTGGAGAGCAGGGTTTTCACTGTGGCATGCACAGTCATATGTGTAACTCCTAGGTGGTGCTATCCCAAGGGCTACTACCCCTGCCCGCTTGACTAGTTGCAGGTTAAGGGGCTTGGGTACTGAAACGGGTGCCTCCACCTGGAGGACAGGATTGTTAGTAGCAAGGGTAACCTGGGTACAGCCTCCCGGGACACTGTAACCCACCTCTTTCCCCTCCAGTGGCCTAGACAATATGCAACAAACACTTTTACAATAGCCCCTATTCAGCATACAAATCCCCACACTGTTTGCACTTACCACCAGGGCTGGTTCCACCAGTTCGACCCTGGAGACCACCTGCAAAATAAGGTTAGGCACAGCAAATAACAGTACAGTGCTTTTGGTACAAACTGGAACCACAATCAGATTGAATGCAAAAAGAGTTAGATCTGATTTATTTAGGGGACTTGAAAAAGGGAGGGGTGTAATAAGGTTGATTGATTCTGAAACTGATCTGGTCAGGCAATTATGTATGCACTTTTAGTCCCTGCACAGTCGCGCGCTCTGGGTACCCAGTTGGAAGTAAGGTGGGCTAGCCTGGAACGTTGCTGTAGCTGGTTGGGGCCCTGTGATGAAAAGAAAAGGCATGCACAACCAAACAAAATTTGTTATCTGGAGCTAGGAGGCTGAGTTTGTGAAAGGAAAAACAGCAAAGCAAAGAGACGACAACACTTGTGATTTCGCTGATGCTGCAGGGAGTTACCCTGATTGTTACTCACGCTACCCAGTGTGAGACACAGTAGAGACTAAATGGAGACTGCAGGTTAACAACTGATATGTCAGGAGAAGCAGGGCCCACACGAATCACTGAGGTGTCGTTCGTGTTCGAGATGTTGAGCAGGGGGCTGATCCCCAGGCAAGTCTCTCGTCGATGGTATTCTCGGCGCATGGAGTAGCTGGCTGGGCCAGTGTGGCAAGACCCAGGCTGGGTAGAACAGTTCGGATATCAGTCTGGTAAGGCTGGATGCAGCTTCCAGCAAGTGTGGCACAATTAAATAGTGGGGAACTAAATCGCGACCCACTAACAGCATACAGCACATTTATAGTAAAGAAAAGAAACAGCACCACAGTTCGGATGGCAGTCCAGTTGCAATATATAGTGTCTCTGCACAAACCAACGCTCCACAGTAGTCTCAGGTTCTGACAGGCCGATCACACCGAGGCAAATCTTTGGTCCCCTTCAGGAAGATTCAGTTCGTCACAACACAGCAACTTTGGAGAAAGTCCGAATTCTCCTTGGTTCAGAAAGATTCCCTCCAAGGGAAGATGAGGCAAGCAGGCCAAATACAGCCTTGCTGCCAGTTTCCTGTGCTACCCTGCGGGGTAGCAGCTCCTTAAGCTGGAGCTGCTCACTCTTCCAGCTCCAACTAATTTCTGAGACTGTGCTGCAGGCAGCTTGGGGATTTCCCTCTGATCCAAAAGGTGCAATTGGTTGATCCATCTGTCCATTACAAGGGTTCCCCCTTCAGGTCTATTTTGGTGCCGAAGTGGAAAAACTACAATTCCTACAGAAATTTGCTCCCACAGATCCCTGGGGACAGACACCATTTTAAGGTCCCCAAAGGTACTGATTGGTCCCAGTAGGCAGTCCAGAACCAAGATGCTGGGGCAATACTGAAATGTCCATTCTGCAAAGGAAGACCGGTTAGACAAACTACAATATTATTATTATTAAAACAGATGAACAATAAACGGTCACAGTTCCTAGCAGGGCTCCCTCTGCGCAATTAGCAATGGCAGAAATGGAGCGATAAAGAGACAGGCATGGAGTCTAACAGGGCACTCACATGCAAACACTTTTAAATCGCTAGGACACAGATGACCAGCCTGGCAGTGGGCATTTAGGCAAGCTCAAGGAAGGTTTTCAGGAACCCCCATTAGTAGGGGGGTTACATATGCATTGCTGCCCACCAGGCCCATCAAGTAGCTTACAGCAAATGGCTGTGGTTGCAGCTAGGTCAGCTCCTAGCTGCAGTGCCTGACTGCGAGTTAATAACCCAGTAAGCCATTCACCTTTCTGCACAGGGTCTGGAGCTTGTGAGGCACTAGTCAAGGTGTCGTATGATGACAGTGAGGTAGGTTCCAGGTCAGTAGGAACAGCAGTCTGCATTCTGCGGACAGCATGGCTTCACCTTTCTAGTTTGGCACTACTGGTAAGGTGATCAACTCGTATTTCCATGGGACGCCTTCTTTTCCCACAGGGTCAGGCATGAGCTGTCTGGGCATTTACCTGATTCCAGACCATGGGAGCCTCTGCCTCCCCTGACCACTCTGGGGTCCCATCAGACCAACAAGGAGTCTCTGCCCTCAGATGGTTCACTTCTCCCCCACATAGAGGGCTGAGGGATAGTTTTCCCTTCGGGTGAGCCAGCTCCTTCTTTTTTGGGAAAATTGGTACTCTAACCCATTAGCGTGAATGAATGGTAAAGATTGGTTCTTTGAATATGTGAAAATTACATACTGTAGTCACCGTAATTGTTGATCTTCCAGAATATCTTAAGCATTCATTCATACACCTCCCCACGAACCCCTGCTCAGGTTAAGAGCCAGGGCCTCTGGGCAGCTCAACCTGTTGTGCTTCAGCACACTACTACATCTTCTTCGAGGATATCTCTTTCATCAGGCCACACCTGTGGAACTATAGCTGCCAGGCAGTAGGACCAGAGGGAAACTTTTTTGCTGGCAGCCTTATAGGGGCTACCCACAGTGACATCGTATGCTGATGTCCCTGCCATGTAAACGTGGGTGGCCCTGCACCCTCCTCAGTTCTTTTCCCACCATTGATCATCTTTGCTGGACTCCATGGAGACACCACCAAATCTTCGATTTATGTAATTTTATTATTTTTCTCTCTCCTAAGTTAGCTATCATTTTCTTTTAAAGTGATTTATGTCACCGCGTATGTCAACATCCTACTCCGCAAAACTTTTCTGTTTCTGTGAGGATGGTAAAAAGATCCTCAGCAGTGACTAACACGGCGCCTGCGTTCGCTGTCTTGGTGAGGCCCATGACATCCAGGCCTGCGAGATCTGCTGTGGCTTCAACCAGGCTGCCCAAAGATGCTGTCTGAATGCCCTGCAGAACTTCCTACTAGAACAGAAGGTAGCCAGAATGGAGAAGGAGCTTCAGGCGGGAAGCTCTTTGGCGTTGCCGACCATGTCCAGGGGTTCCCACTCTTTGAAGGACTGGGGCACATGTTCAACGAAACACAAGCACCAGGAGAGGGAAAGGAGTAGGGAATATCCCCCCCGCCACCGCTCTGCGTGGTGCCAAGTTTTCCATCATTGTCATCTGCTTCAGCTTCGACCACTCCTACCACCAACACCGTCGCTTCCAGAGGGTAGGCTTTGGCAGTGAGTCTCGCCAGTTCCTTAGCCGGTGACGGTCCATCGACGTTAGGCCTTTTGACACCTCTTCTGACACTACAACCCCTGCATTTCAGATCCCTGCTTTCCCAGAGGTAACTAGCAGCAAGTTCTGCCAGCCCTGCTGTGGCCGGCGCTGGCCCATTGAGATTGGGGTTCTTGCTCCCCCACTGATGTCTGAGGTAGTTCAGTCGATACTGGGAGCCCAGTATCCTCAGTCGACGCTGCAAGACGCCTTGACGACACCAACCGCCAATGACGTCCTGACCATGTTGTTCCTCCTTTATGGAGATCATTCAGCACCTTGTTCCTCCTCCAGGCCTGATGAGGCCGAGGCCTGCTGGACCAGCCCCTCTGTTGACACCTTCCACGTTGATGCGCCCTGCTCCCTCTAGGGTGTCGATGTCCTCGTTGTCTTCCCTGCATTATTTGGAGCCCATCAGTGAGGATCAGGAATACAATCCTGACCTCATCCTGCAGGAGGAGGAGGAAGATGGGGACAGGAGCCATCAAGGTCTACCTCCATGGTCTCTTCAGAAAGAGAGGCCTCCACCAGGTATACCCTGAGGTCCCCTCCTGATGACCCCTCTTTCATCTCAGTGATGAAATGGCTCCACACAGCTATGGGATTCGATGCTGAGGAGCAGGATATTACCAGGAGGAATCTGGTGGATTTTCTGGAACTACCAGATTCTCTCCCTTTGATCATTCCTCGTTTGCTGGCTGCATTAGAGGATGCCACCATGGCCACATGGTGCAGGCCAGGTATGATCCCTGCCATGGCTAGAAAGGCAGACAAACTGTACCAGGCTCCCTCTGGGAAGCCTTTTTCTCAGGGTAATCACAAGTGGATTCTGTTGTGATAAATGCAGACCATGATAGGTCTAAGGCCTCAACACCTCAGTTCTTTTCCTCCGGACAAGGAGACAAGAAAATTGGATCTCATGGGCTAAAGGACCTTCGCCTCTGCCACACTGGGCCTCTGAATAGCCAACTACCAGGCCCATATAATAAAATTCCAGAACACTCTCTGGAAAAAGGTCAAAGCAGCAGTCCAGGCACTTCCAGAGGGTCCCCAGACACAGGAGATACTTTAGGCCCTCCAGACTGGGGCTGATGAAGGTAAGCACCTCTTGAGGTCTACCTATGATATTTCAGATGCCTCAGCCAGGACAGCCACGACCGGCATCTGTCTAAGAAGCTATTCTTAGCTTTGAGTGTCTAGATTCACTAGTGATGTCCAGCAATCCATTTTGAGTGTCCCTTCTGAGCTCACAAACTCTTTGGGGCAGATGTGCAGGATATCCTTTCTGACCTGCAAGCCTCAGGGTGGACTCTCTGGTCTGTCCATTCCCTCTACCACACCCAACCAGAAAGTGGGCAGAGGGTGTCCTTTCATCATGCTACCCACAGACCCAAGTCAGGAGCCAGACAACAGAGCAAATGCAAAGCAGGAGCAGCCTTGCCTACCCCCACCTCCTCCACAGGAAAAGCCCCGAAGGGTGGAGTTTGGGCCTCAGCTGCAGGCCCTGCTTCAGCATGACTCGTTGCTAGACCCCCAACCTCCAGTACTTTAAGAGCCGGTGGTGGGGGTTGTTCCTCCTTCCACCTGGACAGGTGAAGGGAGATTACCACAGATGCTTGGGTCCAACAGCTCACAGAGCAGGGTCATGCTCCAGTATCGTGGAGCTGCCTCCAGACCTTCCTCTAGTGCATTCAGTCTGCCCTCCAAAACACATATCCGTGCTACTGGAGAAAGTTCACACAGTGCTGCAAAAGAGAGCTATAGAACCAGTTCCCTGGGATCAGTGGAACAGGAGGTTCTAGTCCCACTTCTTCCTGTTATCCAAGTCCACAGGGGACTTGAGGCCCATCCTGGATTTGTGCAGTCTGAACTTTCATGGTTTTTTTTTTTTTTTACTTTCTTTATGCCTGGCATTCTTCCAAGGTGCTCACGAGGTGAGGACTGCTACTCGCTGCCTGAACCCTAGTCTTGAAGGTACTCCTCCGACATCCCAGGCAGGCCTAGCCTCCTGGATCACCCCCTGGATCAGGTCTGTTCTCCCTTAATGGCCTGTCTGGTATTAGAGAGGTCTTACCTGGGTGTGTCGTGTAGGCCAGGAGTCCCCCGAGGAGATGGGCCAGTGGTGGGATTTGAGTCCTGCCCCTGGAGCCCCCATCATCTCCACGATCCTTTGGAGGGGATTGTTTCTTTATTATTTCCCTGTGGGAGTGTGGTGTGCAATGGCGTCTGCGCACGGCTGTCCTGCTTATGCCTGCCGCACTCCTCCCCCTCTTATGCTGGCTGGCATGCCTGTGCTGCCCCCATCTCCATTGGGGGGTCGCTAGGATGCTGAGCAATCCCCGGAGCCCTCCCCAGAGACAGGAGAGCCATCCTCTGGACACTCAATCCCCCCTCTCTCTCTCCCCCCCCCGCTGACCCCCGACATCCTGGGCTCATTCCCGAACCCGGGTCGCCAGTGTGATGCGAAGTGTGGCATCCAGCTCCTCAACCCTCAGCACCACCGGGCCGGCTTGAAGTTTTATATTAAGTACAAGAAGTTCAGTAAGCCTGCTGCCTCTTCTATAACAGGGAGACTGGATATGCTTCCTAGACATGCAGGATGCATACCTGCACATCATGGTGTGCACTCCTCGCAGGAAGTGCCTCAGATTCCTGTACCGGGGGGAACACTTCCAGTTCAGGGTATTGCCCTTTGGCTTGTCAGCTGTGCTATGGGTCTTTACCAAATGCTTAACCATGGTGGCAGCAGCTCTCAGGAGGGAGGGGTTATAAGTCTTCACCTATCTGGACGACTGGTTGCTCAAGGCTCAGTTCAGAGAGGAACTGTTTTGCATCCTGCCACGCACCAGACAACTGTTTCAATCTGCCCAAATCAGTTTTGACTCCTTATTAGTGCCTCCAGTACATAGGAGCTATACTGGACACTGTTCATAGATCAGCCTTCCTGCCCCAGGACTGGGCAGAGCACCTGATAGCACAGGCCAAGGAACTTTACAGCAGCAGTTATGTCACGGCCAGGACATTTCTGAGACTGCTGGTCCTGATGGCAGTAGTCATTGTCATAGTTATCCTTGCACAGCTGCACTTGCAGATTCCCCAGTGGACATTTAACTCATTCAGGCCTAGATATGCCTGCAGGTGGCGTCTGAAAGCATAGCCACTCAGGCCAATAACAACTGTAGATGTACTCGGCTGACTTTCACTCAGGCCTGGAAACATCTGAGGAAGTCAGCAGTTTTTACCTAAATATTAAACAAACCAAATTGCTTAGAATTAATTGCATAGCCCCGTTAGAATTGTCATTTTGTGCTGAACAACTTTGCTGCTTATACTTTGTGTCCATCACGTATACTTTAGGAGTTGTTCGCATTTGTGGTGTGCATGGCTGACATTAGTCTCTCAAGCCTCACCTAAGCACCTTGAATAAATCTGAAAAAAAAAAAAACCCTCAGTTTTTTGGTATTTCAGCTAGTATAAAATAAAAACAAAATTCACTACAATTGATTGCATAGCACCGTTAGGTAATTTTGTGCTGAACAACTTTCCCACTGATACTTTGTGTCTGTTATGTATACTTTAGGAATTATTTGCATTTGTTTATGGTATGGTGTGCATGGCTGACATTTGTCTCACGCCTCACCTAAGCACCTTGAAAAAATCTGGAAAAAAAAAACAGTTTGGTATTTCAGCTAGAATAAAATAAAAACTGAATTGATTAAAATTGATTGCATAGCACCATTGGACAGGTAATTTTGTGCTGAACAACTTTGCCACTCATACTTTGTGTGTAGCACTTACGGTTCAAAAGGTATTCGCATTTGTTTGCGGCATGCTGATTATGGCTTGATTTTGCTTAGAAAGACCCAGGATGCAGTGCTAAGAGTATACAGGACACAAGTGTTGAAAGTCTCAAAGAGCTCTTGTGGTTTGAATGCATTGAGTCCAATGGGATCAACACAATGACATTCTAGAACAGAAGGTTCTAGTAACATCACCTGTAAAGAAGGTGCTTCAGCATTGGATGGACCTCAGCAATTTGCTCAAAAGGGTCCCTTTCCTCTTTCGTTCCCCTCATCAGATCCTCACCATGGATGCTTCAGGGCTAGGCTGTGGAGCACACCTTGAGTCTCTCCAGACCCAAGGGACATGGACCACTGTGGAGAGTTCCCTCCATTTAAACATTCTAGAGATGAGGGCTGTTCTGTATGGCCAGCAAGCCTTCCAGACTCGCCTGTCCCTGGGACCTCTGCTGGTGCAGATGGACATCAGTGTAGTCCTCTACATAAACAAGCAAAAAGGGGGGGACCATTCATACCCCCTGTGCAGGGAAGCAATGAGAGTTTGGTATTGGGCTCTAGAACACAGTCTAGAACTGTCGGCCGTCCATGTTCCAGGTGTCCAAAATGTCCTGGCAGACAGGTTAAGCAGGTAACAGTCCAGAATGCATGGTGGGAACTTCTGACCTTGATCATAGAAGATCTGCTCAACAGGTGGGGTCGTCCAGAGTTGGACTTTTTACATCCCCACTCAACATAAAACTGATGCTTTTCTGCTTGCTTGCTCCAGGCACTGGAGTTTTCTGGTGAGGCACAATCTCCCTTTCTTGGAAAGGGAGATTCCTCTGTGCCTTTCCTCCCTTTCTGCTAACTGAGAGGGTGTTGCTCAAGCTTCACATGGAAGGAGCGATGATGATTCTCGTTGTGCCCTTCTGGCCTCGTCAGATTTGGTTCCCCTTACCGCAGCAGTTGGCGGTGGAACTGCCTGTGCCTTTGTCCCCTGTGCAAAAGCTTTCTCTCACAGGCGCAGGGCATCCTGGTCCATCTGGACCTCTAGCCACTAAACCCCCATGCCTGACTCCTGAAGACATTGCTGTGGATAGATTTGGGGTATCCTGAAAGGTGCCTGATGTCCTGGTGGCTGGTAAGAAGCCTTCCACCAGGACCACTTACTCCATGAAGTGTGAGCATTTTGCTCTGCAAGCAGCTTCCCATAATTTGGATCCTTTCACTTGCCCAGTAAATCAAATTCTGGAGTGCTTGTGGTCCCTCTCATATTCTGGCCTGCAGTACTCCTCTGTTAAAGTGCTTCTGGCTGCTGTTTCAACCTTCCTTGTGCCTGTTGATGGCTGTATGGTGGCACAACTGGAAGTGTCCCATACATTTTTGGGAGGCATTCTTCATCTGTAGCCTCCCTTCCATGATTCAGTCCCACCTTGGGACTTGTGTTAGAGCAGCTGATTTTGGCTCCTTTTGAGCATGCTGCTGCTTGCGAGTGACACCTTCTGTCGTGGAAAGCATTATTTTTAGTTGCTATTTCTTCTGCTTGATGGATTTCCGAGCTTCAGGCTCCAATGTGCAAGTCTCCCCATTTGATTTTCATGAAGACAGGGTGTCTTTGCATACCAACCCGAGGTTTTTACCAAAGGTGGTGTCTGAGTTTCCCCTGAATCAGTCCATCCTCCTGTTTATTTCCCAGAACATGCCAATCCAGGGGAAGCACTGCTCCACATTTTAGATATATATAGAATATTCAGATATTACGTTCATCGCATGTGGCACTACAGGAAGTCTTCGTAGCTGTTTGTTTCTTTTGCCCCTGGGAAAGAGGGCGTGCCAGTTTCTAAACGGTGCCTGTCCAAATGGTTGGACAACTGTGTTACTTTGTTGTTGCAGGAAGTACGGTAAGGAACTTCCTAGGGTTGTGAATAGCTGTTCAACCAGAAGCATGGCCACTTCTGTTGCCTGTTTCATGAATGTTTCAGCTGCAGAAATCTGTGCTGCTGCAGCCTGGCATGTACTGTCCATACTTTTACTAAACTGTACAGTCTGGACATTGCTTCTAGAAGAAGGGCAGGCTTTGGCCTGGCTGTGCCTCAAAGCCTCCTGTTTTAGGCCTATAGCTTTCAGCCAGCTAGACTGTCCCTCTGGCAGTAGTGCTTGGGATTCATTCCATAGGTGTGGCCTGATACAAGCGATATCCTTGAAGAAGACAGTGTAGTCACGTAAGAACCTACATAACAGTAAATCTTCAAGAGAATCACTTGCATCAGGCCATGCCATCCTCCTTGCCCTCAGGGCACCTCCGATCTTACTTCGAGAGGGCTCTTGCAGTAGGTAATTACATATAGGACTGATGCCGGCGGCAGGACCCCGCAGGAAAAATTTCTGTACTTAGCGGTCCTAGCGGGGACTGCCCCCTGATCAGGTGACCCAGCGGCATCACGACATTGGTATAAGGGCAGTCCCAGGCGCCCGCGTTCCAGTTCTTTCCGCCGTCCAGCTGCGTGCAGTCTCGCTGATTAAGTTCTGATCGCTCAGTCCTGTTGCCCGTCGGTTTTTCAGAAAAAGTTTCCAGTGTAAATTTTATTCTTCTTTGCGTCAGGTAATCGTCGGTTTATGTCGTCCTCTTCAAAGAATAAGTCTGCGACTGATGCGGCGCCTAACTGCCTCACAAAGACAGTCCACTCCCTCTGCCTTTTCTGCCCTAGGCCCGACCACTGGCGGTCGACAAGTGTCACACTGCCTTCGATTCAACCGCTGCCACCGCAGAGCAGCGCTAGCAGTCTCGAAGCCCATCTCCTCAAAAGATGATGTCCGCGATGGAGAAGGAGTTGAAGAAACCGGCGAGGCGCGACCTCCCCTGAAGGCACAAGAAGGGACCAGGAAAGGCACGGGAGAAGGTCTCCTCCTGCGACTCTGGCCGGTCGCGGGGCAAGTAACATCCCCTCAGAGGATCGCCGACGGCAGCCTCAAGGCTTTGGAGGCGTCGACCTGCCAGTCGGGGTTCCGCGGCGGCCGGCGGGTGCCTCCCGACAGGAGGCCCCAGCCCGGTACCGCCGCAGGCTTGCGGCCTACTGGTGCGGGCGCCTCCCATAAGCCAGACGTCTGCTCCTCCGATGTCTGCCGGGAGAAGGCCGCTAAGATGCTCGACTCTTCAGGGTGGCGCACAGCAGTGTCCCCCTCGGACCGGGCCTTTTCCCACCCTCGGCCCGCCTCTGACAAGGGACTCCCGAATCGGACGCCGGCTTCTCTGACGTCTGCTGGGATACGGCCTCTAAGCCACACGTCACCGACGTGCGCTGGGCCTCGGAGCCTACGGCAGACCCTGCTTCACCTGTCGTACCAGGTTCCCCACACCCTTTGCTGCCGTTAGGGGAGCCCGAGCCCCCCCTGCCTGACCCCGGGAATTTTTCTCCTCCATCCCCGGACGAGGCTCGGGATCCTGGGCTACCGTCTGATCCTCTTCCTTCAGAGCCGGATCTGACGCTGGCTCCCCCGACACTGGCTCCTCCGGCGCCAGTTCCGACATCGGCCCGCCCGGCAGAGGATATCACCTCTTCCATCGGGCCTCCACCCCGCGGGCCTATCCCAGCCGGATCCGCCCGTGGAGTACCCGGCTTTGGGCCCGTCTGCTCGCAGCTCCTCCAGTGCCTGGGTATCCGGCGCGGTTTTCCCAGGTCCTCAGTATCCTGCGCCCGCGGTACCCAGCGCCCGACTCCTCCGGCGCGCAGTACCGGCTCCGGTTATTCCTGCAGCCGGGTTACGGATACTCCCCTACAGTTTCCTCCGTACACCTATCCCCTCCCTCCTTCTCCACCACCCCTAGGCCGCCGGTGGATCTTCAGGAGTCACTTGCCTCCTGGTGGGCTGAGGCCAAGGCTCAGCTCACCAAGGAAATCGAGAACTGTCTTACGGCGACGGTACCACCCCCGGCTCCCGTACGCCCCAGACGGCACACTCCCTCTCCTCCTCCGGATTCCCGGGCCCTTCCCTCGGGATCCAGAGAGGGGCAGGACACGTGTTCTGAGATGCCCCCCAAGGAACCCGTTCCTCCCCCTAGTCGAGTCAGGGAGTCTTACTCTGCTTCAGACTCTTCCTTTTCTCTCTGACTCCTTGGAGGCTTCCAATGGATGTTCCGAGAAAGACGACGAGCCACGCTCTCCATCCAAGCCCCGGCCGAGGACTCCTCCGGAGTCTCCTCCGGAGGATCCTTCCTTCACAGAGTTGCTCAGGAAGATCCAGGAGGTCCATCAGTGGCACTCCTTAGAGCCAGATCCTCAACGGGTTAAACTCGCCGAACATCTGGACTTACCCCTTACGACCCCTACCCTAGTGCCACCCTGGATCGAGCCTTACGCCCACCTTGTTTCCACGATTTGGAAGCAACCGTCTGCTTTAGCCTCACTTCCCAGGAAGTCGAACAGGCTATACCAGGCTCTGGAGGGTGCAGACTTTTTAGACTCTCACCCCCGTGCAGACTCGGTTGTGATTAGCGCCACTCACGGCCGGTCAGCACACCCAAAACACTTGAGCTCGTCTCCCCCGGATAAGGTATCTCGCCTTCTGGATCAGTATGGAAGGAAGATCTACGCTTCCTCCACACTGGGGATTAGGGCCCTGAACTATGTAGCACATATGGGGGATTACCAGAAGGCTGTCCTTACCCAGGTGGAATCTAAGGTAGACTCTTTGCCTGACTCCCAAGTCAAGCAGGAGTTGGTCGACCTGGTCTGTTCTGCTCATTTGGCCAGTCGTCTTATTTTGAGGACGACCTACGACGCAGTGGACACCGCAGGACGGAGCTCTGCCTTTGCCGTCAGTCTTCAGCGTCATGCATGGCTCCTTGTGTCAGGTCTGGTCCCGGAGGTGCAGTCAGCGATCCAAGAAGTACTTTTCGGTGGTGATGTCAAGGACATCATCACTGATCTGCAGGAGAAGGGGACGGCCCTTAAATCTGTTGATTCAATGTACCGTCCCCATCCCTCACAGCGCCGTCCCTTTCGCAGACGCAGCCGGCCTCAAGCGAAACCTCAGGGAAGGCGGGCCACTCAACGTTAGGCCCCCACAGCTGCCAGGCCTCCGTCGCCCAAAAAAGCAACGGGTGCCCCAGCTGCAGCGCTGCCTCACACCACCTGACTCCTTCCCTCTCCCACCGCCTCCGGCAGCCCCAGAGGAACTGGTAGGAAGGAGGTTCTCCCTCCACCTTCTGGGTTGGGAGAGGATAACATCGGATTCATGGGTGCTTCAGATCATAGCAGAGGGGCACTCCATAGAGTTTCTACAGAAACCTCCACGTCACCCCCCTCTGAACTCCACTTACTCAAGGGACCATCTTCCTTTGGTCAGGGACGAAATCTCGGCAATCCTTGTGAAACAGGCTATAGAACTCGTTCCCCCTCACCTTTACGGGACGGGTTACTATTCTCACTTCTTCCTTGTACCAAAGAAGATAGGAGATCTCAGACCTATTCTCGATTTCAGCTCTTTGAACCTGTATGTGGAATACAAGAGGTTCAGGATGCTTTCCCTTCAAACCCTTTTGCCCCTGCTTCGGCCGGGCCAATGGCTTTATGCACTAGATATGCAGGACGCGTACCTGCACATCCCCATTCGCCCGCCAGCACGAAAGTACCTCAGGTTTGCATTCCAGGGGCCCACTACCAATTCCAGGCGCTTCGTTTGGTCTTTCCTCGTCCCCGAGTTTTTACCAAATGCCTGGCGGTGGTTGCAGCCCACCTAGGTTCTTCGAGAGCTCAGGTTTTCTCTACCTGGGCGACTGGCTCCTGGCCTCGTCCAGGGAGGAACTCCTGCATTTCTCTCCCTCACCCAGCAGGTTTCACTGGCTAGGTATTACCATCAACCATTCCAAGTCTCACCTGGAACCTTCACAGAGGCTCCAGTTCCTGGGAGTAATTCTCGACACATCACTGTGCAAGGCCTTTCTGCCTCGGACAGGGGCCTCCCTCCAGTCACAGATTTCCCTCCTATCGGAATGCAGGAGGTCCCAAGCGAGTCAGTGCTTTGTCTTCTGGGGCTTATGGCGGCCATCTCCAGGCAGTTCCATGCGCCTCCACATGAGAATCTCAGTGGACTCTCCGATCTCAGTGGGCTCAACGGGTAGAGCAGTCTAGATCATCTAGTTCTGATCTCCTCACGATGGTAAGAGACTTGCAATGGTGGATGGTCCAGAGAACCTATTCGGGGGTCCCCTTTTTTCATCCTCCCCCCGTTCAGACTCTGACCACGGAAGACTCAGGCGAAGGTTGGGGAGCTCATCTGGGTCCTCATCGAACCCAGGGCCTATGGTCAAAGATGGAGCTAGTTCTCCATATCAACATGCTTGAGCTTTGAGCAGTGCTGTATGCTGTCCAGGCCCTTCACCAATTCATCCTTCCCGATCACCTAGCTATCCAAATGGACAACATGTGCGTGGTGTGGTGCATCAACAAGCAGGGAGGGACTCGGTCCTACCCACTGTGCAGGGAAGCAATGAGGGTTTGGGATTGGGCAACGCTTCACAACCTTCACCTCATGGCGATCCGTGTTCTTGGAGTCGACAATGTCCTGGCAGACAGACTAAGTTGCTCATCGGCTCTACCACACGAATGGGAATTGGACGAGAAAGTTCTAAAAAGCATCTTCCAGATTAGGGGGACTCCTCAGATAGACCTGTTCACTTCCTCCCAAAACGCAAAGCTTCCAGTCTTTTGCTCGCTCGTTCCAGAGCGAGACGCTTTCTGGAACGACGCTGTATCTCTAAACTGGAAGGACAGATTCGTCTGTGATTTTCCCCCAATTCCTCTAGTCCGTCGTGTGTTACAGAAGCTGGCTTTAGAAGGAGGCGAGAATGATTCTGATCGCTCCTTTCTGGCCAAAGCAAATTTGAGTTCTCTCTTCTACAACAATACTCAGAGGTTCCTCCTCTTCCTCTTCCTTTATCTCCAGGATTGCTGACCCAGGATCAGGGGACCCTGGTCCATCCGGGACTCAAGTCCCTTCATCTTCATGCATGGCTCCTGCAGACTTAGCTCAATCTCGTTTTGGCGTTTCTCCTAAGGTGGCCGAGATTCTGGAGGAAGCTAGAAAACCCTCCACTAGGTCCACCTACGCCATGAAATGGAAAAGATTTTCTATCTGGGCTGTGGCCAGGAACGTGGAACCCTTTTCCTGCCCTGTGACCATTCTGCTTGAGTACATGCGTCATCTCTTTGACCTGGGTCTCAGTCACTCCTCTTTGAAAGTCCATATAGCGACTATTTTAGCCTACCATGTCCCTTTCACTGACAAGGCATTTGCCCAGCTGGAGGTATCCAAAACTTTCCTCAGAGGGGTCCTTCATCTCAGGCCCCTATCCGGATTCCAGCTTCCCCTTGGGACTTGAACTTTGTCCTCGAGAAACTTACCTTCCTCCTTCGAGCCTACGGCTTCCGCAGACTTGAAGTTTTATCGTGGAAGATGCTATTCTTGGTGGCCATTACTTCTGCTGCTTAAATTTCCAAGCTCAGGCCCTTATGTACAAAATCCCTTATCTGATTTTTCACAAAGAACGAGTAGCTCTTAGCACAGAACCTAAGTTTCTCCCAAAGGTGGTAGCGGAATCTACTTGAATCAGTCTATTGAATTACCGCTTCTCGCATAGTACTCAATCAGGAGAATACCTGCTCCATACCATGGATGTTCACAGGATCCTGAGATACTACACCGATAGGATGAAGGTTCTCAGAAAGACTGATCAGTTGTTTGTCTCTTTGCTCGCAAAGAAATGCTCTGTCTCTAAGCAATGCCTATCAAAATGGTTGCCCATTGCATCACTTTCTGTTATGACAAGTACAACAAGACCCTACGGGTCAAGTCAGAAGTCACTGCACTCGTGGAGTAGCAGCCTCTGCTGGCTTGTTTCAAAACGTGTCTCGTCAGACATCTGTGCTGCGCCACTTGGACTTCAGTCCATACCTTTACTAAACATTACAGTTTGGACATTGCCTCTCGCCGTAGAGCAGGCTTCAGGTTAGCTGTCTTGCAAGGCCTCCTTTTTTGAGACCTGCTAGATTATTGGCTACTTTTTGGAGTAGTTCCTCCTCCCGGTGCCTTTCATTTGTTCCAGACTGCTTGGGATTCTGTCCTATATGTAATTACCTACTGCAAGAGCCCTCTCGAGTAAGATAGTACAGTTACGTGAGAACTTACTGTAACAGTAGATCTTGAGAGAGGCTCTCTGTCAAATAACTATCCGCCCTCCATCTAGGCTTTTTCAGCTCCTTTTCCATTGAGGGAAGTGTCTGCTTCTCTCGTCCGGGCCTTCCGGACCTGTGGCGGGAAAGAACTGGAAGGCGGGCGTCTGGGACCGCCCCTTTATTCCGACGTCGTATGGCGCCGGTCACCCTGGCGATGAGGCCGGTCCCGCCAGGACTACTAGCTAGAGATTTTTCCGTGAGGTCCTGCCGTCGGCCGGCGTCAGTCCTATATGTAATTACCTACTGCAAGAGCCTCTCTCGAAGATCTACTGTTATGGTAAGTTCTTACATAACTGTGCTTTCCTGTTTCTCTCTTTAGAATGGTCTACCTTCTGTTTCACACTGCAGTTTTGGCGGCCTGTTTGGCCCTTCATTTGGGGTGGCATGCAGGGTCATTTCCACTGTGCCTGCCAGCTGGCACCTTGAATTCTTCCTGGTTTCCTGGGGTGACGCTCTCTGCACCTGTCTCTCTCGGGGACCTCAGAGGCATTCCAGTGCTGCTCTTTTCTTGAGGGCTTCTCTGCAGTTTTCTGCCTCTGCTGTTAGGCAGAACTACTGTCTCTCCTGGCTTCCTAGAAGGAGGCCCTTTGAACATGTTACCTGTAGGGACATAGAGCTATTTCAGTATCACCCTTTTTTCTTCTTAAGGATTTCTTTGCTGCTTTCTGCCTCTTCTCATGGGCAGAACTATACTCCCTCTCTTGGTTCCCTATAGGGAGGTCTTTCAAGCTTGATCTCCGGCAGGGAACTGAGGAGGGTTGGGGTCACCCACTTTTTTTGTAGGGATGTCGGTGTCGGATGTAGTTATGGGCAGCCCCTAGTAGTACTGCTTGTAAAAAGTTTCCATGTGGTCCTAGAGCCTGGCAGCTTATGTTCCATAGGTGTGGCATGATACAAGAGATTCACTTGAAGATCTATTGTTACGGTAAGTGCTTACGTAACTGTACTTTTTCGCGTTCATGGTTTTCTTGCTGATCACCTCCTTTTTTTCCTTCACTTCATTTGGAGTGACAAGAAGATAATATTTGTGCTCTCTGGACTCTGTCCAGTTACACTGGTCAATTCCCTTCCAGGAAGGGAGCTTTCTTGGGGTCTTTTACCCTGCTAATTTAGTACATAGGCATTTTCTTTCAAGTTCGCATTTTTGCCATCTCATTTTCACAGGGATTCTTTTTCTAGATCCCTGTCTTTACGCCAGAGCTATATGTCAGGGCTGCTGCCCATTTTTTATGTCTACCTTCCTGACCAGGTAGCTGATAACAGGCTCTGGCTTAATACCCGCTACCCTTGTCAGTCAGTCGATCTCTATTTAACCAGGTGAAACACCATTGAGCGGACTCATTTACAAGGTGGACCTGGGAAGGTACTCCAAAAAAAAAAAAAAAATAGTATAGCAGCATGATAGATAGACAATAATGAAGAGTTGCAAATAAAAGTTTAACAATACAGCAGGGCAGGAGTTACACAACTAAAACATACTACACAGCAAAAGTAACTGATAGTATAGGGAAGATGTTTACACAATACTATGTACACTAAATGTAAAAGAGTTTTAAAAGGAGAGAATGACATAAGTGCACGTATAGACAATCAGTCAATCTATCAACCCAATCAGTTGGTCTATATTTTCCAGACGGCACATTAATGAGATGAACTTGCTTCCATGACAGACCTAGGTAGGTAAACAGGCAAACAGTATTGAGCAACATACCTTGATGTCACTCTGTAGGCCCATCCTTAGTTATTTTAAGTTAGTAGTCCGGTTTTGTTACTGTTTTATATCCTTTTTCCTATCTCTTTGGACTAGGTGTCTGTAACCCTCTCTTTGTTTTTCTGTCCCAGTTCTTTTCTTCTACTGGCAAACAGAACTGAAAAGGGGAAGGGGCTGGTGTTGGTAACTGTCCGGCTTATGTGCATGACATCAGTATGTAGGCCTCGTGAGCAGCGCCAGCACCAACATCAGTCCCCTTCAAGCTATAGAAGACTTTGCTCTCGCGGGGTCATAGCACCTCTGGCTAAGACCCATTAATGCGAATGAATGGTTTAGATATTCTCGAAGGTCAACAATCCTGGTGAGTGCATAATTTTCATTGTTTGGCTACTTAATATCTTATAACATTTCCTTTAATTTAAACTAAACTGCTGGTCCAACAAGACGATCTGCTCTCCTCTTCCGAAGCAGATTACAGCACCAGAGGATCAGTGGCCTTTTTGCTTTACGCTCCCCCGTGTTGGGCAGGATTCATTAGAGCTAAAGCTGCTGGTTCAGCAGGCTTTCTGGCTTCCCTCAGAGGGAGCAGGAAATGACTCCCTAGCTTGAGGCTGTGCTCCCTGTGAGGGAGCAAGATTGCCATACTGCTTTGGAACATTTTCCACCAGTCAGAATGCAGGATTTTTCATTTTATAAATTTATCGCACCATCTATCCTCCAGTTTAACCTTTATCTAGAGAGATTAAATTTGTCAGTCACTGTCCTCTACTTAAGCATCAAGGAGCAACTTTCACAAGGTGCATCCTAGGGTGGGGTTTAGGATTAGGATTAGAAAATGCATGTACACAGTAGCGCAATAAGAGACAGTAACTAAATACTGTGTACAAAGATAACACTGGAGAAATAACTACAGCTCTCCGACAGTAGGCACAATAAAGTACCACAATAGTAATAAAATATACAGCGGCATAAGGAGATCATAAACCAATAAACATAAAACAATTAAGTACCAGGGGATTCTTTAATGAGACTACCCATACTGAAATGACTTATGGCCCTTTATATGCAGAAGGAATTACGCTATGCAGAGCTCTCTTTTTATTTTAATTGCAGGAGTAGCATGCATTGCAGTTTGACTCCTTCCCAAGTTGTGTAATAAATATCCACATTTTTGACTTCAGGGATTTCCTGATTACACATTGAATAAGTGAAAAAATCCTTAAAGATAAAATGCACATATTTCATGAAAAGCATGAATTCACTTACCTGTGTCATGATTAGTGGTTCCTGAAAATTTCATGCTGTTTGGTTTTGTGGTTTTCTTTAAATCAGCATCTGCAGTAACTGAAAACAGTGAAGAAACCGTGAAGATTTTTCTGTCCCTATCAGTGAGCGATGACATAATTCTCATCTAGCCTGCTGCTTCAGCATTTAAGTTCCTGATTGACTGAAGAAGCTGTTGCAGTTCCCAGTCAGAGCAGTCTGTAGAGCTAATTCTGTTCACTCAGTTTGTTGCTAACTTGTTTGTGTTTAGAGAGATTAGCTTAAAATCCGTCATTATGTTCTTATAAAAAGTTGATCATTTGGGGTTCAGTGCCGAACTGAAGTGATTTGCATGAATGTCTGTGAGAAATTGCCTTGTCTGTATCACAGCTGCGAGTTCTTTGTCATCAAAACTCTGCATTCTGTTCTGGCTATATAGCACAATGTTGTTTAATGGATATAGAATAAATCTAAATTTTGTTAATTCATAGAAGCAGTGTGCCTTTTATGTAACCTCCATAGATAGTTTCATGTGAGAACAATTTTATTTTTATGTCTGATTGACAAACACTTGTCTGCCACACTCTATTTCTGGAACATATACTGTATGAACTCATAACATTCAGTTCGTTGAGGGTTTCTGTGTGAAAATGCATCATGTACAGTATGTGTATAACTAGAAATCCTATATGGCATCCTGAGGCCCCTGTCTCCTACCTGACAGTGGAGGCAGCAGCTCTCTGTTTCCCCCTTTCCCATAAGCCCCCTGTCTCCTTCCCCATTTGAGGCTGCTGCACCCTGCTGCCCACTGTCTTCTCCACACAGTCAGGGCAGCTGCACCCTGCTGCCTCCTGCACAGACAGTTTAGGCTGCTGCACCCTGCTTCTCTCTGTCCCCTACCCCCACATTTGGGGCCAATGCACCTTGCCCCCCCCGGTTCCTTTTTAATACTCCGTTTATTGAAAGAGAATCATTGTGTAGACAAAGGCACTCTCAATATAGCATACATATCATAAACTCAGTACGTGTTGTTATTACATCAGTTATCTTAAAATAAAGTTAACATAAACAAACAGTAATCAACTTAAGCCATTAAGTGTCTGATAGGAAAACAAAAGTTCATATTTTTTTTTTTAGTGAATACAAGTAAGCATTAATCACCGATGAAGGTGGCATCTAATGGGGAGTTAATGCGTGGTTGATACAGTTGTGGCATGAGGCTGGAGGCCGAGTGCGTACAACGGTCCAACCATGCATTAACTCCCCATTAGATGCCACCTTTGGAGGGGATTAATGCGCTTGTAACATGGTCTCTCCATGGCTGTACATCTGAGACAAAAAATTTTGGTGATCTTAATACACAGTGACACCAATAACGTTAATGAGTTCTTTTTACTGTTACTTTTTGCCCTGTTAACAAACCTCTCTTACATACATGTATGTAATTTTTTTTGGGGGGGTCTCCTTGTACAACTATCCAATTGTTCACAATGGCAGTCATTTTGAGAGATTTCTGAGCAGCTGTTCGTTTGCTACTGCTGCTAGGATGACCGTGACGTTCCTGTTTCACTCCTTCACCCTGTACGTCTCTATCTCATTTGCATACCCCTGCCGTTATTTGCTGCCCACTCGTCCTACTGTTTGCCTGCTGAAACTCGCTGTCTAATAACTCGCTTTTTTCACTACTCACAGTTGCCGACTCTCTCTGGTTTCTGTTGTGTGTGCTTCCTCCTGGATAATTACAGCTGCCAGTGCTATACACCGTACAGTTCTCCAAATTCAATCCATTTCCTGATCCTCTCTGTGCTGCTGTACGGTATACAGCATACAGTATAAATAGCAGTGTAGGTAATATCACACCTTACGAAATGATACATGATAAAAATTACAACAGGTAGATGTGGTACAGGATAATTTCAACAGTCAAAAACAATGCAGTACAGTGGCAAAATACAATAAATACAGTAACTACAGGGGCAATCCTACAGTACAGTAGTTGTTGAGAAGTATTTATGACTGGAATGTGCAAGCAGTGCTGTCCAGTGAGTGCCAGTTAGTGTGAGGCTCGGGTAAGACCGAAACCAGGGAGAGGCACTCTAGAAGCTGGACCAAATGGGTCCATTGTCATGGCAGTTATAGGTCGTGGGTAGGTCAGGTACAGTCACAGGCGGAGTCACACAAGATATTGCTGCGGAGAAGGGATTTGAACAGTCCTAGGGTAGGAGCCAGGAGGACAGGTATGGGCAGTGAATTCAGCCAGTTGGGGGCGCGGTATCTGAAAGTTCTTTGCCCCATGGAGGTTTTACAGCGGGGAACCTTGTAGGGTGATTTCTCAGCATGACGTGTGCGTCTGGTGCTGTTAGGGGGGGAGCAGCGTAACAAGAGCAGGGGGTGTGAGGCCGTTCACCTCCTTGGCAAGGAGACAGGTCTGGTACTTTAGGCGATCATCGAAATTAAGCCAGTTTGTACTGGTATACAGCATACAGGTGTACGTAAGCTGGCACACCCTGTGGCCAGTCTACAGGTTTTATTCAGGGAAACCCTAATTTGTTGAGGGAGGTGTTGTCAGTAGTGCCATAGAAAATAATCCCATAATCAGTGAGTGACAGGACGGAGGAGGAGATGGCTAGCTGTAGGGCTTCAGCGGGGGAGACAGTGCTTGTGGCGGTGGAGCAGACCAATGTGCACATTTACAGCCATATTAAGTCGGCGGATATGTTCATGGTATGTTCGCCCTTAGTCTAGAGTGACCCCTAAGTATTTAAAGGTAGAAACTTGTTCCAGGGTCTCATTATGGGAATCATGAAAGAGCAGGGGGTGGTTACTGAACTTGTTTTGGGCATGGGCAAACAGCATGGACTTTTTATAGTTTAGAACAAGTCTGTGGTCAGTAAACCAGGATTCGGCCTCATTAAACGACCCTTGTAGGGCAGTAGGATTGGTGTGGGTGCCGAATAAAACCGCATCATCTGCGTTTAGAAGGATACTCCCAGAACAGGCTTTGGGCAGGGAGTTAGGGAATAGAGTGAAAAGTAGGGGGCCAAGGATTGACCCTTGGGGGGGACCCAAGATGTAACTCTGAGGTGGGATGATAAGGTATACCCTAATCTGACTCTCTGGGTTCTGTCAGGCAGGTAGTTTGAGAACCAAGTGGTGATATCCTGTGAGAAACCTATTTGGGTTAGCAAGGTTAGGAGAAGTGAGTAGTGGACGGTGTCAGATGCTTTGGAAATATCTATATAGACAGCACCAGCAATCTGGCCTGCATCCAGGGTTGCATGAATAGTGTTGGTATATTCCAAAAGTGCGGTTGTGGTGCTATGGTTTTTTTGGAAACCATGCTGTTTGGGGCAGAGGAGATTGTGTTGAGCAAGGTAGTCTGAGACTTGGATGACAACTATCTTTTCAAAAACCTTGGAGAGAGGGGGTAGAATTGAGATGAGTCGATAATTACTAGGCAGGGTTAGTCACCACTCTTCAGGAGAGGAGTGATGAGGGCAGTTTTCCACATGGAGGAGAATTGACCTAGGGCAAGGGAGCGGTTTAGCAAGGCAGTGAAGAGGTAGAGTACTTCAGGGAGATTGAGCCTTAGTATTTTAAGATCGAGATTGTCCCTGCTGAACTGGGATTTTCTGAGTGCCTTTAGCAGGAGGGGGCAGCATCACTCTGGGAGATGACCTTGAAGTGGAAAGGGGGTGCTTAGGTGGGTGTCAATGTTATGGTGGGGGTGGGTGCAAAAAACTTGGCAGGGAGCACGCCGCTGAGGTCCGAGAACGAGGAGTTCAGTGCGTTTGCTATTGTGTCAGGGTCCATGGAGATACCACCATTTACCAGTATCGGGGGGCATTAGAGATTTTACCACTAAGATCTTTGAGGGAGTCCCAGAAATTGCGCCCCTTCCCCCAGGAGGCGGTGAGGACTGCTCTGTAGTATTCTGCCTTTGCCTGTCGGACCTTCCAGGTGTAGCGGTTCCTGGCCTTACAGTAGCGTTGCCTATCAGTGGGCCTCCCAGTCTCCAAGGCTATGTGCTAGAGATTCTCGGTGGCCCATGAGGTCCAGAAGGGACTGGGACATCCAAGGGGTGTCAGCTCCTTTAATGACTTGTTTGCAGAAGGGTGCAAAAAGGTCCCAGGTGGAATTGAAGGAATTGACAAAGTACTCCAGGGCAGAGTCAATATCAGGCGAGGCAGCAATGGGAGACCAGTCCCAGCTGATGAGATGGTATTTCAAGGACTGTAGCTTGCCTGGCCTGAGTTTTCTCTGAAAGCTAACTTTAGGAGGGGCCTTTGTAGCCAAATTAGACCAGCGCCCGAGTACTGGCGAGTGGTCACTCGGTGCGTCAGGTAGCACGGGCACTTGGGTGAATTTGTGAGGGCGATTAGTAAGAATTAGGTCGATGAGGGTCGAGGTACCTGTTCTCAGGTTGTCTGGTGGTAGTGGGCACAACTTGAGATAGACTGAGGGCAGCTGCAGCATCCCTATACGGAGCGGCAGTGTCTGCTAACCAGTTGATATTAAAATAACCCAGGGCAATAATTTCTGCCTTATCTGGGTGTTGCTGGAGGTGGGCGAGAACCGACCGGAATGCACTTTTTTGATTCCTGGGCGGGATGTAGATAGAGGAGATGAAGAGAGGTGCCCTGGAAGGAGCAACATTAACTTGGAGGGAGAGGACCTGGGCATCATGGTCAAGAGCTAGGGAAGGTAGAGTGAGACCTTGGAGGGTGTCACGGAGGTAAATTGCACAACCTCCCCCTGTTTTGGCTAGTCTGTCAGCCTGAAATATTGTGTACCCTGGCAGAGCAACTGCAGAGTCAGGAGTGCAGTCATTTAGCCAGGTTTCTACAACTGAGATATTGTCTGGTCGCTGTTGAGCAACCCACCCTGTAGATTATCAGATTTCTTTAGCAAACTGCAGATGTTGATGGAGGCTATACAGAGTTCCCCAGGTGCAGTCTGATTAGTTGGTGGCAAGGAGGTAGGACCAGGGTTAGGGGTGGATGTTTCCAGAGATCAGGAGGAGTGGCATTAATACCCATAGGGAGGCGAGCCTCAGATTTGTTAATGCCCTGGAGTGTGTTTGGGATGTACAAGTGGGGAGCAGCACACAGACATGGGTGGTCATATCCCTTAGGAAGGGAGAGGTGAAACAAGGCAGTGACCAGCGGGTGGTAAGGCCTAGAATACAGTGGCTGGAGATGGGTGGGGGGATCTCGGGAGTCCTGTGGGTTGAGGAGGAGGGTGTGTTTGTCCAGGACAGGAGTGTCAGGTCACCTGAAACAGACTCTGAGGTGCAAAGGCAGAGCCCTGGTAATCAGCAGCTTGGAGGGGTATCTACCATGATAATGGTGTATAGTAAGAGAAAGGGTAGGGGTCGATAGATAATGTTGGTGATGGAGAGAGTGTTCATGGTAAAGCTTAGTAGTGCAGAATCTTGGGGGAGGTGAATGAGGATAGAGGAGATAAAGCAAAGGATAATTCTGTACTGACCCAGTGGAAGGGTCACAGACTTTGGTGCCAAAGGTACAGGGTTCGAGTCTGACACGGGGAACCTTGGCTATGTAGACAGCAATTTGGAATTTTAGTAGACTATGGAGTCGGAGGCTTTAAGAGCTTTAAAAACTGAGAATAAATTCACCTGAGTTGTTGGCTTAGTGGCAGAGCTGCTGATCCTGGTGTCAGGGGTACAGGGTTTGAGTCCTGTGATGGGAGATAAGTACCCAGTATGGAGACAAAAAGGCTTAAAAGCTTTGAGACAGAGAGGAAAAAGTACCCTAACTCATTTGCTCAGTGGTAGGGCTGCTGACTTTGGAACTAAAGGTTCAGGGTTTGAGACCTGCAGGGGGAAAATGGTGGGGAGTAGAGATTAGGAGAGAAACTAGAGTGGTGAGAGGAAGGCACTGCAGTGACTCCTAGTGGTCAGAAAATATAAGCTGCAAATGGGAAAATGGACACTTTGTAATCAGAAGGAGACCTGTATGCAGCAATAAAGGTAGCGCCAATGGGGTAACACCCCTGCACAAGCACACTGGAAGGAGGGAGGCTTTACGTCTTACAGCTCTCTGGAGTCCTCTGATGCAAGCACCTCAGCTGGGCAGTGTTCTGAGGTAAAGGGGGGGGGGATTCTGAGGCCTATATGTGAAGGTAAACAAAGGACAGATGGGGGCCTTACTGCGCATGCGCCAACTGTTGGGACAGAGTCGGGACACAGATAGCTAGTGCGCATGCACAAGTATTTGCCCATAATGGTGGAGAGAATGCCAGAAATCTTAAACAGTTCTACACTGGTAAGCAGTCTTATTCCAGTAATACAGGCTAGATATCACAGTTAAACAGTATGGTGCCTCCTCCAGGACCTTCTACTCCAGTAGAGCCCCTGGTGCCAGATCTTGAGCCATCTTATCCGGCTCCGCAGTACCTGGTGCCTCGGTACCAGATGCCGGGATTCCCGCCGTCGGGCTAAGGATGCTCGCCCTACGGATACCCCCAGTATCCGTATTCCCCTCCTCCACCATCCCCCTCAGCCACTGGTGGATCTGAGGGAGACTCTGGCTTCTTGGTGGGCTGAGGCCAAGGTTCAGCTTACCAGGGAGGTAGAGAGCCACCTCCAGATGATGGACCCGGTCCTGGATCCCCGTTGGCGAGAGACCCCTTCTCCCCCCAACCCCAGAGACACTGCTACGGGGTCTGGGAGTGACACCTTGCCCCCTAGGGGCCGTGTTCCTCCCCCGAGTGGGGAGTGGTCTTCGTCTCCTTCTTCTTCAGACTCATCACATGACTCAGATAGCACCGATCCGGACGAGCCTTGCACTCCTGACAAGCCCAGGCCCAGGACTTCTCCGAAGTCCCTTCCGGAGGATCCCTCATTTATGGAGTTTCTGAGAAAAATCTAGGCTTTTCATCAGTGGAAATCGCTGGAGCCAGATCCACAGAGGCAGAAGCTAGCTGCTCATTTGGATTTGCCTGAGGTCGCTCCCACGTTAGTTCCACCCTGGATCGAGCCTCACGCTGACCTCGTCTCCACTATCTGAAAACAACTGTTGGCTTTAGCCCCCCCTTCCTCGGAAGGCGGATAGGCTGTATCAGGCTCCCGAAGGAATTGACTTTCTTTCGCCACACCCCAAGGCTGATTTGGTCGTGATGAACACTGCCCACGGCCGTTCGGCTAACCCGAAACACCTCGGCTCGTCCCCACCCAATAAGGAATCCCGCCTTCTGGACCAGTACAGCAAGAAGGTCTTTTCTTCTTCCACTCTGGGTATCAGAGCCTTGAACTATGTGGCTCACATAGGGGATTACCAGAAGGCTATCCTTAGTGAGGTGGAAGCCAAGTTGGAAACAGGAAGTGGCAGACCTAGTCTGCTCCGCACGTTCGGCCAGTAGGCACATGCTGCGTGTTACTTACGATGTGGTGGATGGTTCTGGACGAAGTTCGGCATTCGCCGTGAGTCTGCGGCAATATGTCTGGCTTCGGGTGTCAGGTTTGGCCTCGGAAGTACAATCCGCCATTCAGGATGCCTCCTTCCGAGGTTCGGTGGTGATGTCAAGGACATCATTACCGGGCTGAGAGAGAGGGGCACTGCTTTCAAGGAGGTCGACTCCATGCACAGCGCCCCTCAAGCGCAGCATCATTCCTTTTGCCGTCGCGCATGGCCTAAAGCAAAACCAAAGGAAAGCAGGCCAACAAACGCCAGGCCCTTCCAGCTACGAGACCCCCCCCCACACCCAAACAGGCTGCAGGAGCTCCAGCCGTGGTGCTGCCCCACACCTCCTGACTCCCTCCCTCTCCCACAGCCTCTGGTCCACCCAGAGGAACCGGTAGGCGGGAGATTCTCCCTTCATCTGCCGGGATGGGAGAGGATCACTACCGACGCTTGGGTCCTCCAGCTTATAGCAGAGGGCCACACCATAGAGTTTCTTCAGAAATCTCCCAGAACCCCCCCCGTCCAGGTCGTCTTACTTCCCCGAGCATCTTCTCAAGGTTCAGGAAGAAATCTCCTCCCTTCTGTTGAAGGAGGCACTAGAACCCGTCCCTCCTCCTCTTCACGGGACGGGTTTCTACTCCCATTTCTTCCTGGTCCCCAAGAAGACAGGAGACGTGAGGCCCATTCTGGACCTCAGCTCTCTAAATCTGTTCGTGGAGTACAAAAGGTTCAGGATGCTCTCCCTACAGAGTCTCCTGCCCCTCCTTTGGCTGGGACTGTGGTTGTGCACTCTGGACATGCAGGATGCGTACCTGCATATCCTTATCTGCTCTTCCCACCACAAATACCTCTGGTTTGCTTTCCAGGGGCACCACTACCAGTTCAAGGCCCTCCCATTTGGTCTTTCCTCAGCCCCCCGAGTATTCACCAAATGTCTGTCGGTGGTGGCAGCCCACTTGCGTGCCCAGGGAGTGCAGGTTTTCCTGTACCTGGACGATTGGCTCCTGGCGGCCCCGTCCAGGGAGTAGGTCCTGCATTCCCTTTGCCTTACCAGGCAGGTCTTTACCAGCCTGGGTATTACCATCAACCAGGCCAGATCCCATTTGATCCCATCTCAACACCTCCACTTCATTGGGGGCGATTCTGGAAATGACCACCGGTATGGCCTTTCTACCCCCAGACAGGGTGGCCACACTCCAGGCTCAGGCAAGCTTCTTGTCCTCTCACAGGCGGATCCCCTCCAGGTTGGTTCTTCACCTCCTGGGGCTCATGGCGGCTGCAATTCCGACAGTTCCGCGCGCTCGACTCCACATGAGAATCTCTCAGTGGACTCTTCGGTCTCAGTGGGATCAATTGGTCGACGACTTGGACCAAGAGGTGCTAGTCTTGACCCCGATGATTCGGGGATTTGCACTGGTGGTTGGTTCAGGAGAACCTTTGTCGGGGAGTTCCCTTCTGCCTTCCTCCCTCCTCCCAAACACTGACAACGGACGCCTCGGGCGAAGGTTGGGGAGCTCATCTGGGATCCCAGCACACCCAGGGCTCGTGGTCCATACTCGAGCGGACACGTCACATCAGTGTGCTCGAGCTCAGAGCGGTGCTGTACGCTCTTCAAGCGTTACACACTTTTCTGCTTCCCGGTCACCTGGCGGTCCAGACCGACAGTGAGTGTAGTCTGGTACCTCAACAAACCGGGGACTCGTTCCTACCTTCTTTGTCGGGAAGCGATGCGGGTCTGGAATGGGCAACCTTCACAACCTTCATCTCACGGGCGGTCCACGCCCCAGGGGTAGAGAATTAGTTGGCAGATCACTTGAGCCGATCCTCGGCACAACCTCATGAGTGGGAATTGGACTAGGAAATAGCAGACTGCATCTTCCTATGTTGGGGAACCACTCAGGTCGACCTGTTCGCGTCCCCACTAAATGCAAAACTGCCCACCTTTTGCTCGCTTGCTCCAGGGCACAAGCGGCTCTGGAGAGATGCTCTGTCTCTCGATTGGTAGGGCAGATTTGTTTATGCTTTTCCCCCAATTCCATTGATTCCGAGGATCCTGCATAAGCTTAGCTCAGAAGGGGCCCATATTATTCACATCGCTCCCTTCTGGCCATGGCATGTTTGGTTCTTTCTTCTGCAACAGTACTCAGAGGAACCTCTGATTCCCCTTCCTTTTTCACGGCTTCTGTTGACCCAGGATTGGGGATCCCTGATCCATCCGGGCCTTGGGTCCCTTCAGCTGCATGCTTGGCTCCTACAGATGTAGCACATGCCCGTTTTGGGGTTTCCCCTCAAGTGGCAGAGATCTTGGTGGAAGCCAGGAAGCCATCCACTCGCTCCACCTATGCCATGAAATGGAAACGGTTTTCCATTTGGGCTTCGTTCAAAGACTTGGAGCCTTTCTCCTGCCTTGTTGGGCGGCTACTGGACTACATGCAGTGTCTCTTTGACCTGGGTCTCAAGTCATTCCTCTTTGAAGGTTCACATGGCGGCTCTGGCCACTTATCATGTTCCCTTTGGGGACAGAACTTTCGCTCAGTTGGTGGTCGCGAAGACCTTTCTACGAGGGGTTCTTCATTTGAGACCCCCCATTTGGGTTCCTGCTCCTCCTTGGGATTTGAATTTCATTCTTGAGAAGCTTATGCTGCCCCCGTTTGAGCCGGCAGCCTCAGCAGAAATTAAGTTCCTTTTGTGGAAGGCGCTCTTCCTAGTGGCCATTACTTCCGGTCGAAGAATTTCCGAGCTTCAGTCCTTGATGTGCAAAATTCCCTATCTGATTTTCCATAAGGAACTTGTGGCTCTGCGCACCAATCCTAAGTTTCTTCCTGAGATGGTAGCGGAATCTACGTTGAACCAATCCATTGAACTGCCTGCCTTTTTCACGCAGCACTCCAATCACGGGGAGTATCTTTTACATACCCTGGACATTCACCGGATTCTGAGATGCTACACCAACCGGACGAAGGATCTCAGAAAGGCTGACCAACTATTTGTTTCTTTTGCCAGCAAAAGAGAAGGCAATGCTGTTTCCAAACAATGTTTGTCCAAATGGTTGGCTCACTGTATCACTTTCTAACACAACAAGTATCACAAGACCTTGCCAGTTCAGGTCAGGGGTCACTCCACCAGGGGTGTCGCTGCCTCTGCTGCCTGTTTCAAGAATGTGTCAGCGGCTGATATTTGCGCCACCACAGCTTGGACTTCTGTCCATACCTTTACGAAACACTACAGTTTGGACATTGCCTCTCGCCAGAGAGCTGGCTTCGGGTTGGCTGTTCTGCAAGGACTTCTTTAAGTCTTTCTCAGACAGAGGATCCCCTATGGGTAGTTTCCTCCTCCCGTGTGCTTCTCTTTGTTCCAGACTGCTTGGGACTCAGTCCTATATGTAATTGCCTGCTGCAAGAGCCCTCTTGAAGTAAGATAGTACAGTTACGTAAGAACTTACTGTAACAGTAGATCTTCGAGAGAGGCTCTTGCAGTAACATAGAAACATAGAAACATAGAATTTGACGGCAGATAAGGACCGTTGGCCCACCCAGTCTGCCCATTTCCCTACCTACTGGATAAGCTGCAGATCCTAGTTAACCAGCAGCCTACTTCTTCCTACCCCACCCCCAGAATTGCCTTATGACTATCCCATGCATGCTTGAATTCCACCACTGATTTTGACTCACAACCTTCCTCGGAGGCCATTCCATGCATCCACAACCCTCTCTGTGAAAAATACTTCCTTAAATTACCTCTGAGCCGCCTCTCTATCTTCAAATTGTGCCCTCTTGTTCTTGCACACCTCTTTTTGAAAGATGCTACCTTCTTGGACTTTGTTGATTCCCTTGAGGTACTTGAAAGTTTCTCTCTGTCCCCCTCTCCTCCTTTCCTTGAGGCTATACATATTAGCTCCTTAAGTCTCTCTTCATATGTCCTCCGGTGCAGACCCTGCACCATTTAGTTGTTCTCCTCTGGACGGCAGCTTCCATCCTGTCTATGTCTTTATGAGATTGGGTCTCCAGAACTGCACACACAGTACTCCAGATGGGGTCTCACCAGCTGTCTGTACAGAGGATAATAACTTCCTGTTTTCTACTGGTGATGCCTCTCCCTATGCATCCAGTATCCCCCAGCCCTCCTTGCTGCCCTCTCACATTGCTTGCCCACCTTTAGGTCATCTGATATGACTACCCCAGGTCCCTTTCCATTTTTGTTGTTGTTAGTATCTCACCCCCCATTGTTACTCTTCCCCTGGGTTTTTGTTTCCCAGGTGCATTACCTTGCACTTCTTAGCATTGAATCTAAGCTGCCATACATTTGACCATTCCTCTAACCTTGCCAAGTCCCTTCTCATCCTTTCCACCCCACCCTGTGCATCAACTCTGTTGCAGATCTTAGTGTCATCTGCAAAGAGACATATTTTCCTTCCAGTCCTTCTGCAATGTCTTATAAAGACATTGAAGAGGACTGGTCCTAATATTGAACCCCTGGTACCCGCTAGTAACCTCCTTTCTTCTGGAGTGGACTCCATTTACTATTACTCTCTGTGTCCTATTCTCCAGCCAATTCTTTACCCAGGCTGTCATCTTGGGACCCACTCCCAGGCTGGCTAACTTATATATTAATCTTTTGTGTGGGACTGTGTCAAATGCCTTGCTAAAGTCTAGGTAGGCCATGTCCACAGCCCCTCCCTGATCTACTACTTTGGTCACCCAGTCAAAGAAATCTATCAGATTCGTCTGGCATGACCTTCCCGCTGTGAATTCATGCTGCCTAGGGTCCTGTGCCCTTCTGGCCTCTAGATACGCGACAGTTCTTTCCTTTAGAAGTGATTCCATCATTTTCCTATCTACTGAGGTTAAACTAACAGGTCTATAGTTTCCTGCTTCTGCCTTGCTCCCACTTTTGTGAAGGGAATCACATCTGCCCTCCTCCAGTCCTCGGTACCACCCCATCTTCCCATGATTTGTTAAAGAGGGTAGTCAGTGGTGTCACTAGTTCTACCCTTAGTTCTTTTAGAATTCTGGGATGAATCCCATCAGGCCCCATTGCTTTGTCCACCTTCAGTTTTAAGAGTTCTTTCAGAACCCTTTCTTCTGTAAATGGGCTGGTATCAACTTCTGTATCCAGAGTGTTACTACTGTTTGTTTCATGTACCTCCCCTCTTCCTTTGTAAATACCGAGCAAAATATTTGTTTAGTATCTCTGCCTTTTCACATTCTCCCTCTGCCCACCCTCCCCCCTTTATTAAGCCTCACTATCCCTCCCTTGGTCTTCCGTTGCTCCTGATGTACCTATAAAGGTTTTTTCCCCTTCTTAACTGAGTTGGCTATCTTTTCCTCAGTTTGGGCCTTTGCTGTTCTGACTGCCTTCCCAGCCTCCTTTTTCTTTAACTGATACAGTTCTCTGTCCTGCTCCTGCTGCGATTCCTTGTACTTCCTGAATGCTTTCTTTTTCTCTTGAACCTTCACTGCCACTTCCTTTGAGAACCATAGTGGTTTCTTACATCGTCTTGTTTTGTTTATTTGCTTCACACAAAGGCTCGTTACCTCTGTGATGGCAGTTTTTATTATTCCCCATTGTTCTTCCACCCCTCCTTCCCTCCCATTTGCTAGTGCATTCCTTAGGCACTCACCCATTTTGGCAAAGTCAGCCCTCCTAAAGTCCAGTACTTTTGTCTTTGTATGGCTTGACTCTATTGCTGTGTTTATTGTGAACCATACTGTTCGATGGTCGCTAGTTCCCAGATGGCTACCCACTTCTACATCTGTGATCCTCTCTCCATCTCCATTTGAGAGTATCAAGTCTAATATTGCTCCCTCTCAGTGGGCTCCAGTACTAGTTGTCTAAGGCATGCCCCCTGTAGGGCATCTAGAATAACTGCACTCTTCGAAGTGGCAGCTGCAACTGCGCTCCAGTTAACATCTGGCATATTCAGATCACCCATCAGCAATATCTCCCCTTTTTCTGCCATTCTAAGTATACTTTCTATCATTTCCTTGTCCACTTCCTCCCCCTGAGAAGGGGGTCTGTATACAACCCCTGTGCGGATTGTGGTGCCATTGCCTGTCTCCAAATTTACCCACAGTGCTTCTTCTCCCCCTGTTTACCCTTTTGTTCTGTTGCTTTGATTCCTTCCCTTATGTAAAGAACTACTCCTCCCTCTTTTACCCTCCTGTCCCTCCTGTAGATAGTGTATCCTGGTATGTTTACGTCCCAGTCATGGTTTTGTGTGTACCATGTTTCTGTGACTGCCACGATATCCAGATGTTCCTCCTCCATCAAGGCCACTAATTCAGGAAGCTTGTTACCTAGACTACGGGCATTGGTACTCATTGCTCTCCATTTTTGATGGCCTTACCTTCTGTTGCAGCATCCCCACTGACCGTTCTACCTTGGTCTTTTTCTCATTTAGTACCTGTTTTGTAGGAGAGGCTGGGATTTTTCTGCTGCTTGTCAGTGCCTCCCCATTGACTAGTTTAAAGCTTGCCAATGAAGCATTTAAACCGATTGCTCAAAAGACTTGTTCCCTTCCTGGACAGATGCAGACCATCCTGCCAGTATAGGCTGGTGTCCCTCCAGGTGGAACCCCAGTCCCCAATGAAGCCAAACCCCTGTGCTCCGCACCATTTTTTCAACCATTCATTAAACTGCATGGTGCCAATTACCCTCGCCTCCCCCATGCCTTTGACAGGCAGCACCTCTGAGAAGTAGTGAGTAGGTAATACTTTCCCGCCCTCCATCCCCCTAAGCTTTTTCAGCTCCTTTTCCAGTGAGGAAATATCCGCTTCTCACTAAATCTCGCCTTTTGGCCTTTAAGCAGAAAGAACTGGAAGGCGGGCGTGAGGACCTCCCTTATATCTACGTCGCCTGACGGAAGCACTCGCCAGACTCTGCTAGCTAGAAATATTTCCGTGGGGTCCTGACGCCTGCTGGCTTCAGTCCTAGATGTAATTACCTACTGCAAGAGCACCTCTCGAAGATCTACTGTTACGGTAACTTCTTACGTAACTGTACTTTCCTACAGATTTTGACTTCAGACAGCTCCTGTAGTCCGGCTACATTTTAGGTCCCACCAGTACTATTTAGTCTAGTTTGCAGTCCAGGGTCGAGATAGTGGAGACAAACAAAACAGTTGTTGCTACAAAGAAAGCAGGTTAAACAAACTACACTATCATTATCACTCTAAATGATTTTCAGCAAATAGTTGCATCTTTCAACAGAGCTCCCTTTCAGATTACTTAAGCTGCAATTAGGCAGCTCTTAAAGAGACAGTACACAGAGGCTATACAGGCTCTGGTAATCACATTTAAACTGCTAAAACGCAGGACACCAGCCTGGCAGTGAGCATTTAGGCAAGCTCAAGGAAGACTTTTTGGGAACCCCCATTTGTAGGGGGGTTACAACAGAATGATAGATTTTAAGCAAATATCTCTAAACACAAACCAGATGGGTTAGTAACAAACTTTGAGTGAAAACAATAAGCTCTACAGACTGCTCTGACTGGGAACTGCAACAGCTTCTTCAGTCGACTAGGGACTTAATTGCTGAAGCAGCAGGCTAGACAAGAATGATGGCATCACTCACTGATAGGGACAGAAAAATCTTCACGGTTTATTTACTGTTTTTAGTTACTGCAGAGCACATTAATAGATGCTGATTTAGAGAAAACCACAAAACCAAACAGCATGATATTTTCAGGAACCACTAATCATGACACAGGTAAGTGAATTCAAGCTTTTTATGAAATATGTACATTTGGTCTTTAAAATGGGAGATGTCAATAATTGCTGATAGGCTATCTCATAAACTGCAGTGCGACTGAAAATTGGCAAGAGCTGGATAATGCTTGCAATCTGACGTGTTTGTGTGGATGTGTGGGGGTGGTTGGGACTGTGGGGGTGTCTGTGTTGTAAACATGAGAAAATCAAAATAGTTCCTAGGATGTGTCTATGCAGGGGTTGCAGTGGACATTGCATTTCTGAGCTATGTAGAAAAGGAATGTTATCCTGCTCTCTCCCTCCCCCTTGGCATTTTCTAACAGCTGAATGACAACTGGGGGAAGGCCAGGGGTCCTCCTGAAAGGCATTTGAGCCTTTGAATGATGCAAAGGGCCTTCAGGTTTAGCTTTTCATTATTTTTTGTTTTCTGATCTCCTTCCTGTACTTACTTGGCTTATATTGAAGCTTACTTGCCAGTGCTGCTGTAGGGCACTGAACTTATGTTGATTGTCTGCTTGATAACATCTCTGAGTACTGAAAGATGAGCATTCCTGAACACTTGCGTCCACGGGCAGAGGACACAGAGAGCAAAGCAAACCTCTACAAGCACTGCAGGTGGCTGAAACGGGTAAGACTGTGGACAGGTTATGCTAGAACGTGTCTCTTGTATCATGATGTTACTAGCACACCTTTTTTGTGATAATGCCTTTAATTAGAACAAGCTTTCCAGACATGCAGGTGTAAAGGAAAAAAAACAGCATTTGAGAATATATATATATATATATATATATATATATATATATATATATATATGTGTGTGTGTATATATATATATAGATAGATAGATATATATATATATACACACACACACATACACATACACAGACACGCACAGAAGGAGTTTGTGGATCACAGACTGTTTAACAAAAGGGTGGGTGTAGAGGAAGTAGTCATTTAATACAGTAGAGGTGACTCTCAAGAGCTGCTCCTCGTGATATTACTGTATCCAGAGGATAAGAAACAAGAAAGCAGGTTCGTACAAGTTTCTCTATTTATATGTTAGGTGGTTGTTGAATCATTAATTAACAAAAAAAAACTGCTGAACGTAAATATGCCGGCATTAACAAATTGGGATCTGATCCTGAAGACAGTTATAAAAAGAAATAGTTTACCATTGTTGATTTTGGTCTAGTATCAGTTTCTTTGTGTGTGCATGTGGAGGCTTGGTCAGTAGTAGCACAGGTCTTGCATTCAAGTTGTAAAAGGGAGGTTCATGTCAATGAGGTCAGCTGCATATCCTGAAATTGAATCTCCCTTAATTTAGACCAACAATCAAGGCAGATTATGGATTGGGTTTTTCTTGTCTTGTAAAAAAAGAATTATGTCTGCATTACATGTATTATTTTAAAAGTAAAATCCAGACATTGATTTTGGTGCAGTCAGAAGCTGACTGAAAATAGTAGCCTAGCATTTTATTCCTTTGGTTTCTATCTAGTCTATACAGTAATTAAAACCTGTAGCAGCAGAAACAGCATCTTCTTCATGCTTGAAAATAATAGGTGTTTTTCCCAAGCCGATCTGTATAGCATCAAAGAACAGACTTCATTAACCAGCTAGTGTACTGCCTGAAATGAATGTTAACTTACAGAAGTAGTGCGTTTTTACTTCTTGAATCCTCAGTAGGGCCAGCCAGGTGGCATGGGGCTGACACCTGCCACAACGACCCAGGTTTGAGAGCTAACTCGAGTTGATCGGTGGGGTGAGAAGATCAAGCATCCGGAAGACAGCTCTGCTCTCCCAGGGCAGGGGGTGGCCAGCCGTTCCCACAATGCACACAACACCTAGCAAAGGCTGAGTGTGGGGGCAGCTGGGAAGCCCAGTTTGGGGGGAAGGGGAGTCAGCATGATGCAGCGTGTCATTGCTTGCCGATGGAATAGAGAAAAACAAAGAAAAAGAACGCCCTGCTCTGCAGGATGAAAGTCGGCCTCTCTGCAGGCTTGGCACCACTGAAGAGGCACCCAAACAGGATCCTGCCTTTTTTGGGGGTGGGGGCACAAGGGCAAGTCCCCCATGCCACAAGGGGCAAGTCATGGGGCACTGAGGCAGATCTTGGGGATGGTGAGTGACCATCTGGGGCAGGCTGCCAAGATGGGGCGGTAGAACAGAAGGCATAAACCTAATTGGGGCGTTCTGAAATTTTTCCATTTCCTTTTCACTAATTGAAGCATTTTCTGTATGAACTGGCCTGTCAGTGAAGTGGTAGGGCAGCTTCACGCGATGCTAACACCAGAGTTTAGGAACTGGCGCAGGTCATTGAGGGGAGGAAGATAGAGTATCCCAGAGGATACTTTCTTCTTCTGGGAAGGGAGGGAGGGAGAGTGGATGCTTCTGCTAGCACACTGCCACCTGGGTGACCTCAGGTGGTGGTACAATGGCAGCATAGTGGGGAGGAGGCGAGTTAGCTGGGCTCCCCTTGGAACATGCCATGTGTGTACCAGCTGGGAGCCCTTAAGACGCTGATGTCTCAGGAGATGGGTCCACAGTAACTGGAAACTGAAGCCTGCCTCAAGCGGGATGATCTTGGGTGTGCTTAGACCCCGAACACTGTCTTCTGGATGCAGAAACCCAGAAACTCTTATCTCCATGACCTGGAGGAAGTGGAAGGTTGCATATGTAATGGCTGGACCCTGCCTGGGAGGGGGCTGGGGGCTAAGCCTGTGGCTTGTAATCTGCTTCAAATGACAGGGATGATGTGGGTGGGGCTGAGCCTGAGAGGGGAACCATGACACAAGGACGACAAACAATACATTTAAAAAAAATATATAAAATTCTACTGGACAGTACTTGGTGTGATGTGTGGAACAGTACTCTACCTGGAAGCTGACATGGCTAGTTCTTTTCCTCCCTGTACATCCTCAGCTTTGTGATTTTACTGACTATGATATTGTATCTGACGAATATAAACCACTCATCTGCAGCAGGATTGGTCCCTTGTGATGTCACAACAAGCGAGGTCACAGTGCTGATGAGATATGAAGGGGAGTAGAACTAGATGTGTGAGTTTCCAGGTGGACATAGAAACATAAACAGTGTTGTCAGAAAAAGACCTTTGGTCCACCCAGTCTGCCCTGTTTTAATCTATCCCTCCCCGAGACCTGTCATCCCCATTATTCAGGTAAAGTAAATGCTCTTTGCATCACACCTGTTGCATAGAACATAACACCAGAGTGTGAAGGACAAACTGATTCACACACCCAAGTAGGTACTATGACATCGTAGAACAGAAAAACGAAGCTCGAGTGTTGTAGCGATGTCACAGTACCTACGAGGCATGTGAATCAGTGAATTTCTTCACAGTTTGGTGTTTTTTTTTTTTAAATTTAAGTTTATTGACAACCATTGGGTACAGTTATTGCAAATAAACCAGACAATGCCAGGTATATTTTACATAAGTGGGATATATCAAATTTGATACATATTAAAATTCCTTCTCTTTTAACATCTCTAAAAGAGGTTTAGTTCAGGCCAGTACATTTCTGAATCCAAGACATTAAAAACATTGATGGATCACACAAGTGTATTATGCTTTATTTTAAGCCTATTGGTCCATACTCCAACAGGAGTACTCAGCTGCGGTCTAGGAGTCCATCTTACTCAGCCCAAGTTAATTTAGGATGGGGATAGGACTTCAGGGAGTGGGTTAGAACTCAAGGCAACCACTGTTTCACGCCAAATCTCCCATCTTGTCCACCTCCGGACAAATGTTGCTGTCTTATTGTTTATCGTATAGGTTATTTCTTCCATGTCTGCAGTTTCTTGAACCAATTGTATCCATGTGGCTATTACAGGGCAATTATTTTGCAGCCATAGCCTAGTAATGTTTTTATGTGCTGCCACAAGGAGGATGGACCAAAGGTATACATTATCAGCTCCAGTTAACTTTTGGGGTAGTTCCCCAGTACAAGACAGGGCCAGTCCAGGAGGGCATCTAAGCTAAATATTTCCACCAGAGCCTTAGAAATATCTCCCCAATAAGGTCTGAGTCGAGGACACAACCAGAAGATATGTAAGTAGTTTGCCCTAAACTCCCCACGCATTCTCCAGCATGAGGAATCCCTCCTACTCAGTGAGAGGGGAGAGAGGAAGTAACGTATCTTCACCTTCCAGCTGTACTCCTGCCAGAGGGGAGAGCAAGTGGTATTAGCAGACAACTTAAATATTGAGTCCCAGTTAATCTGTTGTAAATCGCCACCCCCTCCCTCTCTCCATCTGCATTTGACCCTATTAAGATGGTCCCCCTCTTAGAACCATAAGAGCTTTATAGAGTATGGAGATAAGGCCTGAAGTTTTCTGGGCAGTTAAAATTGCGTAGAGGCTTTCCACCAGAGGAGTTGTTCTGCTAGGTTGGGGGTCCACCCTGTTACAGGTGCTTATGTAGTCCCTGACCTGCAAATACCGATAGTGGTCCAATTTCCGGAGATCGAAGTCATTCATAAGAGTGGCAAAGTCCAACACTTGATTTCCTACCATATAATGCCTGATGTAAATCAAGCCCTTCCTCTCCCAAGCTCTAAATGTATGGTCCAAAAGGAATGGGGCAAAGGATGTGTCCCAGGAGGGCCTATACAGTGGCCAGAGTGATGTTCTTATTTTATATTTCTGCCAGGCTCTATGCGTAGCCCTTATAGTGTCCCTTACTGACATAAGGGAGGGAGGGGGATAGTCCTTATCAATTTTAATTTGTATAGCACGGGCACTCAATGGAGGACCATGTTCGTCTTCCTCCGACCTCTCCATTTCCTTCCAGTTGGCCACATAGGTAGAGGTGGACCATTGCAATGCCCTCTTGATTTGCGTAGCAAGATAATAATCTTCAAGGTCGGGAAGGGCTCTACGCCCCCCCCAGCCTTACTCAGACTCAAAGTACGGGCATTCACTCTAGGGCTTTTGTTGTTCCAAATGAATTTTATGATTATCCTCTGCCAATCCTGAAAACACTTTTTGGGAATGAATATTGGTAAACATTGGAATAGGTATAAGTACCTTGGGAGGACATTCATAGTGATGGTGTGTATTCTTGAGTATAACAGGAGATTTACAAGAGCCCATTTATCTAGGTCTTTTTTTATCTGACTGACAAGTGGGACATAATTAGCTTTAAAAAAGTGGGTGTTATGTCTGGTCAGCCAGGCACCTAGGTATCTAATTTTGTCAGCTGTCCAAGTCAGAGGGAGAAATTCTGTAATCTTATGGGAAGGCGTGTAATAAAAGGATAACACCTCGGTTTTAGTCTTATTCAGGGTGTATCCTGAGTGTCTACCAAATTCAGACAAGGTCGACCAAACCTGCGGGATTGAGGTCTCTGGCTGTGAGATACACAATAATACATCATCTGCATATAGGGATATTTTCCGTTGTTGACCACCCACGCTTATCCCATGAGCCATCTGATTGGCACGTATTGCCTCAGCTAATGGCTCTATATATCGAGCAAATAATAAGGGAGACAGGGGGCACCCCTGTCTAGTACCTCTACCTAAAGTGAATCTCCTAGAAATTCCTCCGTTTACCCTAACATATGCCTGTGGGCCAGTATAGAGGGCATTAACACTGTCATTGAATATTTGAGGGAACCCCATCCGTTCTAGGACTAGGAATAGGAAGCCAAGAGACCTTTTCGGCATCCAAACTCATAAGGCAGGCAGGGAGTCGTGTACGGTGAATGACATCGATTACATTAATCGCTGACCTGACAGCCTGTCTGCCAGGAACAAAGCCTGATTGGTCTAGGTTAATAAGGCCTGGGAGTATGGAGTTCAGCCTGGCTGCCAGTATGGCAGTAAAGATCTTGTAATCGGAGTTTGAGTGAAATTGGTCTATATGATTCACACCGGGTGGGATCTTTATTTTCTTTAGGTATGACCAAATTATGGCATATTGCTGGGGGTGGAACGGGCTCGCTTCCTGCCACACTCGTGAAAACACTTCAGCTAGCAAGGGGGCAATTTCAGGAGCGAAAGTTTTGTAAAATTCTGCTCTGTAACTGTCTGGGCCGGGGCATTTCCCTTCCTTAAGGTCCTTTATAACATTCAAGATTTCTCCTTGCGTGATTGGTTTAATTAAGGCCTGGCTCTCTTATTGGGTAAGCATGAGAAGTGATAAATTCTTAAGGTATTCTCTACTGGCCTGGGAGGGGGCTGGGTCCTGGGGGGTATAGAGCTTAGCATAATAAGAGACAAAGGCCTCAGTGATTTGTTCAGGTTTAGTAATTAAATGGCCCGTTTTAGGGCAAGTGATTTTGGTTATGGTAGCTCTAGCCTTGAATTGTCGTAGACGTGCTGCGAGAAGTCTGGTAGCCCCGGGGCCCCCCTCATAATATTTTTGCTTGCGAAAAAACGAGATTTTTCTCTGTTTCTTCCCTCTGTAATTTTTGAATTTGGGTCTTTAATGATTCAAGTTCTGAGTCCCTTTCTCTTTCCCACCTTGTTTTCAGTAGAGACTCTAACTCTGTTAGCCTTACTAGGAGATTCTGTTGTTTCTGTGAGTGCTCTTTTTTCTTTTGGGCAGATATACGTATAAACTGTCCCCTAACTGTTGCCTTCATTGTGTCCCATATTATTTGTGGGGTCATCCGCGGGGTCGAGTTTTCTCTTATTGTGTTCGTAATATGTTGTTTAATTTTGTTTATGACCTCTTTATCTCTAAGTAGAGATGTATTAAGTCTCCAATGGGTTGTTTTTTTAGGAATCAACAAGGCAACTTCCAGGAATATTGGGTTATGGTCTGATATGGGGGATGTGCCCACCCACATGGAAGGGAGGGTTGAAATATTCTCTCTGAAAGTAAAAAAATGTGTCAAGTCTGGAAGACACCCTGAATTTAGGTGACTAGCACGTGTACTCCCTCGTTCTGGGATACCTTTCCCTCCACACATCCACCAGTCCCACTCGATTACGGGCCTGCCTAATTGTTTTTACTCTACGACGGTCCGAATTCTGTACCTTCGAGGTAGTATCCAGGTTCCTATCCCAAATTAAATTCCAGTCCCCCATGATCAGAAGGCCTCTAGATCTTTCGCCACCAATTGGTTAAGAGAGGTAAAAAAGGTTGTAGGAGTACTGGGGGGGCGGGGGCATACACACTAATCAATGTCACTGGGGTGTCTTGCACTTTGCCTATCACCATAATGTATCTGGCTCCGGGATCTGATACAGTTTCTTTGTGTTCGAAAGGGAAGGATGCTGATAGCAAAATGGCTACCCCTCTTTTGCGTCCTGCATTCAAAGACGGGGAATATAGATGTGGATAGTATTTAGTTCTCAGCTTTAAGGTCTCTGCAGGTGAAAGATGAGTCTCCTGCAAGAGATTTATCTCACAGTTTTGCTTAATAATATATTTCTGTATTTGTTTTCTCTTTCCTGGGTTAGAACAGCCATTCACATTATGGGAAAGCACCTTTACATTGTGGCTAATCATTTGTATTTTTCATGAAAGATCTTCTCACTGGCAAAAGAAGGAACATTATACAGCAATTTGCCTGGCATTGTCACTTTCTCTCTAGCAGCTAAGTACCCAGTTAACTTAATCAACAACAGCAACTTCATCAACTTAGAACTTTTAAACAGTGAATCAAATTTCTGACTATGGGTCAGGTTTGTGTGCTCAGGGCAGTCCTCAAGTGAGGGCCTAGGCTTAATAATGAATAGGGGCAATGAGTCATATATGACACACTTTTCCCTGTTAAAGATGGGTTGACTTCCATGGGGGGGCTGGTGATGAACTCCCAGCCATAGGGCCGCTATAAACGCGACTATTTGGAAGGAGCACCACGGTGTTAGCGTGCTACCTTCCTGTTCCAGGGGAAACACCCCTATAGGGAACGCCCTAAGGTTTGCAGGACACATGGTCTGGCCCTGTTCCTCTCACCTCCTAGATCCTTGCAGATCTGCACAAAACTTATGAAGGCATCCATTTAGGTAATTCTAATAAGTTCTTTTAGAATTCTTTCCTCTGATGCACATAAATCAATTACAAATATTTAACTTGAAGTAACAAGTCTAGATTGATTCTGACTCTAACTGTACCATGCCGGAGCAGAATTCTCCGCGCGGCTCAGAGAGTTAACTGGGTTTGAGTAGTCTTTTAAGTACATCAATCAAAGTTCAGGTCTGCGGTTCGAGCAGTTAACATTTCCATCTCAGTTCAGGAGACCCCCCCCCCGCTCCCGAACCCCATCGGGTAGTTCTCCATGGGACCAAAAAGAAAACAGTTCAATGATCTACACCAGTTCCCCACAATCAGGGCCACACAGCCAGGTAGATCACGAACACGTGCTCCGGGGCCTCTGGGCAAATTCAGGTTATAAAAGGCTATTCCAACTTGCACCAGAAAATCAATGAGTCTGTTACCTTGTCGTCATTGGAGCCATAAGATCAGGTTACGTCAAAAGAAATCCAAAAGGAAAAAATGCTGACTCTTTGGAGAGATTCGGGGGGGAGGGGGGAGCGAATAACTTTTCAGCAGCCAGTGTTCGGATGCTGGTAAGTGGGGGAGGGCTATTTGGTCCCGAGGCTTACAATCAATAAAGGCCAGAAATGGAGACAGGCACGGGTTCCTCCCATCAGGATGTCTCATGTGTCCACAGTGGGCTCATCCGTTGCAGGATCCTGGTTTTCCATCTGAAGGTGTGCAGCTTTCTTGTTCAGGTTCGCTGGGTCTCCCAGTTGCCTTATAAGGGAGGATACATCAGCTCGTAGATGTGTAGGCATATTTCCCTGCAGTGTATTTCTTTGAGAGATTCCCTTTTGAGCCACGGTCCAAGTTGAAGCAAGTAAGTCTCTTTCTAATTTCTCCTTTGTCAGGGGCGGTACCGCTATTCCAAGCGTTTCCAGAAAGGGAGCTGCAGCTAACAAATCTTGAAATGTCTTTGAATCCTTATCCATGATAATCTTGAGCCGGGCAGGATATAGGATCTGTGCCTTAATATCATGAGTACGAAGCTGCCTCATAATCGGCCATAGTGACTTTCTGGCATCTTGGACGGCCGTAGTGTGGTCGTTGTCTAGGCTAATTTGGTGACCTTCATATAGCAATGTCCCTTGTTTCCATGCAATTTTAAGTATCTCCTCTTTCACTTGGTAGGTTGTGAATCTTGCCACAATGAATCGGGGTCTCGCGTCTGGGTTTTTAGGGCGAGGGGCTAATGATCTGTGGGCCCGATCCATCGCGAGGTCCAGGTCCTGCGGAAGAGATAAGTTTGCCTGAGGACTTTTTGAAGAAATGCAATAACGCTTTGATGTTTTTCCTCCATGCCTTCGGGGATCCCGTACACTCTAATGTTGTGCCTCCTTCCTCTGGCCTCCAAATCGCCTAATTTGTGGGTGAGCTCACAGTCTCTTGCCAGCAGGTAGAGAAGGAGTCTGTCGTGTCGATCCGATTGCTCGGTCACTTGGTTCAGACATAATTCAAGCTGCTCCGTTTTGTGATCTACCTTATTTAGGGTCTGATCTGAATTCAGTCAGGGTCTGATCTGTTTTTGCTACTGTGCGCGCCGTTTGCATTATTATTGCAGTGAGGTTTGTTGGCAGCGCTTCAGTAGCAGCCTCCGTGGATTGCAGGCCGTCCATCAAGTCTCTCTCCTGCGGGTCACATTGTGGCTCTCCCTGCATCATTTCTTTTAATTTTTGTATCGGCGTTGAGAGGGGTTTGCCCGCTCTGTTTCTCTTCGGTTTCAGTGGAGAAGACATGCTTCAGGTTTAGTGATGTGGATGGATTTGATTCCAGAGGGAGACGGAGCCGAGAGATGTTTGTTTGTTTCATTTTTTTTTTTAATGAAATATTTTGGATAACATGGTTTTGAACTTACCCCAGTAGCTGCTTTACTGATTGCCCCCCCCCCCCAGTTGTCACCCAACGGTCAGCTGCCAAGCCACTGGCGATCTCAACTGGCTGCTCCTGTTAGCAGCACTGATTTGGGTCCATTTGCCCCCACCCCACCCCCACCTGTGCTGCATCACCTCACAGCTGGCCCGGTAACTCTGTGGTCTGGTCAAAGCAACTCTGTAAAGGAATGTCTTTTTTTTTTTGATTAAATGAAATCAACCATTCATTAACATGCCCCAAGTGATTCCCGCTCACAGCTGTGCTTGACAATGTTCTTCACATTCAGAGTTGTTCTCATCTGTTCTACATTAAGAACTTAAAAAAAAAAATTATACAAACATTTTAACCATATATTATCTTCTTTTTTTTTTTTGTATTATGTTTTTTTTTTTTTCCCCCTCTATGTGCTGCCGCTCTCAGCCACTCCTTCAGGCTGTGCCAAGGCTACATCCAATCCATCCTGTTCCCGGGCCCTGTTCCTCACATTGCAGACATCTCCAGGGTAACCCAGACGTTACCCTTCGCTGGGCAGGCCCCCCTTCGAGGGGAGAGGCATCTGAGACAGGCAAGCGCAATACTTGGCCCTTGGGTACTTCTGAGGGACAGATGGCTCCGGGACATTGACGGCATCGGACTGCCGGGCGCCATCATCCGGTTGAGTATGGAGCTCTTTTCCGTTTTCTGGTGATGTTCCCTCCTTTGCGCTGTGTCTGCATTACCCCCGGTCTCCACCGGAGGTCACTGAAGAGCAACGCACTCCCACAGCCCACCCCAGGAGTGGAGAGCAGTCTTAGACATGCTCAATCCTCTCCTTCCCCTGCTGGCTGCTGGCACCTCGAGTCCCTTCCCGAACCCAGGTCGCTGGCGTGGTTCGAGGTGAGGCACCAGTGCCTCAGCCCTATGACGCCAGCACCTCAGTCCTCTGTGCCATCGGGCCGGCATATATATTATCTTCTAACGAGCAAATGAAAAAAGAAAACATCAGAAATAAAAAGTAACAACTGGCTGTATTGTGCACTGCTCACTTGCATGCTTCTGAGCTTGCACAGGTTTAAGGTTGGAATCCTACAGGGATTGGGGTGAACAAGGTCGACCTCTGACCCAGACAGGAAGAAAGACACCTCATAAGTTCTGCACTTGTGACATGGTCCATCTCCCAAAGTTGGATCTACTTTCCATGGCAGATGAGGACCCTGCCACACCTGCCCTGGGGAGTAGGCTATGGGGACACTGGGTATATGGTGCAAGTCCATGAGAACTCTGCAAGGAAGAGAACGTGGGTGGGTGCCCTTTGTATAAAGTAGACCAAATGTTCCTATTGGGGGCTGGTTGAATGGTTGACTTCAGTGTAGTGAAAAAAAGTTTCTGGAGACCAGCCACTCAGTTCATCATAAGAAATGTAGTTTTATTTTGATATTTTCTTAGAACACCATGATCCCCTTACGCCCAACGTTTCACCCAACACCGGGCTTCCTCAGGGGCTTAGGATCTTGTGTTCCTAAATAGATTCTTTCATTATTGACTTTAGAACAACTAGGATTCAGTTTCCTGTTTGTTTCTAGCTTCAGATTATAACTTTTTATCTGAAACAAGTTACAACCACTTGGAATTCTCACCAAAATATTATCTGCTCACTATCAAACATAGGGAATACAGTTGTTTTTAGTAACCGTAACGGGGCTGGGATTCGTCCCAGGTGCTTTTACTAGCAAAGCTCTAAGGTAGACCAGCTAACTGGAGGATAGTACAGAAACTGTGAGTGTAGCTCACCTGGTTTGTAATAAACCACTTCAGCCTTACAGTGGGTGCTTGGGACCAGGTCAGTCAGGAGTCTGTTCAAGGGATGCAAAGCATCACTGTACCGTCACTCCAGGCACTTGGCATAAACAGTGAAAGCATACACAGCAGCAGAGTATCTTACCTGGTAGCCAAAGTATATTTATTGTTGCTGTGCCACATTTCGAACAACATCCAGAAAGTGCATGTATAGAACAGACCCAATTATTTCAGAGGCTTACCTTTATTCAGTTGCTTTGGTTGAACTGCTGCTAATACAGATGCCCAGAGGGAGCAAATGGACAGGTCGTCAGTTTGTCAGAACTGCACTCCCCCCATAAGGTTAGTTCATCATTGCCGGGGTCAGTAGTAGTGAGGGAAGCCTCAGCACACCTACGCTAGGCCCTTCCTTCCTGCTATGAACAGTACACATTTCACTGGCCTGGAGTGCAAAAGACCAGAGGTCTTCTGAACATAGGTCTGACATCCCCAGTGCAGTGCGGTGTAATGTATTTCCACAAAGCGTGCTGGACTAATTTAAAAAATGTTTTTGCATTGTTTCTCATCAGTATTCTGTTGTCTCTCCCTTCTTACCTCTCGATTCCCTTCCCCGAACATGCTTAGCAGCACCTTCTGATGTAGATGGAGTAAAGACAATACCAAAAACTCCCAAATAATTTAAGTATGGACATTAGTCACACAGAACTAGAGGCACCAGCTTGGCATGTAAACAAACAAGATGGCAGTGCCAGCTCTGTAGGAATGCATGTAAAAGCCGGCCCGGTGGCACTGAGGGTTGAGGCGCTGGGTGCCACACCTAGCGCCATGCTGGCGACCTGGGTTTGGGTAACGGGAACGAGCCCGGGTCGGGGGGGCTGGGAGATGGATTGAGCAGCTGTAAGGCAGCTCCCCCATCCTGGGTGGGGACAAGCCACACCTGCTGCAAGGCTGCCCCTGGATGAAGGCCTGGAGGTAGTGCAGTCGGGAATGATTAAAGTAGGGAGGGTGCTGCGGTTTGCTGCATGTGCGTGCCTCCACATGTGCACGGGCAACCATGGGGCTGTAGAAGAAAATTAGGTAAAAAAATGGAGCCGACAGGCTCTGAGGACGGCCCCAAGTAGCACCCACGCTGGCCCCCTCAGTCCAGATGTTGGTATCCTGGGGAAGGGAAAGTGATGGCCTTCACCCTTGGCCCTGCCACTGGGGGGGGGCAACAACCCATTGGGGATTGCCAGGAGGACTGGGCGCGGGAACACAGAGGTCCTGAGACTGAGCCCCTCCGAGGGAGGGGGGCATAGCTGCCTGACAGCTCCACCATGCTTCCCTCATCGCCAAAGTAGGTGGGAGGTGGTGATGGGGGGATCAAACAGCTAGATTAAAAAAAAAAAAAAGGAATGCATGTAAAACACTTGTACATGGTGAAGCTCCTGATTGTAAAGCTGGAGACTATGAAACTGGATATAGGAGACCGACTCTTCCCCCATATAGATGAACTGATTTTCTATAGTCTGCTGGGACTTTGCTTAAATATACCTGATGTCTAGATGCCCTATTGGAATGTAACCCCGCCGCCCCCCACATCTAGGGGTATGCTGGTGAATATCCTGGGGAGGCGGGCACTACACAGCAAAAAGAGTTCACATAACCTGGTGGGCCTGGCTTACGAGACCTGATGAAAACTGAGATACCCCATTCTTCAAGATGCTAAGCTGGACTACAGGAGATGGAAAACGCTGACCTTACCTGTGTCAGTTTTCGCCATTCATCACTGTTGGGTGTCTGCCGGAGACGGGCACCCCACGGGAGACTTTTTCTTTTTTTGGAGGAGGAGGGGCTGGCACCGCCCATAAGGTCGACTCATTGCATGGCGCTTGCAGGTTGGCCAGAAACGGCCGTTGGGTCCTACTCCACCTCTGTTCTGCTTCTCCTGCCATTGAGACAGCACCCCTGCTCAAGACTACTCTGCACGGCGTAGTTTTAGTCGATGCCTCAAAGCCTTCGACACCGTTCCCTTCTCCTTCGACTCTGCCTTGGTTCTGCTACCTGCTCGACACTGTTCCAGATCCCGGTAAGATCTTTCCTTTTTTCTGTGGCGTCGAATCTTTGATTGTTTTGCTTTAAGTTACAGTACTGTCATGTCTGGTCATCGGGACAAAAAGCGATCTAAGAAAACAGGTCGGCGTCCCTGCGGCCAGCAGATCTCCGTTACCGACCGGCATGACGTTTGCCTTTCCTGCCTTGGACCGCACCATGACATGGATTCCTGCAATGCCTGCTTCTTGATGGAACGCTGAGTTCTGGAACACCACGCGTTGAAAGTCAGCAGGGCTCCACCGACTTTTGGGGGGCATCATTGCTCGCGTCGGTCCATGTGCAGGACACTTTGTCCTCCCTCCGGGTCCCTTCCCGGGACTATATGGTCCGGTGAAGAGGGGGCTTCCTCTTCATTCCTTGCCGTAGAAGAGGTTCCTACTGCGGTGCTGGAGGGCCAGTCAAGCTCCGTTCGGGGCCAAGCCAGGAGCACCGCTCTGGCAGTCACCTCCTCGGAGGTGCAGGCTCCCATGTCTGGGCCCACTGCTGGGGCATTCCTTGGCGCTGTGGCGCTGCCCGGATCCTGGAGCCGCTTCGCGTCCTCCGGTGATCAGGGCAGCGCTGCAAAGGGTGCTGGGCCGGTGCCGTGACTGGGCGAACCCTCAGGGCTGGAGCCCTTCTTTTTCATCTCCTCCTTGGAGGCAGATGATTCTGAAGTGGATCTGGACTGGAGGCCTGATTCTTTGGAATTGGAGGGTTCCCCACGGCCTTGCACCTCCCCATGTGCCCCCTTCCGCAGCACAGGTGACTGTGACCCGTGCTGACTTTCAAGGCGATGGTGGCTTGGGTGGTCAGCTGTGGACCAGCGGTCCCACTGCTGCAAGGGGTGGCGATTGGGTTTCTGAGTGAGGGGTTGGCTGCCGTCCTCAGTGCCATCCTCCTCTTAGAATCAATATCGACCCCCCTTTCTGTGCCCCTGGGTCATCTGAGGTCAGGGGCTTGGCACAGGGGTTGAGGAAGAGAGCTTCCTTGGAGTCCACAAGGTTGAGGAAACGGAGTGATGGACCTCTGCACACTTCTGTGGCCCTCCAGGGTCAGGGTAGGAGCCGTAGTGCTGAGCCTTTTCTCCTCCCCATGTCTTCTCCTAAGGAGGTCTCTTTGGCTGGGTCTGGAGTCCGCCCTTCTGGATCCATGCAGCCCCAGTCCCCCTCATAGGATAGCTCACCCTACAGGGTTAAGTTCCCACCGTTTTAATTTTCAGGACAGGATGGTGAATCTACAGACCTGTGGATCTTACTTCAAGAGGGCTCTTGCAGTAGATAATTACATATAGGAATGAAGCCGGCAGGCGTCAGGACCCCATGGAAAAATTTCTAGCAGTCTCTGGTGCCCGCCTTTCAGTTCTTTCCCGGCGTTGGCTTATGAAAGTGCCTCGCGGTTAAGTTCCTACTGCTTCGTCAGTCTGTCTGTTAATTTTACTGAATTTTTTCATGTCGTTCTTCAGTATTTCTTCCAGATTGTCGTGTATGTCGTCCCCTATTCCCTCTGGCTCATGTAAAAACAAGTGCGACTCATGCAGTGCCCAGCTCCCGTATAAGGACGGTCATTCTCAGTGCCTCTTCTATCTAGGCCCGGATCACCCCATGGAGAAGTGCCAGCACTGACAACAGTTCAACGCCGCCACCCGCAAACAGAGGCAGCAGTCCCTGGAGGCCCACATTTAAAAAGATGATGTCCTCTGTGGAAAAGGAGCTGAAGAAGCTCAAGCAGGCCTCAACTTCCCTTGAGGGTCACCATAAGAAGCAGCACCGGGACCGGGACTCTACTTCCACGGCCACCGCGACTCCGACTGGAGTTGCCGTGCTCCCGTCTTGGAGGTATCTAAGGCGGCGTTGTCCGCCCCTCGGGAGCCTCCGGGACAAAGGGGGCTACCGCTTCCGAGAGGGCTGCCACCGTGTGGCCCTCTGGATAGAGTGGGTCCTGTAAGCCGGACGCCGGTGTGACTGATGTCTGCCTGGACAGGGCCAGTAAGACACTTGCCCCTTCGGGGGAGCCCGCGGCCCCAAAGACACCCGCCAAGGCCACCCCTTCCACGCGTCCTTCGTCTGATGCTGGCTCCTCCGATGTCCGCCCGGATCCTGCCGGTAAGGTGAGTGTTGGCTCCGATGCTTGCACAGCGTTAGAGACGACGCTGGACCCTGTTGACCGGTCCGCCGTCCCTGGCTCCCCGCTTACAACTGAGGCTCCAGCGTCTCCCGTGCTGGACCCCGGAGATTTCAGTCCTCCTTCCCTGGGTGACACAGAGGACGCCGGTACGCTCCTGTCAGGTCTCCCTCCCTTAGGGCCGGATCCCCTGATGCTGGACCCTCGGACACCAGTCTACCTGATGCCGGGCAACATCCCGTTACTGGATGCCGTCCCAACACTAGACCTGATGCCCACGGGATCACCTGTTCCTGGCCCGCCTGCAGGGCCTCTTCCAGGGCCTTCTGCTCCGGCAGAGCCCCTGGTTCCCGGGTAGCCGATGCCGTCCTACCCGGGACCGCAGTATCCTGCGCCACAGTACCAAACGCCGGCTTACCCGATGCTGCAGTATCGAACGCCGGGCTTCCTGCCGTTGGGCTATGGATACTCACCCTACAGATACCCTCAGTATCCGTATCCCCCCTCCTCCTCCACCACCCCCGCCCCCAGCCACGGTGGACTTGAAGGAGACTCTGGCTGCCTGGTGGACTGAGGCCAAGGCTCAGCTCACCAGGGAGGTGGAAAGCCATCTGCCAATGCCGGTCCTGGTACCGGATCCCCGTCACCGGAGACTCCCTTCCCCCACCCGACACCAGAGGTGAGTCCTCCGGTGCCAGGGCCGGGGAAGATACGCTTCCCTGAGAGTTGTCCAAGGGGTCCGTTACTCCCCTGCGCTGGGAGGGGTCTTCATCCTCTTCGCTGGTGACCTCAGACTTGGATACCGAGGGGTGCTCTGACCCTGACGAGCCACACACTCCAGACCATCCCAGGCCCAGGACTCCTCAGAAGTCTCCTCCGGAAGATCCTTCCTTTCTGGAGTTGCTGAGGAGAATCCAGGAAGTACACCAGTGGCAATCTCTGGAGCCAGATCCACAGCGGAAGAAGCTCGCTACCCATCTGGATCTGCCCAAAACTGTTCCGACATCGATTCCACCTTGGATAGAGCCTCACGCCGACCTTGTTTCCACCATTTGGAAACAACCGTCCATGCTAGCCCACCTTTCGAGGATGGCGGATATACCAGGCTCCTGAAGGTGTGGATTCCTTGAACACATACCCGAAGGTCGACTCGGTCGTGATTAGCACCGCTCACAGCCCGTCGGCAAACCCAGAACACCTCAGCTCATCTCTGCCTGACAAGGTATCCCGTCTTCTGGACCAATACGGGAAGAAGGTATATGCTTCTTCCATTCTGGGGGTCAGGGCCCTGAACTATGTTGCACATATGGGGGACAACCAGAAGACTATCCTGCGTCAGGTGGAATACAAATTGGACTCCCTTCCTGAGTCTCAGACCAAGCAGGAAGTGACTGGTCTCGTCTGTTCTGCTTGTTTGGCCAGTCACCACATGCTCCATGCCACGTACGATGCAGTGGACACAGCTGGTCGGAGCTCGGCTTTCGCCATAGGTCTTCGGCGTCATGCCTGGCTCTGGGTGTCAGGATTGGTCCCAGAGGTACAATCTGCTATCCAGGATGCGCCCTTCAGGGGTTCTGTGCTGTTCGGTGGAGATGTCAAAGACATCATCACCGACCTGCGAGAGAAGGGCACTGCACTTAAGTCTGTTGACTCTTTGTACAGGCCCTCTCAGGGACAACATCGCCCTTTTCACAGATGTTCTCGGCCTAAAGTGAAACCTCAGGGCAAGTGGGCCAACAAGCATCTGGCCCCTCCGGCTGCCAAGTCCCCGCCCAAAAAAGCGGTGGGAGCTTCAGCCGTGACGTTGCCTCACACCTCCTGACTCCTTTCCTCTCCCACAGCCTCTGGGTCTCCCAGAGGAACCAGTAGGAGGGAGGGTCTCCTTCCATCTACCAGTTTGGGAGAGGATTACATCAGATGCTTGGGTGCTCCAACTGATAGCAGCAGGTCACTCAATTGAGTTTCTCCGGAAACCACCAAGAAAACCACCCCCCAGGTCATCTTACTCCCTGGAACATCTTCCTCTGGTCCTAGAAGAAATTTCCTCCCTTCTCTTGAAGGCAGCGATAGAGCCTGTCCCGCCCCACCTATGGGGAACACATTGCTATTCCCATTTCTTCCTAGTTCTAAAGAAAACTGGAGACGTGAGGCTTATTTTAGACCTCAGCTCCCTGAACATGTTCGTGGAGTACAAGCATTTCAGAATGCTCTCTGTGCGGGGCCTTCTACCGCTCCTCCGGCAGGGACAGTGGCTGTGTGCGCTGGATATGCAGGATGCCTACCTGCATATCCCCATCCGCCCTTCCCACCGCAAATTCCTTCGTTTTTTGTTCCAGGGAGACCACTACCAATTCAGGGCCCTCTCATTTGGTCTTTTCTCGGCTCCCTGAGTGTTCACCAAATGTCTGTTGGTGGTGGAGGCCCACCTGAGTACCCAGGGGGTGCAGGTATTCCCATACCTGGATGATTGGCTCCTGGTAGCCCCCTCCAGGGAGGAACTTCTGCAGTCCCTCTCCCTTACCATGCAGGTCTTCACTAGTCTGGGTATTACCATCAACCAGGCCAAGTCCCATCTGGTCCCTTGCCAAAGGCTCCAGTTTATAGGGGTGACCCTGGACACGACCATCGGCATGGCCTTTCTGCCTCTGGACAGGGTGGATACCCTCCAGGCTCATGCAAGCCTGTTGTCCAGTCGCAGACGAGTCAGTGCCGGGTCAGTCCTTCGCCTACGCGGGCTCATGGCAGCTGGTATTCAGACAGTCCCGCGTGCTCGGCTCCATATGAGGATCTCTCGGTGGACGCTTCGGTCTCAGTGGGACCAGACACTAGACAGCCTAGACCAGGAAGTTCTGGTCTCCGATCCCATGGTCCAGGACTTGCAGTGGTGGATGGTGCGAGAGAACTTTTGCCGGGGGGTTTCCTTTCGCCTCGAACTCCCCTCCCAAACATAGACAACAGATGCCTCGGGAGTGGGCTGGGGGGCCCATCTAGGGTCTCACAGAACTCAGGGCTCCTGGTCCAGACTCGAGCAGACTCTTCATATAAATGTGCTCGAGCTGAGAGCCGTTCTGTATGTGCTCCAGGCTCTGAACTCTTATGTTCTTTCTGACCATCTAGACGGACAACATGTGCGTAGTCTGGTACATTAAAAAGCAGGGAGGAACACGTTCCTACCCTCTATGCAGGGAAGCAATGAGTTTGGAACTGGGCTGTTCAGCACAACCTTCATCTGATGGCAATTCATGTTCAGGGAGTCGAGAACACGCTGGCGGACCACCTCAGCTGGTCCTCAGCAACGGCCCCACGAATGGGAACTGGATCAAGGGTTGGCAGATGACATCTTCCGGCGTTGAGGAACCCCCCAGGTAGACCTGTTTGTGTCCCCTCAAAATGCAAAGCTTCCCACCTTCTGCTTGCTCCGGGGTGAGGCATTTTTTGGCGGAACGCTCTGTCTCTTGACTGGAAGGGCTGATCCGTCTATGCCTTCCCGCAGATTCCCTTGATTGCGAGGGTCTTGCATAAACTCTGCTTAGAAGGAGCTCAGATGATCCTCTTCGCTCCATTCTGGCCCAGGCAAGTTTAATTCTCTCTTCTACAGCAATTTTCAGAGGAACCTCCGCTTCCTCTTCCATAGCATATGCTGACCCAGGATCAGGGGACCCTGATTCATCCAGGCCTCAAATCTCTTCAATTGCATGCGTGGCTCCTACAAATGTACCCCAGGCCTGATTCGGGGTTTCTCCGCTCGTGGCCGATATTCTAGTGGAGGCCAGAAAGCCTTATACTAGATCCACCTACGCCATGAAATGGAAGCGGTTCTCGATTTGGGCCTCTTCCAAGGATTTCAAGCTGTTCTCTTGCCCTGTCTGGAGAATCCTGGACTACATGCATCATCTCTTTGACCTGGGTCTCAGTCATTCCTCCTTGAAGGTTCATATGGTGGCTATCTCGGCCTACCATGTCCCCTTTTTGGCAACAGAACTGTCGCACAGTTGGAAGTCTCTAAGACTTTCCTTTGAGGGGTTCTCCATTTCCGACCCCCTATCCACGTTCCGGCCCCTCCTTGGGATCCGAACTTTGTTCTTGAGAAACTTACCCTGCCTCCCTTTGAGCCAGCAGCCTCAGCAGACTTGAAGTTCCTCTCGTGGAAGACTGTCTTCCTAGTGGTCATTACTTCAGCTCGAAGGATTTCTGAGCTTTAGGCCTTGATGTGTAAACTCTCGTATTTGTTTTTTCACAAGGAACGAGTGGCTCTGCGCACTAATCCTAAGTTTCTCCCTAAGGTAGTGGCAGAACTTACGGTGAGTCAATCCATTGAGCTACCTGCCTTCTTTACGCAACACTCTAATCAAGGGGAGTACCTCTTGCATACTTTGGATGTTCACAGAATACCAAAATACTACATTACTCGGACTAAGGATCTCAGGAAATCTGATCAGCTTTTTGTCTCTTTTGCTCACAAAAGGGAAGGCAATGCTGTTTCTAAGCAATGTCTGTCGAAATGGTTGGCTTATTGTATCACTTTCTGTTACGACAAGTACAACAAGACTCTGACGGGTCAGGTCAGAGGTCACTCCACCAGAGGAGTAGCTGCCTCTGCAGCTTGTTTCAAGAATGTGTCGGTGGCAGACATCTGCACAGCCGCAGCTTGGACTTCTGTCCACACCTTTATGAAACACTACAGTTTGGACATTGCCTCTCACCGTAGAGCAGGCTTCGAGTTGGCTGTTTTGCAAGGTCTTCTTTCTTAAGACCCTTACAGTGGGAGGTTTATTTGTTGGTAGTTTTCTTCCTCCCAAGTGCTTTTCCTTGTTCCAGACTGCTTGGGACTCAGTCCTATATGTAATTGCCTACTGCAAGAGCCCTCTCGAAGTGAGATAGTACAGTTACGTAAGAACTTACAGTAACAGTAGATCTTCGAGAGAGGCTCTAGCAGTAGGTAATGCCTTCCTGCCCACCATCCCCCTTAGCTTTTTTAGCTCCTTTTCCAGGAAGGGAAATATCCGCTTTCTATCGTCTTGCCTCTTTGGCCCTTGGCGAGAAAGAACTGGAAGGCAGTATGGGGACCGCCCTTTATACTTGCATCACCTGGCGCGGTCCCTGACATGGGGCATTCCCCACTAGAGACTGCTAGCTGAGGGAATTTTCCGTAGTCCTGACGCCTGCCGCTTCAGTCCTCTGTATTTACCTACTGCAAGAGCCTCTCTAATATCTACTGTTATGGTAAGTTCTGCGTAACTGTACTTTTTCCGCTTATGCCAGGTTCTCCTGTGGATTCTGCTAGCCCTGGCAGAGACATGTCAATGCATTGGCCTTGTGGGTGGTGCCGATGGTGCCGGCCTCTCCTCCATAAAAAGAAAAAAAAAAAAAAGTCCCGCGGGGTGCCTGTCTTTGGCAGACACCCAACAGCGATGAATGGTGAAGATACACAGGAAGATCAGGAATTCCATTAGGTACGTAATTTTCATGGCTTGACCAGCCTGGGCTTGCCATCTTCGCCTCAGAGGCCTTTGTGGATAGTCTTCACCAGGCAGGCCTCTCGCCATCTTCCTCACTGATCTTGTGGTCCTTCTGTTGTACACCCTGGATACACACTTGGACTCTGGAGGCAGCATCTTGTTAACAGCAAAACAGTCCATTCCCATGAACAAATGAGGCAGCACTCCAGACTGCAGAAATGGGGGATCCCATTTAATAAACGGTTAATTCAGAACAGCAACAGTCACTCCATGGAAGAGAAAGCCACTTTAAGTTGCCCTGGACCATTAGTGTCACATCAGAAAATAATAGGTGCTTAGGATTGTGGAGGTCACATCTGAAGCTAGTTGGTGCTCAGGACTGAGAGGTTGCCTTAAAGCATAAAATCTAGATGGCTAGCTTTCATCTAGACAGCCAGCAGTCCAAACACAGGCAGCATAATTTGTGGCAGAGTCAGGCCTTCAACAGCAAGCAGCATTAGTTTCTCCTTGAACACAGAAACTGGGTAGTCTCTAGCTGGGGTATATGGAACCAAAGGGGCTGCCCCATTCCCCCGAACCTTCTAGGACCTCCTATTACCTGTCTACATAATTGGTGCCACCACCAAACAGTCTCTGGGACCAGGGGCTTTGCCCGGACCCCTGGATCCCCTCACCTTTCAGGTGCCTTTCACTTTTCCCTTTCATCTCCTCCCCTGGTGCCTAGTAGCTAACGATTTCTTCCACTGCTGTTTCCCGAGCAGCAAGTCCTCTTAGTTGGGTCCCACTCAGCAGTGGTCCACTGCTGACAGCCACAGCCCACCCCATGATGCAGGCTCCTCACAGGCTCCTCTCTGCTTTTCCACACTTGCAGCTTTTGGGTCCAGCTCCAACGATGCAGCTCCCAAATAGAATGCCCACCACCATGTCCTCTACCCGAATACTGCACTGCAAAAAACAAACCACGATCCTTATGGTCAAACAGGCAATCGCCCCCACTCCAACCTTTCTCTCTCTTTCTCCCCTCTGATTTCTCCTCGATTTCCTGTGGTGCTTCCCCTTTTATCTTTTCCCCAAAGGTCGCCAAAAGTAACACACCAAAACAGTGGTCCAATGTGGACCGATCTCATAGGCGCCAAAACTCCCAAGTGCCCCAAAAACCTAGGGGACCAGTAGTCCCAAAATAACTATATACATTGCCCCCCTGCATGGCGCCACCAGCGAAACTACCGCCTCTAAAATGGAACAACTGCTCCTTTACATTTTCCTCCTTGGTGCGCAGATAGCGGGCCGCCATAAAACTATTTACAAAAGTTACGATCCCTTTTCTGTGTGGCCCCAGCCCGATCAACCCCAAAAACCAGACCAGGACCTCAGAATGCTCCTAGAGGTGTGGAACACCACACCGGCACCCGGCCTGTCAACCAACAGACTGAGCACCAGCAATCCAGGCGGCCGAGACCGTAAAAGGGGAACACTGGTCCGATTCCCGCCCGGGACTCCTCACCGGCACTGTGGGGTGCACAGAGCCGTAGCCCCAAATAAGAAAGCCCATTTGGGGGACTTATGGGAATTAGAAGGCACTGTCCCTTCAGAAAATGAGAAGAAGGTGGCAGTGCTTTCTAATTCCGATCGGACATCTAGACATCGGGTAAATTCAATGACAGACTAAGCAGAGTGTAGAAACTGAATGTTCTGCTTTTGTACATACAGACGACCGTACTTAGCCCCTGGAGAAAAGAAGTGACAGGAAAACATCTGATCAGAAATTATAAAAGCTCTAACATGCATTGCAGGCTATTGCATCTCCTAGCTGTGATGTCAGCTGCAAGGGATTCTGGGATTTGTAGTAAAATGAGGTGTCGGTTTATAACAAAGCAAACTTTGTCTGATATAATGTACTGAACTACAGTGAACAGTAAGTAAACCAAAATGTTTTTGCCCACAAACTGCACGCTGGGCTTGTTCCCCTTTAAGCACTGATTCAAGGGATCGGTATTAGCTTACACTTCCTTATCCCCTCCCCTTTAAAGGCACATGTAACTTGCCTGTCAGGTATAAAATAAATTTGTTTAAGTTAGTAAAGTCATTCAGCTTTATTTCCCATTTCAGGATGGCATTGTTTCCCATATTTTCTACACTCTGTGTAAGTTCTTACCTTTAACTTATGGCGGGCTTCAGTTGCAGAGGGTGCTCCTTTTGAAGTGTGAAAGCTGATAAGGTGAATCTGATTGCCAGGGCACATGATTTTTGTGCACTTGAAATGCTTCTCTTGCCATAGGGTCTGCCACTTGTGCCCCCAAGCAGAGGCAGGTAACGGGATTATTCACATGCTGAAGTGCTTTCTTTTTGTTTTTTGTTGTTAACCGTGCCTTTTGTTCTGTCTGCAAAGTGTAGTATAGAATTAATTAACATAAGGCTCCCCTGAAAAAGCCTCCTATGAGACAATATGGTGTACTTTATGTTCCATTAAAACGTTATTACTTTTGTACTGAAATGGTGCGTGCGCTGCTTCTGTCCCTTAATTGTCCAAACCTTGTGCCTGGGTAGCAGCACCTTTGGGGGTACTGGTGTGCACTTCCTCCTTACTCGTAGTGGTGTAGCATATAGAGTGCACTCTTAGAGATCTGTCACCCTGCTGCTCGAGCCAGTGGGCATGCCAATGACCCGGGTTCGGTAGGGGACAGAGCTGGCTCAGACAGACAGTGGGGGCTGGAGTGGCACTGCTGCGCAGCAGCACTCCGCACCAGGATTGGGCAGGTGACAGGTTCAGCTGCTACAGTGACCCCTGCAGTTGGCTGGGGAGTCTTGCTCATCCATAGGGACATCACTGTGTGCACATGTGGCCTGTCGGTGGCATTGTGGGAGGGACTGCAGGAGAAAACCCTAGAAAATACGAGTCACCTGCCATCTAAATAATGGTCGCTGGCATGCTTGGGCACCACTGCTTGTGGATCATTGCAGGCTGGACAGCTGGGGGAGGTCACTGGCAAGAGACCAGAGGAGGACATGCCAGGGAGCAAAAAGCTTGACTGGGGGGGGATGATCTATTTTCACTTGATAAATACTACAAACATTTTTGTTGTGCTTACAAGTAACTGCTACAGTATGAGGCCGCCAGCAAACCCTAGATACCAGACACCAGCCCAAAAGCGCAGTCTCCTCTAGCGGTCCTCTGTGCGAAGGACCGCAGTGCAGATGGAATCAGTAGTGAAGAGTCTTTGCCTGGAGTCAGATGGTTACACTGCTTTCCTACCAAGTTAACCAGTCTTCCCACCAAAAGCCTCCCCTTAGACTGCTTCTGCGACTGCAAGTCTTGTACCACTCTTCATGCACGTGCTCTGCTGTGTTTGTTCTCCTGTGACTGCTGCCTCTCCCTGAACTGCTCCCATTTTAAATTTGCTTACCTGGCCAGTCTCTTTGTCAGTCTTTAAAAATGTCTAAAGCTCCTGTATCCTAGCTGCACCCTATCTGGGTATACACTAATTTCTATTTTACATTGCTTACTTTTTGTGAATCTCAGTACTTTGCCCATTAGCTAGCAGTATCCATTTAAGTAAAAGCTGTCCTGTGTGATTGGTGCACACAATTTGGGTTTAACCTATTTTCAGTGTTTGTACTGCAATTTTACATCGGACTTAACCCTTATCCTTCCTTTTCACTTTGGTTAGAAACCACAGGCTATCTAGGCAATCACTGTCATTGTTGCTATTTAGTTTCTATCTCTGTCAGTTTAATTTTATCTGTCTGACAGTTATGCAACCTGCCCCATTCCTTTGTCATCATACTTCTTTTCTACCCTTGTCTCAACTCACTCCCCCAATACCCCTCTCCGTACTCTCTCCCTCCTACGTCTGTCTGCTTTTCTCCCTCTCTGTTCACTCTTGTCTCCTCACCTCCTCCTTCATGAACTTAGTTCCTCCACCGAGCCATCCTCCCCATCTCTTTCCCCCCCACTGCCCTGTTCTAGGGGACACAAGTCCAACTCCATCCTCCTGCTCCTCCGCCAGCTGGTGACGTTGAAACTAAGCCTAGCCCATTTCCTCCTGCTCCCTTCCCTTCTACTCACAAAGGCCTTAGCAGTTTCCATGTCAACGCTAGGAGCCTTCTTCCTAAAATTTATCTTCTCAGTGTCTGGGTCTCCCAGCACTTTCCTGACCTCTTCTATTTCAGTATCTTGGTTTTCAGGCTTTAACACCTGACTCCCACCAATTCAGACAGGACCATGCTAAATGGGGCGGTGTTGCTGCCTTCTGTCTATCAGAGTCTTTCCTGCTCCATCGCTCTCAGGGATTCAGTACCCCCTTCCCACGAGTTTCTGCTCGCTAAGTTCCCCTTTCTTTCCACCGTACCCATCTTCATCAGGGTTTTCTATGCCTACCCTAAAATCTCTCCCACTTCACTGGTTGGCTGTTCTCTGCTCTTGCTTCCCACTCCCCGTGTGGTGAACTCATCCCTTGTGGGAACTTCAGTGTCAGTTGGGTCTCTCTGGCTTCCAGACCAACCTCCCACAGAATTGAGTCTCTAAATCGCACCCAATTCATTACCAAACCTACCTAGCTCAGTCCTCACTCTCTTAATCACACCCTTATGAACTAGATTCTTTCCTCACAACCCCCCCGACACATTGCTGCAGCAGGTATTCTGCCGCAGTGTCTCAGTAACCACTATGTGACTTTCTGTGTCGGGAAAGTCTGACATTCTCCATCCTTCATCAAATACACTTGGTCTAGGTCCCTCTAGTTTCTTAACATCAGCGTCCTCTTATATAATCTTGCTGTAACTAACTGGTCTCCCATCCTCTACACCTCTGACATTGACTGGTCCCTCTCCCTGTTCCATAACGCATTTTCTTACGTCTGGGACAAGCACCCCCGACATCCAGGGTTAAATGTTTCCACCACCTCTGGATTACACCTGATCTAGTTGACCAGTGCAAGTTATGTGAACAAGCATGGGCCTGTTTCAGATTATTCTGCTTCCTGCCTGACCTCCTGTTTTACAGGTCACTTAGAAATTCATGCACAAAGGCTCCAGAATAACCATAACTCACCAGCAAAATTCTGGAAGGTTATTCACTTTTTTTGTGGCCCCCCCCATCAGCTCCCCCTGTCTTCATGGGAAATGGTTAATCTGTTCTTACCCCAGGAGTCCTTTAGCGTCAGTAACTTTAGCAGTTAGCTGGCTAGGTGCAACTGCCCCAGAGGTGTGCCTTTAATAGAAATTTAAATGAGCTTAGGGCCATAGCCAGTCAGAAAACAGGAAGGGGAGAGAGCTGAGTGAGAGCTTCTGAAGGCTTCAGAATTTTTTTCTCGTGAGCAACATTGCCCCTGAGGTGCCTCTCAGCTTTCCTTGTTGACAGCCTCCTAGTGCTTATCTGGGTAAAGTTTTTCTCATGTTCAATTTTAATAGTGTGCTGAGTGAAAGTTTTACACATAGGAAATACATGCAAGGCCTCAAACTGCAAGCTGGGTCAGGCATACAGAGCAAAAAGCTGTCTAACTCCAGCTGCCCGTCTTGCTCTAGCCAGGGGAGTCATCCTACCCACGCTTTGCTACAGACTAATCACCTTTGCCCATGTTGCAAAAACTAGTCTAGTAAAGTGGGACTCAGCGTACAACAACATATGCCGTTTTGCGCTCTCAGACCCCCACCTCACTCAACACTGTGAGCTTTACACCCGGCTTGAGTGGCTCCCATTGGAAGCTCACCGCTCTTATGTTGTGGGCAACTTCATTGACAATATTGTCAGAACTGCCACCCCTCAAAACCTTGCTGAGACCCTTGTTCTTGCTACACCCTCCTACAACCTGCGATCCAGCGGCTCCCATGCCGTCCTGGTACCTAAAACCCTTTTATTGGGTGACCCGAGCCTTGGCGTGTCACGCCCAGGGTTTGGAACTCTCTTCCAACTAGCACTCTCCTCTCCCTCGCACCCAGAGCTTTAAAGCCTCCCTCTGAGTTTTCTCAAACGGCTGCCACCTGTCTCTGCTCTAGACAAACCCTCTCAGCCTGAGATGCCCCAACTAACTGAGATGCTACCTAAACATTACGATTTGGGCAGAGCACAACTGTGCTCATACTCCCCCTGTTCTCACAGCATATATAAAAATGGACCATTTCGGCCCACCGACAAAACAGGGTGAGCACTATAACTGTGCACTCCTTTCTCTCGCACTGGGCCCACTGTATCCCAACTGTGACTCCTCCTTACTCTAACTGCTAGCCTTACAACTTGCTGCCTGGAGCGATGAATTCACACTGCACTTCTTCGTACTGACTGCAATGTTTAATACTGTATTGTAATACCTGTTTTTGGTATTGTTGTCTTACAATGTCCCTGTGTTCTGGTCACTTTATATTAACTCTTCACTACTATTTGCCTGATGAAATCTGATGCTTGTAAAGTCCCTGTTGTGCTACTTCTATGTAATGTAATCCTCCACTTGTATCAGCCTGATGTTCATGTATGTACCTTGTAATCTCCTGGGTCGCACCTGAAAATAGGCACTTGGCTGTCTAGTGTGCTTACCCGGTTAACAAAAGCAAATAAATAAATTACAAATTCATTAGCGTTGCACTAATTTTTTCTTTTTTGCGCAACCATGCTATTTTGACTTTATTTTTACCATGACTGTTCATTTTAAATACTAAATTTTTGGAGGGTGCTTAATTTCGATGGTTCCTCTCTTTTTTTGACCAAATTCTTGTGGGAACCGTCGAATTGGGGACAGTTGCTTTGGTTTTTACCTCAGATCTTGTGGGTTTTACCGAGAGGCACCCCAGCAGAATTCAGATCTTAACAGTGGCTGGGGATTTCTCTCAAGATTGGCAAATTAAGAGAAAACCATATAAATATATATATATATATATATATATAGTGTGTGTGTGTGTATACATAAAGGAACTTGGACCTAAAGTATCTGTCGTAGGACTGTCCATAAGGGTCCAGCAGCCACCTGTGGCAGTTGACCAGTATTACTGGGTTTTCTATTAAGATTGGCACTGGTATAGATCCCAGTTCTAAACCCCCCAAAAAAAAGTACTTATAATAGACGGAGCTAATTAACTGGGGCAGGACTGGCAGGTGGCATTTTCACAGAAGCCTGTGCTCAGTTCGTAAGGTCCAGGACTGGTTTGCTTTGCTAAAATTGGCAAACATAGCAGACAGACCTTTGATTATTATGACAGAGGACATATCAAAGGCTTCTGATTAGCGGCCATCCAAAAGTACTAATAAAAATGTAAGGAGGTGCTGAGGAACCCTCCAGATCCCAGCCAAAAATAAAGCTTCCAAATATGAAGTTCCTCACAAATTAAAAAAATAATAGAAGTTACAAAGGAAGGAAGCTTGATCAAGCTGCTGATGAAGTGACTAAAAAGAAACTCTGTCTAGACATAAATGCTCCCGTTGCTCCTGGGAAAGCCAATAGCGAGACAACAGGCAGCTTAAAGCATACAGGAAAAACAAAGTACTTGCAAAGTCTGTGCAGTATTCCATCTGTGCAAAATATGGAAAAAGCATGGCAACTGTTTCAGACCCTACAAAAATTGGGTTCTTTCTTACTGGTGCTGGCAAGCAGTCTTCCACAGTTCTCTTTCCCATAGACTGTGAGGGTGACACAGTTGATAAATAATTTTATGATGTCCCTGCTTACAGGGGCTGCAATCACTCTTCCACAGTTCTTGCTCCAGAGACTGTGAAGGTGATACAGATGATGTGAGAATTTTTATGATGCCTCTGACATGACTGTGGAGGGCCTAGAACCCTATGTATTCAAGGAGGTTCTCCCTCTATGCCTTCGTTTATCCAAAACATATTGGATACCTGGACCTCCCTTCTCAGGAGTCCTTCCAAGGTGAGGATAAGGATTTTAAGAAAAGAAAGATTATAGGGAGATAAAAGGTTCCACCTCCTAAAAGTCTGACTGTGCCCATCTATAATGGAAAAAAATACATACATACATACATACATATATATATATATATATATATATATATATATATAAATATATATATATATAAATACCACAAAACTGCTTCAAACCCCACTTCTGATGCAGAGGTTTACCAGCGGTCTGGAAATATTAATAAATACATAAATATATCAATTAACAATACTGAGTACCTGTCTGTACATCCTAGCCATGTGAGTATAGTGTGTCAGGCAGCTTGCAAGAAAGCTGGGGTATCCTTGTCCTCCTTACCCCCGGATAAGGACTCCAGAAAATAGATTTCTTAGTTACCTGCAGATGCTTGTCAAAATTTTTACCTACTTGGCTTTTCGGCCAGATAGCCCCCCAAAAAAAGCGCTGCAGACCTCTGTCCTGGTTCTTGGTGCAGGAGCCGGTGGATACAGCAGACCTGCTCTGGAGGCTATGTAGTACCAGTTCTACAGGACGACAACAAGGATGCCGCCTCCAGAGTCATGGCCCATGCCATCTCTCTGAGGTGCTTTGTCTGGCCTAGAACTACTGGTCCACCCTCAGACTGTGATCAAATCATACTGTTTGATTCCAGAACATCTCACTGCCACAAGGCCCTGCCCCATGGAAATTCCTCCCAAGGGCATTGGGGCAGAAATGTTTTCCCAGCTACCCCCTTCTCTCAGTACAGGGGTGTTTTCAGAGGGAGGGGCAGAGGGGACTATTGGTGGCCACCTCTACCCAGCCAGCATCATTGCAGTCTAAGCCCTGACGTTAGTGTGGGCAGACCTCATGCGTACCCAGGTGTCTAGCCTCTATCCCCAACATAGGTGTTACTGTTGCAGTGGGAGGTAAAAACCATTCTAGCTTTGCAAATGGTGGAGAAGGTCCCGAGCTATGGAAAGAAGAAAGGGCCTCTACTCCACATAATTCTTGATACAAAACACAACTGGGGAGTGGCTTCCCATCTTGCTGTTAAAACCCAAATTAAGGATGGTCACTCTTTTACTATTCATACAGCCCTTACAGTAGGGAGACTGGCTAGTGTCCCTGGTCCAAAAAGGGCTCCTTTTTTCCATATACCTTTAATGAGGTCTCGCACAAGGGCAGGCTCACTGCGGCCCTTCAGCCTTCCTCAGCCCCAAGAGTCTTTACAGAGTGCTGGGCATACCTCTCAACTACTATGAATTTCGCATAGCGCAGTGATTTTCACACTCAAACTTACCCTTGCTCCGCACAGGTTTATTGATGTTCCTCATAATGTTAGAGCTATTTCTGGACACACAAACTATTAAATCATTGAACTAAGTTGATAGAAACATTCCTTATCACTAGCTATATGGGGCCCACTATTGGTAGATATATTATTGTTTAAAATAAGTGCCACACATTCTGGCCCTTTGCTATAATGTTTGAAGGCCAGTGCTATGCTTTTTAATGCTGAGAGGCATGGTGCTGGGCAGTCTCTAGCTACACCTAACTTGCCGATTTAGCTCATACTGCCAAAGTCTCCTTGTCAGGTCAAGGAGTCCTTTTTTCCCCCCTTACAGGGCTCTCTCTGTAGTCTCAGGGTTGCCGGGTAAATCTAAATAGTATCACCTGGAACCCTCCCAACATCCAGGGAGGATATGCCTTCCTTCTGCAGGCAAAGAATTCTAGCTGTCCCTCATTGGCAGATTTCTTCATCCAGGGACAGCGAGACCAGCCAGCAAGCGCTTGACTGGGTTTGAATTGTTAACCCTCACTGGTTCAGTATATGATGTGGTCCTGAGCAAATCGCATAACTTTGATATTTCCTCAGGCTATTGGGACACATGGCTTCAGTGCCTGCGTGGTCCCAGGGTTCAGATACAGGATGCGTCACCCGCAAGCCTCCTTATAGCTTGCTGGTCTCAGAAAGATCTTTGTAGCTCAAAGCATTTGCTCCTGTCATAAAAAGACAGACTTAACAGAGTCGAACAGACACTACTGTAATGGTTTCATACAGATTTGACCAGATCAGGAGTACTCTGTTCGCAGGTGCTGTGAATTTGGTCTCTTGCCTTCTACCCGAGAGTCAGCCTTTCAGCGATTCACCTCCCAGGCAAACACAATACTCTGGCAGATGCTCTAGTCACATCAGTCAAGGCCAGAGTTAATGGACTTTGAACACCCAAGTACTAGCCACGGTGTTCAGGCAGTTGGACACCCAGAAGTGAATGTTTGCCTCTCCCCTCAGCTTCCAGTCTCCTCAGTTCTGTTGCAGGCTCCAGTCTTGTGATCGCCTCCTGTGGACACCTTGATCCTGGTCTGATTAGGGAGGTTCTTGTATGCATTCCCTTCTTTTCCCCTGATTCTCAGGGTATTTCTGAAATTCATACAACAGCCTGCATCTATGATCCTGGAGGTTCTGTATTGGCCCAAGCAAGCCTGGTACCCTCTCCCTCTCTCAATGTCCTGCAGCAGTCCATTCACCTGCCTCCAACTCACTCCCTGCTGACCCTTCCTCCGACAAGAGTGCAGTATCCAGGCATATACTCCTTTCATCTCAAGGCCGAATTCTGGAACAGTTAGTCTGCATCCTCACAGTACTCTTAACAGGTCCTTAGGATACTGAGGGTGGTTAAAAAAAGCAAACACTAAGAAAACTTATGCAGCCAACTGTAAAAGGTTTTCCCTCTGGTGCAAGAGCAAAAAGGTCGAATCCCGTTCAGTTTCAGACCCTCAGCTGCTGGATTGCCTGGTTCTCTTACAGGCGTCTGGCTTGAAACCATCTTCCCTCAAGCTACACCTGTCGGCAGTTTTGGCCTACCTTTCGGTTGGAAAGAAAAATGTTTTTTTCCCACGCCATATTTAAACAGTTTTTCAAAGGCCTCTTGCACCTTCAGCCTCCAATCCGGGAGCCTGTTCCTCCCTGGAGCTTGAACCTTTGCATAGACAGGCTCATGAAACCACCCTTTGAGCCTATGTCCAGGGCCCATATCAAGTTTGTAACTTGGAAGACAGGCTTCCTGGTAGCCATTTCCTCTGCCAGGAGGTTTTCAGAACTACAGGCCCTATGCAGTGAGCCAAATTACGTCATCCTTCACAATGATAAAGTTGGGCTCAGGACAAATAGGAAATTTCTGCAGAGGTGGTTTGAGTTCCACTTGGACCACTCCATTACTCTGCCTGTCTTCTTTACTGAAAAATCCACTGCTGGCGAGCAAAAGCTCCACAGCTTGGATGTCAAAGAGCCATCTTCTACTACCTAGAGCATACTATACAGTCCAGAGGCTCTTCCTCTCAGTTGTTCCCCACCTACGAGTATGTAGGCAGGGGAAGACCATCTATCAAGAGAACTATTTCCTGTGGTAGGTCTCTTGTATTAGATTCTGCTATGAAAAAGCTGGTCCCCAACCTCCAGTGGGGCTCAGGGCCCACTCCACCAGGGGCACTGCAGCCTCGCTTGCAGCAGCAAGGGACATTCCACTACTGGATGTCTACAAAGCAGCTACCTGGAAATCTGTACACACCTTTGTGAATCACTGCAGTTTGGATGTGTAGACCAGCTCTGATGCCAAATTTGGCTGGGCGGAGAAGCAGAGCTTCTTTCCTAAGTAGGTTCTCTGCCCATCTCCCACCTGGTCCTGCTAGGTAGTCTGCTAAAGTTACTGATGCCAAAGAACTCCTGGGGTAAGAAGTAAAAATTACCCACCACAGTAATCTTCCTTCTTCCAAGGGGTCCTGTAGCATCAGTAAGCTCCCACCCTTCCTCCCCGGTGCACCTGTCGGAGAAGTGCTCTTTATCACATCTTTTACCAAATTTGGAGTTTCTTATTGAGTTTTTAACTTGTGGTGTTGTTGTTTCTGTTTCCACTTTGTGAACATTTGCATGTTTTTTGAATCCTGTTGATTCTTTTTCGGGGCATGTGCCCTCGTTTTTCCTTTGAAAAAATTCTGAAGCCTTCAGCAGCTCTCACTCAGCTCACTCCCCTTCCTGTTTTCTGATTGGCTATGGCCCTAAGCTCATTAAATTTATCTTAAAGGCACACTTCCGGGGCAGTTGCATCTAGCCAGCTAACTGCTAAAGTTACTGATGCTAAAGGACCGACTGGAAGAAAGCTTACTGTGGTGAGTAATTTTTTCTTTCCGACCCCCTTCTGTTTCTGCTCACTAAAATGAATCTTTTACTACTTGTGTCCTCTCCTTGCCCCAACCCTGGTAACTCTCCTCTCCTCTCCCTTCCCTTTTTTTTTTTTTTTAAATATGATCTTTATTAACTTTTCAGTGTCTGCATATCCATACTGGTATCCAGTAAACAGTCCTATACAATTCAGTGCATGGTCTTGAGTCTGTTATTTAGAAGAGTGTACTAGGTATGCTAGAAGGGGAAATAAACTGTTCCCTTCACTCCCTAAGTTCCAGTATGGGAGGGAGAGTGGCTCAGTTTTTAAGTCTAAGAAATAAGTCTCTAAGCCTTAGCAAGGAGCTTGTGTACATATCATCTAAAATTATTCTGTGGTAGGTGGGTAGGGGCGGGGGGTGTCAAGCCTCGAATCCCACTAGGGGAGGGCAACAGGACCAGTCCAACACAGTAATAAATCTTTACCAAATATTCCTCATCTCTGGGAAGAATATTTTTATATGTATATCGGGCTCAATTTTAGTAATTGATAAACAGAGGGGGGAGGGGAGGGGAGAGGGTAGCCAGTACAGAATCATGGGACAAACTTCATCATCTTAGTCATTATGTGCAGGAGCCACTCATTCCATCTGGAGGAAGATAGTTCCATCCGATCATTCAGCGCATGGGTTATTTTTTTATTTTCTGTAGATTCGATTTACTGTCGCACGCCAGGCCATAACTGTCAGGGTCTCAGTATTGAACCATATTCTTGTGATGGTTTTCTTTGCTGCGGTAAGGAGAATATTTATCAAATATCGGGAGAGGGAATCGCGTATGCCTTGGGGGAGCTGTAAAAGTAGAAACAGCTCTACATTAAGAGGAATAGGTTTACCAAAGAGCTCCTTTAACTTATCTCATAGGGCTTGAAGGAAGGGGTGTAAAACTGGGTTGTGATCCTCTAATGTGTATGATGCACTAGTTTTTCACCGCAGTTCTTCCAACAAGTGGCATCTTGAGTGGTGTGGTAGTATGCAGTTATTGCAGGGGTTAGGAAAAATCGCATAGGCGTCTTCCAAGCATACTTGCACCATTCATGGGAAGAGGTGACTTTCCATGTGACCTGGCACGCCCTGTACCATTGTGTGGTGGAGATAGGGATGCCTAGTTTCTCTTGCCAATTTTGAAGTATATACTCTGTGTTGTCGCCTACTGTGTCAGTTAATGCCTTATATAACAAGCTGTGGCAGAGCCACTACGGCTGCAGATGCATTAACTAGATAAAGGTATTTCATGGGCTTAAACATGAACTGCATTTAGTAAGGCTGACGATACCATTCCACATATGACTCGTGAACAAACTGGGCAGCCTGGGAGTGGGTCATAAGGTGGTAAACTGGGTTAGGAACTGGTTGAATGATAGAAGATAGAAAGTAATGGTAAATGGTGCTGTCTAAGGAAAGGAGTGTGACCAGCAGGGTGCCACAGGGATCAGTCCTGTTTAATGTCTTCATAAGTGAAATTGCGGAGGGGCTGGAGGGGAAAGTGTGCCTCTTTGTGAATGACACTAAGATCTGCAACAGGGTGGACACGTCGGGAATGGTAGAAAAAATGAGGAGGGACCTACTGTAGGTAAACTAGAGTAATGGTCTGAAGTGTGGCAGCTGAGATTCAGTGCAAAAAAGTGCAAAATCATGCATTTGGGTTGCAGGAATCCAGGGGATGATTATTGGGGGGGACTGATGGTCACCAAACAGGAAATGGATTTGGGGGTAATCATCATATTGGATGACCTAAAGGTGACTAAACAATGTACCAAGGCTGTGGGGAGAGCCAGTGGGATGCTGAGGTGCATAGGGAGAGGTATCACCAGCAGAATGAAGGAGGTGGTGATGCCACTGTGCATGTCACTGGTGAGACCTCATTTGGAATACGGTGTCCAGTTCTGGAGGCCGCATTTCCGTAATGTAACTTTAAATCACAAATGGGTTAAACGGTTCTATTTTAGATTTGTATCCCTCTCCTCTTCTGCTCCCACTGGTTAGGCTAACTGAATGCAACCTGGAAATATGTAGGCTAGCATGATGATTCACCTGCACAAGCTGCTTCTCAGTCCACATAACCTGTCTTTAAAATTTTAACTTGTTGAAAATAACTTGCCACAGTAATGCATAAGCTAAAGTGATGTCACCTACCAGGAGTTGTAAGATAATACTGTAGCTAGCTTGAGGAAGGGTGAACATGGTCAGGACCCCATAGCAATTGAGATGGATATGCAGCAAAGAAGTCCAGATGCACTAACTTACCCTACAAGTGTTAGGTATCACAGTCTGCATAATACACATGGTTTACAGTGATGCATCTTCATATGGTTTGGCTGGTTTGGGTTCTACTGTTTATAATATAGAGATGAACAGCTAGGGAAGACATTTTTTCACTGACTGCTAGATGTGGTACAGTGGCAGATGTTTTGCAAAGGTAAAACAGAAATTATTTCTATGAAGTATTGTTATCCAAGAATTGGGTCACGTTTTAATAGACAGATTGCATTTGTGGTACATGATAATCCCTGCTGCTCTGTCACTGAAATCACTGTTAGACATGTGGCTAACTTGTAACTTTAAAGTGATCCACCAAGATAAATATTTTAGCCCCTGCACCTGATATATAGGTGCCTTACTTCTGCAGTGTGCAGGTATTGTTAAAATGCCAGCAAATAATCCAGGGGCGGGGTGTGGGTGGCACTTAGAACCGGTAAGTCCTTGGGACCTGGTTTGTTGAATTTTACAAGTGTTACAATATTTTGTCTTGTGGATTATTTGCTGGTATTTTAACAATACTTGCATGCTGTGGAGGTAAGGCACCTAAATATCAGGTGCAGGGGCTGAAATTTGTAATTCGCTTTAAGTAGTGATTCTAGAATTTTACCCGGAACCTGTATTTATTAATTAAAAAAAATATATATATTTTGTGGGGGTGCCTGGTTACGGATTATCCCAATATTTAATTTCAGCATTTTAGTGGAAACTTTGCACTCTGATTTTTTTTTTTTTTTTAATTCTGAATTTTTTGCAGTATGTTGTCTGTATTTATATTAATTCTGTTGGCATTCCTGGTAATGTACAGAGGCAAGGGACTGAGTTGTGATTGGGTTTGAATAAGGAACACAAATATTCATTACATTGGTTTGCCATCTCCACTGGATTTTTTACTGTTTCCCCTTTCTATATTAATATTACGTATATTATTTTTTTTTGTTTAGGCTATTGATGTAACTGCACAGTTGCTTACTGCTGCATTTGTCTGCATCTGTTGCAAGTTTGAGTTCCATTTTCTTTTTGAAATGGTTACTTTTGCTTTTATGTTTTTTAAAATGTTTAATATTCTGACCACGTGTTTGTCACGGCTTTTGTTTTCAGATATTTTATTGTATGTTTAGCTTTTTTTTTGTTGAGTAACTTTCTTCACATCCTCATGTAGCCATCTTGCTTGTCATCATTTGTTATGCTCATTGATCCTTTTAATGTAACTATTGCAAATGATATGCTGCCCTTTTATAATTTGCCAAATGTCATTCACTGTTTTGTTTTTTTGAAATGTTATGCCAGCAAGTTTATTTATTTATTTTTTTTGGTTTTCTTTTCTACTGCATCTAGGACCCTTTCCCTTCCTTTTTATCCTTTTCAACGCTTTTCTATATTTAGGCCCTATGATTCACATGAGCTTTCATCCTTTCACAAGTATAACGACAATGCATTTTAGTGCCGCTCACTTGCTTTATACATATTATACCCCCTTGCTTTGACTTATTTTATGCATATTTTCTTCTGTTTTTCCCTTTTTCTCTCTCTTTCTTTATGGTCATGACTTCTATAGAGATGCATATTTTTGATTTAAATTGACAATAGGTTGATTCCATGAATTTTAAATATTTGAGGAGTACTTGTTAATGGCATTGTTACTGGTACCGTAGGCCTTACATTTAACATCTTAAAACTGATGTCCGCATGAATGTATAATGCTCATGTACCAGCTATTTACTAACATAGAAGCTGTTGGCAGGAAAGGACCTCCTGGCTCACCTAGTGTGCCCTAAGGTCCCTACCTGCTGTGCTGCCATGGACCATAACTGATCTCCAGCTTTAACCCCCCCCCCGCTCCAGCCCTGTTACCAAGGTCCCCTCATGGGTATCCCATATATTTTTGAAACCTGTTACTGTTTGGTACCCATTACCTCTGCTGGCAGGCTGTTCCAGGTATCCACCGCCCTCTCTGTAAAGAAATATTTCTTCTAGGAGCGTAGCTGTGTTGTTTATCCACACTCTCTGGCATGTCCCTTTCCCCTTTAAATCTCGCCGGAAAGTCTTCAAGCTGGCTCCTCCCACCCACCGGGTGGTAAATACCTTGGCTTCGCCCCACGATGCAAGATTTTCCTTTCCGCTGGAAGATTCAGGTTACCTTGTGCTACCTTAGCAGTTCGTAGGCCCTGGATTCTCAATGTCGGTTTTCACCGCCAATTTCTTTAAAACTGAGTTCACGACTCCCATCCTAGCTCATCAGACACGGAGGACAAATTGTCCCCTGGATTTTGCCGGTGTCCCTGCGGCCAGAAAATGTTGCGCACCGATCCCCACCTCTCGTGTGTCTGTTGCTTAGGTGTCGTACATGACACAACCTCTTGCACCATCTGTCTGGCCTTCCATCCCAACGTGCTGGACGACCGCAAGGCATGCCTAAAATTAGGGAGACCGGAGCTTCGCAATCCGCTGGTGAAATCGAAGGAGGCAAGGTGGGTGGTTTTTGTGGCCGCGGGATCCACCGCACAACTCTAACAGATGGCGGCTTTCAAGGAGGAAGCTGCTGAAGCTTCGGCCAGCCAAAGCTTTTTTGTACCTCTCAACCTTGGCTCTACTTTTAGTGGTTTCTTTCGGGAGTTGTGCCTGTCTCTTCCCACCAGGGGTGAGGCGCCCTTGGGCTCTCACTCCTCCCGCCCCCTGAAGAGGGACAAGGACCCCAAGTCGTCTTCCTCCAGAAGGAGACATTCCTGGGACCGAGAGAGGTCAGAGTCCCAGGAACATGCGGTCTCGACTTCGGTCGAGATCGTTTCCTTGGCCGCCGGCTTTTCGGACCTTCCCTTCGGCCAAGGCACCGAGACCGAGGAAACTGCTGAACCGGCCGAGATGACTCTCGACCCAATGGAGCCTTTGTTGCTGACTCCTTAGAAAGGATGCCTGTCCTTTCCTTCCCCGATGAGGAGACTCTGCCCTCGGGTGTCCTGATCGAGGGAAAGGTGCCGGAACCTCTATTCTCTCTGATTCCGGCGTCTTTCTGATCGAACCAGCCGACCCCGTTGATCTCGATTGAGGACCAGGACCCCTTCGGTCGAAAAACCGAAGAAAGTTCACAAGCACTCGAGAAAGGGCGTCGCCATCGATCCTCATCCTCCTCGGACGACGACGTTATGAGGATCTCATGTGGCAGCAGCTGATTCTGACCGGTCAAAAGCTGGCTCGCTGGCCGACCGGCCATTACTGGCCCCCACCTCTCAGGCTGACGCCGACCCTCCGGAACCGGCTTCAGTCCCTCTGGGCTGGCATCAGATTCCAGTTCGGCCTATTTCAGTCTCCCCACTGATTTTGGTGGAACCACCACCTAAGCAGCCTCAGGGAAGGGCTCCCTCGAAAGAGGACCGGAAAGACACCGGACTGCCCCGTCGTTTGTCCATCACTGTTGTTCCCGATTTGCCCTCGGCGCATCAAGGGAGACATAGGTGGGAGACCGTTATATCCCGACTCTTCAGACTCTGATGCCACTGGTTTGCACTCGCATCCGGGGGATGACGAGTCATCAGTGGCAGGTTTGGAGGAAGGTCCTTCCTCTTTTCAGGGCATCCTTCCTGATTTCCGAATCTAGCAGACTGCCCTTGGAGCCTATCCAAAAGAAGGCGGAATATCCCCTTATGGATATCCTCAAATGGGGGATATCCCGACGGAGGCCTTTCCAGTGGCTGAAGCCATTGCTGGCCCGGCTCTTGAGCTATGGCAGCGTCCTGCCTCCTGTTCAGCTCTGTCTGCCCACATGGCCCGCAAGTATACGATACCCATGGGGTCCTTGGCGAGGTTCACAGAGCATCCCTCGGTCAAAAGCCTTGTGACTGCTTCTGTGTTCAGATGCACTGGTAGCTCAGCCGACACTGACCACCCTCCAGACAAGGAGTCCAAGAATATGGACCATTGTGCCCGTAAGGTCTATGCTGCTTCATCCTTGGGCCTTTGTCAGGCCTGCTCGGCTGTGATCATGGCACACTTCTCTCATGCTCTCTTAGGGTCATTAGTTGAAGTCCTCCCTCATCTCCCAGTGGACATGCAGACCTTGGTGAAGCAAGTCTGTGACCAGGGCCGTGCTTTTGCGAAACAGCAGCTCCAGATGGCCCTGGACATTGGAGATTCCTGTGCCCGCTCCTTAGCAGCCGCAGTGGCCACTCGCAGCAGGACCTGGCTGAGGTTATCCTCCTTTCCAGCGGATACTCAGCACAAGTTAGCTGACGTGCCCTTCCTAGGCACCGACTTCTTCGGTCCGGGAGTGGCTGGTCACCTCCAGCGCAAAGAGAAGTCCATTGCCACCTTGGATGCTACCTCTGCTAAGGGTTCTTCAGGCAAGAACCAGCAGAAGCACAAGAAGAAGCCTTTTTGGCACTCTTCCCCTCCAGTTAGGCAGCCCTCCTTTCAAGGAGGCCAACAGCAGCAGCAGCAGCAGCAGGCTCAAGCTTGTGCCCCAGGCCCAAGCAGGGTCCCCAACAGCCCTGTAAAGGAGGCCGAGGTGCTGGTCCAGGAGCCTCCTCCTCTAAGCCTGCTCAGTGACGGGTCAGGGGTTGCCACCCCTACACCCGTCACGCCAGCTCTGGATCCTCTCATGGGGGGCCAGCTCCATCAATTTCTTTCCGCCTGGTGTGGTATCACTTCGGACAGGTGGGTTCTGGAAGTGGTCGGCCAGGGACTGCCTCTGGAATTCGAGCAGTACTCTCCCAGCTGAGCCCGCACCCCTCGGGAGGAAAGGATCTCAGCTTGCACTTAGTCGGCCCTTTGGGACGACATTGCTCAGCTCCTCCTCCTCAAGAAGGCGGTAGCTTCAGTGCCGGATCCTCCTACAGACCCAGGCTTCGTGTCTAGGTACTTCATGGTGCCCAGACGGACGGGGGTTGGTGCCCCATCCTAGAGCTCCATGACCTGAATCAATATCTCAGGTCTCGCACCTTCCGGATGGTAACTCTGAACCAGATCATACCATCTCTGGAGCAAAACGTGTGTTTTTTTTCACTGGATCTGCAGGACGTGTTCTTTCATGTTCCAATCCATCCGGCCCACCAGCGGTTCCTCCGCATCAGAGACGAGGGGACCCTGGACGCGCTCCAAGCCATGCCGTTCGGCCTGTCATTGGCCCCACGGGTCTTCACCAAGTGCATTGCAGTGGTGGTAGCCCATCTTTGGCGTTGGAGTTCGGATATACCCTTATCTCGACGACTGGCTCTTGGCAGGTTCCTCCCTTCAGGAGGTGGAGAGGTCCAGTGATCTGGCCCTCCGAACCTGCTTCCAACTCGGCATCCTTATCAACGAGACCAAGTTGGAACTCGTGCCCTCTCAGGTGATGGGCTTCATCGGGGCAGAGCTCGACTTTTGTCAAGCCAGAGCTCGGCTCCCGGCGGACAGGGCAGAGGTTCTCTCCTCCTTTGCTCGATCATTTCTGGTTGGGCACTTGCACCCTGCCCGGGACTTTCTACACCTTCTGGGCTACATGGCGGCGTGTACCTCGGTGGTCCGTTGGGCCAGGCGGCACATGCGCCCCCCTCCAATGGGAGCTGGCCGCCCAGTGGACTCAGCGGTATGGTCACTTCAACCAGCTGATCTCTCTAACCCAGAAGATGTGGGACGCTCTCCAGTGGTGGACTGTTCCAGACCGGTTGCAGGAAGGAATCCTGTTTGTCAGCCCTGAGCCGACAGTCATCCTGATGACCGATGCCTCTCTCATGGGCTGGGAAGCCCACATGTGGGACAGCAGGGCCCCCGGGTTCTGGACCCTCGCAGAATCCCGATGCCACATCAACCTGTTGGAGCTCAGAGCAGTCAGACTGGCCCTGTCAGCTTTCACTCCTCAGCTCCGGGGTCAAGTGGTTCAAGTCCAGACGGACAATACCTCGACCATGTACTACCTCAACAAACAGGGCAGCACGCACTCCCGTCTGCTGTGCAAGGAGGCACTCCGAATCTGGACCCTCGTCAGCTGGTTGGAGGCGGATCTCCTTGCCATCCATGTGGCAGGTGTCTTGAACCAATTGGCGGATGCTCTCTGCCGCTTAGGCCAGACATCCCACGAGTGGTCTCTCCATCCAGAGGTAGCTTACAATCTGTTCTCCCATTGGGGCAAACTGTTGGTGGACCTGTTTGCCTCCAAGGAGAACACCAAGCTGAGTCTGTACCATGCCCACCCCCCTCAGCAGGGCTGTCTGCAAGGGGATGCCTTCTCGAGGTCGTGGACCTCAGGCCTCCTCTATGCCTTCCCTCCATTTCCCTTGATCCACAAGGTGTTACTCAAGGTGAGGAGGAACAAGGTGAAGGTGATCCTGGTAGCCCCAGATTGGCCCCACCAGTTCTGGTATCCAGATCTCCTCAGCTGCAGGGCCCCGGAGCGGCTTTGTACATGCCCGGACCTGATATCATTGAACCAGGGGAAGGTATTCCATCTGGAACTTCAATCCCTGAGCCTCACAGCCTGGTACCTGAGCAGCTAGGTTTCCAGGCTCTGGGTCTTTCCGAGGATGTCTACACCATGGTGGAGGCATCTCGTAAGGAATCGACCAGGAAGTGTTATGCCTTCAAATGGAAAAGGTTTTCCATTTGGTGTCAGGGTAAGAGTCTGGACCCCTTATCCTGCTCTGTGGCTAGCATTCTAGACTACCTTTGGTCTCTCTGCAAAGGGGGTCTACAGTCATTGACCCTTCGGGTGCACCTGGCAGCCATTTCTGCTTACCGGGAACGGGTCGGTCAACCGACATTGGCACAGGAGACAGTGGTCGGGTGCTTTTTCAAAGGCCTGGATCACATAACCCCTCTGGTGCGTGAACCTCCACCTCCGTAGGATCTCTTGCTGGTTTTGGCAAAGCTCATGGGCAAGCCGTTCGAACCCATGCACAAGTGTGAGCTCTTACACTTGTCATGGAATACGGCCTTCCTGGTAGCTATCACGTCAGCCAGAAGGACAGGGGAGCTCCAGGCGCTTTCGGTGGACTCCCCTTATCTGGTCTTCCACAGGGACAAAGTTGTCCTGCGCCCCCACCCAAAATTCCTTCCGAAGATGGTTTCAGAGTTTCACTTTAACCAGGTGTTGACTCTGCCGGTATACTACCCTAACTACACCTCAGACGCAGAGTACAAGCTCCATTTTATTTTATTTATTGTATAATCGGATTTATAACCTTTGAGCCAGGGGCTCGTTTACGCAGGTACCTCGACAAAGAGAGGACACACATGGTTAACATAGTTTACAGAGTGCAGTCAAGACAGAGTAACAGATTTTTACATGTTTACAGAATAGACATACAGAGTCAACATAGTATTACATAGGTTGCATGAACAGAGATACATATCATTACATACCATTGCCTGAACACGTGTAGATAAACATTTCAAGTAGGACCAGGAGGTACTGGCAGAGGAGAGAGGGCCCGGGGGGGGATTGGGGTGGGTGTTCAGCCCAGTGGGCCATGTCAGTAGTCCCAGAGGAAACAGCAGAGTATCTTTAGTGACAGGTGCAGCAGCGGGCGTTGAACAACAGGTCTCGTAAGGCAGCTTTGAAGGGGGCAGCTTTGGCAGTGTTGGAAATTGCTGCGGGAAGTGAGCTGAACCAGGTAGGGGCTCTGTAGCTGAATGACCTCTGAGCCCAGGAGGTCCTAGTTCTGGGCACTAGTAGAGTGACCTTGTCCGAAGTTGGGGTGGTGGCTCTGGGGTGTGTAAATTGGATGGAGGCAGACATCCGGGGGGGGGGCCCAAGTAGGATGATCTTGGCTAGTAGGCCGGTTTGGTAGCGGATGCGTTCCTCGAGGTTTAGGAGTTTGGCCGTGTCATAAAGTTGACAGGTGTGGGTGAGTCTGGGGGCACTGGTCAGTAGCCTGCAAGCCTTATTTAGCGTGAGTCTAATCTTGCTGAGGGCAGTGGAGTCAGCAACACCATATACTGGGAGGCTGTAATCAATTAGGGACATTACTGTGGATGTGATGGTGAGCTTGAGGGCATCAGGTGAGAGGCAGTCCTTGTGCCGGTAGAGGATGCCAAGGCGCGCGTTTGCGGCGGAAGCAAGGGCAGTAATGTGGGCATGAAAGGTGAGGACCGAGTCAAATATGATTCCAAGGTATTTGTATGGGTAAACTTGTTCGAGTGGTTGACAAGTGCTTGGGAAGATTTGGAGGGGACTTTTGCTGGCTTTGTTCTGGGAGTGGGCAAAGAGCATTGCCTTAGTTTTTTTGAGGTTAATTACTAGTCTGCTCTTCTTAAACCAATTCTCAGCATCATTGAAAGAGTGCTAGAGGGAGTCTTGGAGGGAGGTGAGATTTTTGTGAGCTGCATAAATCACGGTGTCGTTAGCATATAGCAGAATATTGCCAGAATAGGCGCTGGGCAGGGCGTTTAAATACAGGCTAAAGAGTAGTGGTCCCAGGATAGAGCCCTGGGGAACCCCTGAGCGGATGGGACAGGTTTCTGAGAGCACCCCATTGATTTTGACATGCTGAGAGCAGGCTGATGGGTAGCTCGCACACCAGGAGAGGGGGCCAGCGGAGAAACCTGTATGGTTGAGGGCATTTAGTAGGAGTGGGTGGGAGATCATGTCAGAGGCCTTAGAGAGGTCAATGTACACTATCCCAACTAGTGAGCTATGATCCAGGGAGGCGTGTAGGAAGTTGGAGAACTCCACTAATGCTGTGCCTGTACTGTGACCAGCGTGGAATCCATACTGTTCTGGACACAGGATGTTATATTTTGCAAGGTATTCCGTGAGTTGGGTGGCCACCACTTTTTCTAAGGCTTTTGGGGGGAGGGAATGGAATTTGGCCGATAGTTGCTGGGGGCGGACCGGTCACCACCTTTGTGGATAGATGTGACTGTCGCAGTTTTCCATTCTGTGGGAAATTGCCCCAGACAGAGGGATCGGTTCAGTAGTTCTGTAAGTGGGACCAGGACCTCATCCAGGATCAGCCAGAGTATTTTTGGGTCCAGGGGGTCACTGCTAGGACTGGTGCCTTTTAGTGCTTTAAGCAGGAGTGGTTTGGCTTCCCGAATGGATACCTTGAGTAGGTAGAGCAGGGGGTGCTGAGGATCTGCAGGCGGTGGGTTGTGAGTGGGGTCGAAAAAATTACTCGGGAGGACAGGGCTAAGATCAGTGAAGGAGGAGTTAAGGCAGTTGGCAATGTCGGTGGTGTCAGTGATGGTGGTGCCATTGTCTGTAGGGTGTGCTGGGGGGTGGGAGCGTGATTTCCCAGTTATTTCTTTTATATTGTCCCAGAAGTTCCAGGTGAGGGTGGCCTGGTAGTGGTTTGCCTTGGCTTTGCGGATGGCCCATGTGCACCTGTTCCGGGCAGTGTTATATGCTTTTCTGTCAGCAACCCGACCAGTCTCGGTGGCAATATACCAAAGGTTATTCCTGTCCTTGAGTAGTTAGAGTAGGGCAGAGGTGACCCAGGGTGTATTTTGTGTTTTTGGAGCGGATCATAGTGAAGGGTGCAAAAAGATCACAGGCCTTGGTAAAAGCCTGTGAGAATAGGTCAAGGGCAGTGTTAACACTAGTTGCCTGGCGGATGGGAGACCAGTCAATGTGAGCGAGCAGCTGCCTGAGTTTTTGCAGTCCTCCTGTACGAAGGCGCCTGCGGTGAGTGGTTTGGGCTATGGGTTTGGGGGTGGGGGTAGACCAGAGGAATAGGAGAGGGGAGTGGTTGCTTAAGGAATCTGGGAGGACTTGAATATCTTGAACATTTTGGGGTCGGTTTGAGACAATGATGTCTAGGAGGGTGCTTATCCCTGCCTTTTGGTTATATCTGGTGGGTTGTGTGACAAGTTGGGTCAGGTCCAATGCAGCAAAAGTGTCTCTTATCGCTGAGGCAGTGGGACTGAGCTAGTTTACATTGAGGTCTCCTACTAGGACTTGTTGAGCCTTATGAGGGAGGGAGGAGAGATATTCGGTGAGAGATGATATTGCGGGGGTCTGGTTCCTTGGGGGGATATAGGAGACTGTGAGATAGAGGGGTTCTTGGATGGGTCTGGGGTGAGTTTGAGGGTGAGGGCCTGGGCACCATCTACAAGCTTGGGGGCTGGGAGGGCGTGGCCTACATGGTGTCAAAAAGCAAGAATGCACAACCCGCCTCATCGCTTACCTACTTGATCCTCGCGAAATAGGGTGTAGCCTGGGAGGGAGACAAAGGAGTCTGGGGTGGACTTCGTTAGCCAGGTTTCTACTAGGGCTAAGATGTCTGGTTGGTGTGATATAACCCAGCATTGAACGGCAGCAAATTTTTTAAGCAGGCTGCATACGTTCATGGAGGCAATCCAGAGTCCGTTGGACTTAGATGGTGGATTGGTGGGGGCAGGGCCTGGGTTTGGGTGGATATTACCAGAGAGGAGTAGTAGTATGACTAAGGCTCTAGCCCTAGGGTGGCAGTTTGTTAGTTTCTTGTGGGTACGTTGAGGGGCTGGGCAGGCAGTGGCTGAACAGGGAATGGGCAGGGTTTGGAGGGTCTGGAAGATGCAGAGGTGGTGGAGCTAGGGGGTGCCAGAGTCTAGTTGGGGTGGGTGCAGCACGGGGTGGGTGCAGGGGTCCAGGGTGCTTTGACATGGTGGTGGGTGGGTGGGGCTGCAGTGGTTAGGTATGTGGGCATCATAGACCATGGGCAGGGTCTGAGGTCTGGCTGGCGGGAGGTAGGTTCCAGGAAGTATAAGATGATGATGCATATGAGGTGGAATTTAGTACTCATGATGCCAGGTAGCCTTGGAGTTATGGCACAGTGGCTTGGGGGGCCAAAGCTTTAAGAGCTGTAGTAATCAAGTCAGAGTTGTCTTGGCTTGGTGAATGGAGCTGCTGACTTCGGTCTCAAAGGTGCTGGGTTTGAGACCTGGGGAAGGACAGTGGAGTGCCCCCCTTTTTTTTTTGATGGCCTGGTGGTAGAGCTGTAGAGTTCAGTCCTAAAGGTACTGGGTTTGAGACCTGTGGTAGGACAGTAGAGTATTTTGGTATATTTAAGGAGTAGAAGCTTTAAGAGTTTTCAGATTCAAAATAATTATATCTTGGCTTGGTGGCTTAAAGACAGAGCTGCTGACTTTGGGGCTAGGTGAGCAGGGTTTGAGAACCGCAATGGGACAACAGAGATACATTTTTCTAGGTGAATTATGGTGGCAAGAAGCTATAAGAGCTTTAGGGAACCAGAGTAGTTTGTATCAGCTTGCTGGTCCAGTGGTAGAGCTGCTGACTAGGGTGTCAAGTGTACAGGGTTCGAGACCCACAGTGGGACAGCAGAAGGTATTTTTTAGCTGAGTATGGGGCCAAAAGGTATAAGAGTTATGGATCAGAGGTAGTCAGTAGCCTGACTCATTGGCTTAGTGGTAGAGCTGTAGGCTGTGGGGTCAGTGGTACAGGGTTTGAGACTCTCAAGGGGCAGAAGTAGATAAGGTGGGAGTAGATATTAGGAGGGTGCAGAGTGGTGTAAGTGAGGAGGAAGTAATAGTTAAGAGGGGGTGCTGTAGTGACTCCTAGTGGCCAGTGCCAGTAGTAGCTGTAGGTAAGGAGTGGAGATGAGGGGGGAGAGTGAGTGTGGTGCCTGGGGGTGCACAGTAGCAACTCCTAGTGGTCAGCAAGTATAAGCTGCAAATGGCAAAGTAGACACTTAGAAGTTGGAAGGAGAGGTCATGTGATATGTCATGTGACTTTTCCTCTAGAGAGTATATATTTAACTCTGTGAGGCTTTCCCCATAGTGCTTGTGGTGCAGGCCATGCACCATTTTGGTTGCCGTTCTCTATACTGCCTCCCTTCACCCAATCGGTATCTTTTCTGAGATTACTGGGACCTCCAGAACAAATGTTTGCATCAGCAACAGCAAATAGGGATCATAGTAACATAAAGAAAAGAGAAGCATAAAGAATATAAACTCAATTAGTTTAACATTGAATCAGTTCATAAGAAGTTTGCGTCACAGTCTGCATTTGTAGTCTAATGCAGTTGTAACCATTAAAGTGTTGTATTCCCTTCTCTCTGTAGATATCTTGACTTTTTATACATCCCTGGCAGTAGAAATGTGTTCCTGTGGCTTACCAAGGCACTTTAAACAATCAAGAAAAAACCTACTTTTTTAAGAAAAAAAAAAAGCTCTGTTTAGACAGCTGTGTTGTTCATCAGTGGGTATCGTAGAGAGAGAGCTTTGTGTGGCTGCAGAGTTAGCGAAGAGAAATTAACCTGTTTTTCAGGGAATGCAGTTTGAGTTCATATATAACCTTACATGCATGATGTATCTTACAGCTGAGGTCTTAAGAGTTGGTGGCAAGTGAATTACTCCATACAGGTTAAGGGGATACAGCTTCATCCCCAAGAGATGCAAACTGGACATGTCACTTTATCAGTAATTTAAAATAACACAAGTTTAGTTTCACATTCTTACTACGAGGGAAGCAAGTAAAATTAACCAGCATGGTTAGGAAGCAAAGGAATTCACACGTCTGGATGAGTGGGGGAGGGGATACCAGCAAAATAAGTTTCTCAGTTTGCAAATGGTAGTAAATTAAGCACTGAAACTTAAAGAAAGAAAAGGCCCATAAAACACTATGGAGGAGGTTTCAACTTGCAAAAAAAGGCAGTACTGGGGAGGGCTCAATTAACTTCTCAAGCCAGAGGAAGAATGGTGCTCTCCAGCTGCCATACACAAACACACACAGGCAGCATAGTAATGAGGCTTCAGCGGACACTGTTTTTAACACACTGTCATGTTGTTTGGTAGGTAATTTATGCAGGGAGTCCTTTTCTCAAAGCAAAACATCTGCAGGGCTACGCCCACTGCAGCCATAAAAAGGAGATCATATACTCGGTATATCCAGTCTGCATCATAGTAGTAAGGGAAGTAACAATTGCAAAGTTGGATTTTGGGTTACGTTTTCCAATAGGGAAGGTATCATAATAATGTTGGACTTCTAAAAATCTACAGAAATCTGCCCACCGTAAACCAAACTCCATCTGAGCATCAGAAAAGGATTTAAAGGTTTGTCCAGTAAGTAATTGGTAATTTATTTATTGAATTTTATTGACCCGGTAGGCCCACTGGGACTAGAAGTCCCTTTTTCAGGGGCGACTGGGGGGGGGGAGAGAGATACAGATGGTAAGCAACTAAAATTGAACCACATTAAGCTGTTGGTGGTATTTTTAGTGAATGGGGGAAATTTGGCCAGGACACTGGGGAAATAGCATACTCTTTTTCGATATGTGCAATGGGATCTTTAACATCCACCTGAACTACCACCAAGCCAGGCAGATGGGACTTCGGTTTAACGTCTCATCTGAAAGACTGCACCTCAGAAGTGCAGCACCCTCCTCATGCTGCACTGCAGTGTTCATATTGGGATATTAACCCAAGTGCCAGGTGTGGGAACTGAACCCAAAGCTCTCTGATCTCCCGGCCTCAGAGGCGAGTGTGCTACCTACTGAGCCACTGACACTAGTAATGGTAATGGTATTGTAGAGAGAGGAGTTCCCATCTGTGAAAGGCATGATCAGTTTGGGCCGGATAAAAACATTCTAGTAGTGGTATAGGACATAATAGGCCAAGGAAGATCACCAGGTGGAGTGCGCAGCAAATCATCTCTAGATCCGGCCAACTTTCCTCTTGCTCTTATTTTCTCACTCCCTTCTTTCACACTTCCCATGGTCAGCACTCCCTTTCCTACAAAGGTGCTAAACTTTTCAACAGCCTTCCACCCTACCTGGCTCTATGCCCATATCTTTATGCCTTCAAAATCAACGTTAAGCAATTCCTCTTGGAAAACTTCTGTAATTGCACCTAGTTTTAGCTTCTCCCTATCCCCTTGTCTGTTTCTTTCTCGTTTTTCCTTTTTTTTTTTTTTTTTTTATATTTAACCCCTCTTTTTGTTCCCCTCACCTTCCATCATAGATCTGCCCTGGTCACGGTGCCCTCCCCCCCCGAGCTTTCACTGCCCTGTTAGCCACACGCTCTTCCCGATTACTCCTGGCTTACCCCCAGGAGGTGGGGCACGGTGCCACGGCAGGTATCGGCACCATGTATTGTAACTGGTCGGGGAGTTCTTTGCCAGGCAGCTAATTGAAGCCGGGAGCAGGGCATCATGGAGACGTGTGGTGAGGAGGGATTTTTGTCCCTCTGTTGGCTGGGGTGGAGACATGCAATGATGCCAGTGTCTGTCCCGCCTGCTACCTCCCCTCTTCGACTATATGTCGGTGCACAGAGTGACACCCAGCTTCCGCTAGGTGTCACTCTCACACCGAACACTAAGACCCCACCCCCCGGAGAAGATCAGTCCTAGGTACGCCTCCATCCTTCTTCCTGGCCAGCCCTCCGATGACCCGGGGCTCGCTCTGAACCAGTTCAGCAAGAAGAGAACCCCAACTGGCTGCGCTTGGTGGGCTGACGCTCGCTTTTTCCTTTCTACTCCTCCCCCTCGGTTCTTCTTCCCAAATCTTTTGTCCCTCTAGCTCTTCAGTAACTGCTGTTATTACTGTACATCATCAGGATCATGCACTTATACTTTTCTACGCTCATTTCCATTTATATTCTCAGTGTATCTTGATTATATTATACCATGAAGCCTATTTGCCCTCGTGTCTTTATCTGTGTTGTGTATATTTTCTTTTGTGTATTGTAATCTGTAACTGGACACTTGTGAAAATGGGCAAGTTTTGCTCACATGCCTTTTCCAGTATAAAACACAAATAATTCCGAGCCATGTAGAGACCCAATATTTAAGCCACAGATTAAAATCTGCTAAAAATTGCAGCTGTATATCTGTATGGTACACTGCCTTAATAAACTCTTAAGTTAGGGAGTATTGCTGCTTCCAGCTGCTGCCACAGGGTGTGAGGGGATCCAGGATGGCAGAGTGCTACATAGTGGAGGTGGGAAGCCCAGTAATAAAGTTTTAGGCTTGGTGGTAGGGCTAATCTGCCTTTCCCCTTGTGCAAAAACAGAGTTTGGAGTTTGGCTCGAGGATGCTGGCCTACCCAGAGGAATCTTGTGATGTCTTTGTTCCATTTTCGGAACACCATCAGGAGCAATTTAAGTGTGGTATTCTGAATCGGGTAAAGCGCTTAGGATAATACCACCATCTGAACCACCTCAGTTCTTCTGGAGAGGCTCAACGGCAACAAATTCCATGTGGCTAAATCTGGTTACAGTTGTATGGAAAATGCCACAGAAATGATTGCCGTCTCCCCCTCTCTTCTTTCCTTCACTCTGCCCTAGCCATCCCCAGGGTTTCACCCCTTCTTGTAACTTTTCAACTACGGAGCTGTGACATGGGGGTCCTCCATAGCGGAGACCCCAAGGAAGGTGGAAGAGGACTCCAGAGGAGGAAGCAACTTTTAGTGAAGGACTCGTATGTGAGGGGGATAGATTTGGGAATAGGAAAGGGAGGGGAGAGGAAGGTTAGGTGTCTACACAGCGCCATGGCCTGGAGGGTTGGGAAGCAGATCTTAAGGATTGCTACCACAGCAGGATGGGAGGGAGAGCTGGATGTCATTGTCCACCTGGGGACTAATGACCTGGCTAAGGATGGGGCTGGGATAGTGCAGAGGGAGTTTAGGGAGCTGGGGAGGAGTCTTGGATGGGTAGCACATTCAGTGGCTTTCGCTGAGGTGCTGCCTGTCTACAGCAGGAAGGGGAGGGATCTCTGTACCAAGAGCTTCAACTCAGGGCTGAAGGAATGTTGCAGAGAGGAGGGGTTCAGCTACATTGGGGACTGGGGACCTATCTGGGAGGATAAGGGCCTATACTGGGTGATGGCCTGCATCTATCTGGGAGGGAAACCACAGACCTTGGTGGACAGTTTAAATGTTACTTTGGTGAACATTTAAACTAGCCAAAGGAGGGTGGCAGAAGAGGTTGGGGAGGCAGAAACTGCCCTCCCCCCCCGGCTGAAGTAGAGAGTAAGGAGAACCTGAGAGGAGTGTAATCCCTCGGGATGCAGATTAATACAGGAAGCAGGGTGGAAGCAATGAAGGGGGATGGGAGTGGTGTATTCAAAAGAGAAGGGGGAAGGAGGCAAAGAAAAAGGAAAAAAGGGGGGTAACAAACCCTGGAAATCCTTGTGTGTGTGAGTGCTAGAAGTCTAGGAAGTAAGATTCCACACTTGAGGTCACAGTGCCAGAGGCCAGCCTGGATATTTTGGCCATTACCAAGTCATGGTGTACTGAAGACCATGACTGGGACATGGCCATACTAGGCTATACTCTGTTCAGGAAGGAAGAGAGGAGTTGTGGTACTGTGTGAGGGAGGGCATTAAAGTGACCAAGATACATGTAATAAAGTGTGTGTGTTTGTTTGGGGGGGGGGGGCGCCGTGGCAGAGATACTATGTGTGTGTCTCTAGAGATGGGGATTTGGAGCCTCTGTTTGCACTGCTGTGATCCACAGACCTCCAGCACAGAGGGAGGAATTAGATAAGATACTGATGAAGCCATAAGCAAGATGGCAGAAAAGGGGAAGATACTGTTGGTGGGAGACTTCAGTCTACCGGCTGTAGCTTGAGCCTCTCAGCTGCGTGAGCTTCAGCTAGACAGGGAAGTCTTTGCACCACTGCAAGCTCGCTTTCACGTAACTAGTCAGCTTAACCCACTCGTGACGAGGCAGTACTGACCTGTACCCAACAGGGACAGTGTTGCAGACTTAAAGGTGGGTGTCCACCATGGGACCAGTGATCACCGTACAGTGTGGTTCAGTATAAAGATAACTGCAGAATTAAACCACAAAGGTGAGGGTCCTGGACTTTAGGAGGGAGATTTTAAAAAGATGGGTGAATGTCTCCGGGTTGACCTGGCAGGGAGAATGAACTGGATGGGGTGGAGGAACAGTGGCAGAAACTAAGTGGCATAGTGAGGAAAAAGACACCACTGTGATTCTCGGAGAAGTAGTGGAAAGGTAAATGCTAAGAGGGTAGCATTCAGAAGGTGCACGGAGACTCAAAAAGAGGAGGATAGTGGAGTGTATTGGGGAAATGAAGGGAAGCAGGGAGAGCAATAAGGAGCGCAAAGGCACAGACTGAAGAGAGAATAACCAAGGCAGTATCAAAAGGGGCAAGACAAAAGGGAACAAGGCATTTGTTAGGTTTGTAAATGGAAAATAGAAGACCAGGGTTGGGATTGTAAGATTAAGAAGGGGAGGGGGGGGACTGTGTAGATGGGAACAGGAAATGGCAGACAGTGTTCAGTGTTCCCAGAGGAAAGAAACTGGGAAGGGACACAAAAATATAACAGGCGCATTGGAGGGAGGGAGGGAGGTGGACACTAGTCCAGTTTCAGAGGAGAGAGTCCTGAAAGGACTAGCAGATCTGAAAACGGACAGAGCAACGGGGCCAGATGGCATCTGCCCAGGGGAATTGAGGGAGCTCAGGGAGGTACTGGCTGTACCTCTGATGGTCCTATTTAACAGCTGATTGGAAACAGGAGTGGTCCCGGAGGACTGGAGGAGGCCAGATGTAGTCCCATTTCACAGAAGTGGTAGGGAAGAAGCTGGTAATTATAGACCAGTCAGCCTGACTTAAAAAGTTAATGGAATCACTGCTGAAAGAAAAGATTGTAAAATATCTTGAATCCAGTGGGTTACAAGATCTGAGACAGCTTGGATTCTTTGGGGTGGGGGGTGGAGATCATGTCAAAAGAATTTAATAGAGTTCTTTGACTGGGTGACAAAGGAACTAGATCATGGTGAAGCAGTGGATGTAGCCTACCTAGATTTCAGTAAGGCATTCCACACCTTTCCACATAGGAGACTAGTAAGCAAGCTGGGGTAGCTTAGGAGTGGATTTAAAGGTGGTAAACTGGGTAAGAAATTGGTTAAGGAATAGGCGGCAGAGGGTGGTGGTAAATGGAATTCACTCAGAAGAAGGTAGGATGACTAATGGGGTGCCTCAGGGATCAATGCTGAGACTGGTCCTTTTTGTGGAGAAGGGAAGGTCTGTCTCTTTGTGAATGACACCAAACTGTGTAATAGGGTGAACACTCGGGGGGGGTTCAAAAGGATGAGCAGTGACCTGAGAACTCGAGAGGTGGTCAAGGGGTATGGCAGCTGGGTTTCAGTGCAAAATAATGCACTTGGGGCACAGAAACCTAGGGGTGGAGTATGAAATGGTGTGTGTGTGGTACTGACGTCCACCAGGTAGGAAAGAGACCTGGGGTTGATCATAATAGATAACCTAAAGGTGGCCAGGCAGTGTGACAAGGCATTTTGGGAGGGCTAGTGGGATGCTGGGGTGCATAGAGAGGGGTGTCACAAACAGAAAGAGAAAGGTGGTGTTGCCCTTTGTAAGATTGTTGGTAACCCCCCCGAGTACTGTTTCCAGTTCTAGAGACCACATCTCAGATGACATAGAGTGGAAGCAGTCCAGAGGAGGGCATCTAAAATGGTGCAGGTTCTGCATCAGAAGCCCTAGGAAGAGAGATTAAGGGACCTAAATATGTATGCCTTGGCAGAGAGGGGAATTTGACAGAGACTTTTAAATACCTCACATGGGTAACTAGGGTACAAGAGGGAAGTATTTTTCAGAAAAAAAGATGCTGAAAAACAAGGGGGCACGGTAAGAAGCTGAAGGGGGGGTTAGATTCAAGCAAGATGCGAGGACGTACTTCTCAGAAAGAGTGGTGCATTTCTGTAGCAGTCTTCGAGCAGAGATGGTGGGGGCAAAAACAGGTGGGGTTCAGGAGTGCGTGGGATAGGCGTAAGAGAATCTTAGAAGAAGAAGAATCAGCATTTATATAGCGTTTTTCATACATCCAAAGCGCTTTACAAGCAATACTAGACTGGTAGTGAAGTGACTGAATGTGTGGTGGCAACCATAGTGCACATCATCACCCACACACAGCCTGGATAATTGCATGAACCGGTTTATGGGAAGGGGAATGTTGGCCAGGACACCGGGAATGTTCCCTACTCTTTGCGAAGAGTGCCCTGGGTTCTTTTACTTCCACCTGGACACCCACCAGGATGGGCAGAAGGGACCTCGGTTTAACGTCTCATCCGAAGGACGGCACACCCCAGCGGTACAGCACCCCCCAATACTGCACTCGGATGCCAGCAATTTTTAGGTGCAAGTCCAATCCTGGTGTGGGATGAGAACCCACGACCTTCTGGTCCAGAGGCAGATGTGCTACCAACTGAGCCACGCTGACACCTTAGGGAAGGGGTGGGCGAATGGGCCAGAGATCAAGTAGGATCTATGTTGATACTATAGGCAGGGAAAAATGGGCAGACTAAGTGGTCAGAGCGGTCCTTATCTGCCTACAAATTCTGTTTTTCTCAGGAAAACTTGCTTGCTCTTTCCTTACTTAACTTGTTTAAATCTAGCTATGATGGGCTGGACCCTACACGTCTCCATCTTTCTGCACCCTGCATCGCCTCCACCGCTCACCTTCTCTACCTCTGTGTTGTTCCTCAGCCTTGAAAGATTGCCAGGGCTCTCCCCTTCACAAATTAGGTGACCCCTCCTCCTCTAGCAACTTCATCCTATCTACCTCCTCCCTGTTCTTGCAAAGCTGCATGGGAAACTAGTCTTCTCCAGGCTTGCTTACTTCCTCTACTATTCCAGCTACCTCTCCCCTTTTCTGTCTGATTTTTGGAAGCACCACTCCACCGTCTCCTCCCTGCTGCATGTCACTAACTCCAGCCTCACTGGGACGGATCGGGGGCACATGACGGCGGCTGTTGTCATTGATCTGGCTAAATCCTTTAACTCTGAGGCCCACCTACTCCTCCTAGAGAAGCTAACCTCAGCTGGTCTCTCGGCTCCTGTTGTCAACTGGTTCTGTTTCTACTGCATGGGCCATCAACAGTCGGTACAGGTAGGAGTCACCTTATCACTTCCCTTTCCTATTCAGGCTGGGATCCCACAGCATTCCACCATGGATTGCATACTTTTCTCCATCTGCCTGAATGACCTCCCCTCTGCCTGCACCAACTTGCATATCCACATGTATGCAGATGATACAGTCATCTATACCTCCGGCCCCTCGGCCATGGCTGCGGAAGGCTGGCTCCAGCAAGACTTACACAATATTTTGCCCTGGTTCCTCTCCAGCCATCTCCAGGTCAACACACAAAAAAAAGTCTGTCCATGACCTTTGACACAAGACAGAAACTGTCCAGGCTCTGCCCCCTCCCCATCTTTACCATCCTGGATGGCACCTCTGTTGAAGTGGTTTCATCCTTCAAGTGCCTCCGTGAGTGGCTAGATAGCAGGCTTGACCTTATTGTCCATATTGATCAGTTCCACTCCAAGCTCTGTACCGCAACAAGAACTGCCTCTCTTCCAAAGGACACTGGAAACTGGTCACCAGAATGGTTCTCCCGGTTTTTGATTATGCGGATGTGGTCTGCGGCACTGCCCCCCCCCCCCCTTCTCACCAGATTGGACACCCTCACACTTTTTGGCGCTTTCCTACTATTACCCCCATAACTCAACCACTTCTCCCTATCCATCCCCTTCACATCACCAGTTCCACTGTGTATCCCTCATCTCCAGATAGCGGTTCAGGTCACTCCCTTTTTACTGCTCCTCACTCCTCTTTCTCTCATCCCTTCTGCCTCCTACTCCCATCTCTCCAGGGACTTGCATTTTCCTCCCATACGCGCCCACATTTCTCCGCTGGGCAGCCTGCTTTCTCCTCTTACCTTGCCTCCCTCTGGAACTTGCTCCCCTCCCTCCCTTCTTTCTTTCCTCTCTCCTTTAGCCACCAGCTAAAACTTCTTTCTGCCCCCTCCTGCTAGCCTGCTGCCTGACCCCCCCCTTCATGAGGTTCTTCCATCCCTGTGTTTGGCTCTCACCTGGGTACTTCCACTGCCAGAAAAAGACACTTCCAAACCGCTACAGCACTGTTACTTTTTTCCTTTCTTTTTTTTTTTTTTTCATTTTATCCTGTCTCCAAGCAACCCTCCAGACACCCCAGCCCTGACTCCCCGATTTTCCAACAAGACTTGCTATCCTGTGAAGGCAACATGGCCTGGGTATTCATCGGGGGCAGGGCTACCAGGTGGCTAGAAGTAAGCGGCCATCCAGAAATCCATTTTCCCGTTTTCTTCCTTTTGCAGAGTGGACATACAGTGCCACCCAGATGTCGCCATGCACGCTACTGCACGTGGGATGATGCCAGCCGCCATCCAGACAGTCTCTAAATGCTGTACCTCCAGCTGACACTAGGGGCAAGGCTAACACTTGGTGCTGTAACTCTTCCTCCCTAGGAGAAGAGAGCAGTCCTGTGGACGCTTTGTCTTCTCCCACCCCGGCCGATCCCCAGCGTCCCAGGTCCATTTCCAGACCCGAGTCACCGGCAGGTGAGGTGCTCAGTGCCTCCACCCTCCATGCCCCTGGGCCAGAGCTTTGTGACCTTTCTACCTGCACCAGTCAGTTTATTTGCACATGAATGCTGCTCGGTGTACTACTTACTGGTTCTTACATTGCCATTGTACTTTTACTCTGTTAATTGTACACTGTTATGCACTGCACTTTGTACCTCATCTTTGAAGCTGTGTTTGTTATAATGTTGTATGCACCCCCCTTCCCGGATCATACCTGGAAACAAGCCTTGGCTCAGTGTGTCTTTCCTGGTTACCAATTTTCAAACAGATAAAACAGTAAATAAATGTGCAGAAGAACAGAAAGTGATCCATGTTTTGTCTTTGTTTTGTAAACTGAACACTCTGGAGCTTCCAGGAATCAATCTTCACCATTGATTCCCTTGTGTGGACCTGGGGCCATAGGCGCAGGGACCTTGCAGGAGCAAATACTTTGCAAGGAGGGAGCTGATGTCGGCTACTGAGTATGCCTGCACACCTCACATGGTGCTGTGCATGCCAGCCAGTAACTGTCATCGCCTCTCTCACGCACCTCAGTTGTGTTCTTCCCACCATAGAGATCACACCTTTGGACCAACAGCACCTCAGATTTTTGTCACTGTCACCGTGGAGTTTATTTTGTGGCACCTTTCCTCTTTGTTTTTCCTCAATTTTTGTGATGCCAAAATCTGAAAAGGAGGAGACCAAGAAGATGATGAAAGTCCAGCAGCCTCCCATTATGGGTCACCCCTGTGGGAAGCAGATGACTGCGATGGACTGGCGTCGGTGCTGTATGGCCTGTCTTGGCCCTCAGGACATATATGAGTGGAACATCTGTTTCTCAATGGACTGCCCTAGAGATCTGTGCAATGAAATGGAGTTGGCAGACCCTGACCTTCAGAAGCATGTGGCACACTTGTGTGATCAAGGTAAGGACACTGTGCCTTCCCCTGGGACCTCTGGTTCTGTGGAATTACAGGGTCCTCCTGGACCTCATCTCGCTGAGGCATCTAAGGCCATGGTGGTTGGTTCTGGAGGACAGCTGGTTCCTTCTGCGTGGCTGACTACAACCACCACCCCCCAACCTCACTCCCACAGTCTGTCTGCCCTGGGCAGCAGACATTCTCATTGGTGAGGCTTAAAGTATACGTTGAATCTCCCTGGGTGTCATGAGCTGGTGCTGTTCTGGCTCTTCGTGCAATCTGTGGTCTGGTGAGTGGGATGCTTCTGGCTGCAACATTGGGACCCTGTCTGACACCGTTCGTGGTGTCAAGGGAGAGAATGGCACTAGGGCCATGCTGTGTCCTGTTGCTGAGGTGGTTCTTTCCTCTGGTGTTGCTAGTGATGCTGAGAGAGAGAGAGAGGACTCTGCTGTCTCAGGCGACTGATGCTGTGAAAACAATGATGTTAGTCCTGGGCCCAGCAGCTAGTGCGACGATAGAGTCTGGATCATCCCTGGAGTCAGAGACAGTGTTGTCCCTGACCCGGGCACTGCTCACAGCACTGGGGTTTGGTATGGCTCTGGAGTTGACATGCAACCTGGCACCAAGGACAGCACTGGCTGTGACAACAGGGTGAATCTGTCTTCAAGCCAGTTGTCAGCACTGAGCTCAGCACTGGAGGCAGCGCCGACTAGGAGTATGATGGCAGCCCTGAGGAGGTGGTCTCTTCAGAGCTGCTGGCTGACAGTGTCACAGGTGGAGACTAGGGTCACCCTACAGGGACTTATATGGCTCTGCTCTCCCCAGCTGGTGGAATCCCTCCATGGGCTCTGACGGGGTCATTCATTTGATATAGTACGACCCTGTTTGGGTGGTCCTGCCAGGCCCTCCCCTTGGACGAGGCCCCCTTGTTCAACCCCAGAGCCCAGGTAGAGGCCCTTGAGACTTGTGTCTTCTCTGCCTCCCAGCCCTCTCCGTCTCTTGCAGCCATTGCTGGGTTCATAGGCCCTCAGTGGCCAGTTATTTGGGAACAGCACAGAGAGTTCATTAGTACGCTTATCCTTTTCCATAGAGACTGCGACAAGACCCATTTCCAGCCCTTTTCCTCAGCACCATCAACCCCTAGGGTCATTGTCCTCCTCAGAGGACAATGAATCTTCCATTTACCTGTCCTTAGCTGCTGAGTACTCTCTGTACCAGGGATTCCTGGCAGACATTCTGGAGGAGCTCGACACTGGCTCCTTTACAAGCCACAGTGTGGCAGCCCTGCTGTTGGTCTCTGATTTCCCAACCGTGGCACTGCTGTCATCCCTCCCTGGCCTAGAGCCTTTGAGCAGGCATCAAGGGTGGTGTGGAGGCGTCCCCTTCTCTTGCCCTCCAGCTCCATGATACCTCACCAGTGTTCCCCATTACCAGGAAATACAGAATGGTAGTAAATGGGGATGGGGCAGCAATGGGGGGTCACTATGGGAATGCATAAAGGAAAAAAAAAATGTGTGCAAAAATTCAAATGTGGAATTATCACTATATCTGGATTCAGTTTGCGAGCTGTCTTATGTTAAAAAAAAAAAAAAAAAGGTACAGATAGAGCTGCACAGATTTTTATTTTTTTACAATAACACAACTCACGAACAGAATCCAGATGCAGTAATAATAGATTGGAGGATAAAGGGTGATTTTCTTCAAGGATATCTCTTTCATCAGGCCACACCTATGGAACTATAAGCCTCCAGGCACTAGGATCACATGGAAACTTTGCAAGCAGTCAGCCAGGGACTGCCCACAATGACATTGTGCATCAGCTGATACAAACGCGAGTGGCCCCTCCTCTACTCAGTTCTTTTCCCACTGTCAACAATACTTGTCAGACCATTGAAGAAAAAAAAAAACCACTGCAGTACTCACCATTTTTTGTTTCTTTTATCAGAAAAAGTAATCACTTTTATGGTGATTTTTGACAACCTGTATGTCATTGAAGGAACCATTAAAATTGTTCCGGTATTATTCCTGTGGTGAGAAGATCTGCACTGGCAACTCCCATGATGTCTTTCTGCTGCCTAGGCCTGGACCGCAACATGAAAGCCTGCAGAATTTGTCAGGCTTTTAATTTGTGACCAAGTGACGCAATAAAGGGTTCCTAGAAAAATGCCTCCTTAAATAGAAGGTGGGTAGTGTGGAGAAGGACCTCCAGCAGAAGAGCACCGCTTCTGCTCAGTATTCACAAAAGAAGAGTAGGGGGAGGTACCTAATCTAGTCAATAGAAGCACTGTGGATAGGGGGTCGATAAGTCCTTTCACAGAAGAAATGGTTCTGAAAGAACTCCTAAAACTGAAGGTGGACAAAGCAATGAGGTCTGATGAGATTCACCCCAGAATCCTAAAAGAACTAAGGGGAGAACTAGTGACATCACTGACTACCCTTTTTAACAAATCATGGAAGGATGGTGTGGTACCTAAGGACTGGAGGAGGGCGGATGCAATTCCCCTTCACAAAAGTGGGTGCAAAGCAGAGGCAGGAAACTACAGGCCTGTTAGTTTGACCTCAGTGGTAGGGAAAATGATGGAATCACTTCTGAAAGAATGAATTGTCGAGTACCTAGAGGCCAGCGGGACACAGGACCCAAGGCAGCATGGATTCACAGCGGGAAAGTCAAGTCAGATGAATCTAATAGATTTCTTTGACTGGGTGACCAAAGTAGTAGACCAGGGAGGGGCTGTGGCCATGGCCTAGCTAGACTTTAGCAAGGCATTTGACATGGTCCCACACTAAAGATTAAATAAACAAATTAGCCAGCCTTGGAGTGGATCCCAGAGTTGTAGCTTGGGTAAAAAAAAATTTGCTAGACAACAGGTCACAGAGGGTAATAGTAAACTGAGTCCACTCTGAAGAAAGGGGGGTTACTAGTGGGGTACCGCAGGGTTCAGTACTGCGCCCAGTCCTTTTTAGTGCCTTTATGAGTGACATTGCAGAGGGACTGGAAGGAAAAGTATGTCTCTTTGCAGATGACACAAAGATCTGCAGCAGGGTTGATACACAAGGGGGTGGAAAGGATGAGAAGGGACTTGGCAAGGTTGGAGGAATGGTCAAAAGTATGAAAGCTTAGATTCAATGCAAAGAAGTGCAGAGTAATGCACCTGGAAACAAAAACCCAGGGAAGAGTACACAATGGGGAGGAATATTAACAACAAAACTGTAAAGGGACCTGGGAGTAGTCATATCAGATGACCTAAAGGTAAGCAAGCAATGTGAGAAAGCAGTAAGGATGGCTGGGGGATATTGGGATGTATAGGGAGAGGCTTCACCAGTAGAAAACAGAAAGTTGTTATCCCTCTGTACAGACAGTTGGTGAGACCCCATCTGGAGTACTGCATGCAGTTCTGGAGACCCCATCTCCACAAGGGCATAGACAGGAGGATGGAAGCAGCCCAGAGGAGGGCAACTAAAATGGTGCAGGGTCAGCAACAGAAGCCATACGAAGAGAGACTAAAGGAGCTTAATATGTATACCCTTGAGCCTAAGAGGGAGAGGGGGGACATGATAAAAACGTTCACATACCTCAAGGGAATCTACCAAGTCCAAGAGGGTAGCATCTTTCAGAAAAAGTGATGTGCAACAACAAGGGGACACAATTTGAAGATAGAGGGGGGGGTGGCTCAGGGGCAATGTGAGGAAAAAATTTTTTCACAGAGAGGGTGGTGGATGCATGGAATGACCTTCCTGAGGAGGTTGTGGGGTCAAAAACAGTGGGGGAATTCAAGAATGCATGGGACAGACATCAGGCAATTCTGGTGAGGGGTAGGAAGAAGTAGGCTGTTGGTTAACTAGGATGTGCAGCTTATCCAGTAGGTAGGGAAATGGGCAGACTATGTGGGCCAAGCGGTCCTTATCTGCCGTCAAATTCTATGTTTCTATGTTTCTGCATCGACGACCCTGTGTACCAAGTCCAGGTGTTCAGAATCCTCGGACAGAGCATCAGGGTGTGTCAAACACAAGCACTGGGACAGGAAGAAGGAAAGAGCCTCCCTGGTGTGTTCCGGTCACCTCTCTACACATCAGGTATGACCTCCGCTGTGCCATCTGCTCCAGCGGTGATGCTGTTTGCTCCCCCAACTGTCAACATGATACCAAGGCCAGGGCTTGGCACAGGCACTACCAGGCCTGGCTGGTATGTCATCGTTGATGTAGGGGACAAAATCTCCCTTGTCGACTCCTCCAGTTTGCTTCTGTCGACCACACATGCACTGACGCTCAAGTGATCGTATACTCCTTTTCAGATTTGATTCAATGCCTAGTATGTAACTTGCCAGTTTCAGGGAGTCTGTTGACTGGGCCTACTACTCATCCCCTCCTTGATTCCGCAAGGCACGCTCTTGTCATAGCCACCTCCTAGAGCAACACTGACGTCACCAAGCCCATCCCTTCTCCTTGTTGATCCGCTCGACGACGTGTCCGAATACAATACTGACCTGATAACACAGGATGAGGGAAAGGAGGCTGAGGACTATGCCAAAAGCCCTTATGACGGGGCACCAGCTCCACTATGCCCATTTGTAGTGAAGACTCTGTGATAAACACACCAAGGTTTCCTTAATATGATGCACAGTACCAGTCTATACCTGGTCTCAGTATACCGCTGGGGCAGATAGTTTGAAAAACGGAGCATTTAAAAGCAGCATTCACATAGAGAGTCTATGGGCACGCCCTCTGCTGCTTCCTGTATGAAACATCATTTCGAGACAGCCGCGGGTGGTTGTGCCGTGTGATCGTGCAATGCCCGCAAGACAGTGGCAGGATCAGTCGGATACGAGGGGCATATTTAATGAACATTAAGGCAAAAAAATATTTATTTTTGCTAAACAGCTAATCAAGCCATGCCTTACACCCAGCCATGGCCCTGTTGTTTATTGAAGGAATCTGAATTATAACCTTTGAGTCCAGGACTCCTTTGCAAAGGCTCCACATCAGATATACATACATCACAAGAATTGACAAGATGTACAATAATAAATATACAGAGAACACTCCAGAATACATACATTGCAAGTTTAGAAACAGTATACACAATAAGAGGTATATAGTGAAGATAAGTTACAGTTCAAGGGTGGAATGGACCAACCTGTGTCAAATCACTAGAAGTCCAGCATGTACAATAACTATATACAGAAGTCAAAAGGTTATAGTTACAGGCAAGGGGGAGAAGGACTAAGCACAGTCACAGTGTAATAGCTTGGCAGAAGACACCAAGAGAAAGTACTGCTGGGTGACTGAACTTCTCTGCTGGGACTATATTGCCCTCCTTCCCTTCCCTCCACCGCCCCACCCAAAGCTAGTTCTGTTTTTATAGGTACAGAATTTGACTGACAACAGGAACTTCCTGTTTAGGGGCAGGAAGTGAGTGATCACAGAACCACCAAGGACCCACCATCCTAGAAGGGCAAGAGTAGCTCCGATGAGATCCGGACCCCCTCTAGCTGCTGGAGGTCTGCCTCTGAGCAAGTAAGTGGTCTACTGCGAAATATAGGATATTCTTGTCTCAGAACAGGACAATCAGGAGCTTAAAGGGCACACAAGCAGAAAGTAAGGAGAGAGAGAGGAAATAAAACAGAGGAAAGAGTAAGGATTGCAAACAGTTATGGGGCCAGAAATAAGACATGATTGAGTGGTGCAGTGCAGTGGCTGTGGAGCAGCAGTCTTCCGGGAGATGTTCTGGAGGATGCGGTGTTGTCCCATCTGCAGGCACCTCTGGGCTGAGGGAGGAGGTTGCTCATCTCCAGGCTGAGCTGGCCAGGATTTGTGGGACCTCCTCCATCCAGGGACCACCAGTGCCACTGCCGCTGCCTCAGAGGTTGCCAAGAAAGAGGAGTGGTTGGACCACAGTGGGCTCAGGAGGGTGAGGGTGGTGGAACAGAGGCCATCCCTCCATTGTACCTCTCACAATTCCTATGCCATTCTGGCAAAGTGTGGTTCCTCTATGGAGGCACCCACAGTGGAGACCAAGGAAGATGCTGGGAACCTCCACAAAGGAGATCCACAGGAGGGTGGCAGGGACCCTGCAGGGAAGGAAACAACTCCTGGTGGGGACTTCACTGTTAGGAAGGTAGAACTGGGGGAGGAAGGGGAGAGGGAGGTAAGGTGCCTGCCTGGCGCCATGGCTTGCAGGGACAGGAAGCGAATCCTCAGGATTGCCGGAGCAGCTGCACAGGGGAGGGAGCTGGATGTCATTGTCCACCTAGGGACCAATGACCTGGCTAAGAAAGGGATTAGAGAAGTGCAGGAAGAGTTTGTGGAATTGGGGAGGGGCCTTAGTCAAGCAGCACGCACGGTAACCTTCTCAGAGGTGCTACCCATCTATATGGCATAGGAGGTTAGGGTGTTCCACACCATGGGATTCAATCAGTGGTTGAAAAACTGGTGTGGAGCTCAGGATTTGGCTTCATTGGGGACTGGGGGTCCACCTGGAGTGATGCAAGCCTATACTGGCATGATGGGCTGCATCTGTCCGGGAGGAGAACCAGGATCCTAGGTGATAGGTTTAAATGCTTAATTGGCAAGCTTTTAAACTAGCCAAGGGGGGAGGCACTGGAAAGGAGCAGGAAAATCCTAGCCCCCAAATAATCACGGTAGTAAGTGCGGCAAACACCAACATAGAGGTGTCGATAGGGAGAAGGGCTGGGGTAAATGGAGAAAGTGACAAAGGCAAGAAGGACAGGGATGGGGCAAAAGAGAGTAAGGCCATCAGGAAATGGAGGGTAATTAGTACCAATGCCCGTAGTCTGGGCAACAAGCTCCCTGAGCTAATGGCCTTAATGGAAGAGGGATGCCTGGATATCGTAGCAGTCACAGAAACATGGTACACAGAGAACCATGACTGGGATGTTAACATACCAGGGTACATAACCTACAGAAGAGACAGGCAGGGGAGAAGAGGGGGAGGAGTAGCTCTCTATGTAAAGGAAGGATAAAAGCAACTGAACAAAAGAGTAAACAGGAGGAGAGGAGGCACTGTGGGTCACCTTGGAGACTGGAAAGGCACCACAATCCGCACAGGGTTGTGTACAGACCCCCATGTCAGGGAAGGAATGGACAAGGATATGATAGAAGGCATTCTTAGAATGGCAGAGAAAGGGGAGATACTGTTGATGGGAGACCTGAATATGCCAGATGTTAACTGGAGCACATTTGCTGCAGCCACATCCAAGAGCAGGGCCATTCTTGATGCCCTACAGGTGGCAGGCATTAGACAGCTAGTTTTGGAAACCACTCGTGAGGGAGCAATCTTAGACCTCGTACTCTCAAATGGGGGCAGTGAGAGGATTGCAGATCTAGAAGTGGGTTGCCATCTGGGGACAAGTGACCATCAAACAGTGTGGTTCAAGTTTAACTCAGCTACAGAGTCAAGCCATACAAAAGTGAGGGTACTGGAATTTAGGAGGGCTGACTTTGGCAAGATGGGAGAGTGCCTCAGAAAAGCACTAGCAAACAGGCTAGAAGGAGGTCTGGAGCAACAATGGGGAATTATCAAAACTGCCATCACAGAGGCAACAAGCCTTTGTGTGAAGTAAATGAACAAATCAAAACGAAAGAAAAAGCCACTATGGTTCTCAAAAGAGGTGGCTGTGAAAGTCAGGAAGAAAAGATAGCATTCCGGAAGTATAAGAAACACAGAAGGAGCAGGACAGAGAGCTGTACCAGTTAAGGCAGAAGGAAGCAGGGAGGGAAGTCAGAATAGCAAAGGCCCAAACTGAGGAAAAGATAGCCAACTCAGTTAAGAAGGGGGATAAAACCTTTTATAGGTACATCAGCGAGCGTAGAAAGACAAAGGGAGGATAGTGAGGCTGAATAGAATGAACAGTGGGTGGGCAGAGGGGACAGTGAAAAGCAGGAATACTGAAGCAATATTTCTGCTCAGTATTCACAAAAGAGGAGGGAAGTGCCTAATCCAATTAACAGAAGCACTCTTGATAGGGGGTGATCCCAGTCCTTTCACAGAAGAAAGGGTTCTGCAAGAACTCCTAAAACTGAAGGTGGACAAAGCAATGGGTCCTGATGGAATTCACCCCAGAATTCTAAAAGAATTAAGGAGGAACTAGTGAAACCACTGGCTACTCTTTTTAATAAATCATGGGATGATGGTGTGTACCGAGGACTGGAGGAAGGCGGATGTGATTCCCTTCACAAAGTGGGTCCAAGACAGAGGCAGGAAACTACAGACCTGTCAGTCTGACCTCTGTGGTAGGAAAGTGATGGAGTCACTTCTGAAGGAAAGAATAGTTGAGTACCTAGAGGCCAGTGGAGCACAGGACCCAAGGCAGCATGGGTTCACAGCGGAAGGTCATGTCAGGCGAATCTAATAGATTTCTTTGACTGGGTGACCAAAGTAGTAGACCAGGGAGGGCTGTGGACATGGCCTACCTAGACTTTAGCAAGGCATTTGACACAGTCCCACACAAAAGATTAATAGTCAAATTAACCAGCCTGGGAGTGGGACCCAGGGTGGTAGCCTGGTAAAACATTGGCTGGACAACAGGACACAGAAGGTCATTGTAAATGGAGTCCATTCTGAAGAAAGGGGGTTACTAGTGGGTACCCTAGGGTTCAGATTGGGTCCAGTCCTTTTAATGTCTTCATCAGTGACATTGCAGAGGGACTGAAGGAAAGTATGCCTTTTGCAGATGACACAAAATCTGCAACAGGGTTGATACACAAGGAGGCGTGGAAAGGATGAAAAGGACTTGGCAAGGTTGGAGGAATGGTCAAGTATGGCAGCTAGGATTCAATGCAAAGAAGTGCAAAATAATGCACCTGGGAAACAAGAACCCAGGGGAAGAATACACAATGGGTGGGGAGGTAGTAACAACAACAAAAAAGGAAAGGGACCTGAGGGTAATCGTATCAGATGACCTTAAGGTTAGCAAGCAATGTGAGAAGGCAGTAGGGAGGGCTGGGGGTATACTGGGATGTATAGGGAGAGGCATCAGCAGCAGAAAACAGGAAGTTGTTATCCCTCTGTACAGACAGTTGGTGAGACCCCATCTGGAGTACTGTGTCCAGTTCTGGAGACCCCATCTCCGCGAGGACATAGACAGGATAGAGGCAGTCCAGAGGAGGGCAACTAAAATGGTGCAGGGTCTGCAAGAGAAGCCGTATGAGGAGAGACTAAAGGAGCTTAATATGTATACCCTTGAGGAAAGAAGGGAGAGGGGGGACATGATAGAAACTTTTAAGTACCTCAGTGGAATCAACAAAGTCCAAGAGGGTAGCATCTTTCAGAAAAAGAGACTTGCAAGAACAAGGGGACACAATTTAAAGATAGGAGGGGCGGTTCAGGGCAATGGAGGAAGTATTATTTCACAGAGAGGGTAGTGGATGCATGGAACAGCCTTCCTGAGGAGGTTGTGGAGTCTAAAACTGTGGGAGAATTCAAGAATGCATGGGACAGACATAAGGCAATTCTTGTGGGGGGTAGGAAGAAATAGGCTGTTGGTTAACTAGGATCTGCGGCCTATCCTGTAGGTAGGGAAATGGGCAGACTAGATGGGCCTAGCGGTCCTTATCTACCATCAAAGTCTATGTTTCTACAGTTGGAGTGGGAGAGGATTTCAGCACGGAGTACGGTTTTAAATGGGCCTATTTGCTGTTCCAGGGTGATGGCCAGTGGCATTTCATTCAGCCAGAGGGGGTCCTGTAGTAAAAGGAGCGTTGGCCGAGAGAGGTCCCTGCAGTGGGGTAGAGAGAGGGGGGCCTAGCAGGGAGCCTGGGTAGACTGTGGCTGAGTGGAGGCTGAACAAGGTTGCAGAGACCGGGGGTTTGGGAAGAGCTCTAGCAAGGAGACATGTCTGGTATCTGAGTCTGCCTTCAAAGTTAAGCCAGTTGGTGCATCTATAGAGCTCACAGGTGTGTCCAACGGTTGTTGATGGATATTTCCCTTTAATACAGAAGTAGTTGTGTCATCACAACCTACCGCTGCTTCTAAAGGAAATACAGACTTTGTTACAAAAGAGGGCCATAGAACCAGTGCAATAGAACTAGTGCCTCTAGAACAAACACACACATAGGTTTTTACTCTTGGTACTTCTTGGTCCCAAACAAGAAGTTCAGAGTGGTCATCTTGCAAGGTTTACTACCACTGCTGCAGGCAGGGGATTGGATCTGTTCTCTCGATAAGAACAGTGCTTACCTCAATAACAAAATCTGGAATCCTCACAGAAAATATCTGAGGTTCCTGTTTCAAGGGGAATGTTTCCAATTTAGAATTGTCTTCTGCACCTCAGGTCTTTACCAAATGCTTGGCAGTAGTGGCAGCAGCTCTTTGCAGGGAAGGCCTTTATGTTTTCCTTTACTTGGACATCTGGCTGTTAAAAGTGCATGCCAGGGATCAGCTCCTGCAGACTTTGGCTTGAACCAGACAGCTGTTCAAGGCTCGGGGGTGATTGTCAACATACCAACATCAGTGTTGACCCATTGCCAACGACTGCAGTATATAGGGAGCAGTGTTGGACACTGTCCAGGGCTCAGCCTTCCTGTTTCTGGACAGAATTCACTGCCTGGTTGCTCAAGCACAGCTAGTGCACTACAGTAGGTATGTCTTGGGCAGGATGTTCCTCCACTTGCTGGGTCTCATGGCAACATCCATATAGTGACAGTACCGTTGGCCAGGCTGCACATATGAATTCCATAGTGGACCCTGAGGATCCAGTGGGATCAGCTCACAGATGATCTAGCACAAATGGTTCTAGTCACGTCCCCTGTGTGGAAAGTGCTCAAGTGGTGAATGGAACCCAGCAACCTGTTAAAAGGGGTTCCCTTCCTGATACCCTCCCTCTTTCAAGATTCTCACAACAGATGCCTTGGGTGCCCACCTGGACTCTCATCAGACACAGGTTACATAGTCCCCAGTGGAAAGCAACTTGCATATCAATATTCTAGAAATGCGAGCTGTCCTGTATGGGTTCCAGACCTTCCAGAACCATCTGTCCACAGGCCCTCTGTTAGTACAGACTGACAGCGTCAGTGTGATGCACTACATCAGCGCGCAAGGGTGTTCAAATCAAAACTTTTAGGACTTGCCCAGCCATGACTGTAGCTGAATTTTCATTTGCCTCTATTCATTACAATGAAATTAGCTCTCTTTTTCTGCTTGCCCTTCAAGGAAATTTACTTGCCCCAGACAAGGGGCAATAGTATTTGCACACCCCTGGCAAGGGGGGACTCATTCAGTGATAGTTTGGTACTGGGCTCTGGAATATGGTCTAGAACTGTCAGCAGTACACGGTCCAGGCACCGAAAACGTCTTGGCAGACAGGCTAAGCAGGTCCCAGTCCAGGATGCACAAGTGGGAACTAATGATCTCTGTAGCAGCAGACCTGTTCGATAGATAGGGTCGTCCAGTGTTGGACCTTTTTGCATCCCCACACAATGCAAAACTGCTGCTTTTCTGCTCGCTTGCTTCAGGGCCTGGAGTTTTCTGGTGAGATGCATTGTCCCTCTCTTGGAAAGGGAGGTTCTTGTATGCCTTCTCTCTTAATTCAGAATGTGCTGCTCAAGCTACAGATGGAGGGGGCAACTCTAATACTCATTGCTCCCCTATGGCTGCAACAGATCGGTTTCCCCTTACTGCAGCAGCTAGTGGTGGAACCCCCAGTAGCCTTGCCTCTGTGCAAAGGGTCTACTGTCACAGGAACAGGGAACCCTGGTCCATCCAGAGCTCAGATCTGTGCATCTGCATGCATGGCTCTTGAAAACATAGCCATTGCTAATTTGAGGGTTTCCTGAAAAGTGCCCGCTGGTGGCTGCTAGAAAGCCTTCCACCAGATCTACTTACTCTGTGAAGTGGAAGCAGTTTGCCTTATGGTCTGCTTTACACCACCTGGATCGTTCACCTGTTCAGACCATCAGGTTATAAAGTATCTGCTGCCCTTACTGGATTCAGGCCTGCAGTACTTCTCTGTCAAGGTGCACCTGGCTACCATATCAGCTTTCCATGTGCCTGTAGAGGGTCATATGGTTGCCCTGCTGGAGGTGGCCCATACGTTTTTGATGGGCTTTCTATATCTAAAGCCTCCCATCTGTAATCCAGTCCTAGCGTGGGACCTTCATTTTGTTCTGGAAGAACTTACTTTGGTTCTTTTTGAGCCAGCTGCGACTTGTGGCTTATGCTTTCTCTTCTGGAAAGCATTGTTTTTAGTTGCAGTCAGTTCTGCTTACAGGTTTTCAGATCTATAGGCTCTCATGTGTGAGCCTTCGCATTTGATTTTCCATAAAGACAGGGTGTCTTTGCATATCATTCCTAAGTTTTTACCAAAGGTGGTGACTAAGTTTACTTTAAATCAAACTGTCCACCTGCCAGTTTATTTTTCCTGAGGATGCACATCCAGGGGAAGCATTGCTCCCTACTCTAGATGTACATAGAATACTACATATGCAGCACAAGGCACTGTAGAATGTCCTCGCAGCTTTTTGTTTTCCCTTGGGAAAGAGGGTGCCCCAATTTCCAAACAGTGCCTAAGTGGCTAGCCAGCTTTATTACTTTTTGTTACAGGAAGTAAGAAACTTCCTGGGGTGGTTTTAAGAACATAAGAATGTGACAGCAGATGGGGATCGCTTGATCCATCTAGTTTAACCGTGTGTTTATTTGACTACCTCCCTAGGATATACTTCTTTGTTTCAGTATCCCACAATGCCTATCCCAAGGTAGCTTGAATTTCCCTAACTGGTTCATGGTCTATTCCTTGAGAGGCATGTCCACCTCTGTTGCTTGTTTTAAAAATGTGCCTGATGCAGATATCTGTGCAGCTGCCACCTGGAGTACTGTCCACACCGTCACTAAACACTACAGTCTGGACATTGGACATTATCTGCCACAAAAAGGCTGGCTTTGGCCTAGCTGTGCTCCAAGGCCTACTTTCTTAGGCTTGTAGACTTCAGCCACCCAGACTATTTTTGGTCAGTACTGCTTGGTTCTAGGGACGTGATTATGATCTATCCAAACTTCTGGCAGTTGTCTTTCCCTTTAGGACTTGCCGGAAACGTCTTCAGGCTGGCTCCTCCCACCCACCCAGGTGGTAACTCCCTGTGCTGCACCCCTTCACGCCAGATCTTCCTTTCTGCTGGAAAAAGCATGTTCCTTCCTTAACGCTATCATGCGTCAGTTATCGGTGGAAGTGGCTTAGTAGGTAGCACACTCGCCTCTGAGGCCAGGAGATCAGAGGGCTGTGGGTTCAGTTCCCACATGTGGCATTTGGGTTAATATCCCAGTACTGACACTGTAGTGCAGCATGAGAGGGGTGCTGTACTTCTGAGGTGCTGTCTTTCGGATAAGAGGTTAACTCGAGGTCCCATCTGCCTGGATTGGTGGTAGTTCAGGTGGATGTTAAAGATTCTATGGCACTTATCGAAAAGAGTAGGGGAATTTTCCCCGGTGTCCTGGCCAAATTTCTCCAATTCACTAAAAATACCACCAACAGCTTAATCTGGTTCAAGGTCAGTTGGCTTTCATCTGTATCCCCCTCCCCCGGGTTGTGCCTGAAAGTAGGCAGGATTTGTCTAATGCACTTACCCGGTCAACAAAAACTAAATAAACTGAAAAAACAGAATGCTGAGTGTAGGCCCTTGTGACTAAATCTACGGATTTACTTCCTCAAAAGTTTAATACTTTTTGTTTTCAGCCCGATCATCGATCATGACCACAATTGATGGCAAGTCCACTCCTGGGTTCTGTCAGTGCCCTTGCAGGCAAAAAATGTCCCAGACTGATCCACACGCCACGTACGTCTATTGCCTGGGGCATGAGCATGGTCCCCAGGCCTGCATCATTTGTCGAACTTTCCATCTTACCATTCTCGAGGACTGTCTCGCTTGACTCAAGTTAGACTGACCCGAGCGAATGGAGCCCACCGGTGAAATCCAAGGCTGCCCATTGGGTGGTCTCTGCGGCTGTGTGGTCCACTGAATAGCTTACGGCATTTGAGGAGGCTGCGACCCAGACCACTTCCCACTCCTCTTTAGTGGCTACCTTTGTGCTGCTCCAACTGGGTTCGGCTTTTACGGGATCCTTCAAAGAACTGTACCAGTCCTTGCCGACCCTTGGTCAGGGACCCTCTAGGCACAAATCCAAGTTGAAGAAAGAATCCAAAAAACAGTCTCATCAACGTTCATGGGATTGGGAATGCTCTCAGTCGAGAGCTTCAGATTCCCACACTTCTCCGGATCCGACTTCAGTCGCATCTTTGGCCCAGGCCACCAGCTCCATGGTAACCCTGCAGGGCCAGTTGGCCGAGACACTGGTTAGCCTTTCGTCTGAGATTTTTCTCAAACCGGTTGACCAGTTGTCGACTGAAGAGGCCGACACTTCATTATCCAGGACTTTGGTCCTGACTCAGACTGTTGGGACGGATCAGTTTGCTGACCCTCCACCTCTGGTCAATGACCAAGACCAGAGGAATCTCCTCTGAGCCCGCTGCCATTCTCTCCCCGGCAGTTTTGGTCTCGGTGTGGTCTTCCCACGTCGGTCAGCGGTTCCACATCAACATCGCGCTCCCGACACCACTGAAGGCGGTGCTGCAGCTACTCTTCATCGTCTTCCTCTGGTGAGAGAGGCTTTGGCACAAGTTGAAATCGATATACGAGGATCTTCTGTGGCAGCAGCTGGTGCTCACTGGCCTGAAGCCGGCGCCGGCTACTACACTGGCCATCACCTGGCTTTTGCCCGACAGGCCGACACCTTCTCCACCTAAGGAGCTGACCAAGACGGTCCTGGCTTGGCCGACCCTGGCATCTCCACTGATTCTGGTGGAGCCACCTCAACAGCCACCGACTGGCACTCCGACCAAGGAGTCTCTGCTGACCAAGGGATTTCCCCATCGGCTGTTGGTCACAGTGACTCCTGACCATCCATGGAGGGTCAGCAGGGACTTGGGCGGTTGACTCCTCTTTAACAACTCTTCGGAGTCAGAGGGTTCCTCCCTGTACTCCCATCCAGTCGACGTGTAGTCAGTGGGGGATCTTTTGACGGATGAAGGCCCTTCTTATTTTATGGGCCCTCTCCACCTGCTCCGAGTCCACGAGTATGAAAATGGAGCCCGTCCAGAAACGGGCTAGTTACCCGTTGATCGAGATCCTCGACCAGGGAGATACTGCTATGGCGGTCTTCCCAATGGTGAAGGCCATTCCTGGCTCTGCCCTGGAGCTTTGGAAGCACCCCGCTTCCTGCCCTGTGCCCTCTTCCCAGATGGCCTGCAAGTATGCAGTACCTACCTGCTCCCTCTCCGGATTCATGGAAACACCCCTCAGCTGAGGGGCTAGTGACCGATTCTTTGTTTAGGTGCTCTGATAACACTGGGGATGTTGGCAAGCTGCCTGACAGAGTCCAAGAAATTGTATAACGCAACTAAAAAGGTCTACATGCCTCCTCGCTTGTTCTTTGCCAGGTAAGGTCCGCCCGCCTTATGGACCACTTCTCCAGTGCCCTGCTGGGCACCCTGGATGAGGTGCTTCCTCATCTGCTGGCGGAGCTCCAGACCATGGTCAGACTGGTCCGGGACCAGGGCCAGGTTGTGGCTAAGCAGCAACTCCATACAGCCATGGACATTGGGACCGTCTGTACATGCTTCATGGTGGCCACAGTGGCCATGCGCCACAGGGCTTGGCTGAGGATCTTGACCTTCATGGCTGACACTCGGCACAAGCTGGCAGATGTTACTTTCTTGGGCAGCGACTTGTTCGGGCCCGGGGTCAAGGGCCACCTCACCTGTATCGAGAAGTCCAATGCCATTTTGGACTCCGTCACATCTGCCCAAAAGGACCCCAAGGGCTCCAAGCAGCAGCAGAAAAGGAAGCCCTTTCAGTCCACCGCTACTCCTGCAGCCAAACCAACCCAACCCCAGGCTGGTCAGCAGGCCCAGGCCTGGCGACCTCCGCTGAAGTCCATGGCCTCGGTCATCCATAAGCCTGGGTGGAGAGGCTGTGGTGGCCCCTCAGCCAGACCCTCCCCCTCCTCCTCTAAGCCTGCACAATGACGGGATGAGGGGTGCCTCCCTCATGCCAGTCACACCTCCCCTGGATCCTCTCGTGGGAGGCTGGCTCTGCCACTTCCTTTCCACCTGGTCCGCTGTCACCACAGATATGCGAGTCCTCGAGGTGGTGGGTCAGGGTCTGCCTCTGGAATTTAAGCAGAACCCTCCTTGAAGAGCCTGCGCCCCATGGGAGGACTTGGTAACCGCAGACATTCTGTCGACTCTCAAAGATGACATAGCCCAGCTCCTCTGCAAGGAGGTCATGGTCAGGGTATCGGATCCTCCAGAGCACCCAGGGCTTGTCCCCAGGTACTTCCTGGTGCCAAAGCGGATGGGTGGGCTGGCACCCCATTCTAGATTTGTATGACCTGAACAAGTTCCTCAGGTTCTGCATCTTCAGGATGGTAAATCTGTCTTGGATCATACCATCTCTAGAGTAGGGCATGTGGTTTTGCTCCCTGAATCTTCAGAACATAGTCTTCCACGTCCCGATCCATCCGTCACACCGAAGGTTCCTTCTCTTCCGAGCTGAAGAAACCCTCTACAAGTTCCCGGCCATGCCATTCGCCCTGTCCTCGGCCGCCAGGGTCTTCAAGTGCATTGCAGTGGTGGCAACTTACCTGAGGTGCCAAGAGGTCCACGTTTACCACCATCTGGATTACTGGCTGATAGGTCCCTCCAGGCAGGAGGTGGAGCGCTCCAGGGACCTGGCCCTCCAGACCTGCATCAAACTTGGCCTCCTGGCTAACGAGGCCAAGTCGGAACTCGTACCTTTTCAGGTGTTCCACTTCATCAGGGCAGAGTTCGTCTCTCGCAGAGTCAGAGTCTTGCTCCTGGCAGACAGGGTGGAGGCTCTCTTCCTTCTTTGCCCAGTCATTTTGGGTTGGGAAATTGTGACCTGCCTCAGACTTCCTGCACCTGCTGGGTTACATGGTGGCCTGCACCAGTGTAATCCGATGAATGAGCTGGCCAGCCAGTGGTCTCAGCGCAGGGGTCACTTTGATCAGCTGGTCACTGTGACCCAGCAGATGTGGGACACTCTCCAGTGGTAGTTAGTCCCAGAACATCTACATGAAAGGATCCCATTTGTCTGCCCAGAGCCGACAGTCATCCTGATGACCGATGCCTCTCTCATTGGTTGGGGTGCCCACCTGGGGAAACAGAGTCCAAAGGCTCTGGATCCCTGAAGAGTCCCAATGCCACGGCAACCTGCTGGAGCTCCGAGCAGTTAGGCTGGTGCTGACTGCATTTGCTCCGCATGGGCAGACAACACCACGTCCATGTACTACCTCAACAAACTGGGTAGGATGCACTCCTGGCCACTGTGCAAGGAAGCTCTCCACGTGTCGACCCTCGTGCACAGTCTGGAGGCCAATCTTCTAGCATTCCTGGTGGCAGGGGCCTCCAGCCAGCTGGCAGATGCTCTCAGCTGTGTGAGCGAGGTATCTCACGAGTGGTCTCTCCACCCAGAGGTGGTACACAATCTGTTCTCCCAGTGGGGCACCCCTCAGGTGGACCTGTTCACTTCCAGGGGGAACGCAGAGCTGAGGTTGTTTTGTGCTCACCCCTCTCAGCAGGGGAATGCTGCAGAGGGATGCCTTCTTGAGGCCCTGGAACTCTGGCCTCTTCTGTGCTTTCCCTCGATTCACAAAGTGTTACTCAAGGTCAGGAGGGACATGGCACAGGTGAATCCTGGTGGCTCCTGATTGGCACCACCAGTTCTGGCACCCTGATCTCCTCTGCTTCAGCTGCAGGCTCCTGAGGCGTCTTCCTCTGTGGAAGAGGTTCTCTATTTGGTGCCATGGCAAGGGTCTGGACCCTTGTCCTGTGGCTAGCATCCTTGACTGCCTGTGGTCCCTCTCTTGTCAGGCCTTCGGTTGTTGACCCTTAAGGTGCACCTAGCAGCCATCTCCACTTACCAGGTGTGGACCAGTCAGCGGTCAGTGGCACAGGAGAAAGTGATATGGCGCTTTTTCAAAGGCCTTCACCACATTTCCCCTCCGGTGTGTGAACGACCACCACTGTGGGACTTGTTGCTGATTTTTGCAAAGCTCATGGGTAAGCCATTTGAAAAGATGCACAGGTGTGACATGCCTCACCGGTCGTAGAAGACCACCTTCCCGGTGGCTATCATGGCAACCCAGAAGGATCAGTGAGCTCCAGGCACTTTTGGTGGAGTCTCCTTACCTGGTCTTCCACAGGGACAAGGTTGTCCTGCACCCCAACCCAAAGTTCCTCCCAAAGGTTGTGTCAGAGTTTCACCTTAATCAGGTGATTAATCTCCCAGTGTGCTTCACTAATCACACCTCTGAGGCAGAGCACAGGCTCCATACTTTGGAAGTCTGGATAGAACATCATATCCATGTCCCTAGAAAAGCAGGTTACTCGCATGTAACAGTAGATCTTCCCTTGGGATGGTCTCTTGCAGCAGGTAATACACTTGGGTAGTCACCAGAGGTTTCTGTGGTGCATGGCAGCTCTTCTAGCAGTCTTTCACTAGGGGCCACCCATTGATGAAATCATCCTGCTTCGTATATGAGTGGGCGGTCCTTGTCATCCTCAGTTCACTTTCCTGCCGTCTTCAGCTCGCACACAGCAGATAGTACAAAGTGTAAGCAGTCATCGACGAGAAAGTGTTGCAAACGGAACGTTTTTTCCTGTTCCCACGTCTTCATCGATGGATGTCAGAAGGATCTTCAAGCAAATTACCTTTCTTTCGTTCTTATCATTGCAGTAGAAAGATGTACCATTTTGACAATCATTCAGTCCATGGCCGTTGTTTGGGGACCCACACACAACTCATCCTCCTGCGAACTTTGTCAGGAGTTTAATCAAGCAACTCATTGACAACGATTGCTTGATATTCAGGCTTACTTCGTGGAGCAAAAAGCAGCTCTCTTAGATAAGCAGGGGGCAAGTCCTGAGAACCCCCCAGCCAGTGCTTCACATAAGAAGCAGAGGTGTGATAAGGATGCACCTACTTCAGCATCCTGCTTCAGCGTTCATCGACAGCAACCACTTCAGGTCTTTCCTCATCGACAACGCCTTCCAAAAGTGCCTCCTCGTTAACGGGAGTTTACTGTCTCTCGTCGGAGGCGCTTTATCAGCAATTTCAGTGGAAACTTATGCTACTGCCATTGGTGCCCTTTCGACGATGACTTGTTTTTCATAGATGACGATGGCTATCAAACATGTCAAATCTTCCTCTCTTCCTGCCCCGTCAATGACTGGCCAGGGTGCTTTGGGAAACACGATGGAGTTCACTTTTTTATATATGGGGTATATGGTGAAATACCAACGTACTCGCTGGTCCTTGGCTATTGATGTAGTCAATAAACTCCCTCCATCACATGAGACAGATCAATTACAGACTACGATATCTACTGGAAATTCCATTTCCCGGCATCTCTCTGCTCGGGATATGATGCGGTGGATACCTCAGCTCGGGCAATGGCTTCGGGAATAATTCTCCGCCGTCATGCCTGGCTGCATGTATTGGGTCTACAAGCAGATACGATATAAACTGGTCAATGCTCCATTTAATGGCTCGAAAGGTTTTGGCCCAGACACTCAAATGCTTTTGAATGATCTTCAGGCGTCAGGCTGTACTCTCTGTATGGTGCATGGTATGTACTACACACCACAGCCCTCATACCACTCCCGTTACCAAACTTTTCAAGTTAAACGGAGAGACAAGAATAGAGGAACTTATCGACTGGGCTCCCGCAGACATTCCCACACCTCCTCCAGGACTGCCACCCCAACCTCAAAGGGCCCCTGCTCCCACCCTCCAGGTGAGATTGGCCAGCCTCCAGCACAGTAACCCGTTAGGGCTTGCCCAACCCGCTTCCTTGTTCAGGCTTCAACAGCTATGGGGGGCCATTTTGCCCTTCATCTGGAGGCCTGGAAAGCCATTACTTTGGACGAGTGGGTATTTCAAATCATACATACGGGGCACACACTGGAACTCACATCTCCACCTCCCCTGCACCCACCCCGCTCAGTCCATTATCCACATGACCATGTTCTCATTCTCCAAAAAGGCCATTTATCCTGTTCCTCCTTCGGAGTTGCATCAGGGATTCTACTTCCATTTCTTTCTGGTCCTCAAACGTACGGGAGGCCTCAGACCGATATTAGACCCAAGACAACTGAATTTACACATTCAGTACAAAAGGTTCTGGATGGTCATACTAACATCCATACTACCGATGTTAAAAAAGGAGTATTGGTTATGCACCCTGGACATGAAAGATGCATACCTGCATGTCCTTGTCCACCCTGCCCACCACCGGTTCCTATGCTTTTACTTGCTAGGACACCACTACCAATTTTGAGCACTTCCTTTTGGCCTCTGGTCTGCCCTGACAGTCTTCAGCAAGTGCCTTGCTGTAGTGGCAGCAGCTCTGAGAAGAGACTAACATTTTGTCTTGCCATACCTAGATGATTTGCTGATAAAAGCAAATTCTGAACAGGCTTTGCTTCTCTCCCTCCAGGCCACCCTTACCCTATTTCAAAATCTGGGCATTACCATCAACTGGCGCAAGTCCAATCCGAGGCCTTCCCAGTCACTCCAGTACATAGGAGCACTTCTGGACATGGTTTCCGCCAGGGCTCACCTCCCTGTCGACAGACGAGACAAACTTCTCTCTCTGGCTTTGCACGAACCCAGCAGTACATAACAGCCAGAAGTTTCTTACAGCTTCTGGGGCATATGTCAGCTGCCATCCCCACAGTGGCATTCACCCATCTCCATTAGAGACCAGGACAATGGGTGCTTCAGAGTCAATGGCACCAGCAGTTGGGCGACTTCGACGACAATATCAGAGTCACCCCCCTCCTGCCTCTCCACCCTGGACTGGTGGACGCACCGGCACCACCTATCTCAGGGCATGCTCTTCTAGGCTCCCCCTCCCCAGCAAACGTTGACCACGGATGCTTCCCTGGACGGCTGAGGAGCTCACCTCGGCCCACATGGGACACAGGACAAATGGCCCCAATTCGCCATTTTGCTCCCCCGTAAATCTGTTGGAAATGAGGGTGGTTCGCATTGCCCTTCAGTTTTTTTGCCCCCACGTATGTCCCAGACCCTTACTGATCCAATCAGACAACACCCCTGTGGTGTTCTGTCTGAACAAACAAAGGGACACCAGATCTCGTGCTCTCTGCAGGGAGGCGCTGAAGGTCTGGCAAAAAGCCACACTCAAACAACTCGTAATAATTGCCGTCCATCTACCAGGATGCCACAATACCCTGGCAGACATTCTCAGTTGCCAGTCCTCCATGCACGAGTGGACTCCTTATTACAAAGTTCTTCAGATGATTTTCTGCTTATGGGGGACTCCACAGCTGGACCTGCTTGCCTCCCCCAACAATCATTGACTCCCCAAATACTTTTCCATTATCCCGAACAGAAGTGGACTGTCTACTGATGCCCTGTCCCAACCGTGGACAAGACTCTTCTTATATGCCTTCTCCCCTGTCCCGCTTCTGCAGTGGACTCTACTGAAACTACAACTTCAGCCTACTACAATGATCCTCATAGCCCCATTGCGACCCAGGCAGGTGTGGTTTCCCCTTCTCCAGCAACTGTCCGTGGCAGATCCCATTCTGTTGCCAGTCAGACCAGATCTCCTGACTCAGGAGCGGGGCACCCTCCTTCACCCCAACCCAAAGTCTCTATACCTTCACGCTTGGCTCCTGAGGGCGCTTTCATAGCACGTCTTCAAGTCTCCTCACCTGTGGCTGACATTCTCTTGGCTTCAAGAAAACCATCAACCAGGGAAACATATAACGCTAAATAGAAATGCTTTTCCACATGGACTACTTCCCTTTCTCTAAATCCATGTTCATGTCCTTTTCCCAAAGTTTTGGACAACTTGGTTTAACTTGCCAAGGAGGGCCTTAGCTATTCCTCTATCAAAATTCATCTGGCCTCCATTTTGGCCTTTCATGAACTCTGTGAAGGCAAATTACTGTACCAACATCATCTTGCCAAGATGTTCTTAAGAGGCATGCTTCATATCAAACCTCCCATAAAGCGCCCCACCCCCCCTTGGGATCTGAATTTCATATTCGAGAAACTTAACCTAGCGCCCTTTGAGCCAGCAGCTACCACTGATCTCCGCTTCCTCTCTTGGAAGATAGTATTTCTAGTAGTCATCACTTTGGCTTGCTGTACCGGCGAGCTTCAGGCTCTGATATGTAGAGAGCCTTACCTAATCTTCCACAAACATAGTGGTTCTCCGCACCAGTCCTTCCTTTCTGCCCGAAGTGGTTTCAGAACATACCTTAAACCAGACCATGGAATTGCCCGTCTATTACCTGGAGCAGTCTAACCCAGGAGAATATCTCTTACACACTTTAGATGTTCATCGTATTCTGAGGTACTATATAAATCATACCAAATCCTTTAGAAAAGTCTCTCAATTGTTTGTCACCTTCGCCTCTACAAGGGAAGGGTCCCCGGTTGCCAAGAAAACCATTTCCAATTGGTTGGCAAATTGCATCACATTTTGTTACAAAAAAATGCAAGAAGCCCCTATCAGGAACAGTACAAGCCAATTCCACTAGAACCCAGGCCTCCACGGCAGCCTGCTTCAAGGGGGCCTCGAACACTGATATCTGCAATGCAGCCACGTGGTCCACCATTCACACCTTCCCTCCGTTCCCCTTGTTGCTAAGGGTTCTGATCAAGCTCAGATCCCACCCTGCCACAATGATCCTGATTGCTCCAGACTGGGCTAGGCAACCTTGGTACTCCATGGTACTGGACCTGTCAATAGCCAAACCGGTCAGCCTCCACAAGAGGCACAACCTACTGACTTCATCCCAGGGCAGGATCCTGTATCCGGACCTTTGGTCTCTCGTGCTCAAGGCCTGGCTCTTGAGGACCTAGAGTATGCCAATCTACACCTCTCAGAGAGTGTTATGGAGGTCCTCAGGGTTTCTAGAAAACCTTCTACCAGAAAGATTTATTCTTCCCAGTGGACAAGATTTTCTATTTGGTGCCAAAATAGAAAGCTGAACTACCATCAGGCAGGATTGCCTGTGGTTCTGGATTACCTTATCCACCTGCATTCTCTAGGCTTAGTACCTTCCACACTGAAAGTTCACTTGGCTGCAGTCTCGGCTTACCTGTCAGCAGGTAAGTCATCATCCTTGGCCTCTAATCTGGTGTTTAGGAGATATTTTAAGGGATTGATGCATTTGCACCCACCCCACAGAACTCCTACTCCAGTATGGGATCTCAGTATTTGCATAGCACAGCTTATGCAACCACAGTTTGAACCTATGGCAACAGCTGATCTTAAGTATGTGACTTGGAAGACTGTGTTCTTGGTTGCCATTACTTCTGCCAGAAGGATCAGTGAACTCCAGGTTTTGTCCTTGGAACCTGATTATGTGGCATTCCATAAGGATGAGGTGATCCTCAGAACTAATAAATTCCTTCCAAAGTTGGTTTCAGATTTTCACATTAATCAGTCCATCACACTTCCAGTTTTCTTTACTGACCATTCTACTTCAGGTGAACGTAGGCTGTATACCTTTGATATTAAAAGGGCCATCTGCCTCTACCTGGAGCATACAAAAAGTCATAGAGGTGATAAGACCCAGCTGTTTTTGATTTATGGGGAAGTTGGGAAAGGCATACCTGCCACAAAAAGGTCCATAGCAAGATGGATTGTGGCATGTATTCAGTTCTTTTACAGCAAAGTTGGCAGACAGCCTCCTCAGAGGCTCAGGACCCACCCTACCGGGGGGACAGCTGCATCTATAGCAGCTTCAAGAGATATCCCCCTGTTGGAAATTTGTAAAGCAGCTACCTGGAAAACAGTCCATAAATTCACTAAGCACTGCTGTCTGGACATCCAGGCCAGGAGTGATACCAGGTTTGGCACAGCAGTTTTGCAGAGCTTGTTTCCTAAATAGGTCCTCTGCCCACCTCCAAAGGCACTGCTTGGGTAGTCTGCAATTGTCAGAATACAATAAGATTTCCTGGGGTTTGAAGAAGACATTACTTACCATAGTAATCTTGTTTCTTCTAAGGGAATCTTACTGTATTCTGACCTCCCATCCTTCCTCCCCTGCTAGGACCTTCAGGACCCTGCACACTGCTGGTTACCATGTTGGAAACCTGTGGGTGCCTATTAGTTTGTTGGGCATCTGGTGACTTGAGTCTTAGTGATGCTCTTTATTAATTGGGGGTATTTGTTCTTACCCTAATTAGGGTATTTAGCTATAGTTAAGTAGCTTAGTATTTTTTGCTTCTGCATGCTTCGTAAGAATTGTTTTGTTCTCGTTCCATAAGTGGGGCCTGATGAAAGGGATATCCTCAAAAGAATACAACAGTTACGTACTTACCATAACAGTAAATCTTTGAAAGAATCTCTTTCATCAGGCCATGCTGTCCCACTCTCCTTCCCCCTTTTTGGGCCTAAAACTCTGCTTGGATTGCTCCTGTCTTCATTCTAGTCCACCTTTAACATTCTGCTTTGTCTAGATTTGCAAAGTACTGGGTTCTTTCCTGGTTTATCACAGGGAAGTTCTCTGAGCATGATCTTTGGCAGAGAACTGAGGAGAGGAGGGGCTGCCCACATTCATATATCATCCGACTTCGACACTGTTGTGGGCAGCCTGACTGACTGCTTGCAAAGTTTTCGTGAGGTCCTAGCACCTGGTGGCTTAGGTGTGGCCTGGTGAGAAATTCTCTTGAACATCTACTGTTATGGTAAATACGCAACTGTTCTTTCTTCCAAATCCACACAGCCACAGAAAAAGCCTGTGGCTCCCAACTGCAGATTTGACTTTGATAGTGTCCCCTCTGTTTTCTCTGATCTCCCCCACCCCACAGCTGAGTGAGACCTGTCAATCACACTGGACCCACAAGCTCAACAGATTTGGCACAGTGTGTGCCAGCAAGTAGAGCGAGACTGACTCTTACTGAACAAGTCCACACAGTAGAGTGGTAGCAGTGTAGAAGACTATATACTTACCAGTGCGAATGCTTCTCCGCTCTGTATGGCTGTTCAGCCACTGCTGGGCTGTGTTCTGGGGCCACAGTTGACCTGGTTTGTTCTGCAGCTCCTCACCGCAGCAGTTCAGTGGCTGCTCCCGACAACAGTGGAACTCCATCCCCAGGCTGCAGTCTTCTTCCATGGACGTAGTGCTATGCAGATTTTCTTAAAGTGACAGGTGCTTTTGGAAAGTGCAACAGTTGCATTTTTTTCCTTTAAAATGGCAGCTGTTTTTGGAAGCACGGTGGTTGTCAGAAATAAGTGGCAGCCATCTGAAATAGCGTGGTGGCCCGCCACCTTATTCTGTTGAATGAGGAACACTGTTCACGCTCCGTATCGCACACCCACAGGGTAAGTAAGTGCAGTATGTGCGTGGGTCCCCTTTTTCTCGTTACAAAAAGAGTGCTGGGTAATCTTTGGGGGGCCTGCTAGCACCAAAAAAAAAAAAGCGGGGGTCCTATGAGGTCCTAGCACTAACCAAAAATAAAAAAGTATTAAAAAATGGGTTTCCCTATTATGTTCTGTCTCCTTTGCATAACTGTTACTCCTAACAATGTAATGTTCACCAATATGTGTTATCGTACCAATTTAGTATGCACTCTTGTAAACTATGTAATGTTTACTAATATGTATTGTACCAGATTTGTCACTGGACAGGTGTGAAAACTGGCAATTTTGCTCACATGCCTTTCCAGTGTAAACAATCAAATGAAATAAAAAGGGTTTGTAGAAGGTGGCTCCTTCCCGGTTTTCTTTCTTGTCCTCCTTCTCCCTGCCCTAGGCCCTTTTCTGAAGAAATCATTTTAGAGGGGGGAAGGTGTCAGAGCCTAGTACTGAGTAGGTTGAGGAGATATGTGAGGGGGAAGTGAAGATCTCAGTTGAGCTTAGCCTGGTGTCTGTGAGATGTACACATCTCGACTCCCTTGGACTGTTCAGTCTTTCTATTTCACATGCGCCTAGGGTTCCCCCGTCTTCTTCCATGATGTATGAAAGAGCGACATGGTTAACTCGCAGGTTTAATCAGTTCTCCCTCTGCTAGCCTGGCGTTGCCCCTTTTTTTCCAGGAGTCTGTGTCCCTTTCCTTTTTTGGCACTTTGTGCCATCTCATTTGCAAAGGAGGTCCTGTTCAGTGACATCCTCCACATGATCCTGTCAGAGCCAGATGCTCAGGGCTGCTGCCCTATTTTTTTTTTTTTCTACTTTCAGACCAGTATGCACCTTCCGTCTGGCTAGTGGTGCAAGGCTCTGGCTCTGTGAACCCTGCTACCTCCTTGTGCCTCCCACTTTGCCCTGTTCTTATTTCCAAGTCAATAATCAAGTCTTATTTTGTTACTGATTTTGTTTACTAGAGCCGTTCCCTACCCCTTTGGGTTAGTAAGTACAGTCAAGCACCCTTAACCCATACTGTGCAAATGCAAATCCCATTTAAACACATAACTTTAAGGTTTCCCAATTCCTTTCCTTTTTCACAATGTTACTCAGTCTAAGTGCATTATTGTTGCCCATATAAATGCCTAATTTTGTCAGCTCAGGTACTTATCTGCCATCAGTCTGTTTCTATTAAGTTCAGAATGACGCTCCACTCCCTCTCACTCAACCTGTCACTGCAGTGCAAGCTGGTACAATATCACATTTCAGCTCTGTCTCTGAGTGTGCAGTCAGTTGCAGCGAACATGGGCCAGGCTAAAATCACAGAAATCTTTTTTTTTTTTTGGTTTACTTTTTATTTATGGATTATCGCATACAAAAACAAACAACATGTACATAAGCCTAAAAAATCAAGGTGTTAAGAATATTATCTGTTCAGGTCAAGTTACAAAGAATAATATGTACTATGCATAGTCGGATAAAGACCCTCAACCTCATAAATTATTCAGGATTTGAATATTTCAGGAAAATAAATCTGTAAGAGATGGTGCTTTCACCACAGAAAACGGGAAACACAGTCTATGGGGCCGGATTTCTTTCCCCCTCGCAGACTTGTTTAAATATGCGAGAGGCTGAACTCTTGTAAAGAGGGCACAGAACAAAGAATAGAGTGTCTGAGCTCAGTTGTCTTTAAACCCTGTACTACTGGGTATCTTAATCTAAGAGAAAGACACTGTGCAAGGAAACAAATATAAGTGCATGTAGAAGTCCACAAACTGCGCGGTGTAAAAACAGCTTAGCTATTTAACTGTCCCATTGCATTACAAGGGAACATACCAGGCAAGCATGTATGGAAACGAATGAAAACCGTAAAAAATAACACAAATGCCTTCAAAAGTTATTAAACATGGAGTGCCACTGGCACTAAACAAATGGACTTTGAGTTACTAGGACCCACTCAGATGGTAAAGTGAACAGAGCTCAGCATAGGCGCACCCGGTAACAATCAAATTGAGTCTCCTTCCAGATCAGGACCTTGTGTCTCGGACTCCAGTTGAGAGAGCAGCTTGTCACAATAGCCTGAAGCTGCCTCAGGGTCTGTGAAGATGTGGGCCTTCTGGTGATGGATGATCTGTAATCTGGCCCAGAAAAGTAACTGAGCCTTCACACCCTTTTCCAGTAAGGTCTTTTTTAATAACCTGCAGTTTTTTCTTCCATTCCTGGGTTTGGGACGCTAAATCATGGAACAATCTTAACCTGCTTCCTTCCCATGAAATATAACCTTTGCGACAAGCAGCCTGCAACAATGGGATCCTGGCCTCCGGAGCAGAAAGGGTAGCGATTGCGGTGAGTTGTCGGGGCCCGGAGTTTCCTCGTGTTCTGGGGCGGATCTGGATAACAAAAGCTTGGACCACTAGGACTCCTGATTCATGAGGGGCTGACCAGAAGCCCTCTCCTCCAGATGAGGGGAGTAGCCTTCAAACCCAAGGGGAGGCGGTTTCAGGAGGAGCAGAGGGAGGATAGAAGTATAAGGAACCTGGGTGGGGTTTGACAAAGGGGATCAGGGATAAATTGTGGGGGGTGGTGTTAGTAAATGCCAGGAGCTTGGAAACAAGTTGCCAGAGTTCCAGGCCATGCTGTTTTGGAGGGGGGATTCTGGATGTGGCAGCGGTCACGAAACGTGGGCCAACAAAAACCATGACTGGGACCTAAACATGCGGGGGTACACTATGGTTAGGAAGGATAGAAAGGAGGGCAGAGGGGGTGGAGTGGCTGTGTTCATTAGAGATGACATAGAAATTGCTAGGGTAGAAGAGGCAGAGAGAAACGTGGAGGCCTTATGGGTCACCTTACGCACCCTGGCAGGAGGCAAGGTCAAGCTGGGTGTAGTATATAGGCCCCCTGGGATGGGTGATGATCTTATGTGTGTCATTCTTTACCATTCATCACGGATGGGTACTGGCTGGAGATCAGGACCCTGCGGGAGCTTTTTTTTTTTTTTGAAGGCTAGGCAGAGCCGACACAGCATTGGCGCCGCCCTCGAGGCCGATGTACTGCGTGGCGCTTGAGGGTTGTCTGTTAGGCTGTGTCGACTCCGCCTGCCCACCAGTTCTTCGTCTCCCGCTGTTGAGGTCGCCTTGTGGGAAGCTTTCTCTGTAATTTAGGCCTTTCAGCCTGTAAAAAAAATCGGCGTGGAGTGCGTCTCACGGTTCTGGGTTCTGCCTCCACTCGACGTCGCCGGTAAGATCTTTCCTTTTATTTCAAATTGTGCGACATCGAGTCTGTTTTGTGGTGTTTTTTTCTCCGTAGGTCATGTCTCGGTCGGAGGGCAAAAAGTCTTCTAAGACGGGTCGGCCCCCCATGTGTCGGTGCCCGTGCGGCCGAAAATATTTCATCACCGACCAGCACGACCGGTGTCTCACGTGTCTTGGCCCGCTTCACGACATGGATTTGAGCGATGCCTGCTTCTCCATGGACCGCTGCGTCCTCGAACAGCGCACGTTGAAAGTGGGGCGAGCTCTGCCAACTTTCGGGGGTAGGGTTCGCACTCGTCGGGCCAAGCCGCGCTCTCTCGGCCTTTCCTCCGGGTCCCCTTCCGGTTCTATATGGACCGAGGAGGAGGGAGCCTCGGCTACTTGTAGCCTGGCCATTGCCGAGCTCCTCGCGGCGCAGGAGGCCCATCAGCTTCTCTCGAGGTGTGGCGGGAGAGTCGCCGCCAGCAATGTCGCCCCTTGGTGAAGGCTCCCGTGTCGCTCCCGCCGCTCAGAAGGCCCGGTCGGGCGCCGTCCTCTATGCCATCGGTCGGTACCGTTGGAGCCTTTGGCGCCGTGGGCCCTGTCAACGCCGTTTGCGGCGCCGACGCTGCTCACGGCACCATGGGACAGGATCCAGCGTTGTCTTTCGCCATGTCTCGGCTTGGCACCGTAGGGCCTTGGCTTCGGCTGTCGGTGCCGTCCTCGGGCGCCATCACGCTCTCCATTGCCTTCGCGGCGCCAAAGGGAACCTGGCGGTGTCGTTCTCGCGTGAGGTTGCTGCTAGGGCTGCTGTCGGCGCCTGCTCTGTCCCTAGTACCGCCCGGTGCTAGTGGACCTGACGGCGCTGCGTCTGGCCCTGGCTCTGGACCTTTGGCCCAAGCTGCCCTGGCGCCTTCTGCGAGCCCCGCCCGCGGGGTTGCGGAGGGCATGGGTGCTGTCTCGGACACAGCTCTGGCTGCCGGGCCCTCTGGCAAAGTTAGTTTCGCCCGCCCTCCTACTGTTTGGCTCAGAGCCTTGGACTCTACCTCTTTGGAGTCAGAGTCGGTCTCGGAGTCAGACAGGCAGTCACACCCTTCGGGGTTGTCTGCGGAGGAGGGCGCTCCCGTGGTCTCGTCGACTAGTCGTAGCCAGCCCCCTACTGAGGAGAGTCAGGTGGCCCCCGAGGCTAGGGTCAGTGGTGCTGACCAGCAGGCAGTGGTGCATGCCACCATTGCTCTGCAACCTGGCCTTGGGGTTTCATCGACCCCTCGGTGGTGGTACCCCCTCCAGTGGTGTGTCTTGATCGCCCAACTTTGGGGCCAATCGAGAAGCCTACAGGAGGGGAGGGTGCTGTTCCCTGGGTCTCCCCTTTGGGGGCAGCCCGGAGATACCAGCTACCTAGGCTGGCCCTCTCAAGGAGGAGGACTCTCTTGGACTCTGAGGGGTGTGGGGTCGGCGCGTCGGCCTTTCTCTGGGATCCACCTGGGTGAAGCCGAAGTGCAAATTTCCACCCTTCCCCTTCTGGTTCCTTGAGGAAGTCGCATTCTTTTGAGGCAGGGGACCGTCCTTCTGGACTTTTACGGCCCTGGTCGCCTCACTGGGGGGATTCTTCTGGGCGCAGCCAAGGCAGTACCAACGTGGTTGTACAGCTGTCGGCTGTGGAGTCTTCCGGGGCACCCTCTTCGGGTGCTCATGGTCTGCTCCCTAACCTTGGCGGAGGTCAGCAGACTTCTTTTCTGCTCTGCCCTATCCCTCTGCCACATTCTCCAGTGCTCCCAGGCATTCTTGGTCCTAGCGGCCCTCTCACCTGGGAGCAGTTCAGAGGAGCGGCTGCTCGGTTCCTGCCTACGTTAGGGCTATGGACAGCCAGGTTTTCAACCTCCCCGTGCAGCCACCCTCGGAACGTATGGTGACCTCCAGCTCCTCCTCCCCCTCTTCTGGGGGAGAGGAACCCTCTGTCCACATCTCTCCGGCTGCTGATCTCTCCGAGTACCAGCGCTTCCTCGTGAGGATGCTGGAGGACTTACACCTTTCTCCCTCTTCTGTTAGCAATCCTGAGTATGCGGCGCACACCTTTCTAGGCAGTTTTGGCGAGGCCACCCTTGTGGTGCCGCCCTGGCCTGCTCCCTTTTGGGAGGCGTCCTTATGTTTCTGGCAGAGGCCCTTCTCCGGAGTTCCTGCCCCTAGGGATCTCAGCCAGAGGTATTGCGCTCCCCCGGAGTCTCCAGGTTCTATGCCTCATCCGCAGTCCAGCTTGACGCATCTGGACACCCCTGATGGGCTCCGCGCCCTCCACCGTGACCGGCCCCTGGATCTAGACTCCTCTGATTTTGATTTTTGGGGGAGGAGGACCTTCTACTCTGCACGGTTGCTCCTTTCTATTTCCGCCCGCCAGGCCCACTATGCAGCCTACAACAGGTTCTTGTGGTCCACGCTAGGTCAGATCCTAGCTACTTTGCCTGACTCTGAGCAAACCAGACAAGCCATTGCGCTCTCTGCATGTGGCCTGGAGCTAGCAAGGCACCAAGCGAGGGCATCTTACGACGCCAACGAGGTAGCTACCAGGGTCGTAGGGACAGCGATCTGCACCAGGAGGTCGGTGTGGCTACGTCTTTCCCGGTTGTCACCCTTGGCCCGGCGTAGGGTGATTTGCTCCGACCACCAGGGAACCTCCTCTTCTCCCGTGGGCGAGACAAGCGCTGTCGGGGCAGCTTCCTCCGGGGGACCCTGCCTCGCTCTCCCCACTCGGGCCTCCTCAGGCCCGGAAGGTTCCCAGTGTGTCACCCACTGAGGGCTAAGGGACTCTGTCCCTTAGGGTGTAATGAATCAACCCCCTTGAGGGGCTTGAGTACTCACCATCTGTGATGAGTGGTGAAGACTGACACAGATAAGATATGAAAATTACATACCTACCGTAATTCTGATCTTTCTGTGTATCTTCACCATTCATCACAACCCCACCCACCATCCCCCTGGGGCCTCAGTCTCTGGGTCCCCCTCCCTCTGTGGCTCCCCCTCTCCTTTTGGAGGCGGGGTAAGTAGAGACACAGGGGTATTCTCCTTTAAAGTACAGCTCGGCGGCACTCCTTCTCTACTCGTCTCACCCCGATGGGGTGAGGGGTTGAGTGGTTGCCCTCCTCCTGTTCTTCTTCTGGTTTCCATCCAACTGTTTTATAAAAAAAAAAAAACTTTTTTTTTTTTTTCCTAAACATCTTTCCTGAGAGAGTATTAAGTCCCTGTACCCTGTCCTCCTTCCAGAATAGCCGACTCTGCTTCTGGGGTATTTGCCAGTTATTCTGTGCCTTGAATTCTAGCAGAGAGCTTTGCTACTCCTTGCAGTTCCTGTACAATCTGGTGACGGACAAGGGTCTCGGACACCTTGTTACCTCTCACTCTCTCCTAAATTTTCTCCCCTCCCTTCCCCCGCTTTCAGAGATTGGGGCCCCTACCCAATCCCCTTAGTCTCATCTCTTCTCTGCTGTCCTCTCAGTCATTATTTCTCTTTTTAGTTCAGTTTTTCCTTTCCTGTTTCTGTCCCTTGGACTCTCTTGTCCCACCCTCCATCCCTTCCTCTTACCTCTCCGGCGACTCAGAACTGGTAGGCAGGCGGAGTCGACACAACCTAACGGCCAGCCTCGAGTGCCACACAGTACGTCGGCCTCGAGGGCGGCGCCGATGCTGTGTCGGCTTCGCCTACCCTTTAAAAAAAAAAAAAGCTCCCGCGGGGTCCTGATCTCCAGCCAGTACCCATCTGTGATGAATGGTGAAGATACACAGAAAGATCAGAATTACGGTAGGTACGTAATTTTCATTTCTGGAGGATGGTTTGGCGGACATTATTATTGCCCAGTGTGGACCAAAAGGGGGAGGGAGTGGTGTTGATGGGGGACCTTAATATGCCAGGTACAAACTGGGCAACCATGTCCTCTAAGGTGGCCAAGGAGCAGAGGCTGCTGGACGGCTTCCAGGATGTGTTCTTAACACAGCACGTGATGGGGCCCACAAGGGAAGGGCATGTCCTGGACGTGGTTCTGGCGGATGGGGATCTGGTAAGGGACGTGGTTGTAGAGGATCCCCTGACTGGGAGTGACCACAGTACTGTCTGGTTTCAAATAAGCATGGGGGGAGGGAAGGAGATCTAGGACACTGTCAGTGGACTTCAGGGAGGCAGACTTTGTAGGCATGGGAAATATTCTCAAGGATCACTTGAAGGGGATTACATCAATGACAAATGTGGAAAAGAGATGGGAGGTAATAAAACGGGGACTTCATGAGGCACTCAGGTGAAGCGTAAGGGAGCAAGGTCACATAAATCATGCTGGTTGTCCAGTGAGGTTCAGGTAGTGGTCAGAGAAAAGAAGACTGCCTACAAAAATATAAAACAATGAGAGGGGATAAGGAAAAGGAAATGTACCATCTTGCATCTAGAAAAGTCACCCAGATGGTGCGGGGGGCAAAGTCCAGTAAAGAGCAGCGGCTGGCACAGGGGATATGGGGATGGGAAAAGGGGTTCTTCCGGTACATTGGGGAGTGGAGAGAAACTAAGGGCCAACTCGGCAGGTTGAGATCAGGAGGAGGGTGGGTGGAAGAGGCGAGGGACCAGGCAGAGGTATTAAACGAGTACTTCGCCTCTGTGTTCACTAGGGAGGGGTATGGAATTTCTACAAAGCAAGGCACAATGGGGATAGAAGCGGTAGTGAGTGGGATCAGGGGAGCAACAGAAATGGAGCAAGAGGGAGGGAGAGGTACCCCAAGGGTGTCACATCAGGATCAGGATAAGGATAAAAAGGCCAGTAAGGTGGAGGGGACAGATGATGCTATCTCCACCGAAAGGGTGTGGTTAGCCCTTAAGGGCCTAAAGAAAGATAAATCTCCTGGGCCGGATGACATTCATCCGAGAGTACTATGGGAATTGGCGGACATACTGGCTGCACCCCTGGTGGAGCTCTTCACCAGGTCGCTGGAGACAGGGAGGGTACCTAGGGATTGGCGAGAGGCACATGTGGTGCCAATCCATAAAAGGGGGGGGGGTCGAGGGAAGTACCAGGTAACTATAGACCTATCAGTTTGACCTCGGTGGTGGGAAAATTAATGGAGAGTACACTAAAGGAACGATTGGGATTGTACTTGGAGGAGGTGGGAGGTCTGGATAGTCAGCAACATGGGTTTGTGCCAGGTAGATCATGTCAGACCAGTCTTGTGGAGTTCTACGAATGGGTAACATCAGAACTGGACGGGGGAAAACCTGTGGATGTATTATTCTTGGACTTCAGCAAGGCGTTTGACTCTGCCCCCCACAGTGGTCTGGTGTAGAAACTGACGGGATTGGGAGTAGGCCCTTTGATGGTCAGATGGATTGAAAACTGGCTAGCTGGATGCACTCAGAGAGTAGTGGTCAGTGGGGAGCTCTCGAACCCTAGAGAGGTCGGTAGTGGGGTACCGCAGGGCTCGGGCCTGGGTCCAGTCCTGTTTAATGCATACATTTCGGACATCAGGGAGGGTATAGGGTGTGAAATGAGTCTCTTCGCTGATGGCTCCAAGGTGAGAGCAGTAGTTGAAGGGGAAGAGGGGAGGTTGGCCCTGCAAGGGGAGGAAAGATGGACTCACACATGGAAATTAAATTTCAATATCACCAAGTGCAAGGTGCTGCATCTTGGGCGGGGAAACCCTAAATACATGTACACCCTGGGAGGGGAGGCGCTGGAGGCCTCAACAGGAGAAAAAAACCTAGGGGTCATGGTGGATGCATGTATGAATAACTCCGAGTAATGCAGGAGAGCGGCTAGCAAAGCAAACAGGATGTTGAGATGCATCGTAAGGGGGATCACCTCTAGGAGCAGGGAAGTGATTCTGCCGCTGTACAATGGATTGGTTAGACCACACCTTGAGTACTGTGTACAATACTGGAGACCACACTTGAAGAGGACATACAGCTCCTGGAGAGGGTACAAGGGAGGGCAACTAAGATGATCGAGGACTAGGGGATTTGACGTGTGAGGACAGACTTGAGGAGCTCTGCCTGTTTTCATTGGAGGAGAGGAGAGACGGGGGGACATGATTGAGGTCTTCAAGTACCTCAAGGGAATAAATAGGGTAAACATGGAGGGGATCTTTAGACTAAAGCAGGGAGGTATCACCAGAGGGCATGGTTTGAAGTTGAAAGGTGGAAGGGTGAGGGGGGGAAGAGGAGTAGGTTTTTCACTGAGGGTGGTGGATCCTTGGAATGTGTTGCCTGGCGAGCTGCTTCAGAGATCCACAGTGGAAGGCTTCAAGAGAGGGTGGGACAGACACAGAAAGTGGATGTATCAGATAATGGCCTGGCCCAGGGGGGTTGGGATGGATGGTGGGAGTTTCTGGAACACAAGGGAGGGGGGCCTCAGTATCCAACTAGGGATCTGAGGTTTGAGGAGACTCGAAAGACCATAAGGCTTAATCTGCTGGCAATTAGTGTGTTAGTATGGGAAAGCAGGGCTAGATCACCAAAGATCATTCTGTCCAGAATGGCTAGCAACTCCACGTGACCCGCCAACCGTGGAGGAAATCCAAAAATTCACACATTGTGCTGCCACTGTCCATTTCTAACATTTCAACTGTAGCTCGGAGGAAGCCCACATCTCTTACGAAACCAGCGCTGACTTCCAGCTATTACTCCGATGCAACTGTAAGGTCCAAAATCGCCGATTTATTTTCAGTAATTTTATTGCCCAGGTCACTGAATTTCTGTACCAGGGAAGCCAGTCGTTTTAGTCTCATCCCTGGTCATCTGTAGATCTTACTTTGAGAGGGTTCCTTCAGTAGGTCATTACATATAGGACTGGCGCCACCTGGCGTTGGGTTGCACAGCAGACTTTTCTAGCAATCCCTGATGGGGGACCGCCCACCAGATGTCATGGGACCGATGTCAGCATGGCCGTATATAGTGGGCGGTCCCCACGCCCGCCCTCCAGTTCTTCCCGCCATCGCCTCCTGTCAGTCGCATTGCAGACTTCCATACAGCATTCGTCATGTGAGTTCCTGCGTCAGATTTTTCCTTTGCCAAATCTTTATTTCGATATTCCTCTACTTGATGTCTTCATCCAAGAAGAAGTGCTCTTCCTGTGGCATGCAGATCCCTCATAAGGACACTCACCTAAAGTGTGTGATCTGTTTGGACCCAGACCGCCCTGTCTTCTCCTGCTTGGAGTGCCAAACTTTTAATCAGGCCACCAAAAAGCAGAGACAGCAGGAGATGGAGGCCCAGTTTTTAAAGATCCGCTTAGCTTCTTTAGAAAAGCAAATGGACCACATTAGAGTGTCCTCTTCTGAGAAATCTTCTCCCTCAAAGAAGCACCATAAGGAGAAATCTCTGGAGCAGGAAAGCTCCACAGATGAGACCTTGTAGCCCTCGACGAGCAAGGCCCAGCCACCACCAAAGACGACCTCAGATGGTAAGTCTGGCAAATCTTCAGCAGGTCAGTCTACCGTCTGCTCCTCTGACCACACTGCTACGGCCGGAAAGCCAGCCCCTGGCTCCTCCGGGGACTGCATGGCCACCGGTAAGATGTCTCCCCAGCCTTCGGGGACCCACCCGGCACTGTTGATAAGTCAGCTGGGGTCTCCTCCCCTGCCCAGCTCCGCCTGATAAGACACCTGTCTCTGACGGCCGCTCAGGCGCGGTTCTCCCATCTGGGCCTAGCGGCACCTCACCCGATGACCGGCAGAACCAGGGGGAGAAGGACCCTCTCCCCCCCTCCTTCACCCTCCCCTTCTCAGGCGGGTACTTCAGGCAAAGACAACGTGGAACCCCTCTGTGGTAGATTCCTCGGGGTATGTGCCGTGCTTTCCTGACGGGGTCACGGAGAAAGAGACTCTTCCTCGGCCATCTGGCCTTCCAGCGGAGGCCCCTTCTCTTCCTTCAGGTGGGATCCCTTTAGAGCCGACGATTATCCCGACCCTGATCCCACCGTCTGATCCGGCGAATCCCATTCAAACACCGGATATTCCGACAACTCTTCCACAGCCAGGTCCTTGTGGTCTGCCCCAGCCTTCAACTCCGGCGCCAGACCCAATCCCGCTTTCGGTCCCCCTTCGTCCGGCCCCGATGCCAGCCACTCCGCCGGATTGCCTTTTGGCACTGGATCGGGTAGTACCGGTCCCGAAATTGGTCCTTCTGGCGTTGGTTATCCGATGCGGACCCCTGCCGATTTATACTACAGCGGGTCCGATGTGGGTACCCCTTCATCAGATCTGACGACGGGGATTTATACAAAACCCCGGACTGTCCCACATTACCCTTTCGGGTATCCTGGGGTCCACTTCCCGGATGGTGGTCCTCCTGAAAGGAGCTCTTTTGGGCAGTACTACACTGGTTATAACCCCTACCACCACTGCCAGGGTTTCCATTACCCGCCCCCACCCGTTATGTCTCCTCCTCCCTCTCAGCCACAACCTCCTCCTCCGGCTACGCCGGATTTTAAGACCCTCATCCAGTCTTCGTGGCAGGGGGCACGCTTGGAGCTGGTTTCAGACCTGGAGACAAGACTCCCTCTTCCGCAGTCTCCTAGGTCTGCGTCTCCGAGAAGCTCTTCTCTGTCCATGGTACATGTCTCAGGGCGGCTCATCAGGACATTACCCTTCCTGATAAGGGGGCAGATGACGACGATGATGACCTTACCCAGTTACCAAAGACTAAAATAAAAAAAAAGAGATGATGTCGGTGGAGGACACCCTGGAGGAGCACGAGGGTCCAAAAGGCAAGGGTTCCCCCCTGAGGACCCTGCCTTCTCGGATCTTCTGAGGTCCACAAAGGATTTCTTCGACTGGGAGTCGGAGGAACAAGACCCAGTGAGACAAAGGCTAGCCGAACACCTGGACTTGGAGTCTCTGTCTCCGGTCCCCATTCCTCCCTGGATCGGACCTCACCTCTACAGTTTGGCAGATGCCTAATTCCCTCCCGGCTGTCCCCAAGAGGGCGGTCAAGATTTACCGGGCACTGAAGGACGCTCCGTTCCTAAAGACGCATCCTAAGGCGGACTCTGTTGTCATCTCAGCTGCTCATGACCACTCTGCTGCACCCAAGCACGAGTACCTCTCCTCCAGACAATGAGTCGAGGCAGATGGACCAGTTCGGTAGAAAAGTTTACGCCTCAGGCACATGCGCGCTTAGATCCCTCAACTATATGGCCCACATGGTGTTCCACCAAAAGGCTACCCTGGCCAGGTTAGAGGCTCTTGTCCAGGCTATGGAATCCTCGAGCCTCAAAAAGGAGCTTGCCAAGGACCTTCGCCTCTCTCACTTTTCATGTAGGCATGCCTTGCGGGCTACATACGACTCAGTCGACTCTGTAGCTCGCACCTCGGCAACTGCCGTTGCTCTAAGGCGGCATTCCTGGCTTCGCATCTCTGGCCTTGCTAATGAAGTACAATCGGCGATTCAGGATGCCCCCTTCCGGGGCTTGGTACTTTTTGGTGGGGACAGCAAAGATATCATCACTGATCTCCAGGACAGAGGCCTCGCCCTCGGATCAGTGAGGTCCATGTACCGATCGGGCACTCAACAGCAGCAACAGCCCTTTCCAAAAAGGACCTGGAGACACAGGAAGCCCCGGCTTAGCGCCAGGGCAAACGCAAGTCCATGGTTCCGCCACTCCTCTGACCTCCAAGAACCAGAGACGTGCAGGGGTCCCTCCCCCTGAACATCCTGCCACTTCCTGACTCACTATCCCCACTACCTCCTTAGCCTCACGAAGAGGAGCAGGTTGGGGGGAGATTCGCCCCGCATGCGTAGGAATGGAAGGCAGTAACCGCTGACGCACGGATCCTGCAACTACTGTCCGTTGGACACACCATAGAGTTTCTAGAACTTGCTCCAGAATCTCTACCAAAAAGGTAATCTTATTCAAGGGATCAGGCTCTTCTTGTCCAAGAAGAAGTTCAAAGTCTCTTGCTCAAGGAAGCAATAGAGCGTGTTCCCCTCCAGCAAGGGGGCAGGGGGCTTACTCCCATTTTTTTCTGGTTCCAAAGAAGACTGGAGACTTCAGGCCCATTCTTGACTTAAGCAACCTCAATCAGTTTGTTGAGTACAAAAGTTTTGGATGTTGATGCTTCAGAGTCTCCTCCCACTCCTTCTGGAGGATCATTGGTTGTGCGCTCTGGACATGCAGGATGCTTACCTGCACATCCCGATCTTCCCCAACCACCGCCATTTCCTGCGGTTCCAATTCCAAGGGGAGCACTTCCAATTTCAGGCGCTCCTTTCTGGTCTGTCCTCGGCACCCCAGGTCTTTACCAAGTGCCTGACAGTGGTGGTGGCTTCCTTATGCCGCCAGGGTATTGCAGTTTTCCTTTACCTGGACAACTGGCTGATTTCAGCCCCATCCAAGGACTCTTTACTGGAGGCACTCTCTTTCACCTTGGACCTCTTTGGCAGACTAGGGATTACTATCAGCATTCCCAAGTCATCCATGATCCTGTCCCAGAGACTACAGTTGTTTGGGGCAGTCTTGGATACAGTCCAATGCAGAGCCTTCCTTCCTCCAGGCAGTGGCTTCATGCAGGACTATCCCAACATGGCATATCCTCCGCCTTATTGGCCTGATGGTGGCCTCCCTCACTACTGTTCCCCTGGCGAGGCTTCACATGAGTTACACAGTGGTCCTTGTGCGTGCAGTGGAACCAACTCCTGGACAACTTGGACCATCCGGTACTGGTCTCTGCAGCGGTTCAAAAAAAATTTCTTTGATGGAGGGACCCCTACAACCTTTCTTTAGATCTTCCTTTCATGAGCCCTGCTCCTCTGGCATCCCTAACTATGGATGCTTCGAACATGGGATGGGGAACGCATCTAGGGGAGCACCAAGCTCAAGGACTCGGGTCCAGGTTGGACGCACCTTTGCACATCAACATTCTGGAAATTAGAGCAGTCTTGTACGCCTTGCAAGCCTTCCAGATTCTCCTTCCCAAGGGATCACTCCTGGTCCAGATGGACAATATGTCCGTAGTTTGGTACCTCAACAAACAAGGAGGAACCCGATCATACCCCCTGTGCAGGGATGCGATGTGGGTGTGGAACTGGGTGGTCCAACACAATCTGGCTGTGGTGGCCGTTCACGTTCCAGGCATTCTAAATGTCCTGGTAGACAGTCTCAGCAGGTCTCTGACCCTAGCTCACAAGTGGTAGTTACATCAAGAAGTGGCTGAATCCCAATTCCTCAGTTGGGGGCGTCCAGAAATCGACCTTTTCACCTCCCAATACAATGCAAAACTTTGCAGATTTTGCTCGCTTGTTCCAGGGCATGGTGCTTTCTGGCACGACACGCTGTCTCTCTCCTGGACAGGGAAGTTTTTGTATGCCTTCCCTCCATTTCCCATTCTCCAGAGGGTCCTTCTCAAGCGTCAGGCAGAGAAGGTGAAAATGATTCTCACCGCCCCTCTCTGGCCGAGACAAATTTGGTTTCAGTTGTTACAACAGCTATCCAGGGAACCACCGGTTGCACTTCCAGTGACCCATGACCTCTTGACTTGGGATCGAGGTTGTCTTGTACACCCGGGGCTCAGGACACTGCATCTTCATGCATGGCTCCTGCAGACATAGCGAATTCTCACTTCGGGTCTCCTCTCAAGTCCTTATAGAAGCTAGAAAACCCTCTACTTGTTCCAGTTACGCCATGAAGTGGAAACTGTTTTCCATCTGGGCGACTTCCAAGAACTGGAACCCCTTTTCTTGTTCTGCCCCTCAAATCAAGGAATATCTCCTTCATCTTTCAGACTCTGGTCTGTTGTATTCTTCTTTGAAGGTCCACCTTTCCGCAATTTCTGCGTACCATGAGCTGGTGGATGGTAAACCCATGGCTCAGTTGGAAGTCTCAAAAACCTTTCCGAAAGAGATTCTTCATCTGAACACCCCCCACCCATCTGCAGCCCAACTCCACCTTGGGATTTGAACTTTGTGTTTGAGAAGCTCACCCTTCCCCATTTGAGCCGGCCATGAGCTGTGATTTGCGCTTCCTTTCCTGGAAGACGTTAATTTTAGTTACCATTACATCAGCCTGAAGGATTTTGGAGTTTCACGCTCTGGTTTGTAAAGCGCCTTATCTTATTTTCCACAAGGACCAGGTGGTCCTCAGGACAAATCCTAAGTTTCTTCCCAAGGTGGTGTCAGAAGTCACACTGAACCAATCAGTAGAGCTTCTTGTTTACTTTCCATCCCCTTCCAATAGAGTGAGGCACTCCTGCACACCATGGACGTCCATCGGATCGTCGGTGCTACACACACCGGACCAAAGATTTCCATAGCTGCGCTCAGCTTTTTGTTTCTTTTGGCCCCAGGTATAAGGGCAAACCAGACAAGCAGTGCCTTTCCAAATGGTTAGGCAACTGTATTTGGTATTGTTACCAAAAGTACGAAAAACCTCTGCCGGGTCCCATCAGAGGTCATTCTGCCAGGGGCATGGCTGCTTCTGCTGCCTTTTTGCGGAATGCCTCTGCGGCTGTTATCTGTGCTGCAGCCACTTGGAGTTCTGTCCATACCTTTACCAAACACTACAGTCTGGACATTGCTTCTAGGTGGAGGGCTGGCTTCGGCCTAGCTGTCTTGCAGGGCCTTCTGTTCTAGGCTTGGTCCATTCTGGTTCCCAGTTTCTGTTGGAGCTATTTCTCCTCCTGCTTCCCAGTTTCTGTCGGACCCTCTTTGGAGGGACTGCTTGGGACTCTGTCCCATATGTAATAACCTATTTAAGGGACCCTCTTGAAGTAAGATAGTACAGTTACGTAGGAACTTACCGTAACAGTAGATCTTGTGAGAGAGGTTCCTTCAATAGGTCATATTTTTCCCTACCTCCTTCCCCTGGTTTTATTTCTTACAGGGACTCCAAATCCTGTTCGCTCCTGCTGTCAGGCCTCTTCCTGGCTCTGGCAGGAGAACTGGAGGGTGGGTGTGGGGACTGCCCACTATATACGGCCACGCTGATGTGTGGTCCCCATCAGGGTTTGCTAGAAAAGTCTGCCATGCAGCCCGATGTCAGGTGGCGCCAGTCCTCTATGTAATGATCTACTGAAGGAACCTGTCTCGAAGATCTGCTGTTACGGTAAGTTTGTACGTAACTGTACTTTTTATAAGGAGAGGCATAAGTTGCGACAAGCTGGGGTGACTGAGCAAGGACGGCCCACCAGCTTTGGCAGATTCACTTGTCTCTGGTGTGGAAAAGTAAATACCCAGCCCCAGTGTTGGCTGCTGCTACTATGTTTTCAGTCCCATTATAAAGGCAAGGTGATGGCACAGCCCAACAGTATGCCAGGAAAGTCCGAAAAAGCAGTTTAACCAACTTGGCAAATAGCAAGTAATTAAGCCTGATATGGAGCTATAAGAGAAACATCCGCCATCTTGGTGGCGCTCCACAGCACCCCCACGGAAATCTTTGAGATCATCTGGCTGCTTGATCCCTCACACACTGACCAGGAACCTCAACCTTAAAGAGCAACTCTGCGCTTAGCACATGCCTTCATAAGTAAGATGTTTCCTTCAGATTTTAAAATTCTAAAACATCTGCAGATAAAACATTTGCATCTGCCCTGTTAACCTCACAGTCTCTTTATTATGAGATCATAGTGCTCACCTTGACAACAGATGGTGATGTAACAAACAGTAATTGTGTGGTTAGCGGGGAATAGTCGGATACATTTTTAAAGACTGAGTGAAATAAACACTGCATTAGTTACAATATTTAGTAGACCAACAGCAGGGAAATTTAAAAAATAAGTAGAAAACAGTAATGTTAAAACGTAATTGGTGTAACTCTACTGTTTTTAAGCTTTTTATTATATTAGAGAGTTGCTGATTAAATTAATAAAAAAAATTCAAAATATTTTTAAATCACGTGTATAAAATAAAGCTTTAAAGCCAAACGTGTCTTTTTAGTTCAGCAATTTAATAACTCCTTACTGCACACAGTAAGTACACAAGCATGTCTAAAATTAGCATTGAGAAGTGCTCTGCCGCTTCTCTTTAGGAGTGTCTGTGTTTATTAAAATTAGCGTTTTATTTAAATGAGTCAGAGCACCCCCCTGCCAATCAGTAAAAAGTGCGGTGAAGTGTTTTACTGTGTAGCGTGAAGGTCAGGATCGCAATCAGGACCAGCATGGGGCAAGAAGAGCAGTAATCATCAGGGAGCCGTTTGATTTGTCGCCTGCATACTTTATATGATTTTTGATTCAAGGAAGGGAATGTGAGTTGGGGTTGAGGTGCATCTAAGAAAGCAGCGGACTGGTTATTAATATAGTGCAGCTCTCAGTCCAATGCTAAGGTAAGCACGTGACCCATGCCTGTTGTTGCCAGTTAAAAAGAAATAACTGAAGCAAGTGAGTGGCTGAAACACAAATTTAATAGAAAACTTTTGGTGCATTGTTTTTGGGGGGATTTTATAATGTAGTTGGGCTGGGGTTTGTTCACTGGTGAGGTGTTTTTCTGAGAATCAGCCTGCTTGATTCCTCACATCTGACCAGTACCCACAAGCTTAAACTGGGGGAAAGAAATTCTCTGAATTGTTTTTAAATCACAACATGCTTAAAATAAAACTTTAAAGCCAGAAATGCCTTTTTATTTATTTATTTATTATTTTATTTTAGTATTTTTCCCTCCTCCTGGAGCTGGAAGGCAGTGCTCCGGGTAGTGATTTGCGTCTGTCCAGGGCCTGCATCTCAATCACTGGGATCACAGCTGGGACCATCATGGAGCTTGCCAACTCCATTTTCTCCCCTCCCTGATTGTGGATGCATGTGCACGCTGCTGTTCCGCAACACCTTCCCTTCATACTGCCCCAGGCCTCCACCTGGTGGCAGCCATGCAGCAGGAGTGATGTCAATCCAGCTTCCGACCCCCAGTGACCCAGGCTCGTTCCAGAACCCGGGTCACCAGCATGGTGCGATGTGTGGCGTCCAGCTCCTCAACCCTCAGCATCACCAGGCTGGCTAGAAGTGCCTTTTCAGCAGTTCAAGTGTGTAAAACCCCCTTATTACCTATGGTAAAGTACACATGCACATCTAAAACACCACCGCCACAGTTCCTGCTCACAGTACTGGACCTTTCACAAGCTAAAATATGGAAGATTGTATAGTTGCACAGCCCACTTCAGCGCATAAAAAAAATGGATATCCCGAGGGTATGTGTTTAAGTGGGTTTGACTGTATTTAACCCTCTCCTTATTTCTGCTTGTTTTCTCTCCTGATGAACAGAACTGAGGGGCATGAGGGAGCTGGTGACAGTTCTTGGTTGGACGTGTGACACCGCCTAAGGTGCACGGGTGCTGTCAGTAGCAGACGTTGGCTCCCTCCATGCACAAAAATGTTCTTCCATGGGGTCCAAGTGCAGTCAATGGTGAAGATATTCTAGACTATCCACAATTATGGTTAAGTACATAATTATCATTTCTAGGGATGTGGATGTGGTTCACTTCTCCACACTCCAGGCAGTCTCTCTTTAAGAGCTGGTCTTGCCGGATAGTCTTGAAGCTAAGCACCTCCCACCACCTGGGGGGTATATCCCTTGGCTCCGCCCTGTGATGCCAGAGCTTTCTTTCTGCTGGAAGAGTCTGTTCTCTTTCTTTACAGCTCTGCGTGTGGTGTAGTCCTGAATATCTTTTCAAAGTGTGCCAACGGCTAACTTTCTTCTTTAAACTTTAAGAAATGGTATCCTCGGTTCTGCTTCTGTCATCGAGATTATGAGTTGTGGAGACTGTAAGCCGACTCTCGGTTTCAAGAGGTGCATCCAGCGCAACCAGAAAATGTCACAGACGGATCCACACGTGAATTGCATCTAGTGCCTTGGTGACCAGCACGTCACTGCCTGTGGCCTGTGCCAGGCTATGATTCCCTCCTTTCTTGAAGACAACATCCATCCTCTCCTTGGTCAGCTGGCCGAATGGGACCCTCTGGTGAAGTCAAAGCAGGTACAGAAAGTGGCCCCCGTGGCTGTGGGGTCCGTGCCCCAGATGGCAGCAATGGAAGAAATGGCAGCTAGGGCTGCAGCGGGTACCTCCAGACTGTCTCCATGCTGCTCTCGTTGGGGGCTAGTGTTGGGCAAGTTCTCGTTGGAAACTTTTGGAAAACGTGCAGATCCCTCCATAGCTTTGGGGAGAGCCCTGCCCACCACGGTAAGGTTAAGAAATCAGAAAGTTCTACCATCTGTCATGGGATCAGGAAGAGGTGTGCTCTTCCTATTCCCTTGACTCCCCTGATCACTCAACGGTTGTCGAGCGTTCGGCTTCATCTGAACCTGCGATCGAGGGACAGGCTGCTAGCTCCATGGTCCCCCGTCGAGCTTGTCAGTCATGACTCTGGTTGAGCAGGTGGTCGAGATTTTCTTGACCCTGTCAACCTGTTGCAACAGGAGATTGATGACTGCATCTCCAGGACCCTGGTTCTGTCGGGCCTCAACCAGAAGGTCCAGAAGCAGACAGCAAACCCATCTGTCTCCTCCCAAGAGTCGACTTCCTACGGGATCGAACGGTTGAAGCCTGTTTGGGCAGTCTATACTGCTCCTCCAGCCGTATCTCCTCTGTGTCGTTGATGCTTGAGGTCAGGGTCAAGGGATTCCACGTGCTCTCGGTCTCTCATACATAGTAGCAAAGCAGTTGAACAACATTAGTAACAAAAAAAGGTGGATGACCTTAATGTACTGTGGAATTAACTGTTTTTTGTATGTTTATCCCAAGTTTGTTGACTTGTGTATTGAATGTATTATCTTTTGTTGATTAAACCAAATAAAAATATTATACAAAAAAAAAAAAAAGATTCAGGGGTGCTGAAATCATTCCAGCAACTCTGTCAAGAGTACCACTTGCGCTGCACAGACCACTTTAGGTATTTCCAAATATTCCATTGTTTAGAAAATCGCCTCAAACTCCAGTGGAGCCACAGAGCAGTATATCCTCTGGTAACCCTTATTTGTTTTTTTAGGGGGCTGGGTGTGGTATTCCAGATCACCTAATCTCAGTGAATTATAAAGATGTCTGACAAACATCAGAGGCTACCCTGGTGCTAGTTAGCCAGAAATGGGAATAGGAAATGGATGTCTCTGTTTCAGAAACAAATTGCTACATAAGTTGCCACAGACAACACAAACTCATTGCCTCACAAACGTGTTGAGAGTTTGGAAGGAAAAACATTATAAGGTACTTTCGCACCCCCTGTATGACAGATCAGCATGTCGTCTCTCTGGACGTATCATATTTGAGAGGGTGTGAATGTAGAAGTACTACCTGAGCCTGTATATTCTGGGACTGCCCTGGTATAAGGACCTACTGGCAGGCTGTGAAACGTGTCTTAGATGAGCCGGTCATGGACTTTGGCACCCTGACCCTACTAGCGGTTTTGCTGCTGCTTTTCCTAGAACACATCATGGCAACTCTCCCTTGAAAGCAGCTGGGAATCTGTCTTAAACAGCAGCCAAGAAGGCAATTTAAAGTTTCTGGCTACAAAAAAAGCCCCTTCGGCAGGAACACTGGAAAAATATTGTTGTGAATCAGATGGAAAACCTGACTGCAAACCTGCAACAAAAGCCTAATGTGTTTAGGAATTGTTGGAACGACTGGCTAATATGGTTAATGGATCACAGACCAGAAATTATCCGTCAAGGGCTACATATCCTGTACATTACCTAGCAGGAGGATATAGAAAGTACTAAATGAATGGTGAAGAGACTGGGGTTTACATTGACAATACTAGTGAAGACATGTCCTACTCTGTATATCACTGCTGCTGGATTTTTTGGCATGTTCTATCTTATAACCTCATGCCTGAGATGAATATCTTGTACTGCCATTTTGAACTGTGTGCAACTCCTAGAAAACTTCAGTAAACACGAAATTAAAAACGAAAAACATTATTTATGTGTAGGTGTGTGTGTGTGTGTGTGTATGTATATATATATATATATAAAAATATGAAATTAAAAACATTATATATATATATATTATATATATATATATATATATATATATATATATATACTCACTGAAGAGGAGCTATTGCGTCTGAGCTGGGCTAGCTTGTGTAAATTATCAATCAGTTTTACTTGTATACTGAAACATATGTGAGCAAAAATGCATGTTTTCACAAATGTCCAGTGGAGAATGCAACATACAGGTAATGAAAATAGTCACAAAGTACAGCAAACAAAGATAAACATATTAACATGGAACAATATAATTTAATACAAAGGCAGGACAAAAATACACTGGGGTAAAATAAATTACTGAATGTTAGACTGCACAGTTCAGATGGTAATCACATGATTAACCCAGCTATTATATGAATACATTTTTTTGTAAAGGAGAAGAGAAACAGAATGGGCAGTAACAAATGTGAAATGAGGGGAACATACGGGGCTGAATAGTTAGGAAGGAAAGTGGGACAGAGGGAGTGGAAAATAGTTGAAAGAATGGATCTCTTAGCAGATTGATGGTGCTGCAGTAAAGCAATATCTGTAGTCACCTGGCTATCACTAATATGTGCACTTTGTGTTACATTTAAACCGCTCTGTGGAGGCATAACTTTTTTTTTTTTTAACCATGAGTGTTGCTATCCGCTAACTCTAGCAGCAACCCTCTGTGCTAGGAATGGAATTTCATAGATACATTATGAAGCTGTTTTGCTTTTTTTTTTGTGTATAGTTTAATTTCCATTGACTGGGTTCATTAGTCAATTTTTTTTTAAACAAAATTCATTACAAAAAAATGCAGATAATTCATGAGGTTATGATTGTGGCATGCAGTGAGTGCACTGTCTTTTTCTCAAATTTCAGACAAGTTGACTTTTTATGGTACACGAAAAATGAGAAGCTATTCAGCAAGAGTTTTATAACACTCATTTTCTAGACTATGTGAGCATATGTCAGTAATGAAGACAGAGGTTGCCCTCTTTTTTTTTTTTTAAATCAAACAAACTTGACAGTTGCTGTACAGATGTTGCTGTAGTGCAGATATGGAGACCTCTTCTGCACCAAGATTTAAGGTATTCGTTATATTGACTTAATAGCAGTAAACGCAAGTTGTCTAGATGGCAAGGATGGTGGCATATTTTTTTCCCATGGTGCTTTGTGCCAGGCTGAGGCAGACAGGCTCTCAGGCCGACGCCTTCCTCTCAGGGCAGAGCCCTCAATGGATCCCCCCCCCCTTCTCAGGCAGAACCATGGGGAGGAGGGCCATCCCACCTCCTGTACACATCTCCAGATGGTCCTGGTGGTCAGGTGGGGGCGTGGGCCGAGAGAGTGGGAGCAGGGCTTCATGAAGTCTGCCTGCCCCATTTTCTGTGTTTCTTCCTTTCCCTTGCTGCGGAGATATGCAAGTACAATCATGTGGAGGTAGACAAGCACTGCAGAGCTGCTACCCCTCCCTCCCTCCCTCCCTTCTAGTTGCTTACAATCTTCACTACCACCAGGGTTCCACCCAGTGGCAGTCAGAGACAGAGACTGATAGTCTTTCCTCCCCAAGGATGCTAGATCCTCTCTCACCCCCGCTGACACCCAGCAACCCCTACCTGTTCCCAGATGTAGGTCGCCGGTATCCACTCTGTGCCTGAACTCTTCATGCCACCAAGACAAAGGATGGGGCATTGGTTGAGCAACACAAGCATACTACATACAGCATTGTCCCATTCTGAGTTTTTTCTCTCCTTTTCTTATTCTGAAGTCTTAGACTTTTTTTTTCTTTTCAGCACACATCTTTTTGGAGCTGGCTGGTGAAGCCACAGTAGCTTTTTTGGATCACACTGTTTTGTGAGGGCAGCCATTATTGTGTACCAGTATTGATTTCAGTGGGTAGTGGAGTGTAGTGATAATTTGTGGTGTTTTACATTGCCACCAGGCATTCATTTACTCCTGGTTTATACATTCTCACCAGTTAGGGACCAGCACACTCAAGTTGTGACATCATAGAACTCTGGCTCCTCCCCATTTTGCAAGGCAGTTGGCTTTGCATCTTCATTCTTAGTGTGGTAGTGCATTTAAAAGACGTTCACTGTTTTTCCATGACTTCTGTAATTTTTTTCCATTACTGTACCACAGCTGTCCTCCCAAATTATATGACAATAAACTTGCAGCCCTTTAATGCACATCCATGGTTTTCCCATGTACGGGTTTGGGTTCTTGCCACCATATGTGGAGGTAAATGTGGCAACCAGTGAGAAACCCATTTTGTTCACTTTTTGTTTTCTGTTCATCAGAGTTCCTTGTATAGTACAGACACTGTTAACTCGTGCAGTATATTTATAATACTTTTTACATCAACCTGCACTAAAAGTGGCTTGTAATTCTTTCAGACAAATGGACATATATCTTTGAGTGGTGATGTCTACCAGGAAAGGCTAGCACGGCTGGAAAGTGATAAGGAATCCCTTGTACTACAAGTAAGTAATGCCATTTTTCAGTGGTGATGTGATGATCTGTTTGGAATCACTTGCATTAGTTCCAGACAGTGATCGTCTTTGTCACTTCCTAATTCTGTAGCTTCTGCTTTTAGTAGTGGTTACTACTGGTATGTGTCTGGCGAGTTCAGAAGCTTGCCTTTAAAATCATCTTACAGTGCAGAGTTGCTAACCAGCTGATCCCCACCGCAGCCACAGATTCACTAAGTGTCCTTAAATGGTGGTTACCCGGTACAAGATTAGACAGGATGGAAGAAGACTAAAGATGTCTTCAACCCTGCAGCTCAAAGTACATCCCCCAACACACCCATATGGTTCTGCAGGTTCCTGAATGATGGCATATGTTGAAATAGTCCATCTGTAAGCTTTGGAATTTAGTCTCAAGACCCTTTAAACATTTGGAAAAGGCCTAGCTGAACCTGGGCACCATCAGTCCCAGTAGCCACTTTAGGGTGTGTGTGTGGGTGGGGGGAATACTACTGGGCTTCAGCCTCTGCTAATGCAGGTCGTCCGCCTCAAACGTTGTGTTTAAGATACTTATTCTCTCATTGTGCCTTCATGGAACAGAACACAAGGAACATCAATTGCCGGGGCAGGAAAAGTCCAAATGACATTATAATGGCACGAGGTTACTTTCCACAGTATAGTCCAACTGACACCAGGCAGAAGGTCTGAATGGGTAGGGAGCCCCCTCATGCTATCACAGGGATAACAGAAAAATAAGGCCACCTCTGGCGCAAGAGTGCATTTTCTCCCACAGCACCAGCATGTCGCTACCCTGCTGAGATATAACCAGAACACATTACAGGAGAGGAACTGTGTTTATAATATAAGGGATGTCAAGTTCAGAAGCATAAGTAGACCCAGGCCAGGATCTCACTATGGCCAGTGCGTTCGCTCCTGCTGCTGGCACTTCCTGGAATAGGCTTCCCAGTGACATTCAAAAGGTTGAAATTCTACTAGGTTTTGTTAATGCCTCAAGATCTGGCTATGGCTTACTAATGCTGTTGATAAAATACATTTTATAGATTAAAAAGGGAATCTTTCATACCTGGCTTTATTGCCAATGCTGTTCCAGGGTGACCCTTGCCTCAGTGCTTTTGTGTTGTGATTTTTCGTGTTTCAGAATGATTTCCAGTTTTAAGATCTCCATGCTCAAAACTAGTAATTTATTATTTCTTTTATTTGTAATTTCTGACCAAAAAGGCACACACAGCTGTGGTAGTTTTTTCAGGTGCATCCTGGGAGGTTAGTTGCGTGGACCTGTTTCATTGCCGGGGGGGTGATCTTTCCTGCTGTAAATTTGTCAGAGATGTGGTCATCAGCCACAGGAGGTTAGGATTAAACACACCCACAAACATCACGGTAACCCGTGAAGTGGGCACATTAAGAAGGGCACCGTCTGTTCTGGCGATACCTTCTCGTGCAATCCACTCACGGCGACCGACAGGTAAGGCGACGGATGAGGGGTGGGTGACTAGGCTACAAGGGTGTCACTATACGTGTGTGTATGCGTGTGGGGAGAGCACGGTGAGCATGGGCTGGGAGGCTGTGGGGGTGGTGCTGCGGTGTGGCGTCGGGGATTGGGCAATGGCTGGGGTGGCTAAGGTACTGGGTTGGTCCGGCGCTGGTGCGATTTGATTTTTTTTTTTTTTTTTTTATTTAGCGGCCCTTTCACCCCGATATGCACCCCCCTAGAGTTGTAGAATCATAAGTGGGGAGGGTCGTGGTGACCCCAGCAGTGTGTGTGGTGGGGGCTGCCACAGAAAGTAGTAAAAATATGTCCTGGCGCCATTGTGCTGGTGCGCCAGGGTTGTCAGAGTGCCGAAAATGTGTTTGGCACACTGATTGAGCGATAACGGCGATTGCATAGACCCCAAACGTAGGGTTTTTTTTTTGGTTTGTTTTTAAACTCTTTATTCACCGTTCGCTACCTGACTTTCTCCAGCATGGACATTCTGTACGGCTTCTCTCTTCTGCCTGAAGCCTCCAGCTCCCCGACTCTCCAGTTGGGCCCTTCTCCTCTCCTGGCTGCACAACCCTCTGGCTCTGAGCCCCCCAGGGGGGGCAGGACCACCAAACTCCTCCTGGCGCTCTATCTGCAATCTAGTAGAGTGACCAGGGACTTGGAGGGAAAACCGGATGCGGGGGCTGGGAATCCCGGCATTGGACGTGGGGTAGACCACTGGTCCCGCCTTCGCCTACTGGCAGACAGGTTTTTTTTTTTCTTAGTTGCGCCCCTGTGGCACGGCCATGCAATGGTGACAGCACGTGGAGGACGCACTCCTGCCCCATCCCACAGCCATCCCCATTGGCTGCCCCAGTAGTGCTGTGACATGCCCCCCAGTCACCACTAGGAGCCGCCACCATATGGGGAATCCCCCATACCCCAACCCAGGAGAGGAGAGCAGTCCTCAGGATGCTTAGTCCTCTCCTACCCCATGCGGTCTGAATCTGTTCCCGAACCTGGGTTGCTGGTGTGGCGTCCAGTGCCTCAACTCTCAGCACCACCGGGCCAGCCACAAACATAAACAGTTAACTGAAAGGTCTTGCCCTAGACCTACTTACCATGCCATACTTTTTTTTTTTTTTTTAAAAACATGTTTTCCCCCTGGCTCTAGTGGGGTCCTATTTCAGCCCCTGCCAATCCCAGTTCTCACTGGCCAAGATCCAAACACTCACATTACCAGTCCTCCGGGCCCACCTGCGACACACTGCTTGCTGTGCTACCCCCCCCCGGGCCAGGGTTGCTGTTCGCCACTGTGACTTACTTTGGTGCTGTCTGGCCACCCGCAGCAGGTGAGAAGTTCTGGAGGATCCCCTGGTTGGTAGTGTTGTGGATTCGGTAGTGAACATGGTGGGCGGTGGGCAGGGGCTTCATCTGCCCTCATCCATTCCAAGATTTTTGTCTCCTGTTTAGTCTTGCCCTCCCCCCAGGAGTGTGCCATGCAATTGGATGCCAGCAGGCCGGTGCATCCCATGACCCAGCACTCACTTTAGGATCCCACTCTGACACGTTCCCCTATACTGCCACCCGTGGTCACCTAGGTGGCAGTAGAGCAGAAGTCCTTCCTCCCCAGAAGAGGAGAGCTTTCTCTGGGACACTCGATCCTCTTCCCTCTGGCTGGCCCTGGCTCATTCCTGAACTGAGGTCTTTGGGTCATGATTGGTAGCTCTGTTGCTACATCGGCAGGCCAGACATCTTACCAACCATACTCGAAACCCAGGAGCACTTGTTTTTGTTTTTTTGACTGCACTTACGCTGCCACATTCTGAAAGGTGGTGGTTGCAGCTTTGCATGAGCGCTTTTATATAGTTCTGTCGCATGTAATGAACTGGTCTTGGGTTTATTTTCAGTACCATGGTTGAAATACCACTGAAAACATTGTGTGTCATTTGTGCAGTCTAAAAATATTAATTGTGGCAGTCTAGATCTGCCTGGGTCTTTCAGCAGAAGGTAATCTGTCATTTAGAAATTTTGAAAAGTGTTTCTGTTTCACTGTGGAAAATGTATACAGTGGATGTAACTAAGCAGCCTGGATCCCAACTGTTGGACCATTGGAGAAACTGTTCAGTTTTTTTCTGAGGGCACAGGGAATGCTAGTGCAAATTAAACAATCCCCCCCCCCCCAACAAAAATTTTGTTTGCTTTTTTCTGAGGCTTTCATATGACTGAGTTTTGTTCCTTTTACCTTAATGTCTTTTTTTCTTTCCTACATGGTTCTTTTTTTGTTTTCTTTTATATAGATTGTGTGATTTTTACTTTTTTTACAGTAAAATTCTTCTACTGTTCTCTGAAAAATTCCATGGAACCACCCCTGAACAGTGAGCAGAGATGGGCAGAAGGGGGTTAACCTGTCATCTGAAGGACGGCTCCTCAGCATTGCAGTAACCCCCCCCCCACACACTACAGTGTCCTTTATGGTTATTATCCCAAGTACTCAGTGTGGTACTAGAACCCACAGCCTTTCGATCTTCTTGTTCCAGAGGGGAGTGTGCTACCTACTGTGTCACTGACGCTGGTAAGACTTGATAAAACCACCATAGGCTGGTTTCCCTTCCCCTGGGCTGAGATACAGATGAGGCACACTGATGAAACACAATGCTGTGTCTTTCAGCCTTTACATATTGTATAAGAGGTCTTTGTGCACTATACACTCCTACTTAAAGGCGAAGCAGTCTAAATGTGTTCATGGTGATTTGTAAATATTTCCTATGATGATTTGCATTATTGGGATAAGTATAACTATGTGTTTCTTCTATAGCTTAATGTGTACATGTTTTTATACAAAATACTGATTTTATTGTCCTTTCTGTAACTGCAGTTTTTTTGTTGAAATGTCTTGTCTGTTCTTGTAATGGTGCATTGCCGGGAAATCCTGTAAATTGGATGCCATCCAGTGATCAGTAAATTGAAATTTCCTTCTAGGTGAGTGTTCTGACTGATCAGGTGGAGGCACAAGGAGAGAAGATTCGGGACCTGGAGTTTTGTCTCGAGGAGCACAGGGAGAAATTAAATGCTACAGAAGAAATGCTCCAGCAGGTAGGTAAAGAGAAGAAAGCAATTGATGTTCTTGATATTCTGTTGGTGCCTATACTTCATTTGTGTTTCATGCACTGTGTATGGCTCACAGTTTTGGTTACAGATGAGAAAAATGGAATTTATAAATTGAGTTGGGGTAGATTAATAAGGGGACTGCGGCAGTTTGCTGTGAAGCAACTGTGTGGAGCAGGTTGTCAAACTGTGAGTTTCTCTCTCCATAGGAACTGCTGAGTAGAACGTCCCTGGAGACTCAGAAATTGGACCTCATGACGGAGATTTCCAATCTAAAGCTCAAGCTGACTGCTGTGGAGAAAGACCGAATAGATTATGAGGACAGGTTCAAGGACACAGAGGTGAGTCAGTCTGCAACTGCTGTAGTATCCCCTTGGGTGTCATGCTTTGGAGTTAAAGTTGGAGTGCATTTTTGAACAAGTAACTTGTCCTAGTATTATTTTCTATGCCTCAGTAGTTGGGAGCGCACGAGTATGAGTAATGACATGTGCCATGTTTCTTGCAGTAGAATTATTTCTCCTGCTGAAGTATTACGCTATGACTTTGTGTACTGGGAACTGCTGTTACCACATAGCGTGTCCACTGTGGTTGTGCCAGGTGACTTTGCAGGGGTGGATATTAAGAAAATAATGTAGTGTGGAAAGCAGAACACCGAAACTGCAAATTTGGTGTTCTGTCTCAATATAGAAGCATAGAATGTAACAGTCGATAAGGGCCGCTGAGCCAAGCCACTCTGCCCAATTTTTTTTTTAACCTTCAGTTTTTGTTGCAGACCCAACCTGAGCTAAGGCTCCATCTCTTCCCCTCCCTTACCCTTGCAATTCCCTTGTGCCTGTCCCAGGTATTTTTGAACCCCACCACTGTTTTCACCCCTCATTTAACTGCCATTTTACCTGCTGCAGCTTCATAGCGTGCCCCTTGTTCTATGGAAAAAATACCCCCTCTTGTACCTTATTAACCTCTGTGAGGTATTTAAATTTCTCTATCATATACCCCTCTCCCTCCTCTCCTCCAGGGTCTACATAGTGAGTTCCTTAAGCATATCCTTGTAGGGCTTTTGATGCAGACCCTGCACCATTTTTGTAGCCCTCCTCTGGACTGCCTCCACTCTGTCTGTGTCCTTCCTGAGATGTAGTCTGCAGAACTGGACACAGTACTCAAGGTGTGGTTTTGCCAGTGATCTATATAGGGGCAGCACCAACTCCATCTTCCTGCTGGCTCCCTTCCTATGCATGCCAGCATCCCGCTAGCCCTTTTGACTGCCTTGTCACATTACCTGACCACCTTTAGGTCATCCAGTATGATTACCCTAAGGTATCTTTCCTGTTAAGTCTTTTGTCATTATCACTCCACCCATACTGTACTCTGCTCTTGGGTTTCTGTGTCCCAAGTGCATTATTTTGCACTTTTTGTTTTACATTAAAACTCAGTTGCCATACCCTTGATCACTCCTCCAGTCATTTCAGATTCCTACCCATCCTCTCGACACCTCCCCCCCCAACCCAGAGTGTCCACTCTGTTGCAGATCTTGGTGTCATTTGCAAAGAGGCACTTATGTCACTATGTCACTTATAAAGACATTGAAGACCAGTCCCAGCACTGATCCCTGAGGTACCCCACTGGTCACCTTCCCTTCCTCGGAGCAAACTTTTACCACTACCCTCTGTGTCCTATCCTTTGACCAAATTTTTTTCTTTTTTTTTTTTTTTTTTTTACCCATGTTACTATCTTATTACCCATCCTCAATTTCCCCAAACCTCCTGTGTGGAATGATGTTGAAAGCCTTGCTGAAATCCAGGTAGGCCATGATTACCGCTCCTCCCTTATTCAACTCCTTGGTCACCCAGTTGGAGAAATCTGTCAGATTTGTTTAGCATGACCTTCTCCCTCTGAAACCATGCTGCCTTGGATCCTGTAGTTCGCTGGATACAAAATATTCCACCATCCTTTCCTTTAGTAGTGTTACAGTTACCTTACCGAACACCGATATCCAGCTGACAAGCTTATAATTGCCCGCCTCTTCCCTGCTATCACTTTTGCGAAGTGGGACTACCTCTGCCCTTCTCCAGTCTCCCAGGACCACGCCCGTCTCCAGTGATCTGTTAAATAGGACTGTCAGAGGTACAGCCAGTACCTCCCTGAGCTCCCTGAGCATCCTTCGATGTACCCCGTATGAACCCATAGCTTTGTCTACCTTCAGATTAGCGAGTGCTTTCCAGGCTCTCTCCATAGAAAATGCTTTTTTGTGGTCTGTCCCGGTCCCCTTCTGCTGTGAATACTGAACAGAAGTATATGTTGAAGATGTTTACCTTTCCTTGATCCCTCTCCGTGCAGTCCCTCCATTTGTCTTCCTTGTTTTCCTCCACTGGCCCCATAGACCTCTCTCCAGTGAGGTCTCTTGTTGCGGCCATATCCTGCCCGGCCTGAGACTCCCCTCAGTCTGGTCGTCGCACCTGGGAGTGCTTCCTACCACTGCCACGACCCCCTCCCCACCGGCTCTGAGCCTCCCGGGGTGGGACTGCACTAACTGCTCCAGCGCTCTATGTAGAATCTAGAAGGGGGGCCGGGGAGTGGAGGGGAGACATGGCGACCAGCTGGAGATGGATCTGGCTGAAGACATGGGGCCGACCACTGGATCCACCTTTGCCTGTCCGGGTGCAAGGGTTAATGTCCTTGTTTCCTGGCTGGCTGGACATGCAGTGACATCCAATGCATGGCGGGCGCACTCCTGCACTCACCCGCATGACATCCACCGCTGCCTCAATCCCCTCAGCGAAACTCCCGCTTGCTGCGCTGCTCCTAGCCTCCACTAGGAGCCGCAAGTGCAGCGTGAGTCTCAACCCACCGTCCCCTAGGAGAGGAGAGCTGTCTGAATGCTCGATCATCTCCTGCCCCAGCCGACTCCCAATGACCTGAGTCTGTTACCGAACTCGGGTCGCTGGCGTGATGAGAGGTATGGCGTCAAACGCCTCAACCCTCAGTGCCACTGGGCCAGTGTCTTCCTTTTCTTGCTAACATACCAAATAAATGTATTGTCTCTTTATGATACTACTTGAGCTATTCTTTCCTCAGTTTGTGCCTTTGCACTCCTTACTGCTCTATCTCCCTATCTGGTGTTCCGCCTGTCCAAAAGAGCTGTGCTGTAGATTAAACTGCAAAGTGGCAGGATGGAAAAGTGTTATTCTAGTCTGAATGCCAGCCTAATGAAAATAGTATTCTGCCTTGTAAATTGGTATGCAAAACAGGGTGGAACACCATTAATTTCCAGCTCTGGTTTGTTCCATGAAGTTGACCTATGGGTCTAAAATGGCGACCTCACTACTGCGATGAGCCTCCCCCCCACCAATGTAAGATGTACCTCATGGTTGGGGCCACAGTGGACTAAGTATAAAAATCTGTGGCTGGCAACATAGTTCTGCTGAAGCTTTGTCACTTTGCCTCTCCAACTCTACAGTGCTGCCTGGGTGCTTTAAGCATGTAATAACGTTTTTATCTCCATCTTACCCCTAAATCCTTCTATCCAGGTTACTGTTTACACTTGGGTTACACCCCATGCAGAATCAGAGGCATGCCCCTGACTACTGTAAATGATTACAAGGTGGGTGGGTGGGTCTTTTCCTGACTTATTAGGGAGTTGGCCTAATGGGTAGAGTGCAGACTTGTGACTGCAGATCTAGGTTTGAAACCCACATCCTCACTGTGTTACTGTAAGTCTTAAAACCTCGCTGTGCTTAACCTCCCTCTTGTGTCTCTCTATCTCTCTGTGTTGCTTAAATCTCCATGTGCGTGTGAAATGAGTGCAGCATTGTTTAACATCCAGTGCAACATACCTCTCAACCTTTTGTCCCCCAGATGTGGAACATTGCCTCTCAGAATGTGGAACAATTGAACAAAATGTGGAACACTTAATCAAATCTTTACCTAAGAAGCTCAGAACACTGTTAAAATGTTTGCATTTATGTTCAGAAAGTCTGTTATTAATTGAATATGTTTTTTGCATCATTTACTATAGATTTTTGCTTTAGAATGTAAATACTGAATGTGGGACAAGTCCTCACAATGTGGAACAGGGAGCTTTTGTGAAGTAAAATGAGGAACATTCCTCACAATGTGGTACAGTTGAGAGGTATGCAGTGCAATACTTGCAATGTATTTTGTATCCAGTTTTATATTTTTATACTTTCATGCCTACCATGTTTGTTTTGTTTCCCAGGTCACTGTTGCAAATGTATGTTTCTGCTCAAGAGTTGTCCTGGTTACCAAATGCAAAATAAATACATTTCAAACCCCAGGAATCCATTACTATTTGTTGATCTATGGGCATACTTGAAGCCCTGACCGCTGCAGAGATTATGGCTTCAGTACCCCGATTCCCCCTGTAGGCACAATATTAAAGAGTTTGCTGACCCGAATACTCTTAAAACTGGTACAAGGCTCCATACCAGTCGGCATTTTGTAACCTGATGGTGCCAACCCCCAAGATCTTGCCGATAACCATGTGAGATGATGACATGCCTTTGCCCTTTCCTGTACTGTGCCCTTATGTATGGAAATTTAATAATTTCTGTATCTGCCATGCCCTGCTTTATTTTTACAAACTTTGCCTAAATGCCATGTGTGAACATGGCATTTAGTCAAAGTCTGTAAAAATAAAGTAGGAATGCAGATATGAGATTATTAAATCTCCAATGTAAAGGCACAGTACAGGGAGGGAAGGTGCGCCATCTTGCATGGTTAGCAACAAGATGTCGGGTGGGTGGGTGGGCACCACGGAGTTGCAAAGTGCCAGCTGGTATGGAGCCTTGTACCAGTTTTACGAGTATTCAGCTCAGCAAGCTCCGTGATTAATATTGTGCCTGCAGGGGGAATTGGGGTACCAAAGCCCCGATCTGTGCAGCGGTCAGGGCTTCACCTATCCCTATAGTTGTTCTTTAAAGCAGGAAGGAGTGCATCGCAAAATCTTTTTCCAAAAAAGTTGGCTTCAGCTACATTTAAGAAACATATTAGCATACTTGTCAAATGTACTTGTCTATGTACCTCCTATGTTGTGCACCATGAAATCTTTTTTTTTTTTTTTTATATATGTCCTAACCCTTGCCAGGTCTACAATGCAATTCCTATGCAAAACGTGGCAGCCACCTTTTTTTTTTTGAGAGAAAAAAAAAATTTAAAACATTTATAAAACACTCAAATTTTGGTGGAATTAGAACATTGTACCACCAAATAGAGCTGGAAGATGCCTGGAATATATTTTTTTCTATTATGTTTTTATGCCCCCAATTTTTGTCCCCCATTTTTCCCCCGTCCCCTTTCTCTGCTGTGCACATGTGTGGAGGCAGCACACGCTGCAATGCAGAGATGCCTTCCCTCTGCTTTGCCACCTGCTCACCTACACTGCCCTTGGACCTCCATGAGGGGGGCAGCAGAACTATGGTGGGCGACAGGGCTCGAGGAGAGCTACCTTTTGGCTGCTCAAGTCCAGCTTCCCCCCTCATGCTGGCTCTCCAATGACCCTAGTTCATTCCTGAACCCTGGTCACCGGCGTGACATGAGGTAAGGCGTCCAAGCACGTCAGCCCTCAGCACCACCGGGCCAGCCACCTGGAATATTTTATAGTGATAAAAGGTAGGGTCAGATTTTTTTGCCCTATTTCACTGCACTGCCGCTTTAACAACTGCATCAGTCCCCTGAATTAAGCTTGCCCTGGAGCATAGAATTTTATACAGACTAAGGAGTCTTAGAATGAAATTCAAGTCTGCTGTGTGGTCACGTTTACCTCTGTCCTCTAATGACAGATTTATTTATCCGCCTGAGAAGAAGCATCGCCCCGAAGTTGTTCTGAAATGTGACGTTTCTTTCTCTTGGGTTTGTGTCTTGAATACTTTTCTTAGCTAGTAAATGATTAGTTATGTTAGTGTTTTTATTGTTAAATAATTTTGTAATGTGTGTCTCTGGTTCCTTTTTCAGTTCCAGGGAACTGGAGATGGCCTGTTAAGACGTGGTTTCCCCTGTTTGGGATCAGCTTTATAATTGTTAGCCCCTCCCTCCACCGAAGAGAGAGAGAGAGAAAAAAAAAAAGGAACTTCAGCAAGGCTTTCTTGGTTATTGCCGCCTTGTGGTCCTTGCTCTTAGTCCCAGTTCTGTTTTGGTTCGGGAACTGGGATGATATTCTGTTTGGACTTGTGTTTTCCCTTCTGTTACTAATGTTTATTTAAATCCTCTTGAGTTCATATGATTATCAGAACCAAACCGTAATTGTGTTTTTTCTTTCGGAACCATTCTTATGCATAGACCTAAGAAAAGTGCAGAACCTACAGGTTTAAAAAAAATATATTTTTTGTTCTTTTTGTTTTAATTTTCTGGGAAAGGCAGATCGCCATGATTTGTGTATTAGGTTTCTGGGTCCTGACCACGTTTTTACCAGTTGTGATCGTGCATTTTGAGTTTTGCTCAAAAACTAATAAAATATTTTTTTTTGTTTGGGGTGCTAATGAGCAGCTGAGCATGTAGAATGCAATCCTCTGGATCAATGTTCCATCATGAAATAAAAGTTGTTTTTTGCTGTGATAACCCCTCTAATTTCTTACAAAAACTACTTTGGAGAGACTGTGAAGAATGGAGAAGTACCTGGTGGCTGGAAAATCAGGCCAGCAAGCAACTAAAAGTACAAAGAAATCCACCCAGCAAGAGAGTACATCCGGCAGCAGTATAGGTCCAGTTGTGCTCTCTGCAGCTAAAATGGCCACACTCAGCCAACCGGTGACCAAACAAGTTCTAAATGGCCTAAATCCAAGACTCACTCAGTTTGAGGATAAAATATCAGAGATCACGTTGGAATATGTGCAGCACTCTAAACAAATTGGGGAATTGGAACAGCGGGTCTCTGAGATTGAGGATGCCACGAGGTTGCTTCCAGAGAAGGGGGTGCAGCTTGAATGCGAGCTCGAGGACCTCAAGGAACTGTTGGACTACCAGCAGAACTACAGTCACCACAGTAATCTGTGGCTCAGTGGTCTTCTCGAAGGCAAAGAAGGCCCGAGTGCTCTGGAATTTTATGCCTTGTCCCTACCGAAACTCCTGGGGCTTGATGTAAAAGAAAAAAAAAAATTTGAAAGGACTCGTAGGTCCTTGGCGCCACGGCCACCAAATGACCAATCACTCTGTCAGATTATATTTAGGCTGCACCATTTTGTGGACAGACAGGCGCTATTGGCGGCTTTTCGTGCCAAGAAAGAGCTGCGCTTTGAGGGGGCCAAGTTTACTATCCACCAGGACTTCTTACTGAGGATCCAGAAAAAGAGACAGCAGTTCAACTCGCACGTGAATATACTTTGGGAGAGAGATATCAGGTTTTTTCTGGCCTACCCTGCAGTTGTGAAGGTGCGATCGGAAGGGCTACCTACTCTTTTTGGGCACTACCTACTACTTTTGGGAACCTGATAAGTTGAGGAGCTTTATTGAAGAGTGGAACTAGAATAAAAAAATGTCTGTAAAATACATCTTTATCTGCTTACTGGATTAACGTTTCCTCTGTTGTGACTGTGCTCATCATTGGGGGGGCCTGGTTATACGATCCTGGACTTCAGCCGTGCTGCCCGGTGATGGAGAACACCCAGATTATCTGTTCCCGGAAGCCTGTGTTGAAAATCCTTGCCCCCCCTTATTTTTTTTTGTTGTTATCTCCCCACCCTTGTCTCCCTGCCCCCTTGGTGACTGCAACGTCTTTCTCCCCCTCTTTCGCTACCTATCTCACCACCCTCCTCTTACTCCTTCCTACCTTACTCCTTACAACCCCTTTGACCTGGGCCCTACCCCCTGTCCCGTACCCAGGTAGCAGGCAGGTGCACGGCTCTTAAAGTCTGGTTTTTGGATAACATTGATTTATGTAGGTAGAATCATCTTCAGTAACTATCCTGTAGGACTCGAGTAATAACCTCCTTTTACTTTTGGCCCTACCCCTTGTCGCCACTCAACTATACCCTACCCTTCCACAGTTTCACCCTCCTCTCCCTGTGATGCACCCCTCCCCGCTATCTGTTTTGACAAGGTCCTCTCCTAGACCGCTAACTTTCACCCTCCCCCTCCCACCTGCTAGAAGTGCCCCCCCGTACTCACTACATTACATTAACGCCTCTGTCAAATGCTGTCTTACAACATTGACTAAGCCAATTGTAAATGCTGTAATCTGTGTCTGATGTTTTATGTACATATTCTTTGTTATTATTTGTGTAAACTGTAACTGTGTCTGATGTGGAACCTTGTAAAAAAAAAAGCTGCTGCTCAAAGGTTGTTTCCGAATAATTAACAAATAAATAAATCCTGGTATGGAGCCTCAATTTGAATGGGCCTCGATGTGAACTAGAAGATCAGTGGGACTTGTTTATGTCGATGCAGCCTGGTGGGGAGCTCTGAGGCTCCAACGTGAGGTGTGCATGTTCCCCTTGGTCTCCGGCTGTGAACTAGTTATGATGCTGGAGGCACTTGAACTCTGACTTGGGACTGGGAAGGAAGATCCGTGGCAGCTGCGGTGCAGAGGAGCGCTGAGGCTAGATCAGGTTAGTTAGGGCTGTTGGGGGGGACCATGCGTGATGGTGAGGGAGTGGTCCACTTCCCGCTCTCAGCCCTGGGTTCTGTATGGTAGAGTGTTCCACGATTAGAGACTTGGGGCTTTGGTGGCAGGAGATGGATGAAAGGAGGAGATTTGAGCACTGGGCCGGGGGCTGCTGGGTGGTGAACTTGGTGAAGAACTACTGCCAGAGTGCCTCATTTCAAACCAAACAAGGATATGGTGTTATGGATAGGTGCTTGAATGTGAGGAGAATGGGAAATCTTAAGCGGCTGCTCTGAGAGGGCCACTGGGGGGGATTGTGTTGGGACTGCACTGTTGACTACTTTGAAAGGGCTGGTGTATGTTATAATTGTTTGGGTGACGAGGGGGGTGTGGAGAATGCAGTCTGGCTATGAGCTTGATGATATGTTTTTTGGGGGGAAGGGTGGAGATTCTTGCCCACTAGACCCAAGAGGCTTTCCATGAGACCGGGGTTTGAGAGCCATTGTAGAAAATTAGTGGAGGGCACTACATGTCCCTGGTTTGTTGGTCTGATGACTGGGCTGGAGGACAGGGTTGAGTGGGATGGGGCCGGGGTAGGGAGGCTCCCAGTAGTGAGCCAAGGGGTTCTGTGGGGGACAAGTTTGGACTCCCCAGCAGGAAGCGGAAACCATGGGGGGTACTGCAATGGAAGCACATGGGTAGAGGGAGAGATTAAGAATATGTGGTATTGCATCAGCTGTAAAATGCAAGTTTGTTGATAAACGGGGGGAGCGGGGCATCCAGTTGACTAATCTCAGGTACTGTTTTTCCCTTTTTTTTTCTCTAGGTACTGCTGAGTGGATATAGAGAGTGGAGGGTTTAGGTGGGTGGTGACTCCAGACTTTTGGAGACCATGACATTAAGAATGGGAGGGAGAGGGCTTAATGTTTCAGTTTGCTATGGAGTGGGGAGGGAAGAGTCTGGGAAGCAGAGGGGGTTGGCTTTTTCACGTTCATTGTTCTGTTTCAGCTGTTCACATGTTTGTGATTTGTTCTTGGACTACTGAAATCTCATTCTGCAAGATATAAAGGAACCATGAAAGTATTGGTTCTGGGTTCAGACCAGGGCAGGTGTGGGAAGGTCCAGAAGACAAAAGTGAAAAGAACCTTGAGAAATGGCTGGTAATAGACCAGATAAGATTGTTTACTGGAATATGAAAGACTTTATATCCCCTAATAAAAGAATGTTGGCAGCCCTGAAATGAAATCACGCGCAAGTAGCACTATTGCAGGAGACCCACCTGACTCGTGGTTTAAGGCTCTGAGCTGCAAACCTGAGAGACCTGGATTTGAATCCCACAGCCCCCCACTTGCATGCACCGTGCGACCCTGAGCAAGTCAATTAACTTCCTTGTGCTCCCCGGTTGCACCTGTAAACAAGCTTTCAGCTTAGTCTCTCTCTCCTGGTAAAACAAAGGTCAAAAAATAACAAAAACAAAACATGTGAAACTAGTGGGTGGCTGGGTGGGGGCCTGTCATGCCTCTTCTTACTCTTCCCATAAAAGAGGGGTCGCAATTCTTATACATAAGAACTGTCCATTGTCAGTGACCAAGATGGTGAGGGACCCAACTAAGGGCAGGTACATATTCGTAGTGGGTGACATACGCGGAGAGCAGGTCACGTTTGGTAGTGTGTATGCCCCAGCGGTGCCGGACCTGGCTTTCTACCAGAAAATGCTGGACATTCTTACTAGGGAGCAATTTCCTAACTTCATCATGGGAGGTGATTTTAGTTGCATAATGGACCCAAAGCTTGACTATTTGGATGATAGGGCAAGGGCTAACAAAGCAAGAGCAAATTGGCAGTTGGACCTGGTAGATTTGGACTTGGTGGATAGCTGGCACACAGCTAACCCCGGGGCTAGGGAATACACATTTTATTCTAACCTGCATAGCTCCTGGTCTTGGCTGGACAACATTTTTGTCCCTAGAAATCTTTATGGGCAAGTCTCGGGGGTTGATCATAGCCCAGTCCGTATTTCAGATCATTCTGTGGTCCAGTTGGACCTGCGAGCAGCCCAGCCAGACCAGGGTCATAGTGGGTGGAAGTTCCCAACCTATTTGCTAGCTAGGGAGGAATTCAGAGACCATATTAAATCCCAGTGGGAAATATACTCTGATGTGAATAGGGGCTCGGTAGAATCACAGGGGACATACTGGGAAGCAGGGAAAGCGTTCATGTGAGGAGCAATAATCAGTTAAACCGCCAAAGTTAAGAAAGAGCGCAGGGAAAGGTTGGCAAAAATGGAGCAGCAGGTTCAATTCTTAGAAAGGAAAGCTATTGGAGATGGAGGGGGGATGTGATGAGGGAGCTCATGGTTGCTCAGGAGGCACTAAATCCAAACCTCACTGAGGAGGCAAAGTCAGAAATATTCTTTGCCAGGCAAAGACTATGAGTGGGACAAAAAGCCATGGCTTCTGCTGGTGAGGTTAATTGGGGAGGGGGTAGATCTACGGGGTGTATAGTGGTGGTTAAAGACCAATATGGCACGCTGGTGCATGAAAGTCCACTGACCTGGAAGTGTTTTAAGTAGTAATATGAAAAATTATATAAGGTGGAGTGTGTGGGGAAGGAAATGCAGGCTAAGGCCTTTTTAGCCGGGGTGAATATCCCAACCCTGGACAAGGATCAGAGAGAGACATTGGGTGCTCCTATTTAAACGGAGGAGGTTCTGAGGGCGATTGGAAGTCTGTAGAGTGGCAAGGCAGGTGGCCCAGATCGGTTAGTTGTGGAATATTGTAAAGACCTGAGGAGGTGTGGGAAGGGCCCCCTGAGAGATTTGATAGAGGAGGCAAGGGGGGAAGGGAACTCCAAAAGATGTGCTGTGAAGCCAATATATGTATCCTCCCAATGCCAGGTAAAGACAGCACTGAATATCCCTCATACAGACCCATCTGCCTTCTGAATTACGACTGTAAAATCATCGCTAAGGTGCTTGCACTCAGACTTGAAAAAGTACTTCCTCAAATTGTACATGCCAACCAAACAGGTTTTGTTTAAGGCAGGCTGTCCTATTGTAATATGAGGCGCCTGCTGAATGTTTTGTGGTGGGGCTCTCAGCATCCAGGACGGGCGTGTGTGCTTTCCATGGACGTCTAGAAAGCCTTTGCTAGGATTGAGTGGGGAGATCTGTTAAGGGTACTGAGACGGTTCGGGCTGGGAGATGGGTTTGTGGCATTGGTGAACATGCTTTACCACAAACTAGTGGTGCTGGTGAATAGGGTGCCGTCCGAGGAGTTTCGGCTATTTAGAAGCACGAGGCAGGGATGTCCCCTCTCCCCACTTTTATTTGCAATTGCCATAGAGCCTCTGGCAATCTGACTGATCCATGTGATTCCAGGAAAGGGGGCCGGGGCAACACACCAATAACTGTATACACCGACGACCTACTACTGTTTGTCACTAGGCCTGAAGACTCTGATCCTGCTGCAGATAATTGACTCATTGGCCTCTTTCTCGGGCAACAAGCTTAATGCTCATAAATCAGAGCTCGTTTTTGGACACGGGATTGGGGAGTGGAGGGAGCAATACTTGGGGTCTGAGGAAAGTGGTGGTTTGTTTTACCTACTTGGGGATAAGGATTGGTCGGGATGAGGGCAGCTTATATAAGTTAAACTATACTCCAGTATTTGAAACCATTTTGTGTGACTTGGCAAGGTGGAGAGCGCTACCAGTTTTGTGGTTAGGCAGGATAAATTTACTTGAAATTAATTTGCTCCCGAGAGTGTTATATGCTATGCAAATGATACCCACTTATCCAATGGGTTAAGATATTAAATGATTACAATGAGGATTCTAGGAGTGTGGATATGTTGTTCATCCACACTTCTTGGCATGTCCCTTTCCCCTTTAAATCTTGCCGGAAGTCTTCAAGCTGGCTCCTCCCACCCATCTGGGTGGTATAAACCTCGGCTCCACCCCGTGACGCCAGATCTTCCTTTCCGCTGGAAGATGCAGGTTCCCTTGTGCTTCACAGCAATTCATAGGCCCTGGATTTAAAGCGTCGGTTTTTACCACAGCTTACCTTAAAACTTGTTCGAGTTAATGATTCCGATACTAGCGCATCGGACATGGAGGATAAATCTGCTTCTGGATTTCGCCAGTGCTCCTGCGGCCAGAAGATGTCGCGCACCGATCCCCACCTAATGTGTGTCTACTGTCTAGGTGTCGGATATAACACCTTCACCTGCACGTTCTACCTGGCCTTCCATCCCAACGTCCTGGACGACCACTTGGCGCTCCTAAAATTGGGGAGACCGGAGAAAAGGAACCCGCCGGTGATATCGAAGGAGGCCGAGGTGGAAGAGTTTCCGTGGCTGCAGGATCTGCAGAGCAGTTGGAGCAAATAGAAGCTTTCAGGAGGAGCGGCTTAAGCTTCAGCCAGTCGAACTTTTGTTCCTCTGAACCTCGGTTCCAACTTTTGGGCTCCTTCAAGGAGTTGTGCCAGTCTCTCCCACCAGGGGAAGCGCCTAGGACTGCACTCCATTCCGCCCTCGGAAGAGGGATAGGGACCCAAAGTCTTCGTCCAAGCAAAGACGTTCTTGGGATGAGAAAGGTCAGAGTCCCAGGAACACGCGGTCTCGGCCTCAGTCGAGATAGCATCCTTGGCCGCCGGCTTCATGGATCTTCCGTTTGGCCAAGAGATCAAGGAAGTAGCCGACGAGGTTGAGATTTCTCTCGACCTAATCGACCTTATTTCGACGACTCTGGTTGATGATCCTTTGGAAAGGAAAGTCCCCATCGAGGAAACGGTTCTGGACCCTCGGTTTTCACTGAACCCGGTGTCTCCTGATCGACCGAGTTGGCCAGCCCGATCTCGATCGAGGTCCAGAACCCCCTCGGTCAAACGACCGAAAGAGTCATAAGCACTCTAAAAAGAGGCATCGCCACAGATCCTCATCCTCCTCAGACAAGGAGAGGCTTAGACGGAAACTCAGTCGATGCTATGAGGATCTTATGTGGCAACAGCTGATTTTGACCAGGCAGAAGCTGGCTCCACTATCTACCTCGGCCATCACTAGGCTACTGACTCCTGGGCTGACGCCGACCCCTCCGGAACCGAAACCGTCGGTTCTCCCTCCCATGGGGCCGGCCCGTATCCGGGCTCGGCCCATCTCAGTCTCTCCACCGATTCTCGTGGAACCACCGCCTAAACAGCCTCAGGGAGGGGCTCCCTTGAAAGAGGACTGTACAGACACTGGCCGAGCCCGACATCTGTCCATTACGGTTACCCCTGACTGCCCCTGGCGGATCGAAGGGGCCCTAGGCGGGAGACCACTGTACCACGACTCCTTGGACTCTGATGTCACAGGACTGCACTCCTGTCCTGGGGATGATGAGTCCTCCATGGTGGGTTTAGAGGAGGGTCCTTCCTCTTTTCAGGGCATTCTTCTCCTGATCTCCGAATCCACCAGAATGCCCCTGGAGTCTGTCCAGAAAAAGGCAGAGTACACCCTTACGGACATCCTAAAAAGGGGGATACCCCGACGGAGGCCTTTCCAGTGGCTGAAGCCATCACTGGCCCGGCCCTTGAGCTCTGGCAGTGCCCAGCTTCTTGCCCAGCAATATCAATCAATCAATCAAACCTTTATTTATTCAGGCGAACATCATTGAGCAAGGTCATTTGCAAGATGGACCTGATAAGGTCAAGGTTCAATAGTAATTACACATACAGGTATGTTAAGAACACTTATATACAATATACCAAAACATTGTTGCCTAAACATAAAGACAAGTAGGGACACATGGATGTACACTGTCTAACATAATATATATACATATCAACAAGGGATGTTCATTAGTAAGTCTCTTAAGTAAAGCATCCAGTATTTCAATACTAAGGGGTTAGGGACCATAAGGGACAAGGAGACGCAGTGATGAGATGTAGGGGTGGCCTGGGCAGGGGCTGGGGCTAGCCCTAGGCGATGTATAGTAGGGATGAGGACTACGGTAAGAGCCAAGAAGTAATGGGAGAGGACTATAGACAGGATGTACGGGGACTATGGAATTGAATGATTAGAAGGTGTAATGTCATCTGTTGTTGGCTGCCTAAGGAGGGGAAGGTTAGGAGTTTGAGTATACTAGTACTAGTGGTAGCAGTTGCATTTTTCTTGGAAGAGACATAGGTATAGATGCTTAAAGGATGCTAACGATATAAAGTTGTTCAGCCTCAGGTCTTCTGAATCATATTCCATGATGAGGCTAGTACGTGGCTGATAGCAGATCTCGAGCTGGGTGTTGAATTTAGGCACATTAAGCATGATAAGATCTTGGCTTCTTAGGGCATAGGTACTAGCTTTGGCCTGTGTGAAGCAGTCGATGATATAATTTGGGAGCATTCTGGTCAGTGCTCTGTAGGTCCATACTGCAGCATTTCTGTTTCTTCTGAACTGGAGAGATGTCCATCCGACTGCCGCATATAGAGAGCAGTGGTGAGTATTGAAGTGTATTGAAGGGTAGGTCTGTTATAAACCTCAATGCTCTGTGGTATAGAGTGTCCAATTTGTTTAGATAGAAAACAGGGCAGCGACTGTAAAGGAAATCTGCATAGTCAAGTACTGAGAGAAAAGAAGCCTGGACCAACCTCTTCTTGGAGTCTCTGGTTAGGAAGTGCCTTATTCTGTAAAAGAGACCAAGCCTCTGTCGGAGTTTTTTTAGAAGCTCTTCAACGTGAACGATGTAGTTAAGTCTGCTGTCTATCCATAACCCCAGATACTTGAATTTTTCCACATATTCAAGGTTTTCACCAAGTATAGTGGAGAGCTGGGGGAGATTGTTTAGTGAGGTGGGCCTTGTCTGAATTAGGGTGGAGAAAAACATAGCTTTGTTTTTTTTTGCATTTAGAAGGAGCTTTTTCTCCCATAGTTGATGTTGCAGGATGTGGAATTCCGCTTGCAGGACTTCACAGGCTGTAATAGGCGAAGGGTTACTGACATATAAAACAGTGTCATCTGCAAACAAGTGTACAGACGCCTTGGTAAGGTTTGAGTCAATGTTATTAATATAAATAGCAAAGAGGATGGGACCCAGGATGGATCCTTGTGGAACACCTCTTAGCAATGGATTGAGTGGAGAGAGGTCTCCATCAGCTTTCACTTGCTGTGTCATCTGAACCATCTAAGGGAGGGTGGATCTAGGCCTAAGGAAGAGAGGAGCAGTTCATGGTCCACCGTATCAAACGCCTTGCTTAGGTCAAGGAACACTGCACAAACACTATTTTTTTTATCCAGTTCTATTTGCCAATCATTTGTTACTTTGGCCAAAGCAGAGATAGTACTATGCCTAGTTCTAAATCCAGATTGTGCTGGATTTAGAAGGTTAGTCTCTTCAAGATATTCCCCAAGTTGGGTGCATACTAGTTTTTCTAGTAGTTTGGATAGCACAGGAAGGATAAAGATTGGTCTATAATTAAGGTCCATTGGATCCCCTGATTTTAGTAATGGGATAACTTGGGCTGTTTTCCAGGTTGCGGGAATAGAACCAGGAGTTAGAGAGATTAAAGAGGTGTGTTAATGGAACTGCGAGTACGTGTGTTGCAATCTTTAGAAAATAGGGATCGAGGGCATCTGCACCTGCACTTTTTTTGACATCCATCTGAGAAAGAAGGTCCTCCACTTGTTTCAGCAAAACCGGTTTGAAGGAGAAGGAGGATTCAGATATCCGAGATCCAGTACTCTGGGAACTTAGCTGAGCGCACAGAAGATTAGCTGGGGAGGTGTCAAATGCGAGACCAGCAGTTGAAAAGTGAGTGTTGAATGAGTCCAGTATTACCATTTTATCTGAGGTTATTCCCTTGTTGTGGTGTATCTGGGCTGGAAGTGTAGTACTAGGTTCTTGTCCTGTTATGTCCTTTATGGTGCTCCAGAATTTGGCAGGGTTGTGATAGGAGGAGTCGAGTTCTGTCATATAGTAGGCAGCCTTTGCATCCCGCACTTTCCTGGTACAGCTATTTCTAGATTTTTTGAACATTAGCCAGTCATTTGGGTCCTTAGGCTTCCTTGCCTTCCTCTAAAGCTTATCCCTCTCAAGGAGGGCAGATTTAAGGTTAGTTGTAAACCAGCAGCAAGTTCTGTTTTTTACTCGTACCCTAGTAATAGGTGCATGAGTGTTGAGGGCACCTAAGACTATGCCATTTAACACCTCGTGTGCTTTTTCCACTGTGTCTGCTAGATAGAACTCTTGCCATCTTGTAGAGTGATTTAGGTCATGTAGATATGCCTCAATGTTGAACTTCTTTTTTGATCTCCTCAGTATGAATTTAGCCGGGGGGTGCTAGTTTGCCGGATGATCTTATTCCAGCAATAAGGCAGTGGTCGCTTATATCACTGAAAAGCACTCCAGCGTGTGTGAAGAGGTGAGGCTTGCTCACCAGCGTGTGTGAAGAGGTGAGGCTTGCTCACCAGCATAATGTCTAGTAATGTGCTGTTGCTCAGGTTCTTTTTGTTGATTCTGGTTGGTTCATTTATAAGTCGTGTGAGCCCATACGTATCGCAGAAAGATATTAAGGGTGTTGCTGTCTTGGATAGCCAGTTTAGGTTTAGGTCACCTAGGATTATGGTTTCATCTGTACCCTTCTTGATTAGGTTTCCCAGGTGGGCTAGAAGCTTAAGATCAGCTGAGGGGGGCCTATAACAGCCAATTAGCTGTAATGCTGTGGAGTTGGAGAGGACCACTTTGAGGGATAGGCACTCAAATTCTTTGGGCATAGAAGTTGCGTCTAGGCAAGTTACAGATAGATTGGATTTTACATATATCGCTGTTCCTCCGCCCCTTGTTTGACGATCCGCTCTGAAAACTTGGTAATTGGGCAAGTTTATGTCTCTATCAGCTGTGGCAGGTCTGAGCCATGTCTCTGACACCACCAGAATGTCTGGTAACGTATGAATAACCCAGGCTTGTAATATTGTGAGCTTTTTTAGCAGGCTGCATGCATTGATGTGGAGAAAAGTTAGGCCTTTGGTCGTGGCTAAGTCTGCTGGTGGGGTAATACGCTCTAGAGGGCCTGGATTAATTTCTGTATTTCCAGTGCAAGTCAGTATGAATATTAAGAGTTTCACAAGAGCTTCAAGAGATAAAAGGAGGAGTCTATCTTTGGCCTTCCTTTTACCTTTCAGGGCCTCCATGTAGTTTAAGCCAGTCCGAATGAGGGTTATAGGTTCTTGCCTGCTCACTAAATAACAGTCTGGTGGTCAGTAATAGGGAACTGCCAATAGTGGAGCACCAGCCCATATGAGGTAGATCTGCTTGGGTCCCTACGTGGAGTTTCCCACTGATTGTGTTGCAACATAGGTAGGTCATAACAGAGGATCGGTCAAAATTTGGTGTAGTAGAGAGTAGGAAAGTGAGTTGCGTTTTAGGTGACAGTGAGAATTGGAAAGTAGGTAGCATCTTCCAAGATGACAGTAACAGGAAGGATATCTTCCACCCTACCGCCATGAGTAATAGAGCAAGATATGTCCAGAGGGTCCCCCATTATAAAGACAATACTGCTAGTTAATACAAGCTAGAATACGGCAATGTAGTCAGGGAGAGAACAGTAAGGGAGGGGGGCTGCTGATTTGTCGGCACAACAGGGTATACAGGGCAGCTTACTGGTCAGCTCGACTCTAGAGGCCGAGAATTGTGAATCGGCGGGAAGATGACTATAAGATAACACACACAGAAGAGGGCTGGGATGGGCGGCAAAATATTGCGGCCGTACCTTCCTTCGCTGTCCCTCCCGGTCTGATGGTCCCTGAGGCGGCTAGGCTGTTGCCAACCGCCCGCTGGCGGAGCGTGGCCCCGGCGCTCGAATGAGGGCTTCAGGCAGGGATCCTCAACTGGGAAGAGACAGAGGAGGCACTAGGGTTAAAAGCTTTGCAGGAACAAAAAGGTTTCTGCTGGGCAGAGACTTAAAAATTAACACAACAAAAGGCTGTGGGGGGGCTGGGGTGTCGTGGTGTCTGGCCCAGTGTAAGCAATCAGGAAAATGGCTGTAATCACTTTACACAGAATGAGAATCACAGTTTCCCCAAAAGAAGTTAGACTCATGAAAACAGCTCTTTCTAGCCAATTTAACCAGTTTGGACACTTCCCAAAACAGTTTTTGCAAGAGAATCAAGCAATGATACAGAATGGAGCAGGGGGACCAATCGGATGCGAGACCACAGAGTGCGCTCGCCTCCTGATTGGCCGCGGCTTTCCTGTGCCTTCCCTCGCTGTCCCTCCCGGTCTGATGGTCCCTGGAGGCGGCTAGGCTGTTGCCGACCGCCCGCTGCCGGAGCGTGGCCCCAGCGCTTGAATGAGGGCTTCAGGCAGGGATCCTCAACTTTCCTCGCTGTCCCTCCCGGTCTGATGGTCCCTGGAGGTGGCTAGGCTGTTGCCGACCGCCCACTGGTGGAGTGTGGCCCCGGCGCTCGAATGAGGGCTTCAGGCAGGGATCCTCAACTTCCTCGCTGTCCCTCCCGGTCTGATGGTCCTGAAGGTGGCTGAGCTGTTGCCGACCGTCGCTGGCGGGCGTGGCCCCTGGCCCTTCGAATGAGGGCTTCAGGCAGGGATCCTCAACTTTCCTCGCTGTCCCTCCCGGTCCAGAAATATGGACCACTTGGCCCATAAGGTTTACGCAGCCTCTTCCTTAGGCCTTTGTCAGGCCAGTTCTCCTGTCATTATGGCACACTTCTCTCATACCCTCCTTGGGCCATTAGATTAAGTCCTCCCTCATCTCCCAGCGGACATGCAGACCATGGTCAAGCAAGTCCGTGATCAGGGCCATGCTGTTGCAAAACAGCAGCTCCAGACGGCCCTAGACATCGAGGATTCCTGTGCCTGCTCCTTAGCAGCCGCAGTGGCCACTCGCCGCAGGGCCTGGCTGAGGCTGTCCTCTTTCCCAGCGGATACTCAGCACAAGTTAGCTGACTTTCCTTTCCTTGGCATCGACCTGTTCGGTCCAGGTGTGGCCGGTCACCTTCAGCATATCGAGCAGTCCAATGCCTCCTTGGATGCTACTTCTGCAAAAGGTTCTTTGGGCAAGAACCAGCAGAAAAGAAAGAAGCCATTTCGGCATTCTTCCCCTTCGGTCAGGCAGCCCTCCTATCAAGGAGGCCAGCAGCAGCAGGCTCAAGCGTGGCGGCCACGGCCCAAGCAGGGTCTTCAGTAGCTCTGTAAAGGAGGCCGAGGCGCAGGTCCAGGAACCTCCTCCTCCTCCTCCTCTAAGCCTGCTCAGTGATGGGTTGGGGGTTGCCACCTCTACACCCGTCACGCCAGCTCTGGGTCCTTCAGTGGGGGGCCGGCTCCGCCACTTTCATTCCGCTTGGTCCGATTATCACTTCAGACAGGTGGGTTCTCGATGTGGTTGGTCAGGGACTGCCTCTAGAGTTTGAGCAGTACCCTCCCAGCCGAGCCTGCGCCCCTAGGGAGGAAAGGATCTCAGCTTGCACTCAGTCGGCTCTCCGAGACTACTTAGCTGAGCACCTCCGCAGGGAGGCGGTAGCTCCAGTGCCTCCTACAGACCCAGGCTTCTTGTCCAGGTACTTCCTGGTGCCCAAGCAGACGGGGGGTTGGTGCCCCATCCTAGATCTCCACGAACTGAATCAATATCTCTGGTCCCGCACCTTCCGGATGGTAACTCTGAACCAGATCATACCATCCCTGGAGCGAAACATGTAGTTATGTTCACTGGATCTACAGGACGCATTCTTTCACGTCCCAATCCGTCCGTCCCATCAGTGGTTCCTCTGCTTCAGGGTCGAAGGGACCCTGTACGAGTTCCTTGTCATGCTGTTCGGCCTGTCATCAGCCCCGTGGGTCTTCACCAAGTGCATTGCAGTGGTGGCAGCCCATCTTCGGAGTCGAGGAGTACGAATCTACCCTTATGTTGAAGACTGGCTCTTGGCAGGATCCTCCCTTCAAGAGGTGGAGAGGTCCAGGGATCTGGCTCTTCAAACCTGCTCCCAACTTGGCCTCCTGATCAACGAGGTCAAGTTGGAATTCGTGCCTGCTCAGGTGATGGGCTTCATCGGGGCAGAGCTCGACTTTTGTCAAGCCAGAACTCAGCTCCCGGCGGACAGGGCAGAGGTTCTCTCCTCTTTTGGCCGGACATTTCTGGTTGGGCACTTGCTCCCTGCCTGGGACTTTCTAACCACAGGAATCCACTAATATTATTAGTCTTTGAAGTCAGGACTGCCTCAGAGAGAATAGAATGATATGCTAATCATGGAATGTTTAGCACATGCATCTATTTTCAGACAGCCTTGTGCTAACTGCCTACATTCTGGCTCAGATTTCTTCTGTCTGCTGAAGACATCAGATGCCCTAGAGATCTCTCTCTCTCTCTCTCTCTCTCTCAATCAAGGTCATCTGATTACTGTTAAGACCAAATAAATTTAAGAATTTTTGTCTTATTTTTTTATTACTGCCTTGTGTTTATTGTTATTTACTGTTTTTCTTCATAGCAGGGTTTTTATATAATTGATTAGCAGTACTAACTGTAAAGAAAGTATTTATATAGGTTTTCTATAAGTGTTATGTTTAACAAAGTGAGGCAAGTGCTGTGCATTTCTCACGTTTTAGCACTTTTATGACCAAAAAGCTAATACATTTTTAGAGATAAATAAAATCCTGTTTAAAATGTTTGGACCTCCTGGTTTTAAGAATTGTTGAAGTGTGCTGAGGTGTTTGCTAAGCCAGATAAGCATGATCTTTGCTTGATCTGCCTTTGGCAACAACAATTTTATGAAGATTGTGATATATTTAAGTCTTTCCGTGGTAAGACGGTGGGAAAAAATGCAGGAAGAGGTTTAAAAGGAAACTGGAGGAGGGGTCCCTAGGCTCTAACCAGTCTACCCCCTCCATGAATGTGGTAAGTCCTTCCAGAGCCTCTAATTCCACTCCTGATATGGGTGAGGGCTCTGCATTGGAAGAGGGATCCCTGGGCTGTAACCAGTCCACCCCCTCCATGAATGTAGCAAGTCCTTCCAGAGCATCTAATTCCACCCCTGATACGGGTGAGGGCTCCGGCTTGAGGAGGGATCCCTGGACTCTGACCAGTCCACCCCCTCCATGAATGTAGCAAGTCCTTCCAGAGCCTCTATTTCCACCCCTGATACGGGTGAGGGCTCTGGCAAGAGAGGCAATCAGTATGGCTGACTCTCTGGTGCCTGCCAAAAAACAAACAAACAAACAAAAAAAAAAAGCACTCTGACACCCCAGCTGAAACGCCTCAAGGGGTCCCTCGGGTGCCTATTGAAGCTCTCTCTCTCCTGCTGATCTAACAGGCCTTAGCTTTACTCCAGGTGCTACAGGGGTTATTTTCTCCTCAGCAGCCTGTTATTACTCCTGCTGAAAAAGCTGCTGCTGTTGCCCCTCTGGTGCCTACTGCTTTTATATATTTTCTAAAATGCTAAGATGTTTGATGTGTTTTTAAACTTTGTTAGGAGCCTTTGTTTTTGAAAGGTGCCATAAAAATAAAGACTATTGTTATTGTGTATTATTATTACTTTGGCATATGGTGATGATGATGATAATGATAACTATAACCAGGATGAGAAGGGAATTGAACCTGAGGTGTCACCGGGATAGGATTTTGGTTAACCCCCCCCCCACCGACCAACATAAGATTTCTTTCCCATTTCTCTTTTGTGAAGGAAATGGTAGAGACCCTGGATCTACAAACAGCTGAAGAGATCCATGCTGAAGAGGAGGCACAATATATGGAGCTTATGGGGCTGACACCCTTAAAAAGGCTCTTTTTACCTATCTATAAATTAAATAAATAAAAATGGACTAGTTAGAAATCCTTAAGGCTCCTAATTCAGCAATATGGCTAAAAAGGGGTACCTTTTGGTACCCTGGCAATCCGGCAAGCTGTTGCCAGGCTATACCAGCCAATCTGCCGAAAGCTGTCTGGCAGTCAGTTGTCAACAATGATGAGCTAACCCCTCTTTAACGGTGTCAGAACTATTGGATGCAGAAAAATTGGGTTTGGAGGCTTCCAAATACTAATCTCAAATGGCAGCTGACACTAATTGTACTGCTGCAAGATGGACGGCTGGTGCAATAGCCCAGCCTCACCCAGGGCACACAAGCTAAGGCATTGAATTTTGCAGTCAAAGTCCACTCTGTTTTTGCTGCCCAGACTGAAGCTTACATTAAAAAAAAAAAAAAAAAAAAAAAGATAACTATAAAGCTACTTTTACAAGTAACTTGAATAGACACAGAGACCCTCTCCTTCTACTACTTATTCTAGGGGAGGCAGGGGCAGGTCTTCTTTTAGGAGACCTTTCTTACAGGTATAGGCTGTCACTCAGCAGCAGTACTAGCCACAGCAGATAGAACCCCTGCCTTTTTTCCCCTTCAGGCTGCTTCTCCCCATCGGCAACGGCAGCTTTGCCCACTATTTCCAGGAATTATCAAACTTAACAAATGGGTTCTTGAAGTAGTGTGTCAGGGTCTCTCCCTTTGTGTCAAGTCCCTTCCTCCTTCAATTTTACCAGCACCCTTCTCAGAAAGAGAATTGCAGGAGCAGGAGGTACAGGCCTTATTACAGGCAAAAGCAGTCGAGCCTGTTCCCCACAACCAAAGAGAACAAGGGCTCTATTCCAGATATTTCCTAACAACGAAAGTATCTCAGATTTAGACTCCCCTCAGGCCACTACCAGTTTTCAACACTGCCTTTCGGCCTCACCTCTGCACCAAGGGTTTTTACCAAGTGCATAGCAATGATAGTGGCACACCTTAGAAGAATGAATGTTACAGTCTTTCCTTATCTGGGTGACTGACTAATCGTAGGGAAATCCCAGCAACAGGTGTCAGACCACTTACAGGTAGCCCAGGATATGCTGCTGCCTCTGGGATTCCTTCTCAATACCAAAAAGTCAGTGCTGACCCCTGTGCAAGTTCTGCAGTTCATAGGGGTAGAACTGGATAGAGTAGTAAGAACAGTTTTTCTACCTCAAGAGAGGGCAGAAGCTGTTCGGTTCTTGGCAGGCTCATTCACCCTGGGCAGGCCAAACCCAGCAAAACATTTCCTTCAACTGTTGGGCCACATGGCTTCACCAGCAAGCACAGTCATAGGTGCCAGATTTTAGATGAGAGATATCCAGTTCCACCTCAGAGCACACTGGTGCCACAGGCGAGACCCACTCTTAAAGCCAGTACCAGTAACAAAAACCATGCTACAGGCCCTTCAAGGGTGGAGGGAACTAGAAAGCATAAGGGAAGGGGTTCCATTTCTGCAGAAGCCTCCTCCTTGGGTTCTCACAGCTGATGCTTCCCAGTTAGGATGGGGTGCCCACTTAGGGGATCACACCATTCGTAGCTCCTGGTACAGTGCAGACTCACTCCTGCATATAAATCTGCTGGAACTGAGGGCTGTATACCTGGCCCTTCAGGTTATCTCTCGTCTTCCGAGAAAGGTGGTACAAGTCAGATCAGACAATACCACAGCAATGTACTACATCAACAAACAAGGGGGGGGGGGGGCAAGGTTCACTCCACTTTGTACAGAGGTAATGAAGATATGGAACCTTGTTTACTCCCTAAACACCTCTCTACAAGCAGTTCATCAGCCTGGCAAGGACAACACCCTGACAGATGCCTTGAACAAGATAATTCAGGCCCATCACGAATGGGCATTGAACAGGAAAGTGGTGAATGCTCTACTCAGGAGGTGGGGGGAATCCCAGAAATAGACCTTTTTGCTTCCCACCAACATCACCACTTGCCTCCCTCTGTTGCAGGGCCCCAGTGAAAGGGACAGTTCCAATGGATGCCCTTATTCTCGATTGGACAGGCAGATACTTTTATGCCTTTCCTCCCTTTCCACTCATTTTCAGGGTTCTTATCAAGCCCAGGTCATAACCAGCTCGATGATCCTGGTAGCACCAGACTGGGTATGGGAGCCTTGGTACTCGCTATGCTTTCAATGTCTGTGAGCAAGGTGATTCACTTTCCTCAGAGGTGCAGTCTACTGACTTTCTTTCGGGGAGGGTAGTGTTCCTAATCTCAGGTCTCTCAAGCTCAATGCATGGCTCTTGAGGACATAAAATATGCAGACTGCCAATTCTCTGAAGCAGTTTTGGAAGTCTTTGGGGGTTACGGGAAACCTTCCACTAAAGAAATCTATGCTTCAAAAATGGAAAAGATTTTTCCATCTGTTACAATGATAAGGGTATGGCCCCAGCCCAGGCTGGAATCTCAACCCTTCTGGATCATTTTTCTCATTTGCACTCCTTGGGGCTGCAGCACTACATAGAAACATAGACTTTGACGGCAGATAAGGACAGCTAGGCCTATCTAGTCTGCCAGTTTCCCTACCTACAGGATAGGCCGCAGATCCTAGTTAACCAACAGCCTTTCTCTTCCTGCCCCCCACAAGACTTGCCTTATGTCTGTCCCATGCATTCTTGAATTCTCCCACAGTTTTAGACCCCACAACTTCCTCAGGAAGGCTGTTCCATGCATCCGCTACCCTCTCTGTGAAATAATACTTCCTCACATTGCCCCTGAACCGCCCTCCTTCTATCTTTAAATTGTGTCCCCTTGTTCTTGCAAGTCTCTTTTTCTGAAAGATGCTACCCTCTTGGACTTTGTTGATTCCCTTGAGGTACTTGAAAGTTTCTATCATGTCCTCCTCTCCCTTCTTTCCTCAAGGGTATACATATTAAGCTCCTTTAGTCTCTCCTCATCGGCTTCTCTTGCAGACCCTGCACCATTTTAGTTGCCCTCCTCTGGACTGCCTCTATCCTGTCTATGTCCTTGTGGAGATGGGGTCTCCAGAACTGGACACAGTATTCCAGGTGGGGTCTCACCAACTGTCTGTACAGAGGATAACAACTTCCTGTTTTCTGCTGCTGATGCCTCTCCCTATACATCCCAGTATACCCCCGGCCCTCCCTACTGCCTTCTCACATTGCTTGCTAACCTTAAGGTCATCTGATATGATTACCCCCAGGTCCCTTTCCTGTTTTGTTGTTGTAACTAGCTCCCCACCCATTGTGTATTCTTCCCCTGGGTTCTTGTTTCCCAGGTGCATTATTTTGCACTTTTTTGCATTGAATCCTAGCTGCCATACGTCTGACCATTCCTCCAACCTTGCTAAGTCCCTTTTCATCCTTTCCACGCCTCCTTGTGTATCAACCCTGTTGCAGATCTTTGTGTCATCTGCAAAAAGGCATACTTTTCCTTCCAGTCCCTCTGCAATGTCACTGATGAAGACATTAAAGGACTGGACCCAATACTGAACCCTGCGGTACCCCACTAGTAACCGCTCTTTCTTCAGAGTGGACTCCATTTACAATTACCTTCTGTGTCCTGTTGTCCAGCCAATGTTTTACCCAGGCTACCACCCTGGGACCCACTCCCAGGCTGGTTAATTTGACTATCAATGTTTTGTGTGGGACTGTGTCAAATGCCTTGCTAAAGTCTAGGTAGGCCATGTCCACAGCCCCTCCCTGGTCTACTACTTTGGTCACCCAGTCAAAGAAATCTATTAGATTCGTCTGACATGACCTTCCCACTGTGAACCCATGCTGCCTTGGATCCTGTGCTCCACTGACCTCTAGGTACTCAACTATTCTTTCCTTCAGAAGTGACTCCATCACTTTCCCTACCACAGAGGTCAGACTGACAGGTCTGTAGTTTCCTGCCTCTGTCTTGGTCCCACTTTTGTGAAGGGGAATCACATCCGCCTTCCTCCAGTCCTCGGGTACCACACCATCCTCCCATGATTTATTAAAAGAGTAGCAGTGGTTTCACTAGTTCCTTCCTTAATTCTTGTAGAATTCTGGGGTGAATTCCATCAGGACCCATTGCTTAGTCCACCTTCAGTTTTAGGAGTTCTTGCAGAACCCTTTCTTCTGTGAAAGGACTGGGATCGACCCCCTATCAAGAGTGCTTCTGTTAATTGGATTGGCACTTCCCCTCCTCTTTTGTGAATACTAAGCAGAAATATTCATTCAGTATTCCTGCTTTTCACTGTCCCCCTCTGCCCACCCACTGTTCATTCTATTCAGCCTCACTATCCCTCCTTTGTCTTTCTCGGCTAAGCTGAGCTGCCTATAAAAGGTTTTATCCCCCTTCTTAACTGAGTTGGCTATCTTTTCCTCAGTTTGGGCCTTTGCTATTCTGACTTCCTCCTGCTTCTTTCTGCCTTAACTGGTACAGCTGTCTGTCCTGCTCCTTCTGTGTTTCCTTATACTCGGAATGCTATCTTTTCTTCCTGACTTTCACAGCCACCTCTCTTGAGAACCATAGTGGCTTTTCTTTTCGTTTGATTTGTTTATTTGCTTCACACAAGGCTTGTTGCCTCTGTGATGGCAGTTTTGATAATTCCCCATTGTTGCTCCACACCTCCTTCTAGCTTGTTTGCTAGTGCTTTTCTGAGGCACTCTCCCATCTTGCCAAAGTCAGCCCTCCTAAAGTCCAGTACCCTCACTTTTGTATGGCATTGACTCTGTAGCTGAGTTTAACGTGAACCACACTGTTTGATGGTCACTTGTCCCCAGATGGCAACCTACTTCTAGATCTGAGATCTCTCACTGCCCCGTTTGAGAGTACGAGGTCTAAGATTGCTCCCTCACAGTGGGTTCGAACTAGCTGTCTAATGCCTGCCACCTGTAGGGCATCAAGAATGGCCCTGCTCTTGGATGTGGCTGCAGCAAATGTGCTCCAGTTAACATCTGGCATATTCAGGTCTCCCATCAACAGTATCTCCCCTTTCTCTGCCATTCTAAGAATGCCTTCCATCATATCCTTGTCCATTCCTTCCCCCTGACATGGGGGTCTGTACACAACCCCTGTGCGGATTGTGGTGCCCTTTCCAGTCTCCACTCCCCCAACCCCAACCCTCCCAAAGGGCATAAGATTACTTCACCTAAACATCTGCAGCCTCCTGAACAAAGTTCCTGAGATGCAGCTCACTGCCCTAAACCTCCGCCCAGACATCTGCATTATATCAGAGACATGGCTGAAACCACACCATGCTGATTCAGAAATAGATTCTGAAAGTGCACCTGGCTTCAGTTTCAGCGTACCTCTCACCTAAAAGGATACCTCAGTGGCATCAAATCCCATACTTAAGGTTTTTTAAGTGGCGCTTTCACTTGTTTCTCCCTCACAGGGAACCAGTGCCACTATGGGATCATAATGTTTGCATTGTCCAGCTTATGCTTCCGCCCTTTGAGTCCAGATACACATGGAACGCCTCCATCCACTACATCACGCTGCTGCTCCTCTTGGCAGGGGATGTGGAAACAAACCCTGGCCCATCGTCCCACTCCCCCAACCCCAACCCTCCCAAAGGGCATAAGATTACTTCACCTAAACATCTGCAGCCTCCTGAACAAAGTTCCTAAGATGCAGCTCACTGCCCTAAACCTCCGCCCAGACATCTGCATTATATCAGAGACATGGCTGAAACCACACCATGCTGATTCAGAAATAGCCATCCCTGGCTACACAGTAATCAGGCAGGACAGACTGGGCAAGAAGAAAGGAGGACATATCGCCAAGTACATATCCACCAGGCTCCAGTTCACCCCTGTCCAGATCACTGGACACACACCCCAAACAGAATCTATGCTGATTAAACTGACTCACCATTCCACCCGTTGTGCGTGGCAGGGACCCTGTGCGCCCCAGCCACCCCTGCGCCTAGCGTCCTAGACCACCTAGCCTCGATAAAGTCTGCCGCAGGAGCTGGCGAACTCTAGATCCTCGGGGATTTCAACCACAATTGGCTAGCAAAAGATAGCTCTAAACTTCGGAGCAAAGTTCTCTCCCTAAACCTCTCCCGACAAATAGATCAACCCACCCGATTAAACTTAAAAACACACAACCACTCCCTCCTTGACTGGGCCCTCACGACCCACCCTCACAGGGTAATAAAAGCTGGCCTCCTCCCTGACTCCCTGAGCGATCACCATATGGTTTATATGGTCAGGAAGGTGCACAGACCTGCAAACCTGCCTCCACCCAGGACACTCCGCACGAGGGCTTATAAATCCCTCTTTCTCCATTCCCTTCTAAATGATCTCGCTCACGTCGACTGGTCATTCATTCATCCAGATGGCTCCCTCTATTAACTACGCTTTCGACATGTTCAGAGTCCACTTGCTAGCTGTATGGGACTATCATAACCCCCTAAGATCTAATAGGGTCAAGGGCTCCCATCTCCCCTGGTTCACCGCCGATATCAACTGCAGTTGCCGAGTAAGGGACCAGGCCTGGAAAAAACATAAACAAATCGGCACACTAGATCAAAGCTATTCGGCAGACAAAGAAAAATTACTTCAAGGCGGTCCTCTCCTCCAACCTGAGCCACCCTTCTAAATTCTGGAAAACCATCAAAACCCTGCTCACCCACCACCCCCCGCCCAACCGCCTACCCCTACCCTAACCATCCAAGGCAACTCTGTCTCAGACCCTAGCGAAGTTGCCTCCGCTTTCAACACCTTCTTTACTAACTGCGTCGCGTCTCTTCTAAACCACCATTTTTCTCACCACCCAGTCCCTCCTGCAACCCGGAAGGCACCCCCACACGTCTCCACGTTCGCATTCCGTCCAGTCTCCACGGCAGAAGTACTCCATGCCCTGCGATTTCTAGACCCTAACAAAGGCAAATGCCCTTTAGGACTGGACGCTAAACTTCTCCACCTATCAGCCCCTGCTATTGCTGCCCCTCTAACCGACCTCCTAAACCTCTCATTTTCCACGGCTCAAATTCCAGCCACTTGGAAGCAGGCAGTTGTCATACCCCTACCAAAGGGTGGTGATCCATCTGCACCTGGGAATTATCACCCTGTCTCCCTTCTCCCAATTCTGGCCAAACTTCAGGAGCACCTAGCTCTTACCCAACTCACTCAATTTCTCGAATCTACCTCCTTCTTCACCCCTTATCAGTCAGGGTTTAGGAAATCTCACTCCACCATCACCGCACTCTTAAGACTCTCAAATGAAATCTCCTCAGAGATGGACAAGGGGCATATCACCTCGGCCATTTTCATAGATCTGGCCAAGGCATTCGACACCGTCTCCCACCCAAAGCTACTAGCAAAACTAAAGGACGCAGGCCTCTCCAGCCTAGCTACCAGCTGGTTCCAGGCCTACCTGACTGGCAGAAAACAGTCTGCACAAATCGGGACACAAGTATCCCCCCCACTTCCAATTACTATGGGGGTTCCCCAAGCCTCTGTCCTGGGCCCCATACTCTTTTCCATATTCTTAAACGACCTCCCACTGACCTGCTCAACCTCAGCCATACAAATGTATGCAGATGACACCGTTCTATATGCCTCCGGCCCCTCCACTAGACGTGAATGCAGCCCTCCAACAGGATTTTGATACCGTCCAGAGATGGTTCAGATCTAATCAACTAATACTAAACTCGAAGAAAACCGTCTCCCTAACTTTCGGCATGAAACCTCGGCTCTTCCACATTGCTGCTCCCCCCATCTGCCATACCCTGGACGGTTCACCGTTGGAGACCTGCACCTCCTTTAGATACCTGGGTGTATGGCTTGATCAATACCTTGATTTCTCCATCCACATTGACTTACTTACACAAAAAACTGCACTCCAAACTAGGTGCACTTCATCGTAATAAAGGATGCCTGCCCACCACGGTCCAGAGGGAAATAGTGCATAAAATGATCCTCCCTATCTTTGACTATGGTGACGTGGTCTATGGATCAGCACCCCCATCCACCTTAGCCAGCCTGGACACACACTTTCACTCCTACTGTCGCTTCATCCTGGAATGCCCCCCCACCACCCATCACTGTGACCTATACAGCTCCTTAGCACTGCCCTCGCTTGAGTCTCGCCGTAAGATGCACGGCACAAATGTCATAGCTAAATTCTGGACAGATTCCCTTCCCCCTACCTCAGCTCCGCTCTGTCGGCACAACCATCCCCGGCCTACTCTCTCAGATGCTCCGATTCCAGGCTACTCAAAATACCTTTTATGCACACCTCAAAGGGCCAATCCACCTTCAAATATCGCCTGCCCAAACTCTGGAATAATCTTCCTGCTCGCATCAGGCTAACCACTGCCCCAAAGCTCCTTAAACCATTCCTCCATGACCATTTCTCTGACACATGCAGCTGCTACCAGCAACCCAGACACACAACCCAGGTGAATCTAGATGTACCTTGACAGCTTTAAATATGTCTCAGCAAAATCTCAGTAAATTACTGTATTCCTGCATGATTTCTGTCTGTATAACTCTACGGTCTAAGGCCTAACCTTGTAGTAGTAGTAGTTGTTGTATCAAATGCGTGTCTAGCTCTGTTACTATTGCTGTACCAGTTGATGTTACCCCTATATTGTACATTGCCAGCTGTATTTTCTATGTAACCCCCCCAGGTCACATCTGGAAACGAGCGGTCCCCGCTCAGTATGCCTGCCTGGTTAATCTCGAAAATAAATAAATAAATGACATCTGCATAGCTTAAATTTGTTACCTGGAAGGTAGTCTTTTCTCTGGTAGCAATCACTCCTGCCAGGAGGCTTAGTGAACCACAGGTCTTTTGTGTAGAAAAGGACTAACTTTTTTTCTCAGAAATAAGGTAGTGTGGGGAACTAATAGGAAGTTCCTCGCCAAGGTGGTCCCTGACTTCCACTTGAACCAGTCAATAACATTGCCAGTTTCTTTACTGAGCACTCCAGCTCAGGTGAGCATAGACTACACAGCCTGGATGGCAAAAGAGCACTGAGTAACTATATGACTCATGCCATAGACCATAGGTAGGACAGACAACAGCTGTTCCTCACAGATGAGGAAGTAGGTAAAGGTACTCGTGCTTTGAAAAGGACTTTATATCGATGGATAGTCCAATTATTCATTGTTGTTACTCAAAAGCAGGCAAGGTTCCTCCTCCTTGTCCTCGAGCCCACTCTACAAGGGACATAGCTGCCAATATTGCAGCTGCCCGAGGGGTACCTCTATTGGAAATATGTAAAGCCGCTATTTGGAGGTTAGCCCACACCTTCACTAAACACTATAGTCTGGATACCCAGCCTAGCAGTGATGCCAGTTTTGGCAAAATTGTTTTGCAGAGTCTTTTTCCTAAATAGATTCTGCCCACCTCCTAGTGGTACTGCTACATAGTCTGCAAAGAGTAATAATATTAGTGGATTCCTGGGGTTAGAAGAAAAAATCACTCACCTGTAGTAATCTTCTTTCTTCCCAGGGATCCACTAATATTATTACTCCCCTTCCTTATCCTCACCTTCAGAATCGATAACTAGAAAAATACTCTCCACAGTTGGAGTGGTATGCCACCTGCTGGCAATACCTATAGCTTGTAGGTTCTTTTCGTAGAGCATATCTGTCTTTAAAAAAAAAAAAAGGGACTTTTGCTTCAGTTAGCCCTTAGCTACTCATTTGAAATGACCCTGTTGGGCATTTAAAATTCTTTTATGGTTATTTAATTATAATTCACATGTTGTTATGGCCTTTTTGCAGGCTTCGAAGAAATCTGAGCCAGAATGAAGGCAGCTAGCACAAGGCTGTTTGAAAATAGATGCATGTGCTAAACATTCTATGATTAGCATGTCATTCTGTTCTCTCTGGGGCAGTCCTGACTTCAAAGAGAACTGCAAAGAGTAATAATATTAGTGGATCCCTGGGAAAAAAGAAGATTACTACAGGTGAGTAATTTTTTCTTCTGCGCCTTCTGGGTTACATGGTGGCGTGCACCTCAGTGGTCCGTTGGGCCAGGTGGCACATGCGCCCCCTCCAGTGGGAGCTGGCCGCCCAGTGGACAGCGCCACAGTCATTTTGACCAGCTGATCACTGCGACCCAGAAGATGTGGGGCACTCTCCAATGGTGGACCGCCCCAGAACGGTTGCAGGAAGGGATCCTGTTTGTCCGACCTGAGCCGACGGTTGTCCTTATGACCGATGCCTCTGTCATGGGCTGGGGAGTCCACATGGCGGTCAACAGGGCCCATAGGTTCTGGACCCCCGAGGAGTCCCGATGCCACATCAATCTGTTGGAGCTCAGATCAGTCAGACTGGCACTGTCAGCTTTCGCTTCTCGGCTCCGGGGTCAAGTGGTTCAAGTCCAGACAGACAATAGCACGACCGTGTACTACCTCAACAAACAGGGCGACATGCACTCCGTTCTGCTGTGCAAGGAGGCGCTCTGCATCTGGACCCTCGTAAGTCGGCTGGAGGTGGATCTTCTAGCCATTCATGTGGCAGGAGTCTCGAACCAGCTAGCGGATGCTCTCAGCCGCATAGGCCAGACATCCCATGAGTGGTCTCTCCATCCAGAGGTAGCTTACAGTCTGTTCCCCCGATGGGGCAAACCGTTGGTGGACCTGTTTGCCTCCAGGGAAAACAAGAAGCTGAGACTATACCATGCCCGCCCCCCTCAGCAGGGCTCGCTGCAGGGGGATGCCTTCTTGAGGCCGTGGACCCCAGGCCTCCTCTACGCCTTCCCTCCATTTCCCTTGATCCACAAGGTGCTACTCAAGGTGAGGAGGGACAAGGTGAAGGTGATCCTGGTAGCCCCAGATTGGCCGTGCCAGTCCTGGTATCCAGATCTCCTCAGCCTCAGCTGCAGGTCCCCGGAGCAGCTTTGTACATGCCCTGACCTGATATCACTGAACCAAGGGAAGGTATTCCATCTGGACCTTCAGTCCCTGCACCTCACAGCCTGGTACCTGAGCGGCTAGAGTTCCAGGCTCTGGGTCTTTCCGAGGATGTCTACACCATGGTGGAGGCATATCGTAAGGAATCGACCAGGAAATGTTATGCCTTCAAATGGAAAAGATTTTCCATTTGGTGTCAGGGTAAGAGTCTGGACCCCTTATCCTGCTCGGTGGCTAACATTCTCTACTACCTTTGGTCTCTCTCCAAAGGGGGTCTGCGGTCATTGACCCTTTCGGTGCACCTGGCAGCCATTTCCGCTTACCGGGTGCAGGCCGGTCAGCCGACATCGGTGCAAGAGACAGTGGTCGGGCGCTTCTTCAAAGGCCTGGATCACATATCCTCTCCGGTGCGTGAACCTCCACCTCCGTGGGACCTGTTGCTGGTTTTGGCAAAGCTCATGGGCAAGCCATTCGAACCTATGCACAAGTGTGCACTCACTTTTGTGGAAGACGGCCTTCCTGGTGGCTATCACATCAGCCAGAAGGACAGGGGAGCTCCAGGCGCTGTCGGTGGACTCCCCTTATCTGGTCTTTCACAGGGACAAAGTTGTCCTGCGCCCCCATCTGAAATTCCTCCCGAAGGTGGTATCAGAGTTTCACGTTAACCAGGTATTGACTCTGCCGGTATATTACCCTAACTACACCTCTGGCGCCGAGTACAGGCTCCATGCTTGGACCTGAGACGTGCTCTCTCCTATTATAAGGAGAGAACGGCAGAAATTCTTGGAGAGGGTCGCCAGCTGTTTCACCTACACTGAAGCAGCTTCGGACAGACCTGCAGCCAAATGGACCATTGCAAGGTGGATTACATCTATGCTATGGTGTGCTATGAGTTGGCAGGCAAGGAGCCTCCCAGAGGGATAAGAGCTCATTCTACCCACCATACTGCTGCATTGGTGGCTGCTTCCAGGGACATCCGTATCCAGGAAATCTGTCGGGCTGCTACCTGAAAGTCGGCAAACACCTACATTACCCACTACCACATCGACCTTGAGTCATGCCGGGATGCTGGTTTTGGGGCCTCGGTTCTCCAATCTTTATTTCCCAAGTAAGGGGTGTGCGCCTTGCCTCCCTTCTCCCAGAGAACTGCTTGGAGTCTGCCAAGAAGTGTGGATGAACAACATATTCACGCTCCTAGAACAGGTTACTCACCTGTAACAGTAGTTCTAGGAGTAGTATATGTTGTTCATCCACACACACCACCCGACCTCCCTGGCTTTAGGCGCACAACCTGGCTTCCAGCAGGCTAAGATGTGGCGTCATGGGGCGGAGCTGAGGTTTATACCACCCGGGTGGGTGGGAGGAGCCAGCTTGAAGACTTCCGGCAAGATTTAAAGGGGAAAGGGACATGCCAAGAAGTGTGGATGAACAACATACACCACTCCTAGAACTACTGTTACAGGTGAGTAACCTGTTCTTTTCCACCTTTATATGGCAGGGGAGAAAAAGACACGGATGAGCTTAATTAGGCTGCAGACTGCTTGGGAGAAAGGGGGACAGACATCCCGGATATAAAGGGGTATTATCTTGCAATACAATATCGTTTTATACATAATTGAGTAAATAGAGGGCAGGCGGCCAGCTGGGCTGGATTTGGAGGAGGAGGGGTGCCCAGTACGGGTATCAGTGTATTTGGCCAATGGGGGATGCAGAGCATATAGACAGATACAGGACCCTAATTCCTTAGTTTTGGGGGTGCTGGAGGCTTGGGAAACCATTAAAAGTAGGAGGGGATTAGTGGAGGAACACACCATACTGATTCTGGTGGCCTGCAACCCAGGTTTTTTACCAGGATTGGAGGACCCTGGGTTCCTGCTATGACAAGACAGAGGCATCCAATGTCTTGGGGACTTGTATAATAAAGAAGGGATACAGGCGTTTGAGGACATACAGAGAGGTCTGGGGTGCCACACTCTCACAACTATAGATATCTCCAGATATGAAATTTCAGCAGTGGGTTGGGCAGGACCTTCCTGGAGGGTTCCGTCCTGGCCTGTATGGCGAGGGGAATTTATAGAGCCAGAAAACAGAAGAAAGGACTGATTGGGAAAGCAGCTAGACAGAACAGATACTTCTTCCCCGATATCTCGGGGAAAGTTAGACAGCAGTGGGAAGCTGACCTAGGGATACTGATTAATGTTAATTGCCAGCTTGCCTAACAAGTTTGCCGACTGTGGTGAAGGAATAGACAGTCGTTTTCTTAAGTTGATAGCACCTCAGATTTCTTCCCCTCTCTGTCCCATCTTTAATTTATGCCTTATCACAGGCCAATTTCCACTTATATAGAAACAAGCTAGGGTGGTTCCAATTCCCAAAAACCTGGTGCCGACTCTCTTGATGATTTTAGGCCTATATCAATTCTCAATCCTCAGAGTAAATTGCTAGAAAATTGGTAGCGCATCAGATTATGGAGTATTTGGAGAAATATCTTGTTCTTTGCCCAGAGCAACATAGCTTTTGGCGAAAACATGGAACAGAGACTGCCTTGGTCAGGTTCTTGGGTGCCGTCCTCCAGGGCTTTGATAATGGCCTGTTAACAGGGGCAGTGTTTGTGGACCTGACCAAGGCATTCAACCTTATTAATCACTGTTTTTTACGTTCAAAATTGGGTCACCTTGGTTTCTCTGAGGGTTCCTTGCTCTGGTGCAGAGACTATTTATCCAGTAGGTCCCAGGTAGTAGGTATAGGGCTGGTTACTTCCTCCATTAGATCCATGAAGTTAGGGGTACCTCAGGGGTCCATTTTGGGCCCTCTTTTATTTTTGTTGTTTGTTAATTCTCTCTGTTCTATTTTTAAGGCCTGCAGTTGTTGTCTTTATGTGGATGATTTGATAATTTATTCTCAATCTCGTTCAAACTCTCAATTAGCATCCCTATTACAATCTGATTTTTATGTTGCTTATACTTGGTTTACTAGCAGTCATATGGTTCTTAATGTTAGCAAGACAAAAGCAGTGTTTGGAACTTGCATCTGTCGAAGAAGGATCCTGCTTTTTTGATTTATAATCCTGGAGGGCCTGCTGTAGAACCTGCAAAAGAATTTAGATATGCGAGTCCTACTGGACCAAAATTTAACATTTTTCTCGCAGGTAAAAACCATCAGTAAAAAAGTTAATCAAAAATTGAGTATTTTATTGAAAATGAAGAAAACTTTTCTGAGAATATTAGAAAGTCCATTGCCAAGGGAATACTCTTGCACCACTTTGACTATGTTGCTAGTCTTTATTATAGACTCTCAGTTGGAGAGCTTAAAGTACTAGCTGTGACCTATAATAATGTTAGCTGGTTTGTTCTGGATTGTCCGTATAGATCTCAACATTGTTTAATGTACTCTAAGCTTGGCTGGCTAGTGTTGAATAATAGGATTACATTTTATTTTGGTTATCATGTTTCCAAATCCATGTTTTTTAAATATTAAGTACCCGTTATCTGATTTAGTTATAGTAAGGTCCCCTGTCTGCAACCTGCGTTCTAATAGTGGCAATATTTTGAAAAATGCCTCTCTTTGAACTGAAATGGGTGCAAGGTCATTCCCAGTACCAGCCCCTCAATTTTGGAATGTACTGCCCCTCGAAGTTCGTTCTACCACTTCTCTTTCAAATTTTAAGAACAGTTTTAGGGCTTATCTGAACTCAGTGGAGTCATGTATTTGTTTTGTTCAAATGTAACTTGTATTGTTGTTTGTTGTTGTTTTTGTCAGGTCGGACCTAAAAATGGGCTTGTCCCAGTGTCCTTACCTGGTTAACAAATAAAAAATGAAATGAAATGAAAATGAAAAAAATTTGTGTCAAATTTTAAGTTCACATATGGTATTACTAGTTTGACATAAGAACAAGGAATCCCAGTACAAGTTCATAAACAGACTGTACTATCCTTCAAGTATGGTTCAGAAATTTTACCCAAGAATTTCACCAAATTGTGGGAGGTGAAAGACTGTGTGTGGTATGTATTACCATTACTTTTGGGATTGCTCTAATTTAGCATCTTATTAGAGGTCAGTGTCTCAAGAGATTACAGTAATCGGGGGTTAGAAAATTGGACTCTCACCTTTATCGCTCTTCTTTGTAGTAGAGAATAGTGGAGAAAGAGGGCTTGGGACCTGTACCCAAGGTGGATCCAAATTATATTAGCTATGGCATGTCAGGGGATCCAAAATACTTGGGTGTCAGGCCTGACTCCCACAATTGAACAATGGAAAACGTTTGTCACAGATCGGCTCACATTTCTGCTGAAGGGCAAAGAAGAGAGGTTTCTATTTGAATGGGGGAGGTTCCTGGATTCTTTATCTCTGATGTAGGCTCTGATGCTAAGAGAGGGTGGTGACGTATAGGCTCGGGGGGGGGGGTGGTTGTTACAGGCCAGGAGATAATGTCCTACGGGTAACAAACGCTATGCTTTGGTCTGTGGATCTGGTGAGGGACTTGAAAGGGAGCAAGACTTGCACTGTAAGACACTGTACACACTCGAGAGCTTAAAACGGTTTAACTGCCTTAAACCGATTTAGGTTCTCAAACACTGTTATGTTTCACACTGTAACACGGTTAAAATCGTAGCCAGCATAACTGGTGTTAAAACTCCTGCTAAAGAGGTGGTCTTTAGCACGGTTTTAAAGGAACACGGTTGCCTTAATCTGTGTTAACAGCAGTGTGTACGAAACCGTGCTGTAACACGGTTAAGGCAACCCGTCCAAAGTGAAAAGTATTTTTTAAAGCAATATTAAAAAAATTGCTACCGGTATTACCTAGTAGCCCTTGAAACACTGGTTCCGATTATGTACTCCCCCGATCGCTTTCAGTTCCCGCTCACGGTATCTTGTCATGCATTGCAGCACACTGCAGTACCCATAATGCTTACACTTGGTGCCGCAGTCATGCCTGGGAACCCGCTTCTCCTAGCATGGTTGTTGGAATGCAATGTGGATATTCTGACAACTGTGCTAGGGACTGGTTTATAAAACAATTTTAATAACGTTTTATAATCGGTTGCTAGTGTGTACAGGGCCTAAGAGTATACTTGAAAGATTACAGTTCCGGCTTATCTGATGGCATTGAAAACAAAAACAGAATGAATTGTTTACCAATAACAATGTTCTGTGTTTGTTTCTTTGATTTATTTTTGTGGCTTGTTATCCTTCTTATGTTTAGTCTTACAAGAGTCTCTTGTGGCTTTACAGTGTGGTCTGAATGAAGAACTGAATGCAGACCACAGATAGTATTGCATGTAACTCTTTAGAATAGGCTGGCTGTGGTCAGATAATGGATAAATTGTTATTGAATTGTTTTTTTTTTGAAACTATTAAAGGTATTATACAAAAAAAGGAGAATTTAGTAAACTTTAAAGAAATTGTGGTCCAACATTATGACCGTTTGTCACAGCAAGGCTCAAGTGAGGGTCCAGCCCCTCAAAGTAAGTACAGTCCAACCCTGTTTAACCGACACCCTCTCAACCGAACTCCCTAGCTAACCGAATGCGTAGATTGTCCCCCGCTGTGTAAGTTGGTAAGCTTTGCGGTCAGTTAGCACCCAATTTAGGGAACATCACAATAAAATCTGTCTGCAGATGAGGACCATGCGGCCTACCTAATCTGCCCAGTTCCCTCCTAATCTACCCATTTCCCAACTCACTGCTGCAGCCCCAGATCCTATTTGATCTGCGGCTCTCCTGCTCTGCACATCTCCAGAGTGCCCTTATGTCTATCCCATGTACTTTTGAACCCCTGTATTGTTTTAGCACCCACCACTTCTGCTGAAAGGCTGTTCCACTGCTCCACCACCCTCTCAGTGAAACAGTACTTCCTAACATTACCCCTGAGCCTTCCACCCTTCAGCCTCATATCATGCCGCCTTGTTCTTGTGCAGAGTTTTGTCTGAAATATGCTTTCCACCTGTACCCTGCTTATTCGCCTAAGGTACTTGAAAGTCTCTATCATATCTCCCCTCTCCCTTCTTTCCTCCAGTGAATAGATATTAAGGTCCTTAAATCTTTCCTCTTAGGGCTTCTGGTGCAGTCCATGTACCATCTTTGTTGCCCTTCTCTGGATTGCCTCTAGTTTGTCAATGTCCTTCCAGAGATGTGGTCTCCAGAACTGGACATAGTACTCCAGCTGAGGCCTCACCAGTGATCTGTTCAGTGGCATCACCACCTCTTTCCTCCTCCTTGTTATGCCCCTCCCTATGCACCCCAACATTCTGTTTGCTCTCCCCACTGCTTTTTCACACTGTTTGGTCACCTTCAGATCATCCGATATGATAACCCCCAGGTCTCTCTCCTGGCTTGTGGTGGCCAGAATTTCCCCCACCCATCCTGTACTCCTCCCTTGGATTCCTGTGACTCAGGAGCATGATCTTACACTTTTTAGCATTGAAACTCAACTGCCAGACACCAGACCATTCCTCTAATCGGCTTAGGTCCTTTCTCATTTTTCCACCCCCTCCGGTGTGTCCACTCTGTTGCAGATCTTGGTGTCTTCTGTGAAGAGGCACACCTTTCCCTCCAGATGCTCTGCATTGAAGCTAATGAAGACTTTGAATAGGACTGGCCCCAGCACCGACCCCTGTGGCACCCTGTTGGTCACCTCCCTCTACTCAGATTTCATGCCATTTACCACCACCCTCCGAGTCCTGTCCCTTAGCCAATTCCCAACCCACTTTACTACCGTAGGACCCACTCCCAGGTTCTCCAATTTATTTAGCAATCTCCTGTGCAGGACGGTGTCGAAAGCCTTGCTGAAATCCAGGTAGGCTACGTCCACCGACCCTCCCTGATCTACTACCCTGGTTACCCAGTCAAAGAAATCTATAAGATTCGTCTGACAGGACCTTCCCACTGAGAATCCATGCTGCCTTGGATCCTGTGCCCTGCTATCCTCCAGAAACTTCACAGTTCTCTCCTTAAGTAAGAACTCCATTAGTTTCCCCACTACTGAGGACAGGCTTACAGGCCTGTAATTGCCTGCCTCCTCTCTGCTTCCACTCTTGTGGAGAGGGACCACATCTGCCCTCCTCCAGTCCTCGGGTATCCCTCCTGTCTCTAGTGATGCGTTGAAAAGTGCAGCCAGTGGTTCCGCCAGCACTTCCCTGAGTTCCTTTAGTACTCTGGGGTGGATCCCATCTGGCCCCATTGCCTTATCTGCTTTTATTTTCCAGAGTTCTTGTAGGACTCTTTCCACTGTGAGCAATGGGCTGGTGTCTGCCTCCCTCCCCATAATACCTCTCTTATTGAGTCTCGGTCCCTCATTCTCCCCTTCCCTGGTGAACACTGAGCAGAAGTACTTGTTCAGTGTCTCAGCCTTTTCTAGGTCATCCTCCACCCTTTTTTTCTCCTTCCTTCTTTAGCCTAACAATCCCATTTCTAGTCGTTTTCCTCTTGCTAATGTATCTGCAGAAGGTCTTGTCACCTTTCTTAATAACCTGGGCTACACCTTCCTCTGTACTTTAGCTCTTCTAATTATTTTCCCAGATTCCATCTGCTTTTCCAGATATTGTTCTCTGTCCTCATCCTTTTGGTTTTGCTTGCTTGTCTTCTGAAGGCCCCCCCCCCTTTACTTTCTCGGCCCCTACCTTCGAGAACCATAATGGGCTTTTCTTTCTTTTACTCTTGCTATGCATTTTAACACAGTGACCTGTTACTTCTGTTATGGCTCGCTTGAGTCTAGACCACTGTTTTCCACATCTCTCCCTGTACCTTCCGCTGCTAGGGCTCTTTTGAGATTTCTACCCTTCTCCTTAAAGTTAGCCTTCCTAAAATCTAGGACCTTTATCCTTGTATGGCTTGCCTCCTCCACTGTGGTTACCTAAAACCACACTGTCCTGTGGTTGATGGTACCAAGGGAACTGCTCACCTCCATATCTGTGATCCTGTCCTTGTTGGTTAGGACCAAATCCAGTATATCCTCCTCGTGGGTTGGTTCTGCTATAAGCTGTCTTAAGTTTGCCCCATTCAGGGCAGTCATGAAGTCCCTTCCCCTTGTTGTACTTGCTATGCTTGTCAATTATAATCGTGCTGTGCTACAAGTGATGTGCATCTGCTAAATTGATGCTACTTGCTGTGGGATTACAGTGTATCCCATAATATCACAGTCAATTTCATAGTCCAGTTTGGAGCATTCATTCACATTACAGTGGCATCTCACTGTAATTGTAGCACCGTAACAGATAGAATACAACAGGTGATGCCGAGTGGCTAAACAGGGGCTAACTAGGGATTTAATTCGCAAAGTCTACCTGCAGTGTTGCACACAATCAATCCCAGCATGGCATCAAAATGAAAAAGTCGTCCTCACATTGGCAGATAAGATACGAATTATTGAACGCCTAGAGAATGAGGAATGCGTTGTTGTGCTCACAGAGGAGTACGGTGTGGGGAAATCCATAATCAGTGACAATAAATAATCCAAAGAAAAGTTTAAGGAATTTACATTAACGATGGAAACAGCTATGAGTTCATATGAAATAAAAAACCTGTGCACCTGTCATGATGACCAGCGGGATACGACGGTTTACCTGTGGTTTTGCCAGGAACAAGAAAAGGGAACCCCAGTTTCTAGGGATGTAGATATGATGTTCTATCCACACTTCTGGCAGTGTCATTTCCCTTTAAGAGCTTGCTGGAAAGTCTTCAAGCTGGCTCCTCCCACCCACCTGGGTGGTAACTCCCTGTGCTCCGCCCCATGATGCCAGATCTTCCTTTCTGCAGGAAGAAGCAGGGTCCCTCTTTACTGCTCCTGCGTTGTGTAGACCCTGCCACTTAAATTCTTCAGAATTACTTCCAAAACTTCAACTCTTATGAGTTTCTGTCTTCAGCTTGATCTTCAATCGCGACTGCGATGGACGATAAGTCCGCTCCCGGGTTCTGCCAGTGCCCTTGCGGGCAGAAGATGTCCAGGACTGACCCACATGCCATGTGCGTCCACTGCCTGGCGCACGGCCATGATCCCCAGGCCTGCTACTTTTGCTGCACGTTTCACCTGACCATTCTGGAGGACTGTCTTGCCCACCTGAAACTGGGCCGCCTGGTTCAACAGAACCCGCTGGTCAGATCCAAGGATGCCCGTTGGGTGGTCTCCACGGCTGCAGGGTCCACCGAGCAGCTTGCGGCCTTCGAAGAGGAGGCGGCCCAGGCCGCAGCCCATTCCTCCTCGGCTTCTGCCTTCCTGTCACTTCAGCTGGGCTCGACATTTATGGGCTCCTTCAAGGAACTGTGCCAGTCTCCGCCGACCTTCAGTCAGGGATCCACTGGCAAATGTAAATCTAAAAAAAGTCTAAAAATGAAACGACATCATTGATTGTGGGATTGGGAATGCTCTCGGTTGAGGGCCTCTGATTCCCGCGTTTCTCTGGATTGGACTTCGGTCGAATCCTTGGCCTTGGCCGCTGGCTCCACGTTAACCCCATTGGGCCTGTCGGCCAGTACGTTGGTCGAGGTTCCAGCTGAGATTTTTCTCAAGTCTGTTGACCAGTTGTTGACCGAAGAGGCCGATACTTCCTTGTCTAGGACTCTGATCCTGATGCAGACCATTGGAGGGAAGGGTCAGTTTGTTGACCCGTCTCCTCTGATCCCTGACCAGGAGGAGCCTCGACAATCGCAGACTCCCTCTGAGCCCCGCTGCCAGTCGCCCCAGAGGTTGAGGTCTTGGTCTTCCTCCCATGGGTGGAGCTGGTGCCGCCGACATCGGCACTCCTGCTCTCTGCACCACGGGAAGCAGCCCTGCTGCAATTCTCTGTCCTCAGGTGAGGAGAGGCTTTGGCGCAAGTTGTGTCAGCGCTACAGGATGTGGCAACAGTTGGTGTTAACTGGCGCCAAACCGAGCCCGATTTCTATGCCGGTCATCACCTGGCTGTCACCAGAATGGCTGAACTACAAACTGCTGCCCTTTTGGTTGTCCTCTGTGCTTGGAGTCTTTACCAAGTGCTTAACAGCAGTCCTCAGAAGGGAGAGACTGCATATTTTCCCTTATCTGGATGATTGGCTTCTAAAGGTCCCGTCCAGGATACGGCTTTTTGCTGACTCTGGAGTGAACTCTCCAGCTCTTCCATTGCCTTGGCATCACTGTCAGTCTGCCCAAGTTGATTCTGGTACCATCCTAAAGGTTGCAGTATATAAGGGCGGTTCTGGACTCTACACAGGGGAAGGCCTTCCTGCCCCAAAACAGGGCCAAGTGCCTCATAACTCAAGCTCAGGAAGTCGCCCAAAGTCTCTACATTACTGTCAAGGTGTACCTCAGATTGCTGCGCCTGATGGCAGCTGCCATACCCTCTGCTCCACTAGCCAGACTTCATATGCACATCCTCCAGTGGACCCTCCGGGTACAGTGGAACCAGCGTACGGATGAGTTAGATCAACCAGTCTTGGTCTCCTCCCCAGTATGCAAGGTACTGCGGTGGTGGATGGACCCGCTGAATCTGCTTCAAGGCGTCCCATTCCACATCTCCTCCCCGAAACAGATCCTAACCACGGATGCCTCTGGTCTAGGCTGTGGAGTGCACCTGGGTCCCTTCCAGACCCAGGCCTCTTGGTCCCAGTGGGAAACCTCCCTGCATATCCGTGTCCTAGAGATGAGGGTGGTGCTCTACGCCAAGTAGGCTTGTCAGGAGCACCCATCACTCCGGGTCAGCTGCTGGTGCTGTCGGACAATCTTAAGTGTAGTTCATTATACTAACAAGTAAAGGGGGGAGGACTCATTTGTAACCTCTTTGCAGGGAGGCCATGAAGGTGTGGTACTGGGCGTTGGATCACAGTCTGACACTCTCTTTAGTCCACAAGCCAGGCATGCTAAACACTCTGGCGGACAGTCTCGGCAGGACTCAGTCCAGCATGCACGAATGGGAGCATCTCTCATCCATCGCAGAAGACTTATTCAACAGGGTCGTCCAGAGTTGGACCAATTTCTACTCGCTATATCCAGGGCCTGGAGTTTTCTGGCGAGATGTGTTGTCCCCCTCCTGGAGCTGGAGATTTCTTTACACCTTTCCTCTAATTCAGAGGGTGCTAATCAAGTTGCAGATGGAGTGGGCCAGCATGATTCTGGTAGCTCTGTTCAGGCCCTTACAGATTTAGTTCCTTCTGCTTCAGTAGATGGCAGAGGAATGTCTGCACCCTCTCTCTCTCTGCAGGAATCTGCTGACCCAGGCGCAGGGGACTCTGAATGCCTGGCTCCTGAGGACATAGCTATCGCCAGGTTCGGGATCTCTGAGTGGTGGACATCCTAGTGGCCACCCTAAAGCCTTCCACTCGAGTGACATATGCCATGAAGTGGAAGCGGTTTGCCATCTGGGCTGCCAAACATAGTTTAGAGCCTTTCTCCTCGCTGATGAACTATATCCTGGACTACCTTGTCTCGCTCTCTCTTCTCTCTCCCCGACTCGGGTCTCCAGTACTCCTCCCTCAAGGTGCACCTTTCATAGATTTCTGCATTTCATGAGCTGTGGTAACCGCTCAGATAGGTGTTTCCCATACCTTTCTATTCTTTTATGGTATCTTCGCCCCAGCCATGACGTACATATACATGTATGTGTGCGCACACGCCAGGATCCGGTGGCCCCTTCTACTCCTCCCCAGACTTAGGTCACTGCTCCATACTGCCTGCGCAACCCACCAGACCTCCACCCGGTGGGAAGCGGTGCCTACGGAGGAGCAGGCATCCACCCACTGGAGGCAGTAGCTCAATCGCTCAACCCCCGAACCAGTTTCCTGGCGACCGAGGTCGTTCCTGAACCGGGTCACTGGCATAGCGCGAGATAAGGTGCCAGCGGGCCGGCCTCCCATACCTTTCTAAGGGGCATCCTGCATCTGAAACCCCCAATCCGTTCTCCTTTCCTGGCTTGGGACTTTAATTTTGTTTTGGAGAAACTGACCCTGTCTCCCTTTGAGCCAATTGCAACTTTCGATTTACACTTTCTCTCTTGGAAAGCATTATTTTTAGTTGCAATTACTTATGCTCAAAGAATTTCAGAACTTTAGGCCATCTGGTGCGAGGAGCCTTACTTGATTTTTTTCACACCAGTTTCTCCCTAAGGTGGTTTCAGAATTTACACTCAATCTCTCCATCTTCCTGTTTATTTTCCCAAGCATGCCAATCAAGGGGAAGCACTGTGCCATACGTTAGATGTGTGCTGAACTTTGAAGTAGTACCTGCTTCGGACCAAAGTGTCTAGCAAATTGAAGCAGTTATTTGTTTCCTTCACTCCAGTTCGAGAGGGCATTTCAGTTTCTAAGCAGTGTTTATCCAGATAGTTGGTAAATTGCATTGTGTTCTGCTCTAATAGGTACAGCAAAGAATTGCCTGGTGCCATCAAAACTCATTTCACAAGGGGCATGGCTACCTCTGTGGCTTGTTTCCAAGGGGTCTCAGCTGCTGACATCTGTGCAGCTGCCTCCTGGAGTGCCACACATATGTTTAACAAGCACTACAGTCTGGACATTGCCTCTAGATCCCATGCAGGTTTGGCAAAGCTGTGCTGCAGGGCCTCCTGTCTTAGGTTTTTGGTGAACCCTCTGCCCAGATTGTCTCTGCTTGGTACTCATTCCTATGGTGTTACCTGATGACTGAGATACTCCCAAAGAAGACGAAGCAGTTACGTAAGAACTTACCATAACAATAGATCTTTGAGGGGGATCTCAGTCAGCAGATATGCTTTCCCTCCCACCATCCCCCTTCTTGGGGCTCCTGTCTAGGAACTGGCTGTCCGGTGTATTCAGCCTTTTTTATAGGCCTGGGCACCTCTTTCTCTCTCGGTCGCACATGGTACGAGCCTGGCTCCCTTAGTCTCCGGGGGTGGGGACTGAGGAAGGAGCTGGGTCGCTCATACCTTTATATGGTTGGTGATGTCACATGACATCAGCCTGGACAGACCCGAGTTGCACTGCTGAAAATCTTCCGTATGGATTCCCCTTCACTGACAGTGAAGTTCCTTTCGTATTACCTGATGACTGAAATCCCCTTGAAGATTTACTGTTATGGTAAGTACTTGTGTAACTGTTTCTGTGTGTCTGTCCTTTATGCCTTCCCTCCCTTTCCCCTGATCCACAGAGTGTTGGTCAAGGTGCGGACTGACAAGGCTTGGATAATTCTGTTCGCCACAGACTGGCCACCCCAGTTTCGGTACCAGATTGCCTCTGCTTCTGCAGCAGGCCTGCAGTATGGCGCAGTGGGTTAAGGCTCTGAGCTACAAATCTGGAGACCTGGGTTTGAATCCTACAGCCCCCTAGGTGCATACTGTGTGACCCTGAGCAAATCACTTAACTTCCTTGTGCTCCCAGGTTGCACCTGCAAACAAGCTTTCAGCTTAGTGTGTCTCACCTGGTAAAATAATTGGTAAAAAAAAAAAAAAGCTGCTGCTCCTATGCCTGGATCTGCTTTCCAGTCATGAGGGGAAGGTCTTGCACCCGGACCTTCAGTGCCTGCACCTGACAGCCTGGTTCCTGAGTGGCTAGAGTTCCAGGCTTTGGGTCTCTCCAGAGAGGTTCTCCATGTCATGTAAGCCTCCTGGAAGGAGTTGACCCACTAGTACTACCTCTTCAAATGGAAGAGGTTTTCCATTTAGTGCCAGGGCAGGCAGCAAGACCCCCGGGCTTGCCCCTTGGCTAGCATTCTGGACTACCTCTGGTCCTTCTCTGTCAGGCCTAAGGTCAACGACCCTTAAGGTACACCTGGCAGCCATCTTTGCATACCATGCGTTGGTTGGTATGCAGACAGTGTTGCAGGAGAAGGTTGTCAGGCACTTATTTAAGAGCCTGACCACCTGTCCCTGCCAGTGTGTGAACCATCACCACCTTGGGACCTGCTGCTGGTATTGGCAGTGCTCGTGGGCAAGTCATTTGAACCAATGCGCAGGTGTGACATCTCACACCTATACTGGAAGACCACCTTCTTGGTGGCTGTCACCTCCAACAGAAGGATCAGTGAGCTCCAGGCTCTCTCGGTGAAGTCTTCTTATTTGGTGTTCCACAGGGATAAGATTGACCTCCACTCCAACCCAAAGTTCCTCCAGAAGGTTGTTTCAGAATTTCACCTTAATCAGGGAATTAACCTCATGGTGTACTTCACCACTCCAACCTCAGAGGCTAAGCACAGGCTCCTTACATTGGACCTGAGGTGAGCACTTGCTTTTTATAAGGTGCGTATGGCTAGAATTCTGGGAGAGGTTCACCAGCTCTTCATCACCTATGCTGAAGCCGCACCTGGCAGACTGGTAGCTATGTAGATGATTGGAAGGTGGATTGTATCCCGCATTGACCTCAGCTATAGGTTGGCTGATAGGGAGCCTCCTGTAGGGCTTAGGATTCATACCAGCAGACATACTACTGCCTTGGTGGCTGCTTCCGGGGAGATCCCTGTCCAGGAGATCTGCTGGGCTGCTACCTGCAAGTCAGCACACACCTTAATTTCCCACTACCACATCAACCTTGAGTCATGCTGGTTTTGGGACTTCAGTTCTCCAATCCCTGTTTGCCAAGTAGGGGTGTGCACCTTGCCCCGAAGAACTGCTAGGAGTCTGCAGAGTGTGGATAGTGCACCATATCCACGTACCTAGAAATGAGGGTTACTCACCTGTAACAGTAGTTCTGGGAGTAGTATGTGGTGCACGTCCACTCGAGCCACCTGACCTCCCCTGGTAAATGGCACATGGATCCCTGCTTCCAGCGTGCAAGACCTGACGTCATGGGGTGCAGCTGGGGAGTATACCACCTGGGTGGATGGGAGGAGCTTAGCTTGAAAACATTCCGGCTGGTCTTAAAGGGAAAGGAAGACTGCCTGAGTGTGGATGTGCACCACATACCACTCCTAGAACAATGGTTTCAGATGAGTAACCCTCATTTCTCACCCCAGGAATTCTGTAGCATCTATTGACAGATGCAGTATGCCAGCTGGGTTGAGCTGCCCCGGAGAGGAGTAGTCAGTGCAAATGAGGAAGGCATTGGCCAATCAGGATACAGTTAGAGTGCTGACTGCAGTCAGCCTGAGGGACCTCCGAACTTTTTCTCCGCTGATCTGGCAGCACTGCCCCAGAGCTCTCCTCTTCAGAGATCTTCCTGTGCCATTTTCTTTCTTTTTGAGTGCTGCTTTTAAGATATTTTGTATATTCAAACAACATGAAGTCTTGCTATATTATGACATATGCAGTGAGTCCCAACCTTCGAAATGCTCCAGAGGTGAAAGAGTTAACTTTCCATGCAAGGCATGGAACCTTGAGTGCGAGCTTGGTTGAACACTCTGTCTGTTGATGCTCAAACTCAAACTGTCAGATTCTTTACTCCGCCTCACTGAACAGTCGCTCTGGAGATTTCTCCTTCTGCTCGGTTCGTTTGTCGGTTAAAAGTTTTATTTTTTCGCTGTCTTAACCGAAATTAAACCGCAACCGGTCGGTTCAAGCTCTGTCTGTGGTATCGTAACTAATAGATAGGCTTACATTTATTTTCTTCTGTGTGGAACTTGTAAACGTTTTTTTGGTTCAGTTTGAACTGATCAGGTTGTTTTTTATAGACTTTCTAGTCCTTTAGAGTGCGGTTCCCGGTTCTTATCGGTTTTAAAAAAAACGGATTTTATTAGTTTTTTCCACGGCCTGTGACATGGCTGGGAACCGATAAGGGAGTCTTGCTTGGCAGATTGCCATTAACGGGCAAGTTTGGTTAGGCTGGCACTATGTCTGAGAAACCCAAAAGAAAAACCAGGCCCACTGGGTTTCAACACTGTGATCTCTGTGGGGAAGCCTTTGCTAAGGCTGACTCACACACCACTTGTGTATATTGTCTGGGGTTTGACCACCTCAATGCAGACTGCCAGATTTGTAAGAATTTTCCTGCTGTCACCGTGGAAAAGAGAGTTGGTAGGCTCAGGAAAGGGAGGCCAAAAAGTCCGCTGACCGGATGGCCAGCCAGGTTCGGGTTCAACAGACTGGAGGGAGTGCCCTCTGACCAGGCGATGCTTCCTCGGCAAGCGAGAGCCAGCTCTGAGGAGCTGGTTCCAACTAAAAGGGCTAGAAATTCAGCTAGTTTGGAGCCAAAAGTTTTTTCTCCAACCGCTGAAGAAATAGCTAAAGCAATTCAAATTGTCAAGACGCTTTCCCCAGTTCCGTCCGAACCGGTACCATCAGGAAAGCGGTTGGTTCAGTCGGTTTCACCAGTTCAAGATTTTGATTTTGAGGATTTTTATGAACCGGAGGAAGGGGAGGAGGAGGAATATGGGGAGAGTGAATGTGATTTTGAAGGTCTGGATGTGTCCATTGAACCGGACATCTCTCCAGACAGGCTGTCTGGGGTCTCCCCCCAGGCTATCTGAGTCCCCTTCTCATTTTATGTTCTATAAGAAAGTTGCTGAAACTCTCCAACTCCCTGTTAGGGAAGCTGTTGATGACCAAGAGGAGCCTGATTATGTAGAAATGATGGATATTCCAGAGTCTAGGAGACTGTCTATTCCTTGCATAAATCTTTAGAAACAGACAGTAAAAATTCTAAAAACTCCTCACTCCATCCTCCCTGTTGATAAAAGGATGGACAAGAGGTATACTTTATCAGGCTCTGATACTGAGTTCCTCTCTCAGCAGTGCAGCCATGTGGGGGTAGTGCAGGCTGCAGCTTGTGACAAAGCAAATATTCCCCTAGCCTTGCACCCTTCTGAAAAGGACTCCAGGAAGATGGATGCCATGGCAAAGAAACAATACATGGCAGCATCTTTTGAACTCAGACAGGCAAATTATATGGCTTATGCTGCTAGGTACCAGAAGTCCAGATGGGATACTGTGCTGGCCCTAGCGAAACAAGTCCCTGACAAGCTTGCCAGGGAACTGGAGCAGGTGGCTGCGGATGGTATTGAGGCATCCAAGGTGCAATTTCATGTTGCAGTAGACTCTAAAGATGTGTCATCAAGGGTCATGGCTACATCTGTGGCACTTCGCAGAATGGCTTGGCTCAGATGTACTACCCTGTCACAGGATACCCAGTCTAAGGCTATGGATTTTCCTGTTGTGGGTAATTCTCTGTTTGGGGAACAGACAGAGAATTATATGAAGAAAATGGATGAATATAGGACCACCTATAGGAGTGCACAGGCCAAAGAAAGGCAAGCCACTCCTCAAAGGCAGCATCTCAGGGGCAAGGGCAGGCTCTTTCATAGGCCTTTTTACCAATCCCAGGCCTCCTCTTCTGCTTCTGCCCAGAGGGGGTTCTTCAGAGAGAGAGGCAGACGGGGTACAAGTAAGCTCCTACTACCCCTCAGCCCAAAGCCCCTGCCAACAGGCTCCCCTGATGGGGTGGCCAGGGCCGACTCTCTCACCAGTAGGGGCAGGCTGGCTTACTTTGTCCAGGACTGGAGGTTTTAACAGTAGACAAGTGGGTCCTGGAAGTAGTAAGCCAGGGACTGGTTCTCAGCTTCAAAAAGTTTCCAAAGATGAGAATCGGATCCTTTCCACCTGCAAATCCATCAGAGGCTCTTGCCCTAGAAACAGAAGTTTCTACCCTCCTGGCTCTGCTGTGGGGAGGGTTCCACCCCTACACCAGGGCAAAGGATTGTACTCCAGGTACTTCCTTACCCCAGAAAAGACAGGAGAATGGCGGCCCATCCTAGATCTCAGATACTTAAACAAGCACCTTTTAAAACCAAAGTTCAAAATGGTGACTCTGGGAATTATTTTACCCTCTCTAAGGCCAGGGTACTGGCTAGCCTCCCTGGACCTCAAGGATGCCTACTTCCATGTTCTTATCAGAAGCTCCCATCGAAAGTACCTCAGATTCGAACTGCCCTCAGGCCATTATCAGTTCAGAGCAATGCCCTTCGGCTTCACCTCGACCCTGAGGGTATTCACAAAATGCCTGACAGTAGCAGTTGCTCACTTAAGAAGGCAAAGGATTGCCATCTTCCTTATCGGACCCACTGGCTCACAGTAGGCCAGCCTCCAGATCAGGTCAGACTACACCTTCAGGTAACTCAGCAACTGCTCACATCTCTAGGTTTCCTTCTCAGTCTCCCAAAGTCGGTCCTAGAGCCTGTCCAGCTTCTCACCTTCATAGGTGCAGAACTGAACACAAAAGAGGCCAGAGCCTTCCTTCCTCTGGAAAGAGCAAGGACCCTGATCTCTCTGGCCTCTTTCACCCTTCAGGTCTCTCGACCAGCAAGGCACTTTCTTCAGCTCCTAGGGCACATGGCTGCCTCTATAGCAGTAGTGCAGGGAGCAAGGTTTCAGATAAGGGATGTCCAGTTCCATTTGAGAGCCTTTTCGTCTCAAAAGAGGGACCCTCTAACCAAATTGATCCCAGTGACTTGGACTCTGATCCAAGCCATTCAGTGGTGGCAGGACCAGAGCAGTCTGAGACAGGGGGTTCCTTTCACCCCCAGTCTCACTCCCTAGTCCTTACGACAGATGCATCCCTCTTGGGGTGGGGAGCTCACATGGGCGACCTCACTACCTAGGGATTGTGGTCCCCTCAGGAATCTCTGCTCCACATCAATCTGTTGCAACTCAGAGCAGTTTTTCTAGCACTTCAAGTTTTTTCCACATCTGTTCAGAACAAAGTGGTTCAGGTCAGAACAGACAACACCACTACGATGTGGTACATCAACAAGCAAGGGGGCACTCGGTCGATGGCCTTGTGCACTGAAGCGATGAAGTTGTGGTCTCTGGGTTATTCCTTGAACACCTCCCTTACGGCAGTTCACCTACCAGGCAAGGACAATGTCCTGGCAGATGCTCTCAGCAGGAATTGCCAGGGCCATCATGAATGGGCCCTGGATCCCCTAGTATTGGAGGTAGTATTTGCCAGATGGGGCACCCCGCAGATAGATCTTTTTGCAGTCCCAGACAATCACCAACTTCCCCTGTTTTGTTGCAGGGCCCCAGTGTTGGGCTCAGTCCCTCTGGATGCCTTCCTTCTCAGTTGGGAAGGGAAGTTTCTCTATGACTCCCCCCCTCCTGTTCAAGGTGCTAGTCAAAATCAGATCTCAACCCTGCAAGGTGATCCTGATTGCCCCATATTGGGCCAGGCAGCCCTGGTACTCTCTCCTTTTGTCCTTAGCAGTCCACCTTCCAAGGAATCACAACCTGTTATCCTGTGCCCAGGGGAGGGTTTGGTATCCGAACCTCAAATCTGTCAATCTCAAGGCTTGGTTCTTGAGGAGTTAGAGTTTGCTGACCTACACCTTCCCAAGGTGTATTGGATATTTTGAAGGCCTGTAGAAAGCCTTCCACCAGGGCCACTTATAATTCCAAATGGAAGAGGTTTTCCTTATGGTGCTCTGGCAAGCACATTTCCCCAGAATCTGCTGACTTGCCCACAATCTTAGATTATTTGGTGCATTTAAATTCATTGGGGCTTAGACCAGCTGCCCTAAAAGTGCACCTGGCAGCCGTGTCTGCTTTCCTATCAGCAGGTAAACCTCTTCCTTTTCAGCTCATCCTGTATTCACCAAGTTTTTCAAGGGGTTGCTGCACACCAATCCCCCATTCAGGGACCCTGCCCCTGCTTGGGATCTTAATATTTGCATTGCCCAGCTTATGCAACCCCCTTTTGAGCCATTGTCTTCAGCGGAGCTTAAGTAATTGACTTGGAAAACTGTGTTTTTTGGTAGCCATCACTTCTGCCAGGCGCATAAGTGAATTGCAGGCATTGTCAGTGGAGCCTGATTTTATCTCCTTTCACAGAGATAAGGTGGTCCTCAGGACTAACGGAAAGTTTTTGCCTGAGGTGGTTTCAGACTTCCACTTTAATCAATCCATGTCTCTTCCTGTGTACTTCACTGACCATTCCTCCTCTGGTGAGAGGAGATTGCACAGTTTAGATGTCAAAAGAGCCCTTAGTTACTATATAGAACGTACCAAGGGTCACAGGTTTGACTCCCTCCAGTTGTTCCTCACTTATGGTGAGATTGGTAAAGGAAAACCTGCCACTAAAAGATCCATTGCCAGGTGGATTGTCTCTTGTATCCAGTTTTGTTATGAAAAACTGGGTAAGGCCTGAGGGCTCACTCTACCAGAGGTACAGCTGCATCTCTGGCTGCTGCCAGGGACATCCCTATCCTAGAGATATGTCAAGCAGCTACCTGGAAAACAGTTCACACTTTTACTAAGCATTACTCCCTGGACATCTAGGCTAGGAGTGATGCTCGATTTGGCACAGTTGTGCTTCAGAGCCTATTTCCTAAGTAGGTTCTGTCCCTCCTCCATGGAGAGTACTGCTGTGTAATCTGCATATGTCATAATATAGCAAGACTTCATGTTGTTTGAAGAAAAATTACTCACCTTAGTAATGTTGTTTCTTCTAATGGAGTCTTGCTATAATGACCTCCCCAACCTGCCCCTCTCAGAACCTTTATTTTTGGGATGTGGGTGGGCAGGGCAATGTTGGCATTCATAGATGCCCTTTATTTTCACCATTCTTAGGGTGCTTAGGTGTCTTTATATTTTTCTTCTTGAATCCCTGACTTGAGTCTTTGTTTTGGGATCAAGAACAAAATGTGTTTTGTAGTTAAGTAGCCAGTGGGCTAGTGTAGGTTTACGGCTTCCACACAGAACCTTAGTGAGTTTTGCTCGTAAAGATCTGACAGTTTGAGTTTGAGCATCAACAGACAGAGTGTTCAACCGAGCTCGCTCAAGGTTCCATGCCTTGCATGGAAAGTTAACTCTTTCACCTCCGGAGCAGTTCGAAGGTTGGGACTCACTGCATATGTCATAATATAGCAAGACTCCATTAGAAGAAACAACATTACTAAGGTGAGTAATTTTTTCTTTTCTTCATTTTATCTATTTTTACCGCATCCGTGCTGGGTTCCGCGCAGTTGTGGGATTTTTCCGTGTTTTTCCCGCTTCGGTGGTTTTTCTGAAGCAAAATTCGCCCGCGTGCGCAATAAATTGCGTCTTTTTTATTTAATTTGTTAGTTTTTAGTGTTTATCGGTGGTTTTTAATGCTTTTGCGTTAAAATCATTGATTTGTTTTTTCACGCACGTGCGCAGTTTTTCCATTACACATCAGTGCGAATTCTTGGAACCCTTTTTTTCTCTAGTTAAATTCAAAATGATTGATATTTGAAGGGTAATCCCCTCTCTTTTGGGGTGAGACTCTCTTGTTTGCTGTGCAGTGGGCTTTGTTCACAGAGGGGTGGAGGTGGTTCTGTTTTTTTCCTTTTTGTGAAAAAAAAAATACAATAAAATAAAATCTCTTTAAGTTAATTTTGATTTGTTTAAACTTTGGCCTAACTATTATTATCTGGGCTTTCAGTCTACCTCCCCCTCCTCTAAAAGCGCTGAGGAGGGTACCTCAAGTTAACACAAAAGAAATGACAAGTCCCCTTGGGACTTCTATTATTACTAGTCTGGTTCTGTAGTAATTGTTTCTCTGTCCAAGCCTTTAACTTGAAAATAGGCAGGGTGCCCTCTTCCCAGCACAAAGAATAGAGATTAATCTCCTCTGATCCTCCCTCCTGAAGGACTTAGGGAGTCATCAGGGGTTGACAAAATTATGCCCTCTGCAACTGAATTTTTGTGAGCTTGGCAATTATTCCAGACTTCATATTTCTAGGTGTGTTCTCTGCGCCTTCGGGTCCGAGTATTCCTCTCCATGTTAATCTTTACGCCCAAAGATATTATTGTTATTATTACTATTAGTAATTTAGGAGAGGATTTTCCTTCATGAACTCCTCTCGGGGCCCACTAATGCCAGTCGGTCACCCTGAGGTTGATTCGGGTTATGCTATAATGAGGCATTTAGTTTTCAACCGGTGGACTCCCTGGACTTTTCCCTCCAGGACGACACCAATAAAGAGGTGGAGGATGACGACTTTGTAGATCTGGTGGTTGCTCTCCTCCAAAGAAGTTGACAACTCTCTGAAGACTCCTACAGGTAGGTTCTGGAAAACCCTCCTTCTTTTTCGGGGTTGACAGAAGCATTCAGAGGAAATACCAGCAGTGTTCTGCTGTTTTTATCTGTACACTTTCAGATTAAAGAGAGTTAGTGCAAACAGCGGCCTGCTTGTCAGCCTTGTGCCACTGTCTGCTTTCCCTCCAGAGATAGACTCTAGATAATCATATACCATGTGTAAGAAATTTTATGTAATGCCTCCTAGCTTTGTAGCATACGCTATTATATATTAAGAGTTTTTTGATGTTTCCTATCCTTGCCATAGTGCAACAGCTCTGGAATACTATTCACAAGGAGGTTTGCTGAAATACCCAAGTGGCATATGATAGCGCTGTGCTCTCATAACCTTAAGTCATAATGTTACAGCTTCTGGAGTCTTGGCGTAGGTCATTTCCCTCAGGCTTGCCTGTCTGAAAAGTTCCGGCCTTTTGGGTTATGCTTTGATGCAAATTTTGGTTTGTCTTTATGGCAAACTAAAGCTGACTGGCACGTATGGATGAGTTTAACTCTCCTGGTACTCGGTTAAAGATAAACATTCCTTCCCCAGAAGTCTCAGGATATGGGGGACTTCGGGCAAGAATTATTCTCCCTTTAACCCTTTTTTCCCCTACGCCAGCACATTTGGAAATTTCTAAATGTGAAGTTTTCCAGGGGTTTAGGCAGGAATGCTCTTTTCATTCCTGGTAATCCCTTTTTCTTCAGTTACTTTTCTTCATGTTTCAGGTTTTTAACCCTTCTTTAGTTGGTGTAAAAATAATTAAATAAAAGGAGATAGATGTATGCAGATATTGACATATAGATATCTATATACACACACACACACACACACACACACACATATATATATATATATATATATATATATATATATATATGAGACAAAGAACCTCTGTGCTGTAAACACTGAGGCAAGGGTTACCCAAAGGGCATTTGGCTGGGAAGCCAAGTTTCAAGAAAATACAAAATCACACATGCGGCACCATGCAATTCTGCTTAAAGTTGGACCAGCATAACATTCTGTGGTGATTTGCATATGCAGCCCATGATGCTTTGCATTGTGGGGGCATGTGTGATTTTATATATATATATATATATATATATATATGATAAGTAAATAACTAAAGTTTGCCTTCAAGTGCTGCATTCTCTGTTTTTCTCCAGTAGCATGTCAGCAGTGGGAACTAGTGCACTAGAACCGTGTGACGTTCAAAGTCGTGAAAGGGTTCCCTTCTCCGTGGGAGTTGGACCTTTTTTTCCGGGCTATTACCTGAATTTTAAAGGAAATTAGGGAACAGCAAATCATTATCAGCTTCCTCAACCTGGGTTCAGGATTCTTCCTTGACTCAGGTCTTTCTTTTGCAAATGCAGGTGTTTCCCTCGATACATTCTATGTTCTCAATTCCTTAGCCTGGGTTTTTTTCTCAGGTGGCTACCAGTTTCCTTCCATGCCTCCAGAGTGTTCTCAGATACGGAGTAAAAATTCAGGCTATTCTCCAGGTATCTGTGTAGGTTGGCGGTTCTCACCTGAAGACAGGGAATCCCTGGTTTCCCTTCTCAGAGGCTTGGCCGTCCTTAGCCAATTCTCCTTGACTTTGGTTTTCAGGCCCTAAGTCTGACATGTTATTTCCTACAGTCTTGTTTTCTTTTATACCTACTAGAAAAAAGTTCCCTAACCATCTAAATCTCGGCAGCTCTTAAGGGGCAATGCTCATCTCTTGTCAGGGGAAGTTCGTTCCCTATATATGGTGCATAATTGTGTCACTAGAGTCCCAGTGGCTAGACCTCTAGGTCAGATTCCAAGTAACAGAATTTTTCGTGAAGCCTGAACCCTGTTACAAGCTGGACTGGTGTAAGGAAACTGAACTTCACACCTCTCCCCTTCAAATCTTCGGCACAGAGGCTTCTTTCCAGTGGGCGCTTCCCTTCAGGGGATTCCATCATTAGGTCGTGGTTTCTGAGAGTCCTTCTTTCATTAGTCCCTGGAATCTCAGAGCATCTCTATCAGGCCTGCTTTATTTCAGTCCAGAGGTCATTTAGTTAAGAGAGGACAGGATGATATTCCTGCCCTGTATCACACCAGTGAACATTTGGGGCATAAGGCTTCCAATCTCTCCTCAATAGCTACAAGTTTTGATCTCTAGCTGGCTTCTTTGGAGGTGTCTTAGTCACTCATCCATCTGTCGGGCAAGGACAACACTTTGGGATAGTCAGAGCCACCGCAAGTGGACCCCTAGGCAGATCCTCTAAGCCGCATTAGTCAGGGCCACCACAAGTGAGCCCTCAGCACACAAGTCCTAGCCACATCATTCAGGGGGTAACGTCAGGTCCAGATCTGAATTTTCACCTCCAGATTGAACCACCAGTTTTTTCCATTTTCCTGTTGAAGGCCCCAGCTCGGGGTTCCTTCCAACGGACTTTCTTATCTCAAGACGGGTCGGAGAAGTGTTTTCTCTCTCCCATATATCCCTTGTTTCCTAAGTAACTTTCTAGTTAAGGAATCGGCCACCACGATCCCGGTGGCTCTGGACAACCTTGGTACTTTCTGATTTAAAAAAAAAAAAAAATGTTTCAGTTAAACAGCTCCTGGCTGCTTTTGTTTCCACAAGCTACTTTCTTTCTTGCACAGGAGTAGTATTTTCTCCTCTCCCAGTCTTTTCTCCTCAAGGCCTGGCTCTTGAGAGGCTAGCTCTCCTAGAGTCCCTGTAGTCAAATAAGGCCTGGAACGTCTAATTAAAAAAAAAAAAAAAAAAATTTAGTACCACGAAAACCTCAGTTTCCTAGTGGAAGTGGTTTTTCCCCCCGGGTACAAAGGCAAGAGCGTAGAGTTTTTCAACCCTCTTTCCTCTCATGACTGGATTATTTAGTTCATATCCAGGCATTACTATCTTGTACACGGAACTAGTTTGGTTTTTGTGACTTTTTTCCTGTAAAAATATAAAGGTTTTATTTTCTTATCTACAGTTGGTCAGTAGGCCTCTTTTTGGGGAGTACACCTAGCAGTTACTCGGATTCTTTTTCTGTCAGGCAAGAGAAATCTTTCGTTTCTCAGACCATTTCAAAGAATTCCACAAGGAGCTGTTTCACTTCCAGACCCTTCTAGGGACCAGAGTCTTTTCCCATGGAACACAAACCTCTGTATATTCAAGTTCATGGGGTGACCCTTTGAACCTGTGACAATTCTGTCTTGAAGCACGTAACTTTGTAGACAATCTTTCTGCTTGTCTTTTCCTCTGTCAGATGGATTTTCAGAGTTTCAGGTTTTTCTTTTAGGCCTTATCGTCTCAGTGCCTTTAAGAACAATTTCGCCCTCTGGATGGATAGGAAATCCTTTTCCCAAGTGTCTACCATTTCCACCTTCCTCAGCCGTTTTTCCCTGCCTGTACTGCTCTCAGGCAAGTCCTGTCTAGGCTATCTCAAGCTGCTCGGATGGGTCATGACTTAGTCCTGCTGGTCTGTGTCAGCGGTCCTAGCAGTTCGGGTACTGTCATTATCATCCCTTCCTTTCCTTCGTTTCGCAGAAAAGGAGAAACCAGTGACCAAGAGTATTTTCCCATGGGACTGTTTTCCCATATTTCGGGTTTGGTACAGCAAGGCTGACATTCAGCCCGCCCTTCTTGTACTTAGGGCCTACTTCCTGGAGAACAGCTGCCTCCTCGGTAGTGTTCAAGGCTATATCCTTACTAGAAGTGTGTAGATCACTTATTTGAAATTTGCTTCTCACATTCAATAAGATCTTTTCTTGGATGTGTAGTCTAATAGGATGCCAAGTTTGGGAGGGCGGTACTTCAGAGCCTCTTCTTAAAATAGGTTTCTGTGCCCTTCTCCCAACTACACTGCTTCGAAGTCTGCATCTGTCAATAGATGCTAAAGAATTCCTGGGGTGAAAAGAAACAATTACTTACCGAAGTAATATTACTTCTTCCAGGGTATTCTTTAGCATTATTGACACTCCCACCCTTCCTCCCCTGGAAACCTTGTCTAAAGGCTCTGTTAAAGGATTTAGCCAAATTTGATGACTGTCATTCTTTCCTGTGATTAAAAAATAAATCATTTTTTCTTTATGGTGGGTTAGAATATATGGTGGGTTATTGCTAACAGTTTTTTTGCCCCTAGCGGGCACAGTTTTTGCTCTTTTTCATCTCCGAAATGCGTTCTGAGGTCCCTCAGGCTGACTGGAGGCAGCAGTTTACTCTAACTGTATCCTGATTGGCCAATGCCTTCCTCATTTGCAATGACTCCTCTTCTCCAGGGCAGCTGAACCCAGCTGGCATACTGCATCTGTCAATAATGCTAAAGAACACCCTGGAAGAAGTAATATTACTTCGGTGAGTAATTGTTTCTTCAGGGCTGTGATTCTAGAGACTTTGTACTGGACTTGCCAGTTCAGAAAACTGGGGCTGTTAGTCAGTGAACCCAAATCTGTTTGACTCCTTGTCAAGCACCTTCAGTTTGAGGCCCTGGACTTCAGTGAAACTGTAGCGTTCCATCTGGACTCCAGTGCTTATACTTTGATTGTCCAGACCATGCTGCTTGCATCCCATTGTCCCGGCGAGGTCCGTGCTTTAGCTCTTGGGCCTCATGACAGCACCCACTGTGACTGTTCCCATAGCCCAATTCAGCATGCTCATTTCCCTGTGGTGCTTCGTGCCTTGTGAGCTCAGGCTTTCCAATCCCTGGATCACCTAGTAAACCCCTTATGCAGTGCCCTTTGCTGGTGACAAAACTGCTTCCATCTGCTGCAAAGGTCCCAATTTTTACATTCTCCCTGCAGGAGGTCCTCATCAGGGATGCTTCTGGAATGGGTTAGGGGACCCATCTATTCATTCTGAGAACACAGAATGTGTGATTCCCCCTCGGACTGCTTTATCCACATCAGTATTTTGTGATAAGGGTTGCTCTTCCTGACCTACAGGCCTTTAACTCTCACATTCAGGGCTGTCCAGTGCTAGTACAGATGGACAGCGTTTGTGTCATGCATTACGTCAACAAAAGGAGGTACTTATACTTCCTGTGCTTAGAAGCCTTGTGGGTATGGGAGTGGGCCATGGCATACAATGTATGCTTCACTACCATGTTTCTGCTTGGCTGTCTGAATGTCCTGGATGACTCTCTCAGCAGGTCAGTTGCTTTGTCCCACAAGTGAGAACTCCTTGACGATGTTGTCAAAGAGCTCTGTGCTTGTTGGGGTTGACCCGAGTCCCCCAAGCAGTAAAAAACTATTGCATTTCAACTTGCTCACTCTAGGGCCTGAAGTTCTTGGCAAGATGCACTATCCTTCTGGGAAGGATGATTCCTGTAAGCCATTTCCTCAGTCCCTCTGATTCAGGGGGTTTTAGTCAAGCTTCAGATAGACGGGGCCACACAGATACTGGTGGCCCCCTTGTGGCTCAGACAAACTTAGTTCCTTCTGCTCTGGCAAATAGTGGAGGAACTCGCTTTTCCCCCTTCTCTCTGCGAGCAGGACTCCTGTACTCCCGCTCTTGTTTGTACTGCTTGGAAATCATTCCAAAAGTGTGGATTTGTGGAGGGAGATATCTTCAAAGAAGATAGTTTAGTTAGTTACTTGTAACAGTAGGTCTTTGGGAGAATCTTCACCATAGAGCCACAGCTCACCATCCCACCTACCCTCTCCTGTATTTCAGGTGGCATACCCTGGAAGATGTTACCATTCCATTGCACTTGATCTCCTTTTCACACCCTTTCAATACAGCTTTTCTTCCCAAAACCGCCACCTCTCCTACCAGCCTGGTTGAGGTTCTAGTTTCCAGTTCCTGTCGGAATATACAGCTCTGAGGTTGTCTCCAATGGGAAACTGAAGGGGTCTGGAGCTGCCACCTGATATAGATGGCACTGATGCCTGTTAACATGGGCAGCCTCAGCTAGTTTCTGAGTGGTCCTGATGATGACGGCTTACAGTTCCAAAGGTGTGACTGTGTGGAGGAGCCGCTAGATCTACTGTTACTAGTAAGTAAAAAAAAAAAAAAATGTGTTTTCCCATCAGTATCTAAAGCGCATAAAGGAGAAGCAATCCCTTCTCTGCATAGCGTTTTGCCCTTACTTTGGCTCTTCAGCATGGGTAAGCTGAACCTCCGTCTAGTGCAGAGCTTTCTAATACCACATGCTCATGCTAGGATATGAAGGTCGATTCTGTTACAGTAACAAGGTACTTGTGAGTAGGGACTGAGTTTCTTTTTTGCAAGAGGGCTGCCTTGTTCTGTATGCCATAAAACGTAAGGCTGCAACTCTTCTCCACAGCTCAATAATTAAGTTGGAAATACAGGATTTGTAGCAACAGAGGTGTTCCAAGCACCAAGAACAAAGTAAACAGTATTGGATACTGATTTTTAGCTCATAGTAAGTTTTTTTTTCTCAACTCCCACTCTAGCTAGTTTCCCTCATTTGATTCCCCCTTCCCCTCACCCTGACATCTGGGTGTGCCATGGCTGCAACCCACGCCTGGTCAGGAGGGCAAGTGGCTGCAACCACAGCCAGTGTAACTCCTTGATCATCCAGTGGTTGAGGGAGGAGGGTGGGGTGTGGTGTGTGTGTGTGTAAGAATAATTGGTGGACTTCCAGTGTAGCTCCTGAACAGATGGCCGCCTAGTCAGCAGCTTGCTCCCCTAAACGGCTACACACTACAAGAAATAGCCATCCAATTTACGAACTTCACAGTTTCAAAAACGCTCCTACCTTCATATAGGATGGATTCCAGTAAAAATAAAGGTGGAGGAGGCAAAAGGTACCAGCCGATAGCTCCGACAACCACAAACTCAGATCCTGAACACTCTGACTCCGAGGCCTCTGTGCATTCCCAGGCTCAGTCGCACATACCATCCAGTAAGAAGAGTAAAGAAAAACCCGGTAAATCTAATAAAACAGACCAGAAACTGGACTGCATACGTCGGGAACTTGGAGAATTTAAATCAGAATTTACTGCATTCAGACAGATCCAGGAGCAAATGCAAACGGAGATAGACAATACAAATTTCCGAGTGGCCATGCTAGAACAGACCTCCCAAGAGCAGTCTGACACGGTACAGCAAATGCAAGCAGCCCTTACGCAAATCACTGAACTGAGCCATATGACAATGGAGAGGCAGGAGGATGCCGAAAATCTGCACAGACGGAGAAATTTGCGCACATATGGGATACCAGAAAATGCTGAGGGAACGAACATCAGGGATTTTATTGAAACGTTGCTGCGCATGGCACTCTCCTTAGAAGACACGCTTACTGTTGAAATCAAACGTGTCCATAGAGCTCTAGGATCTAAACCCTCCCAGCCTAATGCCAGACTGCGCTCTATGATAATCAGATTTTTAAGCTGTCACACGAAAGAGCTCATATTAAAGCAAGCGTGGGCGAGGGGCCAGGTGTTTTATGGGCAGGAGCGTATTTTCATGGACAACTACTATGCCCCACTAACTGTGCAGTGCAGAAGGGCTTATATTCCGCTCTTCCAGATTCTGAGACAAAATCAGTTAAAATTCAGAACCCCATATCCACATGGGTTAGTGGTTCAGTATCCCAGTGGCCAACAAGCCAACGAAACGGTGGCAGAAGCTCAAGAAGATTTGAAAACAAGGGGCTCTGCTCTCCCTCTTCGCTATCTCCCGGCTAGAAACACACAGAGGTCTTCAGACACCACTTCAGCAGCCACACGGAATCAGCAGGCTACACTGGATAGCATAAAGTCTTTGCTAAAGCAATTTCAGTCATTGAGAGATTAACCTGACACGTGGGGAGTAAGCGGACTTGCTCCGAGGTGCCTGTACTACAGCTAGAACTTAGGGACTAGAGTACCAGTGCCCAGCCGAATACTACTAATCATCCAGAAGAAGAGTGCGGAGACAGTGATCAGGCGACATTGGTCCTGTTCCCTCTCCAGAATTCAGAGGCTTTAATCAGGGCGCTTTATAGAGAAGCTAATAGACCATCGGACATACACAGCCCCCTGTCTTCCTCGTGAAGCCATGCCCAGAATGGTTGCAACATCTATCCGAGGGCAGGTAGGTGGCTGGCCGGGTGCAGCCGCGGGTCTCCCTGGGGGATTGGCACCCACGGGTGGTTGCCCGCTGGGTGGCCTTTACCTCGGGCTGGTGGGTCGCCCATCTGTCCTCTGTGATGGGCCCACATTCAATTTAAGCTGCTATAATAGGAAAACACAGGGCGATGGTGACAGGAAAACTTGAAATAGTCTCTGGGAATGATCTCTCTTCTCCCACCCAACAGAGCTAAATGGCCAAGCTTAATGGCAATAACCACGAGGGAGCATGCACACCGAACTGATGAGGTCGCGGTGCTTGATGACATTGAGCACTGGAACATGGGTTTCTGGCGACATACCCTCTGAACACTCAGGCCGGGATTGAGGAGAGACCCGAGGCCTCCTGATTATGCCCACCTTGAGCGGGCAGAAGGAGCTGACATTTATTAAGCCCACTGTTTAGTGCCATCGCCACTCCCTAGTTGTGATTGTTGGGCCTGGGGAAGCGAGGTGGGGGGCTGACTTGCTAGGGCCTTTTGGGGGGGGGTCTCGGCCCCGTGTTTTGCCGCCGCCTGCCGTTACTGGGGGGACACCCATGGACTGAACCTCAGCAAGCTTATGGAAAGAGCCAAATTCCCCTGATGTCCTGAAGTGGACCGGAGGGGTATGTCCCTCTGCCCGCTAGTGCCCCAGTCGTAGGGGGGCGGGTGCGGCCGGCGCCGGACCGGCCGCCTGCAGCAGGAAGGACTTGAGCACATTCAGATATATCCCACAGCAAGATGAAGGACCGAGATGGGAGTGATGCAGACAGCCCTAAAGGGCCTTAAGGGATTGTTCGGAACTAGGCGATTGATACCTCTGTATTTATTTTCATAGTTTCATGCTTTAAGCACCTAAGGTATAGACTGCGCAGAGAAACAACTGAGAGAGACTCATAGGTTTAACATTCCTTGTACTCCCCCAGGATGCTAGGTAGCAGAGATGGGGGGAACCAGCAGATAATATTTTTACTGAGACTGCATCCCTTTTCCCTATAATTATTATATTGACCTCAAAACCACTATACCATGGAGCTGTTGCCTCTCCACAATAGTAGGCAGTAACATTACCAGTTGATTATTTTAGCCCCTTTGGGCACACCTGGGGAGAGTACCTCATTCAGCAACTTTCTTATCTGTCCCTCCCTCTACTTTAGCAAGAGCAGATTAAATTACTCAGCCCCCTCTCTCTAGACATATAGGGGTGGTGGAGCGGAACTGAAAAGCCACCGTTGAATGAAGGAGCACAACACCTTTATAACCCTGGACTCCTCCCAATACCTCACCAGCGCCTCTCTCAGGCATCTCCCTGTTCCTTATTTTCACTTACTTTTTACCTCTCCTTTTCCCATCCCATCACTAGGGGCAGTGGTCTCCCCAGGAGGTTGCGTTCTCCCAGTAAGATGGACATAGCCTCCAACCAGCAGACATCTTCTCTCCCCACATCTAGGCCACAAATTGGACTTCAGATGTTGGAAGTCATTAACGACAGCAATAATTGCATCCTGTATATAGTTAGTCTCATCAGACTGTGGCCCAGTTGGCCCATTGAGTTAGATGGTATTCTGTTTACTTTTAATTTCACATCCAAAAGGAGAAAAATTCAGACACACTGGGACAAACCATTGCTGGCACTTCACTTGTCTGTGTATCAGGTATTTTTGAGGGTCGGGGGTGGGGGTGAATTTTGACACCAATAAATGGATTCTAACATGACATCTCCTTTCAAGATTGTGTCTCACAATGCCAATGGCCTGGCCGGCCCCATAAAAAGGTATCTCACTCTTCAAACTCTGAAAAAATTAAAACCGGATGTTTTACTCTTACAGGAGAAGCATCTCTCCTTGGCTGAGTATCAAAAACTGCTTAGATTCAGATTCTCTCAAATGGTGGAGTCTTCATGTCAGAATGGCAGGAGGATGGGGGCGGTGGTGCTATTCCCTAAAAACACTCAGTTTAGGCTTTCTGAGCAGAACTCCAATAAAGAGAGTAGACTTGCTCTGGCTGTGGGCACTATCCAAAATCAAATGGTGACTGTAGGCAGTGTTTATATCCCTCCCTAATGCAGATGCCTTTTCCATACAGCGTCTGCTAGACATCATTCTGACACGCCAGAAGGGGATCCTAATACTGGGAGGAGACTTAAATTGCCAACTCAACCCATCTCTAAATTCCTCGACGATTCGCCCCTCTCCCCAGAGTGTGGGACAAAAACATCTCAGACGCCTACTTAAAGATGTTGGGCTAATAGATACCTGGCGGCAGCTTCATCCGAGGCAAAGGAAATTCTCCTGTTATTCTCATGTCCATAGACCGTGTACAAGGCTAGACTACATTTGTATTAGTAAAGAGCATATCAACCTACTTCACCAGGCAGATATATTGAATATAGACCTGTAAGACCACGCCCCCACCACATTGACCATGAGATTGGGAGAGGGAGGGAGGAGGTCGTCTCTGTGGAGACTTAATCCCTCACTATTTCGGGATAAAGAATTCCAGGAATTGGTAAAGCAAAAGATCCCCGAGATTATCAGGGATAATCAGTCCTCACAGACCTCACCCCAGCTATTATGGGACACCATAAAAGTAGTTCTTAGGGGTCGCATCTTATCTTTTACCTCGAAGAAAAAACAACAAGATTCCCAACTGTCCCAACTTCAGGATAAACTAAGGTTCTTGCAAGAGGCTCACATGCAAAGAGATAATGAGGTATACCCCCTATTACTTCAGACACAAGCCTCTATACAGAAGCTTTTAACAAACAAGTCTGAACAAGCCCTAATTGGCTTAGGCAGAAATACTACGGGGGGGGGGGGCCTCCAAAATGCTTCCATACGGACTCTGCAGGCAGACCTAATTACAAATATCTCCAGAATAAAGGACCCAAACTCAGGGCAAGTTCATTACTCCACGGATCGTATCCTGAAGGCCTTTAGATCTTACTATCAAAGTCTCTGCTCCCTTCCAGAAGACAATAACCCACGCCGTATCGAGGAATTCTTATCTAGGGTTCAGCTGCTGACTCTTTCCCTTATCCAACAGACCAAACTCACCTCCCCAATCACGGAGTCTGAACTCCGAATGACAATAAAGAACCTCAAAAAATGGGAAGAGCCCTGCCCCCGACGGTTTTGGACCAGAGTTTTATTAAAAAAAAAAAAAGTGGGACCTCATACATGACCCTCTGCTAGCAGCTCTACAAGCATCACATAAAACAGCCACCTGCCTGATATCCTGGCGACAGGCCACAATTTCAACTATACTAAAACCTCAAACACCCCCCTCAGTTATGCGATTCTTATCGCCCTATGTCAGTACTAAATCAAGATTACAAAATCTATACGAGTATTTTAGCCCACAGATTAGATGACGTCCTCCACACCCTAATCCACTCAGACCAATCAGGCTTTATTAAAACAAGACGGACCACTGATAATACTAAACGTACATTATACCTCATGAATCATGCTGCTACCACCAAGTCCCCGCTTACCCTACTAAGCCTGGACGTCCAAAAGGCTTTTGACATGGTGAAATGGGATTTCTTGCTGGCCACTATGTCTAAATTTGCTTTTCCACCCTCCTTCCTAGAAACAGTCCGTGGAATATACACAGCCCCAGAGGTGACTGTAAAAGCAAATGTCTCACGCTCCCCTCGCTTCAGACTATTTTGGGGTACTAGGCAAGGATGTCCCCTGTCCCTGTATCTTTTTGCTCTATTTGTGGAGCCCATTGCTCAGCTCCTTAGACAAACTGAGCAGATACGGGGATACTTAATAGGAGGTATAGAACACAAGGTGGCCTACTACACGAATGATCTGCTGTTGTACCTGTCTCATCCAGAAGAATCCCTAAGAATATTGTCTAATCTCCTGTCAGAGATGGAACTAGTCACTGGATACACTATAAACCAAGGGAAGTCTGAGTCACTCATTATACAAGGTACACCTTACCCCTTGATATTGAAGGAATACAACTACAGATGAATAAATCCTCAATCACCTACCTCGGAATCCAAATTTCCTCTCAAATCACGGAAATATATTGAACAAACTACCAAGCCCTCACTAAACAAATACAATCAGATTTAGATAGGTGGCTTCCCCGCTTCCACTTCTCTCCAGAGTGCACTCAATCCAAATGAACACACTACTCAAAATACTTTATCTTATGCAAAACATCCCACTCCCTCCCACCCAGAACAACTTAAGAAGCTGGGACAAAGCCATTAGAAAATACATATGGGCAGGCAAGAGGCCTGGGATAGCCCTAGCTAAACTTCAACTCCCAAAAGAATGAGGCGGATTGGCCTCCCCAAATATATATTTGTACTGGATAGCTACATTAATCTCCCATCTAGTGGCTTGGCTCCTTCCCAGTTCACTGACATCAGTGTGGACAATATTGGAGAGAGCCATGACCCCCTTCCCCCTGGATATATTTTCAATCTCCCAACCCTCTAAATTAAAACAGGGCAACACTTGCTTTCTCTTGACCAGAGCAATACTAGAAAGCTGGGTCAAATTTGTGGCACTACCAGAACACACCTTTCTGGCAAGTTGTCTGGGAATTCCAGCGCGGAACCCAGACTTTTATACCCTCCCTCCTGGATGCCACTTTTGGTAGTTGGTGCTGCCGGGAGCTGATCTATGCACATCAGTTCTATGAAGCAGGTGTATTTAAGACTTTTGAACACATTCAGGAAACTTATGACCTTCCACAACAAGACGTCTTTAGATACTTACAGATCAGACATTACTTAAACCAACAACTAGGCCTGGACATCTCTCAGGCCGAGATTCCTCCCATACATACCCTACTAATGCATTTAGCAGACCCAACTGCTCAAAGCCACCTGACCTCCCAGGCATATTCAGCTTTACAAAGTTCTGCCCCACACCACATGGAGCTGGTCCAGTTCCAGTGGAAGGCAGAGCTCCTAACTGACCTCACACCAGCAAATTGGCTACACATTTGGACGAGACAACATAAAGTGACTAACTCCTACTCTTGGAGAGAATTCTCATGGAAGGTTGTAGTCAGATTCTTTCGTACTCCACAAATTACGACTAAATATTCAGAATCTGGGGACTCTTCTTGTTGGTGGAAGTGTGGATGTGAGGTATCAACACATGCGCTTGTCCTCCGGTTCTGCCGGTACTCGATGCCTTCTGGAACGAGGTGGGAAACACAATCAGGGAACTTTTCCCTGATCTAGGGGCCTTCACTCCAGAGAATATGTTACTCTTGCACTATCCCAGACAAATTAAACACAAACAACACAAATACTGCCTAAACATCCTTTTGACAGCAACTAAGAAGAGCATTACTAGACTTTGGCTGAACCCAGAGCCTCCAGCCATCACTTCATGGGAGAACACCATCTATGACATCATAGAGGATGGAGGGTCTCACAGCCAGACTACAAAGATAAAACCCAGAAGCTAATGTCATTTTGGAACCCTTAATTCTTACATATTACAAAGTCGAGGGAGGATCTTATACCCTGAGAGAAGGAGGGGAAAACCCTATTCTCACAGCTTTTATGGGGGACATGGGTCCTGTGTGGGGCAGGCCAGGCCATTGAAAATAAACATTAAAAACAAAAAAAAGTCACCCCTCTTCGCCTTCTCAGTGCCCCCGTGCCCTTATCCTACTCCTCCCTTATCACCTACATAACTGATTGAGTTATTAGGAAGATATTTACATAAGGAAGTGAGGAAATGAAACTATACTATGCAGACATAGATATAGTGAAGCCCACCAGAATGAAGCGGTGTCACAGGTTTACTGCATGACAAAAGGGATTACCACCCACTAAAATTGCATTGTTTGCTGCAGTAACTCTACTGCAGAATTCTGCAGTGCTGCGCTTCATCCTGGTGGGCTTCACTATACATCCATTACCCAGAATGATATTTTACTGCTTGTTGATATAGTCAATGTTATTTAAGTCATTGTGTTTAAACAGTATAAGTCGGATGTCACTTCTAATGACCTGTACCCTGTGTGTGCTGAAAGGAAAATGGAAAAAAAAAAAATTGGTGGCCTGTGTCCTACCTCCTGGAGCGCCTCACCTTTGTGACGTTCTCGGCACCCTGCTGACCTGATAGTGTAATTTTGTAGCTTGCAGTATCCCAGGTAGCAGTGCAGTGCACAGCCTCAGCCTGCCATTAATTTTTCAGGAGTGTTAATGTGAAACAGTGGTAGTATCTCTTTTAAGGAAAACTGTCTAAATAATGAAGCCCCCGCCCCCAAAAGGCTTACCCCCTTAAGCTTTTCGTGCAAAAGCCTTTTTTGTCTTGCTGCCACTTACTGTATTTTAGTGTGTTAAATCCACGAACCAGGAATATGGCTGACGTGGGTTACATTTAGTGTAAAGTGTGCGCCACATCGATCGCTCAGTACATATGTATTGAAGCGAGTGGTGTCGTCGCACTTTTACACTAAATGGAGCCCCCAGGTCCGCCATATCTCGGTTCTATGGATTTAACAAAAAAACACAATAAGTGGCAGCGCATAAAAAAAAAAAAAAAAAGGCTTTTTGGTATGAAAAGCTTAATGGGGGGGGTAAGCCTTTCGGAGACGGGGGCTTCATTATTTAGACAGTTTTCTATTAACAATTAAAAACATCAGAAGGTAATAACTGGCACTTTCTGCATGGTGTGTCTTTCATTCTCTTTACTGTTATGGTTTTTCTATCTTCTTCAGATTCTTTTCCATTCTTTTCCTGTTTCCCATCTCTCAATTCTGTATACTTTACAGTCACTGCATAACCTAATAACAGAGCTCAGAGATCAGATGGAAAAACTAGAGGTGGAACTTGCGCTGTTCCAGGAAAAGAGGTCACAGTATGGGGATCAAGAGGTGATTTCTTTGGAGCATGCACTGCAGCTTTGGTATCTGTGTGTGTGTGAGTTTAATGGGCATGTTTGCTGATGACTTGCTCCAGTACATAACTGTGTCTGCCACTAATAACATGGTAATTTAAGGTTGGAAGCGGCTTTAGTTCCAGCCCCCTTCTTCATAAGTAAATATGAATCTTCTTCAGGGGGTATCTCAGTCATCGGGTAACACAGTAGGAACGTCACCATCGGTGAAGGGGAATCTGCACGGAAGATTTTCAGCAGTACAACTAGGGCTGTCCATGCTGCTGACGTCCGCAAAACTATAAAGGCGTGAGTGGCGCAGTTCCCTCCTCAGTTCTTTCCCCTGGAGACTAAGGGAGCCAGTCTCATGCCATGAGGGACAGAGGGGAGAGAGAGGTGTCCAGGCCTATATGAAAGGCTGGACATACCAGTAGCATCCATGTCTGATTCTCAGGGTGGGTTGTCAGCCCCTCCTTCATCAATGATGGGCTCATCATCGACAATTCTCCTACCGAAGCCTGCCCTGTCTCCTACTCTAGCTACAGGCTCCTCTGATTCTCGGGGGCCCAACTGGTGGGTCGTCGACATCCATGGTGCCACTCCCCCCGCCCCCGTCGATGAACACTAGTGACCTAAACAAAATTCTGGTTAAATTTACCAACGTGATTCTGCAGCAGCTGGATGCCCTTAAGCCCTCCTTGCCAATGCTGTTTCATCGTCGACGCCTACTCATTGGCCATAGGAAGCCCCCGCCTCCCAATAGGCCCTTGGCAGTGCAACCGACATACGGATTACCAGACTAAAGCAGACCCTATTTGTATAAAGAAAAGATAGGACACGTTTCAGCCTGGTGGACAGATTTTTTATGTGTGCATCAGATTTCATGTTCTCATCTAAAATAACACTGAGATATTTGTAAGAAGAAATCTTATTCAGGACTGTCCCATCTGAGGCCCTTGAGCTACAACTCTGACTAATCTAATTGGCTCTGTAAGAGAACAGAACCCATTGGGTCTTCCCTACATTTAACAAAAGACAACGTTTTAATAAAGTTTGTTGAATAGCATTGTAACCTACAGGCCACTTCTTTTACTAGTGTGCACACCACCCATTTTTTGTAACGCTCACCCAGCTAAATATCTGGAATCACTGGTGCCCTTATACTGGCATATCAATTTACTTTGCTAAAAAGGTAGGTACCACTGTTGGCATTAGGATGTATACCTGGCTCATTTTCTAGAGGAAGAGGGGGTGGGGGTACAGAAACAACTTGAACCCTGTGTAAATAACACAACACAGGTCCTGGGTGGAGGCTGCTAGGCATATGCTTGATCTAACCTGCCGAGGGGGCCCCAGGAAATCCACACAACCAGAAGCAATAAAAGGAATGTCCATAACAGTGACTGGGATTGTGCAGTATGGCTTTATTCGACAGATGGAAAGTAAAGCAGAAATGGACCCCCAAAGGTTGGTCCAGGCTGGACAGGTACAAATTCAGGAACTCTCCTTGCAGGCAGTACAGTTCCTGAACAACAACAGAAACATCTTCCCAGATTCCCCCAGAGTGCATCTGTGGACACTGGGCCACATGCATGAACATCTTTCTTCTCCCATGAGTGTTGTTTAGTGAATCTAAGCCACACACTCAGAACTCTTCTCGGACATAGGTGCAGTTATGTGAAACTCAGCCACACACCTTAACCTGCAGCATGGCCACTCACTCAGGTAAAAATACTGGTGCCCTTTACGAACCAGGAAGCCCTGCCTTGTAAGCGGTTAGATGGTGTTCCTCCCACCCTTGGCCCCAACCAACAGACGCTGCCATTCTTCCGGGTTACACCATTGAAACCCCCATTCCCCACTGAAATGCTAGCGGTCCCATACTTCACTTGTCACAACACTGCTGGGGTGACGCAGAGAAAATAAACTGCATTCACTGGGGTCCACAGTTTAACTTTCTTCACTCACACTGGTGAGACTAGGGGCACTGACAGGTATGATCCAGCATTATCTATGGGCACATTTACCCCAGACTATCCACTCCCGTAAGAACTTGTGGAAATCTAGTCTCCCTTTCAGTACTCACAGAAAACTTGTTCCATCCACTGGCATGGAACAACCAAAAAGAAACGGGAAAGGCACTCTTCTGGGTAGCCAGTCCACACACACTGGTCCTATATCAAGCAGCTGAAAACACCACAGAACATTCAGGGGATTGCCCCTTGAGTCCACAGAGAATGAGCAGATTCTTCCACTTCACAGGGAGTAGATAATCAGGAAATCCTGCTGTAGTCTCGTCTCCACCACTTCAACTGGAAGCTGGAAATGACACTCGACTAGGGTGAGAAATCCTGGGCCCTCTGTCAGAGCCCACTGGCAGTCCTTCTGCCACTCTCACCTCACTCCACTACTCTCTACACAGAACCAAACTCCAGACTGAGAATTCTAAGCTCCCCAGAGCAGCTATCCACACAGTGTGGCTTATGCTGCTGCGAGAGTTCTAAATGACCTAATCATTCCTCCCTCAGGCTAGCTGAGTAAACGATGTCATTATGTAAGGAGCCCCTAATAAGCTCCCTACCAGCTGCCTGCTACCTTCCTAAAAATAATACTGATAGGATTCCAGTAATCCCAGGGACTGGGTGGTTACAGCATCAGTCTAACTGCAAATAAACTAATGCTATATTTGGGTCTCTATTTTGAGCATAAATTATTATATCGTCAGCATAAATATAATTTTGGAATTATCTGAGATACAGTTGGGCAGATCATTTATAGAGAGAGATATATATATATATCACAGGAGTGGTCCCAGTACAGAGCCCTGGAGCACACCCCTGTTAGCCTAAACATATTCAGAACAGTGCTCACCCACTTTAACACACTGATGTCCAGATGTCAGATATGGAAAAAAAAAAAACACCAAAGCTTCAGGGCCAATCCCTATATCTTTCAGTCTGTTCAAAAGAATAGTATGTTGGACAGAGTCGAATGTTTTAGACAAATCAAGAAAAAGGGCAGGAACTGAGTTACCTTGATCAAAAGAAGTATAATGTCATTAACAACCTAGGAAATAGCAAAGTTAGTGTTATGTCCCTTACGGAAACCTGATTGATAATTAGTAAGTAACTTCTAGCCTATTTAGGTCCATCAGGTTTGCAAGCCTACAAACACCTGCAACATCCCACCACCATGGTTACTAGTAGTCTAGAGGCATGGATTATTACCAAAGAGAGATGGGGGGATGATAACACCATTCTGGTCCCGGTGGTAGGAAATCCAAAATTTTTACCAGGCCTAGAGGATGCAGGCTTTGGGATGTGGCGGGAGAGGGGAGTACGATGTATTGGAGACCTCACTAGTAGAGAGGGACTTTACACATTCCAAGATTTCCAGAGAGGTCTGGGCCTTCCAGCATCACACCATTACAGATACTTACAAGTTCGCAACTACTGGAAAAGCCTCAACAGAGGGGAAAATAACCCATCAAGCATCTCCCCTGTTGAAAAAGAGATTTTGGGGGCAAGAGTACAAGAAAAGGGGTTAATAGGCAGAACAGCAAAATTGGACAGGGCATATGTTCAAGGTGAAACCCAGAAAGTTAAAACTTGGTGGGAACAAGATCTTGGGATAGAAATTAGAGGCTAACTGGGGACTATTGCTGAGGTCCTACATGGGATTATTAACTTGAAATAAATTCAAGGAAATGCAATTTAAGTTTCTCCATAGGCTATACTATCCACCGAGTGTAGTGAGTAGGTTTCATCCTGGAATCTCCCCCACTTGTACCAAATGTGTTAAAGCTAGGGGTACACTGATACATTAATATTGGTACTACCCGGGGATACAGAGGTACAAGAAAGGAGTTTCTACTGAGATAGCTAAAATAGAGGGCCAGCCGGTGGAGTTCTCTCTGTTTCTTACTCCTCGGGGTTGGATCACGGGAAGGAGAAGACTGGGACCTCTACCACAGGCGAACTAGTGTTCTGCTGGTGGTTGCCCGACAGGGAATACAAAACTTGTGGATTTCCCAGAGTGTACCCTCAGTGGAGCAGTGGAAAACCTTGGTCCTTCGAGCACTTGAGGTGGACAGGTGGACACATGTCCTTAAGGGGGAAGAAGAGAGATTCTTACAGGTCTGGGATGCTCTCCTGGGGACATTATCGATGGGAGATGTAACAATTCTGAGAGAGGGATGGCTAGCCTAAACATAGATAGTTCATGTGCTCACTCCACTATGTGTTTGACCGAACAATGCTGCTTATGTTACTGGATATATCTTTTCCCAGAAAACAATAGAACATAGGATAAACTGATTCTTTTTATTAGGAATAGTTAGAATAAGGCATAGTTAGACTGTTTTAATGTTGTTCTTGTTGTTATAAAATCTTAAATTAGGTTATTAATTCTGACAAAGGGGTGCTGCAGTAAATGTTTAACACAGGCATTAAGGCACTTCTTTTCTAATTTTTGAGTCTCTTATTTTTACAGTTACAGTACGGGGGAGATACATGCCTCTTTGCAATGTATTTTGGACTGTGATGACTAAGGTTGAAGTAACCATGTATATTTGTTGTATGATTAGCTGCTGTACCACAGTTCTTGTGAGATCTGTATGTACTGTACTTGAGAAAAACCAATAAAAATATAATACAAAAAAATAGTAAGTAACTTATAATTATCCAGATACTTTATTGAGAGTATAACAATGTCTCAAACATTTTTGAAATGGGTGTCAAAATTGAGATGGGTTGATAATCAGCATCAGCATCGTTACCACCCTTAAAAATAGGAGTAATACAGGCAGACTTCCAGTCAGCAGGTATCTCAGACGTGATGAGTGAGAAATTAAATAAATAAGTTATATGTTTAGCCAGGACAGGAGCCCCTATCAAAAAAAACTGGGTTGATATTATCCATACCAATCCCCTTTTTTATATCCAGTCTTTCTAAATCAGTTTTAACAGCAGATTCACTGATTTCCCTAAAGTCAAAAGATGACCTTTTTAAATTGTAATCAGAGTCGTTGTTAAGACTTTCTACTGATAGGTTAGGGTGGATTTTATCAAACAGACTCACTGCTTCAGAAAAATATTTGTTGAAAGCCTTAACCTGCTCCTGCGGACTACTAATCAATAGGTCCTTAAAATTCAACAGTTTAGGTAAGGAGGCAGAAGAATTTTTTTACCCTGCAATTGTTTTATAATTGTCCCATACTCAAACTATTCCCAGCTGCATCTTGGAATTGTTGGTTGTAAAAATTACTTTTAGCTGATCTTATTTCCCTTGTACATCTGTTTCGAGCTTGTCTGTACATAAGATCATCATTTTCGAATCTTGATTTCCTTGCTTTCTTCCATAATTGGTCTTTTTCAATAATCAACTTCTTCAAATGATCATTAAACCAAGGTTCAGGGTTGGCTCTTACTCTTACTCTTTTTTTTTTTTTTTAAGTTAAAGGAGCATTTTTATTAATAACTTGCAAAAAGGAATTTTTAAAATAATCCCAGGCTATATGTATATCAGGACAACAATATAGTAGGGTCAGATTTACCCTTTGCAAGTCAAAAAGAAACGCCTGCTCATTAAAGCCAGAACATTTTCTAGAAATCGCAACCCATGCAGGTTTAGGTGTTTTTATCTGGTGACGTATGCATGCAATATAACAATGGTCACTGACATCAGCATCAAAAACAGAAAATGTGTACCTATGAGGGGTGGTGTTCAAAATCAAATCTAATAAGGTGTCCTTATCAGCAGCAGTTTTATTAGGACGAGTTGGTACATCAATGAGTTGTGTTAAATTGAGTGCTGCAAATTGATTAATCAGCTGAGTAGTAAGTTATAACATATCCCAATTAAGGTCTCCCTTAATTAATTCCTGGGAAGTATAAGGAGCAACCGGTGTTCCAAATAATTGAAGAACATCTGCAGTAGCTGAAGGGGGTCTATGACAAGCTGCTAGAATCAGGGTAGAATTTTGGGATAAGCCAATTTTCACTTTTGGAATATCAAGTTTTTGGGGAATTGATTTAGCTAATTGCATAGTTCCGGAGAGGTTATTTCTAGGATAAATTACTACTACTCCTTTAGTGGAACAGTCAAGCCTATACAGATTGTACCCATCAGTACAAATATCGTTATCCTTGATTTTATCACTGAGCCAAGTTTCTGAGAGTACAAATATATCAGGATTAGAACAATGTGCCCAGGTGCACATGTAATCAATTTTAGGTAACAAACTCCTAATGTTTAGATGTATCAGCCCCAGTCCTGATCGTTTCACTAAACTCCTGAAGATATAAACTGATTATATAGAGGCTAATGACTGGGGTTATGCTGTTTACCAGGTTCTAATCACCTCGAGCGGTTGCCATGCTGTTCTTGTTAACCTCAAAAGCGTAGCTCGAGAGGTTTACTGTTGACATGGCAACTGCAAGAGGTGATTTCAAACCGGTAAACGGCATGACCCCCCCCAGCCATTGTCTTTTATAGTGTATGGGGTTTTTAGCAGGTCCTTGTTTTTTTTTTTTTTTTTAAATAAACCCTTTCGCTGTTGTTGAAACTGAAGTCGAAATCACGGTGTCAAATGTGGTTAGACAACAGTCATCATGTGGTTACTCAGGAAGAGGACGCAGCAACTGCGTGGGACAGAAGGGTTGTGGGAGACATTTATCAGCCAAGATGCAGGGTTTTAAATAATTGATTAGCAGTTTTTTTCTTGGGACTATACTAACTGTACAGAATGCATTTATATAGATTTTCTAGAAGTGCTGTGTTTGTTAAACACAGTGAGGCAAGAGCTATGCATTTTCACAAAGATTTAGCACTTTTATGAGCAAAATGCTAATCAGTTTTTAGAGTTAAATAAATCCCTGAAGATGGGGATTCACAGTCGCCGGAGGCTGCCTGTGGATAAGGGTGGGGGAGGTAAGACAAAAAAGCAAGAATACATTTTTGTAAAAATCCAGCCTGCTTTGTTGTGCGCTTGGCAAGGACATTGTGCCGTTTGTTTGTGTACTCTGTGACCGCGTTTAAGCTACCTCTACTGATTATCAGTTCAAAATGCTTGCATGTCGCGTTCTAGGATTACAGTGCTGTCGGGTGCCACTGATTCCATCTTGTAATCTCACCAATCTGACGTAGGCAAGCAAGGTTTACAGCTCTTGCGACAGAGCAGTGAGATTACAATAAAATTCAAATATACCAGGCTATTCATTATAAGGGCTTCCCATACATTATCATAATTTATCATGCCTCTCAGGGTTTTCCCCTGTTATGCTGCCCAGACAGACTCAGTGGTCAGAGTAACTCATGATAGGTTTAAGGCACCTAAGAACCTTAGTTCCCTTTTCCCAGACAAAGAGTCTCACAGAATCGACCCCTGGGATAAAAGGGTATATGCCTCCTCTACTCTAGGTCTGAGGATTGCAAACTGTGTGTCACGCGTGGTAAAGTACCAGAATGCCAGTTGGAAGAAGGGCAAGACTGCCACCCAGGCCATTCCAGAGGGCACTCAAAAGCAGGAACTGCTTCAGTGCCTTCAAGCTGCTGAGGTTGTTAGCATCTTCTCAGAGCCCTCTATGACATGGCTGACAGCGTTGCCATGGCAGCTGCCAAGGGCATATGCCTACGCAGGCTCTCCTGGCTCAGAGTATCCAGCTTTTTGGACAATGTGCAACAAAAAGTGCTTAATGCTCCCTTTAATGGCACCAAGCTGTTTGGCCCTAATGTCCAGGACATCATTAATGATCTGCAAGCTTCGGGCAGGGCCCTCAACTCTGTCACACCCAACCAAGGGGTAGAGGGTGCCACTTTTAGTGCTGTGACAGTACGCATTGGAACTCCTGGGTATCGAGTAACATAGTCACATACTACCAGAATGAATCGATTTCCCTTTTTACTTTTGTCTAAAGGGCCAACCATATCCATTGCAGTTCTCTCAAAAGGCACATTTACAGTAGTATCAAGGGTAGGGGCACCAGGGGCACCTTGTCTGTTTTTGTCACTGGGGCTACTTTCTGACATTCAGCACAAGAACTGCAGTAGGTAGCAACATCTTAATGAATTCCAGACCAGTAAAATCTGTACAGCAATCTGGCAAGGGTGCGATCCCTCCCTGAGTAAGTCATGTGCTATCTGTAACAACTCAGATCATACTTTTGTGGTATAACCAATTGTTCTGTCTGTTCCTGTGTCTGAGGGTTAATATAAACTCGGTACAGTAACCCATTAAATTTTTTAAACATTGGTTCATCCTGTTTTTGTTTCACCCTCAGCTGTTTAAAATAACCTTGGAGGGAGGCGTCATTAGATTACTCTGAAACAAAATCATAATCAGTTATCAGTTTAGCTTCAGCATTTTCATATTTTAACCTCTTATGTCCATCAGTCTTTTGTGGCCGCTGTTATTTCAGGTGTCTTCTTTCTTTCCTGGACTTCTGGATCTTGGAGCTGTGCTCAAATAAGTCCAAATCAAAACCAGCGAAAGGAATAGAGTCCACATCATTTGAGATTTTCTTTAACTGTGCTCTTGTTACTACTACTGCTCAAACTGCAGTGTTCAGTTCCTCTGAAATTAACTTGGCCAATCCTGGACAGTCATTTCCAGTATTCACGGGTACAGGTAACTTGGGTACTACCCCCACTTTCATTTGGTGTGACACCCCGTTAATGTTCAGGATCACTTGTGTGGTAGGATAATATTGTATGTCCCCATGGATGCAAATGACACCAGTACCTAGTCCTTTTTCGTAGTGTTTTCCTAGCTCTTCAGCATGCACTAGGGTCTGTCTGCTTCCTGAATCATTAAGTCCCCTTACAGTCTTATCTCCCATCTTGACATCTGTTAAGTACTTGCCCCAGTTTGCTAAGGCCAAATCTGTTTCATTGTTACCCTCCTTGTTTTTATGGCAGTTTCATGTGATATGGCCTGGCTTGTAACAATTATGACAAATAAAGTCTTTGGGCACAGATTTGTTACCCCCACCAGAGTTTTTATCTGATCTGGAATTAAATTGAGGGTGGTGGGAGGGTCTTACCAGTGCTTGGCTGTTACCTCACTGCTGCGTGGTCTGTCTGGCCATCTGATAGCCCTCGGCCAAAGCAACTGCCTTTTCCCACCTTCTGGTCAATGTTCTGTACCCTAAGCTGCACATCTGTAGGCAGGATGTTGATAAATTGCCGCATTGCAAAGGTGTCCATGATCTGTGGAACTGTTTCGCCCTCTAGTTGGAGCCATTTAATAAGGAGTTATCAGAGTCTGGTGAAAGCTTCTCAAGGATTGTCCAATGAGTTGTACTTCAGGGACACGGAATCTTTGCCTGTAGGTCTGTGCTGAGATGTATCTTTTCAGGATTTCTCTTTTCACAAGGTCATAGTTTTCTGATTGTGCAGTGTCCATACTGCTGTAGGCAAGTTGGGCTGTACCTGTCGGGTAAGGTACCAGTCTGATTATTTTTTTTATTTAGTTTTTGTTGACCGGGTAAGTGCACTAGACAAATCCTGCCTATTTTCAGGCACGACCCGGGGGTGGGGGATACAGATGAATGCCAACTGACCTTGAACCAGATTAAGCTGTTGGTGGTATTTTTAGTGAATGAGGGAAATTTGGCCAGGAAACCGGGGAAATTCCCCTACTCTTTTTCGATAGGTGCCATGGGATCTTTAACATCCACCTGAACTACCACCAATCCAGGCAGATGGGACCTCGGTTTAACGTCTCATCCGAAAGGCGGCACCTCAGAAGCGCAGCACCCCTCTCATGCTGCACTAGTGTCAGTATTAGGATATTAACCCAAGTGCCAGATGTGGGAACTGAACCCACAGCCCTCTTATCTCCCGGCCTCAGAGGCGAGTGTGCTACCTACTGAGCCACTGACACTGACAATTATCCATTGCTGCTTTGGCCACTGGCAGGCTCTGGCATTCCTTTCAGAAGTTGTCAGGTATGCTTTGATATCATCTGAGGGATACAGTTTTGTAAGTTGAATGTCTTTCAAGTTGTTTGTGTCTTGTTGATCTGCTGGATCAGTGCCAGATCCTCCAGCTTTGATAACTTGCAAGGCATCCATCCATTGCTGCATCTCTTCTCTTCTTTTGCTGCATCTCTTTTCTTTGCTGCTCCGGTCACTGCATGTCTTCTGTCTTTGTTGCTCCTGTCGCTGCATCTCTTCTCTGCTTCGTTTCTCTGTCTCTTTTTGTTGTATTGCCCACCATTTTAAAAAGGTAGTCAGGCTTTCAGGTTCTGTCACCGCCTGTTTGTTTTTTTTTTCCATCGCTGGTGCTGGCTGTACAGTCTCAGCTTGGACTTCTGTCTCTGCTAGTTTAGATGCCATCTTTCTGGAAATGACTCCTGGGCTTGCTGCTACAGAATCCATACCTTTCTGCTATGTTTTCCTAGTACCAGGTCTAGTACCCATGCACAAAACTCCTGGCTTGGAGTATGCACAGTGCAAATCCCACTTAGGCTGACACCATCTGTCCTCAAGGCATAGATCAGGAAGGACAAGGAAGACCAGGAGCAGGTATCAAATTCGGAAATATAATTTTATTTTTTTCTAATAACAGTAAAATAAAAATGTGTTCATATAACTATTTACAAAGGCAGTGCAAACAGAAAAAACAAAGTCCTTCATCTGAGGGTGTATCTAATTCCAAGTTTGTTTCTTGTGTTATCTAGCAAAAGCGTCGCTGCTCTTATTTCTGCATCCTGAGCTCATTAAGAGACCAGAACTTTGTAAGTTTCTTTCCTTGCAGGTGCAACAAAATAGAACATGATGTTCCAGAACTGGCCTCTGGTTGACAGCTTTGCAAAAGAGTTTGTGCTTCATGTCAAGGTTAACCCCCTAAATTCCAAACAGCTTTTTGCAATCATTTGAACAGTATAACTATATATATATATATATATATATAGCGTCAAACTAACAAATCCTAGTATCACTTAGTTTCACGCAAAAATTCACATATATCTTTATAAAGGCAAATCCGCAAGGGGAAACAAAAGACAGAAACAGAAAATGAAGGCAGAGAGATAGCGAGAGGCGGAGAATCGCGAGACCATTGGAGTGATCAGTTCCTAGGTCTTACGAGAACATTTGGTTGGCCTTCAAGATAGATAAGAGACAGAAAAGGAGAGGACAGAACAGATCCTTGCATTTAACTTTTTCTGCATAACAAATGGGACATGGTCTTATTCAACCCTGTCCCACATCCACTTCACTGAGCCAGAACTTGACTCCCTCCAGTCCAAGGCCCGACCCCCAGCAAGTAGAGCAACAGATCTTACCTTTTTTGCCTGATCATTTCAGATTGGGTGCTCGTGCTCTGCTTGGGACTTCTTGCAGCTGCTGGGGTACCTGCCATTTTTCACCAACCTGGTCCTGTGGACCCACTGGTGGATGCATCCCCTGCAGTTGGAGCTGGCCTACCAATGGTGTCAGCACCTAGGTCACCTGGATCAGCCGGTCACTGTGATGCTGCTGAAGTGGGATGCCATCCAGTGGTGGCTTACCCTGGAACATCTTGAGGAAAGAATCCGTTCGTCTGCCCAGAGCTGACTGTCACACTGACGACTGGCATGTCTCTGGTGGTATGAAGAGTACACCTGACGGACCATAGGGCCCACAGGCTCTAGACCCCCAGGGAATCCCCTTACCCTGTCAACCTGCTGGAGCTCCGTGCAGTGCACCTTGCTCTGACGGTATTTGCTACGTTCTTCCGGGATCAGGTTGTATAGGTCCAGATGGACAATATCATGATCATGTACTACCTCAATAGGCAGGGCAGAATACATTCTCTCAGGTTGTGTCGGGAGGCCCTTCACACCTAGATCCTCGTGCGCAGTGTGGGTGCCAATCTCCTGGTGATTCATGTAGCTGGAGCCTGCAACCAGCTATCGGACACCCTGAGGTGAGTGGGTGAGGCATCTCATAAGTGATCTCTGCATCAGAAGGTGGTGGACCACCTGTTCTCCCAGTGGGGCACTCCCTTGGTTGACCTGTTCATCTCTTGTAAGGACGCAAAGCTGAGGCTGTTCTGTACTCATCCTCTGCAGTGCAGGACACTGTTGGGGATGCCTTTGTGAGGCCATGGACCCCAGGCCTCTTTTACGCCTTCCCTCCCTTTTCCTGATCCATGGAGTGCTGGTCAAGGTGCAGAGGGACAAGGCATGGATTATTCTGGTACCCAGATCTCCTCTGCCTCAGCAGCAGGCCTCTGTAGCCCTTGCCTCTACACCCGAGTCTGCTCTCCTGTCACAGAGGGAAAGGTTTTACACCTGGATCTTCTGTCCTTGCACTTGACAGCCTGATTCCTGAGCGGCTATCGTTCCATTCTTTGGCTCCCTCTAAAGAGATTCTCCATGTTGCGGAAGCCTCCTGGAAAGAGTTGACCCACCAGTGCTATGTGGGAATCTCTCTTCCATTTGGTGCCAGGGCAAGGAGCTAGCATCCTGGACTACCTGTGTTTCCTCTGTCAGGCATGAGGTTGACTACCTTTAAGGTGCACCTGGCAGCCCTCTCTGCATACTGGGTGCTGGCTGGTATGCCAGTGGTGGTGCAGGAGAAGGTGGTCAGGCACTTCTTTACAGGCCTTGACCACTTGTCCTCGCCGGTGCTTGAACCACCACCACCACCTTGGGTCTTGCTGCTGGTACTGGCATTGCTAATGGGCAAGCCATTCAAACTGATGCACAGGTGTAATATCTCTCACATGCCATGGAAGACCGCCTTCTTTGTGGCTATTACCTCCGCCAGAAGGATCTGTGAGGTCTAGGTGCTCTGAGTCTCTGTATTTGGTGATCTGACTTCGAGAGACAGCTCTTGCAGTAGGTTACACCATTAGGACTGAAGCCGGCAGGCGCAGGACCCCACGGAAATTTTCTAGCTAGCAGTATTCAGCGGGGACCACCCTCCGACATCAGTTCTGCCCCATGAGGCATGCTACAAAAGGGGGTGGTCCCCCAGAATCCCCAGTTCTTTTCCCGCCGTCGACTCGCCAGCATCGGCCTCACAGTCCCACTCTAGCGCATGACGACTAAGAACTTTACAGTTTTACCAACATTAAATGTCGGCATCTCCAACTCCTTCTTCAGAAGGACATCCTTCCGAGTGTGCCTGCAGCAAGTAGATCCCTTTCAAGGATCCTCATTCATCCTGCCTGCGGTGCTTAGGCCCGGACCACGACACCAAGGCCTGCTCCTTCTGTCAGGGGTTTAATAGTTGCACCAGGATCTGCCACCAGAAGGCGCTTCAGGGGTTCTTCTTGGAAGAAAAATTACACAGTGTGGATAAGGAACCTTCCTCCAGAGGTGAATCTACCTCAGAGGCCCACAAACACCGGGACAAGCATCGGGAGAGGGCCAGGTCCAGATCCCCTAACCGGGCCTAGGACTCATGCACTAGCTCAGGCTCCATGCGCTCAGACCACTCTCCCTCCAGGGCTCACTTTCAGCCCCCTCCGGTAAAGATTAAGGCTTCAGGCAGCTCTTCGGCTTCTCTGCACCCTATCAAAATTTCCAGGCCTTTGGCTTCCTCCACTCCCTCCTGGGCCTCTTCGAAGTCTTCAGACTGTCACCAGGCCAAGTCTTCTTCCAAAGACCAATGCCGGGTCCCCGACTCCAGATCGGTCTCCCAGGGTCCGGATCCCCTGCCTAGGAAGACTAAGGACCTGACATCCCTGAAGCGGATGACAGACCTGATGTCGGCCCAACACCTGACATCGGACAAACACCCAAAGTCGGTTCAGACATTCGCCCGGAGCCGAAGACATCGGCCAAACACCAGACGTCGATCAGGCATTCACCAGAGCCAAAGACATTGGCCAAGCACCCGATGTCGGTGCCACGTTCGCCGGAGCCGAAGACTGCCCCCCGTCACCGGTGGACACCGGTCACCGGGACTCCACATAGGAGAATCTGACGTTGCCTGAGGACCAGGCAGGTGACAGTGAGGACACCGGGTTTCCACAGAAGCCTTCACCCATCCTGGAGATGCCTGAGAACCTGACGCCCGACACCGGCGACAGACCACTGGCGCCAGGTCCGTCATTGGGTGTGAACATCCAAGAGGTCAAAGATCTCTTCACTTTCTGGTGGGACACAATAAAGAAAGATGTGATCCCAGTTAAACTCCTCCTCCTCCTTCACCTCCTACTCCATCGCAGGGGCCAGCAGGACGACCACCAACCCCCAAGGAGCACACTCCACCTCCTAGGGGAAGATCCAAGGAATGGAAAAGGCCTCCTTCAAGATCTCCCTCTGGGCCTCCCAGCCCTAAGCGACCCAGACGCCGACAGTCCAATTTGCCAGGGGAGGATTCTAGACCAGACACTTCAGACACCTCCAGGTCTCCTCCTCCACTCAGCATCCCATCACCTGACCCACAAGACCTGCCCAGATCACCTCCGGATGATCCCTCCTTTTCTGAGATTATGAGGCACATCCAGGACAACATGCGATGGGATTCGGAAGATCTCAACCCTGAGAGACAGTGCCTCGCTCGTTACCTTTGGCAGAAGGATCCTAAGCCAGAGGTAGTGCCACCCTTGGTGGACACTTTCATGGACGTCACCAAGGCTGCGTGAAAGTGTCCACACTACACCCCCGCTGTGCCGGAGAAATCTGAGTACCTGTACTAGGCCCCGAAAGAAGACCAGTACTTGGCGCAACAACCTCTGACTGACTCCCTGGTCATTATGGCCTCTCATGACAGGTCCCAATGACCACAGCATCTGAGCACACAGCCACTGGACCAGGAATCCAAGCAGTTAGGTGGCCTGGGGAGGCGCATGTATGTGGCTGCTATATGCTCCATCAGGTCCCTGAACTATCTGTCTCATATGGTTCAGTTTCAGAATGCCCTGTGGGAACAGGGTCAGGACCTAGTTGATAAGCTACTGGATGGCGAACAGAAGGCGGAGCTCTTGAGCCTCCTTCACACAGGGTCTGATGTGGGGACCCAAGTGTTACGAGCCACATATGATTCTGCAGACTCGTCCGCCAGAGGTGCAACTTTGGACGTCTGTCTCCGGAGACACTCCTGGCTCTGTGTCTTCGGTTTTACCCCGGACGTACAGAAACATATTCTTGATGTCCCGCATAACGGAGAAGTCCTGTTTGGCGAACACTCAGAAAAAAGGTTATCACCAAGCTTCAGGACGCCGGGAAGGCAGTAAGGTCTGTACAGGCCATGTACAGATTCAAATCTGGTTCCTTTTGTAGGAACCAGAACCGTTTTCGCGGCTGGCAACAACAGGAGCCATGTTCTGGCCAGCAACAAAGGGACACTTTTCATCGTAAAGCCCAGTCCAAATCTTCCCCAGGCAGAGGTCAGCGGTATACCAAACCGGCCCAGCCTGTGGGAACCAACGCTGCCACAGCATGACTCCTTCCCGGCCCCCGCCCCTCCTCTGGATCAACGGGCAGAAAAGGTCAGAGGTCGTATCACTCATCACTTTTCAGGGTGGCAGTCGATTACCGCCGACCAGTGGGTACTTCAAATGGTCAAGAGAGGTCACTTTATAGAATTCCTCGACCACCCTCCGTCAAGACCTCCCCTGCTTTCCTGTTATTCAGGTCAGCACACACTGCTCATACAGCAGGAGGTGCTCGTGCTTCTAGGAAAGGAAGCTATAGAGCACGTACCGAGGAACCAGAGAGGTGCAGTTTACTATTCCCACTACTTTCTGGTTCCCAGAAAGACAGGGGACCTCCGTCCGAAACTGGATCTCAGCGATCTAAATGCTTCAGTCCTCTACAAACACTTCCGCATGGTGACCCTTCCTGGTCTGATACCCATGCTCAAGCAGGGCACCTTCCTAGCATCCCTGGACATGTAGGATGTTTACCAGCACATACCCATTGCTCGAGCGCACAGGAAGTTCTTGCGCTTCGAATTTCTAGGTCGCCATTATCAGTTCCGATCCCTCCCTTTCGGACTGTCATCGGCACCTCGGGTGTTCACGAAGTGCATGGCAATCGTAGCGGTGGCTCTAAGGAGACAAGACCACTGTGTGTTCCCCTACCTGGACGACTGGCTTCTCTTGGCACCCTCTCGGGAGGCCCTGATGTCCGCCATTCACTGTACTCAGTCTCTGTTCAAGACGTTGGGCATCATTATCAATCAGGAGAAATCACGCCTGGTTCCGTCACAGAATCTGCAGCTCATAGGTGCAGTTCTGGACACCGTCCAAAGGAAAGCTTTTCTGACCCAGGACCGAGCGGAACACATCAGATCCCTCATCAGGGACATCTTGGCAGAGAAGACCGTCCCAGCCAGACTGTTCCTTTGCCTGCTTGGACATATGGCTGCGGCCACTGCAACAGTCCCGCTAGCCCGTCTCCACATGCAGGTGACCCAGTGGATGTTACAGTTTCAGTGGGATCAGAAGCAAGACCATTTGCAGCTCCCAATTCGGATCATGAAGGCCGTAATCCAGGATTGGCAATGGTGGCTAGATTCAAAGAACCTGTAGGCGGGGGTCCCCTTCATTGCGCCGTCTCAGATTGTGACACTCTTCACGGATGCCTCAGGGTTCGGTTGGGGAGCACACCTCGACGGGGTCAGGTCTCAGGGTTCATGGACAGCCCTGGAAACTCATCTCCACATAAATATCTTGGAAATGAGAACAGTTCTTTATGCCCTGCAGGCTTTCCAGTCGCAGATCCCACCGGGTACTCTTCTGTTGCAAACGGACAATACCGCGGTGATGTATTACCTCAACAAACAAGGAGGCACCCATTCCTACCCACTTTGCAGGGAGGCTATGAGGGTGTGGGATTGGGTACTACAACACTGCGCAAATCTCATTGCTGTTCATGCCCCAGGAGTGCACAACGTCATCGCAGACAGCCTGAGCCACTCTCAGGCCAGAGTCCACGAGTGGGAACTACTCCAGGAGGTAGTGGAGGATCTGTTTCACAGATGGGGCACACCAGAGTTGGACCTTTTTCGCGTCCCCATACAGCGCAAAACTGCCCAATTTCTGCTCGCCAGATCCAAGGCGTGGTGTTTTCTGGTGAGATGCGTTGTCCCTCTCCTGGATGGGCAGATTCCTCTACGCGTTTCCTCCCTTCTCGTTGATCCAGAGGGTCCTTTTGAAACTCCGCAGAGAGCAAGCGACGCTGATATTTATCATGCCGTTTTGGCCCAGACAGATTTGGTTCCCTCTGCTACACCAGCTGTCCCAGGAACCTCCAGTGCCTCTGCCAATCAACTCTCACTTATTGTCTCAGGAGGCAGGCTCTTTGGTCCATCCGGACCTTCGCTCTCTGAACCTGCACGCCTGGCTCCTAGAGACATAGCCATCATGCGGTACGGGGTCTCGCAAGAGGTAGCAGATATTCTAGCGGCTGCTAGAAAACCGGCCACTCATGCTACATATGCTATGAAATGGCGCAGATTTTGCCTCTGGGCTCAGGCACGGGGTTTTTCCCTGATGGAGTGTCCGGAAAGGTCAGTCCTGGACTACTTCCTGTCTCTCTTTCAGGCAGGCTTGGCCTACTCCTCTATTAAAGTACACCTGTGTGCCATCTCAGCCTATCACACACCTATAGCCCAACGTCCCATAACTCAGTTGGACACAGCACGAGCCTTCCTGAGAGGTGTTCTCCATCTTAGACCTCCGATTAAGGATCCTGTTCTTCCATGGGATTTACCCTTTGTCCTGGAGCAGCTTACGCTGCCACCTTTTGAACCAGCGAGCTACATCTCCTTACATGGAAGACGTTATTTTTAGTTGCCGTTACTTCGGCCAGAATAATTTCTGAACTTTATGCACTGATGTGCAAATAACCTTATTTGGTTTTTCACCAGGACAGAGTGCCCCTACGGACAACTTCAAAGTTTCTACCTAAGATGGTCTCAGTTGTCACCCTTAATCAGGACATAGACTTACCAGTGTACTTTTCCTAAGTACTCTAATAGAGGAGAGGCCCTGTTGCACACTTTAGATGTGCATATGTGTCTTAAGATACTACCTGACCAGAACCAGACACCACCGAAATTCTGACCAGCTTTTCGTCTCCTTTGTCCACAGGATGATGGGAGCTCCCATCTCTAAACAATCGCTGTCCAGGTGGCTCATCCATTGTATCATGTTCTGTTACCAGAAGCGTAACAAACCCTTACCGGGCACAGTTAAAGGTCATTCCACAAGGGGGGTGGCTACCTCCTTTGCGGCCATGAAGAACGTGGCTACTTCATCCATCTATGCGGCAGCTACTTGGAGCACTGTGCACACCTTTATCAGGCATTATAGCCCGGACGTTGCTTCGAGGCGAAGAGCTGGTTTTGGTCTAGCAGTCCTTCAGGGACTTCTATCCTAGGCTTTGGTCCAACTCGCGATCTCTACCTTGCCTCCTCCCACCTGTGAGGGATTTCCAGTATTGCTTGGGAATCTGTCCTACTGGTGTAACCTGCTGCAAGAGCGGTCTCTCGAAGTAAGATAGTACAGTTACATAAGAACTTACCATAACAGAAGATCTTCGAGAACAGCTGTTGCAGCAGGTAGTTTCCCTCCCACCATCCCCTCTGGAGGCAGAGTTGTTCCGTTATCCTTCTCATAGGATTAGGTGTTTCTAACACTGCACTCATTACCTTTTGATGACGGATCCTCAGTCTCCACTTCTGGTGTCATCTAGTGGCCGGGAGTCTCCGGTGGGAGAACTGGGGATTCTGGGGGACCGCCTCCTTTTGTAGGATGCCTGACGTTGGGGGCGGTCCCCACTGAATACTGCTAGCTAGAAAATTTCCGTGGGGTCCTGGCACCTGCCGGCTTCCGTCCTAATGGTGTAACTTGCTGCAAGAGCTGTTCTCGAAGATCTACTATTACGGTAAGTTCTTATGTAACTGTACTTTCCACAGGGACAAGTTTGTCCTCCACCCCAACTCGAAGATCCCCCCCCCCCCCAAAAAAGTTGTTTTGGAGTTTCACCTTAACTGGGTGATTAACCTCTCAGTGTACTTCACCAGTCCAGCATCTGAAGCCGAGCACAGGCTGCTCCATACATTGGACTGGAGGTGAGGGCTTGCTTACTATATGGAACGCATGGTTGGAGTTCGGGGAAAGGTTCACCAGCTGTTTGTCACCTACACTGAAGCTGCATCTGTCAGACTGGGAGCTAAGCAGATGATTTGCAGGTGGATTGTATCCTGGATCAACCTCTGCAGTAGGTTGGCTAGTAGAGACCTATGGTAGGGCTAGGACTCATTCCACCAGACATACTGCTGCTTCGGTGGCTGCTTCCAGGGATGTCCGTATTCAGGTAATCAGCAGGGCTGCTGCCTGGATATCTGCACACTTTCATTTCCCACTATCGCATCGACCTTGAGTCATGCTGGGATGCTGGCTTTGGGGCTCAGTTCTCCACTCCCTGTTTGCCAAGTAGAGGTGTGTACCTCACCCCCTGCTCCTGGAAAACTGCTAGGAGTCTGCCGCAGTGTGGATGAGTGCACCATATCCACATCCCTAGAAATGAGGATTACTCAACTGTAACTGTACTTCTAGGAGTGGTATATGGTGCACATCCACACAACCTACCCAACCCCTGTTGACGAGTGGCACACAGATTCCTGCTTCCAGCCTGCGAGATCGGATGTCACGGGGTGCAGAAGAGGAGGGTTATCACCCAGGTGGGTGGGAGGAGCTTAGTTTGAAGGCCTGGCAAGATTTAAAGGGAAAGGAAGTCTGCCACAGTATGGCTGTGCACTATATACCCTTCCCAGAACTACAGTTACAGGTGAGTAATCCTCAATTTTTGGCATCAGTGCTGGCAAGGGATTGCTAACAGGTAACATCGAGAAGCCCATAACAGAGGTTGGAGTGGAGGGGATTTCAAGCACTGAATGGGAATAAATCCAGAGGCCCAGATGGAGTAGAACCTGGCAGGTCTGCTAAAGGATCTCCTCAACTGCTTTTTGGAGACGGTGGAAGTGCCAGAGTATTGGAGGATACTGGCAGTGTGCCCCCCCCCCCCCAATCGAAAAGTGGGAATCTGAAGGAGTTTGGTAACTATATACCAGTCAGTCTGCTGTCTGTAGTAAAGAAACTACTGGAGTCTATAATTAAGGAAAGGGAAGTAGAGGCCCTGGAGTTCAGTGGCTTGCAGGATTCCAGACAGCACAGAAATACCAGTGGAAGGTCTTGCCAAACGAACTTGATTGAGTTATTTGATTGGGTGACGTAGGCTGTGGATAGGGGACAGGCAGTTGATGCCTTGTCTAGATGTTTCTTTGATCGATCAGTATAGGTTCTGTAAGCGTGATTATTGCCCTGCATAAATACACCAAACTGTTCTTTCTCTGTTGTTGATGTCCGTATTGCCTACTACATCAATTTTTTTCAAGGGGAAAATTAAATAGATACCACAAGCAAACACTGCTGCTCATAGTATGGTGGGGCCACATAATTATGTCAGCCACATCAGAAAAGCACAATTCACCACATCACAGAAAACAGACACATAACGAGAAGTGCAGTGATGTAATTTATTTTATTGTGTATAGCACGGATACAAGGTTAAAAACAGGTGCTCAAAACAGTAGCAGCAGCACAGCAAAGCCAACGTAACAGTGCCCACAAAGTGGTATGCTTAAATAATGCAAAATTTAAAATGACAGTACAAAAGCAATTCACACCACAGTGACACTTCACAAAAGATTTAAACAAAAACAGAATGGCACATGTGTAATGCAAAGAATATGCTCCAACATGATTGTCATACAAGGCCAAACTAATGTTTAAAATGACGAGAGTCATTAGAGAAGATGCTTTTTGATTAATTTGTTTAGATGAACACAAAAAGAAGCAGCCATAGTAACGTGCTTGCCATGCTCGGTTAGGTACAGCTATTTTTTCTTATGACTATCCCAGACATATACAGTATGTACCACCTATAAAGTTGAGAAATTATATTTTCCTTTTTTGTGCACTAACCTATTTTTTATTTAATTGCAGGGGCTGTGGATCTAGGATTTTTCTCTTTCACCAAGGTCACAGTTTCTGCAGTTTCTTCTTACCATAATCCCCCCTTTTTTTATATACACACACACACACACACACACACACACACACACATACATATACATATATAATAGAGCATTTTCTTCCTATGGCGGCTTCTTGGCCATGTCCTTGCCCTCAAGGACTGATGTCATCCTTCCTCGGGCTGCCTGCGGTCGGGTACCCCCCACTGATCTCTCCTCCCCGCCCGCCATGGAGCATTCATTCTAGTTCGGACTGCAAGTCTTCGGGTTGCAGCATGGGCAGTGTGACAGGGAGATCCTGCCACTCTTGAGGACTGACCTTTTCTAAAACCTGTTGCAACAATTCTTCTACTTCTTAGCCTAATCTGTCCTTTATAATTTCTAGTCCATAAGGTTGGCCGCCCCCTTCCCTTTCTTGACTATGCCATAGTGTCCTCTTTAAATTGTCCTTTTCCCTTTCAGGTCCTCATACAGGGAGGTTATTGTGGTGACCTCCGAGCTGATGTAAAACAGGCTGTGTTCCTCGTAGTTGGCTTTAGTATGCAATAGCACTATGTCATAAAATACCTTGATGTATATGCCTTGTGTGTATGAAACCTGTAAATGTTGAAGATACCATGGCACTAGGTGTATTTTTTTTTTTTATAAAGGTTAAAAGTTACTTGGGTGACTGTATTATAGAATTAAGTTACCAGGTAGAGATATCGGAAAACCCCTGTTGTGTTAAAATGCGTATGAATTACAGATTGTTTTACAGATTGTTTTACAGGCCCTTTGGCACCATGCATTCCGACTTTATGCTGAACCAGCCTAAAATGTAATGGTGATTTACATATATATCTCATGATGCTTTGCATTATGGAGGGTATGTGTGTTGTGTTTCTTTGAAACTTTGCTTTATTGCCAGTGCCCTTTGGGATAACCCTTGCTACAGTGCTTTTGCATTGAGGTTGTTTGTCTTTAGCTTATTTTTTGAGTTTTTCTCTTTTTGAGCTCCCAAACACACAAGACCAGCATGGGGAATGAAATAACTTTCACTAAAGAGATAGATGAGTAGATCAGTAGGTGCTGACTAAGTGCAGAAGGAGGACATGCATAGTCTGTTGCTGCAAACTGATGTATTGAAGAAGGGATATGCCATTGTTTGAAGGAGAGAGGTTAACAATACAGGCTCCTGCCCCCGCAAGGCTTACCCTCCGGTTAAGCTTTTTAAGTATGTTGTGGCATTTTTCTCGTGCCACAAACATACTTTATTTCAATAAAGAAAGTCTGCAACACGGAGTATAGGCGGACACTGGGGGCTCCATTATCTGTAAGGCATGCACGCACGCACTTAATTGAATCGAGCGGTGCCACACTCCAGATAATGGACCCCCCCAGCGTCCGCCATGCTTCCGGGTCGTGGACTTTTCTTTATTAAAGTAAGGCGGCACGAGAACAATGCTGCAACATACTTAAAAAACTTAACCAGAGGGTAAGCCTTCCGGGGGCGGGAGCCTATATTGTTGACCGCTTTCCTTTAAGGTTATCCCCTGTGTTTTAAATAAGCATCACACAGAGATTGTGGGTTGAACCTGAAGTTCGGTGTCTGGTCTGTTATCCCACAATCCCTCCACAGACAGGCAGAGCTTCATATAGCCCCATATCTCCCTTTTCTTTCCCTCCCTCATGTGATCGACATGAGCATGTGTATGGAGGCATGCACAACTCACCAGGCCATCAGGCCTCCACTTGTGGCAGTCAGAGGCCAGGCTAGCAAACCCTCCCTCCCTGGGAAAGGAGAGCAGTCCCACGGACGCTTGACCCTTGCCACCCCCGGTAACCCGAGTCCATTTCTAAACACGGGTTGCTGGTGTGGTGTCCAGCAGTTCAACCCTCAGTGTCACTGGACCAACCCAGCCCTTTGATGTTTTAGGGATATGGATACTTTGTACTGCTCACATCTGCTTTACAACATCTAGATTCCCACTTTTTGTCAGAGAAATATCTGCCTTGGTGCTGCGTATACACTGTTTACCCTGGATATTTTTAGACTGCTACTCTGCGTCCTGACACATGGTACTTTGCTTAACACTCAATGAGCAGTTGTCAGTAGTCCGTGTCCCCTTTTTTTTATTGGCGGTGTTTCCTCCCTCATATGGGGCTTGTGGATCATAGTCCTGGCTTTTATTTTCCAGTGGAATGTCTGTATACAATCTGTTGTCCCTCCAAGGGTGCACTCCTTATAAAGGGAAACACTTTCCTTTCTCTCTGTTAAGTTTAGTCATTTATGCTGTTTTCTCTTTTTACTTTCTATATCCTTTTTTCTTACTGAAAGCATATTTACAGTGGCTTCAGAAAGTATTCACCCCCCCTTGGATTTTGTCACATTTTGTTGTTACTCCCAGAATTTTTAATGCATTGAAATTAATTTTCCCCCTTGATTCACACAGCATGCTCGACAATTTAAAGGGGCAAAAATAGTTTTATCGTGTAACAAAAATTTATGAAACATTAAAAACTGAAATACCTTGTTTACTTAAGTGTTCACCCCCCTGAGTCAATACTTTGTAGAAGCGCCTTTGGCAGCAATTACAGCTTTGAGTCTTCTTGGGTATGTCTGTATCAGCTTTGCACATCTGGATTTGGGGATTTTCGCCCGTTCTTCCTTGCAGATTTGCTCAAGCTCTGTCAAGTTGGATGGGGAGCGTTGGTGAACCGCATTCATTAAGTCTTTCCACCGATTCTCAATGAGATTCAAGTCTGGGCTTTGGCTGGGCCACTCAAGGACATTCACCTTCTTGCTCTGAAGCCACTCCAGTGTTGCTTTGGCTGTATGCTTGGGGTTGTTGTCCTGTTGGAACGTAAATCTTCGCCCCAGTCCAAGGTGTATTGTAGACTGATGCAGGTTCTCCTCAAGGATGTGCCTGTATTTGGCTCCACTCATTGTTCCCTCTATCCTGTCAAGTGCCCCAGTCCCTGCCGCTGAAAAGCATCCCCATAACATGATGCTGCCACCACGTTTCATGGTAGGGATGGTGTTACACGGGTGATGAGCTGTGTTCGGTTTGCGCCAGGCATAGCGCTTTGCATTCAGGCCAAAGAGTTCAATTTTTGTTTCATCAGACCAGAGAATCTTTTGCCACATGGTCTCAGAGTCTGCCACGTGCCTTCTTGCAAACTCCAGGCATGCTATCATGTGGTCTTGTGGCTTCCATCTAGCCACTCTCCCATAGACGCTACAACTTTGAAGTGCTGCAGAGATTGTTGTCCTCTGGACAAGTTCTCCCATGTCAGCCATGGAACTCTGTAGTTCTGTCAGGGTGGTCATTGGGTTCTTGGTCACTTCCTTGACCAAGGTCCTTCTTGCCCGGTTGCTCAGTTTGGGAGGACAGCCTGCTCTAGGAAGAGTTTGGGTGGTTCCGTAATCTTTCCATTTCCTAATGATGGACTTGACTGTGCTCCTGGGAACTTTCAACACCCTAGAAATGTTTTTATACCCCTCCCCTGATCTATGCCTCCTCACACTGGACAGCTCTTTGGTCTTCATGGTAGAGTTTCTGCTCTGACATGCACTGTCAACAGTGGGACCTTATATAGACAGGTGTATTTGCTCTGAAATCATGTCAACCATTTGAACTGACCACAGGTTTACTCCATTCAAGTTTGAGTGATCTCACAAGGAAATTGGATGCACCTGAGCTCAATTTGGAGTGTCATAGCAAAGGGGGTGAATACTTATCAAATCAAGACATTTCAGGTTTTTATTTTAAATTACATGTACAAAAAATTCTAGAAGTTTCATTCTACTTTGACATTATAGAGTAATTTGTGTAGATATGTGACAAAAAATCCCATATAAATGTATTTTAATTTTAGTTTGCAACATCACAAAATGTGACAAAATCCAAGGGGGTGAATACTTTCTGAAGGCACTGTATATATCTTTCATGCTTACATACTTTTTGCTAACAAAACTGAGGTTGTTAGAGCAGCGGCAATGGTTATTGGGCATGGCGCATGATATCAGCACCATTTTCCAACACCCTGACTTAGCTTTACTCCGAGCACCTCTCATAGAGTGGCGCTCTATGGAGCAGATAGTCTTGATCTGTAGTTATGGTAAGTAGCTTTCCTTTCCAAATGTGTGGCTCTGTAGAGCAGATTCTCTTGAAGATCTACTGTTACTGGTAAGTAACGTAACTGTCTCTGCTTGTGAAGCAGGGAGTGAGCTTGACGGACCTAATGTCTCCTCCTTCCTTAAAGAGATCTAACAAAATCTGCCCCTGCCAAATCGATGCCTTACCGCCACAGCATGTTTAAATTGTGCAGGTGTCACAAAAGTATTCCACAGAGAAAAAGTTACAGCTCTCGTAAAATTATTTAAATGGAGTCCCAAGGACTTCCAGTTTTTTTACAGCAGCCTATGCTCCACCCCCACGCTCACTAACATTATGACGAGATGCTAGGGAGAGCGCAGGGGTGTACTCCATTATAATCAATAGGCGGCGGCTTTACAATCTTTTTTTAAACATTATATTGGCCACTTGGTAATGAAACGTGGGCACTAGGTACATCCAACAAGGGCCTTGTTGCTCGAGTGGTGCCCAGTTTTATACCAAGTGTGTCTAATATTTAAAAGATGTAAAACTGCCTATTGATTATATGGAGTCTTTGCTAGCGCATTCCCTAGCATCTTGTCATAATGTTAGTGAGCGCGGGGGCGGAGCATAGGTGGCTGCAAAAAGTGGGAAGTCCTTGGGACCTGGTTTAAGTAATTTTACGAAGGCTGTAACTTTTTCCCTATGGAATACTTTTGTGACACCTGCACAGTTTAAGCATGGTGTGGTGATAAGGCACTGAATTAGCAGGGGCTGCAAAATATAGCTTGGTGAATCTCTTTAAAGGTGATAGGAAACAGTTTTTACACCTCTAGATGCCCTCCAGTTCTTTTATTGCCTACCCAATATTGTGATATGTTTTTGACCTTTTTTGTTACATTAATCTCATTTTGTTGTCCTTTTAACTACCCTGAAACCTTCTCCTACGCAGTTGCTGCTCTCTTTTCATTTATAGAAACATGGAAATTGACCGCAGATAAGGACCACTTGGCTCACCTAGTCTGGCCATTTTCCCTGCCTACTGCAGATCCTACTTGATCTCTGGCTTTTACCCTCTCTTTCCTATTGTTAGGGTTCCTTATGCTTATCCCATGCATTCTTGACTCCCCCTACCGTTTTTTGCCCCCACCACCCCCGTTGAGAGCCTGTTCCATGCATCCATCACCCTTTCTGTAAAAAAAAAACAAACAAACAAAAAAAAAAACTTCCTGACGTTAAGAGTCTGGCCCCTCCAGCCTCATATCATGACCTTTTACTGTCTGAACATTCTAACTCCAGGAATTTTTTAATATGATTAACTATAGCAGTCAGCCTCCTGTGTTGAACTTCCTCAGAGAGAAATGGAACTTATGCAAATGATGAGCTGTTTGCTCGTGCCACGATTCAAATTGCTGCCCTTACCAACTGCTGCTTTCTATAATGCTCAGATTTCTTTCTCTGTCTGCCTAGTAAGATGCCTCGGAGACTGCTTCTCAGCGTGACTGAGATTTCTTTTATTTTTGTGGAAAATAAGTATACGTTTTTATTTCTTTATAATTCTGCTGCCTTTACTTCAGTTTTATAGCTAGCGCTAGTGTTTTAGTGATTTTTACCTCAGTTAGTGGGTCCTCAGTGATTCGTGAAACCATTGGAACCGCGACCGTCTTTACTTATTTCTTTTATTTTTGTAACAGAACTTTACCCAGACCCTTCCTAGTTTTGGTAGAAGGTTTTGGTTCATTTTTTTACCTGATTAGTGGTTTCTTCCCGGTTCAGGAACCAACTGCTATACTCTGTGAAACGGCATGCCTTCTTTTATTTGGCACACTTTGGTTGGGAACCGAGTTAAGTTCTTCATTTTGTTCTCACAAATTGAACTTGTGGTTATGGCCGATTAAACCTAAAAAGAAAACAGGGCCTACTGGTTTTAAAAATCGTATTGAGTGTGGGGAAGTTTTCACGAAAGCGAATAAGCGCGGTTTGTGCCTATTTTGTTTGAGATCCTCGCATCTTTGTTTTTCTTTTTAAAAAACTAAGTTTTTATTGGTATTTTGACTGGACACCAAATATAACATCCAGGCATTAGATCTCACTCGGATAGCAATATTTTCTATAGATTCAGAAGACAGAATTATAGAAAGTAACATGCGACTAGATAAAGCCTAGATGAACGCTAAAAGCATGTGTATACATCAGTAAGAATTAGAGAGGGAAAAGTCAAGTTGTACCATTCTTATCAGTCTTACAGGACTCATCTTCCACTAGTAGTATTTATACATCTTTAAGCGTGTTGGGTACTATTAAATGGTAGTGAACTGACCGTGCCAATCTCATCTCTCTGGCTCAACCTTCTCCTATGGGACAAAAATGGGTCTGCGCGGAGAAATATATTGGAAACATATGGTCCATTTATTCATTAGGACTCGGATTGTATTACGTAGGGTTGCAGTCATAGCTTCCATTCTGTAGATATCGTAAATTGTATCTTCCCACTTTTCAATGGATGGAGGGGGTAGGCTGTAGCTATAACCTGGTTATAACTTTCTTTGCGGCAGTGAGTAAAATGCTAAGTAGATGGATTTGATGCCTCTGTTTGAATGTTTTAGGGAGGTGTAATAATATTGCTATCTCGGGGGTCAAAGTTCCCAAAGAGGGAGAAAGGTCCGACAGAGTGGCACCTACTGCTGTCCAAAAATCAGCTTGAGTTGGGCAGGACCAAAATACATGTGCGTGCATTGCCATGTCACAGCATTTCTGACACGATGACTCTCCAGTTGTTGAGTATTTGGCTGTGATCTGAGGGGTGTGGAAGTAACAGATCACCACTTTCCAGCTGAATTTCCACCAGCTGTATGAGCATGTTACCTTATGTTGCCGTTGCCAGATTTCGCACCAGTCCCCTGGAGTGAGAACAGTTACTACATCTGCCTCCCAGGTAGCCTGGGTGCTGCCCATCAGGGATGTTGGGGAAGATAGTATTGCTTTTTTTACATGGGATATTAAGTGGCGCGGTGTCAGCTCTCCCATAAGCTGGACTAATAGTGTGATTATTGGAGGTATACTCACGTTAGATAAGTCCAGCCCCAACGTGTCTGACAAGCAGTGTTGGATTTGAAGAAATCTGTAGAAATCCCTTTGATGGAGGGCAAACCCAGATTGTAACTGGGTAAATGATTTAAAAATACCATTCAAGTAAAATTGATGAGTATATCAAGCCCTTCCTGTGCCATCCATGGAACACCAGATTGAGTTTTGCCGGAGCAAACTTGTGGTCCAGAGCCGGGATCCTGACCTACACTGACCCCTGTCTGTTGTTCAGTTAATTTAAAAATCCCCTCCAGAAACGAAGAAGTGAGCTAGTGAAGGAAGGACTGTGTATTTGGGGGAAGCCCACAACACATCTGGAACACCACCGAGGAGTCCAGGGGTGTCCCAGATAGTTCTCTTTCTACCTGCACCCATTGGGGGTGTGCAGTTATAGACATCAAGCCAATGGGAAAGATGCGACAGTACCACCACAGAGGAGTAATTGTATATGTTGGGAAGGGCCAATCTCCCCTTGTCCTTGGAGAGCTGTAGTTTTCTGAGAGCTATCTGTGGCTTGTCTCCATGCCAAAGGTATGAGGAGATATTCTTACTCCATTTTTAGGATAACTTGTCTGGAGGAACGGGATGGAATATTTTGCAGGAGGTATAACAACTGGGGCAGGACGTTCATCTATATTGATTGTATCCTGTTAAATGGGGAACTCGGGAAGTATTTCCGTCTTTGTAGGTCCCCTTTAACCTGATCAAATAGAGAGTCGAAGTTCTGAGAGAATACCTTGGTAGGGTCGGATGTTAAGTCTTTGCCGAAGTATGTAATGTATGGTTTGTCCCATTTCTACGGATACTTCTGTTTTTCTTGATCAGAGAGAGGACTATGAACTGTTAGGACCTCTGTTTTGTTCTGATTTATCTTGTATCCTGGAATTTGCTCTGTGTCAGCTATTCTTCCATATCCGTGAAAGACACCCCCAGATTAGTAATATACAAAAGGAGGTCGTCCGCATAATAAGCGAGTTTATGTTGGGTATCCCCTGTTGCATAACCCCAGATTCGTTCAGCCTGGTGTAGGTGTTGTGCTATTGTCTCAACGTACAAAGCGAACAGATACGGGGAAGGGGACAACGCTGCCGGGTACCTCTGGCCAGGGGAAAACGTGTAGAATGGTAACTATTTATTTTGACCGCAGCCTCCGGGTTGGTATAAATACCTTTGATGATGTTTATGAATGTTTCTGGGAAGCCATAATTTCCCAAGGCATCCTGTGAAAAGGACCAGGAAACACAGTCAAAGCCTTTTGAGTGTCTAAACTTAGTATTAATAGTGGCGATTTAGTGACCAGGGCATGGTTAAGTATACATTAAGTCCATTTAATATTGTCCGTTGTTTGTCAAGTTTTAATAAAGCCTGATTGATCTGGATGAAATAAAAGGGGCAAAATATCGTCTAGTCTATGGGCTAGTATACCGGTGACTGTATGTACATTGCATGTAATACTTTACCGTAATCACCACATTAAGCCTTTTATATTGCATAGTCACTTAGTATGTCACTACACCAGTATGTACTGATTTCTCTGAAATATTTGTACTATGTAATTCAACCTCATACCAAGTGTATTCGGCAGTCCTGTTTTGTTCTAATTGTATTTCTGTGTTGTATTGATGTTTGTTGTGTTTGCCACCCTGGTGGTCTGGGTCACGTCTGAAAACTACCCTGTGGATCGGTTTGCTTACTCGGTTATCAAAGACATAAATAAATACTAGTATATATCTTATAATCCTGGTTGAGTACAGCAATTTTGGTCTGTAGGAATCACATGCCTGGAGTGGTTTGTTGGGTTTTAAAATGGCCAATATGGATGCTTGTCTCCACGAGATGGGATAAATAGCTTTTGAGTGACTGTTTCTTAGGGTATTCAGGAATATGTCCTTAATCCATTGGTAGGATGCCTTATAGAATTCGGCACCATAGCCGTCCGGCCCCGGTCTTTTACCGGTTTTCAGGTTTTTGATTGTAGTGCATAGCTCCTGTGTTGAGATAGGGCTGGTTAACAGGTTGATGTGCTGCTGTGTAAGAGAGAGGAGTTTGAAGTTCCCAAGGAAATTTGCAGTCTTGTCTGAATCTGGAGGAAGAAGCTCTGAATATAGATATTTATAATATTGTCTTAATACATCAATAATTTGAGTTGTATAGAGTTGTTTGCCGGTTTTTGGGTCCCTGATCTTCGTAACTGTAACCATCTTTGTTTGTTTCCTTAAGCGGTATGCCAGAATACGAGAAGCACGAGACCCACCCTTGTATTTTTGGTGGAGCCATGCTAGGGCTTGTTCTGTTTTTTTTTTCTTTAGAAGGGTCTGAATTTCTTGTTGATTCTGGATTATTTGATCCTTCAAGGACTGGTCCCCCTGCATGTGGGCTAACTGGAGAAATTCTAGTTTTTCTTGGAGCTCCTGAAGGTGGGCCTCACTCTGACGTTTTTTTTATCCTGGAAGCAAATAAAATGATATGTCCTCTAAGGACTGTTTTTAAGGTATCCCATAGTAATTGGGGGGAGGTTTGAGGGGAGGAGTTATCTCTAATAATCTCGGAAATATTTTCTTTGAACATTGTCTTAAAAGTTGGGTCTTTCAAGAGGGAAGGGTTAAAACGCCACTATATAATCTTGCCGCTTTCGAGATATTATCTGGCCTAGAGTTAGGGGAGTGTGGTTGGATAAACAAATATTATGGATTTTTACTTTGTTAATGTAATCCAAATGTTCCCCACTAATACAAAAATAATCCAGTCCGGAGTAATGTTTGTGCGCATGGGAGTAAAAGGTGAATTGTCACCTAGTTGGATTTAGCTGGCGCCAAACATCTGCCAGATACATCTCCCTGATTAAGCACCTCAAGTGTTTTTGTCCGATGTGTGTAGTGAGAGTTTAGGAGTGGAGGTGGATCCTCACATTTTAAATCAGACTGTGAAATTTATAAGACCTTCCTGGCTAAAACCGTGGAAAAACATCTTGAGAGATTTAAATAGAGAATGACTACGACTCCGGTTCTGAGTGATCTGGCAACGGATCAACCTACTCCTCCTTCAAATAAAAAAGGAAGGATAAAGAACCGAGCGCCTTTGATAAAGGCAAGCCGTCAAAGCCAGAAGAATAAGTAAAAATGGGGAACCGGCTGGTGAACTGGTTCCGGCTAAAAAGAAACGAAAGGAAAAAGCACATCAAACCTCCCGGTGAAAAACCCAAAGGAGCTCCTGGTGCCAAAGTCTGCCATGCCTTCGGCTGAAGCAGTGGCTCAAGCTTTACAAGTTCTAAAAGCCTTGCAGAGCCTGGTACCAGTTCCAACAGTTCCATCGGATCCTCTTGAGGTTCAGAGCCACGGTTCCTCAGTGGTTCAGGGCTCGGATTCCAGTACCTCAGGAGACCTCGTATGAGGAATACGATGAGGAGGAGGATGTACCTATTGAACCGAAGGTTTCCCCAGATCAGAAATTTGAATCGCCTTCTAGATTACCTGAGGATTATTCCTCACACTACATGTTTGTCAAGCAAATGGTAGAAGACCTTGGCCTTGGTACAAACGAGATGGTAGAGGATGAGGAGGAGGTAGAGTTCCTGCACATGATGGGGCGGGCACCTACCAAGAGGCTTTTGCTCCCCATCAATAAATCACTAAAGAAACATGTCATGAAGGTGTTGGAGACATCAAATTCAGTGCCACCAATTGATAAGAAGGTTGATTAAAAAAAAATATCAGCTTGACAGATCAGGGGCAGAATTCCTGTTTTCTCACCCTGATCATGAGGGTGTGGTGCAATCAGCAGCTTGTGACAGGGTCAGAGTACAACTGGCATCCAACCCACATGAAAAAAAGATTCCAGGAGGATGAACAGTATGGCCAAGAAAGGCTACCTAGCTGCCTCTCTGGCCATCAGACAGGCTAATTATATGGCCTACACTACCCTGTACCAGAAAACTCTCTGGAATTCTATAATAGCAATGATGGATAAGGCATCACCTGGTTTGGCTGCAGACCTGGCGGAAACAGCCAGATGTGGCCTAGAAGCCACAAAGTACCAGTTTCACATGGCAGTGGATGCCAGTGACACTGCAGCCAGATGGGACTGTGGCACAGAGGATGTTTGCCTGGCTCAGAATCACAAACCTCATTCGGATACCCAGGCTAAGGCCATGGACTTCCTGCGAAAATAATTTTCTGTTTGGGTACAAAACAGGCATATATAGAAGGTGAATGGAATAAAACCACCTACAAGTGCAATGCTGCTAAGAAGAGGCTTCAACCTCCTATAGACCACAAGGAAGGGAGCTAGAGGTAGGCCAGGCTATGGCAGTCCTTTTTCCAGGCCCAAGCCACCCCTGTCTAACAACAGAGAGGATACTTCAGAGGCAGAAGGGCTCCAGGTGTGAGGATCAGACCCACAGGCGCAGCCCAAGCAAAACAGACTCCCTGATATGTTGGGCAGGGTCGCTTCCCTACTACCAGTAGGGGGAGGGCTGACTCACTACTTCCAGGCCTGCAAAACCATTACCACAGACAAGTGGGTCCTTGAAGTAGTGAGTCAGGGCCTAGCCCTCAGCTTCAAATCTTTTCCCAAGCTAAGGTCAACATTTTTCAGACCAGCATCTCCCACAGAAAGGGCACTCTTGGATAAAGATGTGTCCAACCTGCTAGTAGCAAAAGCAGTGGAACTGGTTCCATTCTCCCAGAGGGGAAAAGGGTTCTATTTAGGATACTGCCTAACCTTAAAGAAAAATGGGGAGTGGCGACCCATTTTAGACCTAAGGGCTCTGAATGAGCATTTACAAAGCCAAAGTTCAGAATGGTAACTTTGGCAATGATTCTTCCCACTCTTCAGCAAGGAGGCTGGCTGGCATCACTGGATCTAAAACATGCCTACTTTCACATTCCCATCAGGGAATCTCATAGGAAATATCTAAGGTTCAGACTGCTGTTGGGACATTATCAGCTTGCAGCCCTGCCACTTGGCCTAACCTCTGCTCCCAGGGCATTCACCAAGTTGTTGGCCTTGGCATACCTAAGACTGCAGGGCATCACTGTGTTCCCCTGCCTGGATGACTGGATAGCCGTGGGCAGTCACCACAACAAGTAAAAGATGCTCTCGGGTTCACCCAGGATACCTGAGAATCATTGGGATTCCAGATCAGTGTCCAAAAATCTGTTCTTCAGCTTGCTCAGATACTAAATTTCATAGGGGCAGAGTTGGATACCATGCAAAGGGGAGGGCCTTCCTCCCTCAGGACAAGAGTAGACAATATTCTGCTGATTGCAGGCTCATTCAGCCTTAGCAAGGCACCGCCTAGGGTTGCGGGGACACATGGTTGCAGATTCCAGATGAGAGAGATTCAGTATCACCTCAGGGCACATTGTGCCAAAAGAGAGATTCTCTCACAAAGCTTGTACCAGTGTCAAAGACACTGTTGCAGGCTCTGCAATGGTGGAAAGATGGAAGCAACCTCAGAGGGGGGAGTCCTATTCAAAAAGGAGTCCTCCACACTGGTATTTAGTACAGATGCCTCCCTCCTAGGGTGGGCAGATCTGAAAGAGCATACAGTGCATGGCACGTGGTCCCCAGCAGAGTCACTTTTAAACCTGCTGGAATTCAGACAGTGCTTCTGGCATTGCAATCTTTCGCTTCTCTGGTAAAGGACAAGGTGGGACAGGATAGACAACACCACCACTATGTACTGCATCAACAAGCAGGGAGGGACAAGGTCCGACCTGGTATGTACACAAGCAATGAAAATATGGAGTCTAGCTTACTTCTTGCAGGTGTCCCTGCTGGCCTTCCACCTTCCAGGGTAGGACAATACCTCTGGCGGATGCACTCAGCAGAATCAACCAAAACCACCATAAGTGGTCCCTCAACAGACAGGTGCTGGAGCTGGTGTTTTGAAGATAGGGCACCCCAGAGCTAGATCTCTTTACCTCAGAAGAGAACCATCAGTTGCCCCAATTCTGCTGCGGGCCACCAGCAAAGGGCACAGTGCCCCTGGATGCACTGGTGCTAGATTGGTCAGGGAGGCACTTGTATGCATTCCCTCCATTTCCCTTGTTGCTCATTGTCCTGATCAAACTCTGGTGACAGCCGGCTACAATGATTTTGATAGCCCAAGACTGGGCCAGGCAGCCATGGTACTCACTACTGCTCTCTCTGTCAGTAGCCCAACCCATGCACCTCCCTCGGAGGCACAACCTCCTGACCTCCTCACAGGGGAGGATCCTGTACCTGAACCTCCAGTCTCTCAGACCTAGAATATGCTGACCTACACCTCTCTGAAGGAGCACTTAGTGTTCTCAGGGGCTCCAGGAAGCCCTCAACCAAGAAAACCTATGCTTCCAAGTGGAAGAGGTTTTCTATCTGGTGTAATACTAACAGCATGGTACCTTCCCAGGCAGAGTTACCGGTCCTACTGCACTGTCTTACCCACCTGCACTCGCTAGGCCTACAGTCCACTACCCTTAAGGTTCACCTGGCATTAGTCTCGGCCTATCTCTCAGCGGGCAGGGGTGTTTCTCTAGCTGCTAACCCTATTTTCAAAAAGTTCTTCAAAGGGTTAGCCCACTTGCAGGATATCCTCCCCACAGGGAACTGGTGCCCTCTTGGGACCTTAATGTCTGCATTGCCAAGCTCATGGAACCTCCATTTGTGCCCATGGCCACAGTATATCTGAAGTCTGTCATTTGGAAAGCCATATTCCTAGTGGCTGTTACCTCAGTCAGATGGATAAGTGAGCTACAAGCCCTGTGTATAGAGCAAAACTACATCTCCTTCCACAGGGACAAAGTGGTACTCAGGACTAACAGGAAATTCCTTCCAAAAGTAGTCTCGGACTTCCATCTGAATCAGTCTGTCACCTTGCCAGTCTTCTCACTGAACACTGTAGCTCAGGTGAGTGCAGGCTGCATAGCCTGGATATCAAGAGGGTTCTGAGCTGCTGTCTTGGTCTCACAAGGCCCATAGACAGGACAGATAGCAGCTGTTCCTGACCTATGGTGATGTGGGAAAGAGAAGGCCAGCTTCTAAAAGGACTGTTTCTCGCTGGATAGTGGCATATGTCCAGTTCTGCTGTAGTAAAGCTGGTAAGGAGCCCACAGTTGGCCTGAGGGTACACTCCACAAGAGGCACAGTTGCTACAATAGCAGCTGCCAGGGATATTCCCTTACTGAAGATCTGTAATGCAGCTACATGGAGAACAGTACACGCTTTGACAAAGCACTACAGTCTGGAGACTCAATCCAGAACTGATGCCAGGTTTGGTACAGCAGTGCTGCAGAGTCTGTTTCCTAAGTGAGGTTCTGTGCCCATCTCCAAAGGTACTGCTTCATAGTCTGCTATAGTTAATCATATTGAAGAATTCCTGGGGTTAGAAGAAAAAATTACTCACCGTAGTAATCTTGTTTCTTCCACGGTATTCTTCAATATGATTAACTCACCCACCCTACCTCCCCTTCCGGAACCAGTTGGGCTCTGCATCACAGCTGGTTTCTCTTATTGTTAGGCTGGTCATACACTGGCTATCTTAAGTTTAAAACCAGAAGCTTACTGTTTTCCTCTTGTTAGTGCTTTCTGACATTACCAGGAGCAAGTTAAAGGGGTTTGTTACCAAATTGTTATTAATATTGTTAGAATAGCTTAGTTTAGGGTCTTACCAGCAGGCTCCAATAAATCTTAGCATTATAGAGCGTAGCAGTTGGTAAGGGCTGCAGGTTGAATGGTGGCACAAACCAATTAGATATTCCATCATTTGCACAAGTTCCATTTCTCTCCGAGGCAGTTCAACACAGGAGGCTGACTGCTATAGTTAATCATATTGAAGAATACCTTGGAAGAAACTAGATTACTTTGGTGAGTAATTTTTTTCTTCTATGAAGTCAGTAACACCATTCCAGGCCATTCAGAGGAATAGCATGGAATGGGAGTTATTTTTTAACAATTTTTTTTGTCCCTCAACTATATTTCCCTCGGTCATGGTCTAATGGGGCATTCTGCCTGTTCCTGCCCTGCCTGAAGTCCTCAGACCTGTGCCTCCTCCTCTCCTCCCTCTCATCCCACAGTCTGCACCCCCAGCTTAACCCCTCCAGGGTGGGGTTGTCCCTCCTGTTAGGCGCACTCTTTCAGTCGGTCTCCAGTTGTGGGTGAGAGCCTGGGTGGAGGAATCTGGAAGGCCAGGCAGGATGGACCTGGCCGTGGGCATGGGGGCAGGTGCCGCCGCCAACCCCGCAGACCCGGTGTTTTCCCTGTTCTGGTGCTCTCTCCTCCCCTCCCATGCGTGGTGCACATCCTGATGCTCTGCACATGGCAGCCCTGCCAAGCGTCAACCACGCTGTGTGCGTGCGCCCTACGTGCTGCAGCACCCCAGTCTCCACGGAGCCGCTGGCACGCCCAGCAATGCCCTGTTGGGGAGGAGAGCAGCCCTGTGGGTGCTCAATCCTCACCTGCCCCTGCTGAGTCCCAGTGTCCGAGCTCACTCCCAAGCTGGTCGCCAGCGTGCCGGGCGTCCAGTGCCTCAACCCTCCGTGCCACCAGGCTGGTTGGAATGGGAGTTATTGATGTCATAGAATGTCTTAGAAATGTGAAAATCAAGAGCAGTAGCTGGTGAGGAGGGTGGAACTCAAGGTAGATCTGAGGGCACCAAACCTAGATTATTTATTTATCAAAAATCATCAGAGCATATCAAAATACTTAACTGGCATGGAAAGGAAGATGGAAAGCCAGCTAACTATGTAAAAATCATTTCCTATCTCCTTTAAATGAATGTGTTACTGTGTTGCCTTTTGCATCCTTAGCTGTCAAACTACTCATGGAAACATACAAACATAGACTTTGACAGATAGGACTGCTTGGCCCACCTAGTCTGTCGATTTCCCTACCTATTACATAAGCTGCAGATCCTAGTTAATCAACAGCCTACTTCTTCCTACTCCCCCTTACTAGAATTGCCTTATGTCTGTCCCATGCATTCTTGAAATCCCTCACTGGTTTTTGACCCCGCGACCACCTCAGGAAGGCCTTTCCATGCGTCCACCACCCTGTATGTGAAAATACTTCCTCACATTGCCCCTGAGCCGTCTCCCCATCATCTTCAAATTGTGTCCCCTTGTTCTTGCACATCTCTTTTTCTGAAAGATGCTACCCTCTTGGACTTTGTTGATACAGAGACGGAGAGAGTGAGAAAGCAGCCACAGCTTCCTTGAATCAAGGAGGTTATTTTCTAGACTACACTGAACTTTATTACTTTTTGGACCTGTGTAAGTAACTAGTATTGTTTCTGTTTTTGGGGTGGACTTTTCTTAGTTTTAACTTTAATTTGTCAGGGAGGAAGTGTAGCTGGGAGATATCTGCAGTCAGTTGTGACTAGACCTGTTACTTAGCCTATGTGAAATAGGTGTCTGAAAGGAAGGAAGGCACTCCCCGGGGTGGAGGGTAAGAGTTGTAGGTGATTGTTTCTGGACGGCATAGGTTTACTCCCACCCACCCTTCCCTCACCTCACCCGCAATAACTTCCTTTATAGCAGGGGCTCTGACATCACTTCCCAAAAACTTCTACAGCATACACCTGTTCATATCCTTAAAGGCACAGCACACTGAATGGGGGTAGAGACGCTCACAAGCTTGCACACACTAAAATAAGAACAAAAAAAAAAAGCATCTATAACTGGAAGGGACACAGACACGGGAGTGGTGCAATCTTCCGGGAGACATTCTGGAGACTTAGTTGCTGCCCGATTTGCAGGCACCTCTCTGGTCTGAGGGAGGAGGTTGTTTGTCTCCATGCTGACCTGGCAAGGATTAGGAAACCTGCTACCCCACAGGGATCACCAGGCCACCACCACTACCTCAGGGGTTGCCAAGAAGAGGAGTGGTTGGACGATGGTGGGCTCAGGGAAGGTGAGGGTGGTGGAACAGACGTGCATCCCTCCAGTTGTGCCTCTCCACAGTTCATTCGCCACTCTGGCGAAGCATGGTTCCTCTATGGAAGCACCTGCAGTGGAGACCAAGGAGGATGCTGGGAACCTCCACAGTGGAGACCCACAGGAGGGTGGACCAGGACCCCACAGGGGAAGGAAACAACTCCTGGTGGGGGACTCAGTTGTTAGGGGGTAGAACTGGGGAGGGAGGGGAAAGGGAGGTAAGGTGCCTGCCCAGTGCCAAGGCTTGGAGGGACAGGAAACGAATCCTCAGGGTCACGGGAGCAGCGGCAAGGGGGAGGGAGCTGGATGTCATTATCCACCTAGGGACGAATGACCTGGCTGAGAATGGGATCAGAGCAGTACAACAGGAGTTTGTGGAGTTGGGGATGGGCCTTAGACAAGTAGCACACACAGTAACTTTCTCGGAAGTGCTACCTGTCTATGGCATGGACGAGGCTAGAGTACTCTGCACCATGGGGTTCAATGACTGGTTGAAAAGCTGGTGCAGAGTACGAGGATTGCTTCATTGGGGACTGGGACCCACCTGGAGGGATACAGGCCTATACAGGTGCGATGGTCTGTATCTATCCTGGAGGAACCAGGATCCTAGGTGATAGGTTTAAATGCTTCAGTGGCAAGCATTTAAACTAGCCAAGGGGAGCCACTGAAGAGGAGAAGGAAATCCTAGCCGCCCCAACAAAAAATCAGGTAATTAGTGAGGTAACGCCAAAATAGAGCAGTCGATAGGGAGAAGGGCAGGGGTAAATGGAGAAAACACAAAGGCAGTAGGGACAGGGATGGGGCAAAAAGAAATAAAACCAGAAAAAATGGAGGTAATGAGTACCAATGCCCGTAGTCTAGGTAAAAAGCTCCATGAAATGGTGGCCTTGATGGAAGAGGGATGCCTGGATATTGTGGCAGTCACAGAAACATGGTACACAGAGAACCATGACTGGGATGTCAACATACCAGGGTACACAATCTACAGGAGGGACAGGGAGGGAAGAAGAGGAGGAGGAGTAGCTCTCTATGTAAGGGAAGAGATCAAAGCAACAGAACTAAAGGGTAAACAGGGAGGAGAGGAGGCACTGTGGGTCACCCTGGAGACTGGAAATGGCTCCACAATCTGCACAGGGGTTGTATACAGACCCCCGTCTCAGGGAGGAAATGGACAAGGAAATGATAGAAGGCATCCTCGGATGGCAGAAAGGAGATATTGCTGATGGGGACCTGAATTTGCCAGATGTTGACTGGAGCACCTTTGCTGCAGCCATATCCAAGAGCAGGGCCATTGTCGATGTTTACAGGGGGCATGCCTCAGACAGCTAGTTTGGAACCCACTCGGGAGAGAGCAGTCTTAGACCTGGTACTCTCAAATGGGACGGAGAGGATCTCTGATCTTGAAGTGGGTAGCCATCTGGGAACAAGCGACCACCAAACAGTGTGATTCACGATAAACTTAGCTGTAGAGTCAAGCCACACAAAAGTGAAGGTAGTGGACTTCAGGAGGGCTGATTTTGTCAAAATGGGAGAGTGCCTCAGAAAAGTACTAGCAAACGGGCAAGAAGGTGGGGTGGAGCAACAATGGGGAAACATCAAAACCGCCATCACAGAGGCAACAAGCCTTTGTGTGAAGAAAATAAACGAATCAAAACGAAAGAAAAAAACACTATGGTTCTCAAAAGAAGTGGCGGGGAAGGTAAGGGAGAAAAAGATAGCATTCAGGAAGTATAAGGAAACACGGAGCAGGACAGAGAACTGTACCAGTTAAAGCAGAAGGAAGCGGGTAAGGCAGTCAGAAGAGCAAAGGCCCAAACCAAGGAAAAGATGGGGGTGGAAAGGATGAGAAGGGATTTGGCAAGGTTGGAGGAATGGTCAAAAGTATGGCAGCTTAGATTAAATGCAAAGAAGTGCAAAGTAATGCACCTAGGAAACAAAAATCAGGGAAGAGTACACAGTGGGGGGCAGGTATTAACAACAAAATGGAAAGGGACCTGGGGGTAGTCATATCAGATGACCTAAAAGTAAGCAAGCAAGGTGAGAAGGCAGTAAGGAGGGCTGGGGGATACTGGGATGTACAGAGAGAGGCATCACCAGTAGAAAACAGAAGGTTGTTGTCCCTCTGTACAGACAGTTGGTAAGACCAAATCTGGAGTACTAAGTGCAGTTCTGCTGCCAATGTGGACGATGCAAAGTCCACTCCGGGGTTCTGCAAATGCGGTTGCGGGCAGCTTATGTCCTGATCGGACCTGCAGTCCTCTATTGTCTACTACCTGGGCCACAAGCAGTGATATCCAGGCTTGCGGCCTATGCCGCTCCTTACTTCCCTCCACTTTGGAGGATCGCCTCACCCATCTACTCCTTGGCTATCCAGATGATTGGGATTCTCCTGTTCGTTCTCGAGGAGGCAGTGGCTCAGGCCGCCATTCAGTCCTCCTCGGCCTCAGCCTTTTTGCTGCTCCCTTTGGGTGCTTTGCATATCGTAGTGTTTAAAGAATTGTGCCAAACCCTTCCCACCCATGGGCAGGGTCCTCACTGCAAACCCAAGAAATCCAAAAAGGACAAGGAGCAAGACACCAAGAAATGGTCTCATCAGTTGTGGTATTGTGAGCGCTCTCAGGCCTCTTAATTTCCACATTATGCCAGAGTTGCCAACCATGGTTGGTGCTTGACTCTGGCGTGAGACCCCATGGTCTCCCTGTCGGGCCAGTTGGCGAGGCTCAGGTTAACACCAAGTTGACCCATTATCTGCTGAGGAGGTCGATCTCTCTCAGGACTGTGGTCCTGCCACTTTCTTGGGGGCAGGGGGCGGAGACTGACCAGTCCGCTGTTCCGCTCCTTCCTGACCAGGAGCATCTGGACCAGAGAGGCCTCTGCTTGCAGGCCCCTCTGAGATCCACCGTCTCATCCCCTGGCAGTCGAGGTCCCGCTCTAGAAGCCCTTACTTGGGCAGCCCACATTGATCTTGACACTCGCACTCCAGGCACTTGGGCAAGCGGCACTGCCACTATTCCTTGTCCTCCTCGGGTGAGCAGAGGCACCAGCGCAAGTTGCGTTGGCGCTGCGAGGAACTTATGTGGCAGTAACTCTGGTTTACCCGAGAGAAGCTGATTCCAGTACCCAACCTGGCCTTTCCACAAGAGCCGGTCCAGGTGCATCCCCCTCCATCCTCTCCACCGATCTTGGAGCTGTTGCCGAAACAGTCAACGTTCTGGAGACCCCATCTCCACAAGGACATAGACAGAGGAGGGCAACTAAAATGGTGCAGGGTCTGCAACAGAAGCCATACAAAGAGAGAGACTAAAGGAGCTTAATTCGTATACCCTCGAGGAAAGGAGGGAGAGGGGTGACATGATAGAAACTTTCAAGTGTCTCAAGGGAATCATAGAAACATAGATTTTGACGGCAGATCAGGACCGCTTGGCCCACCTAGTCTGCCCATTTCCCTACCTAACGGATAAGCTGCAGATCCTAGTTAACCAACAGCCTACTTCCTCCTACCCTCCACTAGCATTGCCTTATGTCTGTCCCATGCATTCTTGAACTCCCCCACTGTTTTTGACTCTACGACCTCCTCGGGAAGGCTGTTCCATGTATCCACAACCCCCTCTGTGAAGAAATACTTCCTCACATTACCTCCGAGCCGTCCCCCCTCTACCTTCAAATTGTGCCCCTTGTTTTTGCAATCTCTTTTTCTGAAAGATGCTACCCTCTTGGACTTTGTTGATTCCCTTGAGGTATTTGAAAGTTTCTATCATGTCCCCCTTCTCCCTCCTTTCCTCGAGGCTATACATCTTTAGTTCCTTTAGTCTTTCTTCATATGTCTTCTGATGCAGACCCTGCATTATTTTGGTTGCCCTCCTCTGGACAGCCTCCACCCTGTCTATGTCTTTGCGGAGATGGGGTCTCCAGAACTGTACACAGTACTCCAGATGTGGTCTTACCAACTGTCTGTACAGAGGGCCAACAACTTCCTGTTTTCTAATGGTGATGCCTATCCCTATGCATCCCAGTATCCCCCATTCCTCCTTACTGCCTTCTCACATTGCTGGCCCACCTTTAGGTCATCTGATATGACTACCCCCAGGTCCCTTTCCATTTTTGTTGCTGTCATTATCTCACCCCCCATTGTGTACTCTTCCCCTGGGTTTTTGTTTCCCAGGTGCATTACTTTGCACTTCTTTGCATTTAATCTAAGCTGCCATACATTTGACCATTCCTCCAACCTTGCCAAGTCCCTTTTCATCCTTTCCATCCACCTTGTGCATAAACCCTGTTGCAGATCTTTGTGTCATCTGCAAAGGGACATACTTTCCCTTCCAGTCCCTCTGCAGTGTCACTTATAAAGACATTAAAAACGACCGACCCCAGTATTGAACCTGCGGTACCCCACTAGTAACCCTCCTTTCTTCACTGTGGACTCCATTTACTATTACCAGCTGTGTCCTGTTGTCCAACCGGTGTTTTACCCAGGCTACCACTCTGGGACCCACTCCCAGGCTGGCTAATTTGTTTATTAATCTTTTGTTTGGGACTGTGTCAAATGCCTTGCCAAATTCTAGGTAGGCCATGTCCACAGCCCCTCCCTGGTCTACTGCTTTGGTCACCCAGTCAAAGAAATCAATTAGATTTGTCTGACATGACCTTCCCGCTGTGAATCCATGCTGCCTTGGGTCCTGTGCCCCACTGGCCTCTAGGTACTCAACAATTCTTTCCTTCAGAAGTGATTCCATCATTTTCCCTACCACTGAGGTCAAAGTGACAGGTCTGTAGTTTCCTGCCTCTGTTTTGCTCACTTCTGTGAAGGAATCATCCGCCCTCCTCCAGTCCTCATGCCAAACCATCCTCCATGATTTATTAAAGGGTAGTCAGAGGTGTTACTAGTTCTTCCCTTAGTTCTTTTAGAATTCTGGGGTGAATCCATCAGGCCCTATTGCTTTATACCTTCAGTTTTAAGAGTTCTTTCAGAACCCTTTCTTCTGTGAAAGGACTGGCATCACCCCTCTGGATAGAAGGGTGATGCCAGTCCTTTCACAGAAGAAAGGGTTCTGAAAGAACTCCTGAAACTGAAGGTGGATAAAGCAATGGGGCTTGATGAGATTCACCCCAGAATTCTAAAAGAATTAAGGGGAGAACTAGTGACACCACTGACTACCCTTTTTAACAAATCATGGGAGGATTGTGTGGTACCCAAGGACTGGAGGAGAGCAAATGTGATTCCTCTTCACAAAAGTGGGAGCAAAGCAGAGGCAGGAAACTACAGACCTGTTAGCTTGACCTCAGTGGTAGGGAAAATGCTGGAATCACTTCTGAAAGAAAGAATTGTTGAGTACATAGAGGCCAGTGGAGCACAGGACCCAAGCAGCATGGATCCACAACAGGACAGTCATGTCAGACAAATCTAATTGATTTCTTTGACTGGGTGACCAAAGTAGTAGAACAGAAAGGGGCTGTGGACATGGCCTACCTAGACTTTGGCAAGGCATTTGACAAAGTCCCACACAAAAGATTAATAAACAAATTAGCCAGTCTGGGAGTGGGTCCCAGGGTGGTAGCCTGGGTTAAAAATTGGCTGGACAACAGGACGCAGAGGGTAATAGTAAACTGAGTCCACTCCAAAGAAAGGGGGGTTACTAGCGGGATACCCCAGGGTTCAGTACTGGGGCCAGTCCTTTTTAATGTCTTTAAAGTGACACTGCAGAGGGACTGGAAGGAAAAGTATGCCTCTTTGCAGGCGACACAAAGATCTGCAACAGTCCAGTCCTTGGGTACCACACAATCCTCCCATGATTTGTTAAAAAGGGTAGTCAGTGGTGTCACTAGTTCTCCCCTTAATTCTTTTAGAATTCTGGGGTGAATCTCATCAAGCCCTATTGCTTTATCCACCTTCAGTTTCAGGAGTTCTTTCAGAACCCTTTCTTCTGTGAAAGGACTGGCATCACCCCTCTATCCAGTGTGCTTACATTGATTGGATTAGGTACCTCCCCCTTCTCTTCATTTGTGAATACTGAGCAGAAGTATTCATTCAGTATGCCTGCTTTTCACTGTCACTCTCTGCCCATCCACCCTCCCTTTATTAAGCCTCACTATCCTCCCTTGGTCTTTTTTCGCTCCCTAATATACCTATAAAAGGTTTTATCAGGCTTCTTAACCGAGTTATTCACTTTAGTTCGCAGTCCTGTCATCCACAGGACATGCTCAGCAACATCTTTGGAGTGTGTAGAGACACTTGGGCATCCTAATTTTCATACATGATACAATCCAGGATCTCCTGGCTCATATTTTGCTCTATCCACGAGACCACACTGCTTGTTTTGTGTTCTGTTGACCTGCTGATCTGTTGGCTGTCTTAACACTAATGCACAAAATACACAACTGCAAAGGGCAGGCTACTGTATATCACTATTATCTCCCCCCTCCCCCCAAAATAGATTTTTATCTTCCTTGGCAGAACTGGTGGCTACTTAGCCCTATCCTGCTTACTACAGCCTCCCCTTACCCCTCTCCTCTCCAGACATATATCCACATCTGATTCAGACAGGAGCAGTAGAGCTGTCCGCTGCAGTGTGGCAGACAGGGCTTCACAGAGTTGTCCTCTGATTTTTCCTCTTCTCCCCTGGACCCACAGACATTCAGGGAGCACGATGTGTTAGCTCTACCTCTGCGGAGATGCCCCTGGCGCTCTGAATGTGTGGTCCCACTCACCTATAGTGCGACTTGTCTGCACTACTTCCAGATTCCTTCAGGTGGCAGTGAAGCAGTGAATCACAACAGCCTCCCTCCCCAGGGAGGCAAGCACTCCCACGGATGCTAATCCTTCTTCCCTTGGTCAGCAACTGGGTGACCCATGTCCATTTCAAACCGGGTCACTGGTGTGGATTGAGAGTGCGTAGCGCAGCACCTCAGCCCTCTATGCCCACGGTGCCAGCTGTCACTATTATTGTACAATGCAGATGGTATTTGTGAATTTTGCTGTGTTCAGCAAGCATTGCTAAAACCTTCCTTCTGATTACTTGTGGTCAGGTAGAAATGAGATATTTCAGCTTAAAGAGGACAGGAAATGTTTTCTAATTAGCAGCTGTATATAATGTTCCTATTTTCAGAAATGATATTCATACCCTACATGATCTGTATGTAACTGTATCTAAATGAAAAGCAATGTGAAAAACTGTTTTGCATTGTTTCATTTTTTATGGGCAGCATTGTATTAGTTTTCTTCATGGAGCCGGTGATCTGGAGTTTTAACTACGTCAAGGTTTGTGCACAGAGCTCCAAGCATCGTTCTAATAGGACAGTAGCTCATGCTTAGCATTCTGTACACAAACCGACATAGTAAAATCTCCAAATTACTGGTTCCATGAAGAGAACTGTAACGGAATGCTGTCCATAAAAAGGAAACCATTAAAAACACAAATTTTTCACAACAGTGCATATTTCTGTAAATAGTAACATTTACTAACTGCTGCTAATTAGCACACATTTCCTGACCCCTTTAAGTATGTTATTCTACTGGGAGGGATATATATTTTTTAGACGGGAACATTTACAAACAGTGTCCCTTGTAGTTTGAAAGCCCAGACCAAAATAATTTAAAGAAAGTTATTGGGCTTATCTGTAGATAGCAGCAGTCTGGATATATCCCTGCCGTAGCCTGCCCTATTTTGATACTATACTGCTACCATTATTGGCATGTTTTGATGTCATGTAGTGTGAGGCTGTGCCTAAGAGGTAAGGCTGACTAGAGGGGGACAGATAGAATAAGTTTTTTTTTTTTTTATTTTAAGTTGCTATAATTCATAGACTTTAAGGCACAATGGTGGGAGGGGCTTGCTGTTAACTAACTGATAATGTAAATTCTTAAAGGGAAATGTCCACGTAGAAACGAGCCCCACCTCAATGTGAAGTCGGGCCCAATTAGCACTTTTAGAAAAAGCTTAATTTGTTTACCTCTGGTAATTTGTTTTATTATAATTTATTTAGTTGATCTCGTCCCTCTCTGCGGGCATTTCACAATCAAGCTACTCATGTTGCATACCTGCTAGTCTAGGGCCTGGTCTCCGTATAGCACCAGACATGTAAGTTCCAAACTGGAGGTATTAGAAGCTCCAGCTATCCTGTAATCTTATGGATGGACCTGCGGCTGGTCCCCGCATGCCACGTCATTCTCAGGACAGCTGCTGGTGGTTGTTGGCGTGCCGTGCTTGGTTATGAAATGCTGGTAGAGAGGGATGCAGGATCAACCAGATAAATTATAAATAAAACAAGCCACCAGAAGTAAACAAGTTAAGCTTTTTCTGAAAATGCTTATTGGGACCCATTGTATGTGGACGTCTACCTTTAAGAGACTAATTAACTCCCTTTAATATAGCCAGTTTACTGCTGTGTGGTTATTAACACGTGCCTGTACACTGCTTTTTAACATCGATTGTACTATACTTTTGAATGCACTTATTCTTTCCGACCGTTGTTGTCTCAGTGTACCTTTTCCATTCAACAAGTTTCAGTAACTAAATAAATACATGATTACATGCCCTCATGCTGCAGACTGCAGGATAAGAATTAGAATGCCATTTGTGTTGGGGTTTTTGATTGTCTTAAGAAGGTAACCCCACTACACCTTGAGTGCCTTATCATTGTTTATTAAACTCAGTAAAGCATTCTAACACAAAAAAAAATTCACTACCATTTCTGTCTGCACACACCCCTGCAGCACTGTAGTGTCCACAATGGTTCCAGTTCATCAAGAGGGTTAATCGCCACTCGGAGTTTTGAAATAAAAAATGTTCATCCAGTTTTAAGATTACTGACGTTTTTAGTGCCAGACTGTGTGATTCTTTTTTCTTGTCATGAAAGATTCTGGTCAGGTGGCCACATTGTGTATAGTAGGACTTTCTTTTCACTCCATGGTGGTAATGATGATACCCAAACTGAAACAGACTCTAGATCATCCAAATTTCACCTGAGTATTTATAGTATTTTTCTGTCCTGCAGGGGCTGATCAGAGAGATTAATGAGCTGAGATTTAAGGTGACGAAATGGAGAATGAGACGGCTCAGTCGACAAGAAACTGAAATCAACAAAGGTAACCCCATTTAATTCTCATTCGAGGAGACTGCAAATAGTTACTAGGATACAGAACCAATTTATTACAAAAATAAAAATTTGCATTCTTTCAGTAATCCAAACCGTCTTTTCCCTGTAATATCCAGGCTTCTGAATCTACAAAACTCCTGTATAGTGTTTTGCAGTAGGTTACCATGAGCCGTCACTGAATTCACGGGAAATTAAACATGGTGATGTCAGCTACAAATACAGTAGTGAGCCGGCCTGGTGGAAGTGCTGCCGCCTGTCATGTCGATGACCTGAGTTCGGGAGTAGACTCGAGTCACGAGGGGTTGGCCAGAGGGTGGGGGATGGGATGAGGATTGAGCATCCCAAGGATTGCTCTCCTGTCTCCTCCCAGGTATGGGGTGGCTGTTACTCCTGTGGTATACTTGACAATCAGCAGAGGCAGTCAGGAGGGTCCAGATGTGGGTGGGACATTGACAGACGCTCTTGCTTCATTGTACATCGACATCCTAGCAGTGAAAATGGAGGAAAGACAACTCTGCCAGGCATGATGGTAGACAGTTCCGTCATAGGCTTGGCACCATCAGCTGTACACCTATGGAATCTTGCTGTGGAGGGGCATGGGGAAGCCTGTTTGTTCCTGCCATGAGGTTAAAGTCAAGGGGAAATGAGTAAGTCCTAGGGATGGTGGGTGACACAGCTGGGGAGGGATGTTAAGGGCTTAAATGCAAGTAAAAAAAAGGCAGCAATGAAGGGACGCATGTTGGCCCAGCAGAAGGCATTGCACATCTGTGAGTGTCGGCAGCCTGGGTTTGGGAATGGACTTAGGGCATGGAATGGGCAGCTGGACTGAGAAACAGTACTGCTGTTGGTAACTCTTCCCAGCTTGGGAGGGGATGGCGCTGCAGCCAGCACCACAGTCAGCACTGTGGAGGGACAAGGAACATACCCCTCCCTCCCCCTCCAAGCTTGAGAGGGGATGGCACTATAACCAGCACCACAGCCTCCCCATGGTAGGCCAGGGACTGAACCCCCCCCCTTTGATGAGTGGATGGCACTGTAACCAGCACCATAACCACCCCTGTAGCAGACCAGGGAGCGTACCTCCCCCTCAGTCTACTAGGAAGGCTGGTGGTGCCATTGTGTTAATGGAAGGCAGTGGCAGGGAAGAATATTGTGGGTGGGGAAATCTTGCTGCCATTAGGGTGATGGCCGGTTGCTTCATCAGAGGTGTGGGTCTCCACTGGGGATAGGGTGGGGATACTGGGGCGGGGCAACTGCCACGGGGGTATGTCCCAGGCTCAAGGAATGGGCAGGCATCCGTAAGGACAGAAAATTCCATGGATACAAAATGCAGTAATAAATTGTTGTAAATGAAGGAGGTACAGTACTTCAGGCTATTATAGGGGTTGACCAATTATGATGACCCGCTAAAAGAGCAAAGAATTGTATGTATGAATTGAAAATGCACATGTATGTCATGGATATTGAGAGCTCAGTTGATAGCAGACTGCATGAAGTGTATTTAGGTGACATCTGTGTACATTTCTAGGATGCATGATCCTTTTAGGGTTATCCTTTGAATGCAACCTAGATACTTACTCCTTATCTTATAATTCTGTAACTCAACCTTTTGTGGTAAAACATGTCTACCTTGAAAACAGAGACAGTTCTGGGACGTGGATATGATGTTTGATCCACACTTCTGGCACTGTCCTTTCCCCTTTAACATTCGCCAGAAAGTCTTCAGGCTGGCTCCTCCCATCCACTCGGGTGGTAACTCCCCACGCGCCCCGTGATGCTAGATCTTCCTTTCCACTGGAAGTAGAAGGTTCCTCCTAACTGCTTTCATGCTGAAGAGGCCTTTTGGTTTAGTTTCCGCTGTTCTTAGTGAAATCTTTTTTCTTCTAACTTGCTTCTCGCTGCCAATGTGGACGATGCAAAGTCCACTCCGGGTTCTGCAAATGCGGTTGCGGGCGCTTATGTCCTGATCGGACCTTGCAGTCCTCTATTGTCTACTACCTGGGCCACAAGCAGTGATATCCAGGCTTAAGTGGCCTATGCCGGGCCTCCTTACTTCCTCCACTTTGGAGGATCGCCACCCATCTACCTCCTTGGCTATCCAGATGATTGGGATTCTCCTGTTCGCTCTCGAGAGGCAGTGGCTCAGGCCGCCATTCAGTCCTCCTCGGCCTCAGCCTTTTTGCTGCTCCCTTTGGGTGCTTTGCATATCGTAGTGTTTAAAGAATTGTGCCAAACCCTTCCCACCCATGGGCAGGGTCCCTCTGGCACGAAACCCAAGAAATCCAAAAAGGACAAGGAGCAAGATACCAAGAAATGGTCTCATCAGTCGTGGTATTGTGAGCGCTCTCAGGCCTCTTAATTTCCACAGTTCGCCAGAGTTGCCAACCATGGTTGGTGCTTCGGCTCTGGCCGCAGACCCCATGGTCTCCCTGTCGGGCCAGTTGGCCGAGGCTCAGGTTAACACCAAGTTGACCCATTATCTGCTGAGGAGGTCGATCTCTCTCCAGGACTGTGGTCCTGCCACTTTCTTGGGGGGCAGGGGGGGAGACTGACCAGTCCGCTGTTCCGCCTCCTTCCTGACCAGGAGCATCTGGACCAAGAGAGCCTCTGCTTCATGAGGCCCCTCTGAGATCCACCGCCTATCCCCTGGCAGTCGAGGTCCCGCTCTAGAAGCCCTTACTTGGGCAGCCCACATTGATCTTGACACTCGCACTCCAGGCACTTGGGCAAGCGCACTGCCACTATTCTCCTTGTCCTCCTCGGTGAGCAGAGGCACCAGCGCAAGCTGCGCTGGCGCCCGCGAGGAACTTATGTGGCAGTAACCTGGTTTACCCGAGAAAGCTGATTCCAGTACCCAACCTGGCCTTTCCACAAGAGCGGTCCAGGTGCATCCCTCCATCCTCTCCACCGATCTTGGGCTGTTGCCGAAACAGTCAGCGACTGGCACTCTGACCAAGGATGCTCAGCGGACAGGGGTTTACCCATTGGCTGTCGATTACAGTCACCCAGACTGCCCTCGCCGGATGAGTGGGGACTCAGGCGGTGAGCCACTTTTCACAATTCTTGGAATGAGAGCGGATCCTCCCTCCACTCTTGACCACTGGATGTCGAGTCTGTGGGGACCTGTCGACGGATCAAGGGCCACGTCTTTCATGAGCATGCTGTGCGGATTTTCAGATCTATGGGTCTCCATCTGGAGCCCTTGCAAAACAGGAATGCTACCAGCTGACTGAGATCTTGACCAGGGTTACTTTCCAATGGAATCCTTCCCGTTCAGGATGTCATCTTTGGTCCTGCCCTCGCCCGTCAGCCGGATGGCCCACAAGTATGCTGTCCCTACCTGCTCTCTGTCGGGTTCACGGGCATCCCTCAGCTGAGGGACTTGGCTGTCTGTTTTTCCGGCACACCGGCAACATTGGGGATGTTGATAAACCCCCTCCTCTCCCCGGTAAGGAGTCCAAAAAGTTGGACCATTTGGCTAAGGTGTACGCCGCCTCCTCACTTGGATTTGGCAAGCAAGTTCATCCCTTTTCATGGCCACTTCTCGCACGCCCTCCTGGGTTCCCTGGACGAGGTGCTTCATCATCTGCCTGCAGATCTGCAGACTATGGTCAAACAGGTCAGGGACCAAGGCCGAGCTGTCGCTAAACAGCAGTTCCAAATGGCCATGGACCTTGGCGATTGTTGAGCATGGTCCGTGGCCGTGGCAGTTGCGATGTGCCGCAGGGCTTGGCTGTGCATCTCCACCTTCATGGATGACACACAGCGCAAGTTGGCAGATGTTCTCTTCTTGGAGACCGACTTGTTGGGGCCCGGAGTGGAGGGGCACCTCACCAGAATTGAAAAGTCCAGTGCCACCTTGGACTCTGTGGCTTCTGCTCAGCAGGACCCCAGTGGCTTGAAGCCTCAAAAGAAGCCCTTTCGGCTTGCTTCGACCCCTGCAGCAAAACCTGCCCAGCCCCAGGCTGGACAACAGCAGGCTTGGCGCCCCCAGACTACATCGGTCATCAGGAAGCCAGTAGGTTGAGGTCCCCGAGGCCCTTCTGCCAGATCATCCTCTGCTTCCAAGCCTGCCCATGATGGGATGGAGGGCACTTCCCCCATACCCATCCTGACCACCCTGGTCCTCCCGTGGGGGGCTGGCACCACTTCCTTTCCGCCTGGTCCACTGTTACCACAGACAGGTGGGTCCTTGAAGTGGTCCGCCTTTGGAGTTGAGGTTTACCTGCTCAGCTGAGCTTGCGCTCCATGGGAGGACATGGTGTCCTGCAATCTTAGTTTGGTCCCTCGGGACGACAGCGCCCAACTCCTCCACAAGGATAGTGGCTTCTGTTCCGGACCCTTCACCTCATCCAGGGTTTGTCTTCAGGTACTTCCTGGTGCCAAAATGGTCTTTTTGGGGGGGTGGGGGGTGTGTGCCGGTGCCCCATCTTAGATCTGCACAACCTGAACAAATTTCTCCAGTCACTCACCTTCAGGATGGTCACTCTGTTCTCGGATCATACCATCTCCTGAGCAGAACATGTGGTTCTGCTTTCTGGATCTACAGGATGCGTTCTTTCACATCCCAATCCATCAGTCACACTGGCGGTTACTCCACTTCCGAGCAGAGTGAACCCTCTAGGAGTTCCAGGTCATACCATTCAGCCTGTCCTCTGCCCCCAGGGTCTTCACAAAGTGCATCGCAGTGATGGCAGCACACCTAAGGCACCGGTGAGTTCAGGTATACCCCTACCTGGATGACTGGCTTATCGTGGGTCCCTCCAGGCAGGAGGTGGAGTGGTCCAGGGACCTGGCCTCTACTCCGCATCTCTCTTGGCCTGCTGGTCTGTCAAGCCAAGCCGAACTTGTGCCCTCAAAGATGATCTCCTTCATCGGGGTGGAACTCGACACTTACAGAGCCAGGGCTTGGTTCCCAGTGGACAGGCGGAGGTTCTCTCCTCCTTTGCTCGATCATTTTGGGTTGGGCAGTTGCACCCTGCTCGGGACTTCCTGCACCTACTGGGATACAGGGTGGGCCTGCACCAGCGTGGTTCGTTGGGCCCGCTGGAGAATGCACTCTCTGCAGTGGCAGCTGGCTAGCCAGTGGCCTTTGTGCAGGGATCACTTCTACCAGCTGGTCACTGTGACCCAACAGATGTGGAATGCCCTACAATGGTGGATGGTCCCAGAACATCTGCAGGAAGGTATCCCGTTTGTTTGCCCAGAGCCTATGGTCATCCTGATGACCGATTCCTCTCTCATGGGTGGAGTGCCCACCTGGGGGGAACACAGAGTTCATGGGCTCTGGACCCCCGAGGAGTCCCAGTGCCACATAAACCTGCTGAAGCTTCAGGCAGTTTGGCTGGTGATGACAGTTTTTGCTCCACACATCCGCGGTCAGGTGGTCCAGTTCCAGATGGGCAACACCACGACCATGTACTTCCTCATAAAGCAGGGTGGGACGCACTCCCTTCCTCTGTACAGGGAAGCTCTCCGTGTGTGTACCCACATGCAGAGCTTGGATGCTGATGATCTGGCCATCCACATGGCCGGTGTCTCCAACCAGCTGGTGGACGTTCTCAGCCATGTAGGCGAGGCATCTCACAAGTGGTCTCTCTACCCAGAAGTAGTACACAGCCTGTTCTCCCAGTGGGGCACCCCTCTGGTGGACTTTTTGCCTCCAGGAGGAATGCAAAGCTAAGGCTGTACTGTGCCCCTACTCCTGAGTGGGAAACACTGCAAGGATGCCTTCTCGAGGCCCTGGGCCCTAGGCCTCCTCTGTGCTTTCCATTAATTTCCTTTGCTGCACAAGGTGTTGCTCAAGGCGAGGAGGGACAAGGCACAGGTGATCCTTGTGGCTCCAGACTGGCCACGCCAGTTCTGGTACCCTGATCTCCTCAGCAGCAGGCCCCCAAGGTGTCGTCCTCTCCAGCCATACCTGCTCTCCATCAGTCTGGGAAGGTATTCCATCCCTGCACCTTACAGCCTGGTTCCTGATGGCAGTACCAGGCTTTAGGTCTCTCAAGATTATTTGTTTTTTTGTCCCCGCCCTCTTACCTGGAGCCCAAAGTGATTGGTCCCCCACAGAGCCTTGGTTTGCCCCCCCCCCCAGGCGGGGATGAAGTATGACCCGTACACCCTGAGCTTCTGTGTTTCATCAGGACACTGGGTCTCTCAGAAGATGTCCTCATTGTGGTTACGGCATCTCTGAAGGAGTCGACCCAAAAATCCTACGTCTTCAGTTGGAAGAGATTCTCCCATTTGGTACCAGGGCAAGAGACTGGATCTCTTATCTTGTCCGGTGGCTAGCATTTTCTACTACCTTTGGTCCCTCTCCCAGTCAGGCCTTCAATCGACGACCCTTAAGGTGCACCTAGCAGCCATCTCTGCTTACCAGGTGCAGGCTGGTCAGCAGTCGGTGGCACAGGAGAAGGTGGTATGGCACGTTTATAAAGGCCTTGACCACATTTCTCCTCCAGTGCATGAACCATCCTCTCCTTGGGGACTTGTTGCTGGTTTTGGCAAAGCTCATGGGCAAGCCCTTTGAACCAGTGTGCAGGTGTGAGATGTCACACCTATCATGGAAGACCGCTTTTCCTGGTGGCTATCACGTCAGCCAGAAGGATCAGTGAGCTCTCGGTGGAGCCTCCTTTCCTGGTCTTCCACAGGGACAGCGTTGTCCTTCACCCCAACCCAAAGTTCCTCCCAAAGGTTGTGTTGGATTTCCACCTTAACCAGGTGATTAATCTCACAGTGTACTTCAAAAACCACACCTCAGAGGTCGAGTACAGGCGCCTTACTTTGGACCTGCGGCGAGCACTAGCCTATTATAAGGAATGCATGGCTGGAGTTCGGGGAGAGGTTCGCAAGTAATTTGTAACTTACGCTGAAGCCGCACCTGGCTGCTAAGTGGGCAACTGGCAGGTGGATAGTCTTCTGCATTGACCTCTGCTATAGGTTGGGGGTAGGGAGCTTCCCGTACGGCTAAGGGTCCATTCCACCCGTCATACCACTGCCATGGTGGCTGCTTCCTGGGACGTCCCTATCCTGGAAATCTGTTGGGCTGCCACCTGGAAGTCAGCACACACCTTCCTGTCCCATTATCACATTGACCTTCAGTCAAATGCCAGGATGCTGGGTTTGGGGCCTCGGTTCTCTAATCTCTGTTTCCCAAGCTGGGGTGTGCGCCATGCCCACTCCTCCCAGAAAAACTGTTAGGAGTCTGCCAGAAGTGTGGCTAGAACACCATACCCATGTCCCTAGAAAAATAAATTACTCACCTATAACAGTAGATCTTTGAGGGATGTCTCTTGCAGCAGGTAATACACTTGGGGTAGTCGCCAGAGGTCACTGTGGTGCACGGTAGCTCTTCTAGCAGTCTTGCACCAGGGGCCATCCACCCGATGACATCATCCTGCTTCCTGTATGAGTGGGCGATCTGTGGTATCCTCAGTGAATTTTCCCGTCGTCTTCAACTCGCACACAGCAGCTAGTGCAAAGTGTAAGCAGTCATCGATGAGAAACTGAGCAAACAGAACTTTTTCCTGTTCCCTCTCCTTCATTGATGGATGTCAGAAGGATCTTCAAACAAATCACCTTTACTTTGTTCTTGTCGTTGCAGTAGAAAAATCTACCATTTCGACAATCATTTAGTCTGTGCCCGTTGTTTGGGACCCACACACGACTCATCCTCCTGTGAAATTTGTCAGGAGTTTATTCAAGCAACTCATCAGCGACGATTGCTTGACATACAGGCTTACCTTATGGAACAAAAAGGCGCTCTCTTAGAGAAGCAGGGGCCAGTCCCAAGGACCCCCAGCAAGTGCTTACCATAAGAAGCACCGGCGTGATAAGGATGCTTCCACTTCAGCATCCTGTTCTAAGCATTCGTCGACAACCACTTCAGATCTTTCCTCATTGACGACACCTTCGAAAATTGCCTCTTCGTCGACGGGAGTTTACTCTCTCTCAACGATGCTTTCTAGCGCTTTATCAGCAATTTCAGCTGAACCTTATACTGCTGCCATTGGTGCCGCGTCGAAGATGACCACGTCTTTAAATCGATGGTGGCCTTAAACGTGCCAAATCTTCGTCTTTTTCCTGCCCCGTTGAAGACGGGCCCAGGTGCTTTAGAGAACATCATGGATTTCACTTTTTCGACTGCCCCTCTTCCTTCAAGGTCTTTTGTACACCGGGACCAGCCTGAGTGGGACCGGGACCCCTGACTGTTTCATCCGGGTTTCATACCAGCTTTTACTCCACATCCACTCTCCTCCATTATTCCCTTGGTTTCACGGACCCCCCCCACTACATCTGTGGATGTGGCTACTGTAGTACAGCAGGATCTTACTTTGAGAGGGTTCCTTTAGTAGGTCATCACCATATAGGATTGGCGCCACCTGGCGTTGGGCGCGTGGTAGACTTTCTAGCAATACCTGATGGGGGGACCACCTTTCAGCGTCATGTGACCAAAGTCAGCGTGATTGTATATTGGGGGCGGTCCCCATGCCCGCCCACCAGTTCTTTCCCACAGTCTCCTCGTGTCAGTCGCATTGCAGACTTCCAGTTAGCGATCGTCGTGAAAGTTCATCGCGTCGGTTTATCCCTCACTGCTATTTTTTCCTCAAATTCGTGTTCTTCCTTATGTCTTCACCCAAGAAGTAGTGCTCATCCTGTGGCACGTAGATCCTGCACAAAGATGGTCATTCCCACTGCGTTCTCTGTCTAGGCCTGGACCATCCAGTCTCCTCCTGCTCTGAGTGTCAATACTTTAATCAGGCCACAAAAAAGAGGAGACGGCAGGCTTTGGAGGCCCACTTGCTAAAAGCCCGCTTGGCTTCCTTAGAGAAGAAAATGGATAGTCTCCGGGATTCATCTGAAAAATCTTCTCCCTCAAAAAAGCACACGGAGAAGTCAAGGGGGCGGACTTGCTCCGCGGATGACACCAGGCCCTCGACGAGCAAGGCTCAGCTGCCGCCCAGAAAACCGGACGGTAAGCCGGACAAGACTTCGGTGGGTGTCAGCCGATGACTCCTCAGATGACCGCGCCGCCTCTGCCGTTAAGTCGGCTCTCCTGGCTCCGGTCGATAAGTCGGCCGGGGGCTGTTCCCCTGACCGCCTGACCCCACCCACTAAGTCGGACGTCCCTGATGACCGTATGGGCTCGGTTCCCCCGTTGGGGCCTCACGGCGCCTCACCTGACGTCCGGCGGGTCCAGAAGGACAAAAGCCCTCTCCTCCTCCTCCTTCGCCCTGCGCCCTCCAATTCAGCCGGTAGAGTACGTCCGGCGATGTCAGCAGAGAGCCCATCGACCCTGTCGATGTCCCGGCTCCGCATTCCCCCTCTGGGGTCAAGGAGAAGTAGGCTCCTCGGCCTACAGGCCTCACTGTAGAGGCCCCTCCTCCGCCTTCTGGCACCTCCTCAGATGCCGGTTGTCCCGATGACAGTCCCACAGCCAGGACGGGCTGATCAGCCTTTGACTTTGGCCCCGATGCCAGGGCCCCTTTGTCTGGTTCTGGCCGGCGGATCGGGTGGCATCGTTTCAACGTCGGTCCCCAGCTGTCCAGCCGGACTTATATATATATATATATATAATATATATATATATATATAATATATATATATATATAAGCGGGTCGGCTGATGGGTCCCCTCGATGACCTGATCTGGCGGCGGGGATTTATACCTGACCCTGAACTGTCCCACATTACCCGTTGGGTATCCTGGGACCACTACCTGGGGGGTTGGGGTCCCTACTCCAGACTGGAGTCACCTGGGACAGTTCTACCCTGGATTTAATCCCTATTCCCATTATACGGGATTCCAGGGCTACTATCCACCACTGGTTATTCCTCCCCCCTCAGCCTCTGCCTACTCCACCTCCCCCTCCTCTGGTTACCCTGGATTTCAAGACCTTAATACAGTCTTGATGGCAGGGGGCTCGGTCAGAGGTGGTCTCGGACCTGGAGACTAGGCTCTCACAGCCGAGGTCTACTAGGTCACCTTCCCCGAGCAGTTCATCTGTAGCCACTGTCCACATTTCGGGGAAGACTCGACAGGATGTTCCTCTTCCAGATACCAGACGCCATCCTGTTGAGGAGGCGGATGATGATGATAATAGTTTAGAGGGGAGGGAAGATTCCTCTGAGGAGGTCCCAGAGGACCCTGAGGACACGAGGGGCAAGGTCTCGCCAAAGTCTCCACCAGAAGACCCTGCCTTCTCCAACCTCTTGAAGGCCATGAAGGACTGCTGTTGCCCTCAGATGGTATTCCTGGCTTCACCTTTCTGGCCTCGCCAATGAGGTCCAGTCGGCGATTCAGGATGCCCCTTTCAGGGGCGCGGTCCTTTTTGGTGGGGACATCAAGGATATTAACACAGACCTACAGGACAAGGGAGTTGCACTTAGGTCTGTCAGGTCTATGTACCAATCAGGCTCTCAACAACAGCAGCCTTTTCGGAAAAGGACCTGGAGGCAGAGAAAGAACGTTCAGGTGCACCGCTAGGGGAAGCAAAGGGCCACATCTACAGCCACCCCTCCTGCCTCCAAAAATCAGAGACATTCAGGAGGCCCTCCCCTGAGCGTCCGCCACTTCTTGACTCCCAGCCCCTGCCTCCTCAGTCTGATGATGGGAGCAGGTGGGGGAGGTTACCACCCTGCCAGCGTAGGGTGGAGGCGATCACCTCCGACGAATGGGTCCTGCAACTAGTGTCCATCGGACACACCATAGAGTTTCTAGACATTCCTCCAGAAACTCGACCCACAAAGTCCTCTTACTCTCGGGACCAGGCTCTCCTTGTTCACAAGGAGGTAAATTTGCTCTTGCTCAAAGAAGCAATCGAGCGCGTTCCCTTCGGGCAAAGGGGAAAGGGGTTTTATTCCCATTTTTTCCTGGTTCCAAAAAAAGACTGGGAACTTCAGACCCATACTTGACCTAAGTCAGCTAACTTGGTTTGTCGAGTACAAAAAATTTTGAATGCTGACGCTCCAGAGCCTCCTCCGTCTCCTCATGCAGAACCACTGGCTCTGTGCCCTGGATATGCAGGATGCTTACCTGCACATTCCTGTTTTCCCCAGCCACTGCCAATTCCTGCGTTTTCGCTTCCAAGGGGAACACTTCTAGTTCCGTGCGCTCCCCTTTGGCCTGTCTTTGGCACCATGGGTTTTTACCAAGTGCCTGGCGGTGGTCGTGGCGTTCCTATGCCGCAGGGGCATTGCGGTCTTCCCTTACCTGGACGACTGGCTGATTTCAGCCCCATCCAGGGATTCCTTGCTGAAGGCTCTGTCCTTTACCCTGGACCTTTTCAGAAGACTAGGGATCACGATCAGTGTTCCCAAGTCATCCCTTACCCCTGCCCAGAGACTTCACTTTATTGGGGCAGTCCTGGATACGGTCCAGTGCAGAGCCTTCCTTCCTCCAGACAGAATGGAGACCCTTGTTCGTCAGGCCTCCAAAGTGGCTTCTCTCAGGACCATCCCTGCCTGGGAAGTCCTTCACCTTCTGGGCCTGATGGCGGCCTCCATAACTACCATTCCCCTTGCAAGGCTCCACATGAGGATTACTCAGTGGTCCTTGTGGGTGCAGTGGGATCAGATCCTGGATGACCTGGACCATCCGGTCCTTGTCTCCTCAGCAGTTCAGAAAGACTTCCAATGGTGGAAAGATTCTCGCAATCTTTCTCTGGGGCTTCCCTTTTGGAACCCTGCACCAGTAGCCACCCTCACCACGGATGCCTCGAATATGGGGTGGGGAGCTCATCTTGGGGAACACCAAGCTCAAAGACTATGGTCTGGCTTGGCATCTTCTCTCCAGTTAAATGTTCTGGAGTTGAGGGCGGTCCTGTATGCATTACAGGCCTTTCAGACCCTCCTTCCAGGGATCACTGCTAATCCAAATTGACAATATGTCAGTAGTTTGGTTTATCAACAAACAAGGAGGAACCCGGTCATACCCCCTTTCCAGGGAGGCGACGCAGGTGTGGAACTGGGCAATCCAGCACCATTTGGTCCTAGTGGCCATGCACATTCAGGCATTCTAAATGTCCTGGTGGACAGTCTCAGCAGGACTGGACCCCAGCTCACAAGTGAGAACTACATCAGGAAGTGGCGGAATCCATCTTCCAAATTGGGAAGCGTCTGGAAATAGACCTCTTAGCCTCCCAATGCAGTGCAAAACTTCCCAAGTTTTGCTCGCTTATTCAGAGCCAGGTGCTTTTGGGCGGCGTTGTCTCTATCCTGGACAGGGAATTCTTATACGCTTTCCCTCAGTTTCCCATTCTGCAGAGGTTCTCCTCAAATTCCAGGCAGAGGGCAAGATGATCCTCATCACTCCTCTCTGGCTGAGACAGATCTGGATCTTCCTGGATTAAGTCTCTATCACTCATTCACACTAGTGGGATAGCGCGGGGCTGGAGACCAGAGGGCCAAAATTTTCTGAAGAGGTCGGGCGCCGGTAGGACCCGGCGCATGTGTGTGGCACTGCGAGACTGATTCGGCGCTTGTGTAGGCTATCTCAGCGTCAACCCTCCAACCGCCTCAGTTCCTTTTCTCCCGCCATCGAGGTGTGCTTGGATGTCGGCGTCGCTCGTCTGCCAGAGTCAAAATTTTTCGTCTATCGACAGTAGCTTTTAGTGTTTAATTTAACTATTTAGTAGTAATTTCTTATTTTACTGAACAAGAAAAGAAGATTATGAAGAAAAAAAAGTCTTTCCTGCCATCAACGAGTCGTCCATGAGCGGTAGCGGTGATGGTAAGACTTTCATTTGAAAAGTTGTTATAGCAGAGGCGTTGCCGGTCCGCTACCGCCAATAACGGGGAGGGTCTGACTACGAGCAGTCCTGTGCTCGGGAGGGACAGTCACGAAGCCGAATCTGGCAGTTCTGGGGATCGGCTCCGCTTAGCTTGAGCTCTTCTTCCTCGTTTGGGGAAGAAGAATCGGTGCCGCTCGAGGTTGCCGTTAGTACGTCTGCATGAGGATTGTTCGTTGGTAGGGGCGTTAGGCCTGAACCGACTTTCATGGGTTCCCCTTGGCCCCGCTCCTAACGGCTGCATACTGGACTCCGGATTCCATCTCTGTCCTCGTTGGAGTTCCGGTGAGGAGTTTCACCTCTGGCCGCTCCTGTGGAGCAGGGGGTTTGACTTTCCTTTTTTCCTGGTTGTGTTCCTGTTTTCCGGGCCTCTGAGCCGTTTGACCGGAGCCGGGTCAATTGGATCAGAATGAGCGCGGTGCCCTTTTGGTGCCTTCGCCATCGTGTCGACCCATTGTGCCTACCACCCTCTTCCTTTTCCATGCTGGGGCCGGCACGGGCACCACCTTTCTCCTTCTCCCCATCTTTTCCACTGGCTTTTCCACGGTGTTTTTCCTGACGCTGCGCCTGACACCTTGGTGGCACCGCAGGTCCGGTGCCATGCCACTGGTTTGGCATTGGTGCCGTGGGCGGCACCGCTGGTGTTTGGGTCGGCGCCGGGACTCAACACTGCACTCTGCGCTGTGGGCTCTGTGCGACGCGGTGGGTGCTGTCATTGTTGCCTTCGCTGCCGACGCCGCTAGCGGTTCTGTGGGTGTCTCATGGTCCACGGATGCCTGCGGGTGCTTATGGGTGTTGTGGGTTCTGTGGGTGCCATGGGTGCCGCAGATGCCATGAGTGCCCTCGGGTGCCATGGGTGCCATGGGTTTCTTGGGTGCCATGGTACCATGGGTGCCATGGGCGTCGAGGGTGTCCTTGCGTGCCATTGCTGCCATTAGTACAGAGGATACCTGCGGGTTCCACCGTGGGTGCTCTTGAGTGTCTCCCAGGTTGGCATAGGTGCTTCTGGGTGCCCTCCTGTGCCACGAGTGATGCTGGTGCCGCAAAGGTGCCAGTTGGTGCTGTCTGACAGAGCTAGGGAAAGATCTCTGTTTGCGGACCTCTCTTCCACAGGACTTGAGGCGGGATGCATCCGCAGAATGAGGTCCTGTTCTGTGGATTATTTTTCCACACATCTTAGTGGGTGGCGGTCTGCATCGGGTCTCCTCATCAAGCGGTCTTCCGCTGATGGGACTCTTCTGTTCTGTTCTGTTCTGTCAGTGGAATCTCTCATTCTCCTCAGCAGTTTCTCAGCTCCCTACGTGGTGCCAAGCTCATCGACACCCTTCCTGGCGGCGGAGTCTCTAGTGGCTCTGACCTAGACCTCTTTTTGGGGTCCTTCTGCGGCAGAAGGGCACCTAGATGAGTCTCTCCCTGTCCTTCTGGTCAGTGATACAGCGGATGACTCATTTTATATACTGAAAGACACTCCCTCTTTATCATCAGAGTCTGTGATGGAAACTCTCTTCAGTAGTTCCTCATTTATGGGACCACTGTGTTCAGACTGGATCTGTGGACCATATACCTCTGCGTCTAGACTCTTTCAGTCATCAAGACAGTTACACTCTGTGGAACATTCTAATTCAATGGTCGGGAGCCGCACAAACTGTTCTTCTCCTTTGATAGGGGTATACAGCCCTTTTTTGATGCTGCCCCTCTGGTGGCTGCTTCGGCACAGGTGGTTAACATCTGTCTAGCTATTATTAGTCCACTCAAGAGTTCAGTTATGGATCCTCAGGCTCCTCCTGCTCCTCAGAGGGATGACATCCTTGTCATTTCTGTATCAGGCAATCCTTGCCAAATAACAGCCTGCAGCCTTGTCAGGCTCGGACTAATGATAATTAATTAAAAAAAAAAAAAAAAGGTCAGAATTATCACAGCACAGGGCCTAGTTGGAATTTCCCGATACTACACTTTGGATCTGGTCAGGTTCCGCCTCAACCCTGAGGCAGTCGTCTCTAAACTTCAGTAAAGAGTACCTGATTTCTTCTACCCCTAGGGACAGTCCGATCCAGCGGTGGTATAGCTCACCTCTTTTCTCTAGAGACTTTTCTCTTATTCCGAGATATTTCCAAAACCTAGGCATCTAACCAGTCGGTTAGTCCCTCCCTTTTTTTAAATCAGGCTTTCTTCTCGCAGCAACAGAAGTGACTCTTCAGCGAGTCGGAACTTAGATTCCTACTTCCATGCTTGCTTCAACTTAACAGACGACATGCTCCTTTCTTGACTATAGGTCAAATAGGACTTTTTCTGAGGTAGCTTCTCATATATTCACACCTTCAGTTCCTGTGCACTGGTTTCGTGCCAGTAGCACTCGAAGCTATCCTCTCCGACTGCGTGACGGAGCGGTGATTTTTTTTTTTTTTTTTCAACAAAGCAAACTAGAGTCCTTCCTACTCCCTTCAGGGAGGCCGGAGTAAGTAGTGTCTCACCGCATTGAGCCACTTCTGCCGCTTTTCAGTCACTTCAATGAATCGGTTAGCCCTAACTTGGTCCTTCTGTGTCCCTCCTCGACGCACATCTGCCTCTATTTGCCTTACAAATCCAGCCCCTATTTTTTTCTGTCGAAATGTTTTTTTCTACAGTGGACACGTCCTCCTGTACACTTTTTTCTTTCTTCCCTGAGTTCAGAGACTGCTGCTACAGTTATACACACAGGGGCAGGATGATTCCCTTTTGGCATATGCAATGACTAAGATTTGATTCTACTAGACCACCACAAGAGGCTTCTAAGTTGTGCTTTGCCTTCTATCAGGAAGTTTTCAGTGACTTAGTGAAAACCATTTTCCTTGATGAGCTAACCCCACCTGGACCTTCTTTTGCTCACCAAGTAAGGGGTTCAAGTGCTTCTGGACCTGTTGTTTTCAGGTCAGCCATACTTGATAGTGGGGGGTTCCGTCTCCGCTTTTCAGTCTACCCTGAACCTGTAGACTTTACCTCCGGCTCTTGCAGTTCCTGAGGTCCTTTACATTATATTAGTACATGTCTTTGACACTATTAGTTTTGGTCCTATGCCAAATTGTGAGTCCGGGTTTTCGCCACTCTCTGAGTGGTTGCGGCTTCCTGGCAGAGTTTCATTTTTTGCCCATTGCAGTCATTTGCAAAGTGCTGCGTTACAACTCGAGCACTTATCTTGTAAGCATCATGTTCTGGATGCTGTTTACAAGACGGCTGTTTTTATTAGCAGGACAGTCCTTGGCCGTCCTTTCTGGGTGAATCCTATCTCCTACCACCCTACTCAGGGTTGTGGGTTTTAGCTTGGTACTCTCCCACTAGTGTGAATGAGTGATGGAGACTTAGTCCAGGAAGATATGGAAATTACGTACTTGCTGTAATTATTGATCTTCTTGGACAGTCTCCGTCACTCATTCACATGCCCACCCACCATGCCCTGGGTTCACTCCGTTTTTCTTTCCTGGTCTTCATGGCCTATGGTTCGGACTGTGAAGACATTGTTCTTTGACCTTTCTTACAAAGGCCATCTGGGCCCTCTCAGGCCCAGAAACTCAGAATGAGTTATTCTCATTAGTGACGCTGCACTTCCTTGGTCGAAAAGGTATTGAGGCGGTTGGAGGGTTGATGCTGAGATGGCCTACACAGGCACGAGTCAGTCTCGCGGTGCCACACATGCGTGGTCCTACCTCGGCGCCGACCCTTCAGAAAATTTTTGGCTCCCGCTTGGTCCTAGTGCCTCCGGCGCTATCCCACTAGTGTGAATGAGTGATGGAGACTGTCCAAGAAGATCAATAATTACGGTAAAATACTGTAATTTCCATTTCCCGCTGATACAGCAGCTTTCCGGGAACCACCAGTTCCACTTCAATGACTCACGACCTCCTGACTCAGGATCAAGATCGAATGGTACACCCGGGGCTCAGAGGACCCTGCATCTCCATGCCTGGCTCCTGCAGACATAGCAATATCCCGCTTCGGGGTTTCCTCCAGGGTTGCTCAAGTCCTCATCGAGGCTAGGAAACGGTCTACCCATTCCACTTACGCCATGCAGTGGAAGCGGTTTTCCATTTGGGCGACTGCTAAGGGCTGGAATCCCTTCTCTTGCTCCGCCCTACAAGTCATGGAATACCTCCTTCACTTGTCAGACTCTGGTCTATCCTACTCTTCCTTAAAGGTCCATATCTCGGCTATCTCAGCTTACCATGAGCTAGTGGATGGTAAACCCGTGGCTCAGTTGGAAGTCTCAAAAACTTTTCTGAAAGGGATTCTCCATCTGAAACCCCCCATCCTCAGCCAACCCACCTTGGGACTTGAACTTTTACTGGAAAAGCTCACCCTTCCTCCTTCGAGCCGGGTATGAGCTGTGATTTGCGCTTCCTGTTTTGGAAGGCACTTTTCTTGTGGCTGTCAGTCAACTCGAAAGAGTTTCGGGCTTCACGCTCTAGTCTGCAAGGAACCATACTTGATTTTCTATAGGGACCGGGTGTTCCTCAGAACTCATCCGAGGTTTCTTCCCAAGGTGGTGTCAGAAGCCACACTGAATCAGTCAGTAGAGCTTCTGGTGTATTATCCATCCCCCTCTAACAGAGGTGAGGCACTCCTCCATAAGATGGATGTCCATCAGATTTTCCGGTACTACTCCAGTCGGACCAAAGAATTTCGCTCTTGCTACCAGTTGTTTGTCTCCTTCGCCCAGAGGTCGAAGGGCAAACTGGTTTCTAAACAGGGCCTTTCCAAATGGTTAGGCAACTGCATTCAGTACTGTTACCAGAAGTACGATAAACCTCTGCCAGGTACCATCAGATGTCATTCTACTAGGGGCATGGCTGCCTTCGCAGCCTTCCTTCAGAACGTTTCTGCAGCTGACATTTGTGCTGCCGCTAAATGGAGTTCTGTCCGTTCCTTTACCAAACATTATAGTCTGGACATTGCTTCTAGGCGGAGGGCTGGCTTTGGCCTAGCCATCCTGCAGGGACTTCTGTCCTAGACTGGGTCCTTTCTGGACTTCATTTTTTTCCGTTGGAGTTAGTTTTTTTCCTCCTCCCTAGTTTCTCTTGGTCTCTCCCCTTGGAAGGATTCCTTGGGACTCTGTCCTATATGTGATGACCTACTGAAGGAATCCTCTCAAAGTAAGATAGTACAGTTACGTAGGAACTTACCGTAACAGTAGATCTTCGAGAGAGGTTCCTTCAGTACGTCATCTTTTTCCCTCCCTCCTTTCCCTCATTTTATGTTTTACAGGGACTCCCAAATCCTGTTCGCTCCTGCTGTCAGGCCTCTTCCTGGCTCGGTGGGAGAACTGGAGAGGCGGGTGTGGGGACCGTACTCTACTGATACTTACACAGCTTTGGTCATGTGACATCGGGTGGGCGGTCCCCATCAGATATTGCTAGAAAAGTATGCCGTATGCCCGGCGCCCAGGTGGCGCCAGTCCTATATGTGATGACCTACTGAAGGAACCTCTCTCAAGATCTGCTGTTACACTAAGTTCCTATATAACTGTACTTTCTGGACATAATGAGACATTCACAGCCAGTGACTCCTGGTGATGGGGGTCCCTCCCACCCTGCAGTGGTAAAACTCTCAGCTCCGCCCCATGGCGCCCAGATCTTCCTTACTGCTTGGAGCTCAGGTTCCCTCTTAACGCTCTGCGTATAGACTGGATCCTAACTCTTGGTTCACCTAGAAAATAATTTTAAAGTTTTCCAGACTTGGTCTACTTCTTCCTTCTCTTGACTGTGATGGACAAATCGACTCGGTTTTGGTAGCGGTGCCCATGCGAATAGATGATATCAGGACCGATCTGCACTCACGTGCGTCTACTGCCTCGGGCTTGACCGACCCGCAGGCCTCACCCGAGTTGTGCAGATCTTTCGTGCGTCATGAAGACCGTGCTGCCTGGCTCAGCTTGGGCTCCCGAGAAACATTATCCGCCGGTGAAGTCCAAGGAGGCCCGTTGGGCGGTGTCCACGGCGGCTGGATCGGCTGAGCAACTCGAGCAGATGGTCGCCCTCTAGGAGGAGGCGGCCCAGGCCGCATCCTCATCTTCCTCGGTCGTGGCATTTATCCTGCTGTCTTTGGGATTCTGCTACACAGCTTCTTTTAAGGAGCTTTGCCAGTCCCTCTCCACGAAGGGTGAGGGGCCATCGGGACACTCTTCTCGGTCAAAAAAGAAGGACTCGAAGGGTAAGTCCCACCGGCCGACGCTCGTGGGAGGCGTAGAGAGGTCCCTTCCCGACAGTCGACTGACACCGACTTCCGGTCGAGGCGGCTAAGGCTGCTGGCTTCACGGTGTCCTCGACAGGTCAGCCGGCTGAGACACTCCGCCGACGCTGGCGAGATTTTTCTCGACCCATCGGATGGGCTGTTGACTGGTGAAGCCGGACAACCCTTCATCACCCGTTCCCCGGTGGAAACCGAGGGACTTGCCTACTGCCTCCTGCGGAGTCCCCAGTCAAGGCTCGAGCCGAGGGAGAAGCAGGTTTCCCCGCTCTCCCAGACCCACCTCGGGCTTACCCGAGGTCTTGGACCTCGTCTGGTCCAGCTGATCCCGCCCGACACCGGGCGGTCTCGGTCTCGGCACCGAGGAAGTTGGCGGCGCTGCTCGTCTTAGTCTTCCTCCTCAGAAGAGGAGAGACTTCGGCGCAAATTGCGTCAACGCTATGAGGACTTAATCTGGCAGCAGCTCCTTCTGTCTGGGAACAAGCCGATGCCGTCGCCTTCCCCGGCCATCAAGTGGCTGTCACCCGAAAGGCCGAAACAACCCCTCGCGGTGGTCGAGGTGCCCAAGTCTGGGCCGATTGTTCGGCCGAAACCAGCTGCCCCACCGATTGTGGTGGAACCTCCGCCTCCACAACTGAAACTGGGGGCTCTTTCTCGGTCGGGTCAGGGTCTGCCCCACCGGTTGTCGGTCACCCTCACTCCCGACCATCCTCGGCAGGTGGAGGTGGCTGAGGCCCCAGGCAGCTCGCCGCAGAACTCCTCGGAGTCTGATGACGCTCCTCCTGTTTTCCAGGTTCCTTGACTTGGAGTCCTCCGGGGGCAGTCGATGGACGAGACTCCTCGCCGTTCATGGATCTGCTTGACTCATCTCGAGGTCACGGGGATGCAGCTTCGAGCCCGTATCCAAAGCGGGCCGTGTCCCTCATGGAATACTGGACGAGGGGATTCTCCCATGGGGAGCCTTTCCGGTGGCTGAAGCCATTGTTGGCCCAGCCACCGAGCTATGGCAGCAGCCGTTTCCTGTCCGCGCTCTTCGCCAGGATGGCCAGGAAGTGTGCGGTCCCTACCGCTCTTGTCCGCTTTTGGAACTCCCTCTGAGGAGGTTGGTCACCGGCGAGTGTTTTTCACCATCTCAGAACGCCAAGGATGTGGATAAGCCCCACCGACAAAGAGTCGAGAAAAAGCTGGAGTATGCGGTTGCAAGGAACCATAATGCTAAGTCTTCCCTCGGCCTCCGTCAGAGCCAGTTGGCCCGTACTGATGGCGCCATCTCCATCATGCCCTCATGGGCTCCTGGATGAGGTGATCCTCATCTCCGGCTGACCTGCAGACTACGATTCAAGCAGGTCTGCGGGATCAGGAAGGGCAGTGGTGAAACAGCAGCTCAAAGCGGCTCTTGATATCAGAGACTCCTGTGCCCGGTCAGTATGGCAGCCCGCGAGTGGCCCGGCTGAGGATATCCACCTTTGGGGGATACCCGCACTAAGTGTGGCGGACGACCCTCTTCTTGGGACTGACCTTCAGCCCTGAAGGCGGAAGGTCACCCAGCGGATCGAGAAGTCCAATGCCACTCTGGACTTGGTCACCTCTGCCCAGAAGGACAAAAGGCCTTGCGACAGCAGCAGCACAAGTCCTTTAAGCCCTTCTGCGCCCTCGCAACACGTCACAACCCAACAGCACCAGCACCCAGGGCCCAGCAGGCTCGCGCAGCATCCCAAACCCAACCCATGACATCCACCAATAGGAAACTTGAGGAGGTAAAGGCCCAGGAGGTCCATGAGCTCCACCTCCTCAAAGCCTGCCCAGAAGTGATGGGTTGAGGGTGTCGCCCGCCAGCCTCGTCCTCCCCTGGTTCCCCCTGTGGGAGAGCGGCTCCGCCACTTCATTCCCGCCTGGTCTGCTATCACCACAGACTGCTGGGTGTTGGAGGTGGTAGGAAAGGGCCTGTCTCTGGAGTTGAGCAGGCCCGCCCTTCGACCCCGTCACCCCTCAGAGGCCACCGCAGGAGTCACGCAGCCTCTCACAGCCGGCCCGCCCCGAGCCCGATATTGCCGCCTCGAAAGAGGGTGATCAGGAGGGTGGTGGATCTCCTCCAGACCTGGGGTTTGTGTCCAGGTATTTCCTGGTCCCAAAAGCAGACGGGGGCTGGTGCCCATTCTCGACCTGCACAGGTTTCTAAAGTCTTGGACCTTCAGGATGGTCACTCTGGCTCAGATAATCCCATCCTTGGAGGCAGGCGCGTGGTTCTGTTCCTGGACCTTCCAGGGCCAGCGTTCTTTCACATCCCAATCCGTCACGTCCATCAGAGATTCCTCCCTTCCGAGCCGAGGGGATCCCTTCTCGAGTTCAGGCCATGCCCTTGGCCTTTCCTAGCTCAGGGTCTTCACCAAATGCATGGCAGTGATGACAGCAGTCCTGTGGCGCCGAAGGGGTCTGGGTGTACTCCCCCTACCTGGACGACTGGCTGATTCACAGCCCCCTCCAGAGTGGAAGTGGGACAGTTCAGAGATCTGGCCCTCAGGTTTGCTCTCAGATAGCCTCCTCATCAGCGACCAAATCGGGTTCGTGCCAAAGCAGGGTGATACATTTTCATCGGGGAGTGAGGCCTCGACTCTCTTGAGCCAGGCACGGTTCCCGGCGGACAGGGCGAGGTTCTTTCCTCCTTTGCAATCATTTTCAGGTTGGGCAATTGTGCTACACCAAGCGTGGTCCGGCCAGGCCACTGGTACATCGTCCCCTTCAATGAGGGACTGTTGTGGCCAATGGTCACAACGCCCGATCCGCTGGATCAGCTAGTGACAGTGACCCATGGGATGTCGGCCTCTCAGCGGTGGACCGTTCCAGCACATCTGCAGGAGGACATACCTAACTTCCGTGTCCCGGGCAGGCGCAAAGTGCCCAACCAGAAATGATTGGACAAGGAGGAAAGAACCTCCACCTTGTCCACTGGAAACCAGAGCTCTAGCTGAGAGTCGAGCTCTGCCCTATAAAGCCATCACCTGAGAGGGCACGAGTTCTGACTAGCTCATTGATCAGGAGGCCTAATTGGGAGACAGGTCCGGAGGGCCCAGGTCCCTGGACTGCTCCACCTCCTGCAGGAGGAACCGCCAGGAATGCGATTGGTGAGGTATGCGTCTGACACGGCGGCGCGTAAATGAGGCTACCACCACTGCAATGCATTTGGTGAAGACCGAGGGGCGATGACAGGCCGAGACGGCATGGCTCGGAACTCGTACAGATCCCGTCCCTTCATCCCTGAGCGGAGGAACGCTGGTGGGACAGGCAGATTGGGACGTGAAAGAACACGTCCTGTAGATCCAGTGACAGAACCACATGTTTTGCTCCAGAGATGATATGATCTGGTTCAGAGTTACCATCTGGAAGGATGCGAGACCCGAGATATTGATTCAGGTCGTGGAGATCTAGGATGGGGCGCCAACTCCCCATCCGCTTGGGCACCAGGAAGTACCTGGACACGAAGCCTGGGTCTGTAGGAGGATCCAGCACTGGAGCCATTGCCTCCTTGCAGGGGAGCTGAGCAATGTCTTCCCGAAGGGCCGACTGAGCACCAACTGAGATCCTTTCCTCCCGTGGGACATGGGCTCGGCAAGGAGGGTACTGCTCGAATTCTAGAGGCAGTCCCCGACCGACCACTTCCAGGACCCATCTGTCTGAAGTGATACCGGGCCAGGCGGAAAGAAAGTGGTGGAGCCGGCCCCCCACGGGAGGACCCAGAACTGGCGTGATGGGAGTAAGGGTGGCCACCCCCGACCCATCACTGCGCAGGCTTAGAGGAGGAGAAGGCTCTTGGACCGGCACCTCGGCCTCCTTTGCGGGGCTGTTGGGGACCCTGCTTGGGCCTAGAGCGCCAAGCTTGAGCCTGCTGTTGCTGCTGACCTCCCTGGAAGGGGGGCTGTCTAACCACAGGAAGAGAGTGCTGAAAAGGCTTCTTCTTGCGCTTCTGCTGGTTCTTGCCCGAAGAACCCTTTGCAGAAGTGGCATCCAAGGTGGCACTGGACTGCTCTATGCACTGGAGGTGACCTGCCACTCTGGACGAAGAGGTCAGTGCCAAGGAAGGCATGTCAGCCAAGCTTGTGCGCGGAGTATCCGCCGGAAAAGAGATAATCTCAGCCAGGCCCTCACGACTGCTGAGTGAGCGAACACGGGAATCTCCAATGTCCAAAGCTGTCTGGAGCTGCTTTTTGCAGCAGCATGGCACCTTAACCATGGTCTGCATGTCACGGAGATGAGGAGGACTTCATCTAGCGACTGAGGCGTGAGAGAAGTGTCACCATGATCACACTCTGAGCTGGCCCTAGCTGAGCCAGGATGAGGCCGCATATACCTTCCGGGCAGAACTGTCCATATTTTGGACTCCTTGTCCGGAGGGCGGCCAGCATCCGCTGAGCTACCCATGCGTCTAAACACTGAGGCAGTCACAAGGCTCTCGGCCGAGGGATGCTCAGTGAAGCCCGTTAAGGACCCCATGTGTACAGTGTACTTGCGAGCCATGCGGGCAGACGGAGCCGGGCAAGAGGCAGAGCGCTGCCATAGCTCAAGGGCTGGGCCAACAATGGCTTCGGCCACTGAGAAGGCCTCCGTCGGGGTATCCCCCCTCTTAAGGATATCCGTGAGAGAATATATCGACTTCTTTTGGATAGGCTGCAAGGGCATACCGGTGGACTCAGAAATAAGTCGAAGGATGCCCTGGTAAGAGGAAGGACCTTACTCCAGGCCTGTCACTGACAACTCATCATCAGGGTGTGAGTGAAGACCAGTGGTATCCGAGTCTGAGGAGTCGGGATACAGGGGTCTCCTGCCTATGTCCCCTTCAATACGCTGAGTGCGATCAGGAACAACGGTGATGGACAGACGACGGGGCAGGCCCGTATCTGTCCGATCCTCCTTAGAGGGGGCCCCTCCCTGAGGCTGCTTAGGCGGTGGCTCAACCAAAATTGGTGGGGAGACCAGAACAGGCCGAACAGGAATGCGTGCCGGTCCTACCGGAAGGAGAACCGGAGTCCTCGGTCCCGGAGGAGTCGGTGTTGGCCTAAGAGGCTGAAGCCAAATAATGGCTGGAGTAGCCGGCTTTTGACTGGTCAGAATTAGCTGTTGCCACATGAAGTCCTCATAACGTCGACCAAGCTTCCGTCGAAGTCTCTCCTCATCCGAGGATCAGTGGCGGCACCTCTTCCGGGAGTGTTTGTGACCCTTTTTCGTTTTTTCAACTGACGGGTTCCTAGTCCTCGATCGAGACCGACGGTGTCGGCTCTTTCAATTGGGAGAGGCCGGATTCGGTGAAAACTGAGGTTCCGGCTCCTGTCCCTCAATCTGGATACCCGAAGGACGGGTCTCCTCGTCGGGAAGAAAGGATGGATGTACTCAATGAGTGGAAGTCGGCGGGGTCAGTGACAATGGCTCGATTAGTCAAGAGAAATCTCGGTCAGTTCTGCCATATCCTCTGCCTCGGTGCCTTGGCCTGACGGATGGTCCAAGAAGCCGGTGGCTGAGGAAGCGATCTCGACCGAGGTCGAGATCGCCAGGTCCTGAGAATCGGACCGCTCTCGGTCCCAGGGAGCTTCTTCGGACAGAAGATGATTTAGGGTCCCTAGTCCCTTTTCTTAGGGTGGGAGGAGTCGCGAGCCGAGGGTGCCTCACCCTTGGTAGGAGAGGTGGCACAGCTCCGAAAGGACCCAGTGAAGTCAGAGCCCAGGTGAGGCACAAAAAAAAACCGTCTGGCGAGCTTGAGCAGTTTCCTCTTGAAAGCCGCCATCTAGTCGAGCTGCTCAGCGGATCTACATGACCTTGAAAATGCCTACCTGGCCTCCTTGATTTCACTAGTGGACTGCGAAGCTCCGGTCTCCCTAGCTGTAGCGTGCCTTGCGGTCATCTAGGATGTTGGGATGGAAGGCTAGACAGATGGTGCAAACGGTGGTGTCATGCACGACACCCAGGCAATAAGCATACGAGGTGGGGATCAGTCAAGAACATTTTCTATCCACAAGGACACCGGCGAGAAACCCGGGGGCGACTTGTTCATGTCCCAGTGCACTGGATCAGATAAGTAAACTCTTACGAGTTTCAAAGAAAGCAAATGCGGCAAAAACATCGATTAGAATCCAGGGCCTATGGTACTTGTAGAAGTAGCACAAGGAACCTGAATCTTCCAGCGGAAAAGGAAGATCTGGCGTCATGGAGTGGGGCAGGCTATATACCACCCGGGTGGGTGGGAGGAGCCAACTTGAAGACTTCTGAAAGATTTAAAGGAAAGGGACATGCCAAAGTGTGGATGAACAACATATCCACGCTCCTAGAACACTCTTAGCCTACGGTCAAATTGTAGGAATCTGAGTCGGAAGGAGTCTCTAGGAACCGCAATCCAGAGGGTGGGTTGGTAGTGTACCTAGAGATTCCAAAGGGCACAATACCGCCTCCTTTAGTCTACGGGACTGGAAAAGTGTGGCTGGAGACTGCCAGGTGCGGACAGATGCCTCCTGGAAAGAGACAGGCCAGGATGGCACCACCAGATGTTGGGAACTGAATTCCCCAAGGAATTCACACGTCTGCCGCTCGGTATTGTCTTATCTGAGAAAGGAAATACCGAGATCCTTAACGATCCTCGACAAGAAGCGCTGATATTCCGTGACATCAGTGTCGGATGAAAGGTCAGCAGAGGGTTCCTCTCCCTCAGAGGAGGGAGTCGAGGAAGGTGAGGAACTCGAATGCCCAGAGAACTCCTGTGGCGGTGGGGAGAGGTGAAAAACCCACTCATGCATATACCTAACATGTGACGGGAAGGCCTCCGCAGAGCCTCTGAACATCTCCCAGGATAGCAGACCCCGTAGAATGACATGGCCTGGAAAGAGAAGGGGTGGCTGCAGAGGAATGGGACAGGGGCACCTACAAGAAGGCAACTGTCCTCTGCTAGGGCTCTGAAATCGGGAACGGAGCCCGAGCTGGCGGGATCCCGGATATCAAACCAGGTCGCAAAACGAAACTCCTGGGATGTGAACCTGGAAGAGCTCATGGGGAATCTCCCTGTGACATACCTGGGGTTGTAAGGGTCCAGAAGGGCAACCCCGCAGCAATGCCACCAGAGGGTCCCTTGAGCCTAAGAGGGAGGCGGGCTCGCACTTCAGCTCCTCCCACACCCCGAGGTGGTGGGTGGAACTCAACTCCCTCAACCCCTCAGACTCTGAGGATGCCCTCCTCCTCAACCCCAGCGACAGGCTCCGTCGATCCTGAGGCCCCTTTCCTCAACCCCAGCGACAGGCTCCATTCGATCCTGAGGCTCCCAAGGGGCCTGGAGACAGAGCCCTGAGGCCCCCAGAGAAGGTGCTGCAGCACCAAGCAGCTGAGCTGCCACAGTTTCTCCGGGAGAGAGGACCGGTCCCTGATCTCCAAACTGCCCTCCCCGATGGGTTCCAGGCCACCCCAGTCTGGGAATCCTCGGAGGAAGCTAGTTGGGGAGACTCAGGAATCGGCAGCTAGGCCACCTGACACCGCATTCCAGAAAGACTCTGATTCAGAAATCGGAAGCAAAGAGTCGAGTTAACGTCCAAGTCGTCTGCCTCCATGCATGGCGCCGTACGGTCCCAGCGCATCGCCCACAGCTCCAGGACCCGGTCTCGATCCGCCCACGGCTCCGGCTACGCTCCCGGCACCGACCATGGCACCAGAACCCAACATGGTGCCACTCACGGAGTTGACCGGACCCACGGTGCCACAAGCCAACACGACACTGCCCTGATCACCGGCACCGTGGATGGCGCCGGGATCAGAGACAGGGACGGAAGTGGCATTGAGGGTCCACCAATGCTGGACCCAGCAACTGTGGGCTGCAACACTGGGGGGGCCTGCACCTCCGAAGAGGTGACTGCCAAGGCGGTGTCTCCACCGCGGCCCCGGGAGGGATCACGGTGTTCCCCCGACACTGCAAAAGAGGCCTCCTCATCGGCAAGGCTGGAAGATGAGGAGGCCTCCTCCTCACCAGACCGTATAGGCCTGGGAGGGGACCCAGAGGAAGAGCCAATAGACCTGGCCTGGGAGTCCCGAGAGCGATGCCGTCCTCCAAAAGTCAGCTGGGCCTTGCCGACTTTGAATGCGCGGACTTCGAGAACACGGCGGTCCATCGAGAAGCAGGCGTCGCATCTGTCCATATCATGGTTAGGTCCCAAGCACTGAAGGCAGACATCATGTCGGTCCGTAACGGAAAAATGCCAGCCAAAGGAACACCAATGCATGGGGCACGGCCCGCTTTCGACTGGCGCTTAGCTCCTGAACCAGACATGATGTGAAATTAACTGTAATACAGAAAAGCTCCCCGCGCCGTTAAAATATTAAAGAAAAGAATGATCTTACCAGCAACGGCGTTGGGAAAAACGAACTGAGACAGAGTTGTTGACAAAGTCGCAGAGAAGGCCTGATGGCGTAGCACTGTAGTAACTCACGCAGCAGGTGTTGCCTTGACAGCGGGATAAACAGAACTGAGATGGAGGTAAGTCTACGGTACCTAACGCCCCTCTACGCACACCACGGTCACGTCGCTCTTGGAAGCGGCGCCGTCGGCGCAGACTCCTCTCCCAAAAAATCCCTAAAACTCCCGTAGTGGGTGCGCCCTGCCAACACCCAAGCAGTAATGCATGGTGAAGACTGACAAGGAAGATATGGCAGGAGATAGAGGCATTGGTGCGGACCCCTGTACCGCAGCCATGTGAGGGCATAAACACCCGAGCGCAGAGTCAACGGCACCGAAGAGGGTGCCACGCGACTAGGAAGGCCCAACCGCCCTACCCGACCCTCCGAAACCGAATGGCCTGAAAGCCCCGATGTCGGACTGACCGGCCCGGGCAACTGGACCAACCTCCGAGCCCACTGCTCCATAAGAGCAGCCCACTGATGAAACTGCATCGGAAGCTTCTCCAATAGGCGGGGAGGGGCTCCGGTGTAGAGGAGGTTGGCTACCAGAGACAGAAACCGCCAACTCCGACAGAGGTGGAGACCAGCGGCTGGCCCTAATAACCGACCGTCTACACGCAGACATACCAGAGAGTGACTTCGAGTGGATGTTGCTTGCTTCAATCTAAGGGGTCAGAAAGAACTCGAGGTCAACGCGCTGAGAATGGGACTGTTTCCTTTTATGCTTTAGGGGGGACCGCCCATCCCCCTGAGCACTGGACTGTCTGTTGTAAGCCCCCCCCCCCCGGGAGGGCAATGGACAGTACCTGGCCCGGCTGACTGAATAGCTTTCATACGAAATCCATCTACCGTCACCTGACCCGCTCATGGTCGACTCCGCCAATGGAGGGCTGAAGACTTCTGTTGTACAATTAAAATACATAATCGGTACTGATTTGAAATAATTCTACAAAACAATAAACTGACTATTGCTGCTAGTGAAGTTTAACTCCCGGCAGGTGAGCGACGTCGTCACTGAAGTGCACTCGACAGTGGTGAAAAAAGGAACTGAGGTGGTTGGAGGGTCGATGCTGAGATAGTTATTACCGCACGAGCCGGGGCTCGCGGTGCCGCTTCCTCGTGGCTCCATCTCAGGGCCGGCCCTCTTGAAAAAATTTGTTCCCGCTGGGTCCCAGCACCTCCAGCGAACTCCCATTAGTGTGAATGAGTGGTGGAGACTATGTCCAGGAAGATCATCCACTTTGTCTCCCACAATGATTTCAGTCAGCAGACAAAGACTTCCTGTGTGCCCTGGACACTTCTCAGGTCATCAGCACTATTTTCTCTGTTACTTTGAACCAAATTCATTAGAATTGATTGCATAACACCATTAGAAAGGTAATTTTGTGCTGAACAACTTGTCGCTGATACTTTATGTGCATCATGCATACTTTAGGAGTTATTCACATTTGTTTATGGGATGGTGTGTGTGACTAACATTTGTCCCTCAAGACTCACCTAAGCATCTTGAATAAAATGGGAAAAAAATACGGTTTATATTAGAAAAAATAGCTTTTTAGTACAAAATTGCTTTTGTACCTACATCTTTACATGTTACATGTAAACCTAAATGATGTATTGTCTTATTTTTTACCGCTGTCAATTACTCAAACACTTATATGCCACTTGTATTATGTACAAAAATATTTCTCCTGAAGTTTGTCTCTGTACCCTCCCGGTCGTGCCTGAAAATAGTCTTGTTAGCTAGTGCACCTACCGGTAAACAAAAAAAATAAATAAATCTAATGTATGGATGCTTAATTTGGTGTTCATATATTACATTTTCCTACCAAAATGGTTTATGTTGACTTTTATTGCAAAAACACTTTTTTGCTATTTCAACTCAATATAGAAAAAAATAGCATATAATTAATTGCATAGCTCCACTAGAAGGTAATTTTATGCTGAACAACTTTCGCTTCATACTTTCTGAGTAGCACTTACGGTTCATGAGGTATTTGCATTTGTTTGTGGCATGCTGATTATGGCTTGATTTTGCTTATAAATGCCCAGGATGCAGAGTTAAGAGTATACAGGACACAACTGGTGTAACTCTTAAAGAGCTCCCTGTAAAGTGAATGAGTGGAGGAACCTCCTTGGTTCTCTATTTTTACTCATTTACCGGGGTCTCCGGCAGGAGAACTGGGGATGGGCTGGGGGACCCTTTTATACCATACGTGAACTGTCCCACTTGTTATAGAAAGAGTTCGAATGCAAGGATCTGTTCTATTCCTTTCCTGTCTCTTCTCTGTCTGGTTGCGCAACCAAATTTCCCTGTGAGACCTAGGATTTGATCACCCCAACAGTCTCGCAATTCTTTGCCTCTCACTGTCTTCCCTTGCTGTTTGTCTTTTCCTCCTTGCATATCTGCTGATAAAAAAATGCAAATCATTGTATGGCATGTAACTGATATTGGGATCCTTTTGTTTAGAAAATATACAGTGTTACTGTTGAAATGTATATAATTTTGAGATGATTGCAAAAGCTACTGGGAACTCAAGAGGTTACCAGAGTGAAAATTTGTAAGCCTTTTGCTGAAGAGCTGTGGAAAAGGGGCCACGGTTCAGGGACATTGTGTTCTAGCTGCACATGCCTGATACTTACAAGAACAGGATGCTTGTTAAGAATGGGGGTTGGAAGGACGTACAAGAGAGCTGAGCTACAATTGCTTTAGAAAGAGAAAAAAGGGAGACGGAGATTGAAGGAAAACTGTGATGGATGTTCTCTATTTTATTTTCCCTTTGTAAATAGTTATACTGAACAAGTTTAATTTTTTACGTTCCTGCTAGAGTAAATAAATATTTTTGGTGAATTCTGCAACTGCTCCTGGTTTTCCTATGCTTCCTGACCTGTACCTCGACGACAGTGACGTTGGGGGTGGGCCGAGGGGGGAATCTCCGCAGTACACTGCTAACTAGAAGTTTTCCGTGGGGTCCTGGTGCCAGTCAGCTTTAGTCCTAAAGGTGTTACCTGCAACAAGAGCTCCTCTTGAGGATCTACTATTACGGTACGTTCTTACGTAACTGTACTTTTGGCTGCCGCAACCGTGGACATGCGTATTGCCAGTTATCCAGGACACTTCTCTCAATATGCGTACGTCCTTTGGAACTCTCTCAAAACCACAGTGGAGAATCTCCCGGAGTCTGACTCCAAAATGAAGCTTTTGCAGACTACTACCCGGGGCACACAGTCCAACAGCCATCAGCTTAAAGCTTCTATGGATGCCTATGACACTGCCTCTAGGATCTGTGTAAGATGACATTTCTGGCTTAGAACATCAGGATTTTCTTCTGATGCTCAACAGCAAATTATGAATGTCCTCTTTGATGGTTCTCATCCGTTCAGCACTCAAAATACAACCAATAGCTGGAGCGCTCGAAGACCATGACTGCCATTAAAACAGCCAGGCCGGCTCCTTCTGCTCCTCAAAGGGGCGGTGTGACAGGGCTGAATAAGAACCCGTCCCATTTGTTACACAGAAAGCATTAAAATGCAAGGATCTGTTCTGTCTGTTGTGTGTCTGGTTGGCCAACCAAATGTTCTAGTGAGACCTAGGAACTGATCACTCCAACGGTCTTGTGAGTCTCCGCCTCTCGCAATCTCTGCCTTCACTTGCTGTTTCTGTCTTCTCTTTTCCCTTGCGTATTTGCGGTTATAAAAATATATGTGAATTTTTGTGTGAAACTAAGTGATACTAGGATCCCTCAAGTTTGAAACTGTATATAGTTATATTGTTGAAATGATTGCAAAAAGCTATTTGGAATTTAGGGGGTTAACCTCGACATGCAGCACACTCTCACTTGCAGAGTTATCAACAAGAGGCCAGTTCTGGGACATCATGTTCTATTTTGTTGCACCTGCAAGGAAAGAAACTTACTAAGTTCTAGTCTCTTAACGAGCTCAGAAGGCAGAAATAAGAGCAGCAATGCTTTTGCTAGAGGAAGAGACAGTGAGAGTGAGAGAGAGACTGAGAAACTGAAACTTGGAATTAGAGATTCCCTCAGATGAAGGACTTTGTTTTCTCTGTTTGTACTGCCTTTGTAAATACTTATATTGAATACTTTTATTTTTAATTTTACTGTTATTGGAAAAAATAAAATGCTACTTATGAATGTTATACTTGCTCCTGGTCTTCCTATGTTTCCTGACCTATGCCTCAACGACAGATGGTGTGGTAAGTGGGATTTATGCTGTGCATACTCTAAGCCAGGAGTTTTGTGCATGGGTACTGGACCTGGTACCAGGGAAGCGAGCAGAAAGGTATGGATTCTGCAGCACCAAGTCCAGGAGTAATTACCAGAAAGATGGCAGCCAAACTAGCAGAGACAGAAGTCCAAGCTGAGACTGTACACCCAGTACCAGCGATGGGGAAAAAATGAACAGGCAGTGACAGAAATAGAAATTACGTACCTACCGTAATTATGATCTTTCTGTGTATCTTCACCATTCATCACGATCCGCCCGCCATCCCCTGGGGCTCCAGTCTCTGGATCCTCCTCCCTCTGTACCTACCCCTCTTTGAGGTGGTAAAGTTGGGACACAGAGGGGTGCTGACTAAGGCAGTATGTAATTTCTATATCTTATCTGTGTCAATCTTCACCATTCATCACAGATGGGTGAGTACCAAGCCCCTAAGAGGTTGATTAATTGCACCCTAAGGACAGTGTCCCTTAGCCTCAGTGGGTGACACACTAAGGGGAACCTTCTGGGCCTGAGGAGGCCGAGTGGGGAGAGGCGAGGCGGGGTCCCAAGGGGAAAGAATTTGTCCTGAACAAACACCGTCTACGCTGTCAGGGAAAAGAGATAGGTTCTCTGGTGAGTGGAGCAGTCACCCCTACGCCGGGCAAGGGTGACAACTGGAAAAGCGGCCACGCCGATCTTCTGGTGCAGATCGCTGTCCCTACTACTCTCTGGTAGCTACCTCATGGGACGCCGAAGATGCCCTTGCTTGGTGCCTTGCTAGCTCCAGGCCACGTGCAGATAAAGCGATGGCTTGCCTGGTTTGCTCGAGTCAGGCAAAGCAGCTGGGCTCTGACCCAGTGCTGACCACAAGGACCTGTTGTGAAGCTGCATAGTGGGCCTGATGGCGGAGATGGAGAAATGGCGTGCAGTAGAAAGTCCTCCTCCCCAGAAATCAAAATCGAAGAGTCCTGATCTGGGGGCGGTCACTGATGAGGCGTGAAGCCCATCAGGAGTGTCCAGGTGCGTCCAATCGGACTCGGGTGAGGCATAGAACCTGGCGACTCTGGAGGCGCAATACCTCTGGCTGAGGTCCCTGAGGGGCAGAAACTCTGGAGAAGGGCCTCTGCCAAGCATGGACACCTCCCGAAAGGAGTAGGTCGAGGGGCACCACAAGGTGGCAGCCGAAATCGCCTAGAAGGCGTCGCTGCATGCTCTGGATTGCTTCGCAGATAGGGGAAAGCTGAAGGTCCTCCAACATCCTCATGAAAGGATGCTGATCTCGGAGAGATCAGCGGCAGGAAAGATGTGGACAGATGGTTCCTCTCCCCAGAAGAGGATGAGGAGCTGAGGTCACCATATGCTCGAGGGTGGCTGCTCGGGGAAGGTTGAAAACCCGACTGTCCAAGACTCCTCAGAGCATGGCAGGGAACCGGGAAGCCACCGCTCTGAACTGCTCCCAGGTGAGAGGCCCAGTAGGACCAAGAATGCCGGAGCGCTGGAGAATGCAGCAGAGGGTAGGGGCAGAGCTGAGGGAAGGAATCGGCTGGCCTCCTGACAGGGCTAGGGAAGCGGACCTTGGACACCCGGGAAGGTGTCCTGAAGACTCCCCAGCCGACAGCCTGTACAACCACGTTGGTACTGCCTAAGCTGCGCCCAGAAGAATCCCCCAGTGAGGCATCGGGCCGTATGGGTCCAGAAGGACGGTCCCTGCCTGCAAAGAATGGGACCCCTCTCAAGGACCCGGAAGGAAGGACGGAAGTCCGCACTCCGGCTTCTTCCAGGACCCGGGTGGACCCCAGAGAAAGGCCTACGCGGGGACCCCACACCCCTCGACCCCTCAGAGTCCTGGTCCTCGGGAGGGTCAGCCTAGGTAGCTGGCAGCCCTGGGATGTCCCAGAGGGGGAAATCCAGGTGCAGCACCCTCCCCACCATAGGCCTCTCGATAGGCCCCAAAGTTGGGCGATCAAGACACACCACGGGAGGGGTACACCTGCTGAGGGGTCCAGGAACCCCCCCAGGCCAGGTTGCATGGCTATAGTGGCATGCACCCTAGCCTGCTGGTCAGTGCCACTGACCCCGACCTGGAGGGGAACCCGACGCTCCTCGAAAGGGGGCTGACTCCGACTCGTCGAAGAGACCACTGGTTCACCCTCCTGTGCAGGCAACCCCGAAGGGTGTGACTGCCCATCCGACTCTGAGCCCGACTCCGACCCCGAAGAGGTGGAATCCGAGGCCCTAAGCCAGACGGTAGGAGGGCGAGGAAAAGCGACCTTCGCGAAGGGCCCAGAAGTTGTGGCAGTGGTCGAGGCAGCACCTGCACCCTCCACGGCCCCGGGGGCGGGGCTGGTAGAAGGTGGCAGGACGGCCGGGACCAGAGGTCCGAGGCTAGGGCCAGCCACGGCGCCGTCAAGTCCACGGCACGGGGACAGAGCAGTGGCAACCCAGCAGTGGCACCGAGGCAAGCGGCGCTGACGCTCGAGCAGGCTCGGCACGCAGCAGATGACACAGCGCCGAGAACTGAAGGCGTCGGCTCGAAATGGACCAGCGCGCGAGCGCACCGCCAAGCTTCCCGGCGCCGGGTAGCAAGGCGGCGCGAAGACAGCGTCGACCAACCCAGCGGAGGTCCAGCGGCGCCGGTACTCAGCCCTCGGCACCAAAAGCCCAGCGCCGAGTGAGACATAAAAGCGGCGCCTTGCGAGCAGTACAGCGCCCGCAAGCAGCGTCGACAGATCCCATGGCGCCGAGACGAGGCAGTGCCTATGAAGCCTGTGGCACCCGAGCAGGCACGGAGGCCTCACGGCACCAACCGGCAGGCGCCGAGGACAGGCGTTGACCGGGCCTTCGAAACTGCGGAGTGACACAGGGGGCCTTCACCCCGAAGAGGTGACTGCCATAAGCGGCGCCTCCCGCCCGCTCCCGGAGGAAGCGGGACGGGCCTCCTGCGCCAGCGGGAGGAGTCTCAACCAAGGCTAGGCTCACGGGGGTTGAGACTCCCTCCTCCACCGATCCGTACTAGAACCGGAAGGGGACCCGGAAAAGGCGGCAGCGGCTTGGCCCGGCAGTCGCGGATCCTACCTCCAGAAAGTTGGCGGAGCTCGTCCAACTTTCCACGGGCACTGTTCGACAACACGGCGGTCCATAGAGAAGCAGGCGTCGCACTAATCCATGTCGTGAAGCAGGCCAAGACACGAGAGACACCGGTCATGCTGGTCGGTCACGGAGAAATTGCGGCCACAGAGGCAGAGACGCATAGGGGGCTGCCCCGCCTTAGAAGATTTCTTGCCCTCCAACCGCGACGTGACCTGCGGAAAAGAACACCAAAAATAGACTCAACGTCGCCAAAACTATAAATAATGGAAAGACCTTACCAGCGACGTCGAGTAGGGCAGACTAGAACTAGTAGACCGAAGAACTATCGACGATAAAGGCTAAGGCCTAAAATTTCTTCAAAAAGACTTCTCAAGGCTTCCCACGAGGCGACCTCGACGGCGGGAGATGAAGAACTGGTAGGCAGGTGGAGTCGACACAGCTTAACGGCTAATCCTCGAGCGCCAAGTAGTACGTCGGCCTCGAGGCTGCGTCGGCTCCGCCTATCCCTTTTTGAAAAAAGGAAAAAAAAAAAAAGGCTCCTGGGTCCTGATCTCCGGCCAGTACCCATCTGTGATGAATGGTGAAGATTGACACAGATAAGATCCTGAAAGCCTGACTGCCTTTTCAAATAGTGGGCTATACAACAAAAAGAGACAGAGAAACAAAAAAGAGAAGAAATGCAGCAACTTGAGAAGCAGAGAAAAGAAAACATGCAGCAACTCGAGAAGCAGTGACAGGAACAACAAAGTAGAAGAGAGGCAGCGATGGATGGATGCCTTGCAAGTTATCAAAGTTGGAGGATCTGGCACTGATCCAGCAGAGCAACAAGACAAAAACAACTTAAAATATATTAAACTTACAAAATTGTGTCTCTCAGATGATATGAAGCATCGTAAACTTTTGAAAGGGCTGCGGAGCTGCCAGTGGCCAAAGCAGCAATGGGCAATCAGACTGCTACCTTACCTGACAGGTAAGCCCAACTTGCCTACAGCAGTATGGACACTGCACAGTCAGAAAACTATGACCTTGTGAAAAGAAATCCTGAAAAGATACATTTGGGAGATACCTATCATGCAAAGATTCTGGTCCCAGTACAATTAATTCAACAATCCTCAAAAGCCTTCACCCAACTCAGAGAACTCCTTATTACATGGCTCCAACCAGAGGGCAAAACAGTCCCACAGATCATGTACACATTTGCAATGGAGCAATTCATCAACATTCTGCCTACAGATGTGCAGCTTTGGATGAAAGAACACCAACCAGAAGGCGAGGAAAAGGCAGATTCTAGGATCGTGGATATGTTGTTCTATCCACACTTGTTGGCATGTCCTTTTCCTTTAAGATTCTTGCTGGAAGTTCTAAAATCTGGCTCCTCCCACCAGCCGGGTGGTATATGCCTCGGCTCTGCCCCTTGATGCTAAAGCTTCCTTTCCGCTAGAAGATTTGGGTTCCCTCCTTATCGCTGACACGTTACTTTAGGCCCTGGCGTGAAATCTAGGATTTACCCAAACTCCGACTCGTTAAGAGTTTTCCCAATCACTCTGCGATCTTGACCACTATGGAGGACAAGTCCTCACCCAGTTTCGCCGCTGCCCGATGCGGGGCAAAGATGTCTCGTGACCGAAATCATGCCTTGTTAGGCGCTTATTGCCTGGTCTCGGCCATGACACCCAGGCTTATGAAATGTGTCACATTTTTTATCCAAACGTCTTGGACAATTGTCTTGCACGACTGCAACTGGGCAGACTGGAAAAACGGAATCCGAAGGTCAAATCCAAGGAAGCCCATTGGGTGGTCTCTGCGGCTGCGGGGTCCATCGAGCAGCTCAAACAGATGAAAACCTTCGAAGAGGAGGCGGCTCGGGCCACGGATTGATCCTCTTCCATGTCCATCTTCGTCCCACTCAACGGGCTCCCCCTTCTCAGGCTCCTTTTGGAAGTTGTGCCAGTCCCTCCCTACCGGGGGACCCTCGGGTGTGCACATCTCTCAGTCCCGTAAAAGGACATGGAGCCTAAAGAGCTTAGTCTACCTGACGATGCTCCTGGAACCGAGAGATCTGGTCCCAGGAATCTGCTGTCTCGAGAATTCAGTCGGGTGGCAACCTCGACCGCTGGCTCCACGATACCCCCATCAAGCCAGCTGGCTAAGACCTAGGACGACCATCCAGCTGAGATTATTCTCAACCCCATTGACCTCTGTCGTTTGATGAAGCCGACAACTCCTTATGCAGCACCCTGGTCTGGCCTGCCATCGAGGAGGAGACCCAGTCCACTGGGAATCCACCCTGGTCCCAGTCCCGACCAGGAAGAGCATGCAGTTCTCCCTGGCTCCTTCTGAGTGACCCGTGGGTCCCACCCACACCCGATGGTCCAATTTGAGGTCTCGGCTGAGGACTATCAGGACGGCCGGACAGACCACGCAGCAGTGAGGTAACAGTCAAGCACCGGTAAGACCCTCTTTTTCCCTATTTAACTCCAGATCAGATAAAAACTCTGGTGAGGGTAAAAAATCTGCACCCAAAGACTATATTTGCTTTAACTGTAACAAGCCAGGTCATAGCGCAAGAAACTGCCATAAAAACAAGGAGGGTAACACTGAAGCAGATTTGACCTTATCAAATTGGGGTAAGTATTTAACAGATGTCAAAGTGGGAGAGAAGACTGTAAAGGGACTTAGTTACTGATTCAGGAAGCAGACAGACCCTAGTGCATACTGAAGTGCTGGGAAAACTGTGTAAAAGGACCAGGTACTGGTGTCACTTGCATCCACGGGGACACACAATATCATCCTACCACACAAGTGACCCTGAATATTAATGGGGTGTCACACCAAATTAAAGTGGGGGGTAGTACCCAAGTTACCTGTACCCGTGATTAGTGGAAATGACTGTCCAAGGTTTACTGAGGTAATCGCAGAGGAACTGAACTCTGCAGTTTCAGCAGCAGTGGTAACAAGAGCATAGGCAAAGAAAATTTCAGATGGTGGGGACACTTTTCCTTTTGGTGACTTTGATGCGGACTTGTTTGAGTCTAGCTCCAAGATCCAGAAGTCCAGGAAAGAAAGAAGACGCCTGAAACAACAGTGGCAACAAAAGACTGATGGACATAAGGGGTTAAAATATGAAAATGGTGAAGCTAAACTGATTGTGATTTTGTTTCAGAGCAAACTCATAATGCTCCTCTCCAAGGTTATTTTAAGCAGCTGGGGGTGAAACAATGTTAAAAAAATGTAATGGTTATTGTACCGAGTTTGTGTTAAACCTCAGACACAGGAACAGATAGAACAATTGGTTATACCACAAAAGTATAGATCTGAGTTGTTACAGATAGCACATGCTAGTCCTATGGCTGGTCACTCAGGGAGGGATCGCACCCTTGCCAGATTGCTATACAGATTTTACTGGCCTGGAATTCATAAAGATGTTGCTACCTATTGCAGTTCTTGTGCTAAATGTCAGAAAGTAGTCCCAGTGACTAAAAAAGACGAGGTGCCCCAGTGTCCCTTCCCTTGATAGACGTGCCTTTTGAAAGAATTGCAATAGATGTGGTTGGCCCTTTAGACAAAAGTAAAAAGGGAAATCAATTCATTCTGGTAGTATGTATTGTGGTAGTATGTGACTATGCTACTTGATACCCAGAAGCAGTTCCAATGCGTACCGTCACAGCCTCAAAAGTGGCAGCAGAGTTTGCCAAAATTTTCAGCAGGGTAGGCATACCTAAATAAATTATTACTGATCAGGGTAGTAATTTTGGTGCTGCATTACTGAAGGAGCTGTACCGACTACTAGGTATCATTGCCATAAGAATCTATCACCCTCAGATAGACAGTCTTGTTGAGCGTTTTAACCAAACCCAAAAATGCGTGTTAAAAGGGGAAGGGAAGGGAAAGACTGAGACCAATACTTACCTTACCTGCCTTTTGCTTACAAAGAAGTGCCACAAGCCTCAACAGGTTTTTCACCATTTGAAATGCTGTATGGTAGACAACCTATAGGGCCACTAGATGTAATAAAAGAAACATGGGAAGATAATCCCACTAAAAAATGGAAATTATGTACCTACCATAATTCTTGATCTTCTGGACAAGTCTCCACCACTAATTCACACTAATGGGAGAGTACCAAGCAAAATAATCCCCGAGACAGACGGCAGAAGAGAAAGGTGCTCACTTGCTTAGAACAGAAGTCCGTTAAGAATGGTCCTGCCAAATGACTGATGTCGTCTGGCATGGACATCCAAGGTACAGTGCTTAACAAATGTATGCACAGAGCTCCAGGTAGCTGCATTGCAAATATCTGCAATGGGCACATTACGGATTTCCATCAGAGATGCCGCGACTGCTCTGGTAGAGTTAGCATACACTCTGCCTTCCAGCTTGACCTGTGCCATAGAATAGCAGTGGCAAAGACATGCCACCAGCCACGCTGAAATGCACCTGATAGCAACAGGTTGACCCAGCTGGGTCGTGCTGAAGGAAACAAACAGTTGTTGAGCCTTGCAAATTTCTTTTGTTCTTTCTAGATAGAACCGCAATGCTCTCTTTATGTCCAGTGAATGAAGGGTCCCCTTCATTGTGGAAGTTTGCAAAGTAGGTAGGAAAGACTAAAGGTTAATTCAGATGGAATTTTGAGACAACCTTGGGCAGGAACTTAGGATGAGTCCTAAGAACTACTTTGTCCTTGTGAAATACAGTATCATGAGGGTCTGTGACCAGGCGTGTATTTCAGAAACTCTGAGCAAGTAATGGTCACCAGGAAGGCCGTTTTCCAAGTGATGATTTTCAACTTGCAAGTAGCTAGAGGCTGAAAGGTTTACAGTGAGCATGTCTAGCACAAGGTTAATGTCCCAGGCTGCAACTGGACGTCTAATAGGAGGTCTAGTAGGCAGAATACCTTTAAGAAACCTCTTAACTACGGGCAGCTGAGCCAGTGACATGGAAAGTACCGGCTCATGATATGCCGAAATGGCACAAAGATGAACTTGGTGGCCAGCTTGCACGTGGCCAAAAGAATATCTGAAATTCTACGAGAAACAAACCTATTCACCTCTATCTCCTCAGGAGCCGAAGGTGAAGCGACCTCAGGTTGGGATGGACCACAGGATCCTAAGTCAGAAGGTTCGTCTGAAGGGGAAGTGGTTTCGGATAGTCTGTTGAGTAGCGGGAACCATATCTGCTGAGCAGAGAAGGGGGAAATGAGAATCATTCTGCCCCCCGGGACTCCAACTTGAGCAATTTCCTCTGAATTAGGGGAAGAGGAGGAAGTGAGTATAGAAAGTGTTTTGTCCACCGTAGCCTGAATGCATCCTGACAAAAAAACGCCACGTCCTGGATTTCTGGAGCAAAAGAGAGGCAGTTTTGCGTTGAGTGGGGACGTAACAAGGTCCGGGTCTGGAGTTCCCCACTCTTTGAAGAGTGAATGAGCAGCGGTTGAGTCGAGAGACCACTAGTGAGGCTCTGCCTTCATTCTGCTGAGACGGTCTGCCAGCTTGTTTTGTACTCCTGGCAGGTAAACCGCCTGAATCAGAGCCCTGTACTCCAGGCACCATTCCCACACTCTCACTGCTTCCCTACATAATGGGTAAGTGTGTGTAATACATCACTGCCTTGTCCGTTTGAAAGAGAATGTTCTTGTGACAAGTATGTCCTTCAAAGCTCGGACTGCATAGAGGATAGGCTCTCATTTCCAGGGCGTTTATGTGAAGTTGAGACTTGTCCTGGGTCCATGCACCTGGGTGTGGAGATCCATGCAGTGAGCTCCCAACCCATCAGGATGCATCCGTGGTAATGGAGATCTGATGATCCAGAGGGCAGTGATATCCTTCCAGAAGGTTGTCCTCCTGAGACCACCAGGTGAGTGACCTCTTCACGGTTCCGCCACCTTGATGAGAAAGGACTGAGGGTGAGTGGTTGCGGACCACTGGTACTGAGCATCCACTGGGAGGTTCTCATGTGAAGACGAGTCAAGGGTACAGTGAACACAGAGGATGCCATGAGACCCACCATCCGTTGCATCGAGATAGCTCAAACTGAGCCATGTTCTCTGATGAACTGGGCCATCTGTAAGATATCGCTCCTTCTGTCCTCTGGAAGAAAAGCTTTCACACAGGAGGTGTCCTATGAAAAGGAGCTTTTGGGAGGGCTGCAACTGTGACTTCTTGAGGTTCAGCAGGACTCCCATGGACGTGAGGAAGTCTGAGGCCGTGGCCACGGCCTCCAGAGTCTCTTGCCTGGAGGGACTTGCTAGAAGCCAGTCGTCCAGATATGGGAATACTTGCATTCCGATTTTCCTGAGATGCACCGAGGGAACTGCACAACACTTTGTAAAAACTTAAGGAGCCAAGGATAGCCCAAAGGGCAGGACTCTGAATCGATAGTGTTGACCCAACGCCATAAACCTTAGGTATTTGTGGTGGTTTGGCTGTATGAGAATGTGCTGGTAGGCGTCCTGCATGTCCAGGGAGGCTAGCCAATTGTATTGATGAATCAATGGCAGTAGGGTACCGAGTGATATCATCTTTAACTTTTCCTTGTGTAGGAACTTGTTTAACTTTCTGAGATCCAGAACAGGGCACATGCCACCGGTTTCTTTGGGATCAGAAAGTAATGGAATAGAAATCTGTGTTTCGTTGATCCGCAGGAACTACTTCTACTGCCCTGTTGTTCAGAAGACCTTGTACCTTGGAAGCAAGAAGGTCTAACTGTGCATAGACAGCCTGGGCTGTCGTTTGGGAGAATGATTCGGAGGGTTTCCAACAGATTGAGAGTACCCTCACGGATTATCCTGAGGACCCATTTGTCGGATTCCACTGGTTGTAGAACCGAGTCAGACGTTCTCCCACTGTCGAGGAGGAGTCCCCTCGGGCAGCTGAGGTGGGACCTGGGCCTGAAACACAGAAGGTGGCACTGGGCACTTCTGGGCCTTGTGCTTTCTGCTGCGTTTGCTTTTGCGGCTGAGGGTTCTGGTTTCTGTTAAAACCTCCTCTGTCTTTGCCCCGAAAGGACTGATGGTTGTGAAACTGACAGTTGTTCCCACCCCCTTGAGAGGGAGCGGGCGGAGGTCTGGCTGTCTTAATGGCAGATCTAGTCTTCCGTATGGCCTCTAGTGCTTGCTCCACCTGAGGTCCAAACAGATACATGCCGTCGAAAGGTAAGGCCATGACTTGCTGTTGGGTGCCATTCATGAAGCCTGAAGTTCGCAGCCAAGAGTGGCGATGGGTGCAGATGCCAGCCACCGCCGCTCGGAAAGCGGTATCGACAGCGTCCATTGCGGCTTCAACGTATTGGTTATTGGACTTGATACCCCTAGTTGTGGTTTGAAGTAGCTCTGAGTTAACCTCCGATTCGGGCAGACGTTCTACCATTGCTTTGAGTGAATGCCAAAGAACATACTCATATTGAGAAAAATAGCCCTGGTAGCTGGCAATATGCATGCCCAGGGTTGAGGCAGCAAAGACTCTTTTACCCAAGGTGTCTATCTTGCGAGATACTTTGTTTATAGGACGGGCTGTAGATTCCTGACGAAGGACAGCGTTATTCTCTGCCAGGACCACTATGGCATCAGCAAAGGCTTGTGAGGCCAAGATGAAGGCATCCTTGGGAGGGGCATATTTCCAATCTATAGACTTGGCCACAGAAGGAATAAGACCCAGATTCTTCCACACCATCTGGGAAAGTCTCTTGAAGAGGGCTGTACCGGAGGGTTAAATCCATAGGGATTTCCAGAACATGAAGATATTGGAACGCAGAAGCTTCCCAGGATCGATTTCTGTGGTCTGGAGAGAAAGAGTAGAATTTAAATTCTTGAGCAGAGACTTAAAGGAAAGGTCCTCAACAACAGGCTCTGCAGGAGGATTGATCCCTGCCCCAGGGCAGAATCAGCATCAACATCATCACTCAGCCGAAGATCTGGATTGGGCTCAAAATCATCTCCTGACAGTCCAGGGGGGACTGTATAGACAGGAACGGAGTGAAAACCAGGAGGAAGAAGAGAAGGAGAAAGAATAGGAGTCAAAACCTCTGAAACTAGATGGCCCCACACACATACCTGGCGCCATTGAAGAAAATGGCGCCGAGAACAAAGAGGGCGCCGACATAGAAAACGGCGTTGCACCTGGCGCTGACAGGGAGCGCAACACCGCACTCGGCGCCGACACCACTCCCAGCGCCGATGGATAGCACAGCACCGTACGCAGCGCCGACAGCTGCCCCGACGCCGAGGATGGTGCCAACAGAGCATGGGGCACGCAAACGGTGCAGACACCACTCGCGGCTCCATAAAGGACTTCGGCGCCGGAGAAGTCGGCACCGCCACAGAAGTCTGAGAACTGCGATTTGAAGTTACAGGATGAAAAATGGCAGGCGATAAGGGCATCGGTGTAGACCCCTGCACTGCAGCCATGTGAGGGGGCTAGACACTGGAGCGCGGAGTCGACGGGCACCGAAGAAGGCGCCGCGCAACTAGGAAGTCCTAACCGCCCTGCATGCTGCTCCGAAACTGATAGGCCCGAAGGCCCTGGTGACGGACTGACAGGTTCGGGCAGTCGGGACAACCTCCGAGCCCACTGCTCCATAACAGCAGCCCAATGGTGAAACTGCTCATCGGAAGCCCCTCCAATAGGCAGAGAGGAGATCTGGGTGTCGAAGAGGCTGGCCACCGGATGCAGAAACCGGCGTGACCTAATAACTGACCGTCTATGCGCAGAGCGTACCAGAGGTGACCTTGAGTGATGCCGTTTCTTCTTCAACCTGTGTGCGAAAAACAACTCGAGGCAGAACGGTGCGAGAATGGACTGTTTCTTTTATGCTTTTGGGAGACGCCCCATCTCCTGAGCATTGTACTGTTTGTTGTCAGACCCCGGGAGAGGCGGCGGATCAGACCCGGCCCAGCTGGCTGAACAGCTTTCATATGAAGTCTCCCTACCGTCACCTGCTCCACTCATGGTCGACTCCGTCAGTGGAGGGCTGAAGACTTCTCCCTTGTACAAGTAAGAATTTATTAAAACATAATCAGTACTTATTGTTGATAAAATACAAAATAATAAACTGAAAACTAAGCTGCTAGTTTGAAGTTTGACTCCCGGGGGGTGAGCGACTTCGTCACTGAAGTGCACTTGACGGTGGGAAAAAAAGGAACTGAGGCGGCTGGAGGGTCGATGCCGAGATGATCTATACCGCACGCGTCTGGCTCGCGGTGCTGCTTCCTCATGGCTCTATCTCAGGTGCTGTCCCTCCTGAAAAAGTTTGCTCCCGCTGGGTCCTAATGCCTCCGGCGTACTCCCCATTAGTGTGAATGAGTGGTGGAGACTTTATGTTCAGGAAGATCAATCTATTACATCTTGTATCTGTGCCCTGAGAATGAAACTGGTAAAATATGCTGAAATTACCCATAGTAATCAGGAAGAGGTCCAAAACCAGCAGAAGGTGTATTATGACCATGGGGTAAAAGAAAAAGTTTTTGAGCCAGGTTAAAGGGTCTTGATACCATTATCCACTACAGAAAATAAACTATTAATGAAGTGGCAAGGGCTTTGTAAAGTGCTCAGATGTACTGGCACAGTTAACTGTGAAATTGAGACCCCTGAAAGGAAATATCCTACCAAGATATACCATGCAAACCTCCTGAAGAAATGGGTTGAAAAAACACCAAAGGCTGCTGTGCTAGTTTTACCAGAAACTGATAAAGAAGATATTGATATAGCTTATGACAGACTGGAACAAACTAACTGCTGATGCTGTAATGGTGAAATGTTTCCTTAACCGCCAAACAAATCGTAGAAATTTATAACTTACTAAAGACATTTAACAGTACTTTTACCACAGTGCCAGGCCGAGCAAAAGGGGTCAAGTATGTAATAGTGACAGGGAATGCTCGCCCTATTAAACAAAAGACATACAAGTTACCAGAGTGGTTATGGGCAGACGTGGTGAGGGAAATACAAAAAAATGAAAGAACTGGGCATCACAGAAGAGTCCAGGAGTGCTTCGTCATCACCAATGGTGATTGTAAATTAAAAAGAGGGGGGTGTAAGAATCTGCCTTGATTTTAGGAAACTTAACTGTCCAAATTTGACAGTTATCCTATACCCCGGACAGATGATGGGAACTGCGGAGTACATCAGCACCCTCAATCTCACCAAGGGTTACTGGCAAATCTCCCTAGCTAAAGAATCCAGAGACAAAACTGCATTTGCCACTCCGGTTGGATTCTATCAGTTCACCACCATGTCATTTGGTTTATATGGTGCTCCCGCTACATTCTAGTGGTACATGGATGTCATTTTTTTTTTTCCTTTCTTTTACTCCCTACTCCCCCCATGGGCCACGACGTACACATGCGTGTGTGCGCATGGAGGCGCACGTACACGCCAGGATCCAGTGGCCCCTTCTGCCCCTCCCCTGACTTTTGTCGCCGCCTGTTACCGCCTACATGCTCACTGGACCTCCATCTGGTGGAAGCGGGACTATGGATGGGCGGGCATCCACCCCACTGGAGGGGAGAGCCATGGCTCAATCCCGGCTCCAGCACCCCGAGCCGGCACCCAGCGCCCAAAATGGGTTCCTGGACCTGTTAGCCGGTTACCACGAGATAAGGTGCCACAGCCTCAGCCCTCTGTGCTACGGGCTGGCGATGGATGTCATTTTATCCCTCACACTGGTTATTGTGCTGTGCACCTGGATGATATCGTGGTGTACAGTCCAGACTGGAAAAGCCATCTGGAACACCTATGTGCAGTTATCCAACCTATCAAAAATGCAGGTCTGATCATTAATCCCATCAAATGTGCATTTGGCATGCAGGAAACTAGATATTTGGGATATGTTTTGGGAAATGGAGACGTAAAGCCAGAGATTTCTAAGATAGAAGCTGTAGCTAACAGTCCTATCCCTAAAACAAAAAAAAACAACAAAAAAAAACATGTCAGGTCATTTTTAGGGCTGGCGGGTTACTATCGGGGATTTGTTCCCAACTTTGCCCATTTAACTACTCCTCTCACTGAACTCACGAAGAAACGGTTCCCAAATAATGTAAAATGGTCCCCAGAGTGTGATGAAGCTTTTTGGGCCATCAAGGCTGCATCATGTTCAGCTCGAACTGAACGCTGTTCCATATAGATGTGAAGATCTGACTCCCAGTGGGCAAGCATCATTGTCACCGAAGCACACACAGCAGGAAAAAAAAGAACTGAGGTGGATGAGGGCCGTTGCCGAGATAGGCTATGCAGCGCAAGCTAGTATTGCGGTGCCATGCATGCTTGCAGCCTGTCTCGGCTCCAGCCGTCCTGAAGATTTTTGGCTCCCGCAGGGTCCTAGCGTCTCCAGCTCAGAACCCATCAGTGTGAATCAATAGTGAAGATACAGTCCAGGAAGATTACCTTCTCATGCAACTACCAGTTGCAGCTGCCCTGGCAGAAGCATCTGAAACATCATATGCTGAGTGTAGCAAATGTCTGCCCACTTCAGCTCCAGAATTCAGATTTTTAAGAAATTCATTCTTGGCATTTCCTTTTGAAACAGCCTGAGCTGTAGCTTTAGCAGCCTTCCTCAGGCTATTATGATACCTGATCATGTGGGCCTGGTAGCTTGCAATATGAAAGCCTAGGGAGGCAGAAGCATATATTTTTGCTTGCCCATCACATCAAGGGGGCAGCGTGCTCATGTGTTTTGGTGCCCTGGATCCATCATGGGCAGCCACTACAACTACAGAATCTGTTGTATGCTGGTTGGCATAATAAAATTTGGCAGCAGGAACAGGGCACTGCCTGCCAGCCTTTCTGGATACAGGTGGTATTGAATTTGGCCTGTAACATGCAGCAAACGTGGCATCCTCCAGTGCAGGGTATATTGGAGGAACACTGATGGATGGAGTACATGGTACCTCCAAAATGTCCATCAAATTCTTTTTAGTGGAATCCTTTTCTTCCACAGCAAAGCCCACTGCATTCTGCATTTGCTGCATCATAGTTTGGAAGGTAGGGTCTTCAGAATGAGATATGGATACACTACAGAATCCACACTACAAGAAGATACTGTGGAGCTAGAACATGGAGCATAATGTTCTGCTCCATAACCCTCCTCCCTCTTCATAATCCACCTCAATTATGAGGTCTGGATTATATTCTTCCTCGTCATCAGCGTCCCTTGATGATGGGTACTGAAGACCTTACTGACATCACTGGGGGCCGCTGCTCAGGAGATACTTGTTGTGTACCAGCCAATGATGTTGACGGGGCCTGTGATGTAGGAACCTCTGTCGACAGCAATACAGGCTACCTAGGCAAGCCTGGAAGTATGCACTGCTTCATATCTGAAAACAATGCCAGTACTGCCCGCATGTCAACACCCTGACCTGGGGCCATGACCGCTGTAGTCGACGATGGGTTTGGACCAGTCAATGACAGCGACGTGCCATCTGCGGTAAGTACAGCAGTGCCTAAGCCAAGCCCCTACCTTGGTGTCTGGTCGACGGTCGGGAGGGGCTAGCGTCACCACCACTGGGGTGGATGATGACGATGCAGATAAAATACCTGCATGCTGCAATGGTGATCTAGACCTCACTGGGGAAGATCTGTCCTTATCCTTATGTCCCAAGGATGACCATCTTTTTCGCGGTCTTTCGACTTCAACGACTGCAAATCAGTTGAAGGGCTGGCAACCCTGTTTTCTGACCGTGGTCTTTTTCCATGACCACTAGAGTTTTTCTAATAAAAGTTTCTCAAGCACCTTTCTTCTGCATCACATGGTTGTCCTTATAAATCTTTTCACCGCACTCACAGTACTGGAACAACGTCATTGGTTTTGGCAACATGTAGAAGCAGCAATATCACTAAAAAATTAATGATTACTTAAAGAGTAAAATAAATGACAGCAGCTGCTGGTCAGCATTGTCATGGTAGATCCAACGAGTATGATCGACAGCAGGAAAAGAACCGAGGAGAGATGGGCCACTCCCCGTTGTGTAGATGCTGACACACAACGTACTGGGCGGCCCCTGGCTAGCAAAAGTTTACATGTGGTCCCAGTGCTGACGTGGGTTTAGTTCCTAAGATGTGGCCTAAAGGAAGAGATAGCCTCGAAGATCTGTAGTTATTTTTATTCAATAAAACTAACCTGACACACAAATAAACTCTAATGTTAAAACCTAAAACTGAAGAACTGAACACTGCTGTTGTATAGATGAAGTTCCGACTCCCAGCAGGCGAGCAATGTCACTGATCTGCACTCGACTGCAGGAACAAAGGAACTGAGGCAGTTGGGGCTGACGCAGTGGTAAATCTGCAGCTGCATGTGCTAACGCCTGATTTCGCACATGCACGCTGCCTACTGCGACACCAGCCCAATGAAATGTTCTGGCTCCTGCTGGGTCCTAGCATCTCCATTTCAGATCCACTAGTGGAAATTAATGGTGAAGACTGATTGTTGAAAGATCAATAGGCTACTGGTGCATGCGACACTGCAGGGTTTCCAGGCTCCATGCAGGAGCAGTAAATGCCTCTGAGCCTCCTGGACAACAAGGACTAGAATATGGTCACTACAAATATACCAGCTGGTAGAGGCAGAGGGGAAAACCCAACTATATTAGCATATAGCAAAAACAAAACAAAAAAAAAAACAAAGGAAAAACTCAAAAGCAAACCCAGATGAAGCGGACAGTACTTTCCTGTGAGTAAAGCAGGGATGTACTCTAAGGCAGAGATAGTTGCTCCAGCCAGATCTGGTATTATAGCACAAGTTCACAGACAGGACAACCATCAAGTGGAGTTAGAATTGGATGGCACCCAGTGAGTGCAAAGTCACATTTAGCAACCAACAGGAATATACCCATGCTGGTGGGGATGCACTCAGAGGCAGGAAAACAGAAAGAAAAAAAACACGTACATATATTTTGTGCTTTGCATTTTTTAATGCTCTAGTGCCAAAGGGAAGGTAAGAAAAGGAGATTAATAGAGCTCAGAGCATGCTACTGAATGCCATGGGGTAAGCTGCCCAGAGGCCCTGCTCCAGAGAGAAGAGGATGGTGGGCGGGTGTGGTACTCAGTGGAGAAAATATTCTGAAAGATCGTCATTTATGGTAAGTATGTAACTCTTCTATCCTTCCAGAATCAATCGTCTTCACAGAGTCCCACTTATGTGCCAGGGAACCAAGCTTCCTTATTTATAAGGGAGAGCTGGCTCACCCTAAAAGTATAGAACACCTTCAGCCCTCTGAGTTGGGGAAGAACACCTGCAGCTAAGACAAGAGGGAAATTCCAGCAAAGACTGTGGACTGCGCCATTTGATCAAGCTGTGAGGATGATACTTTTGGATGCAACTCTACGCCACTAGTAACAGATCAGTAAGTTTATTTCATTTGTAACATGGAGATTCAAATCCAGGCTTCTAGTAGTGGGCTTCTAGACGTAAAAGACTACTAACCCAACAACTACAGTAGGCTACCTAGCTCCTTTCAAGTAGCAATTCACTTCAAGATGCATACTGGAACAAATGCTGGTCTCTGTGGGTCTGGAATTAGATTTCTTGAGTAAAATAAAGAAATTCAGCAGCTGGATATCTTTCTGTTTAACGTGCAGTTCCAATACTTTACATGTGTCTTGAGTGAATCTCAGGCTTATGCAGTTACCCCCATTATTCCACTTACCTGTTCTAGTTTGTCGAGGTCATCATCATCGTACACCCTCATGTCTGTACCTTGTGTCCCTCCTTTCTGAGAACTAGCTCCAGATGATGAGCCCAGCTCCATTGGACAAATGTACTCTTCTGTATCATCCTGCTTCTTTTTCCTCAGGCTTCCAAAGTTACTGAACGCAAGCTTCTTTGGCTAAACAATGGAACCCATAGATATGTGTTAAAGTACACACATACAGAGCAGTATTAAGTGCAGTGCAATGCACCTCTAGTACAGTGAGATCTTACGCCACTCATCTCATGCCTTGCATGACTTTCTTACCCAGAGTACCAAGCAGAGTTTGCCTTACTCTCTTTTAGGACTTTTTTACTGGCACAATTGGCCCATCCAATGACAGCATTATTGTCCCCCCCCTCCACATTTTGCCCTTGGGATCCCTCTGTGATTCCTCCTCCCCCTAAATAAGGGATGCTTGTGCTGCACCATTCCAGTGGCCAGGAGGGAGCACATTTGGTTGCTTTCATAGCTGAACCAACTGCAGCTCCGGGAATGTGCAAATGGTGGGAGGCCTGCCTGTTCTCCCCAGGGGCTGAGGAATCAATGCTGTAATGTGCCCAGCCCCAGCCATCTCCAGAGTTGGATTCTGGGGCTCGAACACAATCCCTGATCTGCCAGGTGACCGGGCAATGCGCCACCTCTGCAGACCCAAGTCAGCAGCCCAGCAGCAGTGCATTATGCTGCCGCACAAGCAACTCAGCTTAGGGAGTGAACTTGAGTCACCACATCAGAAGGCAGGCCAGGCTGGGGTAGCCGCAGCATGACAGTAAGCCTCGGCAAGGAAGGGTCAATGGCAAGCTCTCACGCCGCAGCTCCCTGCAGCTGGGCCGGGGAGCTTGCTCCTAATGGAAGGATGCTGTGGCATACTGTGTGCGTGTGAGGCCACCAAGAAGGCTTGCTTATATGGGGGAGTTGGGAGGGACCAATAAGGGAGGAAAAACACAAGTCTGACAAAATGAGACGCTGGGCCTCCGGGATCCCCCTGCATCCTAGTACTTGTTTGGTAATGGATACTTGTCCACATAGTGGACTGCTTGGGGTGGAAAAGGACCCCCCCCCCAGAGCCTCTGCCATGGAGGGAAAGCCATGGGGATAACCAGTAGATTACTGTGGCCAGAGGGACAGAGAATGCAGGCCTTAATAGAGCATATCCCTGAAGGGCGAATGTGGCGGGGAGAAAAACTCCATGGAGGACGTAAACAAAAAGCACCCAACATATAGAGAGTGAATTTTAATTTTGTATTTGGGAGTAGCAAATTAAGCTTAGGAACAGTTAGCTCTCCTGCCTTCATGTATGTTTTGAAAAAGAAAAATTATTCTCATGCAAATCAAACAGCACTCAGCCCCAGGGCAGCTCTCATCTTTGCCTACCTTCACTTTGGCAGTGGCAGTCAGGAGGACATAATCTGGACACTCCATCGAGTCCCGTTTCTGCCGCTGAGCTTCCTGCCCAATCAACAGGTTAAAATGAGTAGCCAAGTGCCTCCGCAGGAGCGTCTTGTTTGGAGGGATGTTTAGCAACAGGGCCATCGTTTCTACATTGAACCGTGGCTCAAGAACCTGAGAGAGTGAGAGAAAAATGAAAATTATGTACTTGCCATAATTCTTGATCTTCTGGAGTATCTTCACCATTGATTCACACTAATGGGTTTGAGGCAGAGGGGCTAGGACCCTGCGGGAGCCAGAACTTTTCAGGAGGGCTGGTGCTGAGGTAAGCTGCACGTGTGGCATCGCAAGGCTGGCTTGTGCAACACGACTTACCTCGGCACTAGCCCTCAACCTTCTCAGTATCTTTTTTATCAAGAAAATACATCAGCTAACTTGCACTTAAGGCACTAAACCTAAGGCCACAAGGTAGCCCCGTCTTCACAGCCAAAACCAAGAACAAGGGGTGAAGACCAATAAACAGACGGAAGTGAGCCCAGGGGATGGCGGGTGGGCATGTTTCCTAACCAGGGGCCTTGTGGGCAAAATGCCCATCAAGAACCTCTTAAAACAGCTGGCCCAGCTGTAGAGTTACCACTCGCAGCACTGCTGACCTGGGTTCAGAAACAAGCCTAGGTCAGGGGGCTGGCCGGGGGGAGGAGGATTAAACATCCTAGGGATGCACGCATTCTCCAGGGAGGGAGGGAGGGTTGCCATACCTGCTGCAATACTGCCACATGGGTGACCATGGGTGGCAGTGCAGTAGGAATGCCATGTGGGAGGGGAGGATGTCAGCTGGAGTCTTGAACTACAGCACGTCTCTGCAAGTGCCTGCTTCCTTGTGCTCCCTTGCATGCTGTCATTCTCAGGGGACCGGGAACTAAGTTGGAAAAAAAAAAAAAAAACAACCATGCCTTAGGACCTCCTGGATCGGTCCTGACCTCGGGCATGGCCGCCTTGAGAGTGACATGGTACAGAAGTGTCCCTTGGGGCAGCCCCACCATGAGGGGGTGAACTCGTAGGCTTGATGTCCTGCAGTAGAGCGTGTGCTCTGGTGTGTGCATGTGTGTATGGGGAGGGGGGGCCATTGCTGGGGTGATAAAATATAAATTAAAAAAAGAACCTCTTAAAAAGCAGCAGTTGAGTTAAAGCAAGGTTTTGAACTGTCTCACGGTACGCAGACACAGCGCACAAATGGACCTTAACTGAAGAATATTGCAATCCTGCATCAGAAAGGTCCAAGAGATACTCTTAAGACCTTGCCTGGTGGGCATCGGATTGGATCTATATGGGATTTGAAGCACCATTCAGAGAAACAACTTCATTTGGCTGTGTAAGTCTTTCTGGTATGGGGCTTACCAGCAGCTAGGAGAATCTCAGAGACTTTCTGGGACACCCTGTACCCTGTTCACTTCTATCTCTTCTGCAGCCAGTCACGGAGATGAATGGAGTACAGGTTGGGATGAACCAAGGACCTCTGCATCAGAAGATCTGTCCGAAAGGGAAAGGGGGTCTCAGAAGGGCGACTGACAAATTGTTCAGCAGGGGAAACCATATCTGTCAAGGCCAGCATGCGGCTATTACAATAATTTTGGCCCCGTGTACCTCCAGCTTCAGCAATACCCTCTGAACTAGAGGACTAGGAGGAAATGCATACAAAAAGTGATTTATCCACCACAACCTGAATGTATCCTGACAGAAAACGCCACATTCTGGATTTCTGGAGCAGAATCAAGGCAGTTTGGCATTGAGTGGAGATGCAAAAAGGTCCACCTCTGGGATTCCCCACTCGTCAAAGAAAGACTGCACACGTCTGTTGCCAACAGCCTTCTGTCTGGCTGAGCTCACCCACCAGACTGTTCTGTGCCCCTGGCAGACAAATCGTCTGGATCAGAGCGTTCGGTTCCAGACACCACTCCCACACTCTCCTTGCTTCCCTACAAAGAAGATAAGAGTGTGCTCCCCTGTTTGTTGATGTAGTACATGACAGACTTGTTGTCCGTTTGATGGAGTGACCTTGTTGCAAATAAAGTCCACCAGGGCCCAAAGAGTGTACAGGACTGCTCTCACCCCAAGACACTGATGTGGAGATGGGACTCTGTAGGGCTCCAGACTCCCCGAGTGTGGTGGCCCTGACAGTGGACAGACCACCCCAACAGACACACACATTCATGGGCAGGGTTACCAAAGGCCCTGAGGGAGAGACAGGGAGACCTTGGAGATTGTCCTCCTGCATCCATCATGCATGTGACTGAAGCAGAGGTTGTGTCACTTTGATGGGGTAAGACTGAGGATGCATTGGAGACCACTGTGTGCTGAGCATCCATTGAGCTGTCCTCATGTGCAGGCATGCTAGAGGCACTGTGAAGACAGAGGAGGCAATGAGACCTAACATCTGCTTCACAGAGTAAGCCCAAACAGACTTGTTCTCCATGATTAAGTGAGCCATTTGCAGAATGGCTTTCCTCCTGTCTTCCGGGAGAAAGGACATTGCCTTGGTGGTGTCCAAGAGGTCTCCAATGAAGAGCAGCTGCTAAGAAAATTGGAGCTGCTACTTCTCTAAATTCAGCAGAACCCCCACAGAGGTTAGGAACTGAGCTGCTGTGGTCACTGCATGTTTCGTGTCCTGCTTGGATGGGCTGGCTAGTAGGCAGCCATCCAGATAGGGAAAAACTTGGGAGACCAAGTTTTTAGAGGTGTGCCATGAGAACTTCAAAGCAGTTTGTAAAGACTCAAGGTGCCGAGGATAGCCCAAAGGGCAGGACATGGAATTGGTAATGCTGGTCAAAAGTCACAAAGTGGAGACACTTGTGGTGGCTGGGGTGGACTGGAATATGCTGGCAGGCGTCCTGCATGTCCATGGAAGCCAACCAGTCCTGTGACTTGAGAAGTGGCAGCAGGGTCCCTAGGGAGACCATCCTGAAGTTCTCCCAGTGTAGAAACTTCTTCAGTTTTCTGAGGCCGAGAATGGGGCATGCCCACTGGCGACTTTGGAACGAGAAAGTAATAGGAGTAGAAGCCTGTATTGCGCTCCGCTTCCGGCACTACTTCCATTGCCCTATTGTTCAAGAGGCCCACAATCTCCGAGGCAAGAAGGTCCGACATGGCAGCTGACAGAGGGTGCTGCTTCCTGGATGGATAATCTGGAGGGATTTCTGAGAAATTCAGAGCATCCCTCTCGGATGATCCTTAAGACCCACTTGCCTGTGGTGATGGATTTCCACTGACTGAGTCAGATGCCTCCACACTGGAGAGGAGAGGTCTGCCTCGGCAGCTGAGGCAGAACTGAGACCAGAGCTTCTGAGGGTGGCACTAGGTACCTTTGGGGCCTGCTCTTCGGCTGCACTTTCTTCTGCTGCTGTGTGACTGGAGATTTGACTTGGCCTCCTATGCCATGAAAGGACTGTTTATTGTGGTAAAAGACTCAGCCTTTCCCTCTGAGGGTGAGCTGGGGCAGGTCGAGAAGTCTTAATGGCTGTTCTAGTCTTCTGAGAGGCCTTGAGGGACTGTTTTACCGGCTGGCTGAACAGATAAGAGCCACTGAAGAGGACATTCATGATTTGCTCCTGGATGTCGCCGGAAAACATGACGTCCATGTGACAGGGTGGAATAGGAACCTGTTCCAGTTGTTAGAGAAAGTGTTTAAAATGCAAGGATCTTTCCTTTTGTGTCTCTTCTATGTTTGTTTGCGCAACCCAATTTTCCTGTGGGACTTCGGATTTGATCAACCCGACAGTCTCGCAATTCTTTGGCTCTTACTATCTCTCAGCCCTTCCCTGCATATCTGTTGACATAAAAATATGTGCAAATCATTGTATGGAAATGTAACTGATATTGGGATCCCCTTTGTTTGGAAAATGTACAGTATTACTGTTAAAATGTATAATTATAATTTGAGATGACTGTAAAAAGCTAATGAAAAACTCCGGAGGTTACTTGAGTGCAAATGTTTGACCCTTTTGCAAAAGCTGTGCAAAGGGGGCCTCAAGAAGCATACTGTATTCTAGCAGCTCCTGAAACTCACAAGAACAGAATATTTACAAAAACAGGATGCTTGCTAAGGATGGAGGTTGAAAGGACTTCTAAGAGCTAAACTACATCTGCTAAAGAGAGATTAAGAGAACAAGGGACACAGACTGAAAGAAAACTTTTATTCTGCCTTTGTAAATAGTTATACTGAACAAGTTTATTTTATGTTTCTGCTACTATAAATAAATATTTTGATGAATTCTACAACTGCTCCTGGTTTTCCTATGCTTCCTGATCTGTGCCTTGACCACAGATGGTGTCAGGTGTGGGATTTACGCCGTGCATACCCTAAGACAAGAGTTTTGTGCGTTGGTACTGGACCTAGTACCAGGGAAGCACAGAGGAAGGTATGGATTCTGCAGCAGCAATTCCAGGAGTCGTTACCAGGAGAGAATGGCAGCCAAACTAGCAGAGACAGAAGTCCAGTCTGAGATTGTACAGCCAATACAAGTGCTGGAAAAAGAACAGGCAGGGACAGAACCTGAAAGCCTGATGGACATTTTCAAATGGTGGGCTATACAACAAAAATAGACTGAGAAGCAGAGAGAAAGAGAGATGCAGCAACAGGAGCAGCAGATGAGAGAAGAAACACAAAAACATAGACTTTGACGGCAGATAAGGACCACTTGGCCCACCTAGTCTGCCCATTTCCCTACCTACAGGATAAGCTGCAGATCCTAGTTAACCAACAGCCTATTTCTTCCTACCCCCACAAAAATTGCCTTATGTCTGTCCCATGCATTCTTGAATTCTCCCACAGTTTTAGACCCCACAACCTCCTCAGGAAGGCTGTTCCATGCATCCACCAACTTCTCTGTGAAAAAATACTTCCTTACATTGCCCCTGAGCCGTTCCCCCTTTATCTTCAAATTGTGTCCCCTTGTTCTTGCACATCTCTTTTTCTGAAAGATGCTACCCTCTTGGACTTTGTTGATTCCACTGAGGTACTTAAAAGTTTCAATCATTCCCCCCTTCCTCAAATGTTTACATATTAAGCTCCTTTAGTCTCTCTCTTTGTATGGCTTCTCTTGCAGACCCTGCACCATTTTAGTTGTCCTCCTCTGGACTGCCTCCATCATGTCTATGTCCTCGTGGAGATGGGGTCTCCAGAACTGGACAGAGTACTCCAGATGGGGTCTCACCAACTGTCTGTACAGAGGATACCAACTTCCTCTTTCTGCTGGTGATATCTCTCCTATACATCCCAGTATCCCGCTAGCCTCCCTAAGAGATGCAGTGATGGGAGCAGCGATAGCTGGATGCCTTCCAAGCTATCGAAGGCAGAGGATCCGGCACAGATCCAGATGAGCAACAAAATGCAAGCAACTTAAAAGCCATTAAACTTACAAAGTTGTGTCCCTCGGATGATACTGAGGTATACCTGACAAAGTCTGAAAGAGTTACCACAGTCTGCCAAAGGCCAAAACAGCAATGGACAATCAGACTGGTACCCTACCTGGCAGGGAAAGCCCAACTTGCCTACAGCAATATGGACACTGCACAGTCAGAAAACTATGACCTGGTGAAAAGTGAAATCCTGAAAAGGTATGACATCTCCGGAGACACATAGGCAGAGATTTCGATCTCTGAGGTACAACTCACTCGACAATCCTCGAGAAGCCTTCACCCGACTCAGAGAACTCCCGATAAAATGGATTCAACCAGAGAGCAAAACAGTCCCACAGATCATTGACATCTGCTTCATCAACATCTTGCCTACAGATGTACAGCTGTGGGTAAAGGAACACCGACCAGAGTGTGTGGAAAAGGCGGTTTCTTTGGCTGAGGACTACCAAATGGCCAGACAGACGCCACAGCAGCAAGGTAACAGCCAAGCACCGTAAGACACTCTTTTCCCATTTAAACTCCAAGCCTGATAAGAACTCTGGTAGGGGTAACAAATCTGTGCCCAAAGACATTTGCTATAACTGTAATAAACCAGGCCATTTTGCAAGAAACTGCTGAAGTAAGGAGAGTGGCACTGGAGCAGATTTGTCCTTGGCAAATTGGGGCAAGTACTTAACAGAGGTGAAGGTGGGGGATAAGGCTGTAAAGGGACATTGATTCGGGAAGCAGACAGACCCTAGTACATGTTAAACTGCTGGGAAAACACTGTACAAAGGAACCAGGTACTGGTGTCATCTGCATCCATGGGGACACTCGATAATATCCCACCACCCAAATGACTCTGACCATTAAGGGTGTGTCGCACCAAATGAAAGTAGGGGTAGTACCTAAGTTACCTGTACCTGTGATTATTGGAAATCACTTCCCAGGATTTACTGAGCTGATCAAAGGAGGAGTAAATCCTGATGTTTCAGCAGCTGTGGTGACAAGAGCTCAGACAAAGAAAATTTCAGACGGTGGGGACACTTTCCCTTTCAGTGATTTTGATTTGGACTTGTTTGGGCACAGCTCCAAGATCCGAAATCCAAGAAAGAAAGATGAAGCCTGAAGAAACTGTGGCAGCAAATGACTGATGGACATGAAGGGTCAACATATGAAAATGCTGAAACTAAATTGTTAACTGATTGTGATTTTCTTTCAGAGCAAGCTAACAAGGTTTCTCTCCAGGGTTATTTTAAGCAGCTGGGGGTTAAACCAAAACAGGGTGGACCAATGTTTAAAAATGTAACTGTTACTGTACAGAGTTTGAGTTAAACTTCAGATGCAGGAACAGACAGAACAATTGGTTATATCACGAGGTATAGAACAGAGTTGTTACAGATAGCACATGATAGTCCTATGGCTGGTCACTCAGGGAGGATCGCACCCTTGACAGATTGCTGTATAGATTTTACTGGCCTGGAATTCATGAAGATGTTGCTACCCATTGTAATTCCTGTGCTGAGTGTCAAAAAAGTAGCCTGTTACTAGAAAAGATAAGGTGCCCTGCCCTTGATAGATGTGCCTTTTGAGAGAATTGCAATGAATGTGGTTGGTCCTTTACACAAAAGTAAAAGGGTAATAGATTTATCCTGGTAGCATGCAACTATGCTACTCGATACCCAGAAGCAGTTCAATGCGTACTATTACAGCCCCAAAAGTTGCAGCAGAGCTTGCCAAAATTTTCAGCAGAGTGGGCATACCTAAAGAAATTATTACTGATCAGGGTAGTAATTTTACGAACATCTGAACACAGAATGTGCCAGCAGAAACAGACCACCCAGTCTATCTAAGTCTGCTCAGTTGTGCATTTAACACCCTAGCTTGTAGCTGCCCCACCCTCCCTTTGTCATCCCACTGCCACCCCCCACCTCACTCTCCTGCTTCCCTCGTCCCATGCCCTTTAAAGCTGTTCACAGATTTACATACCACCACCCATTCTGGTAGTGCGTTCCATTTTGCTACCACCCTCTCTGTGAAATAGTGTCTCCTCACTTCCTCCTAAATCTCCCCATTCTTAGTCCATGCCCTGCTTTCCCTCCCCTTCTTAGCTTAAAGACCCCATCTGCCCCATCCTTATTGATCCCCCTCAGATACTTGGATGTCTCTATCACGTCTCCCCTGTCCCTTCTATCCTCCAGAGTGTACATATTCAGGTCCCCCAGCTTGCTCTCATAGTCTCTCTTCTCCATTCCACATATCATCTTTGTTGCCCTCCTCTGCACCCCCTCCAGTAGCCTGATATCGCGCTTTAGGTATGGCCGCCAAAACTGCACACAATACTGTAAGTGCGACCTTACTAGTGACCTGTAGAAGGGTAAGATCACGTCTCTTCGCCTGGACAAAAACCCCTCGCTATGCACCCCAGCATTTTGTTCACTTTGGCAGCTGCTCTCCTGCACTGGGCAGTGTTGTTCATGGTCCCTGTTACCATTACCCCTAGGTCCTTCTCCTCCTCAGTGATCCCCAGTTTAACCCCCCCAGCCAGTATTCTCTCCTTGGATCCTTCGCCCCGAAGTGCATAACCTTACACTTCTTTGCACTGCTGCATTACTTAAGGAGCTGTACAGACTACTAGGTATCACTGCCATAAGAACCTCCCCCTATCACCCTCAGACAGATGGTCTTGTTGGGCGTTTTAACCAACCCCTAAAAAGCATGCTAAAAAGGTTTATAAAAGGGGAAAGGAAAGACTGGGACCAATTCTTTCCTTACCTACTTTTTGCTTACAAAGAAGTACCACAGGCATCAACAGGGTTTTCACCATTTGAAATGCTGTATGGTAGGAAGCCAAGAGGGCCACTGGATGTGATAAAAGAAACGTGGGAAGATAACGCCACTCACACACAATCTATATAACCTCTTATATGTGTGCCCTAAGAAAGAAGCTGGCAAAATATGTTGAAATTGGTTCGTAATGATAAGAAAGAGGCCCAAAATCAACAGAAGGCATATTATGACCATGGGGTAAAGAAAAGTTCTAGGGACGTGAATATGTTGTTCATCCACACTTCTTGGCATGTCCTTTCCCTCTAATTCTTGCCGGAAGGTCTTAAAGCTGGTTCCTCCCACCCACCTGGGTGGTATAATCCTCGGCTCCACCCCATGAAACTAGATCTTCCTTTCCGCTGGAAGACTCAGGTTGCCTCCTCTCTGCTGCCGTGTTTTGTAGGCCCTGGCATCATTTCCTTCGGATTCTCTGAAGATTAAGCTCGCTTGAGCTAGTGATTGCGAATTTTGCTATTCGATCATGGAAGATATACTGTATCTCCCCCCAGTTTCCGTCGGTGCCCGTGCGGCCAGAAAATGTCACGCACAGACCTACATAGCGGGTGTGTTTACTGTCTGGGTGTCGGCCATGACACTCAGGCCTGCGAGATTTGTCTCGCGTTTCACCCAAACGTTCTCTTGTCTTGCATGTCTCAAGCTGGGCAGGTCCCGAAAAACTGAATCCTCCGGTAAAATTGAAGGAGGCCCGGTAGGGCGGTCTCCGCTGCTGCAGGGCTCGCTGAGCAGTTATAGCAAATGCAGGCCTCGAGGAATAGGCAGTGCGGGCTGCAGAGCTCTGTTCTTGGCGATTTTTGTTCTACTCAGTCTAGGCTCCACCTTTTCGGGCTCCTTTCGGAGATGTGCCAGTCTCTCCCCACTAGGGCAAGGGACCTCGGCGCGCACGTCTCCTGATCCTGTAAAAGGACAAGGAACTGAGAGATTCTTTGCCTCGGCACATACGTTCTTGGGATCAAGAGCGATCTCAGTCCCAGGGATTTCCGGTCTCAACTTCAGTCGAGACTGCTACTTTGGCCACCAGCTTCTCAACTCTGCCGACTGGTCAGCTGGTTGAAGTCTATTGATGACACAGTGGAGATCTCTCTCAACCAGGTAGATTTTTTGTCGCCTGATGAGGCCGACAACTCTCTTACTAGGACTCCAGTCCTGCCTCTTCCCAATGAGGAGACCCAGCCAGCTGGTAATCCTGTCAAGAAAATGGTTCCCGATCCGGGAAAATCTCCGTTTCCCCCCTGTGTCTCCCGAGCGGCAAGGTCGGCCAGTCCAATCGAGATCAAGGTCTCGGACTTCCTCAACCGAAAAAGGCACATAAGCACTCAAAGAAAAGGCAACGCCGACACTCATCTTCGTCCTCCTCGGATGAGGAGAGACTTTGAAGGAAACTCGGTCGATGCTATGAAGATCTCATGTTGCAACAGCTGATATTGTCCGGCCAGAAACCAGCTTTGGTTTCCACACTGGCCATTACTTGGCTTTCACCTTACAGGCCGAAGCCGGCTCCATTGGCACAGATTATCTCAGTTCCTCCACCCACGGAGCTGGCAAAACCTGCCCCGGTTCGACCAAAATCGACCTCTCTGATTGTGGAGGAGCCGTCACCTAAACAGCCCAAGGGAGGGCTCCTTTGAAGGAAGCTCAGACTGTTCCGGGCCTTCCCTGCAGGTTATCGGTCATCCTCACGCCTGACCGGCCCAAGCTTGTTCAAGGGGACCTTACTGGCTGGCCGATTTATCCAGATACTTGATTCTGTCGACTTCCACCTTCACTCTCATCCATTAGGCGATGAGTCAGTGGGTAGTCTGTTGATGGAGGAAGGTCCTTCGTCCTTCCTAGGATTCACTGCCTCATCTACTAATCCACTGAGATTCCCTTGGAACCCATCCAGAAATGGACAAAGTACCCTCATATGGATATCCTAAAAAGGGGAGATACCCCGATGAAAGCCTTCCCAGTGGCCGGCCATTGTTGGTCTGGCTTTAGAGCTTTGGCAGTACCCTGCCTCCTGTCCAGCGCCATTGGCCCGGATGGCCCGCAAGTATGCGGTGCCCATTGGGTCCCTCTCGAGGTTAACAGAACACCCCTCTGCGGAGGGGCTGGTGACTAATTCTGTGATCAGGTGCACAGAAAGCTCAGCAGACATGGATAGACCTCCGGACAAGGAGTCCAAAAAATTGGACCACCCTGCCAGGAAGGTCTATGCTACCTCTTCCCTCTGCCTCTGTCAGGCAAGCTCGGCTGTCATCATGGCGCATTTTTCTCATGCCCTGCTGGGCTCCTTGAATGAGGTTCTCCCGCACCTCCCTGCGGACCTTCAGACTACAGTCAAGCAGGTCCGGGACCAGGGTCGGGCCGTCGCACAGCAACAACTCCAGATGGCCCTGAACCTCAGGGACTCATCGCCCGTTCGGTGGCAGCCACAGTTGTCATGCGCCGCAGGGCCTGGCTGAGATTATCCACCTTCACGGCGGATACCCAGCACAAACTCATTGATGTTCCTTTCCTGGGCACCGATATCTTCGGCCCAGGTGTGGATGGTCACCTTCAGCGAATCGAGCAGTCCAATATCACCTTGGACTCAGCTACTTCTGCTCAGAAAGACACCCCTGGCTCCAAGAAACAGCAGAAGAAGAAGCCATTTGGGGATCCTGCTCCTGTGGCAAAGCAGCCCTCCTTCCAGGATGGGCAGCAACAGCAGGCAGAGATTTGGCACCCTCGGCCCAAGTCTGGGCCCCCAGCGGCCTGCAGACAGGGAGGTGGATGTTCAGGCAATTTCCAATCTGGACCCTCTTCCTCCAAGTCTGTCCAGTGACAGGATAGGGGCTGCCACCCCTATTCCCGTCACGCCAACTCTGGGTCCTCCCATGGGGGTCCGGCTTCGCCACTTTCTTTCCGCCTGGTCCGCTGTTACCACGGACAGGTGGGTTCTAGAAGTGGTCGGCCAGGGTCTGCCTCTGGAATTCGAGCTGTACCCTCCCAGCCGAGCCCGCGCCCCACGGGAGGAAAGGGTATCAGTTCACACTCAGTTGGCTCTGAGAGATGACATAGCCCAGTTCCTCCACAAGGAGGCAGTGGCCCGAGTGACAGATCCTCCAGTTAACCCAGGGTTAGTTTCCTGGTACTTCCTGGTCCTGAAGTTGATGGGGGGCTGGCGCCCCATTCTAGATATGCACGACCTGAACCAGTTTCTCAGGCCACAGACCTTCAGGATGGTAACTCTGTCCCAGATCATACCATCCCTGGAGCAGAACATGTGGTTCTGCTCACTGGATCTCCAGGACACTTTTTTTCACGTCCCAATCCGTCCGTCTCACCAGCAGTTCCTCCGCTTCAGAGCAGAAGGAACCCTCTACGAGTTCCAAGCCATGCATTCGGCTTGTCATTGGCCCCACGGGTCTTTATCAAATGCATTGCAGTGGTGGAAGCCCACCTCAGGCGTCCAGGGGTCAGAGTCTATCCCTACCTCAACGATTGACTCTTAGTGGGTTCTAGCCAGCAAGAGGTGGCGAGATCCAGGGATCTGTCCCTCCAAACATGCTCTCAGCTTGGCCTACTGATCAACGAGGCCAAGTTGGAGCTCATGCCTTTGCAGAGGTGACATGCTTCATCAGGGCAGAGCGCGACTCCTGCCAAGCCAGAGCCCGGCTCCTGGTGGACAGGGTGGAGGTTCTCTCCTCCTTTGCCCAATCATTTCTGGTTGGGCACTTGTGTCCTGCCCGGGACTTTCTGCACCTTCTGGGGTACATGGCGGCTTGTACCACCATAGTCCAATGGGCCTGGTGGCATATTCATCCCCTTCAATGGGAGCTGGCCACCCAATGGACTCAGCGCCAAGGTCATTTCAACCAGCTGATCACTGTGACGCAGAAGATGTGGGACGCTCTCCAATGGTGGACCATCCTGGATCATCTGCAGGATGGGATCCTGTTTGTCCGCCCGAGCCAATGGTTGTTCTCACGACCAATGCCTCTCTCTCACGGGCTGGGAGCCCACATGAGAGACAACAGGGCCCGGGTTCTGGACCCCGAGGAATCCCGATATCATATCAACCTACTGGAGCTCAGAGTGGTCAGACTGGCTGTCAGCTTTCACTCAGCAGCTCCGGGGTCAAGTGGTTCAAGTCCAGACTGACAATACCATGACCATGTACTACCACAACAAACAGGGCGGCACGCATTCCCGGCTGCTGTGCAGGGAAGTACTCCGCATCTGGACACTGGTGTACCGACTAGAGGCAGATCTCCTTGCCACCCATGTGGCAGGAGCCTCAAACCAACTGGCGGATGCTCTCAGCCACATAGGTTAGACATCCTTCAAGTGGTCTCTCCATCCAGAGGTAGCTTACAGCCTGTTCTCCCACTGGGGCAAATCACTGGTGGACCTGTTTGCCTCCAGGGAAAACAACAAGCTGAGGCTGTTTCATGCTCACCCCCCTCAGCAGGGCTCGCTGCAGAGGGATGCCTTCTCTAGGCCGTGGACCCCAGGCCTCTTCTATGCCTTCCCTCCATTTCCCTTGATCCACAGTGTGCTCTTCTCAAGGTAAGGAGAGACAAGGTGCAGGTGATTCTGGTAGCCCCAGACTGGCCCCGTCAGTTCTGGTACCCAGATCTCCTCAGCCTCAGCAACAGGCCCCTGAGGCATCTTCCAGCACACCCGGACCTCATATTAGTCCAACAGGGGAAGGTACTCCATCTGGACCTTCAATCCCTGCACCTCACAGCCTGGTACCTGAGCGGCTAGAGTTCCAGGCTTTGGGTCTTTTGGTGGATGTCCTCACAGTGGTGGAGGCATCCAGAAAGGAATCGACCAGGAAATGTTATGCCTTCAAATGGAAAAGGTTTTCCATTTTGGTGTCAGGGCAAGGGCCTGGACCCTCTGTCCTGTCCAGTGGCTAAAATTCTCGACTACCTTTGGTCTCTGTCCAAAGGGGGTCTTCAACCATTAAGGTGCACCTGGCAGCCATCTCTGCTTATCGGGCGCAGGCTGGTCAGCAGATGGTGGCACAGAAGAAGGCGGTCTGGCACTTTTTCAAAGGCCTCGATCACATATCCCCTCTGGTGCATGAACCTCCACCTCCATGGGATTTACTGCTGGTTTTGGCTAAACTCATGGGCAAGCCATTCCAACTGATGCACAAGTATGAGATGTCACACTTGTCGTGGAAGACCGCCTTCCTGGTGGCTATCACATCAGCCAGAAGGACTGGGGCGCTCCAGGCACTTTTAGTGGAGTATCCTTACCTGGTCTTCCACAGGGACAAGGTCGTCCTGCGCCCCCACCCAAAATTCCTCCCAAAGGTGGTGTTAGAGTTTCACCTGAATCAGGTATTGACTCTGCCTGTGTTCTACCCGAACTACACCTCGGATGCAGAGTATAGGCTCCATACCCTGGACCTGAGACATGCTCTCCCCTACAACAAGGAGAGAACAGTGGAAATTCGGGGACAGGTTCGCCAGCTGTTTGTCACCTACACTGAAGCCACATCTTGCAGACCTGCAGCAAAGCGGACGATTGTTAGATAGAGTACATCGTGCATTAATCTCTGCTTGGCGGGTAGGGAGCCTCCCGTAGGGCTAAGGGCTCACTCCACCCACCATACTGCTGCATCGGTGGCTGCTTCCAGGGACATCCCTATCCAGGAAATCTGTCAGGCTGCTACCTGGAAGACAGCAAACACCTTCATTACCCACTACCACATCGACCTAGAGCCACACCGGGGTGCTGGTTTTGGGGCCTCAGTTCTCCAGTCTCTGTTCCCTAAGTAGGGGGTGTGTGCCTTGCCTCCCTCCTCCCAGAGAACTGCTTGGAGTCTGCCAAGAAGTGTGGATGAACAACATATCCAAGTCCCTAGAAAAATAGGTTACTCATAGGTAACAGTAGTTCTAGGAGTGGTATATGTTGTTCATCCACACTGACCCACTCGACCTCCCTGGCTTCCAGCGGGCTTAGAGCTGGCATCATGAGTGCAGCCGAGGATTATACCACCTGGGTGGGTGGGAGGAGTCAGCTTTAAGACCTTCTAGCAAGAATTAAAGGGGAAAGGGACATGCCAAGAAGTGTGGATGAACAATATATACCACTCCTAGAACTACTGTTACAGGTGAGTAACCTGTTTTTTTTGAGCCAGGTGAAAAGGTTTTGTTACTGTTGCCCACAACAGAAAATAAACTGTTAATGAAGTGGCAAGGGCCATATAAGGTTCTTAGATGTACTGGCACTGTTAACTATAAGATTGGGACCCCTGACAGGAAAAATCCTACTAAGATATACCATGCTAACAAGAAATGGGTTGAAAAATTGCCAAAAGCTGCATTGCTAGTTTTACCAGAAACAGGTAAAGAAAATATGGATGTAGCTTATGACAGACTGGAACAAACTGTAAGTGCTGATGCTGTAAAGGTGAATGTCTCTTTCACCTCAGTACAAACTGCAGATATTCGTAATGTGCTAAAGACACTTAACAGTACATTTACCATGGTACCAGGCCGAGCAAGAGGGGTTGAGCATATAATAGTGACAGGGAATGCTCGCCCTATTAGGCAAAAGACATGCAGGTTGCCAGAACGTTTAAGAGCTAATGTGGTTAAGGAAATACAAAAAATGAAAGCATTGGGTATCATAGAGGAGTCGAGGCGTGCTTGGTCATCTCCCATGGTAATTGTAAACAAAAAAGAAGGGGGTGTTAGAGTCCGCCTTGATTTTAGGAAACTTAATCAAGTGTCAGAATATGACAGTTATTCTATGCCCAGAATAGATGATTTGGTGGACAGACTGGGGAGTGCAAAGTATATCCGTACCCTCAATCTCACTAAGGGTTACTGGCAAATACCTTTAGCTAAAGAATCCAGAGACAAAACTGCATTTGCCACCCCTATAGGATTCTATCAGTTCACCACCATGCCATTTGGTTTACATGGTGTGCCAGCTACATTCCAATGGTACAAGGATGTAATTTTATCCCCTCACACTGGTTATTGTGCTATGTCCCTGGATGATGTCGTGATGTACAGACCAGACTGGAAAAGCCACCTGGAACACCTATGAGCAGTTATCCAAGCTATTAAAAATGCAGATCTGACTATTAATCCTACCAAATGTGCACTGGGCATGCAGGAAACCAGATATTTGGGCTATGTGTTGGGAAATGGAGAAGTTAAGCCAGAGGTTTCTAAAACAGAAGCTGTAGCTAACACCCCTGTCCCTAAAGCCCCGTCCACACTACATCGCTCAGACCCCATAACGGATAGAAACCGTTACAGCCAGGGAGCGATACAGTGTGTCCACACTGCAGCGGTGACCGGTATGGGACCAGTACCGCCAGTCCACACCGCGGGAGCCAGGCGGCCATTACGGTGGCATCCAGTCCCACAATGCAGCTCGCGCTGCACTACGGGCCCTGCAAGGGACCGTTACCAGGCGTCCACACTACTGCTGGTAATGCTACAGAGGAGTAACTGTTTCATAACCATTGTTGAAACCACCTCATACGTGGTTTCAACAACAGTTACGAATACGCCTTCTGTAATGTTACAGGTGTAAATGCAAAACCGTTGCGGTAACGGTTTGGGTCCTCTGTAATGTTACAGAGGCATAGTGTGGACAGGGCCTAAAACAAAGAAACATGTCAGGTCATTTTTAGGGCTAGGTGCAGTACTGAGTCAAAATGCAGATGGGACAGAAAGTACAGTTACGTAAGAACTTACCGTAACAGTAGATCTTCGAGAACAGCTCTTGCAGCAGGTTACACCATTAGGACTGAAGCCGGCAGGCGCCAGGACCCCATGGAAAAATTCTAGCTAGCTAACTTCAGCGGGGACCGCCCCCGACGTCGGTCCCGCCTCCGACGTCAGGCGTGCTACAAAAGGGGGCGGTCCTGCCAGATTCCCCAGTTCTCCCGCTGGAGACTTCCGATCACAGGCTGACATCGAAATGGGAGACCGAGGATTCGCCGTCAGAAGACATAGGAAATAAATCCCTGCTCAGAAAGACTGAGCCATGCCTCCTCCAAGGGGGAAGGTGGGCGGGAAGGTACCTGCTGCAAGAGCTGTTCTCGAAGATCTACTGTTACGGTAAGTTCTTACGTAACTGTACTATCTTACTTCGAGACACAGCTCTTGCAGCAGGTTACACCATTAGGACTGATTCCCAAGCAGTAACGCTGTCAGAAATCCGGAGGAGAAATTAAAGGATGAATACCAGGTCCTGAACCCAGGACAGGAGACCCGTAGCACTGCCAGGCCGAACCAGCCCTTCGCCGAGAGGCGAGGTCCAGGCTATAATGCCTGATAAAGGTATGCACAGAACTCCAAGTGGCTGCAGCGCATATAGCAGAAGTAGAGACGTTTCTGAGCGCTGCAAAGGAAGTGGCCACGCCTCTAGTGGAATGACCCCGGACTGTGCCCGGGAGGGGCTTTTGTTTGATACCATAACAGTGAGAAATACACTGGACAAGCCAGCGAGAAAGGGACTGTTTGGATACGGGTTGGCCCATCATTCTCTCAGAGAAGGAAATAAAAAGCTGCTCAGAACTACGAAAGGACTGAGTTCTGTTGAGGTAAAACCTCAGGCTGCGGTGAACATCCAGGGTATGGAGCAGAGCCTCTCCTCTATTTGAGTAGCTCGGGAAGTAGACCGGAAGGTCGATATCCTGGTTCAGAGTGAGTGAAGAAACCACCTTAGGCAAAAATTTAGGGTTCGTCCTCAGGGATACTCTGTCCCGGTGGAAAACTAAATAAGGCTCTTTGCACATGAGAGCGTGAAGTTCAGAAATTCTTCTTGCCGAGGTAACAGCAACTAAAAACAACGTTTTCCACGACAGAAAACGTAGCTCGCAATCCGCGGCAGGTTCAAAGGGGGGAAGCGTGAGCTGTTCCAGGACAAAGAGCAAATCCCATGGAGGCACAGGGTCTCTAATAGGAGGCCTAAGGTGTAACACTCCTCTAAGAAATTCCCGAGGCGTCCATCTGGGCCACTGTACAATTTCCACCGAGGTGGTAGAGTGAAATGGCACAGAGGTGCACTTTAATAGAGGAGTAGGCAGACCTAAATGAAAGAGGAGAGCAAATAATCCAGAATTACTCCACAGGACAACCTAAGGGGAAAAGTGTGCTGCTGACCGACCACACATAAAAAGCGGCGCCATTTCATGGCGACATCGCATCGTTGTCGGGCTTTCTGGCTGCAGAAAGGACTTCTGCAACCTTCATGACCCCGTGGACGCTAAGATGGCTGTGTCTCTAGGAGCCAAGCATGCAGGTTCAAGGAACGTAGGTCCGGGTGGACAAGTGAACCCTTCTCCTGAGACAGTAAGTGGGAGCTGAGCAGCAACGGGAGCGGGGGTTCCCGAGATAGTTGAATCAACAAAGGGAACCAAATCTGTCTGGGCCAGAAAGGGGCCACCAGGATCATGAGTGCGTGCTCCCTGCGCAGTTTGAGAAGAACTCTCTGGATCAACGGGAAGGGAGGGAAAGCGTAGAGGAATCTGTTCGCCCAGGAGAGGGATAACGCGTCTCGCCAGAAAACACCAGGCCCTGGATCTAGCGAGCAAAAATTGGGCAGTTTTGCGTTGGATGGGAAGCGAACAAGTCCAGATCTGGAGTTCCCATCGAAGAAACAGATCCTCTGCTACCTTGAAGAAGTTCCATCTGTGGACTCTGGCCTGAGAACCACTCAGGCCGCCTTGCAATCGTGTTGTCCACTCCGGGAACGTGCACAGTGATCAGATTCACGCCGTGTCTGATTACCCAATCCCACACCCTCATGGCCTCCCTGCAAAGGGGGTAAGAGTGTGCACCTCCTTGTTTGTTGAGGTAATACATCACCGCCGTGTTGTCTGTCTGAAGTAGAAGAGTACACGGTGGGATAACTGACTGAAAGGCCTGCAGGGCATAGAGAACCGCTCTCATTTCTAGCACGTTGATGTGAAGATGAGCTTCCATCTGGGTCCACGTACCCTGGGACTTTACCCCGTCCAGGTGTGCCCCCCAACCGAGACCAGAAGCGTCCGTGGTGAGGGTTACCTCCGGGGACGGCGCAGTAAACGGGATGCCTGAGGAGAGCGACCCTGGGACTAGCCACCACTGCCAGTCTCGAATCACGGAATTCGTGAGTCTGACCGGGTACTGCAAGTGGTCTTGCCTTTGGTCCCATTGCACTTTGAGCATCCACTGAGTAACTCGCATGTGGAGCCTTGCGAAAGGGACAGTAGGAATGGCCGCAGCCATGTGTCCGAGCAAGCAAGGACCGACCTGGCAGGTACAACCTTGCTCAACGATAAGTCCCTGATGAGGGATCTGATGCGCCCGCTTCTGTCGGCCGGAAGAAAAGCTCTTCCCTGAACAGTGTCCAGAACTGCACCTATGAACTGCAGTTTCTGACGGTACCAGGAGAGACTTCTCGTAATTTATGAGAATGCCCAGGATCGGAACAGATCCTGGGTGCTCTGGATTGCAAGAAGCAACGCCTCTCTGGAGGCGGCCATGAGAGAAGCCAGTCGTCCAGGTATGGAATACATAATGGCCCTGTCTCTCAGAGACACTGCCACGACTGCCATGCACTTGGTAAAGACCCTCGGTGCGAAGATAGTCCGCAGGAAGGGCTCGAACTGAAGGTGGTGGCCGAGAAACTCAGTGCAGGAACCTCATGTGCGCCTGAGCCATAGGGATATGCAGGTAGGCATCCTGCATGTCTAGAGACGCTAAAAGGCGTCCTGTTTCAGCATGGGAATAAGCCCGGAAGGGTCACCATGCGGAATCTCTTGTAAGTGACCGACACATTGAGGTCGCTGAGGTCCAGAATTGGACGGAGGTCCCCTGTTTTCTTGGGAACCAGGAAGAAGTGGGAATAGTATCCTTGTCCTCTCTGGTTCTCTGGGACGTACTCTATCGCTCCCTTTCGTAGGAGCGCGAGTACTTCTTGCCAGATCAAAGCTTTGTGCTGACCTGATACCGGAAAGCAAAGAGGGCCTCGAGGGTGGCTTTCCCGCGACTCTATAAAGTGGCCTAGACTGACCAAATAAAGAACCCACCTGTCGGTGGTTAGGTGGCCTCGCCATCCTGGCAGGAAGTTCACACGCACTTCCACCATAAATTCCCCGCTGATCCTGAGGCGGCGGGCCGGAAGGAGTCGACTGGCGCAGATGAATCCGCTGGCTGGGCCTGCCTAGGAGAACTGGCCTCGGCTGGCGGGTTGTTCTCCTGGGTCTCACGAAAGCCAGGAGCTCCTCTGAGGTGCAGCGGAGCGGGCTGTTGCCTCTGGGCGTCCGCCCACGTAAAATGGCTTTGGTTCCTACGAAGGAACTAAGCTTAGGTCGGTACAGGGCCTGAACCGACCTTACCGCCTTCCCCGGCCTCTTGAAGTTTGGAAGGATCTTTTTCTGCAGGATTACCAAACAAGACATCTCCTCAAAAGGAGCCGTCCAAGATGTTCTTTTTGGACGTCTGGTAAAACCGGAGACACGCAAACAAGAGTGTCTCGGGAGGCATACGCCAGAGCTGCTGCTCGGTCGATTAGAGTCCGCTGGAGTCATACGCCGGCTCGAGTACTTTGGGTCCCCACGTCTGAACCGTACAGAGGAGCTGAGCATCTCCTCCTTCTGCTCACCTTCGGGCAATTTTCAGCCGCTTCCAGACCCTGTTCCCATAAAGCGTTCTGGAACTGAACCATGTGGGTTAAACAGTTCAAGGATCTGATGGCGCCAGGTGGCGGAGCTATCGTGCGCCTCACCAATGCGTCCAATTGTTTTGGACTCTGGGTCCGATGGCAGGGTGCTCAAATGTTGCGGCCTCTGTGACCAGTCATGTGAGGCTGTGATGACCAGAGAATCGGCCTGAGGCTGCTGCGTCAAGTACTGGTCGTCCTTAGGAGCCTTGTACAGACGATCAGCTTTCTTCGGTCTCGCCGGGAGCGAGTGTGGACGCTTCCACGCAGCCTTGGTGACGTCCACGAAAGTGTCCACCAAGGGTGGTACCACCACAGGCTTGGGGTCCTTCTGCCGAAGATATTTGGCGAGGCGTACCCTTTCGGGGTCTAAGTCTTCAGCATCCCATCCCATGTTCTCTTGTATATGTCTCATAATATCAAGGAACGAAGGATCATCCGGAGGAGATCTAGGCATCTCACGTGGGTCCGGAGAAGGGATGGAGAGTGGAGATGGGGATCTAGAGGTGGAGTAGTCTGATCCTGTCCTCCGTTGAAGGCGATCAAGCCGGCGCCTCCTGGATCTCTTGGGGCTGGGTGATCCAGAAGAGGATTTCACGGAGGTCTCCGTTTATCAGGTCTCCCCTGGGAGGGATCTAGGCTCCTGGGAGAAGGAACACGCCCGCGCCCCGATGGAGGGGCAGGAACCGGAGGAGGAGGAGGGAGGAGGAGGGGAACCATATCCTTTCTTATGGTATCCACCAGGAGGTGAAAAGATCTTTCACTTCGCTAGAGAAAGGCTCGACGCACGCCCGGCGCGGTGGTCGGTCGTCGGGTCCCGCGCCGCTCTCAGGTGGCTCTGGCAACGGCGAGGGTTCCTGGGAGTATCGACGGGACCGGGTCGCCCGGTCTGTTCCTCGGGCTGCACCTACGTCCCTCCGATAAAGGCTCCTGGCCGGACGTCGGTCGGAGGCTTACAGGGCCTTCTTCTCAGAAAGGGCGGACGCCGGTCCCCTGCCGGGCGTCCGCCAGTACGAAATGGCCGGGCGACGAGTCGCCTTCCGACGCCGCCCAGGGAGGTATGGCGCCACGGCCGACGGCTGTTGTGCCGGCGCCTGGACTGCAGGTCTCTTAAGGGCGGAGCTCCAGCGTCTTGGCGCAGGAGGCACTGACGAAGACCTGACGCCGGGTACCGAGGAGCGGGAACCCGACTTACGGGTGGTGATGGTGGCGCCCCGGACTTCCGCCAGAGGCCCTGGAAGAAGGCGAGATGGCCTGGTGGATTTAGCCTGAGAAGGCTTTCTTACACGCAGCCGGGGAGACTTGGAACCTGAGCTGCAGGACTCTGAACCCCTGGATGGGGACCTGGAAGGGCCTTTCCCTTCTTTTCTCCGGCGGCTTGTGGGAGGTCTTAGAGGAAGTTTCCCTTGGAGGACATGATCTTCAGCTTTTCCTCCAAAAGATAAGCCTGTAGAGCCTTCTGACGTCGGATCCAGGCACGGCTGTTGAACCCTGACAAGAAGGACAGGCCCGGTATCGTGATCTGGGCCCAGGCACCTAACGAGGGCTGTGTGGGGATCCTTGAAAGGGATCTGTTTTCTACAAGCACACTTTCCAGAAGTTGGAGGACATCAAGATCTTGCTTGAAGAATCGAATAATTTTGAAAGAAAGGCACTATTCACTGCGTCGCGTCTAGACTGTGAACCGAAGGGTCAAGGCGAGCTAAGTCGAGCGTGGGGGAAAGAACTGGGAATCTGGCGGGGCCGCCCCCTTTTGTACCACGCCTGACGTCGGAGGCTGGACCGACGTCGCGGGCGGTCCCCGCTGAAGTTAGCTAGCTAGAATTTTTCCGTGGGGTCCTGGCGCCTGCCGGCTTCAGTCCTAATGGTGTAACCTGCTGCAAGAGCTGTGTCTCGAAGTAAGATCATCCTATTCTGTACATAAGTAGGAAAATGCATGACAGAGAGAAATGTACTCCACTATCGAAAAGGAATGTTTAGCACAAAGTGGACCATGGAGTCCCTTAAGTTCTATTTGCTAGAAATGAAAATTATGTACCACCGTAATTATGATCTTTCTGGGCATCATCATCACCATTCATCACATTGGGGTACTTGGCAGAGGTCAGGACCCCGTGGAGAACTTTTTTGGTAGGGTGGAGCAATGCGCTCCGGCACCTCCTCGAGCCGACGTTCTCACGTGGCACTTACTGGGTTGGCGTTAGGGCGCCGACCCGCCTGCCTGCCAGTTCTGAGTCGGGAGAGGTGAGGAAAAAGGGGTTGGGAGGGTGGGACAAGAAAGTCCAAGGGACAGAAAAGGAAAGATATAAAACCAAAAGGAGAAATAAACAACTGAGAGGACAGAGTAGGAGAAAGATCAAAATGCTAAGGAGATTGGGAAGGGGGCCCCAATCTCTGGAAACAGAAAAGGGTGGGAGTTAGGAAGGGATAGGGAATTTATGAAACATAAAAGCTTTGGGGGGACACCAGTAAAATGCTGGATTCTGTCCTGTCTCTAGATTGTATAGGAACTGCAAGGAGTAGCCAAGAGGCTTAATCGCCAGAATTCAAGGCACAGAATCACTGGCAAAAGAAACTCCTTTAAGGCATAAAACGGATCTTCTAAAGAGGACAGGGAAAGTACAGTTACGTAAGAACTTACCGTAACAGTAGATCTTCAAGAGAGGCTCTTGCAGTAGGTAATTACTTATAGGACTGATGCTGGCAGGCGCCAGGACCCCACAGAAAAATTTCTAGCTAGCAGTCTCTGGTGGAGGACCGCCCCCATGTCAGGTGACCGACGTCAAGCGACGTCAGTATAAAGGGGCAGTCCCCCACGCCTGCCTTCCAGTTCTTTCCCGCCAGAGGCCAAAAGGTGAGACGAGAGAGAAGCAGATATTTCCCATCCTGGAAAAGGAGCTGAAAAAGCTTAGGGGGATGGAGGGTGGGAAGGTATTACCTACTGCAAGAGCCTCTCTCGAAGATCTACTGTTACGGTAAATTCTTACGTAACTGTACTATCTTACTTTGAGAGGGCTCTTGCAGTAGGTAATTACATATAGGACTGAGTCCCAAGCAGTCTGGAATAAGGAGATGCAACGGAGGAGGAAAGCTACTCAGAAGTAGACCCTCAGGCTGTAAAGGCCTTAGAAAGGAGGCCTGCATAACAGCTAACCCAAGCCTCTCTACGGCGAGAGGCAATGTCCAAACTGTAATGTATCGAAGGTATGGACAGAAGTCTAAGTGGGCTGCAAATGTCAGCCGCTGACACATTCTTGAAACAAGCCGCAGAGGTAGAGACCCCTTTGGTGGAGTGGCCTCTGACCTGACCTGGCAGGGTCTTGTTGTACTTGTCATAACAGAAAGTGATACAATGAGCCAACCATTTGATAGGCATTGCTTAGAAACATCATTGCCTTCTCTTTTATGAGCAAGAGATGCAAACAGTTGATCAGTCTTTCTGAGATCCTTCGTCCTGTTGGTGTAGTATCTCAGAATTTCGTGAACATCCAAAGTATGCAGGAGGTACTCTCCATGATTAGAGTGCTGCGTAAAGAAGGCAGGCAACTCTATGGACTGATTCAGCGTAGATTCCACTACCACCTTAGGGAGAAACTTGGGGTTAGTTTGTAGAGCCACACGTTCCTTGTGAAAAATCAAGTACGGGATTTTGCACATCAGGGCCTGGAGCTCAGAAATCCTTCGAGCAGAAGTAATGGCCACTAGGAAGAGAGACTTCCAAGAAAGGAACTTCAGGTCTGCTGAGGCTGCCGGCTTGAAGGGGGCAGAGTAAGCTTCTCCAGAATAAAATTCAGATCCCAAGGAGGGGCAGGAACCCGGATAGGGGGTCGCAAGTAGAGGACCCCTCTAAGAAAGGTATTACAGACCTCTAGTTGAGCAACCATCCTGTCTGCAAAGGGGACATGGTAGGCTGAGATGGCCGCTATGTGAACCTTTAAGGAGGAGTGGCTGAGACCCAGATCAAAGAGGTGTCACAGGTAATCCAGAAGCCACCCAACAGAGCAAGAGAAGGGCTTGAAATCTTTGGAAGCAGCCCAAATAGTGAACCGTTTCCATTTCATGGCATAAGTAGATCTGGTGGAGGGTTTCCTAGCCTCCACCAGAATCTCAGCTACTCGGGGTTGGGAGGGAGGCGGGACACCGAATCGGGCTTCAGCTACGTCTGCAGGCGCCACGCGTGCAACTGAAGGGACTTAAGGCCTGGACGGACCAAAGTCCCCTGATCCTGGGTCAGCAAAAGTTGCGACAGAGAAAGAGGAGGTTCCTCTGAGTACTGTTGCAGAAGAGAGAACCAAACTTGCCTGGGCCAGAAAGAAGCGATCAGAATCATTCGATCTCCTTCTGAACTGGGTTTCTGTAAGACCCTCGGAATCAATGGGATCGGGGGAAAGCATAGACGAATCTGCCCTTCCAGTCTAGAGACAGAGCGTCTCTCCAAAACATGCCATGCCCTGGAACAAGCGAGCAGAACTCTGGAAGTTTTGCGTTTTAAGGGGATGCGAACAGGTCTACCTGTGGTGTTCCCCAACGTAGGAAGATATCGTCTACGACCCCGTGATCCAGTTCCCACTAGTGACCTTGAGCAGATGACCGACTGAGTCCATCTGCCAAGGTGTTGTCGACCCCCGGGACATGAATGGCCGTGAGGTGAAGGTTGTGCTGCACTGCCCAATCCCAAACTCGCATCGCCTCCCTGCAAAGAGGGTAGGAACGAGTTCCTCCCTGTTTGTTGATGTACCAGACCACACACATATTGTCCGTCCGTACAGCCAAGTGACCGGGAAGCAGATGCAGAGTCTGAAGAGCGTACAGCACTGCCCGAAGCTCGAGCACATTGATGTGAAGAGACTTCTCTAGCTTGAACCAGGAGCCCTGGGTCCTGTGAGACTTGAGATGGGCTCCCCAACTTTCTCCCGAGGCATCCATAGTCAGCGTCTGGGAGGGGAGAGAGAGACAGAAGGAAACTCCCCGGCAAAGGTTCTCTTGAACCATCCACCACTGCAAGTCCCAAGCCATAGGAGTGGAGACCAGAATGAGTTGATCTAGGTTGTCCACCAACTGATCCCACTGACACCGAAGCATCCACTGAGAAATTCTCATGTGGAGCCGAGCGCAAGGGACTGTCGGAATCACAGCCGCCATGAGCCCGAGGAGGTGAAGGACTGACCTGGCACTGACCCGCCTGTGGCTGGACAACAGGCTGACCCGGGCCTGGAGTGTGACCACCCTGTCCGATGGCAGGAAGGCCATGCCCGAGGTCATGTCCAGGATCGCCCCGATAAACTGAAGCCTCTGGGACGGACACAAGTGGGACTTGTAGTGGTTGATGGCAATACTCAGGCAGGTGAAAACCTGCCGGGTAAGGGAAAGGGAATGCAGGAGTTCCTCCCTGGATGGGGCCGCCAGGAGCTAATCGTCCAAGTACGGGAAAACCTGCACCCCTGGATACGAGGTAGGCCGCCACCACCGAAAAGACACTTGGTGAACACTCGGCGCGCCAAGGAAAGACCAAATGGGAGGGCCTTGAACTGGTAGTGGTCCCCCTGGAACGCAAAATGCAGGTATTTGTGGTGGGAAGGGCAGATAGGGATATGCAGGTAAGCATCCTGTATATCCAAAGCACACAGCCACTGTCCCGGCCGGAGAAGGGGCAGGAGGCTCTGCAGCAAGAGCATCCTGAACCTCTTGTACTAAACAAACAAGTTCAGGGAGCTGAGGTTGAGAATCGACCTCATGTCCCCCATTTTCTTCGGGACCAGGAAGAAATGGGAAAAGTACTCCGTTCCCTGGAGAGAAATGGGGACGGGTTCTATCGCCTCCTTCAAGAGAAGGGAGAAAATTTCTTCCTGGACCAGAAGATGATGCTCCTGCGAGTACAATGACCTTGGGGGAGGGTGTCGAGGGGGTTTCCGAAGAAACTCTATTGAGTGTCCCTCTGCAATGAGTTGGAGCACCCAGGAATCTGACGCTATCCTCTCCCAACCCGGGAGGTGGAGGGAAAACCTCCCTCCTACCGGTTCCTCTGGAAACGCTAGAGGCTGTGGGAGGGGAAAGGAGTCAGGTGGTGTGGGGCAGCGTCGCAGCCGAAGCTCCTGCTGCTTTTTTGGGCGGTGGGGGCTTAGCAGCCGGAGGGGCCCGACGTTTATTGACCCGCTTTCCCTGTGGCTGCGCTGAAGGGGGATTGTACATGGAGTCCACAGACTTCAGTGCAGTCCCCTTCTCCTGCTGATCGGGGATAATGTCCTTGACATCATCACCGAACAGCACCGAACCCCGGAAGGGCGTTTCCTGAATAGCGGACTGCACTTCCAGAACCAAACCTGACACATGGAGCCAGGCATGACACCGTAAGCCTACGGCGAAAGCCGAGCTCCTACCAGCAGTGTCCACTGCATAGTACGTGGCATGAAGCATGTGCCGACTAGCTGAACAAGCAGAACAGACAAGGTCAGCCACTTCCTGTTTAACCTGACAGTCAGAAAGGGAGTCCAACTTGGATTCCACCTCACTAAGAATCGCCTTCTGGTAATCCCCCATGTGACCGACATAGTTCAGGGCCCTAATACCCAGAGTGGAAGAAGCATAGATCTTCTTGCCGTACTGGTCCAGAAGACGGGATTCTTTGTCAGGTGGAAATGAGCTCAAATGCTTCGGATTAGCTGACCGGCCGTGAGCGGCACTAATCACAACTGAGTCAGCTCGATGGTGAGAATCAAGGAAGTCAACACCCTTGGGAGCCTGGTATAGCCTATTAGACTTCTGAGGAAGAGGGGCTAATGCAGACGGTTGCTTCCAAATGGTGGAAACAAGGTCGGCATGAGGCTCAATCCAGGGTAGCACCAAGGTCGGAGCGGTCTTGGGCAGATCCAGGTGCTCAACGAGTTTCTTAGGCTGTGGGTCCGGCTCCAAGGAGCGCCACTTACGAACTTCTTGGATTTTGTGCAGCAACTCTGAGAAAGAAGATCCTCCAGAGGAGACTTCGGAGGAGTCCTAGGCCTGGGTTTGGTCAGAGAGCATGGCTCGTCGTCCGGGTCGGAACAACTGTCAGAATCATCTGAGGTGTCCGAGAAGGAAGAAGACAATGACGACTCCCTCTCCCGGTGTGGGGGAGGAATGGACTCCTTAGGAAGCCCTCGGGGAAGCGCGTCCTGCCCCGCCCTGGAACCAGAAGGCTCGCCCCTGGTATCCGGAGGTGGGGAGGGAGTCTGTTGTCTGGGGCGTATGGGAGCAGGCACCGCCACCGGGAGACTACTCTCCACCTCTCTGGTGAGCTGAGCCTTTGCCTCAGCCCACCAGGAGGCTAGAGTCTCCTTCAAGTCCACCGGCGGCTGAGGGGGGCGGTGGTGGAGAAGGAGGAGGGGGATAAGAATACTGAATGTACCCGTAGGGTGCATATCCGTAACCCAACGGCAGGTAACTCAGTGTCTGGTAGTGAGGTACTGAGTACTGCAGCGTCAGGAAGGCCGGGGCCGGATACCCAGGAACCGGGGGTGATGGAGCAGATGGCCCGGCGGAAGCCCAGTGGGCGGGCCTGGAGCAGAAGGCCCGGCGTTGGGCGGCATCTGGAGGAGATGTTGCCCGGCGTCGGTAGGACTGGCGTCGGAGCCAGCGTCCGGGCAACTGACGCAGGTCATCCGCCCAGTGGGAGGGAGGCCTGATGGGGTGTAGCAGGAACCTCGGCGCAGCCTCGGGATGGGGGAATCCTGGGGTCAGGCTGGGGAACCCAGAAGGGTCCCTGGAGGGCAGCGAAGGCTGTGGGGAGCTGGGAGCAGCGGACGTAAGAGGTCCGGCGTTGGCTCAGCAGCAGACGTCGATGCAGTCCGACTTATCAGCGCGAAGTCTGGGCGGACGTCGGGGAGCCGCATCCGACTTAGCGGACCCATCGCCCGAGGCAGGTCGTGAAGGTGGGGCGGTCTGGTTGGGCGGGAAACTGGCCGTGCGCCGCCCCGAAGGGTCAAGCGACTTATCGACCGTCTCCGTGCGGGCGTCAGAGGAGCTGACGTCCGGCTTACTGGAGCCGCTCGAACCAGTAGGCCGCACAATGACGGCTTTACCAGGAGCGGAGGCCTCCAACACCCCGGAGGCGCCCGAGCACGAGCCAGACGGGTGGGCCGATGCCGCTTTGGAAACCTCCAAGACGGCCGTCGCGGAGCAGTCCCCCAGAGGGGACGTTACTTGAGCACGGCGACCCAGCCGAGTCGTGGTGGAAGAGGAGTCCTGTCCCGATGCTTCTCCTTGTTCTTCTTCTAAGATGGCCTTTGGGGAAGTGGACGCCGCGAGCTTTTTCAACTCCTTCTCCATGAAGGACATTTTCTTCTTGAGGATATGGGCCTCAAGGACTGCTGCCTCTGTCTGCGGGTGGTGGCGTTAAATTTAAGGCAGTGCTGGCACTTCTCCACCTGATGGTCCGGGTCCAGACAGAAGAGGCACTAGAATGGCCGTCCTGTGGGAGAGTTGGGCGCCGCCCGACTCGCATTTATTTTGTGCTCGGAGGGAGTAGGGGCGACTGCCACCACCGAAAGGCTGACATTAAGTTTAATATCATCGAAAAATGGCGGTAAATACTATCAAGCGACAGAGCTGGCGAAAAATACAGAACTTACCAAGCGAGGCTCTGACACTCTAGCTAATGGCAGGAAAGAACTGGAAGGCGGGCCAGAGACTGCTAGTTAGAAATTTTTCCTGGGGTCCTGACGCCTGCCGGCATCAGTCCTATATGTAATTACCTACTGCAAGAGCCCTCTCGAAGTAAGATCAGAGGTTCGAGCCCTCTTCCGTGGAAAAATTAAATTTTAAGTAGGGATTTAAGTAGGGATAAATCTCCTTTAAAACATGTCCAGCGGACAAGTAAACTGTGGTTTGAAGAAGAAAAGGAGGCGGCAAGGATGGAGGGCAACCGCCCACACCCACTCCATAGGAGTTGAGCCAAAGCACTACAGAGGGAGTGCCGCCCCATCCTGACCATTCTCCCCAGATATACCATCCCACCATGTGCCCCAGATTACCACCAACAGAGACGGGGAGGAAAGGCACAGAGAGGAGGGGATCCAGAGACTGAGGCCCCAGGGGATGAGTGAGAGTTTAGGATGAATGGAGAAGATACACAGAAAGATCTATACTACGGTAGATATGTAATTTTCATATCTTATCTGTGTCAATCTTCACCATTCATCACATTTGGTGAGTGCTAAGCCCCCCAGAAGGGGGCTTCAAAAACCCCAACGGACCGAGTCCCTTAGCTCTCAGTGGGTGACACACTAAGAGGGAGAACCTTCTGGGCCTGGAGAGGCCCGAGAGTGGGGAGAGTGAGACAGGGAACCCCTGGAGGGGGAAGGAAGTTGCCCCGACAGACGCCGCCTCACACTGCGGGAAAAGAGATTGGTCCTCTGGTGCGCGGAGTTAACCACCCTACACCGGCCCAAGGGTGACAACCAGGAAAGACGGTCTGCCTAATGCAGATCGCTGTCCCTACGACCCTGGTAGCTACCTCACTGGCATCATAGGACGCCCTTGCTTGGTGCCTTGCTAGCTCCAGGCCATGCGCAGAGAGTGCAATGGCTTGTCTGGTTTGCTCCGTGTCAGGCAATGAGGCTAGGAGCAGACCCAGCCTGGACCACAAGAACCTATCATAGGCTGCATAGTGAGCCTGAAGTGCAGAAATAGAAAGCAGCAACCGTGCCAAGTAGAAAGTCCTCCTACCCCAGAAGTCAAAACTGAGGAGTCTTGATCTGGGGCCGGTCACGTGAAGGGCGTAAGCCCAACGGGAGTGTCTAGCTGCGTCAATCCTGACTGAGGATAAGGCATGGAACCTGGATACTCCGGGGCAATACCGCTGGCAGAGATCCCTGGGGGCAGAAACTCCGGAAAAAGGTCTCTGCCAGGAATGCAACAATGCCTCCCTAAAGGGAGCTGGCCAGGGGGGCACCACAAGTGTGTCCTCACTGAAGTCACCCAAAAAGGCGTGTGCATAGTGCTTTGGATTGCTCTGAGTGGCAGGAGAGAAATGCGGGTCCTCCAACATCCTCATGAGGAATCGCTGATACTCCGCGAGATCAGCGGCTGGGTAGATGTGCACAGAAGGTTCCTCTCCCCCAGAAGAGGGGGATGAAGAGTTAGAGGACCTCAGCTGTTCAGAGGGTGGCTGCTCGGGGGGAGGTTGAAAAACCTGTCTGTCCATTGCCCTGATGTAAGCGGGAAAGCGAGCAGCCACAGCTCTAAACTGGTCCCAGGAGAGAGACCCACTAGGACCAAGGATGTCTGGGAGCGCAGGAGTGTGTGGCAGAGGGATGGGGAAAGAGCCCAGAAGAGAAGTTGGCTGACCTCCGCCTGGGCTAGGGAGCAGACCAGGGTGCCAGAAGATGAAGGTGCTGTGGAAGACTCCACAGCCGACAGCTGAACAACCATTTTGAACTGCCTTGGCTGCGCCAGAAGAATCCCCTGTGAGGCGACCAGGGCATGACAGGTCCAGGACTGTCTCCCTACCTCAAAAGAACGGGCGGGCTCTCTCAAAGAAAGTGAAGAGGAAGAGCGGAGATCCGCGACTGCGGCTTCTTCCAGGCCCAGGTGGACCTCGAAAAGGCCTCGCGCACCCCATGCCCCTCGACCCTCATAATCCGGTGTGAGTGCCCTCCTCCTCCTCAAGCATGGCCAGCCTAGGTAACTGGCAGCCCTGGTCAGCACCCGAAGGAGCTATCCAAGGCACAGTACCCTCCCCTCCCGTAGGTGCTCTGATTGGCCCCAAAGTTGGGCAATCCAGGCACACCACATGAGGGGGTACCACCGCTGAGGGGTCAGCGAACCCTCCAAGGCCGGGCTGCAGTGCAATGGTGGCATGCATCACTGGCTGCTGGTCAGCGCCCCTGACCCCAGCCTCGGAAGTCGCCGCCACCTCAGAGGGGGCTGACCGCCCGTCGAAGACACCACAAGGCTACCCACACTACCAGCTAGTTCCAAGGAGCCAGACTGCCCATCTGACTCAGAGTCTGACTACGCCTGAAGAAGTGGAGACCGAGGCCCTGTGCCAAACGTGGGTGGGCGCCTTTCGCCATCCCTACCAAACAGGGTGCCAGAAATGGAGACTGCGCCCAAGCCAGTGCCCTCCGCAGCACCGCGAATGGTGGCCGAAGAGGACATGACTCCAGCTCGAACAGCAACCTTGGAGTCGGAACCTGCCATGGCGCCGTTGTGTCCCACTGCACCACGAGCGGCGACGACAGCTCTGACGGCGCCACAGATGGCACCGAAGTCAGAAACCCCCACGGTGCTGACCAGCTGCATGGTGCCGCCAACGGCTCCGACAGCACTTTCTGAACCCCCCATGGCACCGTGCCGATGTCCGGCGTCACGAACTGCTCCAGAACTGGACATGGCGCCGTGCTCAACCTCAGCGCCGAGTCAAGGAGAAGAAAGAGATGACGCCGTACAGACTCCCATGGTGCCGCTAGCACTGTCGGTGCTGCGAATGGCGCTGACAGCAGCCACAGCTCCGAGTGACGGACTGGCCTTGCCGACTACTCCGCCAGGGCCCACGGCGCTGCGAGTGGCACCGAGGCCCGAAACGGCACCGACCAACGGCATCAAGGATGGCGCTGACCCAGGCCTGCGAACCGCAGGTCTGACACTGGGGAGCCTTCACTCCCCTGAAGGGGCGATTGCCATGGTGGTGCCTCCGCCCGCCCCGAAGGGAATGGACTGGGCCTCCTGCACCGCGGGAGGAGCCTTGGCCATGGCTAGGCTATTGTAGAAGCCGAGGCTCCCTCCTTCTCAGTCCATATAGAACCTGGAGGGGACCTGGAGGAAAGGCCGAGAGATTGTGACTAGGCCAGATGAGTGCGCACCTGGCCCCGAAAGTTGGCGGAGCTCACCCCACTTCCCACACCTGCTATTCGATGACCAGGCGGTCCATGGAGAAGCAGGCATCGCATGAATCAATGTCGTGAAGCAGGCCAAGACACGAAAGGCAACAGACGTGCTGGTCGGTGATGGAAAAATTTTCGGCTGCATGGGCACCGTCACATGGGGGGGCCGACCCATCTTTGAAGTCTTCTTGCCCTCCGACCTAGACATGACCTACGGAAATAATAAAAAAACAAGACTCGACGTCACTGTAAATTGAAATATGGAAAGATCTTACTGGCGACGTCGAGTGGCTAGCAGAACTGGCAGGAGGAACCGACAGACTTGGCATCGAAAATTTCTGGAGAAAACGAACTATGAAGCAGGTAGGCCTCAAATTACTGGAGAAAGCGTCCCACGAGGTGACCTCGACGGCGGGAGACGAAGAACTGGCAGGCAGGCGGAGTCGACGGCGCCTAACGGCCAACCTGCAAATGCTACGTAGATAGTCGGCCTCGAGGGCGGCGCCGGGAGTGCGTCGGCTACACCTACCAAAAAAAAAAAAAAAAACCTACCGCGGGGTCCTGACCTCTGGCCTGGTACCCAAATGCGATGAATAGTGAAGACTGACACAGACAAGATCTGACTCTGTTCTTGTAACTGATCACAGTCCTCTCTGTTGGCTTAACCAGATGAAAGATACAAATTCCAGAATCACAAGGTGGTACCTGGCACTGCAGCCATTTAAATTCACAGTGATACACAAATCTGGTAAAGAGAATAGCAATGCTGATTTTCTGTTAAGATATGGCTCAGGAATTGAGGATTCTGGAGGCTGAAAAACAAATGTATGGGTTTGAACTGTACTGCTTGCTGTACTGTTAGAAAAAAAAACATCATGCATATGTGCTTAATTGCTGAAAGCAGCAAATGTTATTAGAGAATAAAACGTTTTGGAAACCTGCTTAATAAAACAGGTTCCCTCTTAAGGAGGGGTGTATGTGACAGGGTGGAATAGGACCCTGTCCCAGTTGTTAGAGAAAGTATTTAAAATGCAAGGATCTTTCCTTTGTGTGTCTCTTTGTCTGGTTGTGCAACCCAATTTTCCTGTGAGACTTCAGATTTAATCAACCCGACAGGCTCGCAATTCTTTGGCTCTTACTGTCTCTCAGCCCTCCTTACATATCTGTTGGCATAAAAATATGTGCAAATTATTGTATGGAAATGTAACTGATATTGGGATCCCCTTTGTTTGGAAAATGTACAGTATTACTATTGAAATGTATATAATTATAATTTGAGATGACTGTAAAAAGTTAATGGAAAACTCCAGAGGTTACTGGAGTGCAAATGTTTGAGCCTTTTGCAAAAGCTGTGCAAAGGGGGCCTCAAGAAGCACACTGTATTCTAGCAGCTCCTGAAACTTACAAGAACAGAATATTTACAAAAATGGGATGCTTGCTAAGGATGGGGGTTGAAAGGACTTATAAGAGCTAAGCTGCAACTTCAAGAGAGAGTAACAGAACAAGGGACACAGACTGAAAGAAAACTTTTATTTTGCCTTTGTAAATAGTTACACTGAACAAGTTTTATGTTTCTGCTACTGTAAATAAATATTTTGATGAATTCTACAACTGCTCCTGGTTTTCCTATGCTTCCTGACCCGTGCCTCGACCACAATCTGAAGCCAGGAGTGTTTCCTAATGCAGATACCTGCGGCAACAGAGCAGGAAGCAGTGTCACAGGCGCCCATAGCTGCCTTTAACTGATGACTGTTGGGACTCAATACCATGGGTCACAGTCTGAAGAATTTTCTGTTTAGTGTCCGACTCTGGCAAGCCTCCGTGAGATACTTGTACCTGGAGAAATACCGTTGGTAGCTAGCTATTTGCATACTAAGGGTAGCTGCAGCAAAAGCTCTCTTTCACATCGTGTCTATCTTATGAGACTCCTTACTGGTGGGATGTGCCTTAACCTCTTGAGGGATGGGATGGCCTTGTCATTCTCAGCTAGAATGACAATCTTATTGGCAACAGGCTGGGAAGCCAGAATAGACCGATCTTTAGGAGCAGTATACTTATGATCTATCTGTCAAGAGACAAAAGGGATGGACGCAGGCCTGGCCCACACTGCCTCTGTGAGTCTCTCAAAAGCAGGTGGGATGGGAGGTATAAGGTTGACCAGCATAGTGGGACCATTGAGCCATTCCAGCTAGAGTCATTTGCCCGAGTCAATGGCAGAGGGCTCAAAAGCAAGAGTTGCACATATGTTGCAAAGTAGAGCCTGAAAAGAAAGATCCTCCTGTGGAACAGGAGGGCAGCATGGAGTTGGATTATTCAGGCTGTAAAAAGAGTCACTGTCGCCACCCTCAGAGATGATAAGGTCAGGATCAGACTCATCCCCCTCCAACTCCTCTTCGGAAAGAGAAGCTGGGAGGGGAGTGGACCTAGAATTACCCAGCCCAGCTCTTGGCATTGGAAAGACAGGTGACACTGGCAAAGGCAGTAGGGGAGGGGCCTGCACTGGGCTGGGCACCAACCCCAAGGAAGCCAGTGTCGGGACTGGCACCAGAAAGGAAGGAGCTGGCACCGGAGATGACATTGCCAAAGAGTCAGAGCCCGGTGCCGAGGAGTTCCTTGACGTCAAAGGTAGCACCATGTGCGGCGCTGGGACAGGCTCCAAAAGACCAGATCCTAATGCTGGACCAAGTGCTGCCCGCAACGTAGGTCCAGCCAGCAGAGAAGTGACCGGAGAAGGTACCTGGGCCAGTTCCAAGATACTGACACTGACAGGGGGTACGGCCTGTGGAACCAGTGTTGGTGGCACGGTCACTGGCAAGGAGTCCGAGGCCATTGCCGGAGCCAAATGCTCTACCTCGCTAGAATATCACAACTGCGTTTCCAGTGTCCCTGGTCCCGTGGGACCTGGAACTGGTTTTCGCGGAAAGGGGCAAGCGAGCCAGATGCTGTACTCACTGCTCCATAAGAGCTACCCAGTGGTGAAACTGCCCACTGGAGTCCTGCCATGAGGACAGGGAGGGGCTCCGGGCACAAGATCTCGAAGATCTGTGAGCAGGAGTCATCTGGGATACTGATGGTGCTGGAGAGGGCCTCCTACTCAAAGACCACATGGCAGACATACCAGAGGGCGACCTTAGAGTGGTACAGTTTCTTCCCCTTCTGACGGGGAAAGGAAGAACTCAAGGTCAAGTGGCGCCGGGTCCCTGAATGGGTTTGAGGATGGGCTCACTTCTTTTTGTGTTTAGGAGAGGGCTGTCTACCTTCCCGAACACAGGACCCCTCGTCATAAGAACCCTCCCTTGGCGAGAGGAAGTGGAATGGACACGGCCCCACTGAAAGGAGTATCATGCCTGAAGAGGCTCCCTATCATCACCGTCGTCATCCATTATCTTCGGCCATCGTTCAACAGGGCTGAAAGAAACTGACAGTTTTTTTTTTTTTTAACTACACTGACACAAAAATAACAAACACTAGCTTTAAACACTGAACTGACACAAAAATAAACACTAACTTTAAACATTGAAAAAATGAACAAACTAAATGCTGTTGTCATATAGACGTGAAGTTCTGACTCCCAGTGGGCCAGCAACTTCTAAACTGAAGTATACTTGGCGCAAAAAAGGAACTGAGGCAGTTGAGGACTGGTGCCAAGGTAAGCCATGCAGCGCCACGCATGAGCACAGCCTACCTCAGCGCCTGCCCTCCTGAACATTTCTGGCTCCCACAGGGTCCTAGCATCTTGGGCTCACAAGTCATCAGTGTTACTCAATGGTGAAGACAGGTCCAGGAAGGTAACAGGTTACTCACCCATAACCACAGTTCTAGGTGTGGTATATAGTTCACATCTATGCTCTGGCAGTTCCACTAGAACAGTCTAATTTGCTGTATGTCTTTAAGCTAAACTTCTCCCACCACCAGGGTAATAGATCCCTGACTCCACCCCGTAATATCATATATCTGCACACTGGAAGCAGGTATCCATGTGCCACTTGACAGGAGAGGGTGGGTGGGTTGTGCGGATATGAACTATACACCACTTTTAGAACTATGGTAACAGATGAATAATCTTTCTAGGGGCATGGATATAGTTCACTATCCACACTCTGGCAGAATCCTAGCAGTTCTCTGGGAGGAGGGGGCAAGCTCTGCAGGAGTGGCAAGAGAATATGAGCTCTAAGATGAAAACACAGGGTGAGCTGCCTAGAGGCCCTGGCTCTTAGCTGAGCAGGGGATGGTGGGTGGGTGTGTGAATGAACGGTGACGATATTCTGGAAAATTAAGAATTACAATGAATACTTAATTTTCTTATCTTCCAGAATCAATTTTCACCATTCATTCCAGTTATGGATCAGAGTACCAAGCTTTACCCCCAAGAAGGGAGGAGATGGCTCACTTTGAGGGAACTACATCTTCCCGCAGCCTGCTATGGGGGATAACCACAGGATGGCAGGGACTCCTTACAGGTCAGATGCGACTGAAGACTGGTCAGGGGCAGGCAGAGGCTCCAAAGGTATGGGAGCAAGAGGGTGGCCTGACAACTCCTGCTTGACCGTTTGTGAGAAACAAGAAGTCCCTTGGAAGTGCGAATTGAGCACCCTACACAGGGACAGGGGTGCCAACTGTGAAAGACGATGCCGTACCATCTGCCGAATGCAGTCTAAGTTTCCCACCAGCCTTGGGAGCTACCTTGTTGGCATCATAAAACTCCATTACATGGTGCCTCGCCAGCTCCAGGCCCTTGGCAAAAAGGCTTACGGCTTGCCTGGTTGCCTCGCAATCTGGCATGGACGCGAAGAGCTGACTCAGCATAGCCCACAGGAGCTTGCCACAAGTTGCTTGGTGTGCCTGATGTGCAGAGATGCACACCATGGTGCATACCGCCACAAATACCTTTCTGCCCCAGACATCAAACTCTGCACAGTCAGTGTCAGGGGGACAGTCCCAGAGGGGGTCTGCAGTGCCAAAATCCCTGAGGAGGGATGAGGCATGGACCCTAGAGACTCTGCAGGAGCACAATATCTGTGCTGGACGTCCCTTGGGACTGGAGTGTGGGCAAAGGGTCGGAGCCAGACATTCCTGGATACCTCCGAAAATGGCCAGGGCCACAGAAGAATGACACTGATGTCTCTGCTGTATTCCCCAAGGAATAATAGTGCCAGGGTAACAGTACTGCAATCTGCGACGTGTTGAAGATTCAGCTCCTCCATCATCTCCACTAGGAATTGCTAGTACCTGCAGTATTCGGCATCAGAGTAGATATGGACAGAGGGATACTATTCAGAGAAGAAGAAAGTGGGAGGAGGAGCTGGACTGAAGAAATGGTAGTGCTGGGGCTTCCGGCCTGAAGATAATCTGATCAGCTCTAAGGTGGTACTGTTGGAAACACCAGCCACTCTCCTGAACTGATCCCAGATCAAGGGCCCGAGAGGAACAAAAATGCCTGGAAGAGGTGGGGGAAAGGAGAGGAGGAGGGGGAGGGTCATGAGAGACAAGGTAACGTCCTCTGCCAAGGCTGCAAGAATGCTCAGGGAACCTCACCCAGGGAAGGGCCCGGCAAATTCGCCTGCATGCACGTGATCAACACATTTGGACCAATCCAGATGGTGCCCTTGGGGGAAGCCCCCCAGTGGGGAGAGTGGAGTCGTATACATCCCATGGGGAAGCCCTGATCCCCACCAGTGACAGGGCTAGTCAGTTCAGGAGAGAAACTGGGTCCTGAACTAGCACTGCGACTCCTGCCAGAGCTCGCACCAGCTCTAAGAGGTGATCAGCAGGTCCAGAACCCAAGTTTCTCCCCTTACCAATACCGACCCTGCCTGCCCATGCCAAGCCCAGACTCTACGACGAAACCCCCAGGAGACTGTTTCTCAGAGTCAGCACCACAAATTACGCCAGCCAAGTCCCTGGTACTGTAATCGGCGCCAGGACCAGGGTTCGCAACAGGAACAGCAGTGGGACCCAAACCAGCACTGCGAACGGTGCTAGAAAGGGCCCCAGCGCCATCTCTGGCACTGACCACAGAGACCACCCCGCGTGACCTCCCACCCCTGAGCCAGGCTTGGAACCAGAACCAGAACCAGGAAGGTCTACATCTTCATCAGCCTCAACCACAGCCCTGAGGTTGGCACCAACATCCTTTCCCAGGTCATCTGACCGCTTGAAAGAAGAAATGATCATAACCTCGAGGGTACAGGGAAGGACCGGTTCTGGAGACCTTCCCTCCTCTGATGCCGAGAACGGTGTCTAGAGGGGCCTGGTCTTGCAGTTGACACCATCTTGCTCACCGGTACCAGCCTTAATGGCAGGAACCAAGGCAGCACTGAGCTGCAACACGAAGGTGCCCAGCAGTGTAGACCTTGCAAATAGCTTCAACCTCACCACCGGTGGTGTCTGCTGCCCTGAAGGACCAACGGACTGAGGGGGTGCTTAGCCAGTCCCCCGGGGGGAGACCAACTGTCCACCAGACCTCTCCCCTAGGTCCTCCGTCATCTAGGCGGGGCAAGTGTGTGGAGAACCTTAGTCTTCCTCAGAATGTATGGTGCTGGGAAGAGGCTCAGGGGAAGAGCCCAGGGATCTCACCTTGGCATCCCTGGTGCGATGCCAGCCTCCGAAGGTGGACGATATTGGCCCCATCTTATAATGTGCAGAGTTTGAGGGTGCGGCAGTCTATGAAGAAGCAGGCACTGCACCTATCCATGTCATGGTCGGTGCCGAGGCAGGTTGAACAAACATCACGTTGGTCCTGATAGGTGATGTGGCCCCCACAGGAGCACTGATGCATTGGAGCCCACCGTGAAACTTCTCACGGAAGCCCTTCTTGCCCTTGTGCTCCTCAGAAGGGGACATGGTGCCGTGGACAAAAACAAAACAAAGAAAGACCAAGGACAGAAAGAAGCATTTGGCCCACTAAACAATATAAAAAGTCAGCACCAAGAGGCTTCAGTGTCAAGGGGTACAGCGCAAACTAACGGTGACAAACTGAGGAAGGGTTTGTGACATAGTTGAGATGTCAACACTCTTACAGTGTGCACTCGATGGTGGGAATATCAGAACTAAGGAAGGTAGGGGGCTGGTGTCAGTAACTAACCAGCCCATGAGCTCGATGTCACATCATCTGCTTTGTGGGCAGCGCCTGCACTAATGTCACTCCGGCAGGCTGCAAAAGGGTTTGCTCCAACAGGGTCCTAGTTCCTCCATGCCTAGACCCATAAGTGGGAATGAATGAGGAAGATGACTTCTTGGAAGATCCACGTGTTCTGTGCAAACAATGGAATGATCTGATTCAGAGTGACCATCTGGAAAATACAGTTACGTAAGAACTTACTGTAACAGTAGATCTTCGAGAGAGGTAGTATGTAATAACCATTACGGCTAGAGCCGCCAGGCACTAGGACCACATGGAAAACTTTAGCTAGCAGTGTCTGGCAGGGGACTGCCCACCCGATGTCACATGATGGACATCAGCGTGACACTATATAGTGGGCGGTCCCCCCACCCGCCCTCCAGTTCTTCCACCGGAGCCCAAGAAGGTGCGACAGGAGAAAAGAGTGGGCTCCTGGAGCCAAAAGAAAGGCTAGAAAGAAGCAGCCACAGAACAAGGGGGAAGGAGGGAGGGAAAAAGGTACCTATTGCAACAGTATTTCTCGAAGATCTACTGTTACAGTAAGTTCTTACGTAACTGTACTATCTTACCTCGAGAGCGCTCCTGCAGTAGGTAATAACCACTAGGACCAAGTCCCAAGCAGTGTAATTCAGACAACGGCTGAAACACAGGAGGCAGAAAAAGGTCTGCAGTAGGTACCGGATTATGACAGGAGGCCTTGAAGGACTGCTAGTCCGAAACCTGCCCTGCGCCTAGAGGCAATGTCCAGACTACAGTGTTTGGTAATGGTGTGGACAGAGCTCCAAGTGGCTGCAGCATAAATGTCTGCGGCAAAAACATTCCTGAAACACGCAGTAGAGGCAGCCATGCCTCTGGCTGAGTGCCCCTTGACTTCCCCCGGAAGGGGATTGTTTTACATCTGAAAACAAAATGCAGTTTGCTAACCATTTGGACAAACATTGTTTAGAAACTGCAGCGCTCTCTCTTTTGGGTGCACAGTAAACGAAAAGTTGATCCGTCTTACAGACTGATTTCGTCCAGTTCGTGCAATAATGCAAAGTTCTGTGCACGTCGAGCATGTGCAGGGTGGCCTCTCCTTGATTGAAATGCTCAGGGTAATACACTGGCAAGTGTATGGTCTGATTCAAAGTAAACTCAGAAACCAACTTTGGTAGAAACTTTGGATTTTTATGCAGAGCCACTTGGTCTCTGTGGAAAATCAAATACGGCTCCTTACACATCAGGGCCTGAAGCTCGAAAATCCTTCGAGCATAAGTAATGGCAAGTAAAAAGAGCGTTTTCCAGGAAAGGTAGCACAGGTCACAACTCAAGGTCAGTTCAAAGGGAGGCAAAGTGAGTTTCTCAAGAATGAAGTTCAGATCCCACGGAGGAACCGGGTTCCTGACTGGGGGTTTCAGATACAGAATTCCCTTCAGAAAGGTTTTGGAAACCTCCAGCTGGGCCAAGGTTTTGCCATTCACTGGAATGTGGTAGGCAAAAATGGCAGACAAGTGGACCTTCAGAGAAGAGTAACTAAGGCCAAGGTCAGAGAGGTGCAGCAGGTATTCCATGAACTCTGGGATTGGGCAAGAGAAAGGGTCCCAACCCTTGGTGGATGCCCAAATGGAGAACCTCTTCCATTTCATAGCATAAGTGGTTCTTGTGGATGGCTTCCGGGCCTCCACAAGGACTTGTGCCACTCTGGAAGAGGCCCCAAGGCGTGCAACAGCTATGTCAGCAGGTGCCATGCATGAAGGGAAGGGACCTTAGGCCTGGATGGACCAGCTTGTCTTGGTCCTGAGTCAGCAGGTTCTGGCAGAGGGGAAGAGGAATTGGAGGCTCCACCCTCAGCTGCTGAAGCAGAGGGAACCACACTTGGCAAGGCCAATAAGGGGCTATGAGAATAATGCATGCCCTTCTTGCTGGAGTTTCAGAAGCACACTCTACAATAGCGGGAAGGCATACAGAAACCTCCTTGCACAGCAAAGAGACAGCGCATCTCACCAGAAAACACCATGCCCGGGAATGAGCAAGCAGAAACTGGGTAGTTTTACGTTGGATGAGGAGGCAAACAGATCGAGATCTGGCGACCCCATCGATCGAAGATGTCTTCCGACTACTGACTGCCTTAGTTCCCACTCGTGTGCCCTTGCCCGAGTGCAGCTGAGAGTGTCCACCAGGACATTCTGAATGCCTGGGATGTGCACTGCTGTGAGCTGCAGACTGTGCTGCATCGCCTACTGCCACATGCGCATTGCTTCCCTGCGCAGAGGATACAACCGCATGCCTCCCTGTTTGTTCAGGTACCAGACCATATGTTTTCCCCTGTCTGTACCAGGAGAGGCCCAGGAAGGAGAAGAGGCTGAAAAGCCCGAAGGGCGTATAGTACAGCCCGCATCTCTTGCGCACTGATGTGCAGAGATAGCTCCTGCTGAGACCAGGATCCGTGTGTCCCATGGTCACCCAGATGAGCGCCCCAGTCCTGACTGGAAGCGTCCGTTGTCAGGGTCTGAGCCAGAGGAGGCGCCTGAAAATTAACCCCTCTGGTGAGACTGGACAGATTCTGCCACCAAAGGAGGTCCTGACACATGGGGCCAGACACCAGGATCCTGTGATCCAGGTTGTCTGATTTCTTGTCCCACTGGATCCTTGGGATCCACTGCATAATCCGCATGTGGAGCCTGGCTAGGGGGACAATGGGGATAGCCGCTGCCACAGACCCAGAAGGCATGAGATGGAATGGGCCATGGTCCACTGGCTGGTTGCCACTTGGATGGCCTGCTGACGCAAAATTTCCGCCCAGTCCAATGGGAGTAAGGCTAGACCCTGAACAGTATCCAGCACCGCCCAAACAAACTGGAGGCATTGGGATGGAACCAGGTGGGATTTGGGGTAATTCACCGTAATTCCCATTTGCCGAAAAGGTCCAGGGTAGCAAGTCAGGGGAGCCGCCACGCTGTCCCTCGACAGTACTGACAGGAGCCAGTCGTCGAGGTATGGGAACACATACATCCCCTAGCGGCGTAAAGCCGCTGCCACCACTGCAAGGCACTTGGTAAACACTCTGGGTGCCAAGGAAAGGCCAAAGGGGAGCGCTTTGAACTGGAAATGTTCTCCCTAGAAAGTAAAGCAGAGGAAGTGGCGGTGGGAGGGAAAAATCGGTACATGCAGGTATGCATTTTGCATGTCCAGTGCACACAGCCAATGTCCCTGGGTGAAGCGGTGGCAACAGACCCAGCAGATTCAGCATGCGGAATCTCTTGCACTCTAATAACAATAATAAAATTAATTTTTATGGCGCCTTATCCAAAACTAAGGCACCTCACATTTTAAAGTACCAATCATATTAAAAACATAACATATACCATAAAATCATAGACGTATCATAAAATATACAGGAAACTCAATTATTAAAAGCCTGAAGCCACAGATAGGTCTTTAAAGCCTGCTTGAATGACTCCACTGTTGGACACTCCCGAATCCGACGGGGTAGAGAATTCCAAAGGGTAGGCGCAACGAACTCAAAAGCTCCTGCGCCAGAAGATTTTAAACATACCCTTGGAACATCTAGCAACCCTTCGCCAGATGAGTGGAGTGATTGACTGGGCTGGTAGGGAGTCAAGAGCTCTTTCAGGCCTAGTCCGCGTAGGGCTTTAAAAGTCAGCAAGCCGACTTTATAGGTGATCCACCACTCAACTGGCAGCAGTACCAGCGAAATATGACAAGATCGCAAAGACCCCCATCAAAAGCTGGGCTGCAGCGTTCTGCACCAGCTGCAAGCAGCGGATTTCTACCCCAGGAAGCCCTAGGTAAAGGAATTGCAATAATCTAAGCGAGAGGAAACAAAGGCGTGATCAATGTCGGAAGGTCGTCGGATGGAACAAGGTGCCTAATCTCAGCGATATTCTAAAATGATAAAAGGAAGTTTTGTGACTACACGACACTTAGCGAATGCAAGAGTGTGCCTCAAATCAAAAATCACCCCAGAGTTATGCACCGTTCAGAAGTTGGGACGAGGCCACCCAGGAAAAATACTCGAGGGTGCACCCTCCCCAACCCCCATCCGATGACCTGGATCCACAACCAACACCTCAGTTTTGTCTGGGTTCAACTTTAGCCAACTGGAATCCATGCAGTCTTGGATTTCTTTCAGACAGTTGTTAAAGACTGATACAGCTCCATTCTGGTCGGGTGCAAAAGATAGGCAGAGCTGGGTATCATCAGCATATATGCTGCAGTGAAACCTCAGCCCATACCTTCTTACAATGTCTCCGAGGGGCAGCATATACACCACGAACAACATGGGTGAGAGGACCGAACCCTGAGGGACTCCACATGACAGAGAAGTGGGGGTCAGAGGAATAGACCCCTGACACCACTCTCTGAGTTCTACCCATGAGGAAAGATGAAAACCACCTGAGGACTGTTCCTGACAGTCCACATATGAACCTCAAGACGACCCAACAACACCTCATGGTCCACGATGTCAAAAGCTGAAGAGAGAGATCTAGAAGGACCAAGATGGAACAGTTCTTCTGATCTCTAGCCATCAGGAGATCACTGAGTGCCTGAACCAGCGCTGTTTCGGTACTATGACTCTTACGAAAACCAGACTGGAGTGGTTCATATATGTCATGGAAGGTCAAATGGTCTTCCAGTTGCGCAGCCACAACTTTCTCAATAACCTTCCCTATAAAACAAAGGTTAGAGACAGGTCTGTAATTGGCATGGCAGTCTGGGTCCAAGAAAGCTTTCTTCAAGAGAGGTGTAACCACCGCCTTTTTCAGAGAGCTAGGAAACTCTCCAGACTCCAAGGAGCACCAGACAATCCGTGCCAGGACGGACCGATAACCTCAATACCTCCCAAAATTAGGGAAATAGGTCCAGGACTCAATCTACAGCACGTGGGCACACTCTGGATGATCGCATGACTCCATGAGCTCCAGACGGCCAAAGGTACGTACTCCCAAGACCACTGAGGTGCAGTGCCCACAGAGTGTGCCGGCTGGAGTCCCGCCCTGATGTCGGCCACCTTATTTGCAAAGAATCGAGCAATTTCATTGCACTCTAATTGCGAAAAAGCTCTCCGCACTTGAAGACAGGCTGGGCTGCACAGTCTGACCACTGTACGGAAAAGCTGAGCTGGTCAATTCTGAGCAACTGCAATCTCCCTGGACAGGAATTCTCCCTTTTTATGGGAGATTGCAGATTGGTAGACATGATAATGTTCCAACAATCTAAGTCGGGTGGCATCAAGGGTGTACTTCCGCCAGCAATGCTCCAACCTTCGACCTCGTCTCCATAACTCCCTCAAAGTCCCATCAAACCAGGGAGATCAAGGGCGAAGAGAGAGAGGCCGAACACGGACAGGGGCAATAGAATCCAAAGCTGTTGAGACAGCCAAATTATAGGCCGTCAGGAGAATCTCAGGATCATTGCTGGCAAACAAGGAGGACGATAGGTTAAGAACGCGCCATTAGGCTCTGAGAACTTACATCTTGTAAAGGGCGGTACCTGACCATCTCTGTATTTAGCTTTAGCGTGTTGAGGTCCAGAATTGAACGGAGGTCTCCCATCTTTAAGGGGACCAGAAAGAAGTGGGAGTAATATCCCTTTCCTTCCTGGGCCCGAGGAACTGGCTCTATGGCTGATTTTGTCAGAAAAGCCTGAATTTCCTCCCTTATGAGAGGAATGTGGCCTTTTGGGTAGTGAGAGAGAAATGGAGGATTTCTTGGAGGTCTCTGTGAATTTGATGTTGTGGCCTTCAGCGACTAAGGACCCACGTGTCTGTAGTGACTGCCTCCCACCCGGTCAGATGGTTGGCGAATCTGCCCCCTACCGTCCCTCCAGAGCTGGTGGCGGAGGCTGGGGACCCTGCCACAAGACGGGGGGTGTGTGTGGGGAAGTGCTCCCTGGCAGCTCCGCTGATACTTGGCTGGAGGGGTGGTCACGGTCAGAGGGGCCAGTTTATTCTGACATCTGGCTGACTGCTGCCTATTCTGACACCTGGGCTGGTGACAAAAAGGCTGCTTTGGTACTGGAGCGATACGTAGATTGGACAGAGCGCAGTGCCTTGCCACTGTCCTGTAGCTCAGTAATAATGTCTTTGATATCACCCCCAAAAAGGACAAGTTCTCTAAATGGGGCATCCTGGATGGCCGTCTGGACATCTTGGGCCAAACCAGATACCCACAGCCAGGAGTACCTATGCTTGCAGACAGCCATGGCGGTACTCTGGGAAGAGGCGTCTACCGCATTGTATGTCACCCTAGGAGAATGACAGCAGGAGATTTCTGCCATCCTGCCCGTATGGGCAATCTTGCCTCGGAATCAGGCAAGGCCTCAAATTCTAACTTCAGCTGGCCAAGGATAGATTTCTGATACACAATCATGTGTGCCAGGTAATTCAGTGCTCTAAGGGCCATTGTGGAAGACGAATAAACTTTGTGCCCAAACTGGTCTATTTGCCTCAATTCCTTATCCAGAGGGGAGGTGCTCATACATTTAGGCTTAGCTGTACGGTCATGGGCGGCACTAATGACCACTGAGTCTGCTCTGGGATGACAACTAAGGTGGTCTTTGCCCTCGGGGGCTTGATAAAGTCAGTCGGCCTTCTTGGCGACCATGGCCACCGACGAAGGCTGCTGCCAGACTGTAGAGGCCAGGTCCTCATGTGGTCCAATCCACAGAGGAATGAGCAATGGGGACAGCTCAGGCATATCTAGGTGTTCCACCAACCTCTTACATTGGGGGTCCTGATCCTCAGTCTTCCACCATTTGCCTCCTGAATCTTCCAGAGGATCTCTGTGAAAGAGGGGTCCTCCAGAGGGGATCTGGGAAAGCCTTTGGCTTGGGATCCTCCAGAAGAGGGGTCTCAAAGCCTGAAGGAGAGGAGAGGAGGCGGAAGAATCAAGAGTCCTAGTCTGATGATGGGCTTCTGTCTGGGGACTGAGCCCATGGGAGCGGGATCTCCTGCAATGAGGCTGCAAGGCCCCCGTCATTACCAGCTACCATGGTAGGGCGCAAGGCCTGTCCCACGGTAGAGGGGCGAGACTCCACTGGTGAAAGGGATCTCAGCATAGGGTCTGAGCGGACTGGTGTGGAAGCCGCAGACGGCTGGCGCCAGTCCAACTTGGAAACCAACTGTGACTTAGTCTCAGATCACCAAGACTTGAGTGCCACCCTGAAGTCCACCCGAGGTTGAGGCAGTGGAGGAAGAGGCATGGGGGCTGACAGATGGGCGAGCAGGCTTGAAAAAAACCTGGCATCGTATAACCCAGTATCAGCTAATGAAAACCCAGTGTACTTTAGTTTGGATACCCCGGTGTGGGGTATCCTGGCGTCTGATACCCTAAAGAAGGATAGTGTGGCACAAGGAAGCCTGGCATCTGAAGGCCCGGAGAAGGCCCCCATGGCAGAGCCAAGGGTCCTGATGGTGGGTAACCAAGTGAAGGCCCAGAAGGAGGGGCTGTGGGACCTGATGGAGACCCTGACAGAGGGTGAGAAGGGCCCGGTAAAGTCAGGTCTGACGTTGGACTTGCCAGAGGAAATTCCGGCGTTAACCCCAAAGGGGCAGAGAGTCCCACTGGAGTCTGGGGGGGGAACTGGCCTAGATGGGGGAGCCAACGGCGCAGGAGATGCTGGCTCCCGAGGGAGGTCCGGTGTCTGGCATTCTGGTCCTTGCACCAGCCGGTGATGGACGGATGCTCCTCCAACTCTGGGTCAGAATGGACAGGTGAGCCAGGAGCCTCCACCAGGGGAGGTGGGGAAGGAGGATCCTGAGAGGGAGGACCCTCTGGAGAGGGTTGTGGCAGGAGCGGCAGCATGCGCTGGAGGATCGACGTCAGGCCTATTATTGGGGCCCGATGAAAGTGCAGTGGCTGGGTGGATGCCAGAGGAGCTGGTGTGCAGCATATCAGCCTGGATCCAGCGGTGGTCAGAGGAGCTGATGATCGACTTATCTGCCATGCCACCAGATTTATTTCCCTGGGGTTATGTGGGGCCTAAGGTGGTGGAGCTCTCCGGAACATCGGAGGTGCCCACCTGAACTATAACTAGATCAGGTGGGAGAACCAAGGGCTGCTCCACGGAAGCAGGCTTGGCCGGAGGAGCTGTACCCACATCAACTGGAGGCCGCTCAGTGCCCCCAGCCCCCGAAGGAGACTGTGGGCAGGAAGGAGACCGCTTGTGGTCCCAGTGCTTCTCCTTGTCTTTCTTCTTATGAGCGTCTGAAGAACCCCCTGGGGAGGACGACGATCCCCGCAGCTTCTGCAGCTCCTTCTCCATGGAAGCCATCATCAGTTTGAGAATGTGGGCTTCCAGGGCCTGCTGGTGGCGTTTCTGTGTGGCCTGGTTGAAACTTTGGCAGTCCTCAGTCTTGAGCTCAGGTCACAGGCAGAAAGGACAGAGGGAACAGCCGTCCTTGTGCGGCAGCTGAGTGCTGCAGGAATTGCACTTCCTCTTATGTGACCCAGAAGGCATCAGAGAAGACATGCATGAAAAAGATTTACTTTTCTGGAAATACAGAAAATAAAGAAAAAAACGATGAAATATTCATCCGAAAATGGCCGTCGACTGAAGGAGCATTCTCTACGAGGTCCAAAGTGCGCAGGTCGACGGCAGGAAAGAAATGGAGGACGGGAGTGGGGACTGTCCTCTATGTAGTGTCATGCTGATGTCCATCACGTGACGTCAGGTGAAGGGTCCCCGCCAGACCTCTGCTAGCTAAAGTTTTCCAAGTGGTCCTAGTGCCTGACGAGCTCTAGTCCTAATGGTTATTACCTACTGCAAGACCCCTCTCGAAGTAAGATCTTGTGTTCTGCATGAATTGGTTCAGATTGTGTAGATCCAGTATGGGTGCCAACCCCTGCCATCCCCATGTGTTACGGTGCTAGGAGTATATGGACACATACCCTGACTGGCCGGGGCACCTGGGATACGGGCTATCGCCCTTTTCCAGGGAGCTGTGCAATGTCCTCCTGTAGGGTGAACAGTGTGTCCTGCAACTCCCTGGACTCCCGGAGTGCGTACAGGCAATAAGGTGGGAGAGCCTCGAAGTTTAGAGGCAGCCCTCTGCACACTATGTCCAACACCCGCTTGTCCACTGACAGCACTGATGACCTCTGACAGGGAATGCACACAGCAATAGGACTGGTGGAAGGATGACACCATCCAACCTGTCACGGGGCAGCTTTCACAAAGGCACCAGTGGCTGCAGCCAGAGGGACACCACTACCCCTGCCCCCCCCCCTTAGGATCCTGGCTCCCTGGGCTTGAGCCTTGTCGTCGAGGCACAGGTCAGGAAGCATAGGAAGACCAGGAGCAGCTGTAAAATTCGCAAGTAGAATTTTATTATCAATAACAGTAAAATAAAAAATAAAAATTGTTCAGTAGACCTATTTACAAAGGCAGTACAAACAGTGAAAACAAAGTCCTTCATCTGAGTGTTTCTTTTCAATTCCAAATCTCAGTCTCTCTCTCTTTCACTCACTCTAAGCGCATTGCTGCTCATTTTATAAATCTTTGCCTGGGAACTCGTTAAGAGACATCCTGTTTTTCACAAAATGTCAGTTTCTTTGCAGTACAGGCTTGCAAATAGAACAATGTCCCAAGCTGGCCCCCCGGCCGACAGCTCTGCAAAAGAGTTTGCAAACAAGTCTGAGGAGGAGCTCAAACTGCATCTCAGGTTAGCCCCCTAAATTCCAAATAAGTTTTTTCTGCAATCATTTCAACAGTACAACTATTTACATTTCAAACAAAGGGATCCCAGGATCACTTGCAGTTTAACACAAAGATTCACATATATTGTATAACTGCAGATATGCAAGGGGGAAGAAAAGACAGAAAATAAAAATTACGTACCTACTCTAATTATGATCTTTCTGTGTATCTTCACCATTCATCACAGATGGTACTGGCCGGAGATCAGGCACTGCTGGAGCCCTTTTTTTTAAAGGATAGGTAACGAGCCGATGCAGCATGGCGGCAGCCCTTGAGGCCGACGATGCTCACAGGCGCCGAGGATTAGCCGTTAGGACAAGGCCGACTCGCCTGCCTACCAGTTCTGAGTCGCTGAGAGGTAAGAGGAAGGGATGGAGGGTGGGACAAGGAGTCCAAGGGACAGAAAAAGGAAGAGAAAACTGAACTAAAAGGAGAAATAGCGACTGAGAGGACAGCATAGAAGAAGTAAGACTAAGGAGGTTGGGTAGGGGCCCCAATCTCTGGAAACGGAAGAAGGAGGGAAGGGGAGAAAATTTAAGAGACAGTGAGAGGTAAGGATCCAGGCCCTTGTCCGTCACCAGACTAGTATAGGAACTGCAAGGAGTAGCAAAAGCTTTCTTGCCAGAATTCAAGGCACAGAATAACTGGCAATACCCCAAAGCAGAGTGGCTATTCTGAGAAGGACAGGGTACAGGGACTTGGTACTCTCTGTAAAGATATTTGGTGAAAAAAGGGAGAAATCTTTTTTTTTTTTTTTTAAACAGTTAGATGGATAACAGAAGGAGGGCAACTGACAGCCTCACCCGTGAGGGTGGGAGATATGGTAGAGAAAGAGTGCCACCGAGCTGTAACCCTTAGGGAAGAAACTACCCCTGTGTGTCCCAACTTCTACTCCCCGCCTCAAGAAGAGGGGTAGGCACAGAGGGAGGAGGACCCAGAGACTGAGGCCCCAGGGGATGGAGGTGGGATTGTGAGTGAATGGTGAAGATACAGAAGATCATAATTACGGTGAGTGCGTGATTTTTATATCTTATCTGTGTCAATCTTCACCATTCATCTGAATAGATGATACCAAGCCCCCAAGGGGTGATTCATGCACCCTAGGGACAGAGTCCCTCAGCCCTCAGTGGGTGACACTAAGGGAGAACCTCTGGGCCTGATGAGGCCCGAGTGGGAGAAAGGGGCAGGGGTCCCCCGGAGGAAGGAAGTTGTCCTGACAAGCGTCGTCTCGCCCTACAGGAAAGAGATAGGTTCCCTGGTGGCCAGACAAATCACCCTCGCCCGGGCCAAGAGGTGACAACCGGGAAAAGCGGCCCGCCGATCTCCTGGTGCAGATGTGTCCTCGACCCTGGTAGCTACCTCATTGGCGTTGTAAGATGCCCTTGCTTGGTGCCTTGCTAGCTCCAGGCCAGTGCAGAGAGCGCTGATAGCTTGCCTGGTTTGCTCCGGAAGTCAGGCAAAGCAGCTAGGATCTGACCTAGCGTGGACCACAAGAACCTGTTGTAGGCTGCATGGTGGGCCTGATGAGCAGAGATGGAGAAACAGCTGTGCAGATGAAGGTCCCCCAAGAAGTCAAAATCAAGGAGTCTTGATCTGGGGCCGGGTCACGGTGGAGGCGCGAAGCCCGTCAGGGGTGTCAGGTCGTCAATCCGGACTGCGGATGAGGCACAGAACCTGGAGACTCCGGGGCAGCGCAATACCTCTGGCTGAGGTCCCTAAGGGCAGGAACTCCGGAGAAGGGCCTCTGCCAGAAACGCATGGACACCTCCCGAAAGGGAGCAGGCCAGGGCGGCACCACAAGGGTGGCCTCTCCAAAATCGCCTAGAAAGGCGTGCGCCGCATGCTCAGGATTGCTCACAGACAGGGGAGAAAGGTGAAGGTCCTCCATCATCCTCATGAGGAAATGCTGATACTCGGAGATCAGCGGCAGGAGAGATATGGACAGATGGTTCCTCCCCCAGAAGAGAGGATGAGGAGCTGGAATCTCTGTGTTCGAGGTGGCTGCAGGGGAGGTTGAAAAACCTGGCTGTCCATGGCTCTACATAGGCAGGGAACCGAGCAGCCACCGCTCTGAACTGCTCCCAGGTGAGAGGGCCACTAGGACCAAGAATGCCTGGGAGGCGCTGGAGAAATGGCAGAGGATAAGGGCAGGCAGGGAAAGGTCGGCTGACCTCTGCCCAGGGCTGAGGCGGACCATGGAAGACTTCACAGCCGACAGCTGTACAACCCGCGTTGGTACTGCAATTTCATGGAGAATCCCCAGTGAGGCGACGGGAGGCGTATAGATCCGAAGACGGTCCCCTGCCTCCAAAATGGGACCCCCTCAAGGGCGGAAGGGAAGGCGGAAGTCCACCGGCTTCATCCAGGATGGGGTGGACCCCAGAGAAAGGCCAGCAGCGCCGACCCACCTCGACCCCTCAGAGTCCAAGAGGGTCCTAGTCCTCGAGAGGGCCAGCCTGGGTAGCTGGCAGCTCTGGACTGCCCCCAAGGGAGACCAGGGGCAGTACCTCCCCTCCTGTGGCTTCCGATGGGCCCCAAAGTTGAGGATCAGACACACTACTGGAGGGTGACCACCAAGGGGGTGAGGAACCCCCAAGGCCAGGTTGCATGGCAATGGTGGCACACCACCACAGCCTGCTGGTCAGTACCACTGACCTAACCTCAGGAACAACCTGGCGCTCCTCCAGAGGGGCTGGCTGTGACTCGTGAGTCGAGACCACAGGCCATCCCTCCTCTGCAGACAACCCCGAAGGGTGTGACTTCCCGTCCGACTCAGCCCGACTCTGACTCGGGAAGAGGTAGAGTGTCTGAGCCCTAAGCCAAATGGTAGGAGGGGCAAGGGGCGACCTTACCAAAGGGCCGGTGAAGTCAGAGCAGTGGCGGGTGGCACCGTGCCCTCCACAGCCATAGCCAGGGACTGACAGAAGGCGCCAGGGCAGCTCGGGCCAGAGTCCAGAGCCAGGGCCAGCGCGTGCCGTCAAGTCACTGGCACCGAGGCAGTACCGAGGACAGAGACTGCGTCAACAGCCTAGCAACAACCTCGGTGCGAAGACACCGCCAGGCCTCGGCGCTGCGCACCGAGGACGACCGGCGCCAGCCAGCTCAGCGGACTCAAGCGCCAGGCTCACGACACCACTAGGCTCCTGGGTGCACGTGCTCAACCTCGGCGCCCGAGGGTGAGACATAGCCCGAAAAAGCGGCTTGAATCCAGGTCCTGGCGCCCGCGGGCAAGCGATACTTAACCCGGTGCAGCACAGGGCCACGGTGCCGAGACCGTCGGGCGCAGACAGGGCCTGACACCGCGAACAGCGCCGAGCCCGGCGGTGTCGACCGGGCCTTCCGGACCACGGAGCGACACTGGAGACTTCACCCGAAGGGCGATTGCGTAGCAGGCGCCTCCGCCCGCTCCGGGAGGAAGCAGGGCCGGGCCTCCTGCGCCGCGGAAGGAGCCTCGGCCAAGACTGAGCTACAAGTAGCGAGGCTCCCTCCTCCTCGGTCCATATAGAACCAGGAGGGACCCGGAGGAAAGCCGAGAGCACGGCTTGGCCCGGCAGTGCAGAACCCTTCCCGAGTGGTGGGCTAGCCTCACTAGCCAGCGTGCTGTTCTAGGACGACAGTCCATGGAGAAGCAGGCATCGCTGAGAATCCATGTCGTGAAGCGGGCCAAGACACGCGAGACACCGGTCATGCTGGTCGGTAACGGAATACTTGCGGCCACACGGGCACCGACGCATAGGGGGCCGACCCGCCTTGGAAAACTTCTTGCCCTCCGACCGAGACATGACCTACGGAAAAACACCCAAAACAGACTCTGACGTAAACTTTAAATAAAAAGGAAAGATCTTACCAGCGGCGTCCAGTGGAGAGCCAGAACCCGAACTAGTAGGAACCGACGGACTGTCGAACGAGCGCTAAGGCCTAAAAATTTCTTCAAAGTTTTCTTCAGTTGGCTTCCAGAGGCGACCTCGATGGCCAGGAGATGGCGAAGAACTGGTAGGCAGAAGGCGGAATCGGCGCCCAGCCTAATGGCTAATCACCGAGTGCCACGCGTAACGTCAGCCTCGGAGGGCGCGCCGAAAGGCGTAGGCTCCGACATCCTTTAAAAAAAAAAAAAAAGAGCTCCCATGGGTCCTGATCTCCGGCCAGTACCCATCTGTGATGAATGGTGAAGACTGACACAGATCAGATCAGCAAGTGAAGGCAGAGAGATAGTGAGAGGTGGAGAATTGCGAGACCGTGAGAGTGATCAGTACCCAAGTCTCACGAGAACATTTGGTTGTGCAACCAGAAAAACAAGAAACAGAAAAGGAAAGGACAACAGATCCTTGCGTTTGACTCTTTCTGCATAACAAATGGGACAGGGACTTATTCGACCCTGTGACAGGCTTGGGGTGCCAGGCCTGGTACTGCCCCTGTTGGAGCTGCTGTCCAGGAGGCTGTGGCTGAAAGGACCAGTACTGGAAAGCCTATTTCTTAGGAGTACTTTTCAGGTCTTTCTCAGACAACACCACAGAATCCAGGGTGGCACTGCACTTCTCCATACGAGTGAGCTGTCCTTCCACCCCAGGGCCAAAGAGGTCAGTGGCCAAGAAGGGGACATCAGCCAGCTTGTTTTGGGTGTCTGCCATGAAGGTGGACAGAAGCAGCCAGGTCCTGCAATGCATGGAGACAGCCGCCGCCATGGCATGAGCACATGAATAGGCGTCCTTTGGTTGGAGCGCCCATCTTCAGCTGTGGTGGTGGTAGTTCACTCAAAGAAGTGGAGAAACAGATGCAGAAAGCACCTGTGTAGCACTGACCAGCTTAGGCACCAATGGTGGCTGCCATAGGACTGGAAATCCAGGAGGTAGAGCCCCACCCTGCCCTGCGATGGCTCACTATTCCCAGACGAGCTCCTCATAGCACCGGTGTAGTCTGTGATGATGCCCTCACCCAAAGACAAGACGCGTCGACAGTGATGCCTCACAGTGAGCAGAGAGTGGGAAAGCCCGACCAAATCTCAACCATCACTTTGATATTAGACCAGATGATCAACGACCTGCCCCTCGACTGAGGGGCACTAGACCACCACTGAGTGGTCAGGCAAAGTCAAGAGACAGGGAGGACCACAATCTCTTCTGGTCCCATGACCAGTACCAGCAGTGCTTGTGCTTAGCACCTTGGTGGGTATGGCTCTCCCCAGGGTCTTGAGGGCCAAACAAATGTCCCAGAAGTCACAGTGAATGCCCCTCCAATGCTGACCCCAACCAGGGACAGCACCGAGATTGAGAAGATGCCCACCACAGCAGCCATCACTTCTGCCTCAAGGACCGCAAGCTGCTGGGCAGACCAGGCCGCAGCTGAGGCCTTCTTGCGGCCTTCAGGACAGTCCTTCAGATCTCATTCCGAAGGTGTACCTAGTGAGACCCACAGCTTATTGTCTTCAAGGGAATCAGGAAGCAAGCTGAGACAAAGGCCATACTGGCCACGTCGTGTTACCCGCTCAGGCAGCACATGCATGTGTCGTGCGGATCGGTGACTAACATCTTCTGCTAGCACCAAACACAAAACCTGAATGCCGGCTTCTGTGGCTTCATCGAATATCAACAAGGGGAGTTGAAGTGACCGAAGAATTAAATAAGTTTCAGAAAAACTCGAAGACAAAGTTCACCTATGCTGCACTAAATCCTAAGCAGAAGCCGTGAAGGAGGTGACCTGTTCTTATAATGGAAAGAAAGATCTGATATTACGGGGTGGAGTCTGGGGATATAAAGCCCAGGTGGTGGGAGAAGCTAAAAGACATCCGGCAAATCAGACTGTTCCTTTGAAACTGCCAGAGTGTGTATATTGAACTATTTCCATGACTCTATAAATATAAATTTTATGGAAAGATGGTCAAAACATTTTTTTTGGTTTTTTGGTGCTAAAAATGTTCTAACACTTTTGAACCGTATAATGACTGCCTATAGTCTTTCAAACTTTTATAAATTCTGGTCATGTTACCTAGAAATTCTAGGCAGACATTTTGATGCTCAAATTTTAAAAACAATTTGCAGGAACAAGCAATTAATTGCACATACTGTACAAATGCCGTGAATCTCAGACCCACAGACTTTCAAACCCAAGTCACAATGGACAAAGACTAGTTAGCACCATCTATAGATTGCTACCAATGCAGGGTACATAACTACCAAGTTTAAAAGAAATATAATTAATGGCAACAAAGAAAATGGTACTTTATCCAAAGGCAGATGGTATAAGAAGGGTAGGTTCGCCAGCGCAACAGTAGCAGCACTACTGCTCGCAATGCCAGCTACCCAGGTTTGGGAACGAGCCCAAGTCGCTGGAAGAGGACTGAGCATCCCAGAGGATACTCTCCTCCCTGGGCCGGGGGGGACCCACTATCGCTGTGCAACTGCCAGTTTGGTGACCATGGATGGCAGTGCAGTCTGAAGTGTGCGCAGGAGTAGGGAGGGACACCATTTGCTGAGCCAAATGGATACCTTATGTTCTGCCGGCTTCAGTGTGTCTCTCATGGAGGGGGGAGGTATCAGAAAACAGAAAAACCTCAGCCGACGCAGAATGACGACCACATGGAGCTCACAGACTCCACACCCACAGATACAGGTTGGCTCCCTGCACACAAAGATGGGCTTTCCAAGAGACCTGGGACAGGCCAAGAACATCCACTGTGGGGAGTGGATACTGTGGGTGCACAGCAGGGAGAAGGAAAGCCCTGGGAGAAAGTAGGGTGACATGTTTGGGGCTCTGTGTGATCCAAAAAGGACATTAGGCAGGCTGAGCAGCAAGGGGCCAAAAAATTAAGTACAAAAAAAAAAAAAAAAATGATGGTGTAAGAAACCCATCCACTTCATGGCAAGGTACAAAAGAAAAAAAAAGTACAGTGACATGCAATTTACATTGGAAGTTTGGTAACATACCGAGTAAAACATTATGATAAATGTAAAGGCTTACTAGGTAAATGAACAGGTTACTCACCTGTAACAGTAGTTCTAGGAGTGGTATATGTTGTTCATCCACATTGTTTGGCATGTCCCCTTCCACTTTAAATCTTGCCGGAAGTCTTCAAGCTGGCTCCTCCCACCCACTCGGGTGGTATATACCTCCGCTCCGGCCCATGACGCCAGATCTTAGCACGCTGGAAGAAAGGTTGTGCGCCCGAGCCGGGAGGTAGGGTGGGCGTGTGGATGAAAACATATACCACTCCTAGAACTACTGTTACAGGTGAGTAACCTGTTCTTCTAGGAGCGTGGATATGTTGTTCAGCCACACTGTTTGGCAAACTCCAAGCAGTTCTCTGGGAGAAGGGAGGCAAGGCGCACATCCCCTACTCAGGAAACAGAGATTGGAGAACCGAGGCCCCAAAACCAGCATCCCGGCGTGACTCAAGGTCAATGTGGTAGTGGGTGATAAAGGTGTTTGCTGACTTCCAGGTAGCAACCCGACATATTTCCTGGATAGGGATGTCCCTGGAAGCAGCCACCGATGCAGCAGTACGGCGGGTAGAATGAGCTCTTATCCCTCTGACCTATGCATGATGTAATCCATTTTGCTATAGTCCGTTTGGCTGCAGGTCTACCAGAAGTGGCTTCAGCATAAGTGACAAACAGCTGGCAAACCTCTCCATGAATTTCCGCCGTCCTCTCCTTGTAGTAGGAGAGAGCACGTCTCAATTCCAAGGTATGGAGCCTGTACTCGGTGTCCAATGTATAATTAGGGTAGTAAACCAGCACAGTCAACACCTGCTTAAGGTGAAACTCTGACACCACCTTCGGAAGGAATTTCGGGTGTGGGCGCAGGGCAACTTTGTTCCTGTGAAAGACCAGGTAAGAGGAGTCCACCGAAAGCACCTGGAGCTCCCCTGTCCTTCTGGCTGACGTGATAACCACCAGGAAGGCCGTCTTCCACAAGTGTGAAAGCTCACATTTGTGCATGGGTTCGAATGGCTTGCCCATGAGCTTTGACAAAACCAGCAACAGATCCCACGGAGATGGAGGTTCACGCACCGGAGGGGATGTGATCCAGGCCTTTGAAGAAGCGCCCGACCACTGTCTCCTGTGCCAATGTCTCCTGACTGACCCACGCCCGGTAAGCAGAAATGGCTGACAGGTGCACCCTAAGGGTTGATGACTGTAGACACCCTTTGGAGAGTGACCAAAGGTAGTTGAGAATGTTAGCCACAGGACAGGATAAGGGGTTCAGACTCTTACCATGACACCAAATGGAAAACCTTTTCCATTTGAAGGTGTAACATTTCCTGGTCGATTCCTTTCTAGATGCCTCCACTACAGTGTAGGCTGGAACTCTAGCCACTCAGGTACCAGGCTGTGAGGTGCAGGGATTGAATGTCCAGATGGAATACCTTCCCCTGGTTCAGAGATTTCAAGTCTGGGCATGTACAAAGCCGCTTCGTGGGCCTGCAGCTGAGGAGATCTGGGTACCAGAACTGGCACGGCCAATCTGGGGCTACCAGGATCACCTTCGCCTTGTCCCTCATCTTGAGTAACACCTTGTGGATCAAGGGAAATGGGAGGGAAGGCGTAGAGGAGGCCTGGGGTCCACGGCCTCGAGATGGCATCCCCCTGCAGCGAGCCAGCGAGCATGATACAGCCTCAGCTTATTGTTTTCCCTGGAGGCAAACGGGTCCACCACTGGTTTGCCCCAACAGGAGAACAAGCTGTAAGCTACCTCTGGATGGAGAGACCACTCGTGGGATGTCTGGCCTATGCGGCTGAGAGCATCCGCCAGCTGGTTCGAGGCCCCTGCCACATGGATGGCAAGGAGATCTGCCTCCAGTCGACTTACGAGGGTCCAGATGCGGAGCGCCTCCTTGCACAGCAGACGGAAGTGTGTGCTGCCCTGCTTGTTGAGGTCATGGTATTGTCCGTCTGGACTTGAACCACTTGACCCCGGAGCTGAGGAGTGAAAGCTGACAGTGCCAGTCTGACTGCTCTGAGCTCCAACAGGATGATGTGGCATCGGGACTCCTCGGGGATCCAGACCCCGTGGGCCCTGTTATCCCCCATGTGGGCTCCCCAGCCCATGAGAGAGAGGCATCGGTTGTAAAGATGACCGTCGGCTCGAGGCGGACAAACGGGATCCCTTCCTGCAACCAGTCTGGGGCGGTCAACCACTGGAGTGTGTCCCACATCTTCTGGGTTACAGTGATCAGCTGGTCGAAATTATCATATCGTTGAGTCCACTGGGAGTCAACTCCCATTGGAGGGGGCGCAACAGACCACCGAGGTGCATGCCGCCATGTAACCCAGAAGGCGCAGAAAGTCCCGGGCAGGGCACATATGCCCAACCACAAATGATCGGGCATAGGAGGAGAGAAACGCCGCCCTGCCCGCCGGGAGCCGAGCTCTGGCTTGATAAGAGTCAAGCTTTGCCCTGATGAAGCCCATCACCTGAGAAGGCACAAGTTCCGACTTGGCCTCGTTGATCAGGAGGCCGAGTTGGGAGCAGGTTTGGAGGACCAGATCCCTGGACCTCTCCACCTCCTGATGGGTGGAACCTGCCAAGAGCCAATCGTCGAGATAAGGGTAGATTCTGACTCCTTGATGCCGAAGGTGGGCCGCCATCACTGCAATGCATTTGGTGAAGACCTGTGGGGCCAATGACAGGCCGAACGGCATGGCTCGGATCTCGTATATGGTCCCCTCGACCCTGAAGTGGAGGAACCGCTGATTGGACGGATGGACTGGGATGTGAAAGAACGTGTCCTGTATAGCCAGTGACCAGAACCACATGTTTCACTCCAGGGATGGTATGACTTGGTTCAGAGTGACCATCCGAAAGGTGCAGGACCTGAGATATTGATTCAGGTCGTGGAGATCTAGGATGGGGCACCAACCCCCCGTCCGCTTGGGCACCAGGAAGTACCTGAAAACAAAGCCTGGGTCTGTCGGAGGATCCGGCACTGGAACTACTGCCTCCTTGCGGAGGAGCTGAGCTATGTCGTCTTGAAGACCCGACTGGGTGCATGCGGAAATCCATTCCTCCTGAGGGGCGTGGGCTCGGCTGGGAGGGTACTGCTCGAATTCTAGAGGCAGTCCCTGACTGACCCTTTCGAGAACCCACCTGTCCGAAGTGATAGCGGACCAGGCGGAAAGGAAGTGGCGGAGCCGATTTCCCACGGGAGGACCCAGAGCTGGCATGACGGGTGTAGGGGTGGCCACCCCCAACCCGCCACTGAGCAGGCTTTAGAGGAGGAGGAGGCTCCAGGACCTGAGTCTCGGCCTCCTTTACAGGGCTGCTGAGGACCCTGCTTGGGCCGAGGGCACCAAGCTTGAGCCTGCTGCTGCTGTCCTCCTTGATAGGAGGGCTGCCAGACCGCAGGGGAAGAGTGCCGAAATGGCTTCTTTCTATTCTGCTGGTTCTTGCCCGAAGAACCCTTGGCAGAAGTAGCATCCAGGGTGGCACTGGACTGCTCTATACGCTGAAGGTGACCGGCCACTCCTGGACTGAACAAGTCGGTACCCAGCAAGGGCACATCAGCAAGCTTATGCTGAGTATCCGCCAAGAAGGAGGAAAGCCTCAGCCAAGCCCTGTGGCGAGAGGCCACTGCGGCTGCCAGCGAGCGGGCACAAGAATCCCCGATGTCCAAGGCCATCTGGAGCTGCTGTTTAGCAACAGCATTGCCCTGGTCATGGACTTGCTTGACTGTGGTCTGCATGTCTGGTGGGAGATGAGGGAGGACCTCGTCTAATGACTCAAGAAGGGCATGAGAGAAGTGTGCCATAATGACAGCCGAGCTGGCCTGACGAAGGCCCACAGAAGAGGGCGCACAGACTTTGCGGGCAGTGTGGTCCATATTTTTGGACTCCTTGTCAGGGGTCGGTCAGTGTCGGCGAACTACCAATCGCCTGAACCGGAAAGGCGGTCTGGGCGTCTCGCGACCGAAGGGTGCTCTGTGAACCCAAGGGACCCCATGGGCACCGCATAGTTGCAGACCATGCGGGCAGGCGGTGCTGGGCAGGAGGTAGGATGCTGCCAAAGTTCAAGGGCCAGGCCAACAATGGCCTCGGCCACTGTAAAGACCTCCATCGGGGTATCCCCTCTTGAGAATGTCAGTGAGACGGTACTCCGCCTTTTTAGGGATGGGCTCCAGGGGCATTCCGGAGGAATCGGAGATGAGGCAGAGAATGCCCTGGAAAGATGAAGGGCCTTCCTCCATCACTGCGCCAACTGACAACTCATCATCCCCGGGATGCGAGTGCAAGCTGGTGATGTCCAAGTCCGAAGAGTCATGATACAGCGGTCTACCGCCTAAGTCACCCTCGATCTGCCGAAGGCGGTTCGGGGTGACTGTAATCGACAGACGTCGGGGAAGCCCAGTGTCCTGTCAGTCCTCTTTCGAGGGCGCCCCTCCCTCGGGCTGCTTAGGCGGGGGTTCCACTCGAATCGGTGGAGAGACTGGAATAGGCCTAACCGGGAGACGGGCCGGCCCCACATGCGGAGGAACTGATGGCTTTGGTTCCGGAGGGGTCTGCTTCGGCCTAGGAGGCGGCAGCCAAGTGATGGCTGGGGTAGATGGTGGAGCCGGCTTCTGCCTGGTCAAGATCAGCTGCTGCCACATAAGGTCTTCGTAGCGCCGGCAGAGTTTCCGCTGGAGCCTCTCCTCATCTGAGGAGGATGAGGACTTGTGGCGTCACCTCTTTTTTGAGCACTTATGGCTCTTCCTCAGTCGTTCGACAGAGGGTGTCCTGGACCGAGACCAGGCAGGCTGACTCGGTCAATTGGGAGACACCGGAATCGGTGAGACCCAAGGGTCCGGGACAGGGTCCTTGATGGGGACACCAGCAGGCTGGGTCTCCTCATCCGGAAAGACCAGGACCAGAGTCCGTTCCAAAGAGACATTGGGCACAGCTGGCAACAAGGGGTTGATCGGGTCAAGGATAATTTCGACATTGTCGGCCACTTCCTCAGTCCCTTGGCCAGACGGAAGGTCCGAAAAGCCAGCGGCCGAGGATGCGATATCGACCGAGGTCCAGATTGCGTGTTCTTGGGGCTCGGACCGCTCCTAGTCCCAAAAGCGTCTCCGTCGAGACGAAGACAAAGGGTCCTTCTCCCTCTTCCGAGGGTGGGAGGAGTGCGAGCCGAAGGCGCCTCACCCCAAGTGGGGAGAGACTGGCACAACTCCTTGAAGGAGCCCGTAAAGGTAGAGCCTAGGTTCAGCGGGACGAAGAAGCTTCGATTGGCCGAAGCGCGAGCTGCTTCCTCCTCGAATGCCCTTCATCTGTTCCAGTTGCTGGGCTGAGCCTGTGGCAACCGCCCACCTAGCCTCCTTCGATTTCACCGGCGGGTTTCTTTTTCCTGTCTCCCTAGCTTTAAGCATGCTTGATGAGTCCAGGACATTGGGATGGAAGGCCAAGCAAAAACCCGCCTGACAGTGTCATGGCGACACCTACAGTAAACACACGGAGGTGGGATCGGTGCGCGACATCTGGCTGCAGGGGCACCAGCGAAATCCTGGGGAAGATTTTTCCTCCGTAGTCGATGCAACGAAAGCACGATCGCTAACTCAAATGAGTTTGATTTTCGGTAAAACCGACAATTTGAAAGCCAGGGCCTACGAAATGCTGAGAGCACGAGGGAACCTGTATCTTCCAGCGGAAAGGAAGATCTGACGTCCTGGGGCAGAGCCGAGGTATATACCACCCGGGTTGGTGGGAGGAGTCAGCTTGAAGACTTCCGGCAAGATTTAAAGTGGAAGGGGACATGCCAAACAGTGTGGATAATCAACATATCCACGCTCCTAGAACAAAGTTTAACTGAATATAAATTGTAACCCAGAAACAGGACAGATACAGTTCATCTAGACAACAGTGTGATGCTATTTATGACAACTTAGTGCCATGGCAAGCATCTATTACCATTAATCCACCGTGTACACCGCTACCCCTTAGATTAGGTGCATATTCTGCCAGGTCAACTGAGCGCAGCCACTCCATTACACGATGGTTGGTCCACTGGGTAACTTCAGCTGGCGTGATGTTATTCTGCAAAGAAAGAAGTTTACTGCAGTGTTAACATTTTGCCCTCTTGTCACAGTTTATGACTGCTTAAATGGTATATCCAGCTTTAAGGCAGCCATTATTCATGAAGCAACGATGGTTTTAGGAACAACCTCCCAAGAGCCCAACCTTGTTACTTTATAACCACAAAAAGAGAACCATTATCTTCTGAAGCAATAGTCTTCTTCAGCACGTGAAATACTGCCCCAAAGTAATGCTCAGGAGAAGTTGGACAGGATCCAGAGAGAAAATTAGAGGTTGTGGGGGAGACATGCAGGGGCTTATTTGTGCTAAATGCAAGGTTGGACCCACTAATGCGATGCATGCTTGAAAAGCTGATAAAAATAACAGAAATGTTCCCAGCTCAATCATGTCATAGAGACCACAAAATGGTACTCAGTTCACAAGAGGACCACTTAAAGGGACAGTCAACCCCCCAAACTGTCCCTAGTTTGAAAAACACATCTTATAATTGCTCACTTTTAGTAAAGACTGCTGACGTAGCTGGTTGTTTGATTCAGATACATTTTTTCTTTTTGAAAGTGAAACATACTAAATACCATACTGATACCACAGAAAAAGTGTTTGTTTACATTCCTTGATCAACTTCCACTACATCTTTTCTTGGACTTGGGAACACCCTCAACACAGTCTAGTCACTCACGATGCAGTAGGAGAAAAGGAGAGCATTGGATCATGAGTGGCTGCGCTGTTTGAGGGTGCCAGTAATGTTCAGGAAACATGCAATAAGAGTTGATCAAGGACCGGAAACAAAACAAGCTAGGGTAAAATAACACCATTAGCGTGCATTTCAGTTCTAATAAGAAAGGAAGCAGACAAAAAAAACAGCAGCATCAATGAATTTTAGAAAAGGTAAACAATCATGAAATGTGGGTTTTCAATTAAAAATAATATGATGCAAAATGGGTCGACAGTGTCCCTTAAAATCAATCACAAGGCTATACGGTGGCTGAGAATGCAGATAAGCACACACAAAAAAAAAGTGTGGATTATCATTTTAGTCAAACACAAGCAGAGTTTGTTTCTGAATGGCACGGGCACAGAATTAATACATCCACTTCAGTGCCTAAAGGTAAACGTTACCCCCCCGCCCACGTCACGAGTAACTGAAGCTAAGGCAAGTTATACTGCTCAATTTCCAAAAAAGTACAGTTACGTAAGAACGTACTGTAACAGTAGGTCTTCGAGAGAGGCTCTTGCAGTAGGTATTTGCATATAGGACTGACCTGGCAGGTGTCAGGACCCCATGGAAAAATTTCTAGCTAGCAGTCCCTGGCTGAGGACCGCCCCCATGTCAGTATAAAGGGGTGGTCCCCCATGTCCGCCTTCCAGTTCTTTCCCGCCAAGGGCCAAAAAAGGCAAGATAAGAGAGAAGCAGAGATTTCCCGTCCTGGAAAAGGAGCTAAAAAGCTAAGGGGGATGGAGGGTGGGAAGGCAATACCTACTGCAAGAGCCTCTCTCGAAAATCTACTGTTACGGTACATTCTTACATAACTGTACTATCTTATCGAGAGGCTCTTGCAGTAGGTATTTGCATATAGGACTGAATCCAAGCAGTCTGGAAAAGGAAGAACGCTCGGGAGGAGGAAGGCAGTCAAATAATGGAACCTCCGGCTAAATGGGTCTTATGAAAGAAGACCTGGAAGTACAGCCATCGAAGCCTGCTCTCTGACGAGGCAATATCAAACTGTAGTGTTTAAACAAAGGTATGGACAGAGAGTACAAGTTGCGGCTGCACATGTCTGCGCCCGACACATTCTTGAAACAAGCTGCAGAGGCAGCTACTCCTCTGGTGGAGTGACCTCTGACTTGACCCGGCAGGGTCTTGTTGTACTTGTCGTAACAGAAAGTGATACAATGAACCAACCATTTAGATAGGCATTGCTTGGAAACTGCATTGCCCTCTCTTGTGAGAAAAAGAGACAAAAAGCTGATCTGACTTCCTGAGATCCTTTGTCCTAGTGGTACAGTATCTCAGTATTCTATGAACATCCAAAGTATGCAAGAGATACTCCCCTTGATTGGAGAGCTGAGTAAAGAAAGCAGATGGCTCAATGGATTGATTCAGCGTAGATTCAGCCACCACCTTAGGGAGAAACTTAGGGTTGGTGCGCAGAGCCACACGTTCCTTGTGGAAAATCCAATATGGGATTTTGCACATCAAGGCCTGAAGCTCGGAGATTCGTCGAGCTGAAGCAATGGCCACTAGGAAGAGTGTCTTCCAAGAGAGGAACTTTAAATCTGCTGAGGCTGCCGGCTCAAAAGGGGGCAGAGTAAGCTTCTCGAGAACAAAATTCAAGTCCCAAGGAGGAGGAGCAGGAATGCGGATGGGGGGCTCTCAAATGGAGAACCCCTTTGAGGAATGTCTTAGAGACTTCCAACTGAGCGAAAGTCCTGTCTCCAAAGGGGACATGGTAGGCTGAAATCGCTGCCATGTGGACCTTCCAAGAGGAATAACTGAGACCCAGATCGAAGAGATGACACATGTAGTCCAAGACTCATTCAACTGGACAAGAGAAAGGCTCAAAGTCCTTTGACAAGGCCCAAACAGAGAATTGTTTCCACTTCATGGCATAGGTGGACCTGGTGGAAGGCTTTCTGGCCTCCACCAGAATATCTGCTATGAGCAGAGAAACCCCAAACCAGGCTTGAGCTACGTCTGCAGGAGCCACGCACGCAACTGAAGGGATCTGAGACCTGGATGAACAAGGGTCCCCTGAACCTGGGTCAAGAAGTGCTGTGACAGAGGAAGAGAAAGCGGAGGTTCCTCTGAAAATTGTTGCAGAACAGAGAACCAAACTTGCCTGGGCCAGAAAGGAGCAATGAGGATCATTCTGGCTCCTTCTGTTCTGAGCTTATGCAAGACCCTCGGAATTAAGGGAACTGGAGAGAAAGCATACACGAATCTGTCCCTCCAGTGGAGAGACAGAGCGTCCCGCCAGAAAATGTCTCGCCCTGGAGTTTGAGGAGATGCAAACAGGTCTACCTGAGGGGTTCCTCAAAGCAGGAATATGTCATCTACTACCACTTGATCCAGTTCCCATTCGTGGGCCCTGGCTGAAGACCGACTGAGGTGGTCTGCCAGCATGTTTTCTACTCCTGGAACATGAACTGCCGTCAGGTAAAGGTTGTGCTGGATAGCCCAGCTCCAAATTCTCATTGCTTCCCTGCACAGAGGGTAGGAACGAGTTCCTCCCTGCTTGTTAATATACCAGACCACACACATGCCGTCTGAATGGTTAGATGACTGGGAAGAACAGAGGAGTGCAGGGCCTGGAGGGCATACAGGACTGCTCTGAGTTCAAGCACATTTATGTGCAGATTCTGCTCGAGCCTGGACCAGCTGCCCTGAGTCTTGTGAGATCCTAGGTGGGCTCCCCAGCCCTCTCCTGAGGCATCTGTTGTCAACATCTTGGGGCGATACTGAAAGTGAACACCCGAAAGGTTCTCTGGTACCATCCATTATTGCAAGTCCCTGACCATGGGATCGGAGACTAGAACCTCCTGCTCTAGGTCATCCAGTGTTTGGTCACATTGAGACCGAAGCGTCCACTGAGAGATCCTCATATGGAACCCAGCGCTTGGGACTGTCGGGACAGCAGTCGCCATTAGCCCGATGAGGCAAAGGACTGACCTTGCACCGACTCTTCTGTGACTGGACAGAAGATGTGCCTGAGTCTGTAGGGTATCCACCCTGTCCGGAGGCAAAAAGGCCTTGCTGATGGCCGTGTCCAGGATCACCCCTATGAACTGGAGTCTTTGGCAAGGGACCAAATGGGACTTTGCTTGGTTGATGGTGATACCCAAGCTGGTGAAAACCTGCAGGGTAAGGGAAAGGGAGTGTAGAAGCTCCTCCCTGGATGGGGCCACCAGGTCCCAATCGTCCGGGTATGGGAAAACCTGCACTCCCTGAATACGCAGTGGGCCGCTATCACAGACAGGCATTTGGTAAACACTCGGGGGGCCAAGGAAAGACCAAATGGGAGGGCCTTGAATTGGTAGTGGACCCCCTGAAAACAAAAATTAAAGAATTTGTGGTGGGAAGGGCGTATGGGGATGTGCAGGTAAGCATCCTGCATATCCAGGGCGCAGAGCCACAGTCCCTGCCAAAGAAGAGGCAGAAGACCCTGCAGGGAGAGCATTCTGAAGCGCTTTGTATCCTACCTAACATGTTCAGGGAACTGAGGTTCAATACAGGCCTCACTCTCCCGTTTTCTTTGGAACTAGAAAGAAATGAGAATAGTAACCCGTCCCCCAAAGGTGGATGGGAACTGGTTCTAGCGCTGCCTTCAAGAGAAGGGAGGTGATTTCTTCTAGGACCAGAGAAAGATGTTCCAGGGAGTAAGACGACTGGGGTGCTGGTCTTCAGGGTGGTTTCTGAAGAAACTCTATTGAGTGACCTGCCGCGATCAGCTGGAGCACCGAAGCATCTGATGTTATCCTCTCCCAACCCGGTAGATGGAAGGAGAACCTCCCTCCTACTGGTTCCTCTGGTGAGTCCAGAGGCTGTGGGAGAGGAGAGGAGTCAGGAGGTCTGGGGCAGCGCAGTGACCGAGGCTACCCCGGCTTTTTTGGGAGGGGGAGTCTTGGTTGCTGGAGGAGCCCCGTGCTTGTTGGCCCACTTGCCCTGTGGTTTAGGTTTTTGTCGGTTACGTCGACGAAAAGGGCGCCGCTGCCCCGGAAGGGGTCTGTACAAAGAGTCCACAGACTTAAGTGCAGTACCCTTCTCTTGCAGATCGGTTATGATGTCCTTGACATCACCGCCACACAGCACTGAACCCCTGAAGGGCGCATCCTGAATAGCAGACTGCACTTCGGGGACCAAACCTGACACTCTGAGCCAGGCATGACGCCGAAGACCTACGGCGAAAGCCGAACTCCGTCCAGCTGCGTCCACTGCATCGTAAGTGGCATGAAGCATGAGCCGACTGGCCGAATGAGCAGAATGGACAAGGTCAGCCACTTCCTGTTTCGTCTGAGACCCAGGAAGGGAGTCCAGTTTAGATTCCATCCAACTTAGGATGGTCCTCTGGTAGTCCCCCATATGAACTACATAATTCAGGGCCCTAACACCCAGGGTAGAAGACGCATAGACCTTCTTGCAATACTGGTACAGAAGCCAAGACTCCTTGTCAGGCGGAGATGAGCCGAGATGTTTGGGGTTAGCAGAGCAGTCGTGAGCGGCGCTAATCACAACCGACTCCACCTTGGGGTGTATATTCAAATAATCTACTCCCTTGGAGCCTGATATAGCCGATCTGCCTTCCTTGGAAGGGGGGCTAACGAGGATCGTTGTTTCCAAATAGTGGAAACAAGATCTGCATGAGGTTGTATCCAGGGTGGAATCAATGTAGGAATGGTTTCGGGCAGATCCAAGTGAGCAGCGAGCTTTTTACGCTGTGGATCTGGCTCCAGAGATTGCCACTGATGAACTTCCTGGATCTTTCTCAGTAACTCCTGAAAAGAAGGATCCTCCGGAGCAGACTTCTGAGGAGTCTTTGGCCTGGGTCGTTCTGGAGTATGGGGCTTGTTATCCGGGTCGGAGCACCCCCCGAGTCTGAGTCAGAGGTCTCCGACGTAGAAGAGAAAGACTCCTCCCGAGGCGGGGGAGGAACGGTCACTTTGGGAATCCCTCTGGGAAGTGTGTCCTCCCCTCCCCTGGCACCTGAGGATTCTCCTTTGGTGTCTGGTAAGGGGGAGGGAGTCTCCCATCTCCGGCGCTGGAGATCCTGTGCAGGGTCTGGCGCCGGTAGACGACTCTCCACCTCCCTGGTGAGCTGAGCCTTGGCCTCAGCCCACCAGGCAGCCAGAGTCTCCTTCAAGTCCGCCGGCGGCTGCGTGTGGGCAGCAGAGGAGGAGGGGGATACCGATACTGGGGATATCCGTATGGCGAGTATCCATAACCCGATGGCGGGAAACCCGGCATTCAGTATTGAGGCGCCAGGTATTGTGGCGTCAGATAAAGCGGCATCGGGTACTGTGGTGTCGGACACTGCAGTGCCGGTAAGGCGGCACCGGATTTAGCGCATCGGGATACCCGGAGCCAGGGGCTCTGATGGGGCAGATGGACCTGGCAAAGGCCCAGCAGGCAGGCCAGGTAAAGGTGGCCCTGTGGGCGTCGGGCCCAGCGTGAGAGCACCGTCCGGAAGTGGGACGTCAGCTGGCGTCGGGTAGGCCTGTGTCGGAGCCAGCGTCCGAGGTTCTGGCGTCAGGGTATCTAACCCAGTAGGAGGGGGGCCGTGATGGCTGCGTGTCCAGGTTCTCTATGATGACCGGGGAGGGAGGACTGGAATCCCTGGGGTCCAACAGAGGGGATGCAGGAACCTCGGTTGGCAGCGTCAGGCGCTGCAGGGAGCTTGGGGTGTCGGACTGGTCGAAGGGGTCTGACGCAAGCTCCTTGGCCGGGTGGTCGTTGTAGAGGCTGATGTCCAACTTATCAGCCAGATCCGGACGGGTGTCAGAGGAGCTTGCGTCCGACTTATCAGAACCCTTGTCTGAGGAAGGTCGCACATGAGAGGCGGCCTTGTTGGGCTAATGGATGACTGTTCCTCCCCCCAACCCCTCGCAGGAGGAAGCGACTTGCCAGCCCTGTCAGGGCTGGCGTCAGTGGAACGGCATCCGACTTAGCGGACTCGTTCGACCCTGAAGGCTGCGTGGTCGCGGTCTTCATGGGAACGAAGGCCTGCCCCTGGGTACGAAGGAGCAAGCGCGAGCCCAGGGAGGAACGACACCTTCTTGGACACCGCCAAGGCGGTCGTTGAAGAGCAGTCCCCTGGAGGGGACGTTACCCTTCAAGACCAGAGGCCGTGAAGGTCAAATCCCAGTCCCGGTGCTGCTTCTTTTTTGTGGCCTTTGGGGGAAGTGGAAGCCTGCCTCAGCTTTTTCAACTCTTTCTCCATGGATGCCATCTTTTCCTTCAGAATATGGGCCTCCAGGGACTGCTGCCTCCGTTTTCGGGTGGCTGAAGTGAATTTCTGGCAGTGCTGGCACTTCTCCACAGGATGGTCCAGGCCTAGGTAGAAGAGGCACAGGGCGTGGCTATCCTTATGTGGCAGCTAGGAACCGCACGAGTCGCACTTATTTTTATGCGATTCGGAAAGCGTCGGGGACGACATACACGACATATTTGAGAAAAATTAAAAAAAAAAAAATCAGTTGAAAAGTTTGAAAACTAACCGACGAAAGACTGACATGCGAACTCTACCATGAGGAACTTTCACAAGTCGACGGCGGGAAAGAACTGGAAGGTGGGCGTGGTCCCCCGCCATAGACTGCTAGCTAGAAATTTTTCTGTGGGATCCTGACGCCTGCTGGGTCAGTCCTATATGTAAATACCTACTGTAAGAGCCCTCTCAAAGTAAGATCTTAGGATTTGTCTTGAGGGAAACCCTTTCCCTATGAAAAATCAAATAAGGCTCCTTGCACATCAGGGCCTGAAGCTCAGAAACCCTATGAGCTGAAGTAACAGAAACTAAAAAAAGACACCTTCCAGGAAAGATAACGCAGCTCACACTCTGCTGTGGGTTTAAAGAGAGGGACAGTAAGCTTCTCTAACACAAAAAGGAGATCCCAGGGGGGAACTGGATCCCTAATGAGAGGCTTTTTATGAAGTATGCCCCGTAGAAATGTGTGGGCCACATCCAACTGAGCTAGGGTTCTGCCTTCTACAAATGCGTGGTAGGCGGATATGACCAACATATGCACCTTAATGGAGGAGTAGCTCAAGCCTTGATGCAATAAGGAAAGGAGGTACGGTAAAGGCCGAGTTCACTGGACAGGTAAGGGGATCCAGATGATGTGACGAAGCCCAAAGGCAGAAACACTTCCACTTCATAACATAAGTGGACCGAGTAGAGGGCTTCCTCGCCAAAACAAGAACGTTTGCCACCTCTTGGGAGACCCCATACCTCGTCTTAACTATGTCTGCAGGAGCCATGCATGAAGGTGCAGAGACTTGAGATCTGGGTGTACCAGCCTGCCCCATCCTGGGACAGCAACCGCGAGCAAATTGGCAGCGGAATCGGAGGCTCTGATGACAACCACTGAAGTACTGGGAAGTAAAACTGCTGCAGCCATAGCTGGGCGATTAGGATCACCCAAGTCCACTCAGCCTCTACCTTCAACAGACCCCTCTGAATTAGAGGGAAGGGAGGGAATGCATAAAGAAACCTCCCTGTCCAACACAGGGACAACGCGTCTTGCCAAAAAACACCAGGTGCACGCTCTCGCGAGCAGAAACCTGGCAGTTTGGCATTGCATGAGGATGCAATGAGGTCCAGCACTGGAAGACCCCAAGTGCTGAAGAGCTGGTCAGATACTGACTGGAGTAGCTCCCACTCGTGCGCCTTGGAGCGAGACCAACCTAGGCTGTCTGCCAAGGCGTCTTGGACACCTGGAACATGCACTGCAGTCAGGAAGATGTGATGTTCCAGCGCCCAGTACCAGACTCTCGTTACCTCCCTGTACAGGGGGTAGGAGTGTGTTCCCCTTTGCTTGTTGATGTAGAAGACAACGGCCATTTTGTCTGACTGAACGAGAAGACAGCCTGTTGCTAGGTCCTCTTGAAAAGCCCGCAGGGCACTGAGGAGTGATCGCATTTCTAATACGTTGATGTGGAGGCTGTGTTCCTCTAGGGTCCAAACGCCCTGAATCTGGCTGTCCCTTAGGTGAGCCTGCCAGCTGAAGTCGGAGGTGTCTGTCGTCAAGGTCCGACTCATGAGACTCCTGCCGAAACAAGACCCACTTTTCCAAGTTGGGGGGATCTAACCACCAAAGGAGGGTCCTTCTGACTGGCTTGGAGATCCTAACCAGATGGTCGAGACCATCGGAGCTTTGGTCCCACTGCACCCTGAGCATCCACTGTGGAACCCTCATGTGGAGGCGGGCCAAGGGAGTTACAGGGATGGCCTCCACCATGTGCCCCAGAAGTCTGAGGAAGGTCCTGGCTTGGGGGGTTATCAGGACCGTTCGGACCACTTCTCACAGGCGATCTCCCCTTTCCTGTGGGAGGAAGGCCATGCCCTGGACCATGTCCAGAACCGCACCTATAAAGGAGTGCCTTTGGCTGGGCTCTGGGGATAACTTGGAAAGATTCAGGGTGATCCCCAACTCTTGGAATAGTGTATAGGTATCTAAGAGAATATGAAGAAGCTGCGTTCTTGACGAGGTTACCAGAAGCCAATCATCCAGGTAAGGGAAGACAAATGAAAATTACGTACTTAACATAATTATGATCTTTCCGTGTATCTTCACCATTCATCACATATGGGTACTTGGCTGGAGGGCAGGACCCCGCGGGAGCCTCTTCTTTTTTTTTTTTTTGGGTAGGTGGAGACGATGTGCTCCCGGCGCCGCCCTCGAGGCTAACGTTCTACGTGGTGCTTGCGGGTTGGCCATTAGGCACCGCCGACTCCACCTGCCTGCCAGTTCTGAGTCACCGGAGAGGTGAGGAAAAAAAAAAAGAGGGCTGGGAGGTGGGACAAGAGAGTCCAAGGGACAGAAAAGGAAAAGATATAAAAACCAAAAGGAGAAAAAAACGACTGAGAGGACAGAGCAAGAAAGAAAAAAAATGCTAGGGAGATTGGGAAGGGGGACCCAATCTCCGGAAAACAGAAAAGGGTGGGAGTTAGGGAAGGATAGGAATTTTTTAGATATAAATGTTTAGCATGAGAGGGGGAACAAAATGCCAGAGCATACTGGATTCTGTCTTGTCTCTAGATTGTATAGGAAGTGCAAGGAGTAGCCAAAGGCTTAATTACCAGAATTCAAGGCACAGAATCACTGGCAAAGAAACTCCTTCATGGCAGAAAAACGGATATTCTCAGAGGACAGGGACAGAGGTTCTGCCCCCCATGTAAAAGAGAATTGTTTTTTTTATTTTAGTAGGATAAATCTCCTTTAAAACATGTCCAGAGGACAAGAAAACTGAGATTTGAAAAGGGACAAGAAGGAGGCGAGGATGGAGGGCAACCGCCCTGTTCCACTCCAAAGGAGTGGGCGAGACACTAGAGAGGAAGTGCCGCCCCATCCTGACCACTCTTCCCCCAGACATACCATCCCAATATGTGCCCCAAATTATCCCCCACCCGGACAAAGACAGGGGAAGGAGGCAAGGAAAGGCGCGAGAGGGAGGGGGATCCAGAGACTGAGGCCCCAGGGGGATGGCGGGTGGGGTTGTGATGAATGGTGAAGATACACAGAAAGATCATAATTACAGTAGGTATGTAATTTTCATATCTTATCTGTGTCAATCTTCACCATTCATCACATATGAGTGAGTGCCGAGCCCCTTGAAGGGGCTTTAAAACCCCTAAAGGACAGAGTCCCTTAGCTCTCAGTGGGTGACACACTAAGAGGGAGAACCTTCTGGGCCTGGAGAGGCCCGAGAGTGGGGAGAGTGAGACAGGGACCCCCGAGAGGAATGCCCCAACAGACACCCTCACCACCCTACGGAAAAACATAGGTCCTCTGGTGCGCGGAGTTAACCACCCCACACCGGGGCCAAGGGTGACAACTGGAAAGACGTGAGCCATGCCGTCCGCCTGTCCCTACCACCCTGGTAGCTACCTCACTGGCGTCATACAACGCCCTTGCTTGGTGCCTTGCTAGCTCCAGGCCACGTGCAGAGAGAGCAATGGCTTGTCTGGTTTGCTCCGTGTCAGGCAAAGAGGCGAGGGGCTGACCCAGCCTGGACCACAAGAACCTATCATAGGCTGCATAGTGGGCCTGATGTGCAGAAATAGAAAGCAGCAACCGTGCCGAGTAGAAAGTCCTCCTACCCCAGAAGTCAAAATCCGAGGAGTCTTGATCTGGGGGCCGGTCACGGTGAAGGGCGCGAAGCCCATCGGGAGTGTCCAGCTGCGTCAATCCTGACTGAGGATGAGGCATGGAATCTGGAGACACTGGGGGGGGGCGCAATACTGCCGGCAGAGATCCCTAGGGGCAGGAACTCTGGAGAAGGGTCTCTGCCAGGAACGCAACGACGCCTCCCTAAAGAGAGCAGGCCAGGGGGGTACCACAAGGGTGTCCTCACTGAAGTCCCCCCAAAAGGCGTGTGCTGAGTGCTCCGGATTGCTGTGAGTGGCAGGAGCGAGATGCAGATCCTCCAACATCCTCACGAGGAATCGCTGATACTCGGCGAGATCAGCGGCTGGGGAGATGTGGACAGAAGGCTCCTCTCCCCCAGAAGAGGGGGATGAAGAGTCAGAGGACCTCAACTGTTCAGAGGGTGGCTCCTCAGGGGGAGGTTGAAATACCTGTCTGTCCATCGCCCTGACATAAGCGGAAAAGCGAGCAGTCATAGTTCTAAACTGCTCCCAGGAGAGAGGCCCACTAGGACTAAGGATGCCTGGGAGTGTAGAAGAGTGAGGTAGAGGGATGGGGACAGAGCAGAGAAGAGAAGTCGGATGACCTCCGCCTGGGCTAGGGACTGGACCAGGAGTGCCAGAAGATGAAGGTGCTCCGGAAGATTCCACAGCCGACAGCTGAACAACCATTTCGGAACTGCCTTGGCTGTGCCCGGAAGAATCCACCCCTGTGAGGCGACCGGGGCCGTATAGGTCCAGAAGGACGGTCCCCTACCTCAAAAGAACAGGACTCTCTCAAAGAAAGCGAAGGGAAAGAGCAGAGATCCGCATTGCGGGCTTCTTCCAGAGCTCGGATGGACCCCCGAAAAAGGCCTCCGCACAGACCCTATGCCACTCGACCCCTCGGAATCAGAGAGTGCGCTCCTCCTCGAGATGGCCAGCCTAGCCAACTGGCAGCCCTGGTCAGCACCTGAAGAAGCTATCCAAGACACAGTACCCTCCCCTCTCAAAGGTGCTCTGATCGGCCCCAAAGTTGGGCGATCCAGGCACACCACATGAGGGGGTACCACCGCTGAGGGGTCAGTGAATCCTCCAAGGCTCGGCTGCAGGTCAATGGTGGCATGCACCACTGCCCACTGGTCAGCGCCCCTGACCCCAGCTGCTCCTCGGGGGGGTCGACTCCGGTTTGTCGAAGACACCACTAGGCTACCCACACTAGTAGCTAGTTCGAAGGAACCAGACTGCTCGTCTGACTCAGAGTCAGACTCCTCCACCAAAGAGGTGGAGGCTGAGGCCCTGTGCCAAATCGTAGGTGGGCGCCTTTCGCCATCCTTACCAAACAGGGTGCCAGAAAGGGAGACCGCACCCGAGTCGGTGCCAATACCCTCCGCAGCACCGCGAACGGCGGCCGAAGAAGACAAGGCTCCAGCCCGAACAGCAGCCTCGGAGTCGGAACCTGCCACGGTGCCATCGTGCCCCACAGTGCCGACGATGGCTCCGATGGCACCGCGGATGGCGCCGATGCCAGAAACCCCCACGGCGCCGACCCGCTCCACGGCACCGTGAATGGCGCCAAGAGCAGAAACGATGCAGACGACAGCTCCGACAGCGCTTTCGGAACCCCCCACAGCGCTGTGCCCATGTTCGGAGCCGTGAACGGTTCCAAAACTGGACACGGCGCCATGCTCAACCTTGGCGCTGTGGTGAGGAGAAGAAAAGGACAGTGCCGTAGCAACTCCCACGGCACCGCTAGCAGTATCGGCACTGAGAAAAGCGCCGACAGCAGCCACGGTGCCGAGTGACAGACTGGTGCCGCCGCCGACTCCGCCAGGGCCCATGGTACTGCGAACGGCACCGAGGCCAGATCTGATAGATTTCTCTGACTGAGTGACCAGGGAAGTAGATCGGGGAGAGGTGGATGTGGCCTACCTGGACTTCATTCCGCAAGGCCTTCGACACTGTTCCACATAAGAAGCTTGTAAACAAGCTAGGCAGCCTGATAATGGGTCCCACGGTGGTCAACTGGGTTAGAAATTGGTTGAGGGACAGAACACAGAGGGTGGTGGTAAATTAAGCTCAATCCGAGGAAAGGAGGGTGACCAGTGGGGTGCCACAGGGATCAGTTCAGGGGCCAGTCCTATTTAATGTCTTCATAAGTGACACTGCAAAGGATCTGGAAGGAAAGGTACGCCTCTTTGCAGATGACACTAAGATGTGCAACAAGGTAGACACTCCGGGAGGGGTGGAAAAAATGGGGAGGGATCTAGGTAAACTAGAGGAATGGTCAAGAGCGTGGCAGCTAAGATTCAATGCAAAGAAGTGCAAACTCATGCATTTGGGACACAGGAACCCAGAAGAGGCTTACATTACATGATGGGGGGAGATACTGACGGCCACCAAACAGGAAAGGGATCTGGGGGTAATCATATCAGAGCACCTAAAGGTGGCCAAACAATGTGCCAAAGCTGTGAGGAGAGCCAGTGGGGTACTGGGGTGCATAGGGAGAGGTATCGCCAGCAGAAGAAAGGAGGTCATGATGCCACTGTACAAATCATTGGTGAGACCCCATTTGGAGTACTGTGTCCAGTTCTGGAGGCCATATCTCCGCAAGGACACAGCCAGGGTAGATGCAGTTCAGAGAAGGGCAACAAAAATGGTGCAGGGTCTGCACCAAAAGTCATATGAGGGGAGACTGGAGGACCTCAATATGTGTACCCTGGAGGAGAGAAGAGAGAGGGGGATATGATAGAGGCCTTCAAATATCTCAAGGTTAATACCGCAAGGACATAAATAGGGTACAGAAGGATAGCATCTTTCAGAAAAAGAGATGCTCTAGAACAAGGGGACATTTCATGAGGCTGGAAGGGGTAGACTAAGGAGTAACTTGAGGAAGTATTTCTTTACGGAAAAGGTGGTGGAGTGGTGGATACATGGAACAGCCTCCCAGAGGAGGTGGTGGGGGCTAACTCGGTAGGGGAATTCAAAAATGCATAGGATAGGCATAGGGGAAACCCTAGCAATAGGAAAGAGAATAAAGCTGGAGATCAAGTAGGGTCTGAAGTTTTTGCAGCAGGTAGGGAAAATGGGAAAACTGGGTGGACCTAGTGGTCCTTATCTGCCATCAGTTTCCATGTTTCTCTGATAGGGTACGCTGTGCAGCTGTTACCGCCCCATCTCACTCCTGAACTCCAATTTAAAGATCTTTACGTCCGTACTGGCAATTCGACTGCAGAGCTGTGTGAGATCCCCTGGTTCACCCGTATCAAACAGGCTTTATGAATGGCAGACTGATACATGACAATATCAGGTGTCTGCTCAATATACTGGTCAGGGCCCAACAGGGAAAGGAGCTAGCCCTGGCAATCTTTACAGATGCTGAAACGGCGTCTGACCGAGAGAACTGGGGATTTTTGTATAGGACTCTGGAGGAGATGGGATTGGGGGGTACATTCCTTAAATGCATGAGGGCGCTTTATGGCCACCTTCAGGGTCAATGGGGCAATGTCAGACAGATTTTTTCCAACCAGGGGTACCAGGCAAGGATGCTCCCTTTCGTGGCTGCTCTTTGCTTATCAATAGAGCAGTTAATGCAGGCATTCCGAGCAAATCCAAGGATTAAGGAAGTGAGGTGTCAAGATAGAGATCATAAAGTATCACTCTAGGCAGATGACTCCCTATTCTTCCTCACTTAGCCTCGTGACTCGGTGCCGGAACTGCTCACTGAGCTTGAAGCATACGGCAAGATATTGGGATATATGATCAACTTTTCTAAATCAGAAGCACTCCGGCTAAATGGTGTTGTCCCTTCCTGGCTATGGGAGAACTTTCCCTTTCAGTAGGCAGCAAATTGGGGCATACGCTACCTGGGCATACGGATCTTGGTTAGGCTCAGCTTTCTCTTTAGTCTAAATTATGGAAAGCTGGAAGGGGAGGTTAAAGTGGATATCACAAGATGGAACCTCCTTCCTGTGGGAGTGGCAGGGCAAGTAGCTACCATCAAAATGAATGTTTTGTTCTGCCCATGTACCTCGGTTCTCTTCCAGGCCCTGCCAGTAAATGTTCCAGAGACCTTCTGGAAAAAACTGCAGAAGACAGACCATTTTGTCATTCATTTGGGCCAGCCACAGACATCGGATACGGAGAAGGATGCCAACACTTCCCAGAGAGAGTGGAAGGTTGGCACTATTGGATATGTGCCTTTACTACGTGGCAGCACAACTTTCTCCCATTGTGACATGGGTTGAAGAGAACCTAGATGTGGGCACCCGGGCTCCTGGAGCCCCTGTTCGCGCTGCCTAACCTCCGAACAACTCCAAATCTGCTGGTACCCATTAAAAATCCACTCATAAGGCACACTCTCCGCATGCTCCTAAGGACTAGGTTGGTTTCAACTACACCCAATGATATTAGACTGCAAACAGCATAATAGGGGATACAGACTTCACCCCTCCAGTTGGGGCTGGAGGATTCAAACACTGGAAATGGAAATCATGTACCTACCTTAATTCCTGATCTTCTTGGACGAAGTCTCCACCACTCATTCACATTAATGGGACTACGCCAGAGGTGCTAGGACCCAGCGGAAGCCAAAAATCTTCAGGAGGGCCGGCGCCAAGAGACTAGCCCATGTCATATAGGCCATCTCGGTGTCAATCCTCCAATCGCCTCAGTACCTTTTTGACCGAGGAGGTGCAGTGTAAACTAACTTAAGAAAACCTAACCCTAACTTCTGGGCATCAGATGGTCCGAATGACCCATGTAAGAAGGGTCAAGTCAACAATGTCTTCACAACCCGAACAACAAGGAAGTGACGATCAAAAAAGGAATGAGTGAGCTCAGGGGATGGTGGGTGGGCGTGTGAATGAGTGCCGGAGACTTCGCCCAAGAAGATCAAGAATTAATGGTAGGTAATGTAATTTCCATATCTTCCTGGACTAAAAGTCTCCACCACTCATTCACACTAATGGGAGAGTACCGAGCTAAAAATCAATCCCCCTGAATAGGGCAGCAGGAGACAGAGCTCACTCAGGAGAGAAGTCCAAAAGGATTGCCCTGCCGAAGAAAGTGAGCTGTCTAGCATGGACATCCAGAAACAGAGGTTACTCACCTGTAATAGGAGTTCTAGGAATGGTATATGTTGTTCATCCACACTGCCTGGCAGACTCCTAGCAGTTCTCCAGGAGGAGGGAGGCAAGGCGCACACCCCCTAATTAGGGAATAGAGACTGGAGAACCGAGGCCCCAAAACCAGCATCCCGGCGTGACTCAAGGTCGATGTGGTAATGGGTGATGAAGGTGTTTGCTGACTTCCAGGTAGCAGCCCTGCAGATTTCCTGGATAGGAACATCTCTGGAAGCAGCCACCGATGCAGCAGTATGGCAGGTAGAATGAGCTCTTATCCCTCTGGGAGGCTCCATGCCCGCCAACCTATAGCAGAGATCTATGCAGGAGGTGACCCACCTGCCTATTGTCCGCTTGGCTGCAGGTCTGCCAGGTGTGGCTTCAGCATAGGTGACAAACAGCTGGCGAACCTCTCCCTGAACTTCAGCCGTCCGCTCCTTGTAATAAGCGAGCGCTCTTCAAGGGTCCAAAGTATGGAGCCTATATTCGGCCTCCGAGGTGTGACTGGGGTAGAACACCAGCAGAGTCAACACCTGGTTAAGGTGAAACTCCGACACCACCTTCGGAAGGAATTTCAGGTGGGGGCACAGGACAACCTTGTCCCTGTAGAAGACCAGAAAGGAGACCCTATGGAAAGCACCTGGAGCTCTCCCATCCTTCTGGCTGACGTGATAGCCACCAAGAAGGCAGTCTTCCACGACAGGTGAGAGTGTCACACCTGTGCATCGGTTGGGTCTTTCAAGAGGGAAGGGTTAAAAGCACACTATATAATCTTGCCGCTTTCAGATATTATCTGGCCTAGAGTTAGGGAGTGTGGTTGGATAAACAAATATTATGGATTTTACTTTGTTAATGTAATCCAAATGTTCCCCACTAATACAAAAATAATCCAGTCCGAGTAATGTTTGTGCGCATGGGAGTAAAAGGTGAATTGTCACCTAGTTGGATTTAGCTGGCGCCAAACATCTGCCAGATACATCTCCTGATTAAGCACCTCAAGTGTTTTGTCCGATGTGTGTAGTGAGAGTTTAGGAGTGGAGGTGGATCCTCACATTTTAAATCAGACTGTGAAATTTATAAGACCTTCCTGGCTAAAACCGTGGAAAAACATCTTGAGATTTAAATAGAGAATATTCTGACCCGGTTCTGAGTGATCTGGCAACGGATCAACCTACTCCTCCTTCAAATAAAAAGGAAGGATAAAGAACCGGCGCCTTTGATAAAGGCAAGCCGTCAAAGCCAGAAGAATAAGTAAAAATGGGAACGGCTGGTGAACTGGTTCCGGCTAAAAAAGCGAAAGGAAAAAGACACATCAAACCTCGGTGAAAAACCAAAGGAGCTCCTGGTGCCAAAGTCTGCCATGCCTTCGGCTGAAGCAGTGGCTCAAGCTTTACAAGTTCTAAAAAGCCTTGCAGAGCCTGGTACCAGTTCCAACAGTTCCATCGGATCCTCTTGAGGTTCCGACCACGGTTCCTCCAGTGGTTCAGGGGCTCGGTTCCAGTACCTCAGGAGACCTCGTATGAGGAATACGATGAGGAGGAGGATGTACCTATTGAACCGAAGGTTTCCCAGATCAGAAATTTGAATCGCCTTCTAGATTACCTGAGGATTATTCCTCACACTACATGTTTGTCAAGCAAATGGTAGAAGACCTTGGCCTTGGTACAAACGAGATGGTAGAGGATGAGGAGGAGGTAGAGTTCCTGCACATGATGGGGCGGGCACCTACCAAGAGGCTTTGCTCCCCATCAATAAATCACTAAAAACATGTCATGAAGGTGTTGGAGACATCAAATTCAGTGCCACCAATTGATAAGAAGGTTGATTAAAAAAATATCAGCTTGACAGATCAGGGCAGAATTCCTGTTTTCTCACCCTGATCATGAGGGGTGTGGTGCAATCAGCAGCTTGCTTGTGACAGGGTCAGAGTACAACTGGCATCCAACCCACATGAAAAAAGATTCCAGGAGGATGAACAGTATGGCCAAGAAAGGCTACCTAGCTGCCTCTCTGGCCATCAGACAGCTAATTATATGGCCTACACTACCCTGTACCAGAAAACTCTCTGGAATTCTATAATAGCAATGATGGATAAGGCATCACCTGGTTTGGCTGCAGACCTGGCGGAAACAGCCAGATGTGGCCTAGAAGCCACAAAGTACCAGTTTCACATGGCAGTGGATGCCAGTGACACTGCAGCCAGATGGGACTGTGGCACAGAGGATGTTTGCCTGGCTCAGAATCACAAACCTCATTCGGGATACCCAGGCTAAGGCCATGGACTTCCCTTGCGAAAATAATTTTCTGTTTGGGTACAAAACAGGCATATATATAGAAGGTGAATGAATATAAAACCACCTACAAGTGCAATGCTGCTAAGAAGAGGGCTTCAACCTCCTATAGACCACAAGGAAGGGAGCTAGAGGTAGGCCAGGCTATGGCAGTCCTTTTTCCAGGCCCAAGCCACCCCTGTCTAACAACAGAGAGGATACTTCAGAGGCAGAAGGGCTCCAGGTGTGAGGATCAGACCCCACAGGCCGCAGCCCAAGCAAAACAGACTCCCTGATATGTTGGGCAGGGTCGCTCCCTACTACCAGTAGGGGAGGGCTGACTCACTACTTCCAGGCCTGCAAAACCATTACCACAGACAAGTGGGTCCTTGAAGTAGTGAGTCAGGGCCTAGCCCTCAGCTTCAAATCTTTTCCCAAGCTAAGGTCAACATTTTTCAGACCAGCATCTCCCACAGAAAGGGCACTCTTGGATAAAGATGTGTCCAACCTGCTAGTACAAAAGCAGTGGAACTGGTTCCATTCTCCCAGAGGAAAGGGTTCTATTTAGGATACTGCCTAACCTTAAAGAAAAATGGGGAGTGGCGACCCATTTTAGACCTAAGAGCTCTGAATGAGCATTTACAAAGCCAAAGTTCAGAATGGTAACTTTGGCAATGATTCTTCCCACTCTTCAGCAAGGAGGCTGGCTGGCATCACTGGATCTAAAACATGCCTACTTTCACATTCCATCAGGGAATCTCATAGAAATATCTAAGGTTCAGACTGCTGTTGGGACATTATCAGCTTGCAGCCCTGCCACTTGGCCTAACCTCTGCTCCCAGGGCATTCACCAAGTTGTTGGCCTTGGCATACCTAAGACTGCAGGGCATCACTGTGTTCCCCTGCCTGGATGACTGGATAGCCGTGGGCAGTCACCACAACAAGTAAAAGATGCTCTCGGTTCACCCAGGATACCTGAGAATCATTGGGATTCCAGATCAGTGTCCAAAAATCTGTTCTTCAGCTTGCTCAGATACTAAATTTCATGGGGCAGAGTTGGATACCATGCAAAGGGAGGGCCTTCCTCCCTCAGGACAAGAGTAGACAATATTCTGCTGATTGCAGGCTCATTCAGCCTTAGCAAGGCACCGCCTAGGGGTTGCGGGACACATGGTTGCAGATTCCAGATGAGAGAGATTCAGTATCACCTCAGGGCACATTGTGCCAAAAGAGATTCTCTCACAAAGCTTACCAGTGTCAAAGACACTGTTGCAGGCTCTGCAATGGTGGAAAGATGGAAGCAACCTCAGAGGGGGAGTCCTATTCAAAAGGAGTCCTCCACACTGGTATTTAGTACAGATGCCTCCCTCCTAGGGTGGGCAGATCTGAAAGAGCATACAGTGCATGGCACGTGGTCCCCAGCAGAGTCACTTTTAAACCTGCTGGAATTCAGGGCAGTGCTTCTGGCATTGCAATCTTTCGCTTCTCTGGTAAAGGACAAGGTGGGACAGGATAGACAACACCACCACTATGTACTGCATCAACAAGCAGGGAGGGACAAGGTCCGACCTGGTATGTACACAAGCAATGAAAATATGGAGTCTAGCTTACTTCTTGCAGGTGTCCCTGCTGGCCTTCCACCTTCCAGGGTAGGACAATACCCTGGCGGATGCACTCAGCAGAATCAACCAAAACCACCATAAGTGGTCCCTCAACAGACAGGTGCTGGAGCTGGTGTTTTGAAGATAGGGCACCCCAGAGCTAGATCTCTTTACCTCAGAAGAGAACCATCAGTTGCCCCAATTCTGCTGCGGCCACCAGCAAAGGGCACAGTGCCCCTGGATGCACTGGTGCTAGATTGGTCAGGGAGGCACTTGTATGCATTCCTCCATTTCCCTTGTTGCTCATTGTCCTGATCAAACTCTGGTGACAGCCGGCTACAATGATTTTGATAGCCCAAGACTGGGCCAGGCAGCCATGGTACTCACTACTGCTCTCTCTGTCAGTAGCCCAACCCATGCACCTCCCTCGGAGGCACAACCTCCTGACCTCCTCACAGGGAGGATCCTGTACCTGAACCTCCAGTCTCTCAGACCTAGAATATGCTGACCTACACCTCTCTGAAGGAGCACTTAGTGTTCTCAGGGGCTCCAGGAAGCCCTCAACCAAGAAAACCTATGCTTCCAAGTGGAAGAGGTTTTCTATCTGGTGTAATACTAACAGCATGGTACCTTCCCAGGCAGAGTTACGGTCCTGCACTGTCTTACCCACCTGCACTCGCTAGGCCTACAGTCCACTACCCTTAAGGTTCACCTGGCATTAGTCTCGGCCTATCTCTCAGCGGGCAGGGGTGTTTCTCTAGCTGCTAACCCTATTTTCAAAAGTTCTTCAAAGGGTTAGCCCACTTGCAGATATCCTCCCCACAGGGAACTGGTGCCCTCTTGGGACCTTAATGTCTGCATTGCCAAGCTCATGGAACCTCCATTTGTGCCCATGGCCACAGTATATCTGAAGTCTGTCATTTGGAAAGCCATATTCCTAGTGGCTGTTACCTCAGTCAGATGGATAAGTGAGCTACAAGCCCTGTGTATAGAGCAAAACTACATCTCCTTCCACAGGGACAAAGTGGTACTCAGGACTAACAGGAAATTCCTTCCAAAAGTAGTCTCGGACTTCCATCTGAATCAGTCTGTCACCTTGCCAGTCTTCCACTGAACACTGTAGCTCAGGTGAGTGCAGGCTGCATAGCCTGGATATCAAGAGGGTTCTGAGCTGCTGTCTTGGTCTCACCAAGGCCCATAGACAGGACAGATAGCAGCTGTTCCTGACCTATGGTGATGTGGGAAGAGAAGGCCAGCTTCTAAAAGGACTGTTTCTCGCTGGATAGTGGCATATGTCCAGTTCTGCTGTAGTAAAGCTGGTAAGGAGCCCACAGTTGGCCTGAGGGTACACTCCACAAGAGGCACAGTTGCTACAATAGCAGCTGCCAGGATATTCCTTACTGAAGATCTGTAATGCAGCTACATGGAGAACAGTACACGCTTTGACAAAGCACTACAGTCTGGAGACTCAATCCAGAACTGATGCCAGGTTTGGTACAGCAGTGCTGCAGAGTCTGTTTCCTAAGTGAGGTTCTGTGCCCATCTCCAAAGGTACTGCTTCATAGTCTGCTATAGTTAATCATATTGAAGAATTCCTGGGGTTAGAAGAAAAAATTACTCACCGTGGTAATCTTGTTTCTTCCGGTATTCTTCAATATGATCTCCACCCACCCTCCCTTCGGAACCAGTTGGGCTCTGCATCACAGCTGGTTTCTCTTATTGTTAGGCTGGTCATACACTGGCTATCTTAAGTTTAAAACCAGAAGCTTACTGTTTTCCTCTTGTTAGTGCTTTCTGACATTACCAGGAGCAAGTTAAAAGGGGTTTGTTACCAAATTGTTATTAATATTGTTAGAATAGCTTAGTTTAGGGTCTTACCCAGCAGGCTCCAATAAATCTTAGCATTATAGAGCGTAGCAGTTGGTAAGGGCTGCAGGTTGAATGGTGGCACAAACCAATTAGATATTCCATCATTTGCACAAGTTCCATTTCTCTCCGAGGCAGTTCAACACAGGAGGCTGACTGCTATAGTTAATCATATTGAAGAATACCTTGGAAGAAACTAGATTACTTTGGTGAGTAATTTTTTCTTCTATGAAGTCAATAACACCATTCCAGGCCATTCAGAGGAATAGCATGGAATGGGAGTTATTCACAATTTTTTTTGTCCCTCAACTATATTTCCCTCGGTCATGGTCTAATGGGGCATTCTGCCTGTTCCTGCCCTGCCTGAAGTCCTCAGACCTGTGCCTCCTCTCTCCTCCCTCTCATCCCACAGTCTGCACCCCCAGCTTAACCCCTCAGGGTGGGGTTGTCCCTCCTGTTGGGCGCACTCTTTCAGTCGGTCTCCAGTTGTGGGTGAGAGCCTGGGTGGAGGAATCTGGAAGGCCAGGCAGGATGGACCTGGCCGTGGGCATGGGGGCAGGTGCCGTCGCCAACCCCGCAGACCCGGTGTTTTCCCTGTTCTGGTGCTCTCTCCCTCCCCTCCCATGCGTGGTGCACATCCTGATGCTACGGCACATGGCAACCCTGCCAAGCGCCAACCACGCTGTGTGCGTGCCGCCCACGTGCTGCAGCACCCCAGTCTCCACCGGGAGCCGCTGGCACGCCCAGCAATGCCCTGTTGGGGAGGAGAGCAGCCCTGTGGGTGCTCAATCCTCACCTGCCCCTGCTGAGTCCCAGTGTCCCGAGCTCACTCCCAACGCTGGTCGCCAGCGTGGCCGGGCGTCCAGTGCCTCAACCCTCCGTGCCACCAGGCTGGTTGGAATGGGAGTTATTGATGTCATAGAATGTCTTAGAAATGTGAAAATCAAGAGCAGTAGCTGGTGAGGAGGGTGGAACTCAAGGTAGATCTGAGGGCACACCAAACCTAGATTATTTATTTATCAAAAAATCATCAGAGCATATCAAAATACTTAACTGGCATGGAAAGGAAGATGGAAAGCCAGCTAACTATGTAAAAATCATTTCCTATCTCCTTTAAATGAATGTGTTACTGTGTTGCCTTTTGCATCCTTAGCTGTCAAACTACTCATGGAAACATGCAAACATAGACTTTGGCAGATAAGGACTGCTTGGCCCACCTAGTCTGTCGATTTCCTACCTATTACATAAGCTGCAGATCCTAGTTAATCAACAGCCTACTTCTTCCTACTCCCCCTTACTAGAATTGCCTTATGTCTGTCCCATGCATTCTTGAATCCCTCACTGGTTTTGACCCCGCGACCACCTCAGAGAAGGCCTTTCCTCGTCCACCACCCTGTATGTGAAAATACTTCCTCACATTGCCCCTGAACCGTCTCCCCATCATCTTCAAATTGTGTCCCTTGTTCTTGCACATCTCTTTTCTGAAAGATGCTACCCTCTTGGACTTTGTTGATACAGAGACGGAGAGAGTGAGAAAGCAGCCACAGCTTCCTTGAATCAAGGAGGTTATTTTCTAGACTACACTGAACTTTATTACTTTTGGACCTGTGTAAGTAACTAGTATTGTTTCTGTTTTGGGGTGGACTTTTCTTGTTTTAACTTTAATTTGTCAGGAGGAAGTGTAGCTGGGAGATATCTGCAGTCAGTTGTGACTAGACCTGTTACTTAGCCTATGTGAAATAGGTGTCTGAAAGGAAGAAGGCACTCCCGGGGTGGAGGAGTAAGAGTTGTAGGTGATTGTTTCTGGACGGCATAGGTTTACTCCCACCCACCCTTCCCTCCACCTCACCCGCATAACTTCCTTTATAGCAGGGGCTCTGACATCACTTCCCCAAAACTTCTACAGCATACACCTGTTCATATCCTTAAAGGCACAGCACACTGAATGGGGTAGGAGGCTCACAAGCTTGCACACACTAAAATAAGAACAAAAACAAAAAGCATCTATAACTGGAAGGGACACAGACACGGGAGTGGTGCAATCTTCCGGGAGACATTCTGGAGACTTAGTTGCTGCCGATTTGCAGGCACCTCGTCTGAGGGAGGAGGTTGTTTGTCTCCATGCTGACCTGGCAAGGATTAGGAAACCTGCTACCCCACCCAGGGATCACCCAGGCCACCACCACTACCTCAGGGGTTGCCAAGAAAGAGGAGTGGTTGGACGATGGTGGGCTCAGGGAGGTGAGGTGGTGGAACAGGCGTGCATCCCTCCAGTTGTGCCTCTCCACAGTTCATTCGCCACTCTGGCGAAGCATGGTTCTCTATGGAAGCACCTGCAGTGGAGACCAAGGAGGATGCTGGGAACCTCCACAGTGGAGACCCACAGGAGGGTGGACCAGGACCCCACAGGGGAAGGAAACAACTCCTGGTGGGGGACTCCAGTTGTTAGGGGGTAGAACTGGGGAGGGAGGGGAAAGGGAGGTGGTGCCTGCCCAGTGCCAAGGCTTGGAGGGACAGGAAACTAATCCTCAGGGTCACGGAGCAGCGGCAAGGGGAGGGAGCTGGATGTCATTATCCACCTAGGGACGAATGACCTGGCTGAGAATGGGATCAGAGCAGTACAACAGGAGTTTGTGGAGTTGAGATGGGCCTTAGACAAGTAGCACACACAGTAACTTTCTCGGAAGTGCTACCTGTCTATGGCATGGACGAGCTAGGTACTCTGCACCATGGGGTTCAATGACTGGTTGAAAAGCTGGTGCAGAGTACAGAGATTCTTCATGGGGACTGGGCCCACCTGGAGGGATACAGGCCTATACAGGTACGATGGTCTGTATCTATCCTGGAGGAACCAGGATCCTAGGTGATAGGTTTAAATGCTTCAGTGGCAAGCATTTAAACTAGAGAGAGCCACTGAAGAGGAGAAGGAAATCCTAGCCGCCCCAACAAAAAAAATCAGGGTAATTAGTGAGGTAACGCCAAAATAGAGCAGTCGATAGGGAGAAGGGCAGGGGTAAATGGAGAAAAACACAAAGGCAGTAGGGACAGGGATGGGGCAAAAAGAAATAAAACCAGAAAAAAATGGAGGTAATGAGTACCAATGCCCGTAGTCTAGGTAAAAGCTCCATGAAATGGTGGCCTTGATGGAAGAGGGATGCCTGGATATTGTGGCAGTCACAGAAACATGGTACACAGAGAACCATGACTGATATGTCAGCATACCAGGGTACACAATCTACAGGAGGGACAGGGAGGGAAGAAGAGGAGGAGGAGGAGTAGCTCTCTATGTAAGGAAGAGATCAAAGCAACAGAACTAAAGGGTAAACAGGAGGAGAGGAGGCACTGTGGGTCACCCTGAGACTGGAAATGGCTCCACAATCTGCACAGGGTTGTATACAGACCCCGTCTCAGGAGGAAATGGACAAGGAAATGATAGAGGCATCCCGGATGGCAGAAAGGAGATATTGCTGATGGGGACCTGAATTTGCCAGATGTTGACTGGAGCACCTTTGCTGCAGCCATATCCAAGAGCAGGGCCATTGTCGATGCCTTACAGGGGCATGCCTCAGACAGCTAGTTTTGAACCCACTCGGGAGAGAGCAGTCTTAGACCTGGTACTCTCAAATGGGGAGGAGAGAGGATCTCTGATCTTGAAGTGGGTAGCCATCTGGAACAAGCGACCACCAAACAGTGTGATTCACGATAAACTTAGCTGTAAGTCAAGCCACACAAAAGTGAAGGTAGTGGACTTCAGGAGGGCTGATTTTGTCAAAATGGAGAGTGCCTCAGAAAAGTACTAGCAAGCGGGCAAGAAGGTGGGGTGGAGCAACAATGGGAAACATCAAAACTCGCCATCACAGAGGCAACAAGCCTTTGTGTGAAGAAAATAAACGAATCAAACGAAAAGAAAAACACTATGGTTCTCAAAAGAAGTGGGGGAAGGTAAGGGAGAAAAGATAGCATTCAGGAAGTATAAGGAAACACGGAGCAGGACAGAGAACTGTACCAGTTAAAGCAGAAGGAAGCGGGTAAGGCAGTCAGAAGAGCAAAGGCCCAAACCAAGGAAAAGATGGGGTGGAAAGGATGAGAAGGGATTTGGCAAGGTTGGAGGAATGGTCAAAAGTATGGCAGCTTAGATTAAATGCAAAGAAGTGCAAAGTAATGCACCTAGGAAACAAAAATCCAGGGAAGAGTACACAGTGGGGGGCAGGTATTAACAACAAAATGGAAAGGGACCTGGGGTAGTCATATCAGATGACCTAAAAGTAAGCAAGCAAGGTGAGAAGGCAGTAAGGAGGGCTGGGGATACTGGGATGTACAGAGAGGCATCACCAGTAGAAAACAGAAGGTTGTTGTCCTCTGTACAGACAGTTGGTAAGACCAAATCTGGAGTACTAAGTGCAGTTCTGCTGCCAATGTAGACGATGCAAAGTCCACTCCGGGGTTCTGCAAATGCGGTTGCGGGCAGCTTATGTCCTGATCGGACCTGCAGTCCTCTATTGTCTACTACCTGGGCCACAAGCAGTGATATCCAGGCTTGCGGCCTATGCGCCTCCTTACTTCCCTCCACTTTGGAGGATCGCCTCACCCATCTACTCCTTGGCTATCCAGATGATTGGGATTCTCCTGTTCGTTCTCGAGGAGGCAGTGGCTCAGGCCGCCATTCAGTCCTCCTCGGCCTCAGCCTTTGCTGCTCCCTTTGGGTGCTTTGCATATCGTAGTGTTTAAAGAATTGTGCCAAACCCTTCCCACCCATGGGCAGGGTCCTCTGGCACGAAACCCAAGAAATCCAAAAAGGACAAGGAGCAAGACACCAAGAAATGGTCTCATCAGTTGTGGTATTGTGAGCTCTCCAGGCCTCTTAATTTCCACAGTTAGCCAGAGTTGCCAACCATGGTTGGTGCTTGACTCTGGCTGTGAACCCATGGTCTCCTGTCGGGCCAGTTGGCCGAGGCTCAGGTTAACACCAAGTTGACCCATTATCTGCTGAGGAGGTCGATCTCTCTCAGGACTGTGGTCCTGCCACTTTCTTGGGGGCAGGGGGCGCGGAGACTGACCAGTCCGCTGTTCCGCTCCTTCCTGACCAGGAGCATCTGGACCAGAGAGGCCTCTGCTTTCATGAGCCCCCTCTGAGATCCACCGTCTATCCCCCTGGCAGTCGAGGTCCCGCTCTAGAAGCCCTTGCTTGGGCAGCCCACATTGATCTTGACACTTTCGCATCCAGGCACTTGGGCAAGCGGCACTGCCACTATTCCTTGTCCTCCTCGGGTGAGCAGAGGCACCAGCGCAAGTTGCGTTGGCGCTGCGAGGAACTTATGTGGCAGTAACTCTGGTTTACCGAGAGAAGCTGATTCCAGTACCCAACCTGGCCTTTCCACAAGAGCGGTCCAGGTGCATCCCCTCCATCCTCTCCACCGATCTTGGGCTGTTTGAAACAGTCAACGTTCTGGAGACCCCATCTCTCCCGAGGACATAGACAGAGGAGGCAACTAAAATGGTGCAGGGTCTGCAACAGAAGCCATACAAAGAGAGAGACTAAAGGAGCTTAATTGTATACCCTCGAGGAAAGGAGGGAGAGGGTGACATGATAGAAACTTTCAAGTGTCTCAAGGAATCATAGAAACATAGATTTTGACGGCAGATCAGGACCGCTTGGCCCACCTAGTCTGCCCATTTCCTACCTAACGGATAAGCTGCAGATCCTAGTTAACCAACAGCCTACTTCCTCCTACCTCCACTAGCATTGCCTTATGTCTGTCCCAGCATTCTTGAACTCCCCCACTGTTTTTGACTCCGACCTCCTCGGGAAGGCTGTTCCATGTATCCACAACCCCTCTGTGAAGAAATACTTCCTCACATTACCTCGAGCAGTCCCCCCTCTACCTTCAAATTGTGCCCCTTGTTTTTGCACATCTCTTTTCTGAAAGATGCTACCCTCTTGGACTTTGTTGATTCCCTTGAGGTATTTGAAAGTTTCTATCATGTCCCCCTTCTCCCTCCTTTCCTCGAGGCTATACATCTTTAGTTCCTTTAGTCTTTCTTCATATGTCTTCTGATGCAGACCCTGCATTATTTTGGTTGCCCTCCTCTGGACAGCCTCCACCCTGTCTATGTCTTTCGGAGATGGGGTCTCAAGAACTGTACACAGTACTCAGATGTGGTCTTACCAACTGTCTGTACAGAGGGCCAACAACTTCCTGTTTTCTAATGGTGATGCCTATCCCATGCATCCCAGTATCCCCCATTCCTCCTTACTGCCTTCTCACATTGCTGGCCCACCTTTAGGTCATCTGATATGACTACCCCAGGTCCCTTTCCATTTTGTTGCTGTCATTATCTCACCCCCCATTGTGTACTCTTCCCTGGGTTTTTGTTTCCCAGGTGCATTACTTTGCACTTCTTTGCATTTAATCTAAGCTGCCATACATTTGACCATTCCTCCAACCTTGCCAAGTCCCTTTTCATCCTTTCCATCCACCTTGTGCATAAACCCTGTTTGCAGATCTTTGTGTCATCTGCAAAGGGACATCACTTCCCTTCCAGTCCCTCTGCAGTGTCACTTATAAAGACATTAAAAGCGACCACCCAGTATTGAACTCATGTACCCCACTAGTAACCCTCCTTTCTTCACTGTGGACTCCATTTACTATTACCAGCTGTGTCCTGTTGTCCAACCGTGTTTTACCCAGGCTACCACTCTGGGACCCACTCCCAGGCTGGCTAATTTGTTTATTAATCTTTTGTTTGGGACTGTGTCAAATGCCTTGCCAAATTCTAGGTAGGCCATGTCCACAGCCCCTCCTGGTCTACTGCTTTGGTCACCCAGTCAAAGAAATCAATTAGATTTGTCTGACATGACCTTCCGCTGTGAATCCATGCTGCCTTGGGTCCTGTGCCCCACTGGCCTCTAGGTACTCAACAATTCTTTCCTTCAAAGTGATTCCATCATTTTCCCTACCACTGAGGTCAAAGTGACAGGTCTGTAGTTTCCTGCCTCTGTTTTGCTCCACTTCTGTGAAGGGATCACATCCGCCCTCCTCCAGTCCTCATGCCAAACCATCCTCCATGATTTATTAAAGGGTAGTCAGAGGTGTTACTAGTTCTTCCCTTAGTTCTTTTAGAATTCTGGGTGAATCCCATCAGGCCCTATTGCTTTATACCTTCAGTTTTAAGAGTTCTTTCAGAACCCTTTCTTCTGTGAAAGGACTGGCATCACCCCTCTGGATAGAAGGGTGATGCCAGTCCTTCACAGAAGAAAGGGTTCTGAAAGAACTCCTGAAACTGAAGGTGGATAAAGCAATGGGGCTTGATGAGATTCACCCCAGAATTCTAAAAGAATAAGGGAGAACTAGTGACACCACTGACTACCCCTTAACAAATCATTGGAGGATTGTGTGGTACCCAAGGACTGGAGGAGAGCAAATGTGATTCCTCTTCACAAAAGTGGGGAACCAAAGCTGAAGGCAGAAGCTGGACGCTTTGTTTCTCGGTGGTGAGAAAAGCTCTGCAGATCACTTCTGAAAGAAAAGAATGAGGTATGAAACCAGTGGACTGGGACAAGCATCTCCTGTTTCAGGACGGTCATGTCCGGACAAGTCTGGTGTTCTTTGACTGGGCGACAAAGTAATGGGGCTGAAAGGGGAGCATGGACGCCTCTGGGCACAACGGGCATTTGACAAGTCCCACACAGATTAATAACAAATTAACCGATCTGAGGTGGTCAGGTGTGGGCAGGAGCTGGACAACGGGGCGCGAAGGCAATAATGAACTGAGTCCACCCAAAGAAAGGGGGTTACTAGCGGATACCCCAGGGTTCAGTACTGGGCCAGTCCTTTTAATGTCTTTAAAGTGACACTGCAGAGGGACGGAAGGAAAAGTATGCCTCTTTGCAGGCTTACACAAAGATCTGCAACAGTCCAGTCCTTGGGTACCACACAATCCTCCCATGATTTGTTAAAAAGGGTAGTCAGTGGTGTCACTAGTTCTCCCTTAATTCTTTTAGAATTCTGGGTGAATCTCATCAAGCCCTATTGCTTTATCCACCTTCAGTTTCAGGGTTCTTTCAGAACCCTTTCTTCTGTGAAAGGACTGGCATCACCCCTCTATCCAGTGTGCTTACATTGATTGGATTAGGTACCTCCCCTTCTCTTCATTTGTGAATACTGAGCAGAAGTATTCATTCAGTATGCCTGCTTTTCACTGTCACTCTCTGCCCATCCACCCTCCCTTTATTAAGCCTCACTATCCCTCCCTTGGTCTTTTCGCTCCCTAATATACCTATAAAAGGTTTTATCAGGCTTCTTAACCGAGTTATTCACTTTAGTTCGCAGTCCTGTCATCCACAGGACATGCTCAGAACATCTTTGGAGTGTGTAGAGACACTTGGGCATCCTAATTTTCATACATGATACAATCCAGGATCTCCTGGCTCATATTTTGCTCTATCCACGAGACCACACTGCTTGTTTTGTGTTCTGTTGACCTGCTGATCTGTTGGCTGTCTTAACACTAATGCACAAATACACAACTGCAAAGGGCAGGCTACTGTATATCACTATTATCTCCCCTCCCCAAAATAGATTTTATCTTCCTTGGCAGAACTGGTGGCTACTTAGCCCTATCCTGCTTACTACAGCCTCCTTACCCCTCTCCTCTCCAGACATATATCCACATCTGATTCAGACAGGAGCAGTAGAGCTGTCCGCTGCAGTGTGGCAGACAGGGCTTCACAGAGTTGTCCTCTGATTTTCCTCTTCTCCCTGGACCCACAGACATTCAGGGAGCACGATGTGTTAGCTCTACCTCTGCGGAGAGATGCCCCTGGCGCTCTGAATGTGGTCCCACTCACCTATAGTGCGACTTGTCTGCACTACCTTCCAGATTCCTTCAGGTGGCAGTGAAGCAGTGAATCACAACAGCCTCCCTCCCCAGGGAGGCAAGCACTCCTACGGATGCAATCCTTCTTCCCTTGGTCAGCAACTGGGTGACCCATGTCCATTTCAAACCCGGGTCACTGGGTGTGGATTGAGGATAGTCGCGCAGCACCTCAGCCCTCTATGCCACGGTGCCAGCTGTCACTATTATTGTACAATGCAGATGGTATTTGTGAATTTTGCTGTGTTCAGCAAGCATTGCTAAAACCTTCCTTCTGATTACTTGTGGTCAGGTAGAAATGAGATATTTCAGCTTAAAGAGGACAGGAAATGTTTTCTAATTAGCAGCTGTATATAATGTTCCTATTTTCAGAAATGATATTCATACCCTACATGATCTGTATGTAACTGTATCTAAATGAAAGCAATGTGAAAAACTGTTTTGCATTGTTTCATTTTTATAGGCAACATTGTATTAGTTTTCTTCATGGAGCGGTGATCTGGAGTTTTAACTACGTCAAGGTTTGTGCACAGAGCTCCAAGCATCGTTCTAATAGGACAGTAGCTCATGCTTAGCATTCTGTACACAAACCGACATAGTAAAATCTCCAAATTACTGGTTCCATGAAGAGAACTGTAACGGAATGCTGTCCATAAAAAGAAACCATTAAAAACACAAATTTTTCACAACAGTGCATATTTCTGTAAATAGTAACATTTACTAACTGCTGCTAATTAGCATACATTCCTGACCCCTTTAAGTATGTTATTCTACTGGGAGGGATATATATTTTTAGACAGGAACATTTACAAACAGTGTCCCTTGTAGTTTGAAAGCCCAGACCAAAATAATTTAAAGAAAGTTATTGGGCTTATCTGTAGATAGCAGCAGTCTGGATATATCCCTGCCGTAGCCTGCCCTATTTTGATACTATACTGCTACCATTATTGGCATGTTTTGATGTCATGTAGTGTGAGGCTGTGCCTAAGAGGTAAGGCTGACTAGAGGGGACAGATAGAATAAGTTTTTTTTTTATTTTTAAGTTGCTATAATTCATAGACTTTAAGGCACAATGGTGGGAGGGGCTTGCTGTTAACTAACTGATAATGTAAATTCTTAAAGGAAATGTCCACGTAGAAAGCAGGCCCCACCTCAATGTGAAGTCGGGCCCAATTAGCACTTTTAGAAAAAGCTTAATTTGTTTACCTCTGGTAATTTGTTTTATTTATAATTTATTTGGTTGATCTCGTCCCTCTCTGCCGGCATTTCACAATCAAGCCCCATGCGGCATACCTGCCAGTCTGTACCTGGTCTCGGTATAGCACGAGACATGTAAGTTCCAAACTGGAGGTATTAGAAGCTCCAGCTATCCTGTAATCTTATGGATGGACCTCGGCTGGTCCCGCATGCCACGTCATTCTCAGGACAGCTGCTGGTGGTTGTTGGCGTGCCGTGTTTGGTTATGAAATGCTGGTAGAGAGGGATGCAGGATCAACCAGATAAATTATAAATAAAACAAGCCACCAGAAGTAAACAAGTTAAGCTTTTTCTGAAAAATGCTTATTGGGACCATTGTATGTGGACGCTACCTTTAAGAGACTAATTAACTCCCTTTAATATAGCCAGTTTACTGCTGTGTGGTTATTAACACGTGCCTGTACACTGCTTTTAAATCGATTGTACTATACTTTTGAATGCACTTATTCTTTCCGACCGTTGTTGTCTCAGTGTACCTTTTCCATTCAACAAGTTTCAGTAACTAAATAAATACATGATTACATGCCCTCATGCTGCAGACTGCAGGATAAGAATTAGAATCCATTTGTGTTGGGGTTTTGATTGTCTTAAGAAGGTAACCCCACTACCTTGAGTGCCTTATCATTGTTTATTAAACTCAGTAAAGCATTCTAACACAAAAAAAAAATTCACTACCATTTCTGTCTGCACACACCCTGCAGCACTGTAGTGTCCACAATGGTTCCAGTTCATCAAGAGGGTTAATCGCCACTCGGAGTTTTGAAATAAAAATGTTCATCCAGTTTTAAGATTACTGACGTTTTAGTGCCAGACTGTGTGATTCTTTTTCTTGTCATGAAAGATTCTGGTCAGGTGGCCACATTGTGTATAATAGGACTTTCTTTTCACTCCATGGTGGTAATGATGATACCAAACTGAAACAGACTCTAGATCATCCAAATTTCACCTGAGTATTTATAGTATTTTTCTGTCCCTGCAGGGGCTGATCAGAGAGATTAATGAGCTGAGATTTAAGGTGACCGAAATGGAGAATGAACGGCTCAAGTCCGACAAGAAACTGAAATCAACAAAGGTAACCCCATTTAATTCTCATTCGGAGGAGACTGCAAATAGTTACTAGGATACAGAACCAATTTATTACAAAAATAAAAATTTGCATTCTTTCAGTAATCCAAACCGTCTTTTCCCTGTAATATCCGGCTTCTGAATCTACAAAACTCCTGTATAGTGTTTTGCAGTAGGTTACCATGAGCCGTCACTGAATTCACAGGGAAATTAAACATGGTGATGTCAGCTACAAATACAGTAGTGAGCCGGCCTGGTGGAAGTGCTGCCGCCTGTCATGTCGATGACCTGAGTTCGGGAGTAGACTCGAGTCACGAGGGGTTGGCCAGAGGGTGGGGGATGGGATGAGGATTGAGCATCCCAAGGATTGCTCTCCTGTCTCCTCCCAGGTATGGGGTGGCTGTTACTCCTGTGGTATACTTGACAATCAGCAGAGGCAGTCAGGAGGGTCCAGATGTGGGTGGGACATTGACAGGCGCTCTTGCTTCATTGTACATCGACATCCTAGCAGTGAAAATGGAGGAAAGACAACTCTGCCAGGCATGATGGTAGACAGTTCCGTCATAGGCTTGGCACCATCAGCTGTACACCTATGGAATCTTGCTGTGGAGGGGCATGGGGAAGCCTGTTTGTTCCTGCCATGAGGGTTAAAGTCAAGGGAAATGAGTAAGTCCTAGGGATGGTGGGTGACACAGCTGGGGAGGGGATGTTAAGGGCTTAAATGCAAGTAAAAAAAAAAAGGCAGCAATGAAGGACGCCATGTTGGCCCAGCAGAAGGCACTTGCACATCTGTGAGTGTCGGCAGCCTGGGTTTGGGAATGGACTTAGGGCATGGAATGGGCAGCTGGACTGAGAAACAGTACTGCTGTTGGTAACTCTTCCCAGCTTGGGAGGATGGCGCTGCGCCAGCACCACAGTCAGCACTGTGGAGGGACAAGGAACATACCCTCCCTCCCTCCAAGCTTGAGAGGGATGGCACTATAACCAGCACCACAGCCTCCCCATGGTAGGCCAGGGACTGAACCCCTTTGATGAGTGGATGGCACTGTAACCAGCACCATAACCACCCCTGTAGCAGACCAGGAGCGACTCTCCCCTCAGTCTACTAGGAAGGCTGGTGGTGCCATTGTGTTAATGGAAGGCAGTGGCAGGGAAGAATATTGTGGGTGGGAAATCTTGCTGCCATTAGGGTGATGGCGTTGCTTCATCAAGGAGGTGTGGGTCTCCACTGGGGATAGGGTGGGGATACGGGGGCGGGGGCAACTGCCACGGGTATGTCCCAGGCTCAAGGAATGGGCAGGCATCCGTAAGGACAGAAAATTCATGGATACAAAATGCAGTAATAAATTGTTGTAAATGAAGGAGGTACAGTACTTCAGGCTATTATAGGGGTTGACCAATTATGATGACCCGCTAAAAGAGCAAAGAATTGTATGTATGAATTGAAAATGCACATGTATGTCATGGATATTGAGAGCTCAGTTGATAGCAGACTGCATGAAGTGTATTTAGGTGACATCTGTGTACATTTCTAGGATGCATGATCCTTTTAGGGTTATCCTTTGAATGCAACCTAGATACTTACTCCTTATCTTATAATTCTGTAACTCAACCTTTTGTGGTAAAACATGTCTACCTTGAAAACAGAGACAGTTCTGGGACGTGGATATGATGTTTGATCCACACTTCTGGCACTGTCCTTTCCCCTTTAACATTCGCCAGAAAGTCTTCAGGCTGGCTCCTCCCATCCACTCGGGTGGTAACTCCTCAGCACCGCCCCCGTGATGCTAGATCTTCCTTTCCACTGGAAGTAGAAGGTTCCCTCCTAACTGCTTTCATGCTGAAGAGGCCTTTTGGTTTAGTTTCCGCTGTTCTTAGTGAAATCTTTTTTCTTCTAACTTGCTTCTCGCTGCCAATGTGGACGATGCAAAGTCCACCCGGGTTCTGCAAATGCGGTTGCGGGCAGCTTAGGTCCTGATCGGACCTTGCAGTCCTCTATTGTCTACTACCTGGGCCACAAGCAGTGATATCCAGGCTTAAGTGGCCTATGCCGGCCTCCTTACTTCCTCCACTTTGGAGGATCGCCTCACCCATCTACCTCCTTGGCTATCCAGATGATTGGGATTCTCCTGTTCGTTCTCGAGAGGCAGTGGCTCAGGCCGCCATTCAGTCCTCCTCGGCCTCAGCCTTTGCTGCTCCCTTTGGGTGCTTTGCATATCGTGAGTGTTTAAAGAATTGTGCCAAACCCTTCCCACCCATGGGCAGGGTCCCTCTGGCACAAACCCAAGAAATCCAAAAAGGACAAGGAGCAAGACACCAAGAAATGGTCTCATCAGTCGTGGTATTGTGAGCGCCTCAGGCCTCTTAATTCCACAGTTCGCCAGAGTTGCCAACCATGGTTGGTGCTTGCTCTGGCCGCAGACCCCATGGTCTCCTGTCGGGCCAGTTGGCCGAGGCTCAGGTTAACACCAGTTGACCCATTATCTGCTGAGGAGGTCGATCTCTCTCCAGGACTGTGGTCCTGCCACTTTCTTTGGGGGCAGGGGGCTGGAGACTGACCAGTCCGCTGTTCCGCCTCCTTCCTGACCAGGAGCATCTGGACCTAAGAGAGGCCTCTGCTTCTGAGGCCCCCTCTGAGATCCACCGTCTATCCCCTGGCAGTCGAGGTCCCGCTCTAGAAGCCCTTACTTGGGCAGCCCACATTGATCTTGACACTCGCACTCCAGGCACTTGGGCAAGCTGCACTGCCACTATTCCTTGTCCTCCTCGGGTGAGCAGAGGCACCAGCGCAAGCTGCGCTGGCGCCCGCGAGGAACTTATGTGGCAGTAACTCTGGTTTACCCGAGAAGCTGATTCCAGTACCCAACCTGGCCTTTCCACAAGAGCGGTCCAGGTGCATCCTCCATCCTCTCCACCGATCTTGGAGCTGTTGCCGAAACAGTCAGCGACTGGCACTCTGACCAAGGATGCTCAGCGGACAGGGGTTTACCCATTGGCTGTCGATTACAGTCACCCCAGACTGCCCTCGCCGGATGAGTGGGGACTCAGGCGGTGGCCACTTTTCACAATTCTTGGAATGAGACGGATCCTCCCTCCACTCTTGACCACTGGATGTCGAGTCTGTGGGGACCTGTCGACGGATCAGGGCCCGTCTTTCATGAGCATGCTGTGCCGATTTTCAGATCTATGGGTCTCCATCTGGAGCCCTTGCAAAACAGGAATGCTACCAGCTGACTGAGATCTTGACCAGGGTTACTTTCCAATGGAATCCTTCCCGTTCAGGATGTCATCTTTGGTCCTGCCCTCGCCGTCAGCCCGGATGGCCCACAAGTATGCTGTCCCTACCTGCTCTCTGTCGGGATTTCTGAGCATCCTCAGCTGAGGACTTGGCTGTCTGTTTTTCGGCACACCGGCAACATTGGGATATTGATAAACCCCTCCTCTCCCGGTAAGGAGTCCAAAAGTTGGACCATTTGGCTAAGGTCATACGCCGCCTCCTCACTTGGTTGGCAAGCAAGTTCATCCCTTTTCATGGCACTTCTGCGCGCCTCCTGGGTTCCCTGGACGAGGTGTGCTTCATCATCTGCCTGCAGATCTGCAGACTATGGTCAAACAGGTCAGGGACCAAGGCCGAGCTGATCGCTAAACAGCAGTTCCAGAATGGCCATGGACCTTGGCGATTGTTGAGCATGGTCCGTGGCACGTGGCAGTTGCGATCACCGCGGGGCTTGGCTGTGCATCTCCACCTTCATGGATGACACACAGCGCAAGTTGGCAGATGTTCTCTTCTTGGAACCGACTTGTTGGGGCCCGGATGGAGGGGCACCTCACCAGAATTGAAAAGTCCAGTGCCACCTTGGACTCTGTGGCTTCTGCTCAGCAGGACCCCAGTGGCTGAAGCCTCAAAGAACCCCTTCGGCTTGCTTGGCCCTGCAGCAAAACCTGCCCAGCCCCAGGCTGGACAACAGCAGGCTTGGCGCCCCAATTCATCGGTCATCAGGAAGCCAGTAGGTTGAGGTCCCGAGGCCCTTCTGCCAGATCATCCTCTGCTTCCAAGCCTGCCCATGATGGGATGGAGGCACTTCCCCATACCCATCCTGACCACCCTGGTCCTCCCGTGGGGGCTGGCACCACTTCCTTTCCGCCTGGTCCACTGTTACCACAGACAGGTGGGTCCTTGAAGTGGTCCGCCTTTGGAGTTGAGGTTTACCTGCTCAGCTGAGCTTGCGCTCCATGGGAGGACATGGTGTCCTGCAATCTTAGTTTGGTCCTCGGGACGCGTGCGCCTAACTCCTCCCAAGGATAGTGGCTTCTGTTCCGGACCCTCCACCTCATCCAGGGTTTGTCTCCAGGTACTTCCTGGTGCCAAAATGGATGGGGGCTGTGCCCCATCTTAGATCTGCACAACCTGAACAAATTCCTCCAGTCACTCACCTTCAGGATGGTCACTCTGTTCTCGGATCATACCATCTCCTGAGCAGAACATGTGGTTCTGCTTTCTGGATCTACAGGATGCTTCTTTCACATCCCAATCCATCAGTCACACCGGCGGTTACTCCACTTCCGAGCAGAGTGAACCCTCTAGGAGTTCCAGGTCATACATTCAGCCTGTCCTCTGCCCCAGGGTCTTCACAAAGTGCATCGCAGTGATGGCAGCACACCTAAGGCACCCGGTGAGTTCAGGTATACCCCTACCTGGATGACTGGCTTATCGTGGGTCCCTCCAGGCAGGAGGTGGAGTGGTCCAGGACCGCCCTCTACTCCTGCATCTCTCTTGGCCTGCTGGTCTGTCAAGCCAAGCCGGAACTTGTGCCCTCAAAGATGATCTCCTTCATCGGGGTGGAACTCGACACTTACAGAGCCAGGGCTTGGTTCCCAGTGGACAGGGCGGAGGTTCTCTCCTCCTTTGCTCGATCATTTTGGGTTGGGCAGTTGCACCCTGCTCGGGACTTCCTGCACCTACTGGGATACAGGGTGGGCCTGCACCAGCGTGATTCCGTTGGGCCGCTGGAGAATGCACTCTCTGCAGTGGCAGCTGGCTAGCCAGTGGCCTTTGCAGGGATCACTTCTACCAGCTGGTCACTGTGACCCAACAGATGTGGGAATGCCCTACAATGGTGGATGGTCCCAGAACATCTGCAGGAAGGTATCCCGCTTGTTTGCCCAGAGCCTATGGTCATCCTGATGACCGATTCCTCTCTCATGGGTGGAGTGCCCACCTGGGGAACACAGAGTTCATGGGCTCTGGACCCCGAGGAGTCCCAGTGCCACATAAACCTGCTGAAGCTTCAGGCAGTTTGGCTGGTGATGACAGTTTTGCCCACACATCCGCGGTCAGGTGGTCCAGTTCCAGATGGGCAACACACGACCATGTGCTTCCTCATAAAGCAGGGTGGGACGCCTCCCTTCCTCTGTACAGGGAAGCTCTCGTGTGTGCCCACATGCAGAGCTTGGATGCTGATGATCTGGCCATCCACATGGCGGTGTCTCCAACCAGCTGGTGGACGTTCTCAGCCATGTAGGCGAGGCATCTCACAAGTGGTCTCTCTACCCAGAAGTAGTACACAGCCTGTTCTCCCAGTGGGGCACCCCTCTGGTGGACTTTTTGCCTCCAGGAGAATGCAAAGCTAAGGCTGTACTGTGCCCCTACTCCTGAGTGGGAAACACTGCAAGGATGCCTTCTCGAGGCCCTGGGGCCCCAGGCCTCTCTGTACTTTCCATTAATTTCCTTTGCTGCACAAGGTGTTGCTCAAGGCGAGGAGGACAAGGCACAGGTGATCCTTGTGGCTCCAGACTGGCCACGCCAGTTCTGGTACCCTGATCTCCTCAGCAGCAGGCCCCAAGGTGTCGTCTCTCCAGCCATACCTGCTCTCCATCAGTCTGGGAAGGTATTCCATCCCTGCACCTTACAGCCTGGTTCCTGAGGCGAGTACCAGGCTTTAGGTCTCTCCGAAGATTATTTTGTTTTTGTCCCGCCCTCTTACCTGGAGCCCAAAGTGATTGGTCCCCACAGAGCCTTGGTTTGCCCCCAGGCGGGGATGAAGTATGACCCGTACACCCTGAGCTTCTGTGTTTCATCAGGACACTGGGTCTCAGAAGATGTCCTCATTGTGGTTCGGCATCTCTGAAGGAGTCGACCCAAAATCCTCGTCTTCAGTTGGAAGAGATTCTCCCATTTGGTACCAGGGCAAGAGACTGGATCTCTTATCTTGTCCGGTGGCTAGCATTTTTACTACCTTTGGTCCCTCTCCCAGTCAGGCCTTCAATCGGCGACCCTTAAGGTGCACCTAGCAGCCATCTCTGCTTACCAGGTGCAGGCTGGTCAGCAGTCGTGGCACAGGAGAAGGTGGTATGGCACGTTTATAAAGGCCTTGACCACATTTCTCCTCCAGTGCATGAACCATCCTCTCCTTGGGGACTTGTTGCTGGTTTGGCAAAGCTCATGGGCAAGCCCTTTGAACCAGTGTGCAGGTGTGAGATGTCACACCTATCATGGAAGACCGCTTCCTGGTGGCTATCACGTCAGCCAGAAGGATCAGTGAGCTCTCGGTGGAGCCTCCTTTCCTGGTCTTCCACAGGGACAGCGTTGTCCTTCACCCCAACCAAAGTTCCTCCCAAAGGTTGTGTTGGTTTCCACCTTAACCAGGTGATTAATCTCACAGTGTGCTTCAAAAACCACACCTCAGAGATCGAGTACAGCGCCTTACTTTGGACCTCGCGGCGAGCCAGCCTATTATAAGGAATGCATGGCTGGAGTTGAGGAGAGGTTGGAGTAATTTGTAACTTACGCTGAAGCCGCACCTGGCTGCTAAGTGGGCAACTGGCAGGTGGATAGTCTTCTGCATTGACCTCTGCTATAGGTTGGGGTAGGGAGCTTCCCGTGCGGCTGAGGTCCATTCCACCCGTCATACCACTGCCATGGTGGCTGCTTCCTGGGACGTCCCTATCCTGGAAATCTGTTGGGCTGCCACCTGGAAGTCAGCACACCCTTCCTGTCCCATTATCACATTGACCTTCAGTCAAATGCCAGGATGCTGGGTTTGGGGCCTCGGTTCTCTAATCTCTGTTTCCAAACTGGGGTGTCGCCATGCCCTCCTCCCAGAAAAACTGTTAGGAGTCTGCCAGAAGTGTGGCTAGAACACCATACCCATGTCCCTAGAAAAATAAATTACTCACCTATAACAGTAGATCTTTGAGGATGTCTCTTGCAGCAGGTAATACACTTGGGGTAGTCGCCAGAGGTCACTGTGGTGCAGTAGCTCTTCTAGCAGTCTTGCACCAGGGCCATCCACGATGACATCATCCTGCTTCCTGTATGAGTGGGCGATCTGTGGTATCCTCAGTGAATTTTCCGTCGTCTTCAACTCGCACACAGCAGCTAGTGCAAAGTGTAAGCAGTCATCGATGAGAAACTGAGCAAACAGAACTTTTTTCCTGTTCCCTCTCCTTCATTGATGGATGTCAGAAGGATCTTCAAACAAATCACCTTTACTTTGTTCTTGTCGTTGCAGTAGAAAAATCTACCATTTAGACAATCATTTAGTCTGTGCCGTTGTTTGGGACCCACACACGACTCATCCTCCTGTGAAATTTGTCAGGAGTTTATTCAAGCAACTCATCAGCGACGATTGCTTGACATGAACTTACCTTATGGAACAAAAGCGCTCTCTTAGAAGCAGGGCCAGTCCCAGGACCCACAGCAGTGCTTACCACCAAGAAGCACCGGCGTGATAAGGATGCTTCCACTTCAGCATCCTGTTCTAAGCATTCGTCGACAACCACTTCAGATCTTTCCTCATTGACGACACACCTGAAATTGCCTCTTCGTCGACGAGGGTTTACTCTCTCTCAACGATGCTTTCTAAGCGCTTTATCAGCAATTTCAGCTGAACCTTATACTGCTGCCATTGGTGCCGCGTCGAAGATGACCACGTCTTTAAATCGATGATGATGGCCATAAAGCGTGCCAAATCTTGTCTTTTTCCTGCCCGTTGAAGGCGGGCCCAGGTGCTTAGAGACATCATGGATTTCACTTTTTCGACTGCCCTCTTCCTTCAAGGTCTTTTGTACACGGGACCAGCCTGAGTGGGACGGGACCCTGACTGTTTCATCCGGGTTTCATACCAGCTTTTACTCCATCCACTCTCTCCATTATTCCCTTGGTTTCACGGACCCCCCCACTACATCTGTGGATGTAGCTACTGTAGTACAGCAGGATCTTACTTTGAGAGGTTCCTTTAGTAGGTCATCACATATAGGATTGGCGCCACCTGGCGTTAGGCGCGTGGTAGACTTTCTGTAGCAATACCTGATGGGGGGACCACCCACTTCGGCGTCATGTGACCAAAGTCAGCGTGATTGTATATTGTGGGCGGTCCCCATGCCGCCCACCAGTTCTTTCCCACAGTCTCCTCGTGTCAGTCGCATGCAGACTTCCAGTTAGCGATCGTCGTGAAAGTTCATCGCGTCGGTTTATCCCTCACTGCTATTTTTCCTCAAATTCGTGTTCTTCCTTATGTCTTCACCCAAGAAGTAGTGCTCATCCTGTGCATTAGATCCTGCACAAAGATGGTCATTCCCTGCGTTCTCTGTCTAGGCCTGGACCATCCAGTCTCCTCCTGCTCTGAGTGTCAATACTTTAATCAGGCCACAAAAGAGGAGGCAGCAGGCTTTGGAAGCCCACTTGCTAAAAGCCCGCCTAGCTTCAGAGAAGAAAATGGATAGTCTCGGAGTTCATCTGAAAATCTTCTCCTCAAAAAGCACACGGAGAAGTCAAGGGCGGACTTGCTCATGGATGACACCAGGCCCTCGACGAGCAAGGCTCAGCTGCCGCCCAGAAAACGGACGGTAAGCCGGACAAGACTTGATGGGTGTCAGCCGATGACTCCTCAGATGACCGCGCCCGCCTCTGCCGTTAAGTCGGCTCTCCTGGCTCCGGTCGATAAGTCGGCGGGGCTGTTCCCTGACCGCCTGACCCCACCCACTAAGTGGGGCGTCCCTGATGACCGTATGGGCTCAGTTTCCCCGTTGGGGCCTCAGCGCCCCTCACCTGGCGTCGGGTCCAGAAGGACAAGCCCTCTCCTCCTCCTCCTTCGCCCTGCGCCCTCCAATTCAGCCGGTAGATACGTCCGGCGATGTCAACAGAAAGCCCACCGACCCTGTCGATGTCCCGGCTCCGCATTCCCCTCTGGGGTCAAGGAGTGAGGCCTCGCCCACAGGCCTCACTGTAGAGGCCCTCCTCCGCCTTCTGGCACCTCCTCAGATGCCGGTTGTCCCGATGACAGTCCCACAGCCAGGACGGGCTGATCAGCCTTTGACTTTGGCCCCGATGCCAGGGCCCTTTGTCTGGTTCTGGCCGGCGGATCGGGTGGCATCGTTCCAACGTCGGTCCCCAGGCTGTCGGCCGGACTATATATATATATATATATAATATATATATAATATATATAATATATATATATATATAAGCGGGTCGGCGATGGGTCCCCTCGATACCTGATCGGCGGCGGGGATTTATACCTGACCCTGAACTGTCCCACATTACCCGTTGGGGTATCCTGGGGACCACTACCTGGGGGTGGGGGTCCCTACTCCAGACTGGAGTCACCTGGGACAGTTCTACCCTGGATTTAATCCTATTCCCATTATCACGGGATTCCAGGGCTACTATCCACACTGGTTATTCCTCCCCTCAGCCTCTGCCTACTCACCTCCCCTCCTCTGGTTACCCTGGATTTCAAGACCTTAATACAGTCTTGATGGCAGGGGCTCGGTCAGAGGTGGTCTCGGACCTGGAGCTAGGCTCTCACAGCGAGGTCTACTAGGTCACCTTCCCGAGCAGTTCATCTGTAGCCACTGTCCACATTTCGGGGAAGACTCGACAGGATGTTCCTCTTCCAGATACCAGGCGCCATCCTGTTGAGGAGGCGGATGATGATGATAATAGTTTAGAGGAGGGAAGATTCCTCTGAGGAGGTCCCAGAGGACCCTGAGGCACGAGGGGCAAGGTCTGTCAAAGTCTCCACCAGAAGACCCTGCCTTCTCCAACCTCTTGAAGGCCATGAAGGACTGCTGTTGCCCTCAGATGGTATTCCTGGCTTCCACCTTTCTGCCTCGCCAATGTGAGGTCCAGTCGGCGATTCAGGATGCCCCTTTCAGAGCGCGGTCCTTTTGGTGGGGACATCAAGGATATTAACACAGACCTACAGGACAAGGGAGTTGCACTTAGGTCTGTCAGGTCTATGTACCAATCAGGCTCTCAACAACAGCAGCCTTTTCGGAAAAGGACCTGGAGGCAGAAAGAAACGTTCAGGTGCACCGCTAGGAAACAAGGGCCACATCTACAGCCACCCTCCTGCCTCCAAAAATCAGAGACATTCAGGAGGCCCTCCCCTGAGCGTCCGCCACTTCTTGACTCCCCAGCCCCACTGCCTCCTCAGTCTGATGATGGGAGCAGGTGGGGGAGGTTAAGCCACCACTGCCCGTGGGGTGGAGGCGATCACCTCCAGCGAATGGGTCCCTGCAACTAGTGTCCATCGGACACACCATAGGATTTCTAGACATTCCTCCAGAAACTCGACCCACAAAATCCTCTTACTCTCGGGACACAGGCTCTCCTTGATTCTACAAGGAGGTAAATTTACTCTTGCTCAAAGAAGCAATCGACGCGTCCCCTTGGGCAAGGGAAAGGGTTTTATTCCCATTTTTCCTGGTTCCAAAAAGACTGGGAACTTCAGACCCATACTTGACCTAAGTCAGCTAACTTGGTTTGTCGAGTACAAAATTTTGAATGCTGACTCCAGAGCCTCCTCCGTCTCCTCATGCAGAACCACTGGCTCTGTGCCCTGGATATGCAGGATGCTTACCTGCACATTCCTGTTTTCCCCAGCCACTGCCAATTCCTGCGTTTTGCGCCCAGGGGAACACTTCTAGTTCGATGCGCTCCCCTTTGGCCTGTCTTTGGCACCATGGGTTTTACCAAGTGCCTGGCGGTGGTGTGGCGTTCCTATGCCGCAGGGGGCATTGCGGTCTTCCCTTACCTGGAGCGACTGGCTGATTTCAGCCCCATCCAGGGATTCCTTGCTGAAGGCTCTGTCCTTTACCCTGGACCTTTTCAGAAGACTAGGGATCACGATCAGTGTTCCCAAGTCATCCCACCTGCCCAGAGACTTCACTTTATTGGGGCAGTCCTGGATACGGTCCAGTGCAGAGCCTTCCTTCCTCCAGACAGAATGGAGACCCTTGTTCGTCAGGCCTCCAAAGTGGCTTCTCTCAGGACCATCCCTGCCTGGGAAGTCCTTCACCTTCTGGGCCTGATGGCGGCCTCCATAACTACCATTCCTTGCAAGGCTCCACATGAGGATTACTCAGTGGTCCTTGTGGGTGCAGTGGGATCAGATCCTGGATGACCTGGACCATCCGGTCCTTGTCTCCTCAGCAGTTCAGAAAGACTTCCAATGGTGGAAAGATTCTGCAATCTTTCTCTGGAGCTTCCTTTTGGAACCCTGCACCAGTAGCCACCCTCACCACGGATGCCTCGAATATGGGGTGGGAGCTCATCTTAGGGAACACCAAGCTCAAAGACTATGGTCTGGCTTGGCATCTTCTCTCAGTTAAATGTTCTGGAGTTGAGGCGGTCCTGTATGCATTACAGGCCTTTCAGACCCTCCTTCCAGGGATCACTGCTAATCCAAATTGACAATATGTCAGTAGTTTGGTTTATCAACAAACAAGGAGGAACCGGTCATACCCCCTTTCCAGGAGGCGGCGCAGGTGTGGAACTGGGCAATCCAGCACCATTTGGTCCAGTGGCCATGCACATTCCAGGCATTCTAAATGTCCTGGTGGACAGTCTCAACAGGACTGGGACCCCAGCTCACAAGTGGGAACTACATCAGGAAGTGGCGGAATCCATCTTCCAAAATTGGAGCGTCTGGAAATAGACCTCTTAGCCTCCCAATGCAGTGCAAAACTTCCCAAGTTTTGCTCACTTATTCAGAGCCAGGTGCTTTTGAGCGGCGTTGTCTCTATCCTGGACAGAGGAATTCTTATACGCTTTCCCTCAGTTTCCCATTCTGCAGAGGTTCTCCTCAAATTCCAGGCAGAGGGCAAGATGATCCTCATCACTCCTCTCTGGCTGAGACAGATCTGGATCTTCCTGGATTAAGTCTCTATCACTCATTCACACTAGTGGGATGGCGCCGGGGCTGGGATAGCAGGGGCCAAAATTTTCTGAAGAGGTCGGGCGCCGGTAGGACCCGGCGCATGTGTGGCACTGCGAGACTGATTCGGCGCTTGTGTAGGCTATCTCAGCGTCAACCCTCCAACCGCCTCAGTTCCTTTTCTCCCGCCATCGAGGTGTGCTTGGATGTCGGCGTCGCTCGTCTGCCAGAGTCAAAATTTTTCGTCTATCGACAGTAGCTTTTAGTGTTTAATTTAACTATTTAGTAGTAATTTCTTATTTTACGAACAAGAAAAGAAGATTATGAAGAAAAAGTCTTTCCTGCCATCACGGTCGTCATGAGCGGTAGCGGTGATGGTAAAGACTTTCATTTGAAAAGTTGTTATAGCAGAGGCGGTAGCCGGTCCGCTACCGCCAATAACGGGGAGGGTCTGACTACGAGCAGTCCTGTGCTCGGGAGGGACAGTCACGAAGCCGCAGATCTGGCAGTTCTGGGGATCGGCTCCGCTTAGCTTGAGCTCTTCTTCCTCGTTTGGGAAGAAGAAATCGGTGCCTTCGAGGTTGCGTTGAGTACGTCTGCATGAGGATTGTTCGTTGGTAGGCGTTAGGCCTGAACCGACTTTCATGGGTTCCCTTGGCCCGCTCTAACGGCTGCATACTGGACTCCGGATTCCATCTCTGTCTCGTTGGAGTTCGGTGAGAGTTTCACCTCTGGCGCTCCTGTGGAGCAGGGGTTTGACTTTCCTTTTTCCTGGTTGTGTTCCTGTTTTCCGGGCCTCTGAGCCGTTTGACCGGAGCCGGGTCAATTGGATCAGAATGAGCGTGCCCTTTTAGTGCCTTCGCATCGTGTCGCACCATTGTGCCTACCACCTCTTCCTTTTCCATGCTGGGGCCGGCACGGCACCACCTTTCTCCTTCTCCCCATCTTTCCACTGGCTTTTCACGGTGTTTTTCCTGACGCTGCGCCTGACACCTTGGTGGCACATGGGTCCGGTGCCATGCCACTGGTTTGGCATTGGTGCCGTGGGCGGCCACCCGCTGGTGTTTGGGTCGGCGCCGGGACTCAACACTGCACTCTGCGCTGTGGGCTCTAATGCGGCCGGTGGGTGCTGTCATTGTTGCCAGCCGCTGCCCGGCGCCGCTAAGCGGTTCTGTGGGTGTCTCATGGTCCCACGGATGCCTGCGGGTGCTTATGGGTGTTGTGGGTTCTGTGGGTGCCATGGGTGCCGCAGATGCCATGAGTGCCCTCGGGTGCCATGGGTGCCATGGGTTTCTTAGGTGCCATGGTACCATGGGTGCCATCGTCGAGAGTGTCCTTGCGTGCCATTGCTGCCATTAGTACAGAGGATACCTGCGGGTTCCACCGTGGGTGCTCTTGAGTGTCTCCCAGGTTGGCATAGGTGCTTCTGGGTGCCCTCCTGTGCCACCAGTGATGCTGGTGCCCACAAGGTGCCAGTTGGTGCTATCTGACAGAGCTAGGGAAAGATCTCTGTTTGCGGACCTCTCTTCCACAGGACTTGAGGCGGGATGCATCCATGAGAATGAGGTCCTATTCTGTGGATTATTTTCCACACATCTTAGTGGGTGGCGGTCTGCATCAGGTCTCCTCATCAAGCGGTCTTCGCTGATGGGACTCTTCTGTTCTGTTCTGTTCTGTCAGTGGAATCTCTCATTCTCCTCAGCAGTTTCTCAGCTCCCTACGTGGTGCCAAGCTCCTCGACACCCTTCCTGGCGGGCGGAGTCTCTAGTGGCTCTGACCTAGACCTCTTTTGGGGTCCTTCTGCGGCAGAAGGGCACCTAGATGAATCTCTCCCTGTCCTTCTGGTCAGTGATACAGCGGATGACTCATTTTATATACTGAAAGACACTCCCTCTTTATCATCAGAGTCTGTGATGGAAACTCTCTTCAGTAGTTCCTCATTTATGGGACCACTGTGTTCAGACTGGATCTGTGGACCATATACCTCTGCGTCTAGACTCTTTCAGTCATCAAGACAGTTACACTCTGTGAACATTCTAATTCAATAGTGGGAGCCGCACAAACTGTTCTTCTCCTTTGATAGGGTATACAGCCCTTTTTGATGCTGCCTCTGGTGGCTGCTCGGCACAGGTGGTTAACATCTGTCTAGCTATTATTAGTCCACTCAAGGTTCAGTTATGGATCCTCAGGCTCCTCCTGCTCCTCAGAGGATGACATCCTTGTCATTTCTGTATCAGGCAATCCTTGCCAAATAACAGCCTGCAGCCTTGTCAGGCTCGGACTAATGATAATTAATTAAAAAAAAAAAAAAAGGTCAAATTATCACAGCACAGGGGCTAGTTGGAATTTCCGATACTACACTTTGGATCTGGTCAGGTTCGCCTCAACCTGAGGCAGTCGTCTCTAAACTTCAGTAAAGAGTACCTGATTTCTTCTACCCCTAGGGACAGTCCGATCCAGCGGTGGTATAGCTCACCTCTTTTCTCTAGAGACTTTTCTCTTATTCGAGATATTTCCAAAACCTAGGCATCTAACCAGTCGGTTAGTCCCTCCTTTTTTAATCAGGCTTTCTTCTCTGACATGCAGCAACAAGTGACTCTTCAGCGAGTCGGAACTTAGATTCCTACTTCCATGCTTGCTTCAACAACAGGCGACATGCTCCTTTCTTGACTATAGGTCAAATAGGACTTTTCTGAGGTAACTTCTCATATATTCACACCTTCAGTTCCTGTGCACTGGTTTACGTGCCAGTAGCACTCAAGCTATCCTCTCCGACTCGTGACGGGGCGGTGATTTTTTTTTTCAACAAAGCAAACTAGAGTCCTTCCTACTCCCTTCAGGAGGCCGAGAGTAAGTAGTGTCTCACGCATTGAGCCACTTCTGCAGCTTTCAGTCACTTCAATGAGATCGGTTAGCTAACTTGGTCCTTCTGTGTCCCTCCTCGGCCATTCTGCCTCTATTGCCTTACAAATCCAGCCCTATTTTTCTGTCGAAATGTTTTTTCTACAGTGGACACGTCCTCCTGTACACTTTTTCTTTCTTCCCTGAGTTCAGAGACTGCTGCTACAGTTATACACACAGGGCAGGATGATTCCTTTTGGCATATGCAATGACTAAGATTTGATTCTACTAGACCACCACAGGGCTTCTAAGTTGTGCTTTGCCTTCTATCAGGAAGTTTTCAGTGACTTAGTGAAAACCATTTTCCTTGATGAGCTAACCCCACCTGGACCTTCTTTTGCTCACCAAGTAAGGGGTTCAAGTGCTTCTGGACCTGTTGTTTCAGGTCAGCCATACTTGATAGTGGGGTTCCGTCTCCGCTTTTCAGTCTACCCTGAACCTGTAGACTTTACCTCCGGCTCTTGCAGTTCCTGAGGTCCTTTACATTATATTAGTACATGTCTTTGACACTATTAGTTTTGGTCCTATGCCAAATTGTGAGTCGGGTTTCGCCACTCTCTGAGTGGTTGCGGCTTCCTGGCAGGTTTCATTTTTGCCCATTGCAGTCATTTGCAAAGTGCTGCGTTACAACTCGAGCACTTATCTTGTAAGCATCATGTTCTGGATGCTGTTTACAAGGCGGCTGTTTTTATTAGCAGGACAGTCCTTGGCCGTCCTTTCTGGGTGAATCCTATCCCTACCACCCTACTCAGGGTTGTGGGTTTAACAGTACTCCCCACTAGTGTGAATGAGTGATGGAGACTTAGTCCAGGAAGATATGGAAGTGCGTACTTGCTGTAATTATTGATCTTCTTGGACAGTCTCCGTCACTCATTCACATCCCACCATGCCCTGGGTTCCTCGTTTTCTTTCCTGGTCTTCATGGCCTATGGTTAGGACTGTGAAGACATTGTTCTTTGACCTTTCTTACAAAGGCCATCTGGGCCCTCTCAGGCCCAGAAACTCAGAATGAGTTATTCTCATTAGTGACTGCACTTCCTTGGTCGAAAAGGTACTGAGGCGGTTGGAGGGTTGATGCTGAGATGGCCTACACAGGCACAAGTCAGTCTTCTGAGTGCCACACATGCGTGGTCCTACCTCGGCGCCGACCCTTCAGAAAATTTTTGGCTCCGCTTGGTCCTAGTGCCTCCGGCGCTATCCCACTAGTGTGAATGAGTGATGGAGACTGTCCAAGAAGATCAATAAGTACGGTAAAGTACTGTAATTTCCATTTCCCGCTGATACAGCAGCTTTCCGGGAACCACCAGTTCACTTCAATGACTCACGACCTCCTGACTCAGGATCAAGATCGAATGGTACACCCGGGGGCTCAGAGGACCCTGCATCTCCGTACCTGGCTCCTGCAGCCATAGCAATATATCCGCTTGGGTTTCCTCCAGGGTTGCTCAAGTCCTCATCGAGGCTAGAGCAGTCTACCCATTCCACTTACCATGCAGTGAGCGGTTTTCCATTTGGGCGACTGCTAGGGCTGGAATCCCTTCTCTTGCTCCGCCCTAAGTCATGGAATACCTCCTTCACTTGTCAGACTCTGGTCTATCCTACTCTTCCTTAAAGGTCCATATCTCGGCTATCTCAGCTTACCATGAGCTAGTGGATGGTAAACCCGTGGCTCAGTTGGAAGTCTCAAAAACTTTTCTGAAAGGTTCTCCATCTGAAACCCCCATCCTCAGCCAACCCACCTTGGGACTTGAACTTTTACTGGAAAAGCTCACCCTTCCTCCTTCGAGCCGGGTATGAGCTGTGATTTGCGCTTCCTGTTTTGGAAGGCACTTTTCTTGTGGCTGTCACGTCAACTCGAGAAGGATTTCGGAGCTTCACGCTCTAGTCTGCAAGGAACCATACTTGATTTTCTATAGGGACCGGTGTTCCTCAGAACTCATCCGAGGTTTCTTCCCAGGTGGTGTCAAGCCACACTGAATCAGTCAGTAGAAGCTTCGGTGTATTATCCATCCCCTCTAACAGAGTGAGCACTCCTCCATAAGATGGATGTCCATCAGATTTTCGGTACTACTCCAGTCGGACCAAAGAATTTCGCTCTTGCTACCAGTTGTTTGTCTCCTTGCCCAGAGAATCGAAGGGCAAACTGATTTCTAAACAGGGCCTTTCAAATGGTTAGGCAACTGCATTCAGTACTGTTACCAAATACGATAAACCTCTGCCAGGTACCATCAGATGTCATTCTACTAAGGGCATGGCTGCCTTGCAGCCTTCCTTCAGAAACGTTTCTGCAGCTGACATTTGTGCTGCCGCTAAATGAGTTCTGTCCGTTCCTTTACCAAACATTATAGTCTGGACATTGCTTCAGGGGAGGGCTGGCTTTGGCCTAGCCATCCTGCAGGGACTTCTGTCCTAGACTGGGTCCTTTCTGGACTTCATTTTTTCCGTTGGAGTTAGTTTTTCCTCCTCCTAGTTTCTCTTGGTCTCTCCCCTTGGAAGGATTCCTTGGGACTCTGTCCTATATGTGATGACCTACTGAAGGAATCCTCTCAAAGTAAGATAGTACAGTTACGTGAGAACTTACCGTAACAGTAGATCTTAGAGAGGTTCCTTCAGTGCGTCATCTTTCCCTCCCTCCTTTCCCTCATTTATGTGTTTACAGGGACTCCCAAATCCTGTTCGCTCCTGCTGTCAGGCCTCTTCCTGGCTCCGTGGGAGAACTGGAGGGCGGGTGTGGGGACCGCCCCACTATATACAGTCTTACTGACTTTGGTCATGTGACATCGGGTGGGCGGTCCCCATCAGATATTACTAGAAAAGAGTGTCCGTATGCCCGACGCCATGGTGGCCAGTCCTATATGTGATGACCTACTGAAGGAACCTCTCTCGAAGATCTGCTGTTACACTAAGTTCCTATATAACTGTACTTTCTGGACATAATGAGACATTCACAGCCAGTGACTCCTGGTGATGGGGGTCCCTCCCACCCTGCAGGTGGTAAAACTCTCAGCTCCGCCCCATGGCCCCAGATCTTCCTTACTGCTTGGAACTCAGGTTCCCTCATAACGCTCTGCGTATAGACTGGATCCTAACTCTTGGTTCACCTGAAAATAATTTTAAAGTTTTTCCAGACTTGGTCTACTTCTTCCTTTTCTTGACTGTGATGGACAAATCGACTCGGTTTTGGTAGCGGTGCCCATGCGAATAGATGATATCAGGACCGATCTGCACTCACGTGCGTCTACTGCCTCGGGCTTGACCGACCCGCAGGCCTACCCGAGTTGTGCAGGTCTTTCGCTGCGTCATGAAGACCGTGCTGCCTGGCTCCAGCTTGGGCTCCCGAGAAACATTATCCGCGGTGAAGTCCAAGGAGGCCCGCTGGGCGGTGTCCACAGCGGCTGGATCGGCTGAGCAACTCGAGCAGATGGTGGCCCTCTAGGAGGAGGCGGCCCAGGCCGCATATCCTCATCTTCATCGTCGTGGCATTTATCCTGCTGTCTTTGGATTCTGCTACACAGCTTCTTTTAAGGAGTTGCCAGTCCCTCTCCCGAAGGGTGAGGGCCATCGAACACTCTTCTCGGTCAAAAGAAGGACTCAAGGGTAAGTCCCACCGGCCGACGCTCGTGGGAGCCGAGAGAGGTCCCTTCCCCGACAGTCGGACACTGACTTCCGGTCGAGGCGGCTAAGGCTGCTGGCTTCACGGTGTCCTCACAGGTCAGCCGGCTGAGACACTCCGCCGACGCAGGCTAGATTTTTCTCGACCCATCGGATGGGCTGTTGACTGGTGAAGCCGGACAACCCTTCATCACGGTTCCCCGGTGGAAACCGAGGGACTTGCCTACTCCCTCCTGCGGAGTCCCCAGTCAAGGCTCGAGCGCGAGGGAGAAGCAGGTTTCCCCGCCCTCCCAGACCCACCCTCGGGCAACCCGAGGTCTTGGACCTCGTCCTGGTCCAGCTGATCCCGCCCGACACCGGGCGGTCTCGGGATCTCGCACCGAGGAAGTTACGGGCGCTGCTCGCTCTTAGTCTTCTCCTCAGAAGAGGAGAGACTTCGGCCCAAATTGCGTCAACGCTATGAGGACTTAATCTGGCAGCAGCTCCTTCTGTCTGGGAACAAGCCGATGCCGTCGCCTTCCCGGAGCCATCAAGTGGCGGCTGTCACCGAAAGGCGAAACAACCCCTACAGCGGTGGTCGAGGTGCCCAAGTCTGGGCCGATTGTCGGCGAAACCAGCTGCCCCACCGATTGTGGTGGAACCTCCGCCTCCACAACTGAAACTGGGGGCTCTTTCTCGGTCGGGTCAGGGTCTGCCCCACCGGTTGTCGGTCACCCTCACTCCCGACCATCCTCGGCAGGTGGAGGTGGCTGAGGCCCCAGGCAGCTCTTCGCAGAACTCCTCGGAGTCTGATGACGCTCCTCCTGTTTTCCAGGTTCCCTTGACTTGGAGTCCTCCGGGGGCAGTCGATGGACGAGACTCCTCGCCGTTCATGGATCTGCTTGACTCATCTCGAAGTCCACGGGGATGCAGCTTCGAGCCCGTATCCAAAGCGGGCCGTGTCCCTCATGGAATACTGGACGAGGGGATTCTCCCATGGGGGCCTTTCCGGTGGCTGAAGCCATTGTTGGCCCAGCCCGAGCTATGGCAGCAGGTTTCCTGTCCGCGCGCCTTCGGCCAGGATGGCCAGGAAGTGGCGTCCCTACCGCTCTTGTCCGTTTTTGGAACTCCTCTGAGGGGTTGGTCACCGGCGAGTGTTTTCTGCATTCGAGAGCGCTAAGGATGTGGATAAGCCCCACGACAAAGTCGAGAAAAGCTGGAGTATGCGGTTGCAGGAACCATAATGCTAAGTCTTCCCTCGGCCTCCGTCAGGCCAGTTGGCCCGTACTGATGGCGCCACTTCTCACATGCCCTCATGGGCTCCTGGATGAGGTGATCCTCATCTCCGGCTGACCTGCAGACTACGATTCAAGCAGGTTGCGGGATCAGGAAGGGCAGTGGTGAAACAGCAGCTCAAAGCGGCTCTTGATATCAGAGACTCCTGTGCCCGGTCAGTAGCAGCCCGCGGTGGCCCGGCTGAGGATATCCACCTTTAGGGCGGATACAGCACTAAGTTGGCGGACGTCCTCTTCTTGGGACTGACCTCTCAGCCCTGAAGGTGGAAGGTCACCTCAGCTGATCGAGAAGTCCAATGCCACTCTGGACTTGGTCACCTCTGCCCAGAAGGACAAGGCCGCGACAGCAGCAGCACAAGTCCTTTAAGCCCTTCTGCGCCTGCGGCGTCACAGCCCAACAGCACCAGCACCAGGGCCCAGCAGGCTCGCTTGGCATCCCAAACCCAACCCATGACTTCCTCCAATAGGAAGCGGGGAGGTAAAGGCCCAGGAGGTCCTTGGCAGGTCCTCCTCAAAGCCTGCCCAGTGATGGGTTGAGGGTGTCGCCGCCAGCCTCGTCCTCCCCTGGGTTCCCCTGTGGAGAGCGGCTCCGCCACTTCATTCCCGCCTGGTCTGCTATCACCACAGACTGCTGGGTGTTGGAGGTGGTAGAAAGGGCCTGTCTCTGGAGTTGAGCAGGCCCGCCCTTCGAGCCCGTCACCCTCGAGGGCCCGCAGAGTCCGCCAGCCTCTCTGTCGGCCCGCCCGAGCCGATATTGCCCTCGCCTCGAAAGAGGTGATCAGGAGGGTGGTGGATCCTCCTCCAGACCTGGGGTTTGTGTCCAGGTATTTCCTGGTCCCAAAGCAGACGGGGGCTGGTGCCCATTCTCGACCTGCACAGGTTTCTAAGGTCTTGGACCTTCAGGATGGTCACTCTGGCTCAGATAATCCCATCCTTGGAGCAGGCGTGTGGTTCTGTTCCTGGACCTTCAGGGCCAGCGTTCTTTCACATCCCAATCCGTCCGTCCATCAGAGATTCCTCCCTTCCGAGCCGAGGGGATCCCTTCTCGAGTTCAGGCCATGCCCTTGGCCTTTCCTAGCTCCAGGGTCTTCACCAAATGCATGGCAGTGATGACAGCAGTTCCTGTGGCGCCGAAGGGGTCCGGGTGTACTCCCTACCTGGACGACTGGCTGATTACAGCCCCCTCCAGAGTGGAGGTGGGCCAGTTCAGAGATCTGGCCCTCAGGTTTGCTCTCAGTTAGCCTCCTCATCAGGCCAAATCGGGTTCGTGCCAAAGCAGGGTGATACATTTTCATCGGGGAGTGAGGCCTCGACTCTCTTGAGCCAGGCACGGTTCCCGGCGGACAGGGCGAGGTTCTTTCCTCCTTTGCCAATCATTTTCAGGTTGGGCAATTGTGCTACACCAAGCGTGGTCCATTAGGCCCACTGGTACATCGTCCCCTTCAATGAGGGACTGGTCAGCCAATGGTCACAGCACCGATCCGCTGGATCAGCTAGTGACAGTGACCCATGGGATGTCAGCTCTCAGTGGTGGACGTTCCAGCACATCTGCAGGAGGCATCCGTTTGTCCGCCGAGCGAGCGGTCTCTCTATCGACCGATCGCCCTGATGGGTTGTGGTGCCCATCTGGGGAGCAAAGCCGCACAGCCTCTGGTCCCCTCGAGGAGTCCCGATGCCATATCAACCTGCTGGAGCTCGGTGGTTCATCTAGCCTTCACCACCTTTGCTCCGTTTCTACGGGTCAAGTGGTTCAGGTCCAGACGGACAATACCACGAACCATATACTACCTTAAGCCAGCCGAGGCGGGATGCGACCTCCATGCCTCTGTACAGGGAAGCTCTCCACATTTGGTCTCGTGCACAGCCTGGAGGTGGATCTCCTCGCCATTCACGTGGCAGGGCCTCCAACACCCTGGCCGATGCCCTAAGCTGGATAGGGTCTGTGTCCCAGTGGTCTCTCCTGCCCGGAGGTGTAGTACAAGATCTCTTCTCCTCTGCGGGGCATGCCTCAGCCGGACCTGTTTGCCTCCAGGGAGAATCTCTGAAGCTGGGACTGCTTCATGCCCACCCTCCTCAGCAGGGCTTGCTCGGGGATGCTCCTCGAGGCCATGGACCCAGCCTCTTCTCGCCTTTCCCCATTTCCCTTGATCACAAGGTGCTTCTCCAGGCGAGGAGGGACAAGGTGCAGTGATTCTGGTAGCCCCAGACTGGCCCACGCCATTCTGAGTATCAGATCTCCCAGTCTCAACTCCTGGCTCCAGGGCAGCTTCCAGCCCACCGGACCTGATCTCAGTCAATCAGGGAAGGTATTCCATCGGACCTTCAATCCCTGCACCTGACAGGCCTGGTTCCTGGCGACTAGAGTTCCAGGCCTTGGGGTCTTTCCGACGAGTCCTCAGTGTCGTTGAGGCATCCTGTAAGGAGTCAACCAGAAAATGCTCGCCTTCAAATGGAAGAGAATTCTCCATTTGGTGTCAGAGCAAGGGCCTGGACCCTTCCTCCTGTTCCTTGGCAAGCATTCTGGACTACCTGTGGTCCATTTCTCAGCAAGGGCTGATCAGAAGCGACCCCGTTAAGGTGCACCTGGCAGCCATCTCTGCTTGCCAGGTGTGGTCTGGAAGACTTAGTCGGTGGCCTGGAGAAAGGTGGTTGGCGCGCTTTTCAAAGGCCTTGATCACATATCCTCCGGTGAGAGAACCTCCACCTCTGTGGGATCTGCTGCTGGTGATGGCTAAGCTCATGGGCAGGCCATTAGAACCGATGCACAGGTGTGACATCTCTCACCTGTGGTGGAAGACCGCCTTCTTGGTGGCTATCATGTCAGCCAGAAGGATGGGACAGCTCCAGAAGCTTTCACCGAGTCTTCTTATCTGGTCTTCCACAGGGACAAGGTTGTCCTACGCCCTCATCGAAATTCCTTCCAAGGTTGGTGCGGGTTTCACCTTAACCAGGTGTTGACTCTGCGGTGTTCTACCCCGTCACACCTCGGAGGCCGAATATAGGCTCCATACTTTGGACCCTAGAAGAGCACTCGCTTATTATAAGAATGGGCGGCTGAAGTTGGGAGAGGTTCGCCAGCTGTTTATCCTCACTGAAGCCGCACCCACAAGACCTGCAGCCAAGCGGACGATAGGCAGGTGGGTCACCTCCTGCATAGATCTCTGCTATTGGTTGGCGGGCATGGAGCCTTCCAGAGGGATAAGGCTCATTCTACCGCCATACCTCTGCATCAGTGGCTGCTTCCAGGGACATCCCTATCCAGAAATCTGCAGGGGCTGCTACCTGGAGTCAGCACACATCTTCACCACTACCACATGACCTTGAGTCACACGGTATGCTGGTTTTGGGCCCCAGGTTCTCCAGTCTTTATTTCCTAAGTAGGGGTGTCGCCTTGCCTCTCTCCTCCCAGAGAACAAGTGACCACAAATTCAGCGGCTATTTCCGTGGTCAGCCAGCGAATCAGCGGAAAACTCTGGGCCTTGACCATACACCACAGTCCTCATACCAGTTCCGTTCCCAAAATTTTTAAGCCAAACAGAGGCAAGAATTTAGGAATCTATGAGTAGTGGCTCCAAGGGCGTTCAACACCTCCTCCAGGACCGACACCCCCATCCTCGAAAGGACTCCATTCCCATCCTCAAGGTGGGATGTGCCAGCCCCCGCCCAGTGTCGCATTAGAGCTTGCCCAGCTTCCTTGTTCAGGCCTCCAGAAGCTGTGGGGATGTTGTGCCCTTCATCTGGAGGCCTGGAAAGCCATTACTTGGATGAGTGGGTACTCCAAATCATACATCAGGGGCACCACTAGGAACTCATCTCCACCTCCATTGCACCAACCCGCTCAGGCCATTATCCACCCAGCCATGTTCCTAGCCTCCAAGAAACTTCAGGCACTTTTATACAAAAGGCCGTATATCCTTTCCTCCTTGGAGTTGCATCATGGATTTTACTCTCATTTCTTTCCTGTGTCCCCAGATATGCGGGGAGACATCAGGCCGATATTAGACCAAGACAACTGAATTTACACATTCAGTACAAAAGGTTCGGATGGTCACACTAACATCCTCTACTGATGTTAAAGAGATTGGTTTTCGCCCTGGAGATGAAAGATGCATACCTGCATTCCCATCCACCGCCCACCACCGGTTCATATGCTTTCAATTGCTAGGACACCACTACCAATTTCGAGCACTTCCTTTCGGACTCTTGTCTGCCCCAAGAGTCTTGACCAAGTGCCTTGTTGTAGTGGCATGGTGGCTCTGAGAAGAGGCGGACATTTAGTCTTCCCATACCTAGATGACTGGCTGATGGAAGCAAATTCTGAACAGGCTTTGCATCTCTCCCTCCAGGCCAACCACCCTATTCCAAAATCCTGGGCATTGCCATCAACTAGCCCAAGTCAACCCAAAGCCTTCTCAGTCACTCCAGTATATAGGAGCACTTCTGGACACTGTTTCCAGCCAGAGGCTCATCTCCCTGTTGACAGACAGCAAACTCCTCTCTCTCGCTGCATGCTCAAACTCATCAGTACATAACAACCGGAAGTTTTTATGTCTTCTGAACATATGGCAGCTGCCATCCCTCAATGGCATTCACCTGTCTCCATATGATACCAGTACAGTGGGTGCTTCAGATCAGTGGCACCAGTGGTTGGGCGACTCGACAATCTGTCACCCGCCCTAGCTTGGTGGGCATATCGGCACCACCTATCTCAGGGCATGCCCTTTCAGGCTCCCCTCCCAGCAAACATTGACCACGGATGCTTCCCTGGATGTCTGGGAGCTCACATCAACCCTTATGGGGCACGAGACAGATGCCCCCAATTTGCCATTTGCTCCACACAAATCTTTTGGAGATTGGGTGGTTTACCGTCACAGCTTCAAGTTTTACCGCCCCATCTTCGTCCCCTGACCCCCATTAATCAATCAGACAACACCTCAGTGGTGGTCTGTCTGAACAAACAAGGGCACCAGATCTCACGCTATCTGCAGGGAGGCAGAAGGTCTGGCAAGAAGCCACACTCAACAACTCACTATAATTGCTGTCCATCTACCAGGATGCCACAATACCCTGGCAGACATTCTCAGTCACCAGTCCACCTGCAGTGGACTCTTCATCTAAAGTTCTTCAGATGATTTTCCGCTTGTAGAATTTGCCTGCAACTCGACCTGTTTGCTTTCCCCGACAATCACCAACTCCCCAAATTCTTTTCCATTATCCCGAACAGAAGGGGACTGTCTACCGATGCCCTATCCCAACGTGGACAGGACTCTTCTTATATCTTCCCCATCCCTCTCCTGCAGCAGACTCAAATGAAACTACAGCTCGAACCTGCCACAGTGATCTTCATAGCCCCTTGTGGCCCAGGCAAGTGTGGTTTCCCCTGTTCCAACAACTTTCCGTGGCAGGTTCCATTCCATTGCCTATCAGACCAGATCTCCTGACTCAGGAGTGGGGCACCCTTCTTCACCCCAACCTGAAATCTTTACAGCCCAACCTGAAGTCTTCACACCTTCATGCTTGGCTCATGAGGGCAGCTTTCACTAGCGTCTTCAAGTCTTCTCACCTGTGGCCAACATCTTCTTGCCTTCCGAAAACCATCAACCAGCGAAATATATAATAGCTAAATGGAAATGCTTTTCCATATAGGGCTACATCCTTTCTCTAAATCGTTTTCATGTCCTTTGCCCAAAGTGCTGGACTACTAGGCTTCACTTGCCAAGCAGGGCCTTAGCTATTCCTCTATCAGAGTTCATCTGGCCTCACTTTGGCCTTTCGAACCCTGTGAAGGCAAATTACCATATCAACATCTTGCCAAGATGTTCTTAAGAACATGCTTCATATCAAACCTCCCATAAAGTCGCCCCCATCTAAATTTCATATTGGAGAAACTCACCTTGTGCCCTTTGAAGCAGCTACAACTGATCTCCGCTTCCTTTCTTGAAAGACTGTGTTCTAGTAGCTGCCTTGAGCTCACGAATCTCGAGCTTCAGGCTCTGATGTGTAGAGAGCCTTACCAAATCTTCCACAAATATAGAGTGATTCTCGCACTAATCTTTCCTTTTGCCAAAAGTGGTTTCAGAGCATACCTTAAACCAGACCATGGAATTACCCATCTACTACCGGAGCATTCTAATCCGGGAGAATATCTCTTCACACCTTAGATGTTCGCCGTATTCTAAGGTATTATAAACCATACCAAATCAACGGTAAAAACCTGTCAATTGTTTATCACCTTAGCCTCTATGAGGAAGGTTCCCTGGTGCCAAGAAAACCATTTCCAGTTGGTTGGCAAATTACATCACGTTTTGCTGCAAAAATACAACAAACTCCTATTGGTAGCAGTACAAGCCCATTCCACTAGAGCCCAGGCCTCCATGACGCCTGCTTCAAGAGGCCTCGATCACTGATATCTGCAATGCAGCCCGTGGTCCACCATTCACACTTCGGGAAGCATTACAACCTAGATATTGCTTCTTGTCGTAGGACGACCTTTGGCCACACAGTCCTACAAGGTCTGCTATCCTAATTCCACTCTCATTGGGTACACTGCTTGGGAATCATCCCAAGTATATTATCTGCTGCAAGAGACCATCGCATGGAAGATAGTACAGTTAAGTAAAACTTACCATAACAGTAGATCTTTGAGGATGTCACTTGTAGCAGGTATATTCCCTCCTCCATACCCCTCCTTCTCTAAGAGAATGACTTTGTTCCACTTAGTATGTGGGAAGGGATACCTATGGTACCTCAGAATCCCCTCTGTCCTTGTTTAAGGAGCTGAATCCAGGAGGAACTGAGGATACCAGGATCGCCCACTCTTGTATAGGAAGCAGGATGATAATGTCATCCGTGGGGGCCCCTGGTGAAGACTGCTAGAAGAGCTACCATGCACACAGCGATCTGTCGACTACCCCAAGTGTATTACCTGCGCAAGAGACATCCCTCAAAGATCTACTGTTACGGTAAGTTTCTACGTAACTGTACTTTCTAGGAGTGACCCACCTGAACTCCCTTAGCAAGTGGCACACTGATCTAGCTTCCAGTGGGCAAGATCTGACATCACAAGCCAGTGCTGAGGGAGTTACCACCTGGGTGGGTGGGAGGAGCCAGGTTGAAGACTCTCTGAGCCTTAAAGAGGAAAGGACACTGCCAGAAGTGTGGATGAACATCATATACCACTCCTAGAACTACTGTTACAGGTGAGTAACCTCTTTTTCTTCTGCTCTAATGGTGATGTTTACTTGTGTTTAAAAAAAATAAAATAAAAAAAAATAAACATCTACTACTACTACTATTAGCATAGTTTTAAGCACATGACCGTGGCATCTCAGTAGATTTTTGTCAGGGATTATCTCCGTCATCAAGTTACACCATAGGAACTTCACGTCGATGAAGGGAAGATTTTTAACAGTACAACTGGGGCTGCCCACGCTGTTGGCGTCTGTCAGTGTCACCAACCCTATAAAAGCGTGAATTGTCCTCAGTATTTTCTGAATCTTTTGAAGCGATTCCTCCAACTTATTTATGTCAGAAGTTAATCCTTCTAACTCTTTCTTCTGTTGCTGCCACTGTGGAAAGAAGATTGCTTCCACAGGCAGACATGCCCTCTGTGTCTGCTGTCTTGGGCGTGAACATGAAGTCTTTGACTGTGAGTTCTGCCAGAAGTTTAACCAAACAACCCTCAGGCAACATACAGGCTGTAAAAATGTCCTGATGGATCAGCAGGTAGCCAGTCCCAGGCAGGGGTCCTCTGGAGTCCCGCTTCTCAGTCGCCCGACTGGATCGACGAGCTCCCAGGCTGCCAAGGCCCAAGACAAATTCTTGGCGAAAAGTCAGAAGAAAAGACAGAGATCACGACTGCTTCCCCTACATCAGTCTCATTCCCTGATGGCCTCCTGCTTCTTCAGGGGTCCTCGTCGGCTGTGCCAATGCAGAAAACTGCTGTCCGTGTCTCTGTGTCCCACCAGACCCATTCGGACAGCACTTCTGCCCTGTCGTCCAGGCACATCGGGAAGCATAGGAAAACCAAGAGCAGTTGTAGAATTCGCAATAAGTGTTTATTAGTACTAGCAGTAACATACAGTAAAAAATAGAATTGTTCAGAATAACTGTTTACATAGGCAGAATAAACAGAGAAGATCCATCTGAGTTTTCCTTCAATCTCTGTGTCTCCAAATATTGTAGCTCTCTTCCTATAATTCTTTGCAACCCCCTTCTTAACAAGTATCCTGTTTTTTTTCTAAAATGTTCTTGTATATTTCAGGCAGGAGCAGCCAGAACACAATGTCCAGAAGTGAGGCCCTTCTCTACAGCTTCTGCAAAAGGCTTAAAATTGCATTTCAGGTTAACCTTGGGTTCCAAATAGCTTTGCAATCATCTCAACCTATAATTCTATACATTTCAACAGTAGCACTATGTAATTTCTAAACAAAGGGATCCCAATATCAGTAGCATTTCCACATAATGATTTGCATACATTTTGATACCAGTAGATCTGCAAGGGAGGAAAAGACAGAACAGCAAGTGAGGTAGAGACAGTGAGAGGCAAAAGAATTGCTGAGACTGTCAGGGTGTTCAAATCCTAGGTCTCATGAGAAGATTTGGTTTTTAACCAGACAGACATGAGACAGGAAAGGAAAGAACAGATCCCTGCATTCAGACTCTCCATAACAACTGGGTCAGGGTCCTGTTCAACCCTGTCACATGCCGGATTCTCAGAGCGGCTGGCATTCGACCTCTGGGGTGCCTGCCCTCCTTCGTTGATGACAGTCTCATCATTGATGACTTTCCCATCGAGATCTGCCCTTCTCCTTCCAGGAGCAGGGCTACAGGCTCATCGAGTTCTCAGGATACAGCAGGCAGGTTATCGACACTGTGCCATGAGACCCACCTCCATCAGCGATCACAAACAACTTGAGCGAAGCCCTCGCCAAATTAGCTAATGTGATTGTGCAGTAGCTGGGCACCTTTGGCCCCTCACGATGCTGTTGACAGCAGCTTCATCATTGACAACCACTTTCGTCGGCCAGGAAGCTCCCAATCGGCCGTCATCTGCACATCCGACACCAGACCCAGATTTACAGTCGTGGCCAAAAATATTGGCGCCCTTGCACTTTTTTCAAATAATTCGCAATTTCCTCTAAACATAAATTGAAATTAACAGTAGTATTTGGTCTCCACAATTCTTTATTTCTCTGTTAATATTACCTTTGTTTTGATTCAGAATTTAATACTGTATATCCTTTTAAATCAGAAAATGAAAAGAAATGGCATTGACAAAATTATTGACACGAGACTTAATATTTGGTAGCACAGCCTTTGGTCAAAATAACTGCAATCAACTGCTTCCTATAGCCATGGATGAGCTTCCTGCACTCTCTACTGGCAGTTTGGCCCACTCTTCTTGTGCAAACTGCTCCAGTTCTCCCAGATTTGAAGGGTGCCTTCTCCCAACTGCTGTTGTCAGATCTCTCCACAGGTTTTCAGTGGATTTAGATCTGGACTCATTGCTGGCCACTTCAGAACAGTCCAGCGTCTTGTCTTGAACCATTCCTGGGTGCTTTTGAAGTGTGTTTGGGGTCATTGTCCTGCTGGAAGACCCATGACCTTGACGGAGACCCAGCTTTCTGACACTGGGTTCAACATTGCGCTCAAAATGGCCTGGTAATCTCCAGATTTCATGATTCCATGCACACGTTCAAGGCACCCAGTGCCAGAGAGCATTACAGCAACCCCAAAACATCACTGAACCTCCTCCATGTTTGACTGTAGGGAAGGTGTTCTTTTCTTTGAAGGCTTTTTTGTTTTCTGAAAACATAGAGATGATGTGCTTTACCAGAAAGCTCTAATTTGGTCTCATCTGTCCACAGGACATTCTCCCAGAAGGATTTTGGCTTGTTCAGGTGTGTTTTGGCAAACTCCAGTCGGGCTTTCTTATGTCTCTCTCAGCAGTGGGGTCCTCCTGGGCCTCCTACCATATAACCCCTTTCATTGAGTTGGCGACTGATGAGTGCGAGTTGAAGCGGTGCGTACCTTGTGTCTGAAGGTCAGCTTGAATCTGTTTGGCAGTTGATCGAGGTGCTTTCTCCACCATTCGAACAATTCTGCGCTGCAATCTTCGATCAAGTTTTCTCTTGCGGCCCGTCCAGGGAGGTTGGCTACAGTGCCATGGGCGTAAACTTCCTGATAACATACGTCGGTGGAAACAGGAACATCAAGGTCTCTGGAGAGTGATTTGTGGCGTGAGATTCTCCATGCTTGGCTACAATCTTCTGTCTGACCTCCTCAGACAATTCTCTGGCTTTCTTTCTTTTCTCCATGCTCATTGGGTACACACAGTGACACAAAACAGGAGAATGAGTCCTTTTCTGTATTCAAACTGGTTGAATGAGTGATTTTTTATATTGCAGGCACCTGCAACTCACCACAGGTGAGTTCAGTTCAAAGTGAAGGAGACTCACCTGTTTGAAATCTAATTATTTCTAACAACTTGTAAAGGTGCCAATAATTTTGTCCAGGCCATTTAACGATTTCTGTGTGAAATAGGCTAAGACTTAGTAAATTTTCTGCTTTTGTGTTTTATTCCATAAACCAAAGAAATACATATGTGGATACCAAACTATTTTTTAATTTCAACAATTTTCTGGAAGGAATGGTGCATTATTAGAAAAACTGCAAGGCGCCAATATTTTGTAGCACTGTAGAAGAGGTCATCATTGGTAGGAGTACAGCCAGACCTCATTCTTCCTGATGGTGAGGAGGAAGAGGAATTGATCCTGCTCTCTGACTGAACTACTGCCTCTTCTGTCAGTGAGGACTCAGTGAAGCATACTCCCAGGTCTCCTTCTGAGTACCACACATTTTCAATGTGATGAAGCAGCTGTCCTCGGCCATTGGCTTCCACACTGAGGGAAGGATGCCACCAGAAAGGAGCTGGTGGACTTCTGGAGATCCCTGAATCTACTAAAGAAATCATTCCTCCAATCCTTCCTGCTCTGAAGAATGCAGCCACAGCAGTCTGGCACAGACTGGACATGGTGCCAGCTATGCCTCACAGGGCAGATAAACTGTCATGCCCCCAAAGGGTTCCCCTGCTATGCTGCCAGCCGAGACAGACTCCGTGGTCATCAGGAGCTCATGACTGGTCTAAGGTGCCTAAGCACCTTTGTTTCCTGTCCCCAGATAAAGAATCTTGCAGAATCAACTTCTGGGGCAAGAGGGTGTATCCCTCCTCCACTCTTGGCTTGAGGGTTGTAAACTACCTGTCTCACATGGTAAAATACCAAAATGCCAATGGTAAAGAGCAAGCCTGTGGCACAGGCCCTTCCAGATTGCACTCAAAGGCAGGAGCTGCTTCAGTGCCTCAAGCAGCTGAGAATGTTGTAAGCACTTTCTCACGGCTCTCTGTGATATTGCTGACACCATTGCCATGGCAACCACCACAGGCATATGCCTATGAAGGCACTCCTGGCTAAGAGTATCTGGGTTCGCTGCTGATGTTCAGCAAAAGTGCTCAATGTCCCCTTTAATGGCACTAAGCTGTTTGGCCCTGATGTCAGGATATCATTAATGATCTACAAGCTTGGGTAGGGCCCTTAAGTCTGTTTATTCCTCTACCATACCCAGCGGAGAGGTAGAGGATGCCCTCCTTTCACAGAGCGCTCAGTAGGTCTGGTATGGACTCCCAGTCCCATGGGAAAAGCAGAGCCCTGGCTGCCTTGCCCTGCCCCCAATGCTGGAGCTGCTGGCGCCCAGAAATGACAGACCAGCCCAAGTGGCTGGGGCCGCCTCTGCTTGACTCCTTGCTGGGCCCCCTTCTGGTCCCTGATCAGGGGTGGTAGTTGGAGGCCAGTTCTCCTTCCATCTGAATCAGTGGAGAAAAACTTCAGATACATGGATTCTACAGATCATAGAAAGGGCACACCCACACCCTGGAGCTCATCCGGCAACCTCCAGATAACATGCCTCCACCTCCATTTACCGCTGGCTCACCTGTCTGTTCTCCGGAAGGAAGTACAGTCCTTTCTACACAAGCAGACCATCGAGCCCGTTCCAGGTGCCAAAGAAACAAGGGGTCCTATTCCAGGTTTGGTACCTAAAAGACCGGTGATCTGAGGCTCATTCTAGACCTAAAGGATCTTGATCTGTATGTCCAGTACAAAAGTTCTGGATGGTAAACTTGCCAGGCCTGATGCCCCTCCTCAGAACAGGGACTGGCTCTGTTCTCTGTACATGTAGGACACTTACCTGCATATATTGGTCTTTCCTCCTCACAGGACGTTTCTCCGCTTTGCTGTCCAGAGCGAGCATCATCAGCTCAAGGTGCTGACCTTTGGCTTATCCTCTGTGTCACGAGTCTTTACCAAGTGCTTAGCAGTGATAGCTGCAGCTCTCAGAAGGGAGGGACTGTATGTTTTCCTTATCTGGACGATTGACTCTTAAAGGCCCCATCCAGGGAACAGCTATTGCTGACTCTAGAGTGAACTCTCCAGCTCCTTCACTCCCTGTGCATCACAGTCAGTCTGCTCAAGTCAGTTCTGGTACTGTCCCAATGGCTGCAGTATATAGGAGCGGTTCTGGACTCTGCACAGAGGAAGGCATTCCTGCCTCAAAACAGGGTGGAGTGCCTTATGGCCCAAGCTCAGGAAGTTGCTCAAAGCCACTATATTTCTGCCAGGGTGTATCTGAGATTATTGGGCCTGATGGTAGCTTCCATACCACTGTTCCACTGGCCAGAGTCCATATACATTCTCCAGTGGACCCTCCAGGTACAGTGGGACCAGTGCATGGATGAGTTGGATCGTCCAGTCCTGGTCTCTTCCCTGTCCATAAATACTGCAGTGGTGGATGGACCCCTTGAATCTGCTTCAAGGTGTCTCATTCCAGATCTCTCTCTGCAACAGATCCTCACCATGGATGCCTCTGGCCTTGGCTGGGAGGCACCTGGGTCCCTTTCAGACCTGGGGCTCTTGGTCCCAGTCGGGAAGCCTCCTACATATCAATGTTCTGGAAATGAAGGCGGTGCTCTAAGATATGCAGGCCTTTTAGGGAACACCTTGCCACAGGTCAGTTGCTAGTGCAGTCAGACAATCTGAGTGTAGTCTACTACATCAACAAGTGGGAGGGGCCTCCTTCATACCCCTATGCAGGGGTGCCATGGGAGTGGTACTGGGCACTGGATCACGGTCCTGAGACTCTGGCGGGGCCACGTACCATGCATGTTAAACACTCTAGCGGACAGTCTCAGACAGGCTCGGTATAGCATGCAGGAATGGAGCTCCTCTCATCCGTCAGAAGACTTGTGCGACAGTTGGGGTACTCCAGAGATGGACCTGCTTTGCATCCCCACTCAGCTAAAACTGCCCAATTTCTGCTCACTAGATCCAGGGCTTGGAGTTTTCTGGCAAGATGTGTTGTCCCTCTCCTGGAGCAGAAGGTTCCTTTATGCCTTCCCTCCATTTCCTCTAATTCAGAGGTGCTAATCAAGCTGTAGATGGAAGGGCCAGCATGATTTTGATAGCTCCATTATGGCCTTGGCAAATAAGGTTTTCCTCCTTGGCATCTGGCAGAAGAACCTCTGGCTCTTACTTGAGTTGGAACTCTTGCAGCAGGCTATTACCATTAGGACTATGCTGCAGATACTAGGACCGACCGGAAACCTAGCTAGCAGTCTCCAGCTTGGACTGCCCCGATGCTGGCCAGTGGTATGTCGAGGGGCGGTCCCAGCCCCACCTCCATTCTTTTCCGCCACCTACCCATATACCTATGTCTTCTACTGCCTTGAGAACTCCTACAGTAGTTTCCAGTGAATTATTATAAAAGTTTATTTTGTTGAAAAGTCTGCTATTTCTATACTGCACGTTAACCTCACCATCTTGGTCTCCTCCACCAAAAGAAGAGGATGAAGTGTTCCTGTGGCACGCAGATACGGGAAGGACAAGTCACAGGCCTGTATCTTCTGCCTAGGGCTGACCACGAGGCCAAAGCCTGCTCTGTCTGCAGCGGCTTTACTGGCCAGACTGTGATTCGCCGCCTCAAGGCACTTAAAGCTCATATTTGGAGCAGCAGGTGGCTGTGATACAAGAGCTCACAGAGGGAAAAGTCTTCCTCCTCTTCTCAGTCCTCTAAACATATTAGGAGAAGAAAAGGACTCAGACCAGCGTAAGTCCCACAAAAGGACCGGGCCAGTCCAAGGGCGTTTGCACTTTGCACTCTTGGAGACACATTTACTCTCTTCAGAGGCTGGGGATCACCGAGATCTTACAAAGTCATCCACATGGCCCAGCCAGCGATTCCTGTTTATTGGGCGGTCCTGAACACAGTTCAAGTCTTGCCTTCCTCCGCGGGGCGGGGGGGCATCTAAGGGGCGTAGCCCAGGCGGTATCCATGGTTCCACAGGTCCCAACCAGGACCTTCCTCAGACTTCTGGTGCACATACCGTGGCCATCCCCACGATTCCCTTGGCTCGCCTCCACATGAGAGTCCCACAGTGGATGGTCACTGTGCAGTGGGACAAAGATCAGGCGACCTGGACCAGCCGGTCAAGGTCTCCGACCCAGAATGAAGGACTCTTTCCTGGTGGTTAGACCCTCCAACCTGGCATGGGGATCCCTTTTGGCAGCCCCCTGCCTGGGGCCGGATTCTAACGACAAGACACATCCTGTCTCGGGGCACTCATCTGGGAGACGGACAGACCCAGGAGATATGGTTCCAGACGAGCAACTGCTCCATATCAATATTCTCGAGATGCGAGCAATCCTGAACGCCTTGTGAGCATTTCAACAGACCCTTGACCTGGCCCTCTTCTCATCCAGGCCGGACAGCGTGTTGTTAGTGTTTCGTCAGCAAGCAAGGGGGCACATGTTCTCCCCTTTGCTGGGAGGCAATGAGAGTCGGGTACTGGGCACTGGAACACCACCTAGATGGCACCGCTGTTCATGTAACAGGTGTCCAAAACATCTTGGCCGACAGCCTAAGCCGGTCTCGGTCCAAGGCTCACAAGTGGGAGCTCCTCCAGTCGGTAGAGATCAGCTGTTCAACAGATGTACAACAGCCTGCTTAGACCACATCTTGAGTACTGTGTGCAGTTCTGGAGGCCACACTTAAGGAGGGACATCCAACTCCTGGAGAGGGTTCAGAGGAGAGCAACCAGAATGATCTGGGGCATGGGGATATGACATATGAGGAATGACTAGGGGAGCTCAACCTGTTCTCGCTGGAGGAGAGGAAGGATGGGGGACATGATTGAGGTCTTCAGGTACCTCAGGAGGTAAATAAGGTAAGCTGAGATAGGATCTTTCGACTGAAGGAGGGTGGAATCACCAGAGGACACAGCTGGAAGATTGAGGATGGTAGGATTAGGGAGTAGAGGAGGAGTACTTCACCGAGAGAGTGGGGAACTGTAAAATGCGCTGCCTGGGAACTGCTACAGGCAGCTGTAGTGGAGGGATTCAAGAAAGAGTGGGACAGGTATAGGCAAGGGGTGAAGCAGAGGCTGGTTTGCCTGGGAGGGAGGACTGGGGATGGAGTAACAGTGGAAGGAGACAGATAGAGGGCTATGGTACCCAATTAGGGTGCTGAAGCAAGAGCAGACTTGATAGATCAATAGGCCTGCTCTACTGGCATCTAGCATGTTAGATGGGGCCACCCAGAGCTGGACCTCTTTGTGTGTCTACTCAATGCCAAACTGCTCAGTTTCTGCTCGCGAGAGCCTGCGCCTGGTGTTTTCTGGCCAGGCGCTTTGTCCCTCTGTTGGACAGGGAGATCCCAGTATGCTTTCCCTCCCTTTCCCATTCTTCAGAGGGTTCTTGTGAAACTACAGGCCGAGGGAGCAGACATGATCCTCATTGCTTCATTGTGTCTTGCGCAGATTTGGTTCCCACTACTTCAACAGCTTATAGTGGAGCCTCCAATACAGCTGCTGCTGAGCTCGCATTGCTGTCGCGGGATCAGGGAACCCTGGTCCATCTGGATCTCAGATCCTTCCATCTTCATGCCTGGCTCCTTCAGACTTAATCAAATCCAGGTTTGGGGTCTCCCAGGAAGTGGAGGACGTTTTCGTGTAGCGAGAAAGTCCTCAACTAGATGCTACTATGCCATGAAGTGGAAAAGATTTTGTCGGAGGCTTCACCCGTCCACTTGGACCCACGTACCTGTCCAGGGAACTCGATTATAGAGCATCTCCTGTCCTTATTAAATAAAGGCTTGAGCTACTCCTCCATAAAGGTACATTTGTCATCAATCTCTGCTTATTACGTGCCTATGGAATGAAAACAATAGCCAGCTGGATGTGTCTTGTGTGTTTTCGGGACATACTGCATATTAAGCCTCCTATCAGAGATCCAGTACGCCCTGGGATCTCCTTTTATGCCAGAAAAGCTGACTCTTCCCGTTTGAACCTGCACTGGAATGACTCCTTCCTTTCCTGGAAAGCATTATTTTTAGTTGCCGTTACTTCTGCCCACAGAGTTTCTGAGCTTTAGGCCCTGATGTGTAAGGAGCCTTGCTTAATTTTTCACATGGACAGGTGTCCTTGCAAACCAGTCCTAAGTTTTTACCTAAAGTGGTGTCCAAACTCACATTGAATCAGGACATCAACCTTCCAGTGTATTATCTGGATCACTTGAACAGTGGGAACACTCCTGCATACTTTGGATGTCCACAAGCGCTGTGGTATTATCTGAAATGGACTGCTCCATACCGTAATTCAGAGCAGTTGTTAGTGGGTTTCCGCTGCCAAGGTACTGTAGTGTCTAAGCAGACATTATCAAAGTGGCTGGTAAATTGTATTGTCTTCTGTTACAAGGATGGCAAACCCCTACTGGGCTCGGTTAGGGGTCATTCTACTAGGGAGTGCTACTCTTCGCATCCTTGTGTAATGTCTCCATTGGAGACATCTGTGCAATAACTACCTGAAGCTCAGTGCATACTTTCATTAAACACTACAGCTTGGACATTGCTTCCAGGTGAAGTGCAGGCTTCGCCTAGCGGTCCTTCAAGACCTCCTATCTTAAGGTGCCTTTCTAGCACTGTTGCTGTACAGAAGCCTCCCAGTTACCTGTTTCTTTTGTGGGACTGCTTGGGATTCAGTCCTAATGGTGATAGCCTGCTGCAAGAGTTCCCACTCGAAGTAAGATAGTACAGTTACATAAGAACTTGCCATAACAGTAGATCTTGAGAGGAGCTCTTGCAGCAGGTGCTCTTCCTCCCTCCTTCCTCCTGGTGAGCTGATCTACAACTTTATTCACGGCAAGCTTCCACCGGTCTGTCTGCTGGCCTTACCAATGGGTCTCTGGTGGGTGAACTGAGGTGGGGCTGGGGACCGCCCTTGATATACCATTGACCGATGTCAGGGCAGAGCCGGCATGGGGAGGGTCCCGCTGGAGACTATCTGGAAGGTTTCTGATGGGTCCTAGTGCCTGCGGCATAGTCCCTAATGGTAATAGCCTGCTGCAACAGTTCCTCTCGAAGATCTACTGTTACGGTAAGTTCTTGTGTAAAGTACAGCCACGTAAGAACTACCGTAACAGTAGATCTTCGAGAACAGCTCTTGCAGCAGGTTACACCATTAGGACTGAAGCCGCAGGCCGCCAGGACCCCACGGAAATCTTCTAGCTAGCAGTCTTCAGCGGGACCGCCCTCGACATCGGTCCCGCCCGACGTCAGATGTAGTACATAAGGAGGCGGTCCGCCAGAACCCCAGTTCTCCGCCGGAGACTCCCGGCTGCTGGATGACATCAGAAGAGGAGACCGAGGATCCGTCAGAAGAAAAAAGAAGAAAGAGCGTTCGCTCCTGCCAAGGCCTGGATAGGCCATACCTCCTCCAAGGGGAATGGTGGGAGGTACTGCTGCAAGAGCTTTCGAAGATCTACTGTTACGGTAAGTTCTTACGTGACTGTACTATCTTACTCTCGACATACAGCTCTTGCAGCAGGTTACACCATTAGGACTGATTCACAAGCAATAGTGCCTGTAGACACTCTGGGAGGAGGCATAACGGAGAGATCTTAAAAATCCTGACTCTAGGACAGGAGACCCTGTAGAACGGCGAGGCCGAAACCTGCTCTCGCCGTGAGGCGTGTCCAGACTGTAATGCCTGTTGAAGGTGTGCACAGAGCTCCATGTAGCTGCGGCACAAATGGCCGAGGTGGAGACGCTCCAGCGCCAAGGAAGTAGCCACCCCTTGTCGAGTGGCCCCGGACTGTGCCCGGAAGGGGCTTCTGTTTGTTGTTGTACCAAAGGAAATACACTGGACAAGCCAGCGAGAAAGGGTCTGCTTTGAGACTGGTTGGCCCAGCATCCTGTCAGCAAGGATACGAACAGCTGCTCAGACGTGCTAAGCTGTTTAGTCCTGTTCAGGTAGTACCTAAGGAGCGGTGAACATCCAGGGTGTGAAGCAGTGCCTCTCCTCTATTAGAGTACTTGGGAAAGTACACAGGCAGATCGATGTCCTGGTTAAGAGTAAGGGCAGAGACCACCTTAGGCAGGAATTTAGGATTCGTTCAAAGACACTCTGTCCTGGTGGAAAATTAAATAAGGTTCCTTACACATGAGAGCATGAAGCTCGGAAATTCTCCTTGCTGACGGGACAGCAACTAAAAATAATGTTTTCCACAACAGAAAACGAGCTCTGCACTCTGCGGCAGGTTCAAAGGGGAAGCGTGAGCTGTTCCAGGATCGAGTAGGTCCCAAGGAGGGACGGGATCCTTGATGGGTGGCCTAGTGTAACACCCCCTCAGGAAGTTCCAGAGGCATCGAAGTTGTGCCACTGTGCGCTGACCTACCGGGAAGTGGTAGGTCAAATCGCACAGAGGTGAACTTTAATAGAGGAGTAGGCAAGACCTGAGTGGAAGAGGGAAGGCAGGTATTCCAGAACTGATTTCACTGGACATTCTAAAGGGAGAGCGCGTGCCTGGAGACCACAGGCAAAATCTGCGCCATTTCGTGATGACGTTGCATGCGTTAACTGCTTTCTGGCAGTGGAGAGAATCGCCACCCCTTGCGAGACCCCGTGTCGGATGATGGCTGTGTCTCGAGGAGTCAGGCATGCAAGTTCAATGAGCATAAGTCCGGTGGACTAGAGAACCCTCCTCCTGAGACAGTAGATGGGAGCTGAGAGGCAACAGGACTGAGGTTCCCCGGACAATTAAGGCCAGCATGGGGAACCAGATCTGCCTGGGCCAGAAAGGCGCTACCAGGATCATTGTTGCATGCTCCCGCGTAGTTTGAAAAGAACTCTGGATCAACGGGAAGGAGGGAAAGCGAGAGGAATCTGTCCGCCCAGAGAGGGACAACGGGTCTCGCCAGAAAACACCAGGCCCTGGATCTAGCAAGCAAAATTGGGCAGTTTTATGCTGGATGGGGAAGCTAATCAAGTCCAACTCTGAGTTCTCCATTGAAGAAACCGATCCTCCGCTACCTCCTGAAGGAGTTCCCATTCGTGGACTCCAGCCTGGGAACCGACTCAGGCTGTCTGCGATTGTGTTGTCCACGCCGGAACATGAACTGCAATCAGGCTTGCGCCAGTGTCGGATTACCCAATCCCACACTCTATAGCTTCCTGCAAAGGAGGTAAGAGAGTCGTACTCCTGTTTGTTGAGGTAATACATCACCCCCGTATTGTCTGTCTGAAGCATAAAGAGTACTGACGGGATTTCTGACTGAAAGGCCTGCAGGGCGATAGGACCGCCCTCATCTCCAGAACGTTGATGTGGCGGTGAGCTTCCTGAGGGGTCCACGCTCCCGGGACCTTACCCCTGCTCAGGTGTGCTCCCAGCCCTGAGGCATCTGTGGAGAGGATTACCTCCGGGACGGCGCTGTAAACGGAACACCCGAGAGAGTGTCCTGGGTCTAGCCACCATTGCCAGTCTCGAATCACTGTGTTCGTGATTCTGACTGGATGCTGCATGTGGTCTTGCCTTTGGTCCCACTGCACTTTGAGCATCCACTGAGTTACCCGCATGTGGAGCCTTGCCAAAGGGACGGTTGGAAGGGCCGCAGCCATGTGTCTGAGCAGGCGAAGGACCAACCTGGCGGGACAGTCTTCTTGCTGAGAGATCCCTGATGAGGGATCTGATGTGTTCCGCTCTTTCCTCGGAAGAAAGGCTTTCCTTGACGGTGTCCAGAACTGCGCCTATGAACTGCAGCTTCTGGGACGGTACAAGGAGATTTCTCGTCTGATGAAAGAATGCCCAAAGACGGAACAGATCTTGGGTGTTCTGAATAGCCAGCAACAGCGCATCTTTGGAGGCGGCCATGAGAAGCCAGTCGTCCAGGTACGGAACACGTAGTGGCCCTGTCTCTTAGAGACGCTGCCACACACTTGGTAAAGACCCTGGGGCCGATGACAGTCCGAAGGAAGACCGGAACTGAAAGTGGTGGCCGAGAAACAGCGCAGGAACCTCCTGTGCGCTCAAGCTATGGGGATGTGCAGGTAGGCCTCCAGCATGTCCAGGGACGCTAGGAAGAAGGGGTCCTCTTTTCAGCATGGGAATGAGTCCTTGAGGGTCACCATGCGGTAAACGCTTGTAGGCGACTGACATGTTGAGGTCGCTGAGGTCCAGTATTGGACAGAGGTCCCCTATTTTCTTCGGAACCAGAAAGAAGTGGGAATAGTATCCGGATCCTTTCTGGTTCTCCGGACGTACTCCACCGCTCCCTTTGAAGAGCACAAGTACCTCTTGCCTGATGAGCGATCTGTGCTGATCGGAGTAGCGGAGAGCAGAGGAGGCCTTGTGGGTGGCTTGTCCACGAATTCATAAAGTGGCCTTGTTTGACCACATTGAAGAACCCACCTGTCGGTGGTTATAGACTGCCACCCTGGCAGGTGGTCCGCAATACGACTCCCCCGACCTTGGTGTCCCATTGATCCTGAGGCGGGGCCGGAAGGAGTCATGCTGTGGCGGCTGAGGGTCCTGCAGGCTGGGCCGACTTTGCAGGGCGTTGGCCTCGGCCCACGGACGACTTCCCTGGGCTCTGCAGGAAGAAGAACCTCTGTTGCCGGCGGTGCTGGGACTGCTGTCTCTGCATCCCGCCTCGAAAAGGTTTTAGTTCCTGCGAAGGAACTGAGCTGGGGTCTGTACATGGCTTGGACAGACAGCACCGCCTTCCGGCCTCTTGAAGTTTGGTGAGGACCTCCTCCGAGGACTCACCGAAAAGAATTCTCTGTGGAACAAGGCGTCCAGAATGTTCTTCTGGACGTCGGGTAAATCCGGAGACACGGAGCCAAGAGTGTCTCCGGAGGCATCGCCTGAGGCTGCCGCCCTGGCCGAGGAGTCCCGTGAATCGTGACACGGCTCGCAGCACCTGGGTTCCCATGTCCGAACCCGTGCAGAGGAGTTGCAGCAACCTCCTCCTTCTGCTCACCTTCTGGCATCTTTTTCGCCAGATCCAGTCCCTTCTCCCAAAGGCATTCTGAAACTGGACCATGTGGGTTAAATAGTTGAGGACCTAATGCGCAGGTAGCGGATGCATCGTCGCCTGCCCTTTGGCGTCCAGTTGCTGGACTCTGGGTCCGGTGGCAGGGTGCTCAAATGTTGTGGCCTCTGGGACTGGTCATGTGAGGCTGTAATGACCAGAGAATCAGCCAGAGGATATGATGCAAGTACTGGTCCTCCCTAGGGCCTTGTACAGACGGTCAGCCTTTCGACATCGCCAGGAGCGAGTGTGGACGTTTCCATGCTGCCTTGGTGGCACCACGGGTGTCCACCAAGGGTGGCACCACCACAGGCTTTGGATCTTTTTGCTGAAGATATCTGGCAAGGCATAGTCTCTCGGGTCAAGTTCCTTACGTCCCAGCCCATGTTCTCCTGGATATGCCTCATAATCTCTGAGAACGATGGGTCATCTGGAGGAGATCTTGGGAGCTCACGTGGGTCGGAGAAGGGACGCTGATTGGAGAAGGGGATCTGGATCCGTCCGAGAAGTCCGATCCGTGTCCTCTGTCGAAGCACGCGGCATCTTCTGGGTCTCTTGGGCTGGGTGACCCTGAAGAAGATCTGGACGGAGGTCTCCTCTTGTCTGGTCTACCCTAGGAGGTTCCTCAGGCTCCTGGGGAAGGTACTCAGCCTGCAGCCCCGGATGGAGTGGGGCGCTGGGGCAGGTGAGTCACCGGTGGAGGAGGAGGAGGAAGTGGAGGTGTGGGAACCACATCCTTCTTTATGGTATCCCAACAGTAGGTGAACAGCTCCTTAACCTCTGAAATACTGAGGGCCCGACGACGGACTGGGCACCGGTGGTCGATGCGTCTGGTTCAAGCATCGGCTCCCCAGGAATCTCTGGTTCAGGAGGGTTCCCTGCAGGTGCGACAGGACGGGTTCGCCCGTCTGGTCCTCGGGCTGGGTCAGCTCCTCCTCCGTAAGAGCCTCCTGACCGATGTCGGTGGGAGGCGTGGGGATCTCTCTCTCTACAGGAACAGGTGTCGGTCCCTGGCGGCGTCCGTGTAGCGAGCCTAACGGCGACAGGCGTCTGGCGGTTGTCGGTCTCGGGACCAGTGGTGCTTGGTCGATGTCGGGTGAGCCGACGCCGGATCCCACGCCCTTTGAGCGAAGTCAGCTCCTTGGTCTTCCACTGGGGTGGAGGGGCAAGGAGACAGACGGCGTCAGGGTCTGGGTGACTGGGCGGACTTGTGGTGGCAGTGGCGGTCCCTGACCTCGGCAAGGCCTTGGCAGAAGAAGAAGAAGAAGAAGGTCTGGGGTCTTGGCCGGAGGTAGAGAAGAAAGAACCTGAAGAAGTCTTCACGCAGCCGGGGGAGCTGAGAGCGAGCCCGGGAAGGGAGGCGGTCGGACCGGGAGCCGGAGCTACGGGTGCGGAAGCCCCAGAAGGGATTTTGATCTCACCCTCTCCCTGTGCTTTTCGAGGTGTCTCCGGGCCTTCTCAGCCGATTCCCCTTGGAGGCTGAATCCATGGCCTTAACTTTCCTCGAGAAGGAACGCTTTAGGGCCTTTGCCGACAGATCCGGTCTGGCTATTGAATCCCTGACAGAAGGTACAGGCCCGGTGTGCGGATCTGGGCCTCAGGCACCGACGCCGCCGACGCGGGTCTTTAAAAGGGATTTGCTTCCACAGGCGAGCACTTGATGGATGGCCTTCCACGGAGGTTGGAGAGGACAACAGATGGCAGACTTCAAGTAAAAAAGCGAACTTTTCAATTGGAAGAACTTTACCAGGCGTTGTAGCGCTAGAAACGAACCGAAGGTCAAGGCGTGCAAGTCGACGGCGAAGGAAAGAACTGGGGATTCTCGAGGGACCGGCCTCCTTATGCATACGCCTGACGGGGGCGGGACCAACGTCGGAGGTGGTCCCACTGAAGACTGCTAGCTAGAAGATTTCGTGGGTCCTGACGCCTGGCGGCTTCAGTCCTAATGAGGTCACCTGCTGCAAGAGCTGTATCTCGAAGTAAGATCTGTACTTTCCTTTCCCCTCTGCAGGAACCTGCTGACCCAGGTTCAGGGACCTTGGTCCATCAACCTTACGAGTCCCTCCATCTGCATGCTTGGCTCTGAGGACATAGCCATCGCCAGGTTCGTGGTCTCTAACAGAGTGGCGGACATCCTTGGCTGCCTGGAAGTATTCCACTCATGCCACATGTGCCATGAAGTGGAATTGGTTTGCCATCTGGGCTACAGAACTTAATCTGGACCTGTTACGTGCCTGTGAACAGCATCCTGGACTACCTGATATCTTTGTCTGACTCAGGTCTCCAGTAGTCCTCCCTCAAGGTGCATCTTTAGTCCATTTCCATGTCATGAGCACGTGGGTGACTGCACGATTGCTCAGCTGGATGTATCCTGTACCCTCCTTAGGGCATCCTGCATCTGAAATCCTCTAATCTGTTCTCCTGCCCCGGCTTGGAATTAAAAAATTTTTTTTTTTTTTTTTAGAAAAGTTGACCATCTCCTTTGAGCCCCTCACAACCTGCAATCTCTGCTTTCTCTCTTGGCAATAATTATTTTTAGTTGCCATTACTTCTACTCAAAGAATTTCAGAGCTTCAGGCCCCTGGTGCAAGGAGCCTTATTTTTCTTTAGTTATACATTTATTAAGATTTAGATTATATAGTATACATACACACAAAGAAACAATATAGATAATACTTGCATAAAACAAACCCAGAACAGGGGGCCACATTGCAAACCAAACATTAGTAGGACATACCAACTTGTATAGAATTCCATGACAGTCATTCCATTACTCTTAATTGCTTAACCGTATATATTTACAGTAGCTCTAAAAGTAATTCCTTTTTTCCTTATGTAACAGATAACCAGTGATCATTGGTTTGACTCAAACCCATACTATCCATTAATATCTCCTGTTCTGAAATAGAAAAATAGAAAACATTTAACATTTAGTATAACAAGTAAAGGTGGAAAAGAAAACAAAATTATTCTGCTGAATATAGCATGTGTATATATATATATATATATATATATATATATATATATATATATATATATATACATACATATTATTGACAACAGAATAATTCCTCAAGTCATTTTGAGATAGTTAAAACCCTGTTCCATGTTTCTGCACTGGATCAAAGAGATTTGAGACCCCTCGACTCTGTTTAGCCAAGAAATTGGGCAGGGCAACCATAGAACTATCGTTATAGTTCTGTGCTTTTCGAAGAATGATAGTTACCCTCCCCACCCTCCCACAGCTGCATAGCTTCTGTGACCATAAGGGAGTCCAGAAATTTACCCCAATCACTCAGAAACGTCTCCTCCCTATGTTTTAAAACATAAATGAGTGTCCACTGCTGGTACCTGGATTGCTAGCAGTCTCCATTGGAACTGTACTGGCCACCCATGTGTTCTGAATCCCATGACTGGCTGCAGTTTACAGAACCCTTATCCTCCTAGGGTAGAGACTCCCCTCCTCCTCCTCCTCTGTCCCTCCACCCTGAATAGGAGCAACAGAGGAGAGAGAACTCTATGGACGACCCCTGCCCCAATCCCTGATAACTCATGGGCAATCCACCTCAGTATGGAACCAGATGAGGGTAGTGGGCAATCCCAAAAGTAGTGAAAAAAAAAGTCCCTCGAGCTGCCCCACAGCAGCCACAATTTGGGCCTAGATAAAACGGTGAACAACACTGCAGGGGCGGTTAATATAACTGGTGTTTAAATTTATGTTGCATTTCCTTAAACTTGTTGCAGAGGAGAAGGCCCACATAGATCTCAGCAACAGTTCCCGATTGGCTTCAGTAATTTGGATGCCAATGTCCTTTTCCCACCAGTGCCTAGCCTTGATAGAATTATTGGGGAAGAAACTCTGTCTTGTTTAGGAGCTCTGGAACCTTATTTGATTTTACACAAAGACAGGGTGTCCTTGCACACTATTTCTAAGTTCCTCCCTAAGGTGGGCTCAGAGTTTACACTAAACTAGTTTATCCACCTTCCTGTTTGCTTTCCTGAGCGTGCCAATCCAGAGCACTGCTCCATGCGTTAGATGTGCATGAAACCTTGAAGTACTACTTGCTTAGCACTCAGGAAGGTCCGAAGCAGTTGTTTGTTACTTTTCAGCCCCAGGTGAGAGGGTGCTTCAGTTTCTAAACAGCGCTTATTGGGCGTGGCCTGCTGTGCTGAAGATGGCTTTGATTCTTCATCTCCTGGATTCACCAAATATCATTATCCATCCTACAGATTCCAGACTTCCTACCTTCACCAACATCTGAGATCTCTACTATATGTACATCGTCAGAATAGCTCTAGTACAGTATTTTTATTGCCTCATAATTACTGAACCAGTTTTCTACAGCTTTCAATTTCTCTATTAAGGCCTACAATAATGGCGGACCAATCTCCACATAACAGTTCTCTTAATAGAGTGGAGGCAATGTTCCAGCAACTAATAAGTGAAATCAATGTATTAAAATTGCATCTCAACAAAATATCAATAATATGGAGCACTTGATCAAAAATCAGCGCTACTGATGTTAAAGCATCTCAAAATGAAGATTCCATTAACACATTACAGGCTACCATCAGGGAGCAGGACAGGGTTATTGGAACCTTCAGGACAAAATAGATGATATTGAAAATAGAAACAGGCGTAACAACCTTAGATTTCTCGTTTCCTGAAGGTGTTGAACTAGGAGATACCAGTGCTCTTCTAACTCATGTACTTCCTTCTTTGCTTAAATTACCAGCCGCCAAGACCTAACTATCGAGAGATCTCACACGCCTTAAATCCGAGGCCTTGGACCCGACCAGAAACCCAGGCCCATCATTGCCAGATTTCTAAACCCACACACTTACTGAACTGACTCTTCAAAAAGCAAAAAAATTAGGTGCACTTGCTGGCAAAAACAGAATCCTAATTTTCAGAGACTATTCTAAAATTATCTAACAAACCGAAAAGCTTACAACCCCATTAAAGCAGTCCTTCATCAGCGTGGAATTAAGTTTACTCGTTACCCTGCAACAATCGTCTTTTTGAATGATTCTACCAGAGATTTCAGTACCCCAGAATCTCTCTGAATTTCTGAATTGGACACAGCCCACTTACATTGCCTTGCGATGCTAATGCAGCTCGTTCCTGCTCAACACAAGCACTTCACAATTACAGTGTTTTGCCCTTCCTGCTCAAAACTGTCCTTCAGGTCCTAGAAATCTGCAGCCATCTGTAGCTCCTGCCAGAAGCTCCACACGCATACAAGAAAAAACATCTGGTTCTTCTCTAAATAATAATACCTGCTATTTAAATAATATTTCCACCTCTCAGCTTCCCATGTGGAGCGTCACATTAGTTTTCACTCCTCTTACCTTGTCTAACAAATTCTCCCCACTCCAAGAAGATCTGCTCCAAGAAGATCTGCACTCATCTGGAGGATCTGAGACAGACTGTATCCGACACGTTACTCAAGACCAAGAAGCTCTCAATGGTAATGACTCTTCCGATTCTTCCTGGGCTGATCTTGTGTCCAGCTCTCCTTTAAATCATCTGAACCACCCAAAAAGAAAAGAGAAGAAAATTGAAGAGCAAGGCTACCTGAGGCTTTCCCACTAAAAAAAAAAAAAATTTGTAATAATACTATGGCCCATAATTAGATGTGGTATAGCAGTTTCTCACCAGAATCCCTCCTCTTCACCACCTCACTCGATTCCTTTGGTACATTTACATAAGCGCCGTCTCTATTCACCCAACAGGTTTGGAGCACTTAAATGCAGTAAATCGCTATCGCTGAGAAGCCTGTATCTGTCTGTGGAGGTGAGCCAATTGACACTGGAGGTATTTAATCCATGGAGTTACTCTCAATGTATTCAGTGGAAAAAAAAATAAGAGCAAGAATAAATATTACAATGTTTGTAAGATCTCTTCTAATTAATCCTTGTGTGGTGCCAGACATTAGTATATATAATTGCTATTTACATTCTAATTTTTCATAAGTTTTAGCTCACCATGTGGTCAGGCGCATACATACATTATAGAGTTCTGTATTTCATATCAGTGTGCCCTTAACCCTACTATAGCATTTTTCCCATAAATCCTATAATTTGGAATGTGGAGGATGATTAGACAAATACTCTAAAATCATTTACTTAATATTTATTTTGCATCACTTCTGGTATGTAGTGCATCAGGTGCATTCCCATTATATCTCACAGATTTTGCACAAAGTATGCTTCAATTGTATTTCTATACATTGAGTTTTTCCGCCTTTTCACATTATTCTTCATCCCATTTTCTTCCAAATCATTGGAACTTATAAAATGATTCCACAATACACTGATGCACTATGAACCTATAGTATACTGCATTCCCTAACCTAGCTTATGTGGATTAATACACATCGGCATCCTTTATCTGGCTCACACTGTTCCAGCATTATCTGCCATCATGTTGGTATACTTTATTTAATATTGGACTTGTTGCTAGGTCCAGGCTAATTCATTATGTTTGGAATTTAACACTATTACATAATTATCCTTTTATTTGGTAGAATGATGTTTTGGTTTTTCAGGGTAATGCTTTAATTACCTCAGCACAAATCTCAATTACACTTCTTTAATATATTGTTATATAAAGTTTAGTATCTTAAGATTATAGGGTAAACCGTATCTTGAGATTCACAATTACCTACACGCCTAGTAGTGTAGAGTGAGAGTCTGTATATTTACCGACTCTTATTGCTCTGCATTTCATAAAAGTTTCAAATTAATATTCTTGTTACTGAGTTTATACTAACGTTTGTTGGTTCTAATGTTTAATTACTTGATATTCCTATCTCTATACTCTCCCTCTGGAGACAAAATGAATACAAATACTCAATCATCTCGAACCCATACAAGTTAAGGGCCCTGCATACATTTGTTTATTATATATATTTACCTTTTGAATCTGTGACATCCTCCAAATTAATGGTATTGAGTCCTCATTCCTATTTGTAACTAATTACCTTATATCCTAGTACCATGGTGATCTAGTCTTACATTCATGGAATGTCAAGGGACTCAACTCGCCTTGTAATAAGCAAGTACTTACCTATCTTAAAAGCATAAAACACATATTGCTTTCTTACAAGAACTAAACTTTTATCAGAGGATGTCGACAAGACTTAAAAGGGACTGGGTCGGTCAAGTATATCGTCATCTTCTCCATCCAAAAACATAGGGTTGCTATCTTAATACATAAATCTCTTAATTGTTCCCCATAAAATCATTAGAGACCCGGATGGTAGGTGGATTATAACCCTATTAAACACCACAGCAGGTCCGCTTATGTTTGTGAATGTATATGCACCAACTTTGATTCACCATTTTCTTCCATAATCTATCCCAACATATATGATTACTAATAAAAATAATTCACCTATTCTTATTGGTGGTGACTTTAACTTAGCACTACAAGCATATTTAGACAGAAGTAACTCATCACATGATCACCCCCCGTAGTATTAATGCTCTATCAATGCTTATGAAGGATTTAGGTCTCTCTGACATTTGGAGACTACATCATCCCAGACAACGAGATTACACTTTTATTCCTCTTTACATAAATCATAAAAGTAGGATTGATTATTAGTTCTCTTCTCCTCATTACTGAAAAAAATTATTGATACATTGATTCTCCCTATTATTATATCTGATCATTCCCCTATCAGTTTGCATTTACTCTGGGGTCCACCTTCTTCTAAATACCGTCTTGGCGTTTAGACCCACTTTTACTCAGAGACCCTGAATTCACTCCTTGGATTAAAACTCAGATTCAAGATTTTCTTTCTATTAACGATACTCCAGATATGTCTCAAGGTACTATCTGGGAAGCACTAAAGCCACTATTAGAGGTAAAATTATTAGTTATGCAGCACATAGAAAAGAAAGTAAGAGAACAACAATTAGCTAATTTAGAAAAATCCCTTTAAAGAAAAAGAAACCCAATACTATACATTAAATAAACCCAATCATAATTCACAGCTTCATCTGAAATTCTACAATTAAGAATTAAAATTAACGAGTTGATATCCAGGAAAGCTGAACTTGCCTTTTAGGATTAAACACGTTATTGGGAACAAGGGGATAAATGCGAAAGTTGCTCTCTTACCAGCTAAAACTCAACAGCAGAGACATATAGCAGGTCTTAAAGATCCATCAGGTCAGACACACAGACAACCTTTCAATCAATCGTATTATGCAATCCTTTTACCATCAACTATACTGCAACCTAATACTACAAATCCCAACCTAATACAACATTTTCTGGAAAAATTGAATCTACCCCACCTATCCCTCAGGACAAAGCTATAGCTTGATAAACCAATCACTTTAGGAAATCCAAACTGCTTTTATTCATTAAAAGCAGTAAAGCACACCTGGCAGTGATGGGTTCCTATTGAATTTTATAAAACCCTATCTGACACTCTTTGTCTCTATTAGTCAATGTATTCCAAGAAGCAACCTTAATAAAGAAACTCCCATGCACAATGACCAAAGCTATTATAACAGTCATACCAAAAAGACAAAGACCCTTTTCTTCCTTCAAACTATAGACCGATCTCACTTCTTAATACTGATGGAAAAATCTTGCCAAATTATTAACTCTCCGCTTAGAATCTTTAATGACTAAACTCATCCATACTTCTCAATCAGGATTTATCAAAAATAGAAACAGTTCCGATCATCTTCGCTCATTACTCAATTGAATTCACAAAGCAAAAACTCTTAAAACCCTGCAGCTGCAATAGCCATTGACTTTGAGAAAGCATTTGACTCTCTCAATTGGAATATCTATATCAGGTGCTGTCTCATTTGGCTTTACAACAATTTTTGTGCTTGTTCAATTATTGTATACTCCTCCTTCAGCTAGAGTTCTACAAACTCTATTTTGTCCTCCTCCTTTTACTTAGCAAGAGGCACCAGACAAGGATGCCTCTTATTACCTTCATTGTTTATACTTGCCATGGAACCTCTTTCTGCGTCCCTCGTTAATCCGGTACAATTAAAGGCATTACTATTGGTAACTCTCACTATACTTCACTCTCATATGCAGATGATGATCTTATTTTACTTGAAAACCTCAAAAGTTCCGGGCAACCTTTGGTTAAACTACTGAATGACTTCACCTCCACTCCGGACTAGCTCTAAACCTTAACAAATCCGAACGCTACCATTGAATACCCTTTGTAGTCCCTCATGAACAACTCATTAGGCTTTTGTTGGGCCCCAAGTACATCTTATCTTGGCATTCGGATCACCGGACATTGAATAAATTATGGGATGCTAATCTTCCCTCTGTTAACCAGTATCCAAACAACACTTGATAGATGGAAGCTACTTAAACTTTCTTTTAATGGTAAATTCCACCATTAAAATGTCTAACTCTAAAATATTACACCTATTTCCAATATCCTTTGATACTTCCTCTAGTTTTCTTACCAAAATAGACAAAATTATCGGCAGCTTCATTTGAGAAGGCAAAATACCTAGATTTAGTGTAATAAACTTAGATCCCATTGGTCAAGCGGTGGCTTTGGCCTTCCTTGGTTCAAGCCTACTTATGGGCTTTCCGTACATCTCAAACAATTAAATGGTTTAACAAACCCAACATCCAGTCTCCTTTATGGGTCAATATGGAAACATCCTTATGTCCTGGTAATGTGGCGACTTCTTCCTTTATAACACCCTTACCTCTTCTTTAAAGTCTCACCCTACCATAGCTGCTTCTATATTCTATTGGAAAATCATTCACAAGCATATTAAATCTAACCCCAAACCCTTAGCTTACACCCCATCTGGGTAACCACCATATATCCTTGATAATTGCCCCATTTTTGTTGTACCTGGAAAAATAAAATTATTCTCTTTTGCAGGATATACTTTAACCAAGTCATTAAAATTAAAATCTTACACACGACCTCTGAGGCATATGGAATCTTCCCCATCAGGATTTTTGGAAATATCTACAGCTTCGTACCGCATGCAACTCTTGCCTCACACTCTTCTCTATCAATTCTCTGTATGATATGACATCTCTAAATGGATAAAACAACATCCAATTTAAATAGCACTGTTTACAAAGATATTTGTGATATCCTTCCTGACTACTCTGTCAATGCTAAAACAGATGGAGTACTTGCTACAATATAATATCACCAATGCACAATGGTCCAGATGTTGGCTCTCCTGTCACAAATCTTTTAATGATAACGCAGTTCCCTCATTCAAACCAGGATCCTTCATTTGTGGTACAGAACTCCTGTTGTATTACAAAAAATGGGTTTATTGAAATAATAACAATTGCTGGCTGCAATTCCCCAATGAGGATTTATTGCATATCTTATGGCACTGTCCCTCATACAAAAGATTTGGCACTGCACTCACAGATTTGCAATGAAAGTGGTAGGTCACTTTTACACTGGACCCTAAACATTGCATTCTTGGTATTTTAATCACCGTTCTTATAAAATTTCATATTACCATGAGCAGATGGTTAAATATACTCTTCCTTCAAGTTAACGCTAATCCTCATGCATTGGAGATCCAACATAATCCCTACCCTTCCCGGTATCATTAACCAACTATTGCAATATGTCTCTCTGGACCATTATGACATATATCGTCTGACCGACTCATGTTATATAACAATTGTTGGCGGGATTTTTAATTTTTGAAATCAACTAAATCTTCCAACACCAATGTATGGACTTAATATACTGTATATGGATTTTCCCTTTACTGATACATCATTGTAGTCTAAACTTTTTCCCTTTTTATAGTTTTCCTCTCTCTCTTCTTAACTTTCTTATATATCTTTTCTTTCCTATACTCTGTTCTCAGTCGTTCTTTATTACTCCACAATCCTTTTACTGAATGTACTTTTTCCTTTTGCAGCATCATATATAATTATGTAACATTTTAATATAAACACGTATCTAATCATACTATCCGCTTTAAGTTCACTACAAATGTCAAGTATATGCTAATTACATGACCTGTATTGTTTACTATATTTTAAACAAAAAGCTCTTGTATTGTTGTAGCAATGTTCTTATTATATGCTGCCTCAATTTCTTAAAAAAAATCCTCACATTGTACTGTACTGTAAGAGGTTTGTCTGTATGTCTTATGAAAAATTAAAAAAGTTTAACTGTAAACAGCGTTTATTCAAATAGTTGGCAAATTGCATTGTGTTTAGCTAATAACAAGGATGGTAAAGATGCCTGATGCTGTCAAAGCTCATTCCACTAGAGGAATGGCTACCTCTGTGGCTTGTTTCCGAGGGTCTAAGCCACTGACATCTGTGTGGCTGCCACCTAGAGTACAATCCATACTTTCACCAAGCACTACAGTCTGGACTTTGCCTCAAGAGCCCATGCAGGTTTGGCAGGGCTGTGCTGCAGGGCCTCCTGTCTTAGTTTAAGGAGAGCCCTCCTCCCAGACTATCTGTCTGCACCTGTAACCTGTTGGGATTCGTCTCACAGGACAGACTACACTTGAGTGAGGAGGAAGAAAGTGTTGAAACAGAGGATGGAGGAGTACATAGAGAGTTGGGAATTTAAACTAGGAGTGGGGGGTGGCAATTGGGCAAGAGATCTATGAGACCACAGGTTGGGAAACCATATGAGCTTATCCCCCGTAACAGTGACAAAGGACAAATGACAAGTACTATTGGTAATGCTAGGAAAGGAGGTCAGGATGGGGGGGTGGAAGGTGGTTACCCTTAATGCTAGGAGCCTTGGGAGGAAAACTTCAGAGTTACAGGTGCTCATGGCAGAGGGAAGTGGATATTGCAGCCATCACAGAAACATGGGCCACCCAGTACAATGACTGGGACCTGTCTATACCAGGGTACAGGTTATTCGTAGGGACTGGATGATTGGGAAAGGAGGGGTGTGGCACTATATGTGAAGGAAGGACTGAAGTGTGTAGGGGAGGAGGTAGTACAGAGTCACTTTGGATGCAAATCCAGGATTCCAAGAATAGGATTCTTAGAATGGGAGTGGTGTACAGGCCATCATCTCAGACGGAGGAGTTAAACAGGGAACTAGCAGGACAGATCAGGAGGACCTGCGAGAAGGGTGGGTGGTGATTGTGGGGGACTTCAGCATGCCAGGAGTGGACTGGAGCCCAACAACCAGGAACAGAAGGGAGCAGGTACTGCTGGATGCCTTCAGGACAGCTTCCTGCTGCCAAATGGTCAGTGAACCAACCAGGTTAGGGAGTACCCTTGACCTTGTGCTGGCAAATGGGGACTTTGTGAGAGAACTTACAGTGGAGGAACCGCTGTCTAGGAGTGACTACCACTCAGTATGGCTCACATTGGATATGGGCAAGGAAGGGTGGAATCTGGCACAAGAGTTCTGGACTTCAGGAGGGACTACTTTGGGAGGATGGGGAAGTGGTAAAGGGTACCTGGCCAGAATTCAGTCTAATATGGACACTAACCAGAGGTGGGAGCTCATAAAGCTGGGGATAGTGGAGGCAACCAAAACCTGCTGCAAGGCCCAGAGCAAGAAGGCTGAGGGCTAAGAAACCGAGCTGGTTGAGCAAAGGTTGTCATGGAAAAGGAGAGAAAAGAGCTGCCTTTAGGAAGTACAAGAAAACAGGAGGGGGAGGACAGGAGGAGTACTTGACAGAATCGAAGGAGGGACAGAGGCAGTAAGGGGAGCCAAAGCATCTGGAACTCAGGCTGGCACAAGGCATTAGGGGAGAAGGACTTCTTTAGGTACATCAGGGAGAAAGGAGCTGTAAAGACCACATAGTAAGGATTAGGAAGGAGGGTTGGGTGGGAGTAGTGCGGTATGTAGGCAGAAGCACTAAATGTATACTTCTGCTCAGTATTTACTAAAGAGAGAGGGTGACGCAAGGGGAGAAAGCAGAGAAACGGGAAGGGGTGACAGATGGAAATCATGGAGGCAGAGTTCGGGAGGGTTTGAAGGCACTGAGGGTGGACAAGGTGCCAGCCCAGATGGCATCCACCGCAGGGTACTGAAGGAGCTGGCAGAGGTCCTTGCAGGACCTTTGCGACCTATTTAATGCCTCGCTACATTCGGGTGTGTACCTCAGGACTGGAGGATGGCTCATGTTGTGCCCTTCACAAGAGTGGCCCCAAGGATGAACCGGAAACTACAGACCAGTGAGCCTCACATCCATTGTGGGTAGCTAATGGAGACTATCCTGAAGGAGAGGCTGGTGGCCCTTCTAGAGGCCAAAGGACTACAGGACACAGCAGACAGCATGGCTTCATATGGAGCAGATCCTGCCAAACCAACCTGGTGGAGTTCTATGACTGGGTAACTAGACAGCTGGACAGGGTCATGCAGTGAATGTCCTGTATGTGGACTTCAGTAAGGCATTCGACTTGGTGCACATGGAAGGCTTGGAAGTAAGTTAGTAGGCACAGTGGTGGTTGCAAAGCTGGTGAGATGGGTAGAAACTGGCTTCAGGGAAGGCAACAGAGGGTGATGGTGGGTGGGAGCTCTCACACCCAAGGATAGTGACGAGCGGTGTTCCACAGGGCTCGGTGTTGGGACCAATGTTATTTGGGATATTCATTGCAGACATATTATGGGACACGAGAGCAATATCAATCTGTTTGCTGATGATACCAAGGTAGGAGCGGTGGTGGATGATCTAGGGGATAGCAGGGGTTGCAGGATGATCTGGCAAAGCTTGAAACCTGGTCAGACACCTGGCAACTGGGGTTTAATGCCAAAAAGTGCAAGGTGCTGCATTTTGGGATGAAGAACCCAAGGAGGAGTTACCAGCTGGGGAGTGCAACTAGCCCAGACAGAGGTGGAGAAGGATCTGGGGGTGTTTATTACAGGTTCAATGAACAACTCGGCACAATGTGGGAAGACAGCTGCAAAGGCCAACAAAATGCTGGGTTGTATTACAAGGGTATTATCGAAGGGAGGAGGTGATTCTACCACTGTATAGGTCATTAGTTAGACCGCACTTGGAGTACTCGTGCAGTACTGGCACCTGTATCTGAAGAGGAACATTAAGTAACTAGAGGGGTGCAGTGCAGGGCAACAAAGATGATCAAGGGGCTGGGGACTTATCATACGAGAGGAGGTTGAGGAGTTGAACATGTACTCACTGGAGGAGAGGAGGGACGGGGGACGAATGAAACCTTTAAATACATGAAAGGAATAAACAAGACAGGTACAGAGGGCTGTTCAGAGTAACAGAGGGAGGGACACCAGGGGCCATCATATGAGACTGGAGGAGGAAGGTTCAGGAGGGAGATGAGGAGACACTTTTTACAGAGAGGTGTGGCTGGGTGGAATCGTTACCTGCAGAAGTGGTATCTAGTAGAACAGTGGACTGCTTCAGAAGGGATGGACAGGACAAGGGAGGGTTAATGAGGGAAAGGTGGAAGGAGGGCAGCTGCAGAATAAGGGTGCTAGCTGCACATTCGAGCAGACTTGATTGACCTCTAGGCCTTTATCTGCTGGCAAATTTCGGTATGTCGTACAGTGTGATCGGATAACTGAGATAACCCCGATGAAGGTAGAACAGTAATGTAAAACTTATCGTAACAGTAGATCTTTGAGGGGATCTCAGTCATCAGGTCTGCTTTCTCTCCCACCATCCCCTTCTTGGGACTCCTGTCTAGGAACTGGCTGTCTGGTGTATCCAGCCTACAGGTCTGGGCACTTCTCTCTCCTTGGTCCCCGTGGCTAGTGCTATGACTCCTTTGTCTCAGGGAAAGCCTGAGGAGGGGAGCTGGGCCGCTCATGCCTTTATAGGGTTGGTGATGTCAATGGCATGGGCAACCAGCTGTACTGCTGAAAATCTTCCGGTATGGATTCCCCTTCACCGACGGTGAAGTTCCTCGGTGTGACCTCGATGACTGAGATCCCTCGAAGATCTACTGTTACGGTTAGTTCTTACTTAACTGTTCTTTTTCTGACTTTCAAGAGAAAGCCATATGTTATGGATTTGCCAGCAGCACAGTGCTGTAACATACTGTACTTTAAGGTCTTGCACCAGTTGAAATTTATGACCTGAGCACCTGATATTTAGCTTGGCAAGTGGACTTGTGCTTTGATCGTGTTGGACTTCATATTGCTTTCTTACTTCCCTTTGCCTTATCAGCTTTGTCTCTTTTCTATTTCTGCTTTTTTTTTTTTGCTCTTCTGTCCCTACTGCCAGTCTGTCATGGCTAAACTCTCTAGCCTGAAAATCAAGGTGGGACAGATGCAATATGAAAGCAGCGGATGGAACAGAAAAGCCAAACACTGAAGGTGTGGTAGATCTCATTCAGTTGGGACTGCTTTATTCCATTTCTGTATCATCGTGGTGCCTACTTGTCTGTCTGTTTTTAAAAGTGCTAGAACTTGGATAGCTGTTGTGGACCCCTTAATTTCCAGTCTAAGCTGCTTGATTTACCTTGTGAGTGCTACCCTAAAGCAAAACATGTTTTATAAAGCATTCATGGCCTGGTACTGGAGGAAAAAATTTGGAGCAGCAAGGTACAAGAGATTGCTCATAACGAGCATGCCATATGTATGTCCGCATGCCCGTGTGTGTTAGCATGCCATGTGCGTGTCCGCATACCATGTGCATGTGTTATGCCATGTGCATGTCGGCATGCTGTGTGTTGGCATGTCATGTGCGTGTCCACATGCCATTTGTTAGCATACTGTGTGTGTGTGTGTGTGTGTGTGTGTGTGTCTCCTCAAGATATCCTGCGCGTGTTAGCCCTCAGACTGTCACATTGGGAGGACACCAAGTTCCATCTAAGTTTCTGTTTTTGCATTTTGAGTAAAATGTGAGATTTGTCTAGTGGAAAAATCAAGGGCACCCTGCTGTCTGTTGAACAGTCTGTTGGGTTAAAAGTCATGCAGCTGAACTTTGTCTCTTACTGCAGAGCATTATGTTTGTTGGGACTGCAGATTTTATTAAACTTAAATTGTCGGAAAAATTATTTCTTTTTTTAAGCAGTGAAGTAGAAGCCATACATTTTTTTGGGGGGTTGGGGTTTAAGTTGACCAACAATTTAAATGAAGGAAAGTCTTACAAAATTAGCCCTTCATTTTATTGTTCTTTTTATTGCTTTGTTACAGTACATGTAAAATATTTTATTTATTTAGCATACATATATGGTATAGAAGCCCATGAAACTGCATTGTGATCTGTTACAAGTAGAGGGCTGCTCATGTCCTCATTGTTGTCTCCAGGGCTAGAAATAATTTTTTTATGAATGGCTGTCCAAGGGACAGGTGCAATATTCGTTTGACTGTCCCATAGAATTTGTACCTGGCTCCTGGGTCCTAGTATCGGCTAATGCTTTTTCACTTGGTACCTGTCCCAGGAACAGTCAGAAAAAATAAAACCAGCTGTCCCTGAGGAAAACTGAGTGCCTGGGACAGGTAGACAGGTGGTTATTTGACCCCTGGTTGTCATCAAGTAGCCAGCTGTATTTATTGTGGAAGTGATTTCATATCTAGCTGCCTACCAGTGACAGAGTAGATCGTAAATTCATGCCTTTTTATAGCTGTGACACATAAATAAAGTAGGTCATTTGATAACTTTTCATTGGATCAACAAGAGATTTACAGAACACAAGCTTTCAGGCTACACAGAGCCCTTCATCAGGTAAATGGCAGAATATACAAAAAACAACCTTAAATACATTTGGGTAAAATTATTAAAAAAAAAGAAATGCCGTGGATGTGGGACTTCTGTTGATAAGGAAGTATATAATTGGATATGTGCTGAGACCGTCTTTAAAATCCTAGTTGGTTATAAATGAGATCAGAAAAATAGGCTCCTCCGTGGATGGAATTTTGACAGCAGGAGGTCTATAGCTTGTTAAATGCTTATGGTCTAAGAGCCTCCTAAAGACAGAGGGCTGGATATTCAAACTGGCGCCCAAAATGTCTTGGATAGCGGGAGCAAGCACAAGTCCATTGCGCACATGCACAATAGACGAATATTCAAAAATAGAGCAAGCCAAATTGCGCAACCAGCCAGTGTCTGAATATCGCGACAACCTGCGCCATAGCGCAACCAGGAAGGGGAAGCTGAGCAGATACGATGCGCTATGGCGCAACACGGCATCCCAAAGGCGCAGCAGGGAGCCCCCGGCAGCAGGTAGAGCAATGGAACTGCACAAATCAGGGAGGTAGGCAGGGCTCACCACCCATGCCACAGATGGGCACAGGAACACACAGCAGAACTGACAATGCACCCCACACCCCAAGCACAGCACTACTGGGAGGGACGGAATATCCACTGGCCCCTGGGGACAAGCAAACAAAGCACAGCCGTGCCATGTTGCCCCAACACACCCACTGGCAAGCTGGAGACTGCCACACAAGGGGCGGACCACCCCAGTGTACAGCAGCCCCTGTGCACAGCACACCCTGCACTGTGACCCCAAGACCCCCATGAGCAGTGACCATCACTGCAGGAATCCCCATGCATACCCACCCGTCTTACTGCAACCTTGTGTACCACAGAACCATACAAGCCAGACCCACCATGAGCACCCAGCAGTGGGTGGCACACGGCAGTGCAACAATGGCAGACACAGTGCCAACACGCACAACCCCTGAGGCACAGCTGAGAGACCGAACATGTGTCGCCACAAGTGGTACCCCACATGGGAAAGGGCGTGCCCCTGACACCACTGCCATTGATACAGCACCCTGCACAGTAGACAGGTGTCTGGCGCGACCCACCACGAGCCACAGCAGCCAGCACAGACACCCACAGTGTGTGTGGAAGCATGCAGCACACCGGATGCAACACAGTGCAGGGGCAAACACACACCCATACCCTCGGGGACACCAACACAGGGACGCAGTAGTGGCAACCTAGCCCCCAGTGTGTGTACATGTAACTGTGCACACACAGCCTGCAGTCCACCATGGCACAGGGTGACACCCACCCTGTGCATGTACTGTGGCCCTGTATGCCACCAGCATACGCCTGGATCACAAGTCACAGACAGTGCTGCACAGCCCTGCAACACACACAAGACACAGCATGGAGGTGGGACAGCAACTGTGGAGGCCACAGTGTCACCCGAGGCAAACATGCACCCCACTGGTGACAGGTGGCAACCCAGCATTGTGACGGTCACAGTGGATGACCTGCAGGGACAGCACCCACTGACAAGGCAGCAGACCTGGCAGGCCACAGACATGCAAGGGTGTCAGCTGCACAGGCCAAGGACAGCTTGACAGGGGCACAATGGACACAGAGCAGGCACCATGGAACACTGCACACAGCACTGCAATGCACAGAGAACAACACACACCACAGATACCGACTGAAAGCCACTCCCACACAGAGACACCTCCCCACGCACACACACACATACCCATGACTATACCACCCCAGATGCCATGCACACTACTGCAACTGAGCACCTATATCCAGCTGCAAATCAGAGACCACCACAGTATTCATATCAAAATAACTGTATTACAAAAACAACAACAAGCAACATCAACAACTATTTACATATGTACAAAACAGGGGTGGAGGTATGGGTACAAGGTAGGGGTTGGTAAGGGGCAGGGGTGAACAACTGGGAGAGGGAAGGCGGGTGTGAGGGTTAGTCAAGGGGAGGTGATGGCCAGCTACTGTCCTCCAGCCTGCTCCCTTGCTGCCTGGTGCTGGTCCCGGGGCCTCCATCTCCTCCGCACCCCATGCCGCTGGAGGTCCAGCAGGATCTCAAGGGAGTCCATGGCCACCCGCAACAGCTGCTGCATGGATCTCTCAATCCGTAGTAGTATCCGGACACCTAGGACAAGGGATCAGAGTCAGTGGGTGTGGCTGTCCATCTCCCTGAAGCCCACCCATCATGTATGGCATACTGCCAAGTGCCCCGCCTGTGATGGAGTGCACCCACCCCACAGTGACCGTGTGCACAAGACATGCCCAACCAGGCAGCAACAGCCATGTGCCACTGCACACACACGCCCATGTCCAGCTGCATAGCAAGACCGTGCAATGCTGTGGCCGTGGTGGGCAGGTAGTGCCACAGCCATGTACCCAGTGCACGCATGGACCACCATTGGACGCACTCCCAGACATGCAGTGCCTGTCGTGATGTCGCTGCATGGCAGTGGTGTCCATGGATGGTGGCCGTGCCCTGCTCCCCACCCTGTCACACACAGCATGCAATAGCAATCATGTTGTCATGGCACTCACCCCTCATCGGGCTGTTGTTGTGGTTCTCCACCGCCACGCTCGGGCACTACTGCCACCACCCTCTGCTGCTCAGCCATGGCCTCCTCCACTCTGCCACGCCTGTGGGAAACAAAAGGTGAGAAACACATCAGTACAATCCCAAAGCATATTCCCCTGCCCCAATGAGTGTGCCCACCCACCCAGCCAGACCCATACATCACATACCCTGTAAACACCGCCACAGCCAACCCTAGACCAACCCCTCCCCATGTGCTGGACACAATAGACAGTGTTACCCATATGGACCATACAGGTGCGTGAGCGGATCACCCACCTGGTCGAGGCACCACGCCCCTCCTGGCACGCGACCGCAGGCGTGCCAGTAGCCTCGGCTCCCTCCTTCTCAGGTCCCCATAGCGGTGCCTGCATTGTTCTGGGGTCCTCCATCTGCCAGTGGCCGCCTCCAGGTCAGTGGCCACCTGTTGCCACACCTGGGTCCTGGCCCTGTCCAGTGGAACCTCCCATACAGTGGGCCATAGTGAGGCTCCACAACGGCCACCAGGTTGGTCAGCTCGAGGGCACTCCATTGGGGGCTCTTCTGCGTGCCATCTCCAGATCTATAGTAGGCAATATGGTGCTCTGCAGCGGCAACTCCACGTGGAATTGCTGCGCAATACATTATGCTGCTGTCCCTATCATGCTGTTGGCAATAGCGCCGCTGAGTCCTCTATCGCGCTGTCACCGAACAGCGCGATAGAGCCGCAGACATGCCATATGTACAGCGCCAAGGGGCAAGGTTGGGCACAGGGTCATGGGTCTCTGGCGCATGGCCACGCACAGTGCCATCGGACATCTGGCGTCCAGTGCGATTGGTCACCTGTGTGCCATTGCCACAGCAAACTGTTGCGCAGCTGTGCCACAGCGCCATGTAGTGACCATCGCCGTGGCGCCACTGGCACAATGGTGGCCATGCCCTGTATTGCCTACTGGGGCGCACGTCATCAGCGCGGCAGGCGCCTGCGTAAGCTACCTGGGCATGCGCCGTGCGGTGTACCTCGCATCCACAGAACTGCGCCTTTGGCTCATGCGTACAACACAATTGCGCCAAAGCGCCAACAGCGATATTCAGCCATCATATGCAAATCATCCGATCAGCCATTCAATGGCACAGCAACGCGTGCATCTCATTAAAAGTTACACCACACTAATTTGCATGGAGTGCGCTATAAAAATGCGACGCTGTTCTGCAGTGGCCATATTCAGTTACTGCAGTTTATAGGTGAGTTGCATGCTGTGTGATGTTCTGGACTATGGTCTCAGGGAATTGCTGTGTACTGCACAGTCACAGGTGACCACTCTCCCATACAGACTGTGATATGACCGAGCGAGAATGGGTGAGGAGGATGATGGTGGGCGGAAGAGGAGACCAACTACGAGCTGAGGCGGAGGCACTCTTGAGGCCTACCTGGATGAAGATCCACTTCTCAGTGGACGGCGGGCACCCCTCAGGCCCGTGCTGCTGCATGGGAGGGGTGGCACGTGCCATCAACCTGCACGGTAGCCACCAGCGCTCTGTGCAGGAGTGTAAAGAAGATGGGGACCGACAGGAGGAGGTGAAGGAGAAGGTGGCAGCCATCAGGGCGGCCGCGTGCTGCAACATGTGGGGCCGGCCGGAGGTGGTGCAGCTGACTCCGGCAGAGGACAGGCTCGCTGCAAGCATGCAGCGCAGTGCCATTGAGGGCATTCCTGGAGGTGGCTTCCAGACAGGTGGTAGCCCATCACTGCATGGTATGTCATGGTTGGGGAGAAGGTAGATCACATGCACTAACGTGTTCTCACTTTCTCTTACAGATCCTGTCGTCTGCGGGGTCAGTGGTGGAGGGCCTGTCCACTGCGGACAGCCATCCGGAGTTGGAGGAGGGACCATCCACCTCCGCAGGTAGCTGGCGTGTATTGCACCAGTGTGCACGCCTGGCTGCCATCACTGATGTCGTTGAGACAGGTGTGGGGTGCCCTTCCTGTATCTCAGCGGTCTGGCATGCAAGCATGCCAGCACACTGTGGCTGTGGCACAGACCTGCACCATTGATGATGCAACGACCACTATGGGCATTGACATGTGTGTTCACAGAATGGACACACAGCAGGACAGCTCACGCAGCATGGACCTAGCTGGTTCCGGCGTGTGTGCCAGCACATCAGCACAGTCCCAGGCTGTGCCTGTCAGCACCAGTGGGGCAGCACCGTGGCTGTACAGGTCACTGGCACTGTTGCGGCCACAACAACGGAACAACTGATCCCTTGGGCACAGCAGGCGGAGGGCAGCAGCAGCAGTCACCCACGGGACTGGGGGTACAGAGTTCAGCGGTGGTGTATGTGCACCACCTGTGGACTTGCCCATACCTGGTCCTGGTGAGCAGCGCCCACTCTCAGGGGTGCTGAACATCAGGCCCTTTCATACCCTGAGGGACAGGTTGCCGATGTGGCAGGACGGCCACTTGGCGAGCACACTGCGCCTACTGCAGGCATCAGTGCAGCAGCAGATGCGGGTTGCAATGTCCATGGAGGCACTGTGTGTGGCTCTGGGCGGCACAGCAGGGACAGCGAGAGGATCCTGTCACGGATTGACCATTTGCGGATGGATGTGACCACCGCCATTGACGAGGCAGACACAGGCATTGGTGCTGTCGTGGTCACGTGGGCACACAGTCAGGTGCCCCTGTGCCGCTCCACACCTGATACACTATCCACTCCCGTTCCGGCGTGCATGCGACACCACCCTGTCGGCGCGGGTTCAGCTGTGGGCATCCCAAGCACCCTGGTGCAGGTATGTTCGGTGTGCTGCAGACCCCTGTGCGGGCAAGGTCGGCGTTCGCGCGCAGTGGAACCCCTGGTGCTCCATCGGTGCCACCCCATGAGGCCCGTGCTCAGCCTGCCAGTGCTGCTCGGTCTCGGCGGGGCCCACGCATCCGAGGCGGCCGTGGCACTGTGCCGCAAGACTGAGCTGTCTCCAGTGCTGGCCCTGTCTGGTGCTGCCCTGTGTGCAATGTGTGTTTGGTGGGCAGTGCACGGTGGGTGCCCAGCCCTACCGCGACACACGGACCACCTGCACACCCTCCCGACTGCTGTCCACAGGTGCGTGTGCATGATGATGCCTGCATTGCGCTGTACACCAAAGTGCGAGGTGCCCAGCATCTGACACACCGATATGGACAGTCAGTGGGCGTGGTGGCCTGTGGACATGCGTGTTTTAGTGTCTGTTCGGCTCTGTTGTGCACCTGACCCCTGTGTACTTTGTGCCTATTGTGTGTGTGTGTGTGTGTGTGTGTGTGTGTGTGTGTGTGTGTGTGTGTCCGTCCATGTGGCGTGTTACTGTTCACTCCTCCCTGTTTGTATGTGTGCTTCTGTACCCTGCCACTTCCCTTGCCGTCATGCACCCTGGTGTGTTCCCTGTGTGTATGTGGGTTGTGCCCTAGCCACTGTTGGTTGCACATGGCCCCATGACTTACCTGTGTTGGGTGAAGTGCTCCTCTGTGATGGTGTCCCGTTGCAGCTGGGCCAGCCAGATCAGTCGAGGGGTCACGTCGTTAAGGGGCTGCCCATCCCCATCATCACGGCGTCACCGTCATTCCTATCGCTGTCCCTCTTCTCGACCTGTAAAGCTATCCCACAGTCTTTGGCCTTGTTGTGCAGGATACAACAGGCCAGGAATATCCACAGGCCTTTGAGGGGCTATACTGTAGGGCACCGCCCGGAGGTGTCTAGAACGGAGCGCGCTGTCAGCATCCCAAACACCCACTCAGTGGTGTTGCGTGTGGCGGCATGTGCTTCATTGAAGCATTGCTGCGATGGGGTCGTGGGCGCCAGTAGGTTGTGAGCAGCCAGGGATGGAGTGGGTATCCACTGTTACCTGTGTGGAGATGGTGGAGGTTGAGTGTCTTGTTCAGGCTCATATTGCCCCTAACCCTGTATTGCCACACCCATGGCACCTGTAGACACCCACCCTTGCCCCGATTTGTCAGTCCTACATGCATACTCACCCACTAGATGTCCTGTGGGGATGTCCCCTCTCGAATCGATGGCACAGTGCCGACTGGTACCATATGAATGAATTGTGTGCTCCCCATGGTGTGTGGCACAGACATTGATGATCGCCCACTGGCGTCTCACACCACCTGGCAGTTGACACTGGCATAACCCTTGCAATTCATATAGGCGGGCGTATCGGGCAAGGTGGCGTCGGAATGGCCACATGGGTGCAGTCTATCACCCCTAGCACGCCAGGCATACGTGCTGCCCTGTGGAACTCCTGTATGTTTGCTGTGCGCTCCGCCGTGGTGCTGGGGAAATGGATGTACTCTGCAGCATGTGGCAGCAGTGCGCTGAGGAATTGGGTGAGGATGCATGGCGTGGCCGACTGTGTTATGCCTGTGGTGTCCCCTGTTGGTCTCTGGAAGGTACCTGTGGCGAGCAAGCACATGCAGGCTGTTACCACTGACAGAGCGTGACTCTGTCGTGAGGTGTTGCATCACATCACTGCACACCCTGTTCAGGCGGTACCGCCCACAATCTCGACATCTGAGTAAAGCTCAAAGCTGGTACGGCCTCGGGTACTGCCTGTTGGGGGCGCATAGCCGACGGGCCCTTCCACGGCCACGCCCCCTGCAGCATGCCTTCTCACCCCCTCATTACGGCTTCCATGTGGAAGGTGGCACTGTCCATGTCCCTGGCTTGTGCCCCCCAACTGTTGTTGCTCTGTTTCCCCCGCTGTCCTGACTGCTACCTCCACTGCACTGGGTACACCTACTGGTCTCTGCACTCTGTGGCCCCACACCTTCCCATGCCCCTATTCTGTCCTCTGCTCTCCTTGGCCTGCCCTCTTTTCCCTCTGGCCTTGTCTCTCTCCTGCCTCATGTGGCTTCCCTGCAGCGTTCTTGCTCCTCTTCCTTGCTCCTTTTTATTTTGGCTCATTTTCGGCTATGGCGCACTTCCGCCCTGATCCGCTGTTGCGCATTGCGCAAAGTCTTTGAATATCGCATTGCGCACTTTATGCATGATTCCACCCCTTCGGTTGCGCATGCCTTCATTAGCATTGCGCTGTTGCTCAGCATGTTTTCAGCAGCGCAACTGCCTCCTGCTGAATAGTCGCGAATGGCGCATTTTCTGACTTACTTAGGCGCCAACGTGTGCGCGTGCGTAACCCTTTTAATATCCCACCCAGACTGTGTGCCATTTAAAAGCACTTGTAACACGGCTCACTGTCGGACGCTGCAAAGGATTGTGAGGATTGGCCAAATGGCCACAGCTGACAGAAACCGAGCAGGTATTACAGGCCACATAACGCCCACTCGGTCAGTACCAGCTGTGGCCATGGAGGCTCCAGGGTAGCAGCCGGCTCGTGACTGCGGAGCCCCGCTGTCTGTTATGTGAGTGCAGTATTGTGGGAAAGGCAGGGAAAAGAGTTTATCTGTTGTAGAAGACAATGTCATCGCCTACTGTGTTGACTGATGAACTGAGCTGCAATTAATCAGAAGACCTGCTCCGTAATGTAAGTAAAACTTCAACGTTTACCTGCCTCCACGTGTCAGAATATGGGGAGATGTTTTATTTTGTACAGCCGAAAGTGACGGCCCTTTGAACCAAACGGTGGCAGAAGATATTGTGTTACAGATGGGCAGTTGGCAACTGTTCCCTGCCTTTCCCACAGTACTGCACTCACTACACAGGCAGCGGGGCTCACAGTGATGGAGTGGGCTGCTACCCTCAGGTGCCCATGGCCACAGCTGGTATTGACTGAGTGGGCGTTACCTGTGGCTTAATACCCGCTTGGTTTCAGGCAGCTGTGGCCGTTCGGTGAATCCTGGTGCTCCACTGCGGTTGTACAGCACTCAGGGATCCTAGACAAACCGCACCGATGCTGCCGCCAGAGATGCGGTTATGTTACAAGCGCATTAATCACCTTCAGCCTCGGCTCTGCCGTGGATTAATGCCGCTGAAGGCGGTTGGACCCTCGGAAACCCGCCCTTGGCAGCTAACCTCCAGTGGGCATTAATCCACCGGCAGAGTCCCTCTGGCTGTAATTAATGCTTACTTATGCGGAGTGTTCACACACACTCTGTTTATTCAGCTCAGGTGTATGTGTGTGTGTGTGTATGTATATATATTTTTTTTATTATTCAAATTTCGAATTACAATCCTTGGAGTCGATGACTCCTTTGCAAAAGCTCCACATCAGTACATACATACGTAGCTTAAAGAAAATTTGTACATTGCTTACTAGGCAAACATTACATTAAGACAAATTATTCATGGTTACTCTGTACAGGTTAATTTTCAAGGCTAGTATTACATTGCTTTGTTAGGTTCTCTAGGGTTGTTAATGGACCCTGGGTCATTGCAGGGAGAGGACTGGGTCCCAAGTTTGAGGCCATCTCCAATACGGGAGTACGGGTTTATTGGCATCGTTAGATTTTTATTGGCCTTGATATGGAGCTCAGGGAACGCTAGCTTACCTACACACCACCGTGTTAGTGAGGACTGGTTGTTACAGCCACAGATCGCCGAGTCAGTGAGAAATTCTTTATACAGTTTTGAATAGCCCAAGGCTAGGGGCCTGGGAGAAGGTGGAGGAAGTTTATTTAGCCAGAGTGGAGCGCGACACGAAAGACCTTTGTCCTATGGCAGTCCTGCAGTGAGGGACTAGGAGCGGGGTGTTGGCCTGGTGCCTATGGGTGCTCCTGTGGGGGTAGGTTGGATGAGGGGTGGAGGCCCTTAGGAGCAGATTCATTTGGATCTTTTTGCTAGGAGGCAAGTGTGGTACATTAGTCTGCTTTCAAAGGTCAGCCAGTCTGCTCGCTTATAGAGCTCCTGCGTATGGGTTAATCAATCGCTGCTTGTAACCAGTCTGCAGGCTTTATTGAGAGCTAGTTTGATGCTGATTAGGGCTGTGTTGTTAGCATGTACATAGATTATTATGCCATAATCAAGCACGGAGAGACCTAGCTGGTTACCACCAGCCTTAGTGCCTGGGGTGGGAGGCTTTGTTTGTGTCTGTATAATATCCCGAGCTGGATGTTTGCAGAGATGGAGAGTTGCTTAATGTGTATGTGGTAATGTTAGTGATGTGTCCAGAGTGATGCCCAGTTATTTAAAGTTAGGGACTTGTTCTATGTGGGTGCCCTGAGAAGTTAAGATTGATAGCAGGGCATTACTGCTAGGGTTTTGACGGTGCATAGATTTAGTCTTGTTGTAGTTAAGAAATAATTGATGATCAGAGAACCAGGATTCTAGTTCTGTAAGCTGCCTTGCAGGAAATTATGTAGAGAGTTTGAATTGGGGTGTTTCCAGTATATTACTGTGTCGTCAGCATAGAGCAATAGTTTACCACTGCAGGCCAGGGGAGGGAGTTTAGATAGAGAGTGAATAGTAGAGGGCCTAATATCGACCCTTGGGGACTCCTTCATGAACAGGTTGCATAGCTGAGAGTGTGGTGTTGATTTTGACTTGTGTCTGGTCAGTGAGATAGTTTTGAACCAGGAGATTGTTTCTTGGCGAGATGGAGGGAAGGGAGAGAGTGTATAAGGAGTGAGTGGCGGACTGTGTTGAAGGCTTTGGTCATATCCAACAAGATTGCACCTGCTACAGACCCCTGTTCTAACGCTTCATGTATATAAGAGGTGAATTGGAAAAGGGCAGTGGTAGTGCTGTGTCCCTACCTGAACCTGTGCTGTTCTTGACACAGTAGGTTGTGTTTGTTCAGGTAGTCAGTGAGCTGGTCTGCTACAATTCTTTTGAGCACTTTTGTGGGGGATTGTTATGGGCCTATAGTTGCCAGGGTCAGTTGGATCACCCTTTTTAGGATAGGTGAGATAATTCCTCTCTTCCAGAGGGATGGGAATTGGACCTAAGCGCAATGAGCAGTTTAGGATTTTGGTAAGGTGAGGCAGGGTCCGTCAAGAGTGAGTCTTGAGTATTTTAAGGTCTGGGGAGTCGCTACTGAACCGAGAGTTACGAGGGCTTTGGACAGGTAGTGGTTAGCCTCTTTGCAGGAGATGGATCTTAGTTGGAAGGAGGGAGAGTACTAGTGGTGGAGGTAATAGGGTGGTCTTGGTTGTGATGGGGTCAAAGAAGTTTTGGGGTAGGATGTGGCTAAGATCGGAGAAGGAATTGTTCAGGACATTAGCTATGGTGGCTGGGTCCTGGGAGAGGGCATCTTGGTGTAGAATTTGTGAAGGGTAGGAAACAGTTTTCCTGCAGAGTTCCTTGACATTGTTCCAGAATTTATTTCGGATCCCCATGAGGAGGTGAGCTTGGTTATAGTATGTAGACTTAGCTAGCTGAATGGCCCAGGTGCGCTTGTTTCTTACCTCTCTGTAGAGTTGCTTGTCGTGGGGAAGTTGGGAGTTCAGTGCCCTAAGCCAGAGGTTATCTCTGTGGTGCATGTGTTCAAGGATGGTCTACAGATCCAGGGAGTTTCTATTTTTAGTAACCTGTTTTTGAAAGGGTAATATATACAGGCAGTGTTAAAGATTTTGATAAAGGAGGTGAGGGCAGCGTCAACAGACTTGGCTGTGTGAATAGGTGACCAGTGTGGGAGGAGAGAGTGTTTAAGGCAAGAGAGGGAACCTTTTGAGGTGCCTCAGGATGGAAATTGTAGGTTGGTTGGTAGAGATTTATTTGACCAGCAGCAGGAGATGGCGAGTGGTCACTTAGTACGTCAGGGAGCACTTTAACTTTGGAGAGATGGTTAGGTAGATTTGTGAAAATGAGGTCAAAAGGGAGGAGGTTCCTGACCTGGGATCCTGCCTGGTGGGAGACTGGATAACCTGCGCAAGGTCGAGGCCAGGGCTGCATCTTTGAGCGAGGTTGCTGCTGGGGATAGCCAATTTACATTAAAGTCCTCCATTATCAGTTCGCTCTGGGGAGGGGGAGATGGGTGATACTGGTCAAGATGGAGTTGAAGGCTAGCTTCTGGTTGGGGGTGTAGACTGACATTATGTACAGCTGTTTCACTAGGGTTGCCAACCGTGGCTTTGATTGTAATGGCTTGGGCACCATGAGTTGGCGAGGCAGAGGAACAGAGAGGGGCTGAAGTGCGGTTTTAGCGTAAATGGCACCCCCTCCCTCTCTTGCCTGTTCTGTCTGCCCTGAAGATGGAGTAGTCATTAAGGAGACTGAGGCATCCGGGATTTTGTTGGAGAGCCAGGTCTCAGATAAGGCCAGGATGTCAGGGAGTGTTGGGCGATCCATGCCTGCAGCTGTGAATTTCCTAGGCAGGCTACAGATGTTAAGGGATGCCAGTAGTAAACTCGTCCACCCGCTCCCATGGGAACATTAGACGCTAGTTGGTCCAGGATTAGGGTGTACGTTGCGGAGATTAGCAGGAGGAGGAGGAGAGCATGCGGAGGGCAGTTCTCCAGCTCAGTTTGGAGAGAGGTGCGGAGCATGGATTAGTGGAGCATTTACTAAGCCTGGCGTACGGGATGGAGCGGACAAGTTGGGCTAATTGGGCTTGAGATAGGGCATGATGGGGGCTGTGTAGTGTGTGCATGCATGTGGGTGGTTGTGCTCACGCCACTAAGGACCTGTTAATGGTGCAGCTTACGCTGGAGGTGAAAGTAGTGAAGAGTAGAGCAGGGGAGAGAGGTTTGGGTGATGAGATGAGGTTACGTGACTGAGGGAGTGTGTGGTTAGGCAGCTGTAAATGTTCATGGTGTGCATTTTACCTACGGGGAGTGGGGTGGTAATTAGTGAAAAGTGTTAGGATTATGATGGTGTTGAATAGGGTACAGAGAATGCAAGTCGTGTTGCTAGTATAGGGAGTTTCTACTTGTGGAATTAAATGAGAGGAGCCCTCTAGTGTTCAACTAGTATAGGCTGCAAATGGCAAAGTTGGCTAATAGATTTTGCACGGTCATGTGATCCTTGCTATAAAGCCCGATGTTGACCAAGGGTGGTGGTGGGGGCGGTGGGGGAGCCGGCACACAGGCGCGGCAGGGATCACTATCGCAGCAAACAGTATCTGCAGCTGGGGATCCGTGCGCCTCGGTGCGTACCTGGTGCTCGTTGGCTCTTGTCTATGTGGGGGAGGGTTGCAGGACATCCTCACGACCTCAGGGATTCACCCAGATGTGGACAAGGAACAGGGACAGAGAAACAATTATATATAGCTCCTGGCTACCTGGGACATCTAAACAGTTCAGTTTTCAAATCGCTTGTGAAGCAGGGGCAGATTACCTGGTCGATTTACAGCCGGTTACTCATGGCCGACCGGGTTTAGAAGGTGAGCATCTTAATTCATTTAAGGCAGCAGGTCTAAACAACTAATCAGCTACAATTGGTAAGGCAGAGGCAGTAAAACTCTCCGTTTGCATAACGGCTGAATTTCTTAATTTACCCCCTTTTTTTTTTGAAATGGGGGAATTGGCGTAAAAACCCAGACAAAATGAAAAGGAGAAGCTGCTGTTGGAAATTGCTGCTACCATGCGATTTAGGTCTCTAAAAACTATCTCCACTTGTGTGGGGACATAAAGGGATTTTGGCAAGAAGTAGCAGCTCCAGCATTTACATTAAATTAGTCCTCTGTATCACTGTACGCAGCAAACAGTAACTACAGCTGGGATCCACCGGCTCAGTGCGTACCTGGTGCTCTTTCGGCTCCGTCTATGTGGGGAGGTTGCAGGACACCCTTACGACCTCAGGGATTTAGCCCAGCTGGTGCTCGTTTTGGCTCCGTCTGTGTGGGGAGGTTGCAGGACACCCATACGACCTCAGGAATTGGCCCAGCTGGTGCTCGTTTTCGGCTCCGTCTATGTGGGGGAGGGTTGCAGGACACCCTCATGACCTCAGGGATTCGGCCCAGCTGGTGCTCTTTTCGGCTCTGTCTATGTGGGGAGGGTTGCAGGACACCCCTCACAACCTCAGGGATTCAGCCCAGCTATATACAGTATATAGATAGATAGATGTGTGTGTATATATATGTATATATATATATATATATATATATATATATATATATATATATATGTATATATATATATATATGTGTGTGTGTGTATATATATATATATATATATATATATATATATGTATGTATATAAACATACACACACACACATGCTTTTAAACATGCACACAGTCTGTCTTTAGGAGGCTCTTAGACCATAAGCATGTAACAAGTTATAGGTCTCCTGCTGTCACATTCCATCCATAGAGAGGAGCCTATTTTTCTGATCTCATTTATAACCAACTAGGATTTCAAAGACTGTTGTTTTGTCTCTCATGCATACCTAATGATTTACTTCCTTATCAACAAAATTCACATCCATGTGTAAAATGTTATCCATTCTATCCAATGTATTTAAGGTTGTTTCTTTGTATATTTTGCCATTTACTTGATGAAGGGCCCTGTGTAGCTTGAAAGTTTGTGTTCTATAAGTATTTTGTTGGTCGAATAAAAGATATCAAATCACCCACTTTGTTAATCTTTTGTACAAGGACCAGTATCGCTACAACAATTCTTTACATAGAAACATAATAATTTATGGCGGGAAAGCATTCTAGGTTCCATGAAGTTTGCCCCACCGCCTCATAAGTAGGGATTAACAAGTATGCTGTGCAGACATACACTAATTTGTGCTAACCATTTGTCAACTTGCTCCTGAGAAAGGAATCTGGTTGCAGTGAACCAAATAAATTTTACTGTGTAATAAATAGCTGGTATCATAGTAATGTGTCAGCAGAAAAGGACCATCCTGGTCCATCTAGTCTGCCCATTTCCACCCATCCTGCTTGTCTCCACTTTCCAGGGATATTCTCCTCTGCCCACTAGCCAACTCCTTGTGTCTGTCTCATGCCCTCTTGAATTCTTCCACTGTATCCGCACACACCACCTCATTAGGTAATCTGTTCCAGGGTTCTACCACCCTCTCAGTGAAATAACATCTCCTTATATTGCTCTTAAATCTTCCCCTTCCAAACTTTAAATTATGACCCCTTGTTTTAACTCCTACTTTCCTTTCTGAATAATCTGCCTTCATTCACTTTATTTATTCTCTTCATATAATTAAAAGCCTCTATCATGTCACTTCTGTCTCTTCTAACCTCCGTGGTATAGATTTAATTTTCTCCATCTAGTCTTGTATGGCTTCTCTTGCATACCTTGCACCATCTTTGTTGCCCTTCTCTGAACCCTCTCCAACCCCGTCTATATCCTTTCTTAAATGAGGCCTCCAGAACTGTACCCTGTACTCCAGGTGCGGTCTGACCATGGTCTTGTATAAAGGCAACACCTCCCGCTTCCTACTTGTTATACCCTTTCCTATGCATGCCATCATTCTATTAGCTTTACCTACTACCTTACTACATTGGTGTCCTACCTAAGGTTGTTTGAGATTATAATCCCCAGGTTCCTTCGCTTTATCAGTTCTCCCCCAGTGAGTACTCTGCCAGTGGATTTTATGCCCCACATGCATCACTGCACACTTCTTAGCATTGAACTTCAGTTGCCAAATGTCCTACCACTTCTCTAGGGTGCTCGATCTCTCCTCATGGCCTCAGCCCCTCTTGCTATGTCAACCCTATTATATAGCTTTGCATCATCCACAAAGACACACTTTCCCTTCAGGTCCTACTAACTGATATATCTGTTAAAAGGATTAGCCCCAGTACTGACTCCTGAGGAACACGCTCGTCACCCTCATGATCCTAGAATGTACACCATTTACCACCACCCTCTGACTTCTATCCTTCAGCCAGTTTTCCACCCATCTAGTTATTTTCTGTCCCACCCCAGGCTCATCTTATTTACTAGTCTACGGTGAGGAACAAGGTCAAAAGCCTTACTGCAGTCCAGGCAGGCCACGTCAACTGCCACCCCACCCCTGATCAATAACCTTTGTTACCCATCAGAAAACTCGATCAGATTTGTCTGGCAAGATCTTCCACTAGTGAAGCCATGTTGCTTTTCATCTAAAAGTTTATTGTCCACTAAGTATTTTACCGCTCTTTCCTTTATTAACACCTCCATCACTTTACCCACCACTGATGTAGGCTGAAGGGCAGTAATTTCCGCCTCCTCTTACAGATTGGTGCTGCGTCACCGTCCAGTCACCTCAGGCAACCCCCCATCCAAGGATAAATTAACTTTGTCAGATATGATGCTAGCTCATTCTTTAACTCTCTAACAACTCTTGGATGCAAACCATCAGGCCCCATAGCCTTATCTAACTTTAATTTTCCAAGTTCTTTCTTTACTGTGTCCTCACTTAAAGGGCTTTGATCCATCCCACATTCTTCTCCTCTCTTCCTCTTTAACTCGGTTCCTTCCTCCACTGTGAAAACTGAGCAAAAATAAGTATTTAGAACCTCCACTTTCTCCAAGTCACTCTCAACATTTATACTCCCTCAACTTCACAGTCCTCTGTCTGGTTCTCCTCTGCTCCCCACATATCTATAAAAAAAAAAAGTTCTAGGTACATGGATATGTTCATCCACACTGTCTAGCAGATTCCTTGCCGCTTTAAATCTTGCGGAAGGTCTTCAGCTGGCTCCTCCCACCCACCGGGTGGTAAAACTCTGGGCTCCACCCCATGACGCCAGCTCTTCCTTACTGCTTGGAAGCTCAGGTTCCCTCCTTAGCGCTCTGCGTATAGACTGGATCCTAATTCTTTGGTTTACCTGAAACTAATTCTTAAGTTTTCAAGACTTTGGTCTAATTACTCCCTAAGCGGCTGCGATGGACAAATTGACTCCCGGTTTTGGCGGTGCCATGTGGGCAGAAAATGTCCAGGGCGGATCCGCACTCCACGTGTGTCTACTGCCTCGGCCTAGATCATGACCTGCAGGCCTACGAGTTATGCTGTTCGTTTTGTCCAACATCCTGGAAAATCGCTGCCGGTTACAGCTTAGGCGCCCGAAGCGCTACCGCGGTGAAGTCCCAGGAGGCCCATTGGGCGGTGTCCGCTGCTGCTGGCTCGGCTGAGCAACTCGAGCAGATGATCGCCCTCGAGGAGGAGGCGCCCAGGCCGCATCTTCATCTTCCTTGGTCGCGGCATTTATCCCGCTCTCTGGGATCCTCCTACACAGCTTCTTAAGGAGCTTTGCCAATCCCTTTCTACGGGGGAGATGGGCCATCGGGACACTCTCAGTCCAAAAGAAGGACTCTAAAGGTAAGTCCCACTGTCGGCATTTGTGGGGCGGGAGAGGTCCCTTCCACAGACAGTCGACTTCGACTTCGATCGAGGTTGCGGCTAAGGCCGCTGGCTATGGTATCCTGTGGGTCAGCCAGCCAAGAAACCCATCGATGCGGTTGAAGATTTTCTCGACCCATCGGACAAACTGTCTACTGGTGGCGCCAACAACCCTTCTTCACCGGTTCACCCGGTGGAGATGAAGGACTTACCTCGCCTCCCGTGCGGAGTCCCCGGTCAAGGCTCGGGCCGAGGGAAGAGCGGGTGTCCACGCCGCTTCCCAGACCCGCCTCGGAAACACAGAGGTCTCGGTCTGGACCTCGTCTCAGTCCAGCCGATCCTGCCGACATGGGCGGTCTCTGTCTCGGCACGGAGGAAAGCAGTGGCACTGCTCGTCCTCGTCTTCCTCCTCGGAAGAGGAGAGGCTTCAGCGCAAATTGCGTCGGCCTCACGAGGACCTAATGGCAGCAGTTACTTCTGTCCGGGAACAAGCGGCGCCTTCCCCAGCCATCAAGTGGCTGTCACCTGAACGGCGAAACAGCCCCTCGCGGTAGTCAAGGTGCCCAAGCCTGGGCCAGTTGTTTGGCTTGAAGCCAGCTGCCCCACTGATTGTGGTGGAACCTCCGCCTCCACAACCAAAATCGGGCGCCGACCATGGACTTTCGGTCAGGTCAGGGTCTGCCCCACAGGTTGTCGGTCACCCTCACTCCCGATCATCCTCAGCAGGTGGAGGGTGGCTCAGGCCCAGGCAGCTCTTCGCAGACTCCTCGGAGTCCGGCACGACTCCTCCCTGTTTTCCAGGCCCCTTGACCTGGAGTCCTCCGTGGGCAGTTGATGGATGAGAGCCCATCGTCTTTTATGGGTTTGCTTTGGCTCATCTCGGAGTCCACGGGATGCAGCTCGAGCCGTGATCAAACTGGCCAAGTATCCCTGATGGAGATACTGGACCGAGGGAATCGCCCACGGAGTCCTTTCCGGTGGCTGAAGCCATTGTTGGCCCAGCCTTGCAGCTTTGGCAGCACCGGCTTCCTGTCCTGCGCCTTTGGCCAGGATGGCCAGGAAGTATCGCGGTCCCTACCGGCTCTTTGTCCGGTTTTAGGAGCACCCCTCTGCGGAGGGTTGGTCACCGATAAGCGTTTTCCAGTGTTTCGGGAATGCTAGGGATGTGGATAAGCCCCCGACAAGGGTCAAAAAGCTGGACTATGCCGGGTGCAAGGTGTCGCTCGTCCTCTCTTGGCCTCTGCCAGGCCAGCTCAGCCCGTGCTGATGGCACACTTCTCCTATGCCTCATGGGCTCCCTGGATGAGGTGATCCCTCATCCTCGGCCGACCTGCAGACCATGGTCAAGCAGGTGCGGGAACAGGGAAGGGTGGTAGCAAAGCAGCAGCTCAGGCGGCTCTGGACATTGGAGACTCCTGTGCCAGATCAGTTGTGGCGCAGGGGCATGGCTGAGGATATCCACCTTCACGGCAGATACCCAGCATAAACTGGCGGATGTCCCCTTAGTGGGGACTGACCTCTTCGACCCTGGGTGGAAGGCCACCTCCAGCGGATCGAAAAGTCCAATGCTACCCTGGACTCAGTCACCTCCGCCCAGAAGGACAAGGGCCGTCAACAGCATAAGTCCTTTAGCCCTTCTGCGCCTGCGGCTGTCCACCCAACAGCACCAGCATCAGGGCCCAGCAGGCTCGGCGCTTGGCATCCCAAAGCCAAGCCTGCGACTCACCTCTAATAGGAAGCAGGGAGGAAAAGGCCCAGGAGGTCCTCAGCCGGTCCCTCTTCCAAGCCTAGCCAGTGGTTTAGCCCTAGCCTCGTCACTCCCCTGGGTTCCCCTGTGTGGGATGGCTCCGCCACTTCCTTTCTGCCTGGTCTGCTATCACCACGGACGCGCTGGGTGTTGGAGGTGGTAGGAAAGGGCCTGCCCTGGGGTTCGAGCAGGCCCGCCCTTCCGAGCCGTCGCCCTCCCGGGGGCTCAGAGGTCCGCAGCCTCTCTGTCGGCTCGCCAAGCCGACATCAGCCTGCTACTCGAAAAGAGGTGATCAGGAAGGTGGCGGATCCTCCACCAGACCCGGGTTTGTGTCCAGGTACTTCCTGGTCCTGAAGCGGACGGGGGGCTGGCACCCCATTCTAGACCTGCACGACCTGAACAGGTTCCTAAGGTCTTGAACCTTCAGGATGGTCACTCAGGCTCAGATAATTCCATCCTTGGAGCGAGGCGTGTGGTTCTGTTCTCTGGACCTCCAGGGCCGCGTTCTTTCACGTCTCAATCCGTCCATCCCACCAGAGATTCCTCTGCTTCAGGGCAGAGGATCCCTCTCTGAGTTCGGGCCATGCCCTTCGGCCTTTCCCTAGCTCCCAGGGTCTTCGCCAAATGCATGGCAGTGGTGACAGCATTTCTGTGGTGCCGGAAGGTCGGGCGTGCCCCTACCTGGACGACTGGCTGATTGCAGCCTCCTCCAGAATGGAGGTGGAGCGGTCAGAGATCTGGCCCTCCAGGTTTGCTCTCAGGTTAGCCTCCTCATCAGCGAGGCCAGAGTCGGAGCAGCGTGCCAAAGCAGGTGATACAATTCAGCGGGGCAGGCTCGTTCTCTATGAGCCAGAACACGCGGCTCGGCCGGACAGGGCCGAGTTCTTTCCTCCTTTGCCCAATCATTTCAGGTTGGGCAATTGCGCCTCCCCTCGGGACTGCCTGGGCCTCATGGCGGCCTGCACCAGCGTGGTCCATTGGGCCCGTTGGTACATCGTCCCCTTCAATGGCGGCTGGCCAGCCAATGGTCACAACACTGTGATCCCTTGGATCAGCTAGTGACAGTGACCCAGGGGATGTGGAACGCCCTCCAGTGGTGGACCGTTCCAGCACATCTGCAGGAGGGTATCCTGTTCGTCCGCCCCGGCGACGGTCTCTCTATCGACCGATGCCTCTCTGATGGGTTGGGGTGCCCATCTGGGGAGCACAAGAGCGTGACCTCTGGTCCCCTCGGGAGTCCGATGTCACATCAACCTGCTGGAGCTTGAGGCGGTTCGTCTAGCCCTCACCACCTTTGCTCCGTTTCTCGGGGTCAAGTGGCTCAGGTCCAGACGGACAATACCACGACCATGCATGGGATAGAAATAAAGGAGTTTTGGAGGTCAGGGTGAGGGGCAGCAGACTTCTAGGAAAACATAAACTGAACTTACAAGCTCAAATGGGCAGACTGGGTGGGCCATAGGCCCTTATCTGCTGACACTGTCTATGTATCTATGTACTACCTAAACCGCCAGGCGGGGCCGCCTCCATGACTCTGTGCAGGAGCTCTCCGCATTTGGTTGCCTTGTAGCCAGCCTGGAGGCGGATCTCCTTGCCATCCATGTGGCAGGAGCCTCCAACATTCTGGCTGATGCCCTAAGCCAGATAGGGCTGCGTCCCATGGTGGTCTCTCCTGCCGGCGTAGTACAAGATCTGTTCTCCCACTGGGGCATGCCTCAGGTGGACCTGTTTGCCTCAGGTAGAATGTGAAGCTGAGACTGTTTCATGCCGCCCCCTCATCAGGGCTCGCTGCAGGGGTTGCCTTCTCAAGGCTGTGGACCCCGAGCCTCTTCTGTGCCTTTCCCCATTTCCCTTGATCCACAAGGTGCTTCTCAAGGCAAGGAGGGACAAGGCACAGGTGATTCTAGTAGCCCCAGACTGGCCCGCCAGTTCTGGTATCCAGATCTCTCAGTCTCAGCTCCAGGCTCCCGGGCGCTTCCAGCCCACCTGGACCTGATCTCAGTCAGTCAGGGAAGGTATTCCATCCGGACCTTCAATCCCTGCTCCTGATGGCCTGGTTCCTGGCGCTAGAGTTCCAGGCCTTGGGTCTTTCCGACGAGGTCCTTAACATTGTTGAGGCGTCCAGTAAGGAGTCGACCAGGAAATGCTGTGCCTTCAAATGGAAGAGATTCTCCATTTGGTGTCAGGGCAAGGGCCTGGACCTTTCCTCCTGTTCCTTGGCAAGCATTCTGGACTACCTGTGGTCCCTTTCTCAGCAAGGGCTTGGTCGACCAACCTTAAGGTGCACCTGGCAGCCATCTCTGCTTACAGGCGTGGGCGGGAAGCAGTCAGTGCACAGGAGAAGGTGGTCGGTGCTTTTCAAGGCCTTGATCACATATCCCTCCGTGCGAGAACCTCCACCTCCATGGGATCTACTGCTGGTATTGGCTAAGTTCATGGGCAAGCCATTCGAACCGATGCACAGGTGTGACATCTCTCACCTGTCATGGAAGACCACCTTCTTGGTGGCTATCACGTCAGCCAGAAGGATGGGAGAGCTCCAGGCGCTTTCCATCGAGTCTACTTATCTGGTCTTCCACAGGGACAAGGTTGTCCTGCGCCCCCCACCGAAATTCCTTCCGAAGGTGGTGTCGGGAGTTTCACCTTAACCAGGTGTTGAGACTGCTGGTGTTCTACCCTAATCACACATCTGAGGCGAATATAGGCTCCATACTTTGGACCCTAGAAGAGCTCGCTTACTATAAGGAGCAGATGGCTGAAGTTTGGGGAGAGGTTCGCCATCTGTTTGTCACCCTACGCTGAAGCCACACCTGGCAGAGCTGCAGCCAAGCGGACGATAGGCAGGTGGGTCACCTCCTGCATAGATCTCTGCTATAGGTTGGCGGGCATGGAGCCTCCCAGAGGGATAAGAGCTCATTCTACCTCGCTTGCTGCTGCATTGGTGGCTGCTTCCAGAGATGTCCTATCCAGGAAATCTGCAGGGTTGCTACCTGGAAGTCAGCACACACCTTCATCACCCACTACCACATCGACCTTGAGTCACGCCGGGATGCTGGTTTTGGGGCCTCGGTTCTCAGTCTTTATTTCCTAAGTAGGGGTGTGCCTTGCCTTCCTCCTCCTGGAGAACTGCTAGAGTCTGCCAGACAGTGTGGATGAACAACATATCCATGTCCCTAGAAATACAGGTTACTCACCTGTAACAGGAGTTCTAGGAGTGGTATATGTTGTTCATCCACCTAACTCTCCGACCTCCCGATTTCGACGCAGCCTGGCTTCCAGCGGAGCTAGATCTGGCGTCATGTGGGGTGGAGCGAGTTTACCACCGGTGGGTGGGAGGAGCCAGCTGAAGACCTTCCGGCAAGATTTAAAGCGGCAAGGAACCTGCCAGACAGTGTGGATGAACAACATATACCATTCCTAGAACTCCTGTTACAGGTGAGTAACCTCTATTTTTATCCCTTCTTTTGGCATGTTAAGCAATTCTCTGTTTCTGCTTTTGCTTTCCTAATCAATTTCCCTACCTGTCTCAGATTCTTCTTATAATTAACTTTGTCTATCTCACTCTGAGTTTTTTATATTTTCTGAATGCTGTCCTTCTATCCTTTAATGCCCCAGCAACATCCCTATTAAGCCAAAGAGAACTCCTTTTTAGGGCTGTGGGTGGAGCCTACAGCACTATTGCAATTGCTCAGTAGCTCTAAAAGCGGCTGATTGTAGAACCTTCTGTTGGACTTTTGAAGTATCCTTCTGAAAGTCCAGTGGAGCTTTCAAATCCTCCGCCACGTTGGCCGCTATGGAATAACAGTTGCGCTGTTTCGCTTGTTACTTCTGCATTCCGTGGCATGAACTGCGCATGCGCGACTCACGAGGAATGTACAGTTCTGCTGGCGCCATTGTGAATGGCAAATGCCATTCACTGCAACTGTGTTGCTCGAGTGCCACACATGTGCAGTTCCATTACTGCCACCAGCTCCACTGCATTCTGTGGGCCCCCTCCTCACCTTATGTGGCGCACTGGGGAGCCCACCCCAGTGTGCCACACAGTTTCACCTACCGACAAAAGGTGCCCAATCCCTGTCGGCATTATGTGGACCCCCCACACGCACTCATGCAACACATTGGGAGTCCACCCCAGTGTGCCTATCCCCCCGCCGCCACTGAGCTCCCACCTCCCCACCACCACCCCACCCCATACTTACCTCTGGAAGTCGGCACTGCCTTCTTCTCTGGACGGGACATGTCTGCACTCTTCAAAACAACCATGAACTGAAGAATCAAAGCGTGCTATAATGCCATTCAGTGGGGTTTCAACTTATGCTGATAAATAAACCATTTTGGGAATTTTGCCAAAGTTTAAACATGGGGTTCTTGGGACCCCACCTTTGTGAAAACTGTCACTGTCATTTTGTTACTCGGTCCCGAAAGGTGATTTTGTGGTCGCTGCACGGAATCACCTTTCAGGACTGATTTGTAAAATGACAATGCCACTGTTCATGAGGTGGGGTCCCAAAAGCCCATGCTGCAAATCTGGTGAAAAAATTTAAAAATGACTGCGTGTATGAGCGTATGCTGTGCAGTTCTGTGTACGCTTCTAACTTCGCCAATTTTTATATTTTCACTCCATATTTTCCACATTGCCATTTTGCACACCTCCTTCAAAATAGTACAGCTGTCATTTTCCACATCCTGCCCAAAATGTGTTTTCGCACCTCTGGCACAGAATAGCGCATTCGCTTTGTGAAATCACCTTTCGGGACAAGTGACCAAAATAACACAGGCACTCTTCATGAGTAGGGTTCCCAAAAGCCCATGTTGAAAATTTGGTGCAGCACCTCCAAAATGGCCAAGTTACACCCGGCGTTGAATAATTTCTACGCACATGTGTAACTTTGGTCATAGTAGCTTTCACAGCCCCATCAGCTCTGGCTAGAGTTCGTGTTTTTTTTCTGTACTCCTTATACATAGTTCTGTGGCTTTTATTACCACCTCCTTGATACATTTTCACAATTCCTCTACAGCCTTCATCTGGTCTTTGCTTTCCATTTCTTCTCCGTAAATCTCACTCATTCTTTCAGAGTTTGCCCTCCTGAAGTTCAGAACCATTGTACTGTTTGTTATTCTCCTATTTGTATCCCAAATCTCACTGTGCTGTGATCACTTGTACCCAGGAAGTCTCCCACCACCACATCTTCAACACTATCCCGTTTGTAAGTACAATGTCCAGTATATTTTCCCCTCTTGTGGGCTCCTTAACCAGCTGTTGTAGAAACAATCCCTGCAGTGCCTCAGGTACTCCCTACTCCTGGTAGATGTTGTCTTAGGAGATTCCCATTCTCGTCAGGCATATTAACATCCCCCAGTAGTACAAACTCCCTTTCTTTGACACCCTTTGAATTACGTGCATCAATTGCTGATCACCTCCTTCCCCTGGTTTGGAGGCCTATATATCACTCTTATTCTTAATATAGCACCAGGCCTCTAATGTGACACACAGGAATTCTGTATTACCATTTTCGTCCTGTTCTTTCATTGCTTTAATGGTATAGCATAGCAAAACACTGTGCAAAACGAGGTGGTGCTAACCAGTGTTGTGAGCCTGGGCAGGCTGATGTTTGTTTAAAAAAAAACATTCAGGGAGCCTGGAGTTAGTTTCTGCTGTGGGACCGCAGTAAGTTTACGAGCAGTCATTTAAAAAAAAAAAAAAAACTGTATGAGCTGTTTTGATCATAATTCATGGATTGCCATGAATTATGAGATTTAACTGAGAATTACAATCACAGAAAGGGCCTGTTGAAAGTGAGTTAATGGCCTTAACTATATAATATCATTAAATAAGTGGTTTGGGAATAAATGATGAAAAATTAGGGGTCATTTTTATTGCGGTCACAGTGAATGAATATTGTGCCATTGTCTGTGTGTACACCCTGGAAGAGAGAACAGTGAGAGGAGACATGATGGAAACCTATGAGTACCTCCAGGGGTGAACAGGGTGCAGGAGCAGAGTCACTTTCAGATGAGAGCAGCAGGGCATGCGATAAAGCTGGGGAGTTTGAGAGATGTGAGGAACCGCTGTTTCACTGAAAAGTTGGTAGATGCCTGGAACAAGACTGCCAGGGAAAGTGGTGGAGGCAGAAACAGGGAGCTTTAAGCATATATGGGATAGACATGGGGAATGTTAGTGAATAGACAGGGAGGAGAGACAGTTGTCGGAGACCAGTTAGGATCTGTGGAGTCAGACTAGGCAGGGTCATCTGGGTGGGCCAAGCGGTCCCTTGCTTCCAACAGGTTCTGTGTTTCTGTTATTCAGTGAGAATGTACATAGAAATATAAGCATTCTGTGCATCTGATCTGAGATTTGTACATGTACAGGATGAACTGAAATCCCTGAAGGATCAATTGGAACAGAAGGAAGCAGAGGTGAAGAGGCTGAAGGAAGAACTTGTTTCAGGATGCCGACTGACACTGCTGATGGCGAAGAGGTGAGGGAGGCTCCTAGAGCTGATGTTGCGATCGCTGTAATTCCGCTGTTGACATATCCCAGGGTATTGCATATAAAAATCATTTATAATGTCAACATAGCCAGTCCCTTTTCACTATTCAGTCTTCAACATTTTCCAGCTGGTACTTGCCCTCTAAGGTCCGCTATAGTTGAGAAGTATCACCTATCCCAAGAACCAGGACACGCTTGTGGGACATTTTTCTTTCATGTTGCCCCTAGGCTATGGAATTCTATTCTGCCTAGCACTGGTCTATGCCAGTCTGCTACTGCATTCAGAAAGGGTTACTGCTGCTGTCTCTTTAAGACCCATGTATGTTCTTGAGACTAGACCACTTTGAGTTGTTTGTTACACCCTGTTACTAATACCCTCTGTTACCAAGACTTGCTGTGCTGAAGCTCATTTATTTGTACTGTTGTTTATCATTAACAAGTAGTTGGCCTATTTCTTCTATGACTATATAATTTTGCCTTGTTCTTGATTTGCCTTGTTCAGATTACACAGCAAGGTAGTACATAGTACTACCTTGCTGTGTAATCTGTAGTATATGCTGTTTGTACTAGGCATTTAATTGTCTAGTGAACTTACTTGCTCAACAAAACTAACCCCCCGGATGATGTACTGACATACCACATCTGCTATAAGCATGGGCAGCCCTGTCACTCTTAGTTCTTTTTCCTGCTGCTGTTCATCAAAATGCCGCAACCTTGCCTTTGCCATTTATACTTTTTGTGTAGTGTTTATATCATCATCTCTGCATATCGCTAATATTGAAAGATTTCTTGATTTTGATAATGTAAGTGTGGAGCTAAAATTAACGAAGAAGATACACACGCTGTGTATGTGTGCTGTCTGGGCCTGTCTCACAATGACTTGTGAGGTTTGCCAGAGTTTAAATTAGCTACAAGGTGATGCCGTAAAGCTCTAAAATCATCTTCTTAAAACATTGAAAGCCATGGAGAAGGAACAGGGCCCAAGGTCTGTGTCTGCCTCACCTGGCCAAAAGGGAAGGGAACAGTTGTCGTCCAACCATGTTCATAATCTGGCAAAGGAAAGATCTGCTTCGCTGATGAGATTCAGGTGGCAGGTGAGCCAAGGTAAATCCAGTGTGTCATCACTTGCTTTGGCAGGCTTGACAACAGTGTGTGGGCCCCGGACTGTGGATTAGAGACCAGGGTTGGATCTTGTCTCGGGCACTTCTGCTACCTAGTATGGATGGTGAAACTCCACCTTCTTTAGGTCAAGGCCCGTCAACACAAGTAGTCTTGGCCCCTTTACATGGTGTTGTTGACCCTCAGACTGTGCTGGCATCGTTCTCCGAGATGAGCAAGCGTGTTCCACCTGGACTACCTATACAGGCAATTATTTGGCCTTTGGGGCCTCCCAGCACTCCACACTCATTGATGTCTTCTAATAGTCCACCACAGCTTCCTCATTCTCAGCACCACCGTTGTCATTGGTGTGCTCTGTGCCTCCCATCGTCAACAGGGATGCCAACAAGTTAGAATGTAATCCTGACCTCATGGACTTAGAGGAAGGATTTAAAGGAGGAATATGAAGGATAACAATATGTTGCACCTTGCTGTAGTTCTGCTCTTTCATCCTGCAGTGAAGACTCAGTGATCCATACCCGGGTCTCCTCCTGAGGATCCCATTTTCAAGCCATGATGCTGCAAATACAAGCTGCTATGGGCTTTGCTGTAGAAGATGATACCACAGAAAGGTATTTAATGGAATTTTCAGAGGTGCTTTGCACAGTTTCCATTATAATTCCTCCTAAATACTTTGCATTAGAGGATGCTACCTTTGCTGCATGGTACAGACCAAACTCACTGCATGCAGTTCCTAGAAAGGCTGATAGCAGTACCCTGCACCATCTACTAAGTCTTATTATGCTAACCAGACAGAAACTGACTCTGCAGTCATCATGGCTGCACATGATTGGTCTAGGGCATGGTAAAGCACTTTACCTTCTGATAAAGAATCTAGGAGGCTGGATGTGATGGGCAAACATACTTGCACCTCTGTCTTACTGGGCCTTAGGATTGCAAACTACTAGGCCCTCATGATAAAATATCAGAATAGCCAATGGAAAGCTGCTAAGACTGCAGCCCAGGCTTTGCCTGAGGGCTGTGCCAAGAATCGGTTAAAATACTAATTCTAGGAGCGTGGATATGTTGTTCATCCACTGTCTGGCATTGTCCCTTTCCCTTTAAATCTTGCTGGAAGTCTTCAAGCTGGCTCCTCCCACCCACTCGGGTGGTAAATACCTCGGCTGCACCCCATGGCGCCAGATCTTCCTTTCTGCTGGAAGATACAGGTTCCCTCGTGCTTTTTGCAGCGATTGAGGCCCTGGAGTCTAATCGGCGGTTTTCACCGCATCTTCTCGCTTTGAAACTTCGTGAAGTGTCGACTCGAGTCGAACTTTTCGGACATGGATGACAAGTCGTCCCCGGGTTTCCGCGGTGTCCTTGTGGACAAAAAAATGTTCGCGCACCGACCGCACCTCTCGTGTGTTTGTTGCCTCGGTACCATGCGATACCGCCATAAATGCACTATTGCTCTGCCTTTCATCCCACCGTTCTGGAGGACTGTCAGGCGCACCTGAAGCTGGGGAGACGAGCTTCACAATCCACGGTGAAATCTAAGGAGGCCAGGTGGGCAGTTTCCGCGGCTGCGGGATCCGCCCGAGCAGCTCGAGCAGATGGCGGCCTCGAGGAAGAAGATGCCCAAGCTTGACCAGCGAAGCTTCTTCGTGCCGCTCAACTTGGGCTCCACCTTCACAGGATCCTTTCGGGAGTTGTGCCAGTCTCCTACTACAGGTGGAGGCGCCTCGGCTCTACTCCTCCCGATCCAAAAGAAGGATCAAACCGTCTTCTTCTGGCGAAGAACACGCTCCTGGGACGGGAGTGGTCCGACTTCCAGGAGCAAGGGTCTCAACTACTGTCGAGATCGCCTCCTCGGCTGCCGGTTTTCAGACCTTCCGTCTGGACAAGGCACTGAAGTCGAGGACATGGTTCAACCCGCCCAGATTTCTCTCGACCCGATCGAGCCATTGTTGCGGCGCCTGTCGGCGGCTCTCTGGAGAAGTCTCTTCTCTTTCCCCGGCAATCCCTTGTGAAATGTCGATCGAGGGAAGGCGAGATCCTCGGTTTCACCGAGTCCGGCGGCCCCTGACCGACAGAGCCAACGCCGTCGGTCTTGATCGAGAGTAAGTCCTCTTGATCGGTGGACCCAAGAAGGACACAAACACTCCCGGAAGAGCGCCGCCACCGTTCCTCATCCTCCTCTGATGAGGAGGCTTGACGGAAGCTCCGTCGACACTATGAAGATTTTATGTGGCAGCAGCTTCTGCTAACAGGCCCAGAAGCTGGCTACCGGTGTTCCGGCTATTAGCTAGCCTCAGCCTCTTGGCCGACACCGACTTCTTCAGCTTCTAAGGCTCCGGTCCTTCGGGGGCCCCGTGCGCCTTCGGCTCGGCGGATACAGGCTCCCACCAATTTTGGTGGAACCTCCACCTAAACTGCCCTAAGGGGGACCGACAGTCTTGGTCTTCCTCACAGACTGTCGATCACGGTCACCCTGATCGCACTAGGCGTGTCGAGGGAGATTTAGGTGGGAAGCCTTTATATCTGGACTCCTCCGATTCGGATAATACCAGCCTTCATTCTCATGATGAGCTGTCGGTGTCAGGCTTGGAAGAAGGACCTTCCTCCTTCCAGGGCATCCTTCGACTCATTTCAGAGTCCACAGGAATGCCTCTGCAGCCTATTCAGAAGAAGGCAGAATATCCCTCACGGATATTCTTAAGAGGGATACCCGATGGAGCCTTTCAGTGGCGAAGCCATAGTTGGCCCGGCTCTGGAACTCTGGCAGCGTCAGCCTCCTGCCCGCTCCATCCGCCCTGAAAGCAGCAGTGCCCACAGGGTCCTTGCGGGTTTACTGAACACCCCTCGCGGAAAGCCTTGTGACTGCCGCAGTATTCAGGTGAATAGGCAGCTCCTGGATACTGACCCCTCTGGACAAGGAGTCCAAACATATGGACCACTCGGCCGGAAGGTCTCACGCGCATCATCCCTGGGCCTTCGTCAGGCAAGCTCAGCAGTGATCATGGCACACTTCTCTCATGCCCTTTTGGGGTCGTTGGATGAAGTTCTTCCTCACCTCCCAGCAGACATGCAGACCATTTTCAAGCAGGTCCGGGACCAGGGCGGGCTGTTGCCAAACAACAGCTCCAGACACTGGTGATTCCTGTGCCCGTTCACTAGCGGCAGCGGTAGCCTCGCCGCGGGGCTTAGCTGAGGTTATCCTCCTTTCCCGTGGATACTCAGCACAAGCTAGCGAGCGTGCCTTTCCTCGGCACCGACCTCTTCGGTCCGGGGTGGCAGGTCATCTCCAGCGCGATTGAGCAGTCTAATGCCACCTTAGATGCCACCTCTGCTAAGGGTTCTTCAGACAAGAACCAACAGAAGCGCAAGAAGAAGCCCTTCGGCATTCTTCCCTGAGGTCAGACAGCCCTCCTTCCAGGGAGGCAACAACAGCACAACAGCTCAAGCTTGGCCTTAGGCCTAAGCAAGGTCCCTAGCAGCCCCACAAAGGAGGCCGAGGTGCTGGTCCAGGTGCCTCCTCCTCCTCTAAGCCTGCACAGTGACGGGTCGGGGTGGCCTCCCCGCACCTGCCGCGCCATCTCTGGGTCCTCCCATGGGGGCCAGCTCCGCCCTTCCTTTCCGCCTGGTCGGTATCACTTTGGACAGGTGGGTTCTGAAGTGGTCGGGCAGGTCTGCCCTAGAGTTCGAGCAGTACCTCCCAGCCGAGCCCGGTGCCCACGGGAGAAAGGATCTCAGTTGGCACCAGTCTGCCCTTCGGGCGACATTGTGCTACTCCTCCTCAAGGAGGTGGTGGCCTCGGTGCGGATCCTCCTTCAGACCCAGGCTTCGTCTCCAGGTATTTTCTGGTGCCCAAGCAGATGGGGGCGGGTTGGCGCCCATTCTAGATCTCCACGACCTGAATCGGTATCTCAGGTCTTGCACCTTCGGATGGTAACTCTGAACCAGATCATACCATCCCTGGAGCGAAACATGTGGTTCTGTACACTGGATCTTCAGGGCGCTTTTACCATGTCCCAGTCCGTCCGTCCCACCAGCGGTTTCTCCGCTTCAGGGTCGAGGGACCCTGTATGAGTTCAAACCATGCCGTTCGGCCTGTCATCGGCCCCAAGGGTCTTCACCAAATGCATTGCAGTGGTGGCAGCCATCTCACGGCGTCAGGGGTTCGATTACCCTATCTCAGACGACTGGCTCTTGGCGGGTTCCTCCTTCAGGAGGTGGAGAGGTCAGGACCTGACCTTCCGAACCTGCTCTCACTTGGGCCTTCTGATCAACGAGGCCAATCGGAACTCGTACCTTCTCAGGTGATGGGCTTCATTGGGGCAGAGCTCGACTCTTGTCAAGCCAGAGCTCGGCTCGCGCGGACAGGGTGGAGTTCTCTCCTCCTTTGCCCAATCATTTCTGGTTGGGCACTTGCGCCCTGCCGGGACTTCCTGCGCCTCTTGGGTTACATGGGCGTGCACCTCAGTGGTCCGCTGGGCCAGACTGCACATCGCCCCTTCAATGGGAGCTGGCTACCCAGTGGTCTCAGCGTCAGGGTCTCTTCGACCAGCTGATCACAGTCACCCAGAGGATGTGGGACGCTCTCCAATGGTGGACGTTCGAGTCACTTGCAGGAAGGGTTCGTTTGTCGCCCAGGCCGGCGGTCATCCTTACAACCGGCGCTTCTCTCACGGGCTGGGGAGCCCACATAGGGGACAACAGAGCCCACGGGTTCTGGACCCCCAAGGAGTCCCGATGCCACATCAACCTGTTGGAGCTCAGAGCAGTCAGACTGGCACTGTCAGCTTTCGGCTCCTCAGCTCCGGGTCAAGTGGTTCCAAGTCAGGCGGACAATACCGACCATGTACTACCTCAACAAACAGGCGGCATGCACTCCCGTCTGCTGTGCAAGGGCGCTCAGATCTGGACCTTCGTCAGCCGGCTGGAAGCGGATCTCTTAGCCATCCATGTGGCAGGAGTCGCGAACCAACTGCCGGATGCTCTCAGCCACATAGGCCAGACATCCCACGAGTGGTCTCTCCATCCAGAGGTAGCTACGACCTGTTCTCACGTTGGGGCAAACCGTTGGGTGGACCTGTTTGCCTCCAGGAGAACACCAACTGAGGCTGTACCATGCCGCCCCCTCAGCGGGGCTGCTGCAGGGGATGCCTTCTCGAGGCCGTGGACCCCAGGCCTCTTATGCTCTTCCCTCATTTCCCTTGATCCACAAGGTGTTACTCAAGGCGGGAGGGACAAGCGAAGGTGATTCTGGTAGCCCCAGATTGGCCACGCCAGTTCTGGTATCCAGATCTCCTCAGCCTCAGCTGCAGGGCCCTGGAGCGGCTATGTACCGCCTGGACCTGATATCACTGAACCAGGGAAGGTCTTTCACTTGACCTTCAATCCCTGCACCTCACAGCCTGGTTCCTGGCGGCTAGAGTTCCAGGCTTTGGGTCTTTCTGAGGATGTTTACACCGTGGTGGAAGCATCTCGAAAAGAATCGACGAGGAAATGTTATGCCTTCAAATGGAAAGATTTTCCATTTGGTGTCAGGAAAAAGCCTGGACCCCTTATCCTGCTCTGTGGCTAACATTCTAGACTACCTTTGGTCTCTCTCCAAAGGGGTCTTGATCGCGACCCTTAGGGTGCACCTCGCAGCCATCTCTGCTTACCAGGCGCGGGCGGTCAGCCGATGTTAGCTCAGGAGATGGTGATTGGGCGCTTTTCAAGGCCTGGATCACATATCCCCTCCGTGGTGAACCTCTCACCTCCGTGGGATCTTTTGCTGGTTTGGCAAAGCCCATGGGCAAGCCATTCGAACCCATGCACCAAGTGTGAGCTCGCACTTGTCGTGGAAGACTGCCTTCCTGGTGGCTATCACGTCAGCCAGAAGGACAGGGAGCTCAGGCGCTTGGTGGACTCCCTTATCTGGTCTTTCACAGGGACAAAGTTGTCCCGCCCCACCGAAATTCCTTCCAAGGTAGTGTCAGAGTTCCATCTCAACCAGGTGTTGACTCTGCGGTATATTACCCTAACTACACCTCGGATGCTGAGTACAGGTTCCATACTCTGGACCTCAGGTGTGCTGTCTCCTACTATAAGGAGAGGACGGAGAAATTGTGGAGAGGTTACGCCAGCTGTTTGTCACCTACGCTGAAGCACTTGTGGCGGACCTGCAGCCAAGTGGACTATTGCAAGATGGATTACATCATGCATAAGTCTAGTGTTATGAATTGGCGGGCAAGGAGCCCCCAAGGGGATAAGAGCTCATTCTACCCGCCATACTGTTGCTTCGGGTGGCTGCTTCCAGGGACATCCCTATCCAGGAAATCTGTCAGGCTGCTACCTGGAAGTCAGTGAACACCTTCATCACCCATTACCACATCGACCTTGAGTCACGGCGTGATGCTGGTTTTGGGGCCTCAGTTCTCCAGTCTGTTTCCTAAGTAGGGGTGGCGCCTTGCCTCCCTCCTCCCGGAGAACTGCTAGGAGTCTGCCAGACAGTGTGGATGAACAACATATCACGCTCCTAGAAGAACAGGTTACTCACCTGTCACAGTAGTTCTAGTGGTATATGTTGTTCTCCACCTCCCGGCTTTAGGCGACAACCTGGCTTCCAGCGGCTAGATCTGGCATCATGGGGTGGAGCTGAGGTATTTACCACCCGGTGGGTGGGAGGAGCCAGCTTGAAGACTTCGGCAAGATTTAAAGGGAAAGGGACAATGCCAGACAGTGTGGATGAGCAACATATACCACTCCTAGAACTACTGTTACAGGTGAGTAACCTGTTCTTTCTGGTGCCGAGAAGGGCCAACATTTGCTATGCTCAGCTTCTGATGTGTCTTTTTTTTTTAAATAAAGATTTATATTTCATGTCCCCACTTTCGATGGTACATGCGTGTGGAGCATGTACACACCCGAGCTAGCTCAGCCCCTTCTTCCCTCCTCGTGCTCTCCCCCCTCCGCCACCTATGTACCCCCACCCGACGGGGTGGGACCTCAGAACAGCCACCCCGGGAGAGGAGAGCAGCCTTATGCACTGACCCCAATGCCAGCACTGACGCTAGCGTCGCTCTCGAACCCAGGTTGTCGGCGCAGCGCAAGGTAAGGTGTCCCAGTACCTTAACCTCAGCACCACCTGGCGGCGAGCTTCTGATCTCTCTGATGTTTTTGCTAGGTCTGCTGCTACCGGAATTTGCCTGAGGTGATATTCTTGGCTCAGAGTTGCTGACTTTGCCAAAGATGTGCAGTGAGCAGTTTTGAATGCCCTTTCAGAGGGATGAAACTGACTATGATGTTGAAGATGCCCACGTGGCCTTTAGGTCTTATAAATGACTCTCAGATTTTACTTCAAGGAAGGTTCTTGCAGCAGGCCAACACCGATAGGATTAAGCTTCCAGGTGCCAGGACCACACAGAAAACTTTCTAACTAGCAGTCTACCATGGGGACCACCCACTGCCAATGTCAGCAGCTGATGTCAGCCTATCCTTTTTTTTTTTTTTTTAATGATATTATGCTTTCTAGGGACATGGATATGTTGTTCATCCGCACTTATTGGCAGGTATCCTTGCCGCTTTAAATCTTGCCGGAAGGTCTTCAAGCTGGCTCCTCCACCCACCGGGTGGTATAACTCGCTCCGCCCCATGACGTCAGATCTTCCTTACCGCTTGGAAGCTCAGGTTCCCTCCTTAACGCTCTGCGTTTGAGACTAGTTCCTATTTCTCCGTTTGCGAGTTTCAAAGTATTTTTGGCGAAAGACTTCAGTCTTCATCCTCGCGGCTGCGCTGGACAACCGACTCCGGTTTCGGAGATGCTCCTGCGGGCAGAAGATGTCTCGGACGGATCCACACACTCCACGGTGTCTACTGTTTAGGCCTTGAGCACGACCCGCAGGATTGCGACCTGTGCTCTTCTTTCGTCCTTCGTCCTCGAAGACCGTGCTGCCCGATTGCATCTGGGCCGTCCGAGAGCGTTCCCTCGGTGAAGTCTAAGGAGGCCGGTCGGCGGTGTCCGCGGCGGCGGGCCTCGGCGGATCAGCTCGAGCAGATGATCGCCCTCGAAGAGAGGCGGCGCGGGCGTATTCTTCCTCGGCCGCGCATTTATCCCGCCTCTGGGTTCTTCCTACACAGCTTCCTTTAGGAGCTCTGTCTGTCCCTCTCCACTAAGGGAGAAGGCCAGCGTCTGCTGGACCTTTTCTCGGTCCAAAGAGGGACAAAAGGTAAATCCCTCGTCGGCTCTTGGGAGGCGGGAAAGGTCCCCTCCCAGTCGTCGACCGTCGACTTCGGTCGCCCTTTCAGCTTCGCCACTGGCCTCACGGTGTCCCCGTCAGGTCAGTTGACCGAGACTCCTGCCGACATCGAGAGATTTTCTCGATCCGCTGGACGTGGCTGTCGCCATAGAAGCCGAGATTCCCTCTCCCTGTTCCCCGGGAGGGAGTTGAGGATCCGTGGGCTTGCCTGTGCCTCGGTTCGGAGCCCTCGGATGAACCATCGAGCGAAGGAAATACGGTAACTGCCGACACTTCCTGCACACCGACCTCGGAAGAGCGAGGCTCGTCTCGATCTCTGACCTCTTGGCAGTCCAGCCGATCCGCCCGTCAGCCGGCGGTCTCGGCACACCAGCGATGGCAACGTCGCCGCTCGTCCTCGTCCCCTCTCCGGACGAGGGAGGTTTCAGCGTAGTTCGTCGGCGGATGCGAGGATCTTATGTGGCAACAGCTCCTCCTGACTGGGAATAAGCCGACACAGTCGCCTTCCCGGCCATTAAGTGGCTGTCACCGGCGGCCGACACAACCCCTTGATTGAACCGAGGCCTGTACCCAGGCGGTTGTTAGAGCCAAACCAGCTGCTCCACGATTCCGGTGGAACCTCCGCCTCACAGCCACTAGTGGGGCTCCGACCAAGGATTCTCGGTCGGCTAAGGGTCTACCCCATCGGCTGTTGGTTACCCTCACTCCCGACCGACCTCGGCAGGTGAAGGGTGGCTCAGGCCAGAGGCAGCTCTTCGAGGACTCGTCGAGTCGAAAGATGATTACTCCTTTTCTCCAAGCGTCTGGACTTGGGTCCTCAGGGAGGTCAGTCAATGGACGTAGCCCGTCGTCCTTCCTAGGACTCTTCGGCTCATCTCGGAGTCACGGGATGAAGCTCGAACCCGCTTCCAAATGGGCCAGGTATCCCTCACGGAGATTCTGGACCGAGGATTCTCCAACGGAGGCCTTTCCGTGGCGAGGCCATAGTGGGTCTGGCCCTGGAGCTTGGCAGTGCCCTGCTTCCTGCCCTGCGCCCGGGCCAGGATGGCCAGGAAGTATCGCGGTCCCTACTGGTTCCCTGTCCGGTTTTGGAGCACCCCTCTGCTGAGGGGTTGGTTACCGACAGCTTTTCCGGCGTGCCGGCACGCCAGGGATGTGGACAAACCTCCCGACAAGGAATCCAAGAATTGGATTATGTCGGGCGAAAGTCTATGCTCGTCCTCTCTTGACGCCCGTCAGGCCAGTTCGGCCGTCCTCATGGCGCATTTTCTCATGCCCTGTTGGGCTCCCTGGATGAGTCATCCCTCATCTCCCAGCGGATCTGCAGACTACGGTCAAGCAGGTGCGGGACCAGGGCAGTGGCCAAACAGCAGCTCAGACTGCTTTGGATATTGGGGACTCATGTGCCAGATCGGGTGGCGCCGCGAGTGGCTATAGGTCCGGGGCTTGGCTGAGGATATCCACCTTTACTCGGATACCCAGCACAAGTTGGCGGATGTTCCTTTTGGGGACTGACCTCTTCGACCCTGGGTGGAAGGTCACCTGCAGAGGATCGAGAAGTCCAATGCTACCTTGGACTCGGTCTCTTCCGCTCAGAAGGACAGAGGCCGCAAACCACAGCCTAAGCCCTTTAGTCCTTCTGCGCCCCGGCCGCGTCCGGCCAACAACGTCAGAGCCAGCAGGCTCGACAGCAGCATCCCAAACCCAAGCCGCGGCTTCCTCTAACAGGAGGCAAGGAGGTAAAGGCCAGGAGTCCCTCGGCGGTCCCCTCCTCCAAGCCTGCCCAGTGACGGGCTGAGGGAGTGTCGCCCCCATCCCGTCGCCTTTCCTTTGGTCCCCCGTGGGGGGACGGCTCCGCACTTCCATTCTGCCTGGTCCGCTGTTACCACGGACAGGTGGGTTTTGGAGGTGGTGGGAAGAGCCTGCCTCTAGAATTCGAGCAGGCACCACCCTTCAGGAGCCGCCCCTCGGGGGCTTCGGGTCCCAGCCTCACTGGCGGCTCGTCGAGCCGACATCGCTCTCCTCCTCAGAAGGAGGCAATAAGAGAGGTGTGGACCCTCCTTCCAGACCCAGGGTTTGTGTCCAGGTACTTCCTGGTTCTAGAAAGCGGACGGGGGCTGGCGCCCATTCTCAACCTGCACCACTAAACAAGTTCCTAAGGTCTGGACCTTCAGGATGGTCACTCTGGCTCAGATAATACCATCCTTGGAGCGGCGTGGTTCTGCTCTCTGGACTTGCAGGGACGCGTTTTTCACGTCCTATCCGTCCGTCTCACCAGAGATTCCTTCGCTTCCGAGCGGAAGGATCCCTTTCGAGTTCAAGCCATGCCCTTCGGCTTGTCTCCAGCTCCCAGGGTCTTCACCAAATGCATGGCAGTGGTGACAGCATTCCTCGGGCGCCGAGGGGTCCGGTGTACCCTTACCTGGACGACTGGCTGATAGCAGCTCCCTCCAGGAAGGAGGTGGAGTGGTCCAGAGATCTGGCCCTCAGGTCTGCTCTCAACTGGGCCTCCTTATCAGCGAGGCCAAGTCGGAACTCGGCCGAGCAGGTGATTCTGTTCATCGGGCGCAGCTCGACTCTCTTGAGCCAGCGCTGCTCCGCGGACAGGGCCAAGGTTCTTTCCTCCTTTGCCCAATCATTTCTGGTTGGGCAATTGCGCCTGCCGGGACTTCCTGCGCCTCCTGGGTCTCATGGCGGCCTGCACCAGCGTGGTCCGTTGGGCCGCTGGAACATGCCTCCCTTCAGTGGGGACTGGCCAGCCAGTGGTCACAGCGCTGCGATCCTTTGGACCAGCTTGTGTCGGTGACACAGGGGATGTGGAACGCTCTCCAGTGGTGGACCGTTCCAGGTCATTTGCAGGAGGGCATCCCGTTGTCCGCCCGAGCCGACGGTCTCTCTCATCGACCGATGCCTCTCGATGGGTTGGGGTGCCCATCTGGGGAACACCGGCTCACGGCCTCTGGTCCCAGCGGAGTCCGATTCCACATCAACCTGCTGGAGCTCCGAGCAGTCCGCCTAGCTCTCACCGCCTTTGCTCCGTTCCTCCGGGGTCAAGTGGTCCGAGTCAGGCGGACAATACCACACCATGTACTATCTAAACCGCCAGGCGGACGCGCTCCATGCTTCTATGCAAGGAGCTCTCCGCGTTTGGTCACTCGTGGCGCAGCCTGGAGCGGATCTCCTAGCCATTCATGTGGCAGGAGCCTCCAACACCCTGGCCGATTCCCTGAGCCGGATAGGGGCTGCATCCCACAGTGGTCTCTCCTGCCGGAGGTAGTACAGCATCTGTTCTCCCATTGGGGCACACCTCAGGTGGACCTGTTTGCCTCCAGGAGAGCGCGAAGCTGAGACTGTTCCATGCCCACCCCTCAGCAGGGCTCGCTGCAGGGATGCCTTCTCGAGGCAGTGGACCCCGGCCTCTTCTCGCCTTTCCCCATTTCCCTTGATCCACAAGGTGCTTCTCAAAGCGAGGAGGGACAAGGCGCAGGTGATTCTGATAGCCCCAGACTGGCCTCGCCAGTTCTGGTACCTAGATCTCCTCAGTCTCAGCTCCAGGATTCCGGCAGCTTCCAGCTCGCCGGACCTGCTCTCAGTCAATCAGGGAAGTTGTTCCATCCGGACCTTCAATCCCTGCACCTGACGGCCTGGTTCCTGAGCGGCTAGAGTTCCAGGCCTTGGGTCTTTCCGACGGGTCCTCAATGTAGTTGAGGCGTCCGTAAGGAGTCGACCAGAAAATGCTATGCCTTCAAATGGAAAAGGTTTTCCATTTGGTGTCAGGCAAGGCTTGGACCCTTCCTCCTGTTCCTTGGCAAGCATCTTGGACTATTTATGGTCCCTTTCTAATCAAGGGCTTAGGAGTTCGGCGACCTAAGGGTGCACCTGGCAGCCATCTCTCTGCTTACGAGGCGGGCGGGGAAGCAGTGTGTGGCGCAGGGGAGAAGGTGGTCTGGCGCTTTTCAAAGGCCTTGATCACATATCCTCGTGCGTGAACCTCCACCTCCGTGGGATCTACTGCTGGTACTGGCTAAGCTCATGGGCAAGCCATTGAACCTATGCACAGGTGTGCTCTCTCTCACCTGTCGTGGAAGACCGCCTTCTTGGTGGCTATCCGTCAGCCAGAAGGATGGGAGAGCTCCAGGCGCTTTCCATCGAGTCTCCTTACCTGGTCTTCCACAGGGACACAGAGTTGTCCTGCGCCTCACCGAAATTCCTTCCGAAGGTGGTGTCGGAGTTTCACCTTAACCAGGTGTTGACTCTGCGGTGTTCTACCCCAATCACACCTCGGAGGCAGATATAGGCTCCATACTTTTGGACCCTAGAAGGCGCTCGCCTATTACAAAGCGCCACGGCCTGAGAAATTGAGGAGAGGTTCGCAGCTGTTTGTCACCTCGCTGAAGCGCATCTGGCAGACCTACCCGTAAGCGGACGATAAGCAGGTGGGTCACCTCCTGCATAGATCTCTGCTAGAGTTGGCGGGCATGGAGCCTCCCAGAGGATAAGAGCTCATTCTACCCGCCATACTGCTGCAACGGTGGCTGCTTCAGGGATGTCCCTATCCAGGAAATCTGCAGGGCTGCTACCTGGAAGTCAGCAAACACCTTCATTACCCATTACCACATCGACCTTGAGTCCCGGGATGCTGGTTTTGGGGCCTCGGTTCTCAGTCTCTCTTTCCCAAGTAAGTATTGGGGTGTGCGTCTTGCCTCCCTCCTCCTGGAGAACTGCTAGGAGTCTGCCAATAAGTGTGGATGAACAACATATCCATGTCCCTAGAAATACAGGTTACTCACCTGTAACAGGAGTTCTAGGAATGGTATGTTGTTCATCCACACGACTCCACCGACCTCCCCGCTTGATGCACAACCTGAGCTTCCAGCGGGCCAGATCTGGCGTCATGGGGTGGAGCCGAGTTATACCACCCGGGTGGGTGGGAGGAGCCAGCTTGAAGACCTTCCGCAAGATTTAAAGCGGCAAGGATACCTGCCAATAAGTGTGGATGAACAACATATACCGTTCCTAGAACTCCTGTTACAGGTGAGTAACCTGTATTTTCTAGCCACCCACCACCATTACTCGGCCTCTGTCATGGCCCCTCCGCCCCATTCCCATATTAGCCACGACTCCCGATACCCCTGGCTTACCCCCAGGGCAGGGTTGCAGCACCGCACAAGTGCTGCAAAGACTGGATAGGTCGGAGAGCTGGCCTGGGAGCTCATCGAGGAGGAGCAAGCTTCATCCAGGCGGCAGATAGCTGTATTTTTCTCCCCATATGCGAGGGGCACGGGATGTGCAATGATGACCAGCATCCGCCTCTGCCCTCAAATGCGTTCTGATGCTGGTTGCTGCAGGTGCCCTGGCATTCGCCAGGGGTCCATCAAGCACCGGTCTTCTCCCCTCCCTCCCCGGAGAAGGAGAGCAGTCCGTGGGACGCTCCATCCTTCTTCCCAGCCGACCCTCTGGCGTCCCGGGTCCATTCCCAAACCTGGGTGTCACAAGTCTGGCCAAATCAACCACTGCACCGATGGGCTGGCCGCGATGTCAGCCAGTCCTGTATAAGCGGGCAGTCCCGCACACCATTTAGTTCTTTTCCGCTGTCGACCCGCGCATCGCCAGATCTTAGCAGATGCTGCAGCAACAGTTGACTGCCATTACCTGCGCTACACGCTTTTTTCTTTTAAGTAGTAAACATTGACTTTTCGATGTTCCGCCATTAAGTTTCGGGTCTTTTCCACCAGCTTCATCTTTGACCACTCCACAAGTGAGCCTGCAGCAAACAAATTCTGGAAAAGGACAGCTTCTGCTTCCATCTTTTACCTAGGCCCCAGCCATGACACGCAAGCCTGCAGAGATTTGCCAGAAATTAAACCAAGCCACTTGGAGACATCGCCTTAAGATTCTGGAGAGCCACCTTATTAAGCAGAAGTTGGTCATGATGGAAAAGGAGCTGCAGGCCAGAGCTCTTTTGCCTCACTGGTGCAGTCCTCCGGGCTTCCTCCTCTTCTCAGAAATCCCATGGGAAGCACAAACACTGGGGCTGGTCTGTTTCCGCTCACAGTCACCTCATAAACCCTCGACTGTGTCATTGTCCTCCCATGGAGGCCAGTCCCCTCAGCCCTGCCACCCTCTCTTCTTCTGGGCTGCTGGTGGCACAGCTGCGTGATCTCATCGCTATTTTGGGCGGCGGCTCCTTGGGGCTGGAGACTTGACTCCTGCTCCCCAGCCCTTGTCGCTCCAGGCCCATTTCTTCCACGGGCTCTCAGCCAGGAGGCTTGGCTGGTGTTTCTGTCTCAGGCATTTGTTCCTCCACGGTGCACCCCCCCCACCCCGACCAAAGGCTGCTGCCTGTGTTGGTCTCTCTGTGGGACCAACTTCCAGTCCTTAAGGCAGCACCGCAGCAGGCTACGTCCTCTATTCCAGCCTGTCATTGCCTCTGCCTTGGCGAGAGGTCTCCTTCTCCTCAGGCGCTGGCCTCTCCGGCCCGCTCAGTACTGGCAGACCTTTCTCCTGGGTGCACCCTGCCAGCGCCACTGGGCAGCTGCAGGTCCCTGCCACTGCCCCAGCCTGTGGGTCCGGTGCTTGCATCTCCTTTCACAGCCTGCGCTGCTACCTACTCGGGCCGGGTGGACCCCCAACCGGTGCTGGATGGTCCTTACCAGAGTACCCTATGCCAGCTCCACCACTGTCTTACCTTACCCAGCCATCTTATCCGTACCCACTAGTTTATAATTTTCCATCTCCAGTGGATTACGGTGCCCTGTTTTCTGTATGGTGGTCTCTCATCCAGAAGCAGCTCCCCACACTCCAGGGCCCGCCTCTGGCGTCTCCTCTGTGCCCCAGCTGGGACCCGCTGCCTCAGAACCCAGACAGGTCTGGGTCCGGAGAACCTCAGCTGTTGGGGTCTTCTGGGTCCTGACCCGACATCAGCTCTGGCCCTTGCCAGGACGAGTGACTTCTACCAGTAAGTGATCAAGATGAGTCCAGCGGGAGGGCTCTGTGTCTCTGCAGTCTTTTCTTTGCCTGGGGAGTCTTCAGAAGGTGAAGAGCCCTCCAGGGTGATTCCCAAGTCTCCTCTGACTATCTGTCCTTTTATGGACATCATGCGTCAGATTCAGTCCATGATGGGCTGGGAGATGGAGGAACAGGGTCCAGAGAGGTGTCGGTTGGCCGCTTACCTCAGGTAGCAGGATGCCCTCCCAGTGGTGGTGCCACCTTCGACCTCTATGACGATGTCACCAGGGCAGCTTGGAATCACCCTCGACTACCTCTCCCATTGCCTGGGAAGGTGGACCACCTTTACCGTGCCCCTACTGGCAAGCCCTTCCTGGGAAGCCATCTTAAGGGGGATTCAGTGGTCATTAATGTGGTCCATGATTGTACCAAGAGATCCAAGCACCTTAGTGCTCTTTCCCCGGACAGGGAGTCCGCAGCTGGGCCACCTGGGTGGCAGTGTTGGTGTCCATTACTCTGGCTATTCGAGCCATTAACTGTCTGGCACACATGATCCAGTGCCAGAATGTCCTTTGGAACCTAGTTCAGGATCTTGTACAGTCCTTACCAGTGGATCCTACTAAGATGCAGCTTGCCCAGCTCCTGAAGTCAGGCTCTGACTTTGGCAGTCATGTCCCTCAGGCTGCCTGCAATGCTGTGGATGCCTCTGGTAGGGGGTGGCAATTGGGGTTTGCCTCCACTGCCATTCCTAGCTTCTTGTTTCAGGCTTTGCCTCTGATGTGCAGTCCAGCTTTATGGATTCCCCTTTCAGGGTTCTGTCCTTTTTAGTGAGGATGTTCAAGACATGAGCTCCACCCTTCTGGAATTGAATCATGCCCTCAGAACAGTTCATTCGCTCTATCATGCACCGTCTGGAACCAGTCCACGGTTGTCCTTTTGCCGCTCCTCCTGCAAGCAACCCTGTCAGCTGGCTAAAGGCCAGGGCAAGCATAAACCGCCATCAGTCCCTGCAACTGCTGCTGCCAGAACTCCCAGAGCACCCACGGCTGCTCTCCCGGTGCCTGCTCCCGCCTCCTGACTCCTTAGCTGACCCCACCCTCCAGCAAGGGTTCTGAGGGATACTGTTGGGGTGATTCTCTCCCTCCACCTCGATGGATGGCGAGAGATGAGCACGGACAACTGGGTGCTTCAGGATCATAGCGTACTCACATTCTAGAATTCCTGGAGTGGCCTCCAAAACCCTCTGGTACACTCCACTTATTCCCCAGCCCACCTGCCTCTGTTCTGGGAGGAAATCCAGGCCCTTCTTCAAAAAGGAGCCATATAACCTGTTCCTCTGGTGCAAAGAGGAAAGGGATTCTACTCCCTCTTCTTCTTGTCTCCAAAAAGACTGGGAATCTTCAGCCCTCCTCGACCTGAGCCACCTGAACTGCACGTCGAGTACAAATGCTTCCGGATGATGACTCTTTAAGGGTTGTTGCCCTCCTGGCTTCTGCTCTCTGAATATGCTGGGTGCCTACTTGCATATTCAGATTTTTCCTGTCCAATGCCATTTCCTCCACTTCCGCTTTCAGGGGCCATTTTCAGTTCGGGCCCTCCTTTGGCCTATCTTTGGCTCCAGGGCCTTTACCAACTGCCTGGTAGTGGTGGCAGCCGCCTGAGGAGGCAGGGCTTCTGCGTGTTCTCCTACCTGGACAATTGGCTGTTAGCAGCTGTTTGATGGAGTGGGCTCGCCTGGTTTCCTCCAGTTGCCAGGTCTCTGCCAGGGTATTCCTGCAACTCCTCGGACACATGGCAGCGGCCATGCCACGGTCCCCTGCCTGCCTACATGAGGGTTCTTCAGTGGACCTTATGGGTCCAGTGGGACCAACACATGTATGATCTAGACTAACTGGCCATGGTCTCCAACCCAGTCCGAGAATTCTGTCATGGTGGCACGAGCCTACCAACCTTCTTCGGGGTCTCTTGACTCCCAGTCAGATTCTTATGATGGACGCTTCAGGACTGGGGTGGGGTGCTCATCTGACAGATCATCAGACCCAGAGCACCTTGTCAGATGTGGAGCCAGGGTCTCCATATCAATGTCCTGGAGACGTGAGCGGTCCTATGCGCCTCTGCAGGCCTTCCAGACTCATCTCCTTCCCAGTCCCTGCTGGTGCAGACAGACGGTGTGGTGTATTACCTCAGCAAATGGGGACCCACTCTTACACCCCTGTGTCGGGAGGCAATGATGGTTTGGTTTGGGCCAATGAGCACGGTCTGGAGCTCTCGGCTATACACGCTCCAGGCATCCAAAATGTCTTGGCAGATGGTCTTAGTTGCTCCCAGTCGCAGGCTCAAGAGTGAGAGCTTGACCTCAGTGGTCAAAGATCTCTTCAGGTGGGGTCATCCAGAGTTAGACCTTTTGATTCCCCATTCAATACAAAAGTGCCACTTTTCTGCTCGCTTGATCCTGGGCCTGAGTTTTCTGGTGAGACACATTGTCTCTGTCTTGGAAGGAGGTTTCTGATGCCTTTCCTCCTTCTCACTACTGAGAGGGTCCTACTTAAGCTACAGTTGGAAGGGCAGAGATGATTCTCGTAGCTCCCTTCTGGTTGCGTCAGATTTGGCTCCTCTTGCTGCAGCAGCTGGAGGAGAACCTCCAGTGCCCTTGCCCTTTGTACTGGCTTGCTTTCTTAGGACCAGGGCACCCTAGTCCATCCAGATCTCAGATCACTGTATCTCCATGTGTGGCTCCTCATGACATAGCTATTGCCCGCTTGGGGGTTCCTCTAGGATTGCAGTATCCTGGTGACTGCTTGAAACCTCCACTAGGGCTACTTATGCCAAGAAATGGAAGCATATCTCCTTTGGGTGCTTCCCATCACTTGATCCCTTCACCTGCCCGGAGTAGAGTACTGAGTACCTTCTTTCCCTTTCAGATTCGGGCTTGGGGTACTTCCTCCTTCAAGGTGTATCTTTCTGTCATCTCTGCGCACTCACGCCTATCGAGGGCAGGGCTGTGGCTCAGTTAGATGTGTCCTGCACCTTTCTGTGGGGCATTTTGCATCTGAAACCTCCCATCTGGGACCCGTCCCTCCTTGGGACCTCAACTTTATGTTGGAAAACTCACTTTACCTCCTTTGAACATCTATGATGTGCGCTTTCTGTTGTGGAAAGCGCTCTTTTAGTTACTATTACTTCTGTTCAAGGATTTTTGAGCTTTAGACTCTTACGTGCAAGGAGCCTTATTTGGTTTTTCACAAAGACTGGGTGTCTTTACATCCTAATCCTAAATTTCTTCCTAAGGTGGTGTCAGAGTTTACACTGAACCAATCCATCCACCTTCTGGTTTATTTTCCTGAACACTCTAATCGGTGGAGGCTTTGCTCCATACTTTGGATGTACATGGAGTCCTGAGATACTATATACACCAGACCAAAACTTCCAGGAAGTCTGACCGTGGTTTTTCATTCGTTCAAGAGAAAGGGTGCTCCTGTTTCCAAACAGTGTTTGTCTAAATGGTTAGCAATACGTTGTTTACCTTAGTACACCTGGACCTGAAGTCTCTCCATCTGCATGCATGGCTCCTGAAGACCTAGCCATAGCTCGCTTTGGGGTTTCACAGAAAGTGGCAGATGTTCTGGTGGCTGCTAGAAACCATCCACCAGGCATACTTGCTCAATGAAGTGGAAGTGGTTTACTTTATGGGCCACTTCTCACCACCTGGATCCATTTACTTGTCCTGTTAATCAGGTTCTGTAGTACCTGCTGTCCTTATTGGAGCCTGCAATATTCCTCCGTCAGAGTGCACCTGGCTGCCATATCAGCTTTCCATGTGCCTATAGCAGGCCGCACGGTTGCTCAGCTGGAGGTATCCCATATGTGCTTGAGAGGCATTCTACACAGAAAGCCTCCTATCTGAAATCCATTCCGAGCTTGGGACCTTAATATTGCTTTGGAAAAGCTTACTTTGGTTCCTTTGAGCCAGCCGTGATTGGTGGCTTGAGGTTTCTTTCTTGGAAAGCATTATTTTTAGTGCAGTCGCTTCTGCTCAAAGGATTTCAGAGCTACAGGCTCTAATGTGTGAGCCACTTTGATTTTTCACAAAGACATGGTTCTTTGCATACTAATCCTAAATTTCTCCCAAAGGTGGTGTCTAGTTTACAGTAAAACACACTATCCATCTGCCAGTGTATTTTCCAAAACATACCAATCCAGGGGAAGCATTGCTCCATACCTTAAATATACGTATAGTACTCCGGTACTATATACAGCATATACAGGACTGCAGGAAGTCTTCACAGTTTTTTGTTTTGTTTGCCCCTGGGAAAGAGAGCCCCAGTTTCTCAACAGTGCTTGTCCAAATAGCTAGCAAACTGTATTACGCTTTATTATAGGAAGTAAGGAACATTCTGGTGTTGTCAGTGGTCATTCCACTAGAGGCATGGGCGTATGTTGTTTGCTTCTGAATTGCGTCTGCTGCTAGCTGGTGTTCTGTCTACACCTTTACTAAACTCTACAGTCTGGACATTGTCTCTCGTGAGCCGAGCTGGGTTTTGACTAGGTGTACTGCAAGGCCTCCTTTCATAAGCCTGCAGGCTCCAGCTGCCCAGACTGTTAGCTTTTGGTACTGCTTGGTACCTGGCCAGTTGGCGTGACACGCTTACTATGGACAATTGTTTTTGTGGACAAAAAGCCCTGCCAAAGCTATTCATCATGTGTCAGTATTAATTAGATGGATAATGCGGACCTTGTCTGCTGCGTACGGCATACACTTAATTACCCTCCAACTACAGTCTCACTCAGTTGTTCTGTGGTTGGCAGTTTAGCACCTTGTTAGTCCCCCAATTAAAACAGCTCGCAGTTACTTAAAAGGTATGGTTCCTAGGACTGCAAACATACCTGAGCTGTTTTTGTGCTGAAGGTGCTGCTACCTCTGTAACTCTGTGTATTGTACTGTACTCACCATGGCTTCCTCCCAACATCCAGGCATCCCGCTTGAGAAAGGTAGAACTGATAAGGCAGATGGAACCCTTGCCTAAATGAGTGTGCGGAACTTGGTAACACACCTCGCTATCCCCAAGTCCATGATCTCGATCCAGCAGAAGGAGAGTTTACTGGATCAGTGGCACAGTAACCAGAACCTGGACAGAAAGAGAAAAAGGGACAGAAAATACAGGGAAATTGAAGAAGCCCTGCTTGTTTGGTCTACAGAGGTGCGCATCCAAGATGCCATGGTGAGCGGTCCATTGCCACTTCAGAAGCTAAGCAGCTCGCCGTGGCACTTGACAAACCTGACTCATAGCTGGCTCCAATGGTAGAAGATCCAGCACAACATATGCTTTCTCCAAGCTCATGGCGAAAAGCAAAATGTTGATGCCGCTTGGAGCCAGTTCATGGGTGAGGGATTTGCTGCCTGATCTCTTGGTCGGTTTTGATGCCTCGGACATCTACAACATGGATGAGACCGCCTATTTTTTTTCAGCATGTGGGCAGGGTACGCTCGCTCAGAGACCAGGCTCCACAAGGACAAAAAAGGCAAAGGAAACGGGTCTCTGTAATGGTGTGCTGCAATATGTCTGGGTCAGACAGATGTCAACCTGTTGTGGGGAAGTCTGCCCAACCTCATTGTTTCTGTGGGGCCAGCCATTTGCCAATGCAGTACAGAAACAGTCGCATCGTGGGGTGACTGGCATATTTTTACAAACTGGGTTCTGGCATGGGACAGGCGATTGATGCTGCAAGATCCTGCTCTTCCTAGATAACTTCAGTGGTCACCCGATGTTCGTCATGGATTGAGAAACATTAAATTGGTGTTTTTACCACTTAACACCACCTCAATTGTGCAGCCACTTGACCAGGGCATAATTTACTCCTTAAAATGACATTGTTGGGGAGATGCGGGTCAGAGTTTTGTTTGAGCTGGAAGGTGAGGCTGAGCTCACAGCTGCTGAATGTGTGAAATGCGTTACGCTGTTGGATGCTGTCCTGTTGTTGAAGACAGCTAAGGATAATGTTTCCAGCCAGACAATTGTCAATTGCCTCCGTAAGGGTGGCTTCAAGCATCAGTCAGCTTGAGCCAAATGTGGAAGGTCAGCCATTCGAACAACCAGTCAAACCAGTTGAACTACCCCAGAAGGATTAACTGAGGCAGAGTTTGAAGCGTTAACTAGGCTGGGGAGAATTACCTCAAACCGGATCCAGAGGAGGAGAAAACAGTGTGGCAAGGGTGCTTGATGTAGTGAAACCCACTTTTCCACAACTGTTGCAGACCACACTTGTGAAGATGAGGATGAAGGTGATAAAGAAATGCCAAGCATATCATGCACTGATGTCAGGCAGGCACTCACTGTACTGTGCCTTGCAGTGACACAAAGGTCCAGTGTAGTGCCTGATTGGGAACTGCTGCAGCGACAGAAGCTGGTGAAAAAATATGCCACTGCTGAAAGCAAAGTAAAATCACACAGTTCTTCCACTCCTACTGAAAACCCTGCCATATGTCCCTCCAAACAAGAAACTGTTTTTAAACCACACTGAGCACTTAAAAAAAAAAAAACTGTCATAAACTAACACAAAGTCACAGCCCAGATAAAATAAAGGCTGAATGTACAGAAGCATTAAAGCACAACACTCCCCAAAGGCATCCCTGTACCCCCATCACCAGAGCAAACAAATCCACACCTAAACAGTGCTGCACAGTACAAAAACATTTTATTTAAAGTGAATTTCCGACTTGCCCTGTGGCAGTTACCACTCGCATGGTGTGGTAGCTGCCCTCTGCGGCAGTCATTCTAGCAGGTAAGAAATACTGGTTGCAGCCAATAATCTTGATTTTTTACTCAGAATTTGTTTTAGCATCAGCTGCCGATGTATTTTCAGAGCCCCATTCAAGCCACGCCTAGCCATGTAGAAGTGCAAGATCATGCACATAGGGAAGAGAACCCTGAAGCCACCTATAGGCTGGGAGGGAGTTGCTGGCAGTCACAAGGGAAGAAAGACTTAAGGCCATCACCGATGACCTGAAATCATCCAAGCAGACTCTAAAGCAGTAGGTAAGGCTAGAGGGATGTTGGGGTGTATTATAGGGGTATCGATAGATACATAGACAGTGTCGGGTAGATATGCCCATGGCCCACCCAGTCTGCCCATTTAAGCTTGTAAGTTCTAGTTTATGTTTTCCAGGAAGTCTGTTGCCCTCCCCTGACCTCCAGAATTCCTTTATGTCTATCCCATGCATTCTTAAATCCGTGATTGTTTCCAGCCCCACCACTTCCTCTGGCAGGGTGTTCCACTTGTCCACCACTCGCTCTGTGAAGAAATTCTTCCTCACGCTTCCTCTGAATCATCCTCCCTCCAACTTCATCCCATGCCCTCTAGTCCTGGAACATCTTTTTCGCTTGAAAATAGTGCATTCCTGCACCCTGTTCCTCCCTGTAAGATACTTGTATGTCTCTATCATATCCCTCTCTCCTCCTCTCCTCCAGGGAGTACATGTTCAGTGCCTTCAGCCTGTCCTCATAGGACTTGTGATGCAATCCATGCACCATCTTTGTTGCCCTCCTCTGAACCTTCTCTACCCAGTCTATGTCCTTACATAGGTAAGGTCTCCAGAACTAGTCACAATCTACCAATCACAAGTAGGAAGAGGGAGGTAATAATCCCTCTTTACAAGACGCTGGTTAGCTCTCATCTGAGTATCATGCGGTAGTACTGGAGGCCACACCTTCACTAGGACATTAACCAAATTGAGGCAGTCCAGAGAAGGGCAACCAAATGGTGCAGGGACTGCTTCAGAAAACATAGGAGGACAGATTAACTGAACTCAATATGTATACCCTAGAGCAAAGGAGGAAGAGAGGTGATATGATTGAAACATTCAGACACCTTTATTTATTTATTTAGCTTTTGTACCTTAAAGGCATTGACAAGGTGAAAGAGTCTAACATGTTTCAATATAAGAAAATAGCAGGACAAGAGGATACAGCATGAGATTAGAGGAGGCCAATTTAAGGTAATGTGAGGAAGTTCTTTTCACAGAAAAGGTGGTGGATGCATGGAACGCATTCCTCAGGAAGTGGTGGATATGAATACAGTGCAGGGCTTCAGGACAGGCATGGGTAGGCAGAAGGGAACAATACAGATGAGTATGAATAGATAGGTCATTGATAGAACAAAGGCCGATGGCACATTCATAAGGTAGAAAAGAAATGGGCAGACTGGATGGGTCTATGGGTCCTTTTCTGTCGTCAGGTTCTGTGTTTCTATGATAAGAGAATCTTTATCAGGCCATGCTGTCCTTCCTCCTTCCCTCTTTTAGGCTGGCAACAATGGATTCTTGTTCTGTTATCTCATTGTACCTTTCCCAGCCCTCTGTCTTGCCTGCTATGTGGAGGCTGGGGTCTCTCCTGGTTCGCCAGAGGGAGGTCCTCTGAGCATGATCTCTGGTGGGGAAACAGAGGAGAGGAGGGACCACGATGTTTATGTGTAGTACATGCCGACACCTGATGCCATCGTAGGGCGGCCCCTGGCTGCTTGCAAAAGTTTTTGTGTGATCCTAATGTTGCAGCTGTAAGTTGCAAAGGTGTGGCCTGATGAGAGATTCCCTAAGAGCTACTGTTACAGTAAGTACATAACTGTTCTTATGCATTTCCACATCTGTTTTCCTTTGTGTTTGATTTAGCACAAATAACATCTGTTTTCCTTGGTATTGATTCACCACATATTTATTTCAGATTTGTTTTCCTTGGTATTTGATTTACCCCCAATTTTTTCACATTTGTTTTCCTTGTTATTCAATTTACTAAAACATTTTTGTTATACACTTTTTGAGGAATTTGATTCATCAGGTATTTATTGCACTTTTGCTTTCTTTGGCATTTCATTTACTACAATTTTTATTGCATCTTTTTGTGGATTGCGGTTTACCACATATTTATTTATTGCTCATTTACCTTCGATTTGATTTACCACATTTGTATTTGACACATTTGTTTTCCTTGGTATTCAGTTCAACACATATTTATTGCACAGTTGTTTACCTACCTATTTGATTTTACTTATATGTTTATTGAACATTTGTGATCGTTTATATTGTTTAACATTTATTTCACATTTGTTTTTCTTCATATTTGATGTACTGACACATTTATTTCACATTTGTTTTTCTTCATATTCGATGTACTATATATTTATTTCACATTTGTTTCCCTTGGTATTTGATTTACCACATCTTTTTTAAGCATTTTTTTTTTTCTTTGATATTTTACTTACCACCTATATTAGATTTTATCATGTATTTATTCATTGCACAGTTTTCTTTCTGTTTGTTTTACCACATATTTTATCTTGCAGCAATTACCAGCTGGTTAGTCATTGTAGTTGTGTCTTATTATTGTTTGCCTGTATTGCTTGTCCTCCCTTTGTAACCCTTTCCCTGGGTTGCACCTAGAAACGAGCCTCAGCGTGCATGCCCAGTCACCAGTTTTCAAATAAAGAAGTGTGATCTAAGTCCTTTATTTTAATGAAGGGCATAGCAAAATCTAATCTAATATTTTTTGTCTGCCCATGGCTGAATCTGTCCTATTTGGTGTTTTTATAATCAGAGGCCCGATTCTCAGTCACACGACCAGCGCTATGTGATCACAGACCACTTTGCACCAGCCAGTTTTGCAGTGCTGTGACCCATATGGGTGTTTCAGCCCCTTTGCGAGGGCAGGAAAGGAGGTGGACCAGTGTACAAATGGATCACAGTATCATTCAAAACAGATGGTGACTTTCACAGGCCGGGTGCACACAGTTTACTACACCTTCCTAAATGAGAAGCAAGCAATAACAAAACCCAGTGATCTGGAAGGCTGCATAGGGTGGGGAAGGGGCACCAGGTGTGTGACGATACTGGACTTTTTGAGGAAGGGGGAAAATAAGGGCTCCCAGGGCTGAATACCTTGAGGAGTTGCTGGAGGTTCCACTAACCACTAGCGTGCCTTTAAATTTCCTGGCCTTAGGAAGGGGAATTTGTGGGACCACTGAGTCAAAACACTTGTGTAGGTTTGGGAGTGAGGACACTTTGGGAGGGATACCCATTTGCCAGGCACAGCATTGGGCATAGTGACATGCTTGAAGCGTGCTGCTGCTGTGCCATGCTAAGCTGTGGTTGCAGACAGGTTCTCACCCACAGACATCTGGATTCTGCTTTTGTCACAGAAGGAGCTGCTTGCCCTGTGACATGCACTTGGGTGTGTGTGGCCCATTTTGGCGGTAGTGCTGGTGCAGAGTTGTTTTCATTTTTTGAGCTGCCTGTAGCGTCTTACGGTCAAGTATGAGGTTTTGTTGTACCTTACCTCTACAGCATCTGATATGGTCTCTGAGGCTCACTTGTACAAAAAAATTAGCCAGGTGGTATACTTCCTCTTGCTTTGTTTATTCTAATGATGCGTCAAATGAATTTTCCCTGCACAGATGAAAACTATCAAAAGAAGCTGAAAGAGAAAAGTAAGGTTTTGGTGCCCTTGTGCCATTGCTGATATTTCAGAAGCGCTCAGTTGCACACTGCTTACTTTTGGTTCGGCCTTGTTTGTTGCATGTATTCATGAGTGGCTCAGTAACAGCTACTAGTTTGCATCTATAAGCCTTAGTTCTGGTCTCTGTACAGGAGTCAAAGATGTGGGTGGGTCTTTGTATTGGAATGCCTGTAAAAAATGCGTTTGGAAAAAGTTTTAAACCTCAGTACGCAAATTACATAAACAGTCATGCTGTCTAAGCTTTGTCCAATGACAGAGATGTATCAGTGAGAATGGCATTTTCCGTTCAGTGAAGCAACATGTAACGGAAACATTTCTGCATACATATTGAAAATTGACTGGATTTTTACCAGTTTGTCTTTCCTGCTACTTATTTTAAGAAACAAGTTTTCTAGTGGATCATCTGGCCCAAAGATGACTAGTTTTTCCAATGATGATGTAGCAGATTATCCACCCTCATTTTTCCTTCATTTTAAAGAGCAGGTATCTACTAACACAAAATGTAGGGACTTGGATTTGGTTCATGCATCCACACATTGGAAGTTCTTCATAAGAGCTGTCTCACCAGAACATCCTTAAGTAAGCTCCCTCACCACCTGAGTGGTATATCCCATGACTCAGCCCTATAATGTCAGAGTTCGATCTCTTCCTTCTCAGCCTTGCACATTGTTTGTTTGTTTAGATTTTGTTGACTTGGTGAGCCCACTGGGCCTAGAAGTCCCTTTTCAGGGCTATCGGGGTACAGATGTTAAGCAACTGAGATTGACCCAAGTACCGCAATGAAACCCTCTAGAAATTCTATGACCTGTTGATGGCATTTTTAGTGAATGAGGGAAATTTGGCAGTACACGGAAATTCCCCTACTCTTTTCGATAAGTGTCATGGTATATTTAACATCCACCTGAACTACCACCAGTCAGGCAGATGGGACCTCTGTTTTACGTCTCATCAGAAGACAGCACCTCAAGTGCAGCACCCCTCATGCTGCACTACCGTGTCAATATTGGGATATTAACCAGTGCCAGATGGGGAACTGAACCCACAGCCCTCTGATCTCCCGGCCTCAGAGGTGAGTGTGCTACCTACTGAGCCACTGACACTGCAATTGTAGGGCTTAGCAAGTGCGCTATTTGGCAAACTTAGAAACTTTACTATTTTTAAATCATTTTTATATTCCTCAGTTCCACTCCTGACCTCCGATCATCAGCATTTATTTATTTAAAAGTTGATAAGCAGGAAAGGCATGAGTGAACCAAAGCTCATTTCCAGATGCAACCCAGGGAAGGGGTACAGGAGTTAAAGAAGGAAACCTGTGCCTGACTTCAGTGAGTCACGTGCTGGCAGAAGATGTCACGGAGGACCCGCAGGTGTTGTGCCTGTACTGCGTGGGCTCGACACATGATGTTGCTGGTTGTAACCTCTGCCGCGACGATGCTTCTGTTCTTGCACAAAGACAAGAAGGCTTGTCTTCTCGCCAGCCGATCGAGATCTGAAATTGTGGGTCAAGAGTGGTCATGTGGCAGTCTCTGCTGTCATGGGGTCCACGGCTCCACTAGCAGCAATGGAAGAAGCAGTGCCTCGTCAGCCTCAGTGCTGCTCATGGCTGGGGCCAGCTTAAGAGTGTCCACCACAGGTTAATTCCATGTTATGTGTCAGGCACTTGAGACCTTCAGAGAGGCCCTGTCCACCACCAGTAAAGCGAGAGTAAAAAGTGCCATCCTTCGGGGCACCATGAGTGGGCACACTCCTCCTGCTCCCTCGGTTCCCCAAGCTGCTCGATGGTTGTCGAGCTCAGCTTTGGCTGAGCCCCTTTGGCTGAAGGACAGGCTGCCAGCTCCACAGTACCCTCTTCGGCTGGCCAGCCTGGACATCGGTCAATCAAGGGTTGAAATTTTTCTCAACCCCATTGACCCGTTGTCAGAGGGGTGGATGATGAGTCGATCTCCAAGACCCCGATCATCCCAGTCCTCTCTCAAGAGGATGTGGAATGGTCAGTATCCTTGGTTGGATATGCCTCCACTGGTGGTAGTGCAGCTGAACCTGGTGCCAGTGTATTACACAGTACCCCTAGTTGCGTCTCCTTGACATTGGCCCCAGGTCGATTGGTGAGTACAGATCAATGGACTCTTGAGTTCTTGATCCTGTTCGACCAGGAGACATTGCCATCGACAATTCTCATCCTCTTCGGGTGGGGAGAGGCTTTGCTGGTGGATGCGGCGCCACCACACGGAGCTCAGTTGCCAACAGTGGTCCTTGGCAGAGCTGGGTAGTGTTCTACCCCAGACCCCTATGGTAGTCTGGCCAGTGAAGCCCACGCTGTTCATCCGAGACACTTGTCCCTGACACGTGTCTCTCCACCTTGTTGAGGAACCACCTCTACAGCACCCTGGGGCGGGCTCCTCGTGAGGACTCCTGTCCAGTCACCACCTTGCCAGGCCGGTTGTCAGTTGCAATTTCCCACTCTGATTATTTCAAGGTGGTAAGCGCTGTGAGCCGCCTTTGAGAGTATTCGACAATTCAGATGCATCCTCCATGCAGTATTTAAGGATGCATCTGTTCGACTGGGAATCGGACAAAGAACTGACCCCACCATGGGCTTGTGTCTTTTGGGACACTCCAACTGACGAGGAGTCCATGGAAGTTCCTTTGGAGCCAGTTCAGAAGAGGGCTTGGTACCCATTCACTGACATCCTGGATAAGGACTAATCCCTGAGGATTGCTCTTCCCATGGTCGAGGCCATTCTGGGACCGGCTCTGGAGCTGTTACAGCATCCAGCCTCCTGCATGGCACCCTCTGTATGGTCTGCAAGTATGCAGTTCCAGTTCCTACTGGCTGTCTTCCCAGATTTTCCGACTAGCCTCGGACGAGGGTCTGGTCTCTGCTTCCGTTTTCTGGAAGTTTGGGAATAATGGGAGTATAGTCAAGCTGAGTGAAATTAGCTTGGCCAAGAAGGTCTGCACTGTGTCCTCCCTTGGTTTATCTGAGGTGAGCTATGCCTTGAGGATGGCCTGCTTGAGTCATTCCCCTGGGAGTGCTCAACGCTGTCCTTCCTTACCTGCCTTCTGACAGCTTCTGATAAAGGTTATCCAAGACCAAAGTTAAGTGCTGGCTAATGTGAGCCTAGATGGCCTTGGACATTGGTGACTCTTGCTCCCATGCTCTGGCAGCAGCCATCGCGATGCATTGCAGGGCCAGGCTGAGGATCTCCACCTTCATGGTGGACACTCAACAAAACTTGGCTGATGTTCCTATCTTGGGCACTGACCTTTTGGCCCAGGGTTGAATGAGAGATTAAGATGTCCAGTATAGCTAGATTCTGTGGCTTTAGACCAGAAAGATCAGAAAGGCCAAAAACAAAATCAATCAATCAAGTCTTTATTTAACCAGGCGTTCATCGTTGAGCAGAAGCTCATTTGCAAGATGGACCTGGGTAAAGAAGGCAGCCTATCAGCCATAGTAGTATCGGCAGCAACTGTCAGACAGGGCAATATCAAGTCTGGTGCCCAAGGTCAAGTTCTGCACCCAAGGGCCCAAAAAGGTTGGGATATCCGGCCCAGTGGCACTGACGGTTGAGGTGCTGGGCGCCACACTTGTGCCATGCCGCAACCCGATCAGGAACAGACTTGGGGCCATGAGGGTTTGTATGGGAGAGGAAAGGACTTGAGCTTTCCATGACTGCCTCCTTCCTCTGGCTCTGGGAGGGTTGGGCACTGCAGTGCACTGTAGTGGCGACTGGCGAGGCCAGAAGCACTACAGCAGCGTAACAGAATGGGGGTGGAGAGAATGGTAGACATCTGCACGCTTGTGCCTTAACACCATTGCACGCCTGACTCTCCAGGGCAAGAAAAAACAGGCTGATGGCCACGCACGGCACCCCCTAGTACCCGAGAGGATTCTGCATACAGAGTGATGTGAGCGATTAATGGCCAGCTCTGTGGGGTGCCAGACCAGGCCTGGGGGGTACTGGTGTCGGTGGCTGGGGGATCCGCTCTGCGGAGGAGGATAAGCAGGAATATATATAAAACAAAGGTGCTCCTAAGAGTTGCCCAGTGACAGATCTGGGAGGGGAGGTGTTCACCTCCACCCATCCAGTCCCTGGCTCAGCTATTGGTGGGGTGTAGGCTTTGCCACTCTGGACTCACTGGTCCATCATTACTACAGACAAGTGGGTTCTCTAGGTGGTTGGCAGAGAATTGTCTCTGATTTTGAGACCCATCTGCCCTACCAATTTTGGGCTCCAGGAGTCCTTGGTGTCGCAGGACACACTGTGCACCCTTGGATCCTGGTCCAGAAACAGACTTGGGGCTGGCGTTCCATACTGGATCATCATTGTGAACCAGTTTCTAAGAGCGCATGATCTTCTTCTAGGTATCTTTCATCATGTCACACCTATGGAACTTATAGCCGCTTGTGCAGTAGGACTCATGGAAACTTTGCAAGCCGTCAACCAGGGCCATCCACAATGATGTCAGACTTTAGCATCCACATATGCATGGGTGGCCCCATCTCTTCTCAGTTCTATTCCCGCCATTGATCAGATTTGTCAGACGGCTGTGGAACTGCCACTGCAATAGTGCAATTTATTTGTGTTTTGTATATGAAAGTAATCACTTTTATAGTGATTTGACTACCCACGGTCATCAAAAGAACTCGACAAAGCTCTTTGATACTGTGAGTGCAAGAGAGATCTGTACTGGGAGACTCCATGATGTCTCTGTCTGCTGCTTAGGCCTTGACCACAGTGTGAAAGCCTGAAAATTTGCTGGGTACTTAATTCCGCAACCAATCGACGACATAAAGGGGCTTTGGAGAAGTTTATTCTCTAGAAAACTGTAGCTAGAATGGAAAAGGAACTCCAACACAAGACTGCAGCATCACTGGCCCAGTCAGCTGAATCACGGTCTGAGTTACCCGGGAAAAGGTGTTAGAGTTGCAAGCACAAGCACCAGGACAAAGATAAGGAGAGAGCTCTCTGGCATTTCAGGTCACCCCATGCCCCTCAGCTATGACCTCCACTTCGACGCCCTCTGCACCCCCCAAAAAATCAACACAACACCATGGTCAGGCTTGGTGCAGCCACTGCCTGGCTTACAGCTGGCACATCACCGCTGATGTCAGGGACTCGCCTCCCTGCTGACTGCTCCCATCTCTCCCATTGACCACAATGGCACTGATGCTCATGCATTTCTCTTATCCTTTTCTGACAAGACATTTACTGCCTGGCCTCCTAGTTCTAGGGGCCCATCAACCTGGCCTGTTACACCCTCCCCCAATCGATGGCTCAGGGTACCCTTTCCTGCCACCCACTCTGCTACCACGACTTTGCCGGCACACTCCCTCCTCCCGTTAACCTGTCGACAGCCAGTATGAGTACAGTCCTGATCTTACGATGCAGGGTGAGGGTGAGGATTGTGCTGAAAGCCCATAGAAAAGGGCATGAACTTCACTGTTTCTGCATGTAATGAGGACACTGCTGTGAGCATACCACGTTCCCTCCAGAGGAGCCTACCTTCCTCACCATGGTTCATCTGTTGCAAGCTACCATGGATTTACCCTGGAGGAGTAGAACACTACCAAGAAGAACTTGATAAGGTTCTTGAACTGCCAGTCTCCTGCCTTGTTAAGTGCCTCCTCTGCTTCCAGCCTTGAGGATGCCACTCTTGCTGTCTGGTACAGACAAACAACATGCCTGCTGTCCTCAAGAAGGCAGACAAAATGTATATGGCTCCTTCTGGGAAGCCTTTTTATGCCACACAACCTGAGACTGGCTCAGTGGTCATTAATGCTGCCCATGACAGATCTAGGGCACCTAAGCATCTCAATTATTGCCTCATTATAAAGAATCCAGGATGTTGAATGTCATAGGCAAAAGAACATATGCCTCTGCATCATTGGTTCCTTCCATTGCCGATTACCAGGCCCGCATGATGAAGTATTAGAACACCATCTGAAGAAAGGCCAGGGCAGCTGCACAAGCCTTGCCTGAATGTATTCTAAAACAGGAGCTTCAGAAAGCTCTTACTGCTGCGGTTGATGTGGGCAAGCATTTGCTCTGCACAGCTTGTGAAGTATCGGATGCTTCTGCCAGAGCTGTGGCTTCTGTCATCTGTCCCAGGAGATACTGTGACTCAGGGTGGCAGGCTTTGCTAATGCTGTGCAGCAAATCATTCTCAGTGCTCCATTCAGAGGGCAGAAACTGTTTGATCATGAGGTCCAAGAGACTTTGAAAGATCTCCAGGCCTCTGGAAAGACTTTGAAGTCTGTGCACTCCCTACCATACCCATCCCAGGGGTAGGAGCAGATGTACTTTTCATGCAGCTGGTGTTAGCGCCCAGACCCCAAACAGCAGGATGGGGCAAAGAGCAGGGGTCTTGCTAGTCCTGGTGCCACCCCGGTGCCCACACATAAACTCCTAGAGGTGCGGTGAAGCTGGTGGAGCCGCCATCAGCACAGCCAGACTCCTTATACACCCCAACTTCTTTACCTCCAGGGTGGTTGTCGGGGCTCGACTGTCCCTTTACTTAAACCAGTGGCGGGGGGACACCAGATGTGCGGTTCTAGAGATTATTGAAAAGGGGGCATGCTTAGAACTTAAGGACAGCCCTCCTGATCATCCTCTACTTATCACAACATATCCTCCAGGGCACCTGTCTCTGTTAGGTGGAGGAAATAGACTCTGTTCCAGAAACAGGCTATGGAATCGGTCCCTCTAGAACAGAGGGTTTCATTGCCGTGTACTTGCTTGTCCCAAAATGAACAGGAGACCTGAGGCCTGTTATGGATCTAAATTTCTTTACAGAATACAAGACGTTCCGAATGGTCACTTTGCAAGGTCTCCTCGTCTGCAAACAGGGGACTGGATATGCACCCTGATTGTGAAGGATGTCTGCTCTCATATTAAAATCCAGAAATCTCACAGAAGATATTTGAGGTTCCTGATCTTACTTGAGACACAGCTCTTGCAGCAGGTTACACCATTAGGACTGAAGCCGGCAAGCATTAGGACCCACCGGAAAAATTCTAGCTAGCTATCTTCAGTGGGGACCGCCCCCGACGTCGGGCGTGGTGTATAAGGGACGGTCCGCCAGATTCTGATTCTTTCCCTTACATGGACTTGTATGTCTCAACCCTTCGGTTCAGTCTCTAGCGCGACGCTGCGTGGTAAAGTTTTTCCACGGGAAATTGCCTCTACAATCAAGTTCTTCGCTGATGTCCTCTCTCACCTCCGGTCACCCTCAGTGTGCTTGTGGGAAGCAGATCCCTTTTAAGGATCCTCACTCGGCCTGTGTCTGGTGCCTAGGCCCAGACCATGACACCCGTCCTGCTCCTTTGCCAGGGTTTTAATAGCAGAACCGGATCCGTCAGCCAGAAGGCCCTACAGGCATTCCTGCTAGAAGAGAAACTCAAGACCATGGCTTCCAAGGGGATTCTTCGCAGAAGGCCCACAAGCATGCTGAGAAGCATAAGGAGAAGGCCCTTCCAGGTCCCCTGCCTAGGGCCTCCGACTCAGCACAGCTCTGGTTCCAGGTCCAACCGCCTCCTTCCCGGCCAGCTCTCAGCCTCCCCGCTGGTGAGAAAGTCTCCATCCTCTTCCCAGGCCAAGACTCCCAGGCCTTCTGCGCCCTCCAAGGCCCTGGCCAAGTCAGGGACCGCCACCATCACCATAAGTCGGGTTCCCACCTTCTGAACCCGACGTCAGGTCTGCTTCCTTGCCTCCTCAAGAAGACCAAGGAGCTCACCTCTCTGAAGAGGCCGGAGGACCCGACGATGCGCTCCATTGTCGACCTCTTGCCACAGGTCCTCGAGCCGCTGTCGGCCAGAAGACCGCCGCCGCCAGGCCAACGATCACTGGACGCCAGTAGGGTGACCGCGCCTGCTCCTATTGAGAAGAGGACCCCGACTCCCGACTCGACGCCAGTCAGGGGACCATCACACTGAGGAGGAGTTGACTCAGTCCGAGGACCAGATAGCACCTTGGTCCTGTCGAGACGCCCAGGGAACCCTCGCCACAACCCGAGCCCCTGTGGAGCCGACGCCAGGACCTGACGACCGCGCCTGGACCGTCGTCGGGCCTTTCCTTTTCGGAAGTAAAGGAGCTGTTTACTATTGGTGGGACACCATCAAGAAAGACATGGCCCCCACTCCACCTCTGCTTCCTCCTCCTCCTCCTCCTACACTGGTTGCTCCTCCGGTTCCTGCGCCTCTCCATCGGGTCGGCAGGCGGTTACCTCCTCCCGGGAGTACAGGACACCTCCAAGGGGAGACCAGACAAACGGAGACTTCCGTCCAAATCCTCTTCCAGGTCACCCAGCCCTAAGAGACCCAGAAGACGCCGATTATCGCCGACGGAGGACATGGGATCAGAGTTCTCAACATCCAGATCCCCATCTCTCTCTCCATCCCTTCTGGACCCACGGAGATGCCAAAGTCTCCTCCGGATGACCCTTCGCTCTGGATATTATGAGACACATCCAAGAGAACATGGGATGGGATGCGGAAGAGCTAGACCCGAAGGCTACGCCTTACGAAGTATGTTCGGCAGAAGGACCTCAAGCCTGTGGTGGTGCCACCCTTGGTAGACACTTCTCATGGACGTCACCAAGGCAGCGTGGAAGCGCCCACATTCGCTTCCCGGCGATGTCAAGAAAGCTGATCGCCAGGCCAAGGCTCCCAGAGGAAGACCAGTACTTGATTCAGCATCCTCACGCCGACTCTGTGGTCATCACAGCTCTCTCATGACCGGTCCCAGAGACCGCAACATTTGAGCACCCTGCCACGGACCCAGAGTCCAAGCAGCTGGACGCCATGGGCAGGTGCACATATGCTTCCGCTACCTGCGCCATCAGATCCCTGAATTATTTGACCCACATGGTGCAGTTCCAAAACGCCCTGTGGGAGCAGGGTCTGATGCGGCTGAGAAACTGCCGAAGGTGAGCAGAAGGAGGAGATGCTACAGCTCCTTCGTGCAGGGGTTCGGACGTGAAACCCAAGTGCTGCGAGCTGCGTGCGACTCCGTGGACTCCTTGGCTCGAGCCACAGCTTCAGCATATGCCTCCGGAGGCACTCTTGGCTCCGTCTCCGTTTACCCTCGACGCCCAGAAGAATATCATGGACGCCCATTCGAGGGAGAAGTTTTGTTTGGTAAACCCTCAGAGAAGATAATTACCAAACTCCAAGAGGCCGGAGAAGCGTGAGGTCGGTTCAAGCCATGTATCAACCCAAGCTTAGTTCCTTTCTATAGGAACCAAAGTTCAATTTCGTGGACGGACGCGAGAGACAACAGTCCCGCCCCGCTCCACAACAAAGGGCCTCCGCCAGAGCCCAGGGAAACAACCCGCAGGCCGAGCCAGCGTATTCCTAAGCCGCCCAGCCAGCGGGACCCCAGCCGCCACAGCCTGACTCCTTTCCGCCCCCGCCCCCAGGATCAACGGAAATCATGGGTCGGGGGTCGATTATAACTTCCTGCCGGGATGGCAGGCTATAACCACCGACAGGTGGGTTCTTCACTTGGTCGGAAGAGGCCACTTATAGAATTGCAGAAAAGCCACCCGAGGCCTCCTTTGCTCTCCCGTACCCGGTCAGCACAAGTCACTGATCTGGCAAGAAGTACTGTGCTTCTTGCAAAAGGGAGCGATAAGAGTACGTCCCGGAGAACCAGAGAGGACAAGGATACTATTCCCACTTCTTCCTGGTTCCAAAGAAAACAGGGACCTCCGTCCGATTCTGGACCTCAGCGACCACAACTTGTCGGTCGCTACAAGAGATTCCACGTGGTGACTCTTCCGGTCTCATTCCCATGCTGAAGCAGGACGCTTAGCTGCCTCTCGACATGCAGGGACGATACCTGCACATCCCTATAGCCCAAGCGCACAAGAGGTTCCTGCGCTCGAGTTTTCGACCACCACCTTCAATTCCGAGCCCTTCCATTCGGCTGTCATCAGCACCCAGGGTCTTTACCAAATGCGTGGCAGTCGTGGCAGCGCCTCTAAGGAGACAGGGCCATTATGTGTTCCCATACCTGGATGATTGGCTTCTCATGGCCGCCCAGAGTGGCGTTGTTCAGGCGATCCAGTACCCAGGACCTGTTTCGATCTCTGGGCATCCTAATCAACCATGAGAAGTCTTTCCTGGTACCGTCAAGAGAAGCTGCAATTTATAGGCGAGTACTGGACACCGCTCAGGGAAGAGCATTTCTTCCAGACAACAGAGCAGAGCGCATCAGATCCCTCATCAGGAGCTTGTCAACAAGACCGTCCCAGCCAGGTCGGTCCTTCGCTTGCTCGGACACATGATCTGCGCCATTCCTACCGCCTTTCGCAAGGCTCCACATGCGGGTAACTCAGTGGATGCTCAAGGTGCAGTGGGATCAGCAAGACCACACGCAGCATCCCGTCAGAATCATGAACACCGTGATTCGAGACTGGCAGTGGTGGCTAGACCCAGGACACTCTCCATGGGCGCCCATTTATAGCGCCGCCCCGGAGGTAATCCTCACCACAGACGCCTCAGGTCTAGGGTGGGAGCACACCTGGACGGGTGAAATCACAGGAAGGTGGACCTCTAGAGGCCCACCTCCATATCAACGCCCTAGAAATGAGGGCAGTTCTTTATGCCCTGCAGGCATTTTCAGTCAGAGATCCTGCCGAGTACTCTCTGCTTCAGACAGACAACACTGCGGTGATGTATTACCTCAACAAACAAGGAGGCGACACTCTTACTCCCTTTGCAGGAGGCCATGAGGGTGTGGGATTGGGTAATCCGACACGTGCGAATCTGATCACAGTACGTTGCCCCGGGTGGACAACACAATTGCAGATGGCCTGAGTCGCTCCCAGGCCAGAGTCCACGAGTGGGAACTTCTTCAAGAGGTAGCAGAGGATCTGTTTCTTCGATGGGGAACTCCAGAGCTGGACTTGTTCGCTTCCCATCCAACGTAAACGTCCCAATTTTTGCTCGCTAGATCCAGGGCCTGGTGTTTTCTGGCGAGTCGCGTCGTCCCTCTCCTAGGCAGACAGATTCCTCTACGCTTTCCTCTCTTCCCATTGATCCAGAGAGTTCTTCTCAAACCGCGAGGGAGCAGCAACCATGATCCTTGTGGCCCCTTCTGGCCCAGACAGATCTGGTTCCCTTTACTGATTCAGCTATCCTGGGAACCTCCGCCCCTGCTGCCGCTCAGCTCCCATCTCTTGTCTCAGGAGGAAGGTTCACTGGTCAACCCGACTTACGCTCATTGAACCTGCACGCATGGCTCCTAGAGACATAGCCATCTTGCGTCACGGGTCTCAAGAGGTTGCGGAGTTCTTTCTGCAGCCAGAAAGCCAGCAACGCATGCGACGCACGTCATGAAATGGCGCCTTTTGTTTATGGTCGCAAAGCACGTGACCTTTCCCTTTAGGTTGCCCGTGAGGCGGTGTTAGACTACCTGCTCTCCCTTCGCTCGGGCCTCGCCTACTCCTCTATCAAGGTGCACCTCTGCCCATTTCAGCCTACCACCTTCCGGTGGACAGCCTTGCGGCACAATTAGATGCCTCTCGGGAATTTTTGAGAGGGTGTTACATCTTAGGCCACCCATTAAGGACCCAATGCCTCCACGGGATTTGCTCTTTGTCCTGGAACAACTCACGCTTCCTTCGAACCTGCCACGGATTAAGAGCTGCTTTCTGTCGTGAAAACGCTGTTTTTGGTTGCTGTTACATCAGCGAAGAGTTTCTGAGCTTCACGCCTCATGTGCAAAGAGCCTTATTTAATTTTCCACCTGGACAGAGTATCCCTGAGGACTAATCCTAAATTTTGCCTAAGGTGGTTTCTACACTCACTCAATCAGGATATTGACCTGCCGGTCTACTTCCCAAATTACTCTAATAGAGGAGAGGCACTGCTCCACACCCTGGATGTTCACCGCAGCTTGAGGTATTACCCTCAACAGAACTAAACGGCTTCGTAGTTCGGAGCAACTGCTTCCTTTTCTGAAAGGATGATGGGCCAACCAGTATCCAAACAGTCCCTTGTCTCGCTGGCTTGTCCAGTGCATCTGATACTGTTATGATATCAAACAAAGGCCCTCCGGGATCAGTCCGGGTCATTCCACTAGGTGTGGCCACCTCCTTGCAGCACTCGAACGCCTCCACCTCTGCCATATGTGCTGCAGCCACTTGGAGCTCTGTACATACATTTATCAGGCTGCTAGCCTGGACATCGCTTCACGGCGAAGAGCCGGTTCGGCCTGGCTGTGCTACAGGGTCTCTGTCCTAGATTCAGGACCTGGAATGTAATTTCTAGTTTCCTCCTCCCAGAATGTTTGCAGCGTTACTGCTTGGGAATCAGTCCTAATGGTGTAACCTGCTGCAAGAGCTGTGTCTCAGTAAGATAGTACAGTTACGTAAGAACTTACCATAACAGTAGATCTTCGAGAACAGCTCTTGCAGCAGGTACCTTCCCTCCACCTTCCCCTTGGAGGAGGCATGGCTTAGCCTTACTAACAGGAAATTTTTCCCTTTGTCTTCTGACGGTGGATCCTCGGTCTCCCATTTCTATGTCAGCTCACGGCCGGAAGTCTCCAGCAGGAGAACTGGGAATCTGGCGGGACCGCCCCTTATATATACTACGTCCGGCGTCAAGTGTCCCGCTGAAGATAGCTAGCTAGAATTTTTCCGTGGGTCCTGATGCCTGCCGCTTCAGTTCTAATGGTGTAACCTGCTGCAAGAGCTGTTCTCGAAGATCTACTGTTACGGTGTGTTCTTACGTAACTGTACTTTTCAAGGAATATTACCAATTCAGAGTGTTGGTTATCTTCCACCATAGGTCTTCACCAAATGCTTAGCAGTGGTGTTAGAGGCCCTTTGCAGACAGTGTCTGCACGCTTCCTTACCCTCGACGATTGGCTATTGAAGACCCACTCAGGGACCAGCTGTTGTTAATCTTAGCTAGAACCAGACAGCTGTTTGATACTCGGAGGGTGACAGTCAACATCCCAGAATCAGTGTTGACACCTTGCCCTGCGACTGCATTACATTGGGGGTAGTCTTGTAGATGGCACGGGCTTGGCTTTTATGCCTTTGAAAGAGCCGACCATCTGATTGCTCAAGGACAGTTATGTCTCAGCAAGGACGTTTTCGACTTCTGTGACTCATGACCATGGCTAGAGTACCACTGGCCAGACTGCATATACAGATTTCCCAGTGAATGTTAAGAGTCAAGTGGAATCAACTCACGGATGACCTAGAACAGATGGTTCTGGTTACATCCCTGTGCACAAAATGTTCACGTGATGGATGGAACCCAGCAACCTGCTGAAGGGGTTCTGTTCCTGATTCAGTCCCTTTTCAGATCCTCACCATGGATGCTTTGGGGCAGGGTGACATCTGGGTCCTCATCAGACACAAGGCACGTGGACTCTGATGGAGAGCAGCTTGCACATAAGTGACCTTCCAAACCACTTCTCCCAAGGTCCTCTGTTCATACAGACAGACAATGTCAGTGTAATGCATTACATCAACAAATGGGAGACTCATTCTTATCCGCTGTGCAGGGAAGCCACGAGGGTTGTGTATTGAGCTCTGGAAGATTGTCTAGAACTTTTAGCAGTACATGTTCCAGGCAGACAATCTCAGCCGGTCACAGTCCAGAATGCATGAGTGGGAACTGTTGACTTCCGTGGTCAAGACCTGTTAGAAAGATGAGGTCATCCAGAGTTGGACTTTGTGTCCCCACACAACACAGAACTGCCACTTTCCTGCTCTCTCGCCTCCAGGGCCTGAAGTTTTCTGGTAAGACTCATTGTCCCTCTCTGGAAAGGGAGGTTTCTATATGCCTTCTGTCCCTTTCCTCTAATTAAGAGAGTACTACTCAAACTGAAAGTGGAGAGGGCAACTCTGATACTCATTGCTCCCTATGGCCTTGACAGATCTGGTCTCTTATTGCAGTAGCTGGCAGTGGAACCCCAATACCTCTGCCTCTGCAAGAATCTACTGTCACAGGAACAAGGAACCCTGGTCTATCTGGACCTAAACTCTTGATCTGCACCCATGACTCCTTAAAGACATAGCCATAGCCAATTTTGGAGTTTCCCAAAAATGGTGGATGTTGTGTTGGCAGCTAGAAAACCATCCACTATATAAACATAGAACTTGACAGCAGATAAGGACCGGTGGCCCACCTAGTCTTCCCATTTCCCTACCTAACTGTATAAGCTCCAGATCCTGTTTGATCTGTGAGCTACCTCCTCATTCCTACCACTAGTTTTGTCTTCTGCCTGTCCCATGCATACTTCGACATCTGTTTTGCCCCCACAGCCTCCTCTGGGAGGCTGTTCCATGTATCCACCACCCTTTTGAAAAACATTTCCTCACGTTGCCTCATAGTCTCCCCCCAGCCTCAGACAGGACCCCTTGTTCTTGCACATCTCCTTTTCTGAAGATACTACCCATTTGAATGTCTGTCATATCCCTCTCCTCCTGTCCTCCAGAGTATCTATATTGAGTTCTCCCAATCTCTCCTCAGTATGGTTTCTGGTGTAGCCCCTGCACCATTTTCAGGTTCTTCTTGGACTGCCTCCACCTTGTCAACGTCCTTTCGGAAATTAGATCTTCAGAACTGCACGCAGTACTCTAGATGAGGCCCCACCAACTGCCTGTAAAGTGGCATCACCACCTCCTGTTGTCTACTGGTAATACCTCTCCCTATGCAGTCCACCGGCTTTCCTCACTGCCTTCTCACATTGTTTGGCTACTTTTAGATTATCTGTTCTGATTACCCCAGGTCCTTTTCCATATTGGTTGTTGTTGTTAATACCTCCCCCAGTTGTGCATTCCTGCCCGGCTTTTGCATGATTTTGCACTTCTTGGCATTGAATCCAAGCCACGCCACTCTTGACCACTCCTCCAACTTGCCTAAGTCTCTCGTCATGTGACCCTCCCCGGAGTGTCAGTCCTGTTGTAAAGCTTGGTGTCATCTACAGAGGCATGCTCTTCTCGAGTCCATCCGTAATGTCGCTTTTAAAGACATTAAAGAGGACTGGCCCAAGCACTGAACCCTGTGGCACCGCTGGTTACCCCCCCTTTCTTCAGATTGAACTCCGCTACCACCACTCTCTGAGTCCCACAAGCCAATTTCTGACACAGTTTGCTACCTTGGAACCTACTCCCAGATTGCCTGCCTTGCTAAAATCTAGATAGGCCATGTCCACCGCCACTCCCTGATCTACTACCCTTGTCACCCAGTCAAAGAAATCTATCAGATTCGTTTAACACAACCTTCCTGTTGTGAATCCATGTTGCCTTGGGTCCTGTACTTGTGGCTTCTAGATAGTCAAGGTGGTCCATCATTAAGGAAGGAATACTGTTGCTACAGATGAGTGCGTTAGGCTCAGGAGTAAGAAACACAAGGGCCAAAAGCCCAGCTGATTCAGTTCTGGGGTTGCCCAGGCAGTAAGGGAAAGAGGATGGCCTATAGAAAATCAGGAAGACCAAGGAGAGATGGAAAGGAAAATTACCTAAGGTTGGCTAGTGAGGCAAGTAAGAAAGTCAGGCAAGCAAAGGCACTGAAGGAGCTGCAGATAGTCAAGGAATTAAGAAGGGGAGAAGGCTTTATTTCGCTATATAAGTGAGAAAAAGCACAAGAAGGAAAGGATTGTTAAGCTTAAGAAAGGGTGGAGTGGCTGGCCTGGTGGCACTGAGGCTGAGGTGCTGATGCCACACCACGCCACACCGGTGACCCAGGTTCAGGAATGGACTCGGCCACCGGGGCTGATAGGGGAGAGGAAGGATTGACGTCCCAAGACTGCCATCTCCTTTGGGGTGGAGGGTGCTGCCCGCACTGTAGCAGCACCTGGAGGAAGACGGTGCACTGCATGCTGCGGGCACAAAAAGGGGTGGAGCACGGCAGGTGTCTGCACGCATGTGTGCAACACCATTGCACATCCGGCCCTCGGCTTTAATACTAGGAGGAAAATGGTGGAGCAACTCCTTGGCTGATGGCGTGCTCCCAGACCCAGACCCATGAAGACATAGCCACTGGGTGTCTGTGCCGCAGGGCCCTGGAGGAATCCTGTCATTGGCCGGCCTGGTGAGTGGGCGATAATCTGCACAGCAGTGCTGGGCTGGGGTGAGGTGCTGGTGGCCAAGTTCATGGGGGCTGCTCTGGCCAGGAGGGAAAAGCATTCTGTGATTTAAGGAAAAAAAAAAGGTGGAGTTGGTGGAGGATAAGGGGAGGGGGATGCAGAGAGACTAAATGAATACCACTGTTCCATTTTCACCTGGGAGAAGGATGGACCAGTGCCTTCAGGAGGGAAAAGAGGAGTGGAGGGGAGGGGAACACAGATGTAGTGATGGAGGAGGAGGATAGAGTGAGGAGGGGCTGCTGGCATTGAAGGTGGATAGATCACCAGGCCGGAGGAGTACATCCAAGGGTACTAAAGGAACTGGCTGAGGAGCTGGCAGGGCCACTGGCAAACCTGTTTAATAGTTCACTAGAGACATTCAGTCATAGTACCGCAGGACTGGAGAACAGCACATGTAGTGTCGCTTCCACAAAAGCGTGCAAAGGATGACCCAGGTAATTACAGGCCAGTCAGTCTGACCTCCATTGTGGGCAAGCTCATGGAGACCATACTAAGGGAAAGGTTGCTGGAATACCTATAGGAGCATGGTCTCCAGGATGCGAGGCAGCATGGGTTCATGGGGGGACATCGTGTCAAACAAATCTGATTGACGACTTTGACTGTGTTACTAAGACAGTAGACAGGGGCCAAACAGTAGACATCCTCTATCTTGATTTCAGCAAGGCCTTTGACTCTGTGCCTCACAAAAGGTTGATCAGGAAGTTGGTGGATCTCAGGGTTGGGGAAAAGATGGCCAGATGGATGGAAAACTGGCTAAAGGACAGAACCCAGAGGGTGGTTGTGGGGAAGAGTTATCTGGCACCAGAGAGGTAACCAGTGGGGTGCTGCAGGGCTCTGTGCTGGGGCTGATGTTGTTCAGTGTCTTCTTCAGTGACATTGGAGATGGCATTAAGGGCAAATGTGTCTATTTGTGGATGACACCAAGCTCTATGGGAGAGTGGACACAGCTGAAGGATACAGGACCTCACAGGAAGATCTGGAAAACCTAGGGAGGTGGTCCAGGATCTGGCAGCTTGGCTTCAATGCCAAGAAATGCAAAGATATGCATATTTGAGCCAAGAATCCCAGGACAGAGTACTACCTGGGTGGAGTCCGAGTATCTGCATCAGAGGAGGAGGAGAAGGACCTGGGAGTGATGATCACTAGTGACCTGAAGCACTCCACGAGTGCAAGAAAGCAGCAGCAAAGGCAAACAAGATGCTGGAATGCATATCTACAGGAATCAGTTGTAGGAGAGAGGAGGTTATACTGCTCTTGTACAGGTCACTGGTAAGACCGCATCCAGAGTGTGGAGTTTAGTACTGGTGCCCACCTTTCAAAAGGACATTAACCTGCTGAGAAGGTCCAGAGGAGGGCTTCAAATATGATAGCTGGTCAGCAGGATCAGGCGACGAGGAGAGGTTGAGAGCACTGAACATGTTACCCCTGGAAGAAAGGAGAGAGAGAGAGAGAGCAAGTGGACATGATTGGGACCTTCAAGTACTTTAAATAAGGTTGATAAGGAGAGTCTCTTTAAGCCAAGTGGCAACCATAACACTAGGGGCACAGTCTTAAGCTGGAGGGTGGGAGGTTTAGGAGGAGGTCAGGAAGCACTTCTTCACAGAGAGGGTGGTGGACACTTGGAATGCGCTGCCAGAAGAGGTAACCTCATTGAAGACAGTGGGCAGCTTTAGAGAGGTTGGGATAGGCATAGGGGAGGGTAAGGGTCATGGGTAGGGAGGATGGGAGGAGTGAGAGAGGGGCAGGGACAGTAGCTGAAGCTGTGGACCCTGCAACACGAGCAGACTTGATAGACCAAATGGCCTTCTTCTGCTGGCTTCTTTGTATGTTCAGTATATTCTACAGTCCTTTCCTTTAACAGCATTCCATCATCTTTCCCACCACTGAGGTCAAATTGACTGGTCTATAGTTTCCTACTTGTCTTACTTCCACTCTTGTGAAGAGGTATCACGTTCACCCTCCTCCAGTTCTCCGGCACTACTCCCTCCTCCAACGATTTGTTGAATAGGGCTGTTAGTGGTGACAGTATCACCTCTCTGAGCTCTTTTAGTATTCTGGGATGTATTCCATCCGGCTCCATTGCCTTATCCACCTTCAGTTTCAAGAGTTCCTTTAGGACTCTCTCCTCTGTGTCCACCCTCTTTTCTGTGTGTGTCTACTTGCTAATATCGGTCCATCCCTCCCCTTTGTGAATACTGAGCAAAAGTATTCGCTCAGTATCTGTCTTCTCCAGGTCCCTCTCCGCCCACTCCCCACTCCTTTACTAAGCCTCACTATCCCTCCTGTGGCCTTTCTTCTTTCCTTATGTACCTGAAGGTTTTGTCCCTCCTTCACTGTATGGGCTGTCCTTTCCTCTGGTTTGCCTTTACACTTTGACTGCTTTACTTGCGCCTCTCTGCTTTGCCTGATATAGTTCCTTGTGTTCCTCCCTTTGTGTTTCCTTGTGTTTCCTGAATGCCAGTTTTTTCTCTGTAACCTTCCTGCCACTTCTTTTGAAAACCATAATGGTTTTCTTTTCATTCTGGCTTTGTTCACTGTCTTCACACAAAGGCTTGTTGCCTCAGTTATGGCTCTTTGAGGTTCTCCCACTGTACCTCTGCTCACCATTCCTAACCCTGTGCCAGTGTTTTCTTGAGGCATTCACCCATTTTAGTAAAGTCGGCCTCTTGAAGTCAAGGACTCTGGCTTTAGTGTGGCTTGATTCTTCTACTGTCTTTACCCTGAACCATACTGTATGATGGTCGCTGGACCCTAGATGGCTGCCTAGCAATACATCCATTGTTCTGTCATCATTTGTGAGCACCAGGTCCAATATTGCCCCTCATGGATGGGTTTCCTCACAAGTTGTGTGAGGCATGCCTGCAGGGCATCCAGAATGACTTTGCTCCTGAATGGCTGCAGCATAAGTACTCCAGTTAACATCAGGCATATTTAGGTCCCCTACCAACAGTACTTCTCCTTTCGCTGTCATTTTAAGGATGTTATTTAGCATTACCCTAACTGTTTCCTCCCTTGTGGGGGGTCTGTAGATAACCCTGTGTGGATAGTGGTGCCATTTCCTGACTCCAGTGTGACCCACAGTGCCTCCTCTCCTCCCTGTTTTTCCTTTATCTCAGTTGCCTTGATCCCTTCCTTGATGTAGAATGCTACTCCTGCTCCTTTTGCCCTCCCTATCTTTCCTGTAGACTGTATACCAGGTATATTAATGTCCCAGTCATGGCTTTCTGTATACCGTGATCTCACTTTGAAGGGGCCTTGCAGCAGGTTATACCATAAGTACTGTAGCTGACAGGCACCAAGACTCCATAGAAAACTTCTAACTAGCAGTATACAGCGGAGACTGACCCTGATATCGCCCACCCCATCGACATGGCATAAAAAGGGCGGTCCTCCAGCACCACCTCAGCTCTTTTCCCGCCATTGACCCATGCACATCGGCTCCATGGACGCCTTCTGCCTAGTTTGACCACCATTTTGACCACTTATGCAAACCAATACCGTCAAGAACGGCCATTCTTCCTGGCTTTCTGCCTGGGTCCAGCTCACAACTCTGAGGTCTGCCAGCACTGTCAGAAATTTAACAGCAGGACCAGGATCCACCGCCAAAAAGCCCTGAAGGCCTTCTTGCTAGAACAAAAATTGGCTGAGATACACAAGGAAACTGAGGGAGGGCTCTTCTGCCAACAAGAAATCTTCGGGAAGCATCATCATAAAGAAAAACACAAGGACAAGTCCTCCTCAGACTTCTGTTCCCGGTCTCCAAATAAGTCTGGCACCTGCTCTGGGTCCACCTCCCATGGGAGCTTGGACTCTGCCTCCCAGGCTTATGGTAGTGAAGCCTCCCACCCTGATCTGGGCGTTGGATGGAAGTTCTTCAGGGTCCAGGGCTTTGGCCCGACACTTCAGCCCTGAAATTCTGTCCCCTGTCCAATCTTCGGACCTGCAGTCAGGTGGCCTCGTCGGCTGCACCTTGGGCGACAGATCAGTGCCCGTCACTGGGCTGGCCAAAATGTTGTCAAGTCAGTCACCCTCTGGTGCTGACTCTTTGGACCTTGTGAGACTGGCTTTCTTTCCCCGGGAGAGACCTTTCAGCCCCTCTCCAGACATTGGTCCCCAAAGTGGGCTTCACCTAAGGATGTCGGCTGCCACACTGGACTGACGCCAGCAGACACCCGCCTCGACACCGGTATCCCCAGTGTGCCTGCCTGTGACCTCTAAGCTAGCGCCGCTGGTCTCGTGCCCATCGCCGGCCAATAACTACTCTGAGCTGAGATCGACCCCAGGCACACCATTGCCCAGCTGGACTGTACCCCCGATCGACAGTACCCAGATACCCCAGATGGCAGCTGCTCCTGTTCCACTGACACCGATGCCACCCAAGGCGCGACACTAGCCCACGGCCCCTCTGATGCTGGATGTTCCTCAGGAACCCAAAATTCCACTGTCCGATGTTAAGGACTTGTTTTCCTCATGGTGAAACACCACAAAAGGCGACCTTCCCTTCCACCAAGGCCTGCTTCACCTATTCAGGAACCCACTCTTCTAAGGTTCCTCCTAAAAGGCCTATTCCTCAGTCCAGGAAGTCCACTCCCAACTGAGAGAGGCCACCCTCAATCTGACGACTCGCCAGGGGTTGTTCCGACCACAGAGGCAGGGGAACACCATTCTTCCTCCTGGTCATCTGATCGGCACTGATGCTGCTCCATGGGACATGGACACCATTGCTCGCGCCTACATCCACTTCATCGGAGGACTTTAGCTGTAGCTGTTGCTTCACATCAAGGTCCTCTTCACCAGGGGTGCTCCTTCCTGTCCTGACTATAAGGATTCCCCAGGTCCCCGCCTGACGATCCATCATTTATGGACTTCATGCGCCTTATTCAGAATAAGATGGGATGGGACACTGAGGACCTAGATCGTGAAAGGTGCCGCTCTGGCAAAATACCTTCACCAGAAAGACCCTAAACTGTAGTGCCTCCCTTGGTGACACTTTTCAAGATGTCACCAAGGCCGCCAGCACACGTCACATCATTGGTTATGCCTAATAGTCAGATCCTTGTACCAGGCCCCAGGAGGAACCCTTTCTAGCGAGCAACCATTGGCGGATTCAGTGGTGATTACAGCTACCATGACAGGTCTAAGAGACCCAGACATTTAAGCACACAACCTTCTGACGAAAAAACAGTTGACCAACTTGTCAGAAAGGTGTACTCTTCTGCCATGTGTACCATTTGCTCCTTAATTTTCTTCACACATGGTCCAATTTCAGAATGCTCTTTGGGAGCAGGGCATGGAGCAGGCTCAGGCCCTTCCTGACTGCTCCCAGAAGTCTAAACTGCTAAACCTCTTCTTGACATTGGCACTCATGTTCAGGTCATCCTATGATTCTATGGCTACTGCGCTGGGGCTGCAGCCACAGGAATCTGCATCACAAGGCACTCCTGGTTGCAAATTTCCATTTTTTTCCCCAAGATGTCCAAACTGGCATCCTGGTCGCCCTCTTTAAGGGCTCGGTTCTCTTTGGAGAGGAGTCTGAAAAGGATCACTACTCGTCTCCAAGACTCTGGCAAAGCCATTCGTCCAATCAAAAGCCCTTTTGGCACCAACCCTTCAGGCATTCATCTGGTCAGCAGTCCAGAAACTAGCAACAACAGCGGAGGGCCTCAGTGTAAGGCCACCTCCAGAACCCGGGAGGTTCTGCTCCCAGGGCCGCCAAGTCCTCCCAGGCTGCCGAACCCACCCCAAACACTACCACATGACTCCTTGTTAGACCCCACCTCCCCAGCTGAACTTCTGGGAGAGGTAGTGGGAGAGTCACTTCTCCCTCTAATCTTAAGGACTGGAGCAACGTCACATCCAATCAGTGGGTCCTGCAACTCATCCAAAGCTGACACACAATAGAGTTCCTCGAGGTATCACTGGACAATCCTCTGCTGCCTTCTCATTATTCTCCATCTCACACAGCCCTCATCCAAAAAGGAAATCAAGGTGCCGCTAGACAAGCCTGTTATAGAGCCAGTTCCAGCCTGGTTCCCAAAGAAAACAGGGACCTGTGACCCATCTTGGACCTCAGAAACCTGAACCGGTTTGTGGAATACAAGCAGTTCTGGATGGTGATCCTTCCAGGCCCGATACCCTCCTTCATCAAGGAGACTGGCTCTCCTCCCCAGACATGCAGAAGTCGTGCCTTCACATCCTGATTGCCCTTCCCCACCGAAGGTTCTTGCAGATTTTCAAGGACAACACTACCGGTTTCGGTCCCTGCCTTTTGGCCTGTCTTGACCCTCTAGTCTTTACCAAATGCTGCACAGTGGTGGCAGCATCCCTTATGCGAAAGGGCCATTCGCCTTCCGACATGGATGATTGGCTCCTCACAACCCCTCCAGGGAAAACTGTTTCAGAACCTGAAGACACTCTTCTCTATTCCGAGAGCTAGGAATCTCACTGATCCTTCTGAAGTCTTCCTCGTGGTCCAGCCAGAGGCTTCAGTTCATATGGGCTCTTCTGGGCACGGTCCAAAGAAAGCCTTTCTCCTGAGGACAGGGCAGATTGCTTCTGGCCCAAGCACAGGAGGTCTCCTCTGCCAACTTAGTTCCAGCCAGATTGATCCTCAGACTCCTAGGCCACATGGCAGCGGCCATTGCAGCCATGACACTGGCATGGCTGCACATGAGAGTTCTCCAGTGGAACTTGTGTCCAGTGGACTGACGATCAGATGACCTCGACCAACCTGGTCAGGGTCTCTATCCCAGTCTGCCAGACTTTACAATGGTGGCTTATCCCAACTGATCTTTCCAGAGGCTGATGCATGCTCAGTCTCTGACCATGGATGCCTCCAGTATGGTCTGGGAGCCCACCTGCTAGCTGCAGAACTCAAGGACGTGGTCTGCATTGAGAAATCCCTTTACATCAGCTGCTAGAAAAGAGGGTGATCCTCTATGCCATGCAAGCTCTGCAGATGGACCTAGCTCCAGGCCACTTTCTTATCCAGGCGGACAACATGTCCATGGTCTTTTACATCAACAAACGGGAGGGACTCATTCATATCCCTCTGCAGAGAAGCCACGAGTGTATGGTACTGGGCAATTAAATGCCAGATGGAACTCCCAGCCATGCATGTCCCAGGTGTCCAAAACACCTTGGCCGATGACCTCAGTTGGTCTCCGTCCAAAGCCCACGAGTGGGAGCTTCTTCAATCAGTTGCAGAAGATCTCTGACAGATGGGGTCACCCCAAGCTATACCTCTTTGCATCCCCGCTCAATGCAAACTGCCTAGTTTCTGCTCGCTAGATCCAGGGCCTGGTGTTTTCTGGTGAGACGTGTTGTTTCTTTGCTGGACAGGAAAATTCCTTAACACCTTTCCACTTTTTCAGAGTGTTCTCCTCAAACTGCAGTCTGAGGGAGCGGATATGATCCTGATTGCCCCCTTCCGGCCTCAACCGATCTGTTTCCCATTATTTAAGCAGCTGGCAGTGGAGGTTCTGCTTCCCATTCCTCTGAGGTCACACTTGCTGTCCCAGGAGAGAGGTCTCTGGTTCACCCAGCTCTGAGATCTCTGCACCTGCATGCATGGCTCCTGCAGACTTAGCCGCCTTCGCTTTGGAATCTCAGCAAGAGTGGCAGATGTTCTAGTTGTAGTTCGAAACCATCGGCTAGGAGCCTCCTATGCAGTGAAGTGGAAGCGGTTCTGCATCTGGGCCTCTTCTCACCACCTCGATCCTTTACCTGTCCAGTACACTCTGTTCTTGAGTACCTCCTGTACCTGTCTGATTCAGACTTCAGCTATTCGTCCATCAAGGTGCATCTTTTGGCTGTTTACCATGCACCAATAGAGGGCAAGACCCTTGCTCAGCTTGACTTGTCCCGCACCTTCCTGTGGGGCATGCTGCATCTAAAACCTCCCATTAGGGATCCCGTCCCCCATGGGACCTTCTTTTGTCTTAGAAAAGCTCACTCTGCCCCTCCTTCAACCAGCTGCAGATTGCGAACTTCGCTTTCTGTCATGGAAAGCATTATTTTGGTTACTGTTACTTCCGCCGGAGGATTTCTGAGCTGCAGGCTCTGATGTGTAAAGAGCCTTATTTAGTTTTCCACAAGGACTGGATTTCCTTAGGACCAGTCCTAAGTTTCTGCCAAAGGTGGTCTCTGATTATCCCTTATCCAGGATATCTACCTTGCAGTCTGTTATCCAGAGCATTCAAATTGAGGGAGGCTCTCCTGCATACTCTGGATTTCCACCTGGTCCTTCGTTAGTACTTATCTCATACCCGAGATTTCAGAAAATTGACCAATTGTTCATTTCATTTGCCCCAAAGATGTTAGGGCACTTGTTTCTAAACAGACGTTATCCAAATGGTTGGTTCACTGCATTGTTTACTGTTACCAGAAATATGACAAGCCTTTGCTGGGCTTGGTCAAAGCCATTCTACTAGGGAGTTGTGGCTTCTTCCGCATCCCTCAGAAATGTGTCAGCAGTAGATATCTGCACAGCTGCCACTTGAGTTCAGTTCACAGTTTCATCAAGCACTACAGTTTGGACATTGCCTCCAGGCGCAGGACAGGCTTCAGCCTTGCTGTCCTTCAGGGCCTGCTTTCATGAGGAATTCAGTTTTCAGCCTTCTTTTCCTCTACCCTTCCATCAAGGTTTGTCCTTGTCCTGCTTGGGGCCGCCCGTTCTTGTGGTGTAACCTGCTGCAAGAGCTCCCCCACGAAGTGAGATCGTACAGTGAAGTAAGAACTTACCATAACAGCAAATCTTCGGGAGGAGCACTTGCAGCAGGTGTTGCTTTCCTCTCACCTTCCCCCAGCACCTTTCCTTTTGCATCAGTTTTATGCCACCATGTCTCCTCATTCGAGGAGCCTCCTTGATTCTCCAATTTCCATTTGTGCCGTGGTTTCTGGGAGAATTGAGGCGTTCTGAGAACTGCCCTTTTATTCCATGCACAGCATCAGGGGTGGGCCATGTCGGGTGGTCCCCACTGTGTACTGCTAGCAAAGTTTTCCGTGGGTTACTGGTGCCTGCCGGCTACAGTCCTTATGGTGATAACCTGCTGCAAATGCTCCTCTCAAGATCTACTGTTATGGTAAGATCTAACTTCGAGGTAGAGCTCTTGCAGCAGGTAATACCATTGGACTAATGCCGTCAGGAGTTAGGACCACCGGAAACCAGCTAGTAGTCTGAGGCTGTGGACCACCCTCGTACATCTGGCGTGGTATAAAGGGGCGGTCCCCGACGCCATCTCTGTTCTTTTCCTGCTATCGACCCGCGAGTTCGGCTCCACGGACGCCGCCTTCAGCAGTGGACAGCTTACAGAAAAGTCTTTTCTCAGTCTTTCGTTAGTTTGCCTTGTGTATGTTGTTGCCTCCTCCACTGTGGTGCAAAGATAACTGTGAGTGCGGCAAGCAGATCCCGGCCAAAGACTGGCACATGGCCTCCTCATCTGCTTAGGCCCAGACCACCAGCCCAGCGCCTGCACCCACTGCCAGCAATTCAGTCAAAAAACTTGTGCCAGGAGAGCCAACACACTCAAAACCTTCCTTCTGGAGAAGCAACTAGCGATGCAGCGTGGCTCAGGGGCTCCTCTTCTTCCGACAGGGATTTCCCACCAAAAGCAAAGTCCTCGGGGACATCACCACAGGGATAAAGATCGGGCCAGGTCCGAGTCCTGCCCTAAGTCGCCGGATAAGCAGGCCACTTCCTCCTCAACCTCCAGACGGAGGTCTGGTTTGGTGCCAGCGACCGAACACTCCTGCTTCCAGTAAGTCCACTCCCGCCTCTTCCTCAGGGCAAGCACCAGGAGTCCGCCTCGAACGCCAGTCTTCCTGGCTCATCAACCTCATAAATCTTCCTCAGGGTCGACCCAGGAGGGCTAGTCCAAGTCTTCTAAGGACAGGCCTAGTTCATCCGAAAAAGGAAGCCTTCGGATGAACACCCAGGTAGGCAAGAGGTTGTTTGGGCTCGACGCCTACCCCACCTCCGCTATGGTCCCCCGTCAAACAGCGAAGCTCTAGCTGGTTGCCTCTCTGTCGCCCCGCCCCTGAAGCCTGATAGGAGGTGTCGCCGACGTGACTCACCAGACGCCGCACTCCCTCCCGGGGTTGGTCGAGGCGACAGTGGATGTCAACCCACTGACCACAGGGTCCCAGACCTGCCACCAGTTCCTCAAGATAACCAGATGCCCGGAGAACCCGGTGCTTGGCCCAGCGGTTGTCCCAGTGGTGATATAGGCCCCTTATTCACCACTTGGTGGAATACAGTGAAGGGGATCTCCTTACAGACCGTCAGATACCACCCCAACTCCACCACTTATGGGGCCTCCCCAACCCGACTCCTGATGGGGTGAGAGCCCACGCCCAGATCCTAAGGGCAAAAGAGGACATCAGCAGTCTCCTCTTCCTTCCTTCTCCTCCTCACACGAGGGAGATGCAGAATCTGAGCTTGATTCAGATGTGGAATTCTTTCCTCCCCAGGACCTAAAGATTTCCTGAGGTCCTCTTCGGATGATCCTCATTTTAAGATATCATGAGGCACATCCAGGCCATTTACTAGTGGGACACAGAGGAGCTGGAACCAGAGCGCAAGTGCCTGGCCAATTTCCCAGTGAAAGGAACCCAAACCTTTGGTAATCCCTCCTTTGTCGAGCCCTTCCAGGATGTCACTTGCCTGACTTTGCGTACTCCTTCCTCAGCACCTGCAGTTCCTAGGAAGGCTGACAGGCTTTTCCAGCCTCCCAGATCTGAACATTTTCTGGAAGAACAGCCAAAGGCAGATTCCCTGGTTCTGACCGCAGCCCACGGCAGGGGCTCCCAGCCAAAACACTTGAGTTCCTCAACCCCGGACCCGGTCTTCAAAAAATTAGACAGCTGGGGCGGAAGGTTTACTCTTCTGCCACTGGTGCCATCAGGTCACTTAACTTCATGGCACACATGATTACATACCAACAATCCTTATGGTAGAAGACCATGGACCTAGTCAAGTCCATGCTGGACTCCGACTCAAAAGAAGAGATGCTTGCCTGCACCCAGTCGGGTATGGACATTGACAGACATGTTCTCCGTTGCTCTTCTGACGTGGTGGACATAGCCTCCAGGGCTGCTGCCCCAGGGGTTGTCTGAGACGGCAATCATGGCTAAGATTGACGGGGTTCCAACTGGATCTGCAAGATTCCATTTTGGTTTCCTGTTCCAAGGCCCAGTTCTGTTTGGCCCAGAGGTTGAAACCATGGTCCGAACAGCTACAGGAGTCTGGTAAAGCAGTGGCCGACATACACCACATGTACAAATCCCAGCCTCAAGAACCCGTGCTATCCCTTCTCGAAAAGGACAGGGACAGGGGAGCAAGCTTGCCCAAGGCAAAGGGTTCAAGAGGCAGGGTCACCCTGCCCGGGACCCACCACCCCTCTGCCTGACTCTTCCTGCCCCCTCCTCTCTTCAGGGACCTGCTGAACAAGATGGTAGGAGGGAGGTTTGCCCTCTACCCACTCGAATGGGCCAGTATTACCTCAGACCAATGGATACTAGGCACCATTGAAATGGGTATGCCATAGAATTCCTTTCTGTTCCACCGATCAACTCCGCTCCAGTTGCCCACCAGCCACAATTGCCTTCTGGCTGCGGAGATCCAGCAGCTCTTGGAGAAAAAGGCCATCCAGCCAGTTCCCCAACCCAGAAGGGCAAAGATTACTCCTCCCATTTCTTCCTGGTCCCAAAGAAACCGGAGACCTTGCCATATTCTGGACTTGAGCCTGCTCAATCTCTTGGTCAAGTACTAGAGATTTCGGATGGTTACTCTGGCAGGCCTATTCCCCTTGCTTCAGCAAGGGGACTGAGTTGTGTTCTTGATATGCACAACGCGTATATGCATATCAAGGTCCTAAATTCACGGAGGTTTCTTCACTTCAGCTGCCCAGGACCAGCACTACCAGTTCAGGGTACTCCTCTTCGGCCTTTCGTCAGCCCCTAGGGCATTCACCAAGTGTTTCGCAGTGGTAGCAGCGCACCCCGACGGAGAGGCCTCTTTGCCCCAATCTGGACGATTGGCTTTTCCTCCGCATTTTCGGAAGAGCAGCTCCAAATTACTGTCAGAGACGGTCTGTTTTGTTCCTGGGAATCACCGTGAATTGGCAAAAGTCACACCTATGGCCATCGCAAAGGCTGCAGTTCATAGGGCAATTTTGGACACCGAGCAGGGAGAGCTTTTCTGCCTTCTGACCGAGCAGAATGTCTTTTGGGCTCTGGCAAGCAGGGTCCAAAGATCATCCTCTATTACCGCCTGGGTTGTACTTCAGCTGTTGGGCCACATGGCAGCCACCATAGCCATAGCACCCTCGCCAGACTGCACATGAGGATCCTTCAGTGGCATCTCAAGGTCCAGTGGGACCAAGCAGTGGATGATCTGGATTTTCAGATCCAGATCTTTCGGGTGGTCCATCGTTCCTCAACTGGTGGCTCTGCCACGAGAATCTAGAGGAGGAGTCTCCTTCGGAGGCCAACCCCGCCTCAAGTTCTAACCACAGATGCCTCTCTGACTGGTTGGGGGCTCATTAGGGATCACAGGACCCGGGATCTTGGTCCCCACAGACTGCTCTCTGCATATAAATGTTCTGGAAATGAGAGCAGTTCTGAGCTTCTTCACATTCAGGACCGACTTTCACAGAGTCCTCTTCTGGTGCAGACAACATACCGGTGGTCTTCTACATCAGCAAGCAGGGGAACTCACTCTTATCCCCTTTGGAGAGGTCATGAGAGTGTGGGATTGGGCAGAACGCAGTCTATACCTCATTGCGGTGCACTTGCCAGGGGTCCAGAATGTTCCCACCGACAGTCTTAGTTGCTCTACCTCTCCAAATCATGAGTGGGAGTTTCTTCAAGAGTCGTGAGCGACCTCTTGATCACTGGGACCATCCAGATTGGACTTCTTTGCATCCCTGTGCAATGCCAAACTGCAAAATTTTGCTCGCTTGCCCAGGGCCTAGTGTTTTCTGGCAAGACGCATTGTCCCTCTCCTGGACAGAGAAGTTCCTGTACGCCTTCCCTCTCATTCAGAGAGTACTGCTCAGATTACAGTCAGAGGGGCCAGGATGATCCTGATTGACCCTCTCGTGCCTCGACAAATCTGGTGTCCATTGTTCCAGCAGCTGTCTTTGGAACTTCCAATACAGTTGCCACTCTCCTCCGCTTGCTCTCAAAGGAGCAGGGGACACTTGTCTATCATGCTCTCCACTCTCTTCACCTGCACTATGGCTCCTGCAGTCTTAGCGGAAGAGACTAGGAGTGTCAAGCAGGGTGGCAGAGGTCTTGGTTGCAGTGAGGAAACCCTCCACTAGAGCTGCTTATTCTCTGAAATGGAAGTGTTTCTGTCTGTGGGCCGTGGCCTGTGCCATAGATCCCTTGGACTGTCCGGCCAGACACGTGCTGGACTATCTCTTCCACCTCTTGGACTTGGGACCGAGCTATTCTTTCATCAAGGTTCTCATGTGTGTGGTCTTCGCATATCATGAGCCGATCAGGAGAGAACTCTAGCACAATTGAATGTCTGCAAGACCTTTCTCAGAGGAGTCTTACATGTTAGGCCTCCCAAGGAGGACATTGTTCCTCCATGGGACTTATATTTGTCCTGGAGAACTCACCTTCTGCCCTTCGAGCCAGCCACTTCAAGCAAGCTACTTCCTCTCTTGGAAGGCTCTCATTTTGGTTGCCATTACTTCAGCTCGAAGGGTTCCGGAGCTCCAGGCATTGGTGTGCAAGGAACCCATATAGTTTTCCACAGGGACAGGGTGACCCTGCGTACAAACCCCAAGTTCTTACGAAGGTGGTGTCCACCCTGACACTGATTTAGGACATCAACCTTCCTGTTTATCATCCTGAGTTTACCAGCTAAGGTGAAGCACTGTTGCACACCTTGGACGTCCATAGAATCCTAAAGTATTTCCTTCACAGAACACGTTCCTCCAGAAAGACGGACCAGTTGTTTGTCCCTTTTGCAAAAAGGATGACAGGGGCTCCTGTCTCTAGCAGTCTCTAGTCCGTTGGCTAATGCACTGTATTTCCTTTGCTACCAGCACCATGGAAACCCCTTCCGGTCCTGTTAAGGGCAGCCCACCAGGGCCATGGCTGCCTTTGCTTCCTAAGGAATGTCTCTTCAGCAAACATTTGTGCTGCTGCGACATGGAGTACAGTCCATACCATCATCAGGCATTACAGCCTAGACATTGCTTCAGGAGGAGGCAGGTTTTGGACTAGCCGTCCTGCAGGTCCTACTCTCCTATACTCGGCATCTGCCTTTGTTTCAGTTTTTCTCTACCACCTCCCGCTCAGACATGGGCCTATCTTTGGGTACTGCTTGGGGCTCTGTCCTAATGGTATTACCTGCTGCAAGAGCTCCAACCTCTGAAGTTAGATAGTACAGTTACGTAAGAACTTACCGTAACAGTAGATCTTCGAGAGGATCTCTTGTAGCAGGTGACTTTCCACCCTCCTTCCCCCAGATATATAACTTTTGCACCTGTACTAGGTCGGGAGTTCCTGCTCGGTTCTTCACTACTGTGTTAGCTGGTTCTCCGTGGGAGAACTGAGATGGCACCGGGACTGCCCCTTTATACCACGCCCGGACGTCGGGCGGAGCCGATGGGGCGGTCCCCCTCAGACTGCTAGCTACAAGATTTCTTTGGGGTCCTAACGCCCGACAGCATTGGTCCTAATGGTATTACCTGCTGCAAGAGCTCCTCTCGAAGATCTACTGTTACGGTAAGTTCTTACGTAACTGTACTTTTCAGTGACTGCTACAGTATCTAGCTCTCCTCTGCCATCAATGCCACTAAGTCAGGATCTTGTTACCAGGCTGCGGACCCTTGTACACATGGCCCTCCATGTTTTGATGGCTTTGCCTCTATTTGTTCTTATCCCATCCCTTCCTTGCGTCTTCCCTGACATTACTCTCTGTTTCAGTCCTTTGTGTTTCTTCATCCTTAGGATCCTCTTGTCTGTCTCACTTGACCTGTGGGAGGAGGGCAGTTAAGTTTTTCCTGCATAATTCCACCTCTCCCTTGGCTAGTTTAAATGTCTGCCAGTGAAACATTCAAACCTTTCACTCAGGATCCTGAGTACCCCCTTGGACAGATGCAGACAATCCCTCACGTACAAGCCCGCATCTCTCAGGTGTGCCCGAGTCCCCAGTGAAGCCAAAACCCTCAATTCTGCACCAGTTCTTCAGCCATTCATTGACTCCTGGTGTGGAGCATCCTGGCATCTCCCATGCCAGAGACAGGTAGCACTTCCAAGAAGGTTACTGCGTGCCAGCTGTCTAAGATCCTTCCTTAACTCCATGAACTCCTCTGCACTTCCCCAACCTCACTGTCAGCCAGGTTATTTGTCCCAGGTGGACAGTGACTTTTAGCTCCCTCCCGTGCTGTTGCCCCCACGATCCTCAGGATTCGCCTCCATCCCTCCAAGCTGAGGCACAGGGTAGTTACCTTTACCTCTCCCTCATTCCCCGCCCCCAGTCTCACCCCACCCCGATAATAGAGTCCCCAGCTAGGAGTTGCTTCCTTCTTCTCTGGGTCCCTTGCCCCTGCCCCCGTCTCCACTACAGAGGTTTCCTGCATCCACCTTGTCCACCACTGCAGGTGCCCCCATGAGATAGCCTCGCTCAGCCAGAATGGAGGAGTTGAGTGGAACCACAGATGGCATGTGCCTCTGCCCAACATCCCTACGCTTCCTGAGCCCATGTTCCAGCTGCCCGTTTACTGGCATCCTTTAAGGCGGGGTGGCATTGGTGGTCCCTGAGGGAAGGAGGTCTCCCAAATCCAGCCAACTCTGCCTGTAGACTTAGCAACCTCAGCCCTCAATCCAGAGAGGTGCATGCAGATAGGGTAGCACTGCAGCTCCAGATTGTCTCCGGAAGACTGCTTCCCACAGCCGCTGCATTGCACCACTCCCAACATGACTATTGTTGACTTCCACTTTTTTCTCTTCCCTTTTTACTCTGCCTTAATGCAAGAGTGCTGTTCTAAAGGTGTCTAACTTTTTTTTTGTGTAGCTGTAAGCTCTCACCGTCCTGTCCTGAAGCATGAAGTTGAAATCTGTATTCCTGGTGTACTCCTGTAAGATGGACTAGCCCGGGATGGTGGGGTGGGGAGTGTAGGGTAGGTCTAATCTCCTGAAAGAGGTGTGGAAGAAAACAATTGGCTGCTTCAATGTGAGAAGGAGAGATCAAACTGCAAACCTGTAAGAACAAAACAGTAACTGCTTAGCCAAAGGAAGCCTTAATGTTTCACCTTACTTTCTTTTCAAGCAAGCGTAGAAGACAAAAGTTCAGTTAAAGCTAGGTGCTTTTTGTCAGCAAACTGTAGACATCAGGTTTACTTATGCCATGAAGTGGAAGCAGTTCACTATATGGCGCTTCTCGCCACCTGGATTTGTTCAACTGTCCAGTTGGGTTCTAGAGTACCTGCTGCTTTTATTTAATGCAGGCCTGCAGTATTCCTCAATCAAAGTGCACCTGGCTATACCATATCAGCTCTCCATGTGCTTATAGATGGTCGATGGTGGCTCAGCTGGCAGTAGCATTACATGTCTTGAGAGGCATTCTACATTTAAAGCCTACTATCCATAATCCAGTCCTTGCTTGGGATTTGAATTTTATTTGGAAAGCTCACTTTGGCTCCTGTTGAGCCAGCCATGACTAGTGGCCTAGGCTGCTCCTCTTGGAAAGCATTATTTTTAGTTGCAATTATTTCTGCTCGAAGGATTTCCAGCTACAGGCTTTAATGTGTGAGCCTTCTTATTTGATTTTTCACAAAGGCAAGGTGTTTTAACATACTAATCCTAAGTTTCTGCCAAAAGTGGTGTCTGAGTTTATTCTAAATCAAACCATCCACCTGCCAGTGTATCACCCAGAGCATGCTGATCCAGGAAGCATTGCTCGCACTTTAGATGTGTATAGAATACCCGGCTGCTATACATACCATACCAAGGACTGCAGGAAGTCCTCCAGCTTTTTGTTTCATTCATCCATGGGAAAGAGAGCACCCCAGTTTCTAAACAGTGCTTGTCCAAATGGCTAGCAAACTGTATAACTTTTTGTTACAGGAAGTACGGTAGGAACTTCCTGGTGGTGTTTGGGGTCATTCCACTAGAGGCATGGACACCTCTGTTGCTTGTTTCGAAATGTGTCCACTGCAGAGATCTGTGCAGCCTCTACCTAGAGAACTGTCCACACCTTCGCTAAACACTACAGTCTGGACATTGTTTCTCATCAACGGGCTGGCTTTGGCCTAGCTGTACTAAGAGGCCTGTTTTCATGCCTCATAGGTTTGAGCCACCCAGACTGTTAGTTTTCCTGACTGCTTGGATACTGCTCCATAGGTGTGGCCTGAAGAAAAGATATCCTCAAAGAAGATAGAACAGTTGCTTACTTACCATCACAGTAGATCTTCAAAAGAATCTCCTTCATCAGTCCATGCCGTTTCAACCCTTTGTTTTTTTTTGTTTGTTTTTTTGGGGCTGCAACAGTAGGTCTTGGGCTCCTGTCTCCATTGTTATATTTTCCAGCCCTCTGCCTTGTCCTTGCAGAGTGCTGGGTTCTTCCTGGTTCCTACACGATGGAGGTCCCATGAGCATGGTCTCTGGGCGGAGAACTGAGGAGAGGAGGGCCACCCACGACATGTCAAGCTGACATCTCACGCCCTGTGGGCGGCCTCTGACTGACTGCTTGCAAATGTTTCAGTGTTCTTGTAGTGCCTGGTGGCTGTAAGTTCCATAGGTGTGACCTTGTGGAAAGAGATTCTCTCAAAGATCTACTGTTACAGTAAGTACGTGACAGTTCTTTAAGGATGATCTGACTGCACCAGGTTATACCATTTCTGGAGCAGGGCGGTAGATTCTGCACCCTGGACCTCCAGGATGCATTCTTCCACATCCCATTCTGTTCATACCACTGTTGGTACCTCTGGTTCCGCACAGAAGGGTGCTGTGTCAGATCCAAGTCATGCCATTCGGACTCTCCTTAGCACCCAGGCTCTTCACCAAGTGCATCCCAGTGGCGGCAGCCTCCTGCAGCACCAAGGCATCAGGTTTATTCCTACCTGGATGACTGACTGATAGCTGGGTCATACAAAGAGGCAGTGGAGCAGTCCAGGGACCTGGCCCTCCAGACCTGCAGAGACTTGGGCCTCTTGGTGGTAACCCGTGATATGAGTGAGGGAATATGAGCGATTCAATATGTGGAGTAGGGAAGAGCGACTGGAAGGTGAGCGACTCGTTACTAAATGCTCTATAGTTATTTTAGCAATGTTGTGGGAGGGCTAGGAATGGAGGTACTGATGTGGTGATGTATGTAGGGGGCAAACTGGGAGGGTGGAATCGAGCTGGCAGTGTGGCTTAGAGGGTGGGAGTGCTGCCATGCAGTGTGGAAACCCTGGGTTGGGACGGGGTATGGGCATTTCAGAAATTTTGCTGGAAGCGTATTTTGTTTCCTCAAGTGTCCAACTCCCTGAAGTTTATTTAATAGTTGTAGGTGTGTGGGGGACAAAGCTCTACATTAAACACAGTAATAGATTGGCTTCCATAGTTAGAGTACTCACAGTCGGTGTTTGTGAGAGGCGCATTGTGCTGATCGTGGTATTCATTTTCAGTGATTTGTAGTCATGGTTGTTGCGGTTGCCTATATTGGGTTAGCTGTTATTACATAGTGCCTCTTGTCAACCCGACCAAGTCCGAACTGATCCCATCACAGGTGATTCACTTCATCAGAGCAGAACTAGATTCCCTGTGGGCCAGGACCTGTCTCCCAGTGTACCGGTGTTGGATCTTACCTCCTTTACCTGATCATTTCAGGTTGGGCACTTGCACCCTTCCCCAGACTTTCTGAGGCTGCTGTGATTTTACATCAGTGTGGTCCGGTGGTCTTGCTGGCAGATGCGGTACCAGGAGTGGAAGTTGGCAGTGGTCCCAATGCCTACAACACCTGGACAAACATAGAACGTATCTTTGACGGCAGTTAGGACCGCTTGGCCCACCTAGTCTGCCCATTTTCCTACCTACTGATAAGCTGCAGATCCTAGTTAAACAGCCTATTTTTCTAACCCCCACAAGAATTGCCTTATGTCTTTCCCATGCATTCTTGAATTCTCCCACAGTTTAGACCCCACAACCTCCTCAGGAAGGTGGTTCCATGTCCACCACCTCTCTGTGAAAAAATACTTCATCACATTGCCCCTGAGCCGTCTCTCCTCTATCTTCAAATTGTGTCCACTTGTTCTTGCACATTTTTTTCTGAAAGATGCTACCCTCTTGGACTTTGTTGATTCCACTGAGGTACTTAAAATGTCAGTCATGTCCCCCTCTCCCTCCTTTTCTCAAGGGTATACATATTAAGCTCCTTTAGTCTCTCCTCATATGGCTTCTCTTGCAGACCCTGCACCATTTTAGTTGCCCTCCTCTTGACTGCCTCCATCCTGTCTGTCCTTTTGGAGATGGGATCTCCAGAACTGGACGCAGTACTCCAGATGGGGTCTCACCACCTGTCTGTACAGAGGGATAACTTCCTGTTTTCTGCTGGTGATGCCTCTCCTATGCATCGCAGTATCCTCCTAGCCCTCCTACTACCTTCTCACATTGCTTGCTAACCTTAAGGTCGCTCTGATATGATTACCCCAGGTCCCTTTCCATTTTTGTTTTTGTTAACCTCCAAATTGTGTACTCTTCCCTGGGTTTTTGTTTCCAGGTACATTATTTTGCACTTCTTTGCATTGAATCCAAGCTGCCATACTTCTGACCATTCCTCCAACCTTACTAAGTCCCTTCTCATCCTTTCTACCCCCAGTGTTTCAACCCTGTTGCAGATCTTTGTGTCATCTTCAAAGCGGCATACTTTTCCTTCCAGACTCTCTGTAATGTCACTTATAAAGACATTAAAAAGGACTGGACCCAGTACTGAACCCTGCTGTTCAGTAGGCTGCTGGTTAACTAGGATCTGCAACTTATCCATTAGGTAGGGAAATGGGCAGACTGGGTGGGCCAAGCAGTCCTTGTCTGCCGTGGAATTCTATGTTTCTATGTACCCCACTAGTAACCACCCTTTCTTCAGAGTGGACTCAGTTTACTATTACCTTCTGTTTCCTGTTGTCCAGCCAATGTTTTACCCAGACTACCACCCTGGGACCCACTCCAGGCTTGCTAATTTGTATATTAATCTTTGTGTGGGACTGTGTCAGATGCCTTGCTAAAAGTCTAGGTAGGGCATGTCCACAGCCCTCCCTGGTCTACTACTTTGGTCACCCAGTCAAAGAAATCTATTAGATTCTGCCTGACATGACCTTCCCGCGTGAATCCAAGCTGCCTTGGGTCCTATGCCCCACTGGTCTCTATGTACTCAACAGTTCATTCCTTCAGAAGTGATTCCATAATTTTCCTACCACAGAGGTCAAACTGACAGGTCTGTAGTTTCCTGCCTCTGTCTTGCTCCCACTTTTGTGAAGGGGAATCACATCCGCCCCTCCAGTCCTCAGGTACCACATCATCCTCGCATGATTTGTTAAAAGGGTAGTCAGTGGTGTCACTAGTTCTCCCTTAATTATTTTAGAATTCTGGAGTGAATCCCATCAGGCCCCATTGCTTTATCCACCTTCAGTTTTAGGAGTTCTTTCAGAACCCTTTGTTCTGTGAAAGGACTGGTATCAACCCCTATCCAGAGTGCTTCTGTAAATTGGATTAGGTACCTCCCGCTCCTTCTTGTTTGTGAATACTGAGCAGAAGTATTCATTCAGTATCCCTGCTTTTTCACTGTCCCTCTCTGCCCACCCACTGTCCATTCTATTCAGCCTCACTATCCCTCCCTTTGTCTTTCTACGCCCCTAATGTACCTATAAGAGGTTTTAATCCTCTTAACCAACTTGGCTATCTTTTTCTCAGTTTGGGCCTTTGGTATTCTGATTACCTTCCTGCTTCCTTTTGCCTTAACTGATACAGTTCTCTGTCTTGCTCCTTCTGTGTTTCCTTATACTTCCTAAATGCTATCTTTTCCTCCCAACCTTCCCTGCCACCTCTTTTGAGAACTATATTGTCTTTTTCTTTCGTTTGATTTTTTATTTGCTTCACACAAAGCTTGTTGCCTCTGTGATGGCAGTTTTGACAAGCTGGTCACAGTGACCTAGCTGATGAGGATGCCATCCGTGGTGACTGATCCCAGAACATCTGGAGGAAGGAATCCCATTTGTCCAGAACTGGCCATTACCCTAATGACAGACCAATCTCTGGTGGGATGGGAGCACATGGGAGACCACAGGACCCACGGATTATGGTCACCCAGGGAGTCCCATCACCACATCAACCTGCTGGAGTGCCATGCAGTGTGGCTAGCTTTAATGGAATTTGCTCCTCTAGTTAGGGTCAGGTCATGCAAGTCCAGAACGACAACACCACAACCATGTTCTTCTTGAAAAGGCAGGTGGAACGCACTCTGTTCCATTGTGTCAGGAGACCTCTGCATCTAGACCCTCATCTGGAGCCTGGGTGCAGATCTTCTGGTGGCTTATGTTGCAGGAGCAGACAGTCAGCTGGCAGATGCTGGCAGCTGGGTGAGCAAGATGTCGTCTAGTGGTCCTTGCATCAGGAGGTAAATCACCTGTTTTCCTGTGAGGTGTCCTCTGGTGAACCTGTTTGCCTCCTGGTAGAACACAAGACTGAGGCTGTTCTGTGCCTGCCGTCCACAGTCAGGGACACTGGTGGGGATACCTTTGTGAGGCCCTGGACCCTCTGTATGCATTTTCTCCCTTTCCTGATGCACAAGGTGGTAATCAAGGTGCAGAGGGAAAAGCACGGATGATCCTCATAGCTGTGGACTGGCCTCACCAGTTCTGGTAAAGGGATCTCTTCAGCCTCAGCAATGGGCCTCTGTGGCGGTGGTCTCTTTGCCCAGATCTGCTGACCAGACAACAGTGGCAGGTCCTGCACTTGGGCCTTCAGTTCCTTCACCTTATAGTCTGGTTCCTGAGTGGTTAGAGTTCCAGGTCTGGGTTTTCAGAGAATGTTCTCCACATTGTGGATGCTTCTAAAAGAGCCACTTGCCAGTGTTACAGCTTCAAATGGAAGTGGTTTTCAATTTGTATCAGGGCCAGGAGCATGACCACCCCGGCCTGCCTTGCAGCTATCATCTTAATACCTCTGGTATTTTTCCTAGCTGGGACTGTGTTCAGCCTCAAGATACACCTGGAAACCATCTCATGCATCAGAAGCGGGTTGTATGCCGATGATGCCGCAGGAGAAGGTGGTCATCCACTTCTTAAGGGCCTTGACCACTTGTTCCCACTGATGCTTGAGCCGCTACCAACTTGGGACTTATTGCTGGTGCTGGCAGTGGTAATGGACAACCTTTCGAGCATGGTCACACGTGTAAATGCCACACCTGTTGAAGAATGTCTTCTTGGTGGCCATCATGTCAGCCAGAAGGATTAGTGAATTCCAGCCACCTCAGTAGAGCCTCCTTATCTGGTCTTCCATAGGGACAGGGTAGTCCTTCACCCCAACCCGAAGTTCCTCCCAAAGGTTGTATCAGAGTTCCACCTTAACCTGGTGATAAACCTTCTGTTTTACTTTACTAACCCATCTTCGGAGGTCAACATCGGCTCCATTCTTTGGACCTGTGGAAGTGCTCTTCTACTATATGGAACACACAGCTGGAGTTCAGGGTGAGGCTCGCCAGCTCTGTTCTACTTAAGCTGAAGCCACACCTGGCAGACTGCAGCTAAGTGGACAACTGGCAGGTAGAATACTTCCTGCATCGACCTGCTATAGGTTGGCTGGTAGGGAGCCTCCCTAGGGCTCAGGGCTCATTCCACCAGACAAACTGCTGCCTCGATGGCTGCTTTAGGACATCCCTATTCAGGAAGTCTGTAGAATTGCCACCTGAGGTCAGTGCACACCTTCATCTTCCATTAGAACATCGACCTTGAGTCTCAGAGATGCTGTTTTTGGGCTTCAGTTCTCCATTCTCTGTTTGCCAAGTAGGTGTGAACCTTGCCTCCTCTTCCAGAGAACTGCTGAAGTCTGCCAGTGTGTGGATGCGCAAACCATATCCACGCCCCTAAAATGAGGGTTACTCCTGGTAACCAGAGTTCTAGGAGTGGTATATGGTTCACATCCACACCACCCACCCTGCCTTCCTTGCAAGTGGCTTACAGATCCCTGCTGCCAGTGTGCAAGATCTGATGTTACAGGGCAGAGCTAAGGATATACCACCCTGGAGGTGGGAGGAGATTTACTTAAAGGAATTCTGGTGAAACCACTCTAAGGAAGAACTGCCAATGTGTGGATGTGAACCATATACCACTCCTAGAACTATAGTCACAGGGGAGTAATGTATTTATATAGCAGTTACGTTTATGAAGACTGTTAGTTTAACATTACGCTTATGAAGATTATATTAGGTTACCATATTGTTTATGAAGACTGTTAGGTTACCATTACATTTATAAAGCCTATGTCAGGTTACCATTACATTTATGAAGAATATGTTAGGTTGCTGTTACATTTATGAAGACTATTAGGTTGCCATTTACATTTGAAAAGACTACGTTAGGTTATCACGTTTATGAAAATTATATTTGGGCACCTTTACATTTCATAATTATGTTAGGTTACCGTTACATTTATGAAGACTATGTTACCATTACGCCTGTCTGTCTATCTTCTGTCTCTGCTCATCTGTTTTCAGTATGTCTGTCAGTCTCTCTAGCTTCAGTCTGTCTTCAGTATATCTATCTGTGTACCTTCAATATGTCTGTCTATCTTTAGTATATCTGTCTTCAGTATATTATATTCATTCACTAATTAATTTATCTTTAGTATATATTTTCTGTCTATCTTTGGTCTACAGTATCTTCAGTCTGTCTCTATCTATCTTTCTATCTATCTATCTATCTATGGATCTATCTATCTATCTAATCTATCTCTATTTCTATCTGTCTGTCTGTCTCTAGACAGGGCTGGCAGTATAGCCTAGAGATTAGAGTAATGAGGTGTGAATGAGCTTGGTACATCCAGCAGACCTGGGTTTGATTCCCACAACCTCCACTTGGCATACTGTGCGACTCTGAGCAAGTCACTTAACCTCCACAGTGCTCCCAGGAACAGGCACTTGTGCCTAGTGGGCCGTACCTGGTTACCAAAAGCAAAACTAAAATAAAATCTATCTATTGTCTTTGGAACACCTCTCAGCTCAAGAGCCCTTTTCAAAGGTGTCCAAGCTGAGCAAGTTGCACATCATCAAGCCAATACAATAAATGACTTGGTACTAACAAAGCTAAAATAATACAAGAAGTGTTTCTGTTAGGCAGGTATCGGGCAGAGGAGGCAGGGTACTGGCAGATATGGGACTAGGCACACAAGCAGTGAAGTTTCTGGAAAAGGTCGCCTGTGACTTGGAGCCTTGAGGGGAGAAGCTAGGAGAGCGGTAATGTCCATGGGCAAGGAATTTCAAGCTTTGACCACTCTAGTTACGAAGAGCTCTAGCCAGAATTTGTTTTCCTGAGGGCAGGAGCAGTTTTGGTCCCCATGGATAACATTCTGTAGTTGTTTCTGATCAGAGAAGTGGTTGCAGACATCCAGTGGCATTTGGCATAGAAGGGCTTCATTGAGCTTATCTCAAGGTGGAGAGAAGCCAGCTGAAGGAGAGTACAGCGGCGCCTGCCAGATGCAGTTCAGTAATGCTGCAGTGTATCACAAAATGCTTCAGTATGCTGCAGGGAACAGTGTAATTCAATGGCAGTTAAGCTCTTTTGTTATGCAGTATTTTGTGACGTGTCACTTACTGCAGGTTACTGCATTTACATCATGGCTAGCTCTACTGTATAGATCACAACGATGGGAGAACGTCTTTCTTGAGTGCAGATTTGCAGGCAAGGCTGAAAGTACTACAATTCTTTAGAAGACTGTTTATAAAACTTTCTTAAATTACCATTAAGTTTTTGAAGATTGTGTTAAGTTGTCATTATGTATATGAAGACTGTCAGGTTACCAGGATATTTATGAAACATTGAAACACAGAATTTGACAGCAGATAAGGACCGCTTGACCCACCCAACCTGTTAATTTTTTTCCTAGCTACAGTATCACCACAGACCCTAATTGATCTGACTCTTCTCCTTTTTCCAGTAAGATTTCCTTATGCCTGTCCCATGCATTCTTGAACCCCAGTATTGTTTTCATCCCACCACCTTCACTGGAAGGCTATTCCAGGAATCCACCACTCTTGTGAAGAAGTACTTCCTCACATCTCTCCTGAATGTACCCTGCTCCAGCTTCAAAGCATGTTCCCCTTGTTCTTGAGCTCCTTTTTTTCTGGAACATATTTTCCTGCTGTACCTTATTTACCCCTGTGAGGTATTTAAAGTCTCTGTCTTATCCCCTCCCTCCCTCTTCTTCTCTTCCAGGGTGTACATATTGAGATCCTTTAGTCTCTCGTTCAGGGCTTTTGTTGCAGACCCTACACCATATTAGTTGCCCTCCTCTGAACCACCTCCACTCTGTCGGTTTCTTCCTGAGTTGTGGTCTCCAGAACTGGACACAGTACTCAAGGTGAGGACTTGCCAGTGATCTGTACAGGGCATCACCACCTCCTCTTCTGCTGGTGATTATGTTAGGTGTACAGTTACATGTATGAAGACTGTTACCATTACGGCTGTCTGGCTATCTTCTGTCTTGTCTGTTATAAACCCCAGCATCGCACTAGCCCTACCAACTGCTGTGTCACACTGCTTGGCCACCTTCAGGGCATGAGATATGATTACCCCCAGGTCCTTTCCCTGTTTGGTGAAAGTCAGTATCTCTTTTCCTGTGTTGTACTCTGGGTTTCTGTGCCCCAAGTGCATGATTTTGAAGGTTATTGCATTGAAATGCAGCTGTCATGCCCTTGACCACTTCTCAGGTTTTCTCAGGTGTTTGCACATCCCCACCCCCCAAGTGTCAATCATGTCTCAGATGTTGGTGTCATCCTCAGAGGCAGACCTTCCCTCCCAGCTCCTCTGCAATGTCACTTATAAATGTAAGGAGGAACAGTCCTTCCAGCACTGATTCATGAGGCACCCTTTGGTCATCCTCTCTTCATCAGAGTGAACTCTGTTTACTACCTTCTGTCACCTATCCTCTAACCAATTTCTTGCCCTGTTTATCACCTTTTGACCACTCCTAAGCTGGCCCAGCTTGCTTACTCCCTACATGAAATAGTGTTGAAAGTCTTACTGAAATGTGGGTAGCCATGTCCACGCTCCAGCCTTATCTCATTGTTTGGTCACCAGTCAAAGAATCTTTCAGATCTGCTTGACGTGACCCCCGCCCTTGAATCCATGCTGCCTTAGGTCTTGTAACCCATTGATTTCATGATATTCCACAATCCTTTCCTTCAGCAGTGATGCTGCTTAACTTTCCACCACCGATGTCAGGCTGTCTGGTCTATAATTGCCAGCCTCCTCCCTGCTACCTCTTTGGTGAAGTGGACTACATCTTATCTACCTTCGCCAGTCCTCTGGAACCATTGCTGTTTCCAGTGAACTGTTAAATAGGATTGTCAAAGGTGCAGCCAATATATCCCTGTGCCTCCCTCAGTATCCTTGGTGCACCCTGTCTGACCGTTATTTTGTCCACTTTTAGACTGGCGAGTCCCTTCACTACTCTGTCCTCTGAAAAGGATTATTCTAGGGACATGGATATGTTGTTCATCCACACTGTCTGGCAGGTTCTTTGCCACTTTAAATCTTGCGGAAGGTCTTCAAGCTGGCTCCTCCCACCCACCGGGTGGTAAACTCGGCTTGGCCCCATGACGCCAGATCTTCCTTACGGCTTGGAAGCTCAGGTTCCTCCTTAGCGCTCTGTGTGATAGACTGGATCCTAATTCTTCGGTTCACCCGAAACTCACTTTAAAATTTTCAAGACTTCGGTCATCTTTCTCCTGGCGGCTGCGTGGACCAAATCAACTCCGATTTGGCGGTGCCCTTGTGGGCAGAAGATGTCCAGGATGGACCACGACTCACGCATGCTCACTGCTCTCGGCCTAGAACACGACTCCGCAGGCCTGCGAGTCATGCCGCTCATTTTGGCCAACGCCCAGGAGGACCGCACTGCTCGGGTTACAGCTTGTGTCCTGAGAAGCGCCACTCACCGGTTAACTCATGAGGTCTGCTACGGTTACCGGGCAGCTGGCTCGGCTGAGCAACTCGAGCAGATGATCGCTCTCAGAGGGAGGCGGCCCAGGCCGATCATCCTTTCTTCTCGATCGCGGCATTTATCCGCTCTCTCTGGGTACCTCGTATTCAGCTTTGTTCAAGAAGCTGTGCCAATCCCTTTCCACGAAGGAGAGGGCCATCGGGACATTCCTCTCGGTCCAGAAAGAAGGACTCAAAGGGTAAGTCCCATCGTCGGGCGTTCATGGGAGGCGGGAGGTCTCCTTCCCGGACAGCCGACTTTGGTCGAGGATTGTGGCTAAGGCCACTGGCTTCACGGCGTCCCCGTCAGGCCAGCCGGCGAGACACCCGTCCGCACGCGGTCAGATTTTTCTCAACCCGTCCGGACGGGCTGTCGACTGGTGAGGCTGACAACCCTTCTTCTACCGGTTCCCCGGTGGAGACCAAGGATCTGCCTGTGCCCCAGTGCAGCAGTCCCCGTTAAGGCTTCCAAACTGAGGGAAGAGCGGTGTCCCCTGCTCCTTCCCAGACCTGTCTCGAAACACCGAGGATCTCTGTCTCGGACTTCGTCCGGGTTCTGCCGATCCTGCCGACATCGGCGGTCTCGGTCTCAGCATCGAGGCAAGCGCGCTGCCATCCTCGCCTTCCTCCTCGGAAGAGGAGAGGAGAGGCTTGCGCAAATTGCGCCGACGCTTATGAGGACCTGATGTCAGCAGTTACTTCTGTCCGGGAACAAGTCAACGCCGCCGCCTTCACTGCCATCAAATGGCTGTCACCTGAGCGTCGAAACAACCCCTTGCTGTAGGTCAGTGCCCAAGCCTGGGCCGGTTGTTCGGCCGAAACCAGTTGCTCTACTACTGTGGTGGAACCTCCGCCCACAACAGAAATTGGGGGCCACCTACGGACTCTCGGTCGGGTCAAGGCCTGCCCCACAGGTTGTCTGTCACCACTCCACCGTCTCGGAAGGTGGAGGGTGCCTGGCCCCAGGCAGCTTCTTCGTGATTCCTCCGAGTCCGATGACGATTCTCCCTGTTCTCCAGGCCTGCTGATCTGGAGTCCTCCGGGGCCAGTCGTTGGATGAAAGCCCATCGTCCTTCATGGGTTTGCTTTGGCTCATCTCGGAGTCCACGGGATGCAGCTCGAGCCGTATCCAAGCGGGCCAAGTATCCCTGACTGGAGATGCTGGACCCAGGGATTCACCCACGGAGGTCTTTCCGGTGGCTGAAGCCATTGTTGGCCCAGCCTTGGAGCTCTGGTAGCGGCTCTGCTTCCTGCCCTGTGCCTTCGGCCAGGATGGCTGTGGAAGTATGTCCCCACTGCCTTTGCCGGGTTTTTTCGAACACCTCTCCGCCGAGGGGTTAGTCACCAACAGTGGTTTTCCACGGCTGGGAACGCTTAGGACGTGGACAAGCCTCCCAACGAGTCCAAAAAGCTGGACTACGCCAGGCGAAGGTGCACGCTGCATCCTCCCTTGGCCTCCCGCCAGGCCAGCTCGGCCGTGTTGATGACACACTTCTCCCACGCCTCATGGGCTCCTGGATGAGGTAATCCTCATCTCCCTGCAGACCACGGTCTGGCAGGTGCGGACCAGGTAGGCAGTGGCCAAGCAGCAGCTCCAAACGGCTTTGGGACATGGGAGACTCCTGTGCCAGATCTGTTGTGCGCAGTGGCCATGCACCGCAGAGCATGGCTGAGGATATCCACTTTCACGGGCGGATACCCAGTACAATTGGCGGATGTCCCTCCTGGGGACCGACCTCTTTGGCCCTGGAGTGGAAGGTCACCTCCAGGGATCAGAAAGTCCAGTGCCACTCTGGACCAGTCACCTCCACCCAGAAGGTCCTTCTGCTCCTGCGTGCACGTCCGTCCCAACAGCACCAGCACTGGGAGCAGGCTCGTGCTTGCATCCCAAACTCAAGCCCGTGGCTTCTCCTCCAATAGGAAGCAGGGAGGTAAAGGCTCAGGATGTCCTCAGCCGGTCCCTCCTCCAAGCCTGCCCAGTGACGGGTTGAGGTGTCGCCTCCAGCCTTGTCACTCCCCTGTCTCCCCTGCGGGGGACTGCTCTGCCACTCCTTTCCACCTGGTCTGCTATCACCACGGACTGGTGGGTATTGGAGGTGGTAGGAAAGGGCCTGCCTCTGAGTTCGAGATGCCCCACCCTTCCGAGCTGCCGCCCCTGGGGGCCACGGGTCCGCAGCTCTCTGTCAGCCCGCCGAGCCGATATTGCCCTGCTCTAAAAGAGTTGATCAGGAAGGTGGCTGATCCTCCTCCAGACCCAGGGTTTGTGTCCACGCATTTCCTGGTCCCAAAACACGGGGGGGCTGTCTCATTCCCGACCTGCATGACCTGAACAGGTTCCTAAGGTCTCGGACTTTCAGGATGGTCACTGTGGCTCAGATAATCCCATTCTTGGAACGAGGTGTGTGGTTCTGTTCCTGGACCTTCAGGACCTTCTTTCACATCCCAATCCGTCCGTCCCACCAGAGATTCCTCCGCTTCAGAGCAGAGGATCCCTTCTGATTCGGGCCATGCTCTTTGGCCTTTCCCCTACCTCCCAGGGTCTTCACCAAATGCATGGCAGTGGTGACAGCATTCTGCGGCCAAGGTCCGGGTGTACCTTACCTGGACGACTGGCTGATTGCAGCCCCTCCAGAGCGGAGGTGGACCGTCCAGAGATCTGGCCTCCAGGTTTGCTCTCCAGGTTGGCCTCCCTCATCGAGGCCAAGTCAGAACTCGTGCTAAAGCAGGTGATACAATTCATCAGGGCAGAGCTCGACTCTCTACGAGCGGAGCACGGCTCCAGCGGACAGGGGCGAGGTTCTTTCCTCCTTTGCCCAATCTTTTCAGGTTGGGCAATCGCCCTGCCTGGGACTTCCTGCACCTCCTGGCCTCATGGCGCCTGCACCAGGCGTGGTCCGTTGGGCCTCGCTGGTACATGCGTCCCCTTCAATGGGGACTGACAGCCAGTGGTCACAGCACTTCAGTCCGCTGGATCAGCTAGTGACAGTGACCTAGGGATGGAACGCTCTCCAGCGGTGGACCGTCCAACACATCTGCAGGAGGGCATCCTGTTTGTCCGCCCGAGCCAACGGTCTCTATTGACCGATGCCTCTCTGATGGGTTGGGGTGCCCATCTGGGAGCACAGAGCGCACAGCCTCTGGTCCCCTCGGGAGTCCCATGCCATATCAACCTGCTGGAGCTTCGAGGTTCATCTAGCCCTCACCGCCGCGCTCCGCTTCTACAGGGTCAAGTGGTTCAGGTCCAGACAGACAGTACCGACCATGTACTACCTAAACCGCCAGGGTGGATGCACTCCATGCCTCTGCGCAGGGAAGCTCTCCGCATTTGGTCTCTCGCGCAGCCTGGAGGCGGATCTCCTCGCTATTCATGTGGCAGGAGCCTCTAACACCCCTGGCCGATGCCCTAAGCCGGATAGGGCTGCGTCCTCACGAGTGGTCTCTCCTGCCAGAGGTAGTACAAGATCTCTTCTCCTCTGGGGCACACCTCAGGTGGACCTGTTTGCCTCCAGGGAGAATGCTGGCTGAGACTATTTCATGCCCGCCCCTTCAGCAGGGCTCGCTGCAGGGATGCCTTCTTGAGGCCATGGACCCAGGGCCTCTTCACGCCTGTCCCCATTTCCCTGATCCACAAGGTGCTTCTCAAGGTGAGGAGGGACAAGGCGGAGGTGATTCTGGTAGCCCCAGACTGGCCCTGCCAGTTCTGGTATCCAGATCTTTTAGTCTCAGCTCCAGGCTCCCAAGCGGCTTCCAGCCACCGGACCTGACCTCAGTCAATCAGGGAAGGTATTCCATCCGGACCTTCAATCCCTGCACCTGACAGCCTGGTTCCTGAGCGGCTAGAGTTCCAGGCCTTAGGTCTTTTGGACGGTCCTCAGCGTTGTTGATGGCGTCCGGTAGAGTCAACCAGAAAATGCTACGCCTTCAAATGGAAGAGATTCTCCATTTGGTGTTGGGGCAAGAGGCCTGGACCCTTCCTCCTGCTCCTTGTCAAGCATTCTGGACTACCTGTGGTCCCTTTCTTAGCAAGAGCTTCAGTCGACAACCCTAAAGGTGCACCTGGCAGCCATCTCTGCTTACGGGCGCGGGCTGGGAAGCAGTCGGTGGAGCAGGAGAGGTGGTCGGGTGCTTTTCAAAGGCCTTGATCACATATCCCTCTGGTGTGAGAACCTCCACCTTTGTGGGATCTACTGCTGGTATTGGCTAAGCTCATGGGCAAGCCATTCGAACCGATGCACAGGTGTGACATTGCTCACCTGTCGTGGAAGACCGCCTTCTTGGTGGCTATCATGTCAGCCAGAAGGATGGGAGAGCTCCAGGCGCTTTCCATCAAATCTCCTTATCTGGTCTTCCACAGGGACAAGGTTGTCCTGCGCCCCCACCGAATTCCTTCCGAAGGTGGTGCCGGGTTTCACCTTAACCAGGTGTTGACTCTGCCAGTGTTCTACCCCAATCACACCTCGGAGGCGAAATAGGCTCCATACTTTGGACCCTAGAAGAGCGCTTGTTATAAGGGAGTAGGCGGCTGAAGTTCGGGAGAGGTTCGCCAGCTGTTTATCACCTACGCTGAAGCCGCACCTGGCAGAACCCTGCAGCCAAGTGGACCGATAGGCAGGTGGGTCACCCTGCATAGATCTCTCTGCTGTAGGTTGGCGGGCATGGAGCTCCCAGAGGAGAAGAGCTCATTCTACCCGCCATACCGCTGCATCGGTGGCTGCTTCCAGGGACGTCCCTATCCAGGAAGTCTGCAGCGTTGCTACCTGGAAGTCAGCACACCCTTTCATTACCCACTACCACATCAACCTTGAGTCACGCTGGGATGCTGGTTTTGGGGCCTCGATTCTCCAGTCTCTATCTCCCAAGTAGGGGACGTGCGCCTTGCCTCCCTCCTCCCCGGAGAACTGCTAGGAGTCTGCCAGACAGTGTGAATGAACAATATATCCATGTCCCTAGAAATACAGGTTACTCACCTGTAACAGGAGTTCTAGGAATGGTATATGTTGTTCATCCACACACCCACCGACCTCGACACACAACCTGGCTTCCAGCGGGCTAGATCTGGCGCCATGGGGTGGAGCCAGGAGTTTTACCACCCTGGTGGGTGGGAGGAGCCAGCTGAAGACCTTCTGCAAGATTTAAAGGGCAAGGAACCTGCCAGACAGTGTGGATGAACAACATATACCATTCCTAGAACTCCTGTTACAGATGAGTAACCTGTATTTGTCCACCTCCCCTCCCCCAAAGGCCTCTGTTACTTTTTTGGCCCCTTCCTTTTTTCCTCTGTGCACACCGAGCAAAGCATTTGTTCAGGATGTCTGGAACCTCAGGAGGACCCACACAACCTCCCTTGGCAATACCATAGATGCCTCCTTCTGGCAGTCCTGACCTGCTAGAGCGGTGAAAGAATTTTGTGGTATCAGTAAAGGAACGTGCCTCCGACCCCCTTCCAGAGTCCACCATAGCTCTATTGATCTTCCCTTGTCAATTTCACCATTCATTACTGCTGGGTGTAAGCTGGGTGTGCACCTACCTTGGGAGTTTTGTTTTTTTTTTTTTTAGGAGTCTGCACCGATGGTGCCGCCTCCCGAGGGTGACGCACCACGTGTTGTTCCGAGGGATGTCTGTTAGGCGCCGTAGATTCCTCCTCCATCCCAGTTCTGTTTTTCCTGCCATTGAGGTTGCTTCTGCTGTGCAGAGCGAGTTTAGTACTGCATCATAGATCGTATCCTACTCAAAGCCGTCAAACTCCTTCATACCGTGTTTCTCGGCAAATCGACCAGTGAACCGTTCTGTTTTCTATATTATTCGATGACACGAGAGCTCTTCTGTGTTTTCCTTAATTGTTTTGCATCATGTCTGGTTGGGGCAAAATGCAAGTCTCAGCGGCCATGCCCCTATGCATCAGTGCCCTTGTGGCGGCAGTTTTCCTCTTGGACCGTCATGATGTTTGTCTCCGGTGCCTGGGACCCTACCATGATATGGATCATTGCGACACTTGCTTCTGCATGGATCGCCGTGTGTTGGAAGTCCACCCGTTTAAAGTCAGACGACTCCACTGACTTTTCAGAGGATGACGCCCCAGGGTTTCCCAGGCCAGATCTCTGACCCTTCCTTGAGTCTCCTCCCGGTCTATACGGCCCGGCGAGGATGAAATCTTCTCCAGTTCTAGCTTTGCCAAGGAGGTTTCTTGGCGCTGGAGGAAGTGTGATCCCTCTCGGGGCGTGCCATTGGCACTGTCCCGGCAGTCACCTCTGTGGAGCTGCAGGCTCTCTTGGTGTCGCGGCCCCGGTTGCGGGGTCCGGCTCTGGTGGACCCTCGTTTTCGTCTGCCCTTGTCGTCGTAGAGTCCGGCGCGGCCGCGGTGGTGCCAGTGACTTCGGCCGGGGCGTGGCGATACCGTTCTTGGTCTCTCCGTTCGTGGCGCTGGGACTCGGATGGTGCCATCGGCGGTGCCGTTCTGAGTCTCGCCGTGGTGCGGGGACTCGGGCGGTGCTGTCTTTGGCCTCGGTGCGTTGTGGCGGCGGGGGACTCGGCGTTCATTTGCGGTGTCACGCTGGGCCTTGGCGCCGTGTCGACATCGGGGGACTCGGGTGGCGCCATTGTCGTTGCGCCGCGCTGGGTCCGGTGCCGTTCGGCGGTGCCAGGGACTTAGGCGGTGCCACTCGCGATGTGGCTTGGGTTCCTTGTGCCGCTGAGCGTGTGGATGACTCTGCAGACATGGGTAGCAGTGTGGCCTGCGGCAGTACCAGGCCTGGTGCCACCTCTGGGCAGGTTCCTGCGGTTGTTGCAATGGAGCCTCTTGTTGACCTCTCCTCGGAGGATGATTCAGGTGAGGACCCAGACCAGCGGCTAGAGTCTTGGGCCTCGGAATCTCTTGTAGGCCACAGGGCTAGACGTTCCAGTGTTCCTCTCCAGAGTCCCTGGTGCTTGTTAACCTGGATGATTCCATGGTTAGGGGTGGCTGGAGTCTTCCGTGTGGACCCTTTGGGTGTTCTGGAGAGATACCCTCTTCTCGGAGGTCCCGGGCAGCTGCGTTCCTGGTGCTGCTCGGGTCCTTCAGCAGAGGGGAGGACTCTGCCTCGGCGAGTTCCCTCGGGGTCTTGCTCAACAGATACCTCCACCACTGGTCATGAGAAAGGGCTGCTTCAGAGTCCGAAGGATTGAGGGTTAGAGGTCAGGAGTGGCGACGAGCGCCCCACCGCCCTGCAGGGTGTGGGGATGAGTCATAGCGCTGATCCTCACCTTTCTCTTAAGGTCTCTAAAGCGCTTCTGTTGGTGGTTTCTGATGGTTGCCCTTCTGTACTCATGCAATCCCAGGCGCGTCACAGGGAGATCTCCTTCAGGGCTTTTTCGGGGTTGCCTCTTTCCTTTCTACTACACAACCCGGCATGATCTCAGGGTCCCCAGTCTTGGCGGCATTGCTACCTGGATCCCAAAGCCCTGGCAGAGGCCGAGGCACGCTATATAGGTGCCCTCGCCCATCCCTCTGCAACCACCTCCTCTCCTAGGCTGTGGGGCCCACTGGGCCATTAACTTGGGAGATGTCCAGAGCTACTGCATGTCCTTCCTGTCCTGTGTCAGGGCCATGGAGCTAAAAGGTTTTCTGCCTGTCTGCCCCCACAGGAGTTTTCTGAGCATTCGAACTCCACTTCCTCCTCGCCTTCCTCCTCGAGGAAGAGGGACTTCTGTCCACCTTTCCTCTGACGCTGATTTCACTAAATATCAGCTTTCCTTTCGAGGATGGTGTTAGAGCTTCATATCTCCTACATCCGTAGGGGACAATACCGAGCGGCAGACATGTGCTTTCCTTAGTGAATTCAGCGCCGCCATTTGGTGGTGCCTTCCTGCCAATCCTTCCAGGAGGCGCTTCATCCGCCTGGCAGTCTCAGCCACTGGTTCTCCAGTCCCGAGAGACTGCAGGAGACGGTATTGTGCCCCCACAGTCTCTAGGTTCTCTGCCTCACCCACCTTTGGGTTTGAGGTCCCTGGACACTCCTTCCGGCCTCTACGCCTGGTGCACGACAGGCCTCCGGATTCGGATTCTGCTGAATTCGACGGTGGGGACGAAGAGTTTCTCTTCCGTTGTGCGTTGTTATGCATCTCATCACATCAGGCTCACCACGCTGCTTACAGCAGGCATCCATGGTCGATGCTGGCTCAGGTGTAAGCCTCTTTGCCTGACTCAGAGCAGTCTAGATAGGCCATTGCCTCTCTGCAGGGGTCTGGAGCTTGCAAGGCACTAGCGAGGGCATCCTACAATGCCAATGAGGTGGCATCCAGACTAGGAGGGACAGCGATCTGCATTAAGCGGACGGCATGTCTTCATCTCTCCAGACCGTCACCAATTGCCTGGCGTGAGGGTGGCTAACTCTGCCTTCTGGGGACCGCTTTTTTTTCCTCAAGAGGGCGAGGAGGCTTCTTGAGGGCAGCCTCCCCCCCAGCCCATGGGGTATGCCTCCTTCCTCACCCTCCTTAGACATCCTGGTCTAGTGGTTGGGTCTCCCCTCCTAATTTTTCACCAGTAGGAGGCTGAGGGATCTGTCCCTCAGGGTCTACTCAGACCCCTTCGGGGAGCTTGATACTCACCCTGCAGTAATGAATGGTGAAGATTGACAAGGAAGGCATGAAAATTACGTACCTACCGTAATTCTTGATCTTCTCTTGTATCTTCACCATTCATTACTGATTCCCACCCACCTTCCCTCATGGGCCTCCTTCTTCGCGCCTCCCTCCCTGCTTGTTCCTCCTACTTCTTTGTTGGCCTTGAAGTAAAAAAAAAAATCCTATCTTGATTTTTCCATTCTTTTCTGAACGGATCCTATTTTCCTCAAGGTAAAGGGGAACGAGTTGAATTTATTCTGTCCTGAGGGAACTCTTTGATTGCCCTTAAGGGTGGCCTCTTGGTTTTCTTAACCATGTGGTTCAGTTCACAGTTAAAGGACTGTCCCTCTATGGCTCGGGTCCTTTTTTGTCCTGGTCCCTCTGGCAGGTCATAATCTTGTTTGTGTCAGTTCTTCTGGTTGGTGCTTCCTAGCCCCTCAGTTACCTTGAGCTGATACTATTGCCTGGCCTTCAGGAGTCTGAGTTCCCACTCTTTCCTTTCCTAAAGAGGTGCCTCTGAGGCTCACCTCCTCCACACACGCATCTGTGTTAGTATTAACAAGGTACTAAAGATGGTAGCAGGAGAAGGCAGGGAACTACATACCAGTCTATCTTACATCAGTAGTGGGCAAGATTATGGAGGCACTTCTTAAGGAAAGGATAGTGCAACACCTGAATCCATAGGAGCACAGGCTCCAAGACAGCATTGGTTTATTTATTTATTTATCTTTGTTGACCGGGAAGTGCACTAGACAAATCCTGCCTATTTTCAGGCATGACCCAGGGAGGGGATACAGATGAATGCCAACTGACCTTGAACCAGATTAAGCTGTTGGTGGTATTTTAGTGAATGAGGGAATTTGGCCAGACACCGGGAAATTCTCCTCACTCTTTCAATAAGTGCCATGGGATCTTTAACATCCACCTGAACTACCACCAATCCAGGCAGATGGGACCTCGGTTTAACGTCTCATCTGAAAGACGGTACCTCAGAAGTGCAGCACCCCTGCTGCACTACAGTGTCAATACTGGATATTAACCCAAGTGCCAGATGTGGGAACTGAACCCACAGCCCTCTGATCTCCCGGCCTCAGAGGCGAGTGTGCTACCTACTGAGCCACTGACACTGCTCAACAGGAAGGTCCTGTCAAACTAATCTCATAGATTTCTTTGACTGGGTAACCAGAGTGGTGGACCAAGGGGGAGCAGTTGATGCCTGCCTTGACTTCAGCAAAGGTTTCCACACTGTTCCACATAGAAGATTGATAAATAAGCTGGGTAGGCTCAGGGTGGGTGAGAAGTTGGTCAACTGTGGCAAACTGGTTGGTGGGCAGAAAACAGAGAGTTGTGGTAAATGGTATATAGTCCGAAGGAAGCAAGTCACAAGTGGGTACCTCAGGGATCAGTCCTGGGCCAGTCCTCTTCAATATCTTCATCAGTGGCATTGCAGATGGACTGTAGGGTAAGGTTTGTCTGTTTGCAGCTGACACCAAGATCTGCAACTGAGTAGATGATCTAGATGGGGTGGGAAGAATGAGAAGAGATCTGGATAAACTAGCAAAATGGTCTGAAGAGTGGCAACTGGGATTTAATGCAAGAAGTGCAAGATCATGCACACTGGGAAGAGAAACCTGAATCCACCTATAGGCTGGGAGGGAGTTGCTGGCAGTCACAAGGAAGAAACAGACTTGGGCATCATCATCACGATGACCTGAAATCATCCAAGCAGACCACTAAAGCAGTAAGTAAGGCTAAGAGGAATGTTGGGGTGTATTAGTAGGGGTATCACAAGTTGTAAGAGGGAGGTAATAATCCCTGTTTACAAGACACTGGTTAGGCCCCATCTGGAGTACTATGTGCAGTACTGGAGGCCAACCTGCACAAGGACATTAACAAATGGAGGCAGTCCAGAAGGACAACCAAATGGTGCAGGGACTGCATCAGAAAACATATGAGTACAGATTAACGGAGCTCAATATGTATACCCTAGAGCAAAGGAGGGAGAAAGGTGATATGATCAAAACATTCAAACATATTAGGGCATTAACAAGGTGAAAGATACTTAACGTGTTTCAATATAAGAAAAATAGCAGGACAAGAGGACACAACATGAGATTAGAGGGAGGCTGATTAAGGGGTAATGTGAGGAAGTTATTTTCACAGAAAGGGTGGTGGATGCATGAAACAGCCTATCTCAGGAAGTGATGGATATGAATATAGTACAGTGCAGGGCTGCAAACAGGCATGGGATAGGCATAAGTGAGCAATACAGATGAATATGAATAGATCGGCCATTGACAGAGTACAGGCCTATGGCACATTCATAAGGCAGAGATATTGGGCAGGCTGGATGGGCCATCGATACTTATCTGCCATCAACTTCTATGTTTGACATGACCTTCTCGCTGTGACTCTATGCTGCCTTGGCTCCTGTGCCCTGCTGCTCTAGGTACTCAACAATTCTTTCTTTCAGAAGTGATTCCATAATTTTCCTACCACTCGGTCAAGCTAACAGGTCTGTAGTTTCCTGCCTCTGCTTTGCCCCTCTTTGTGAAGGGAATCGCATCCGTCATCGTCAGTCCTTAGGTAGTACACCATCCTCCCATGATTTGTTAAAAGGGTAGTCAGTGGTGTCACTAGTTCTCCCCTTAGTTCTTTTAGAATTCTGGGGTGGATCCCATCAGGCCCCATTGCTTTGTCCACCTTCAGTTTTAGGAGTTCTTTCAGAACCCTTTCTTCTGTGAAAGGACTGATATCACCCCCATCCAAAGTGTTTTATTGATTGGATTAGGTACCTCCTCCTCCTCTTTTGTGAATACTGAGCAGACATATTTGTTCAGTATCCCTGCTTTTCACGGTCCCTCTCTGCCTACCCACCCTCCCTTTATTAAGCCTCACTATCCCTCCTTTGGTCTTTCTTTACTCCCTAATGTACCTATAAAAGGTTTTATCCCCTTCTTAACTGAGTTTGCTGTCTTTCCTCAGTTTGGGCCTTTGCTATTCTGACTGTCTTCCCTGCTTTCTTCTGCTTTAACTGGTACAGTTCTCTGTCCTGCTCCTTCTGTGTTTCCTTATTCTTTCTGAATGCTATCTTTTTTTCTGTAACTTTCCCACCACCTCTTTTGAGAACTATAGTGTTTTTTTTTGTTTTGTTTTATTTGCTTCACACAAAGCTTGTTGCCCTCTGATGACAGTTTTGATGTTTCCTCATTGTTCCTCCACCACTCCTTCTTGCCTGTTTGCTAGTGCTTTTCTGAGGCACTTCCGTTTTGACAAAGTCAGCCCTCCTAAAGTCCAGTACCCTCACTTTTGTATGGCTTGACTCTGCGACTGTGTTTATTGTGAACCACACTGTTTGGTGATCACTTATTCCCAGATGGCTACCCACTTCAAGATCTGAGATCCTCTCCGTCCCCATTTGAGAGTACCAGGTCTAAGATTGCTCCCTCCTGAGTGGATTCCAACACTAGTTGTCTGAAGCATGCCCTGTAGGGCATCGAGAATGACCCTGCTCTTGGGATGTGGCTGCAGCAAAGGTGCTCCAGTTAACATCTGTATATTCGTCCCCCACCAATATTTCACCTTTTTCTGCCATCGTAAGGATGCTTTCTGTCATTTCTTGTCCATTTCCTCCCTGAGACTGGGGTCTGTATACAACCCCTTGCTGGTTGTGGTGCCATTTCCAGTCTCCAGGGTGACCCAAGCGCCTCCTTTCCTCCCTGTTTATCCTTTAGTTCCATTGCTTTGATCCCTTCCTTTCGTGAGCTACTCCTCCTCATCTACCCTCCCTGTTCCTCCTGTAGATTGTGTACCCTGGTATGTTGACATCCCAGTCATGGTTCTCTGTGTGCCATGTTTCCGTGACTCCATGATATCCAGGCGTCCCTCTTCCATCAAGGCCACCAGTTCAGGGAGCTTGTTACCTAGATTACGGCATTGGTACTCATTATCCTCCATTTTTGATGGTCTTACCCTTTATGAAAATACTGTACTCACCGATCTTCTTGGATAGTCTTCCCATTTATTCACATGCCCACCCGCCATCCCCTGGCTCACACTCTCTGTTTCTTATTCTTCATCTCCCTTGTTCAGTTGGGGCTCTGAAGATGCTTTGTTCTTGCTGACCCTTCTTGTATGGGTCCAAGGGCTATGTTATGTTTTTTAGATTAGTATTAAGTTGGGTAATACTGCCTCCTTGGTTATAAAAAAAAAAAAAAGTACTGCGGCAGTTAGTCACTGCGAGATAGCCCTATAGCACCGAGCCTGCCTCACAGTGCCCGGCGATGTGCTGTCCTACCTCTGTGTTGGCCCTCCTGAAGATTTTTGATCCCTAGGGTGCCAGCCTCCAGCTTGTAACCCAGCAGTGTAAATAAATGAAGACTGTCCAAGAAGATCAAGAATTACAGTGAGTACATAATTTTCATCTTTTTCCTTATGTTGTTTTTTTACCCCATTGTACACCTACCCTAGATAGTGCGTTGCTTCTTTTCCAAGTTTTGCCCACCCTTTTGCTTCTGCCTGTCCCTTAAGTACCATTTACCCTTGGCAGGGTGTTTTTAGTTTTACTCCTTTTGTTATTTTTCTCCTTTGTACACTTTCCCATAGATATGGTGTTGCTGCTGTTCTCTGTTTTGGCCTACCTATTCCTGGTTTTGGCCTGCCTTTATCTTTCACCTGTCCGTAGTGAATGCAACAACAGGAGTGACCCAGTACCTTATCTCAGACAGCCAGTAGAGTTCCCTGCTTCCTCCTGCTAATGCCTTAGGATCCATTCTTGCTCCTATTCCACTCCGTGCTGTTCCACTACATGCTTGGACGTGAATGAGTGTGGGAACAGGTTAGGACTGTCTGCTGTTATCCTCCCAGTAGGAACTCCCCAAGGCATGAAGTCTATTAGGTGTTGCCATTACAGTTATAAAGACTGCAGTAAGTACTGATGAGCAGTTTTAATGTCCGGATAATCAGGTTGTAATTTTAGCTTACATCCGGTGGTTGTAACTATGAGCTATCAATCAAGCTTGTTCTAGTAACAGCATATGCAGCAGTCCCACAACTGTCACCCGTTTAAACAAACGAAGTTAGAAAAGAATCGATTTGCTGTTTTGTTTATGTTCATGAGTTCAGCTAGTTAAACTGTTATATAGCGTGTGGGTTAAGGCTCTGAGCTGCATATCTGGAGACCTGGGTTTGAATCCCACAGCTTCCTAGGTGCATACTGTGTGATCCTGAGCAAGTCACTTAACTTCCTTGTGCTCCCAGGTCGCATCTGGAAACAAGCTTTGGCTTAGTGTGCTACTCCTGGTCAGTGTTCCGTTCCCTAAACAAACTAGCTTAAAGCATGATTATTTTGTTTTATTTGTTCCAAGCTAAATGACTATACCGATAATTTATTAAAGAGATTCACAGAGTTTTGCCTCTGTCACTGATTAAACAGTGACTTACACCACATGAGTCTGCGTGTATAAATATTCCCCAAAGAAATGCAGCCTTTAATGTTATTTGCTTCATAAAATTATAGACACCAGGTTCACAGGCGTTCATGATTTTTAATTTTTCTCTGCCACCCAGCTCTGCCTCCCCACTCACTAGCGTGATCACGGATGCCAGTGAGAGCGTTGGCATGCCCTACATTCGCTGGCAGCAGTGAAATCAATTTTTACATGATGGGCCACTTTGTGGGCACCAGTCAACTACCAAGGCCCCTTGGTAGTCGACTGGTGCCTACGCTTTCATTAGCAAGTGACCATCATGTTATTAAAATTGATTTAAAAGCTGCTGCCCATTGAACATATGGCGCTGCACTTCACTGGCATCTTGTCATCACGCCAGTGAGTGTGAGAGACGGAGCTGGCAGCAGAGAACAAACTGGGAAGGCCGGGACCGGTTTCTGCGTTTATGAAACAAATATCTTTTAAAGGCTGCATTTCTTTGGGAACATTTACACAACGCAGAGTCCTATGGTGGTAAGTCACTGTTTAATCAGTGGCAGGGCAAAACTCTCACATGTTGGTGGATCTCTTTAAAATGCCTGTCAGTAATCATGAAAACAAGCTATGTGAGTGTTCGTAACTCAGAATTTTATACACACGTAAGTGTGGGATGCTTTATAGACCCTTGAGCTTCACTGTCTGGGAGTGGGGCGTTCTATAGCATCCACCACTAAGGTGTGTATAAAATTCTGGTTACCACCGCCCATGTATGTATTCTCTGTTAGGCTACCATTACAGTTATAACGGCTATGTTAGGTTAGCATTACATTCTCGTAGACTGTTAGGTTGTCATTATGTACAGTATATTAAGAGTGTTAGATTACCATTGTATTTATGAAACTATGTAAGGATTATCATTACGTTTATGAGAACTGTTGGGTTCCATTATGTTTAGAATAAGTAAATAAAATTCTATTTAAGAGTCCATTTCCTGAGGATCAGGGCAGTGCACGAGGTCAGAACAAACCAGATAACTAAAACAAACATCATACTAAAATCTAGTTAACAGCTGGCCCAGTGGCACTGAGGTTGAGGCAGTGGGCGCCACACCTTGCACCATGCCGGGCGACCTGGGTTTGGGAGCGGACTCGAGTTGCTGGTGGGTCGGTCAGGAGAGATAGGCTTGAGTGTCCCACGACAGCTTGCCTTCTCCAGGGAGGAAAGAGGCCGATGCCTGTGCATTTGCCTGACTCAGAGTGGAGGCTCTTGGAGTACTAAGCCCCTATTGTGGGATGGGTGGCGTTGCACAGCGTGGCCGTCGGGCGCCTGCCCGTGATGTCTGGGGTTGCACACTGTAGGGGAGGGAGAAAAGAGGAACTACCTGCTGGCTCTGGGAAGATGGGCTCCAAGGAGCGTGCCTCCAGTCTGCCCCCGCTTGCTCTGACCACAGCCAAGACCGACAGTGAAAGATTACGGGTGTTGGTCCCCACTTTGTCCCCCTTCGGGGGTAAGCCTGCAGCTACATGGTGTCTGGAGGTGAGTACAAGTAGAAGCGGGAGGCAGGAGGATGACTGTTTATGGGGCCCTGAAGTGTCGGAGTCGGCATGATGAGGGGTGGATAAATCGTTTTAAAAAAAAAAAAACTAGTTTAACAGACCTAACTAAAATGAATAAAACAGATAAATAACATAAACTTAATAAACAAAATAAAGTCAAGTCAAATGGAATACAGCATGTTGGAGGTCCTGAACTATAACCAAAGGCCTCCTAAACAGGTGAGACTTCAGGCCTCTTAAAGGCCTCCAACGAAGGACTCCCTTCCCTTATGTGAAGACTGTTGGGTTACCATTATGTTTATGAAGATTGTAGATGAGTTGACAGAGATGCCTTTGCAAAATGAGGAAAAAGTAAGTGAGGCGGGGTCTCAAGTAATCTGTCCCATCTGAATGAGGGTATGTGTTTTAAACTATATACTGATATAGGTAGATACCTGCTTTTAAAGGCACTGCATTTTTGATGGGTAATGTGCATTGTTCTTTTATCCTGCATTGGACAAAAACATTTTTTGGGTGGTTGTCGTAAATAAGGATTATAGATGAAGCAAATCTTGCTGCTCGTTTTTGTTTGGAACAAATAGCATGACATCTGCTGATACTGACTGTAAGCACCACCACCGTTTCAGGCTCTACACTTTTATTGTGTGTGTTTGGAGTCTTGGGCTGTGGCTAACATCTTCATTTGAAGCTTTTAATCATGAGAGTGACCCATTGCTTTCATTTAGTTATTGTATGTAATGTACAGAGTTCCTTAGACACTGTCTCAGCTGTGGTCACAGTTAAAGTGCCCTTTCATGCCATTTGTAAACTGATACTTGGAGTTTTGGACATAAAAATAAATAAATAAATGGAAAACTACCAGGCTTATTATGAGCTAGGTTAGCCTTGGTTAGAAAGTGTAGCTTATTTAAATGGAAAACATTCATTTATCTGTAAACCTGAATTTCTGGGGCCAGCCTGAGACCTGCCTTTCATGATCCTGGTGATCTGGGTTTGGGTACTAGCCTGGGACACTTGTGGATGAAGGAGCCTTAAGCATACAACAGGAAACTATCCACCTCTGGGTGGGAGGCTGACCAGTTCCAGCTGCAGGAGCACTACCTCGTGGCCCACAGGTGGAATCAATCAAGAACAGTTTGAGTGGGAGGTGCACAGGCTTACATGAAAGTGCACGCAGTTGCATGCATGTTCACACTGGTGTCTTCAGGGGCGGGGCGCAGAAGAAAAAATCACTGCACAGCTAGGTGCAGCACCATCACATTTGGGCCCTGCACCACCTGTCTGACAAGCATGAGGGATCCCTGCCACTGAGCGCTGAGCATTTGGTGGTGGGGAGGGGTGATGCCTCTGTAGGTCCTGCTCGAAAAGTGCCTACAGAGCAGATAAGGGACTTCTGGGTTGCAGGGTCACGTGGCAGTGCAGGACTTTGTGGTAGCCTGGGTACAGATAGGGACCACAGCTGGCAAGAAGGAAGAACAAGAATAAATAAATAAAATTCAGAATTTCTGCAGCAGAAATAACAGGTGGAAGTTTAGATGGGTTGGTTTACACCGTTACAGGATCCTTTGCTATATCTGTATCTAGACTTAAAAAGTTTAACTGCATTCTTATTCATACTGGCATCTTTAATGGGTAGTAATTTAGATTTAATAGTATAACAAGTGGTAAAGGAACAGTGGAGAAAAAGTGAAAGCACACAACCAATAACAACTTCTTTCAGGTTTCTAAACCATTTTTGTTTTAAAGCTTACTAAGAATTTGGCTGTTTTACATTTAGATGTAGAAGTCCTGAAAATGAAGAAGGCTGTTGAGTCCCTGATGGCAGCGAATGAAGAAAAGGTATGATGGGCCAAAGCACTTGATGGACCAGTGGTCGTCTTTTTTCTAAGGTGTATAATAGTACTTTACTACGGACAGCCATATCTTCCGAGAATCATTCTTCTCAATGGAGTCCCACTCTTAGGTCTAAGTTATAGATGGCTAGGACCCCATGGGAGCAAGTCTTTTGGCCATGGGACCAGCAACCACCCTTGATCCACAGCGCCTGTGTGGTGGTCATGCGCCTTTCATTAACCACTGCTGGCCTCTTCCTCTACCTCAGTTCTATTTTTCCTGCAACTGAGTGTGCACTGTGTGAGTGAGTCACTGTGCCTCAGTTCCCCATTCTCCTTTTCATCATCTAACTTTCTTTTTGTTTCCTTTGAATGCCCAAGTCATCTAAGAAGAAGGGCCAGGGCCCTCTTTTCTGTTTTGCATGTGTGGTAAGAGAATTAGCATACGGCTAAGTGCATTCTCAGTGTTTCTTCTGCCTCAGACCAGGCCTAGCGTGGACCTCTGTGATGCCTGTTTTACTTTTGACTGGCACACCCTTGATACTGCTGCCTGAAGCTGGTCCGTCTGGTCCCAAACCTTCACGGCAGACCAGGAGATCCAAATGTAGGACTTTGGTCCCATTTATTTATTTAATTTATTTATTGAAATGTTTCACCAGGAAGGCACACTGAGCAGCACGTTGCTTCGTCTCCGTGGACCCAGATGTCCTCCACTCTCTTTGATCAGAAAGGTATTGAACTCTCTATCCTCTCCCACCATGCTGGGGTTGTGTTGGAATCTTAAGTGGTAGTGTCATGTAGACTGCTAATTCCTTCTGAGCAGCCTGTGGAGAACCTTCACTGGTCTGTTCACCCTGACCAATGTACTAGCCCTGGCTTTGGCGTCAAGGCCTCTGGCCTTGTTTACATCAGTAAACCCGTTAATGCCGCTGTCAGTGTCTCCCAGGCTATTATGGTTTGAATGATGACAGCACAGGTGCTGACTTTGGGGGCTGACACTGTTTGTGGTGCTGGCTCAAATGCTGATCTAGGACTTGATGCCACTAGCGGCACCAAGGAAGAGTCAGTATTGAGCACTGTGTCAAGGTTGGTGCTTGGGTTGGTGCCACTGTTGCTGCTGAGGGTGACCTTGGAACTGGAGACAGAGCATCTGGTTTCATTGTTTGTAGTGGTGCCGACTCGGACAGCAACAGTGACTCGGTGCAGCGTTCTCCCCAGGTCTAGTATTGGCGTTGGTGCAGGGCTGGGGTCAGGCCTCTGAGGGTTTGATCAGCCATGAACTCTACTTGTATGTTCTGGGTTTCCCCAAGGGCCACTCTCTGCCGCCTCCACCTTTGTAGGAGTGCCAGCAGGGAGAGACCCTGTGATCTCCCCTCCAGCGAGGGTGTCATGAGCCTCGGTGCCCTTCACAAGGCATGGGTACCACAGCTCAGCAAGCTGTACCTTCCCCCTTAGGCAGCTGCCTCCTGTGCCTTGGGTGTGGGTAGACAGAATGCCCATGTTGTTCAGGCCTCTTACATGGGAACAGAAGCACTCATTGATTGGTACCATAGGGTCATGGTACAGGGATTCCGATAGGACTCAGTTCAGGGTCCCTTCCCTGATGCTTAATCCAGGCAGTTTCCATGCCTTTTCACCCTCATCGTCCTCCTCTGTGGACAGGTTTCTCAGTTGGCTAATTTGCTGAGTATGTTCTGTAGCGATTTTTGGGGAGATGTTGCAGGCGTCGGATACCTCCATGGTCACAAGTCACTATCCTGTTGCCATGCCTTTGGAACTGCTTGGGGTTCTCCTTGGTTATAAGTAACCGTACCAATGCCACAGCGTGTGCTGGAGGGACACTGCTATCGTGCAGTGCCATCTTTTGGATGAAACATTAAATTGATGCCAGTGGTTCAGGCGTATGTCAGGCAATTCTTGAAAAAGTGGTAATCCCCCACCCCAATGTCCTGACCAAATTTCTCCCAATTCACTAACCACCAACAAAATTAATCTGGTTTAATACCAATGCATTTTGTGAGCCCAGAGAGTAGGAGAGCTGTGGTGTAGTGTGTGAGCCCTGAGTTGCTGATGTGTATAGTGCCAGAGGTGACTTCATTTCAGAGATCTACAGCTTAAGACTTGCTTCTTTATTGTAATATTTCATTTATTTATTGCATATTCGAAATGCCTTTGAGTCAAGACTCATTTACAAAGGCTCCACGTCACCTTTGAGATGCCCTCATTAAAGGCGTTAACAAATGCATATGGAATGCATGGGATAGACAGAAGGCAAATCTAGTGATAGGAAGAGAGGGTAAACTGTTGCTCATTTAGGATCTGGAGTTTAAGTAGGTAGGGAAATGGGCAGACTAGGAGGGTCAGGCAGTCCTTATCTGCCGTCAAAATCTGTGTTTCTATGTATGGTACGATAATCCACAGATTAACTGAATTAATTACAGCGATGAATTCCCACTGTATGTAAACACGTCAAATGAGCAGTGACTCCTTCCAGTACTGTATCAATTTATCACAGCTGTTCACTGGAGTTGCCCCCTGTATCTTTCCTGGTCAGAGCTGGCTGTGTGACAGACTGGCTTTTAGTCTGCAGTACAGGAGGGCAGCCAGTCTCTCAGTGCAGAATGTGAGAATAAAGCTAGCATTCTCATGCTGAAAAATCTCCTTACAAGACATTCCCACACTCTTGTACTTAATCTAATCCTGCTACTAATGCAGTTTATAGAACCTCTGACACCACAGGGACAGTTCTGGAAAAATAAATGTACATGCAGTTTATCTGGTATTCAGATATTTTAGTATATTTGCATGAAAACATGATCTCTTTCTCTTGGTCTTGTATTTTCTGTGGCTGCCTATCTACAAGTGATATAATCCTCTGCTGCATTATAATTTCTACAGCAACCAGCTGTGACATCACTGAGGGTTATGATGTCATTTGCAGATGTGCAAACAAAGCAGTAAAATACCGAGTGACAGAACTCTGTTATCATGCAAATGTCCACAGTTAATAATACTAGCACTGTTGGGTGACCTCATGGTGGGGAGGGTTGAGGCACTGGGCACCTACCTGCCACCATGCCAGCGACCTGGATTCAGGAATGGACATGTCACTGGGAGTGACTGGATGACAGATGATTGAACATCCTAAAGACTACTTTCCTCCCTTGGTGGTGGTGGTGGGGTATTTGTGTCCTGCTGCATGACTACCACGTGGCAGAGCACAGGTGGCAGGGACAGCTGCAGTGAACTGGCGATGGGTAAAGCGGCTGTAGGACCAAACCGAATTAACCTAAGAACCCTCCCTCATAGTAACATCCCACCCCACCCGGACTGTGAGACTGGCTTTGTGACTCGCCTTAATTTTCTGTTTGGATTTCTTCCCGCGGTGCAGATGCGGAAACCCTCCAGATTGCCAGACCCCCGGACCGCTGGGTACCCCATAGGCGCCCTGGTAAACAGTCACAAGAGTGCAGCTGAGTCGGCCACTGCTAAAGCTTTCAGCCGGAGATTGAGTCCCCGCTGCCCCACCACCACCCTTGGTCGGCTCTCTGTTATATGGGGACATTATACCACATGAGCGTTAAAACCAGTCAGCTCACTTTCCCACTAGCAAGTTATCAGCTCTAGCCACTAGTGGCCACCATTCTCCCCCTATTATTGACTACTGTAGCTGCAATTTTACTACCACAAGCACTGCAGACTATCCAGACTAAAAACTGACAGAGAGTAAACAGAATTGACAGTCCGCTGCGATACAAAAAGATTCTGATAGTCCATTCCTGTACATAGAACTGCTGCGTTAATGCTTGTAAAGTACACACTCCCAACAGAAAGCGATGACTATCCTGATGAGGACAGCCAAATGGCGGACAGAGCAAAGCACAAGACTAGCACAAACCCGCTGCCTATCACCGCTCAGGCAAGCATGGGCATACTAGAAGCATGCCTAACAAGGGGATAATCCTGGCAGTGCCGTATATGTGTATAACCCTATGGATAGACAACCTTTTGGGCCTGTACTGGTCTGTGAACCAGAACAGGGGCCAGCAGGCATGCCACTTACCACACATGCAGCAGTACCCGGCCACTAAGTGGGGAGACCCACTGCTTGTGCTGCTTGGGTTAACTAAGAAGGGCATTACCTAGCTAATGCTCCAGAGCATGGGCTAAGAAGTTTGCTACTTGCCTTGCCAAGACTGCTAACATTGATCGCAGCCCTGTTAATTACGGCAGGGGATATTGAACTGAACCCAGGACCCCCAGTGGCAAATTTTAATATTGGATCCCAAGGCGTGAACTGGATTTCCACTAAAGGACTTAAAATAACCCATATAAACATCTGCAGCTTAGCCTCAAAGTGCGTGAAGTTAAGGGATGGATGGTGCTGTGCAAGCCAGACATTCTGGCTGTATCAGAGGCGTGGCTAAAGCCATGCATCCTAATGCATGAGATCGGAGTCTCTGGTACATCAAATTCGAAATGTCAGGACAGGTAAGAAAGGAGAGGCATACTCATGCATGTCAAAGAGTCACTAGATGCAGTACTCGCCTCTCTCTCCTACACTGACAGCACAAGGGTGAATATTCTCAGTCTATATCAATAGAAGTGATGTAACCTAAAAAGGTCCATATTCATCTGTTACGTGGATGATACAGTGCTCTGCATCAGTAGACCCTGATGCAGCATGTAATGATCTCAGGGCGAATTCTATCAACTTCAGCTTCAGTTGCTAAACCAGAAGATCTTACTTGAGACACAGCTCTTGCAGCAAGTTACACCATTAGGACTGAAGCCGCCCAGGCGCCAGGACTGGAAAAAATTCTAGCTAGCTAACTACAGCGGGACACTGACGTCGGTCCGCCTCCGGCGTCAGGCGTGGTACAAAAGAGGCGGTCCGCCAGATTCCCCAGTTCTTTTCCGCGTCGACTTAGCTACCTGACCCCTTCGGTTACCAGTCTGGCGGCGCAGCGTGGAATAGTTCTTTTTCGAAAATCTTCAGAATCCTCTTCAAGCAAGATCTTGATGTCATCACCAACTCGGGCCATCCTTGATGCGCTTGTGGAAAAGAAGATCCCGTTCAAGGACCCCCACCGGCCTCGTCCGGTGCCTAGGCCCAGACCACGATACCGGGCCTGTCCTTCTTGCCAAGGGTTCAATAGCCGTGCCGGATCCGGCGTCAGAGGGCTTTGCAGGCGTTTCTTCTGGAGGAACAACTGAAGACCATGTCCTCCAAGGAAAGCTCCAGGGTCCACAAGCACGGAGGAAGAAGGAAGGCCCTTCCAGGTCCCCTTCTAGGGGTTGAGTCCCGTAGCTCCGGTTCGAAATCTCCCCGGCTGCAATCAAAAACCTTCATCTCAGGAGAAATCCGCCAGGCCTTCCTCCTTCCAGGGCCTTGCGAAGTCCGAGGAGCGACACCATCACCACCGCCAAGTCGGTTCCCGCTCCTCGGTACCGGCGTCAGGTCTTCGTCGGTGCCTCACGCAAGGCGTTGGAGCTCACGCCTTTAAAAGGCCTGTAGCCCAGCGCCGGCTCGACAGCCGTCAGCCGTCGCCTTCTTCCCTGGAGCGCCCGTCGGCCCGGCGACGGCGCGGCCATTACTCCCAGCGGGCGCGGTAGAAGGACCGGCGCCCGCCCTCCTGAAAGAAGGCCCTGTTGCCTCCGACCGACGCCGGTCAGGAGCCTCTATCGGAGGAGGACCTAGAGCAGCCCGAGGACCAGGCAGGCGCCCGGTCCGTAGGTACTCCCAGGGATCCCTCGCCATTACCAGAGCCCCTGTGGAGCCGGCGCGGGACCGGCGACCGCCCACGGCACCGGGCGTCGTCGGGCCTCTCTCTAGTGGAGGTGAAAGATCTGTTCACCTACTGGTGGGATACCATTAAAAGACATGGTTTCCCCCTCCTCCTACTCCGGTTCCTACCCCCTGCCCGGGGTCGGCGGGCACGTATTCCTCCCTCCCGGGGCTCAGAACCCCTCCCAGGGGAGACCTGATAAGCGGAGACCTCCGTGAATTCCTCTTCTGGATCACCCAGCCCCAAGAGATCAGGAGGCCCGGCGATCGCCTTCAACGGAGGACACGGGATCAGACTACTCCACCTCTAGATCCCCATCTCCTCTCCATCCCTTCTCCGGACCCCGTGAGATGCCTAGATCTCCTCCGGATGATCCTCGTTCCTTGATATTATGGGACATATACAAGGAACATGGGATGGGATGCTGAAGACTTAGACCCGAAAGAGTGCGACTCGCCAAATATCTTGACAAAGGACCCCAAGCCTGTGGTGGTACCACCCTTGGTTGACACTTTTAGTGGGCGTCACCAAGGCTCGTTGAGCGTCCACACTCGCTCGGCGAGACCCGACTGATCGCTTGTACAAAGCTCTAAGGGCGACCAGTACTTGCGCAGCATCCTCAGGCCGATTCTCTGGTCATCACAGCCTCACATGACCCGGTCACAGAGGCCACAACATTTGAGCACCCTGCCACGGACCCAGAGTCCAAACAACTGGGACGCATTGGGTAGGCGCCGCGTGTTCTTCCTGCGCCCATCAGATCCCTGAACTATTTAACCCACATGGTTCAGTTCCAGAGCGCTTTGTGGGAACAGGGTCTGAGCGGCTGAAAAGATGCCCAAGGTGAGCAGAAGGAGGAGATGCTTCAGCTTCCGCGCAGGTTCAGGCATGGGGACCCAAGTGCTAAGAGCAGCAGTATGACTCAGCGGACTCATCGCTGACAGCAGCTTCTGGCGTTTGCCTCCGGAGACACTCTTGGTTGCGCGTCTCCGGTTTTACCAGACGTCCAAAGAACATCTTGGGCGCCCCTTTTGAGGAAAGTATTGTTTGGTAATCCTACAGAAAGATCCTTACCAAACTCCAAGAGGCGGGAAAGGCGGTAAGGTCAGTTCAGGCCATGTACCGACCTAAGCTTGGTTCCTTTATAGGAACCAAAAGCCGTTCGTCTTGTGGACATAGAGGCAACAGACCCACTCGCTGCACCTCAGAGGACTCTGGTTTTAGTAGAGCCAGGGCAAACACCCGCCAGCCGAGGCCAGCGTTCTCCTAGGCAGGCCCAGCCAGCGGGTCCATCTGCCGCCACAGCCTGACTCCTTTCCGCCCCGCCCCTCAGGATCAACGGAGTTTATAGTCAGAGGTCGCATTGCGAACTTCCTGCCGGGATGGCAGGCCATTACCACCGACAGGTGGGTTCTTCAGTTGGTCAGTCTAGGCCACTTTATAGAATTGCAGGAAAGCCACCCTCGAGGCCTCCTTTGCTCTCCCGGTATCAGGTCAGCACAAAGCCTTGATCTGGCAAGAGTACTCGCTACTACGAAGGGAGGCGATGAAGTACGTCCCAGAGAACCAGAGGACTAGGATACTATTCCCACTTCTTCCTGGTTCCCAAGAAAACAGGGACCTCCGTCCAATCTTGGACCTCAACGACCTCAATGTGTCGGTCACTTACAAGAGATTCCGCATGGTGACCCTTCCAGGTCTTATCCCATGCTCAAACAGGGCGCCTTTTTAGCGTCTCTAGACATGCAGGATGCCTACCTGCACATCCCTATGGCTCAGGCGACAGGAGGTTCCTGCGCTTGAGTTTCTCGACCACCACCTTCAGTTCCGAGCCCTTCCTTTCGGACTGTCTTCCGCCGAGGGTCTTTACCAAGTGCATGGCAGTCATGGCAGCGTCTCTGAGGAGACAGGGCCACTCGTGTTCCTGTACCTGGACGACTGGCTTCTCATGGCCGCCTCAGAGGCGTTGCTTCTTGCAATCAAGAGCACCCAGGATCTGTTCCGATCCTGGGCATCCTCATAAATTGAGAAGTCTCTCCTGGTACCGTCTGCAGAAACTGCAGTTCATAGGAGCAGTTCTGGACACTGTTCGGGAAGAGCCTTTCTTCCGGCCGACAGGCGGGCGCATCAGATCCCTCATAGGGACCTATCACTAAGCAAGGTTGTACCTGCCAGGTCGGTCCTTTGCTTGCTCGGACACATAGCTCGGCCATTCCTACTGTCCCTTTAGCAAGACTCCACATGCGCATTACTCAGTGGATGCTCAAAGTGCAATGGGACCAAAGGCAAGACCACTTGCAGCATCGGTCAGACTCACAATTCAGTGATTCAAGACTGGCAGTGGTGGCTAGCCCCAGGGTCGCTCTCATCAGGCGTCCGTTCATTGCGCCGTCCCGAGGTCACCCTCACCACAGGCGCTTCCGGTCTCGGGTGGGGCACACCTGGGCGGGTAAAGTCCCAGAATGCGTGGACCCAGATGGAAGCTCACCTTCACATCAGCGTGCTGGAAATGAGGCGGTCCTCTATGCCCTGCAGGCCTTTCAGTCAGTTATCCCACCGTGTACTCTTCTACTTCAGACAGACAACACGCGGTGATGTATTACCTCAACAAACAGGCGGCGCAACTCTTACCCCTTTGCAGGAAGCCATGAGAGTGTGGGATTGGGTAATCGAACACGGCCTGAATCAGATCACTGTGCACGTTCCGGAGTGGACAACACGGTTGCAGGCGGCCTGAGTCGTTTCTCAGGCCAGAGTCCTGAATGGGAACTCCTTCAAGAGGTAGCAGAGGATCTGTTTCTTCGATGGGGAACTCCAGATCTAGACTTGTTAGCCTCCCCATCCAACGCAAAACTGCCCAATTTTGCTCGCTAGATCCAGGGCCTGGTGTTTTCTGGCGAGGCGCGTTTATCCCTCTCCTGGGCCAACAGATTCCTCTCTTTCCCTCCTTTCCCGTTGATCAGAGAGTTCTTCTCAAACTCGCCAGAACGCAATAATGATCCTAGTGGCCCCATTTTGGCACAGATTTAGTTCCCTTTGTTGATTCAACTATCTCAGGAACCCGCTCCGATTGCAGCTCAGCTCCACTTACTGTCTCAGGAGAAGGGTTCACTTGTCCACCCGGACCTCGTTCCTTGAACCTGCATGCTTGGCTCCTAGAGACATAGCCATTTTAAATCACGGGGTCTGCAAGAGGTTGCAAGTCACTTCTGCAGCCAGAAAGCGCTGGCACGCATGCGGACGTCACGCCATGAAATGGCGCGTTTTTTAATGTATGGTCGTGACGCGACCTTTCCCTTAGGTTGTCCTGTGGGAGTAATATTAGAATATTTGCTCTCCCTCTTTCATTCGGGTCTAGCCCTACTCCTCTATTAAAGTGCACCTCTGTGCCATTTAGAACCTACCACCTCCGGTGGAAATCGTCACAGTAGCTCAGGTGGGCGCTTCTCTAAAATTTCTTAGGGAGGTGTTGCACCTTAGGCCTCCTATTAGAGACCCTGTGCCTCCATGGGATTTGCTTTTTGTCCTTGAACAAGCTCCGCTTCCCCCTTTGAACCTGCCGCGGATTGCGAGCTACGTTTTCATCGTGGAAAACGTTGTTTTTTTAGTTGCTGTTACCTTGGCAAGAAGAATTTCTGAACTTCACGCTCTCATGTGCAAAGAGCCTTATTTAGTTTTCCACCGGGACAGAGTATCCCTGAGATGAACCCTAAATTCTTGCCTAAGGTGGTTTCTTCACTCACTCTGAACCAGGATATGACCTTCCGGTCTACTTCCGAACTACTCTAATAGAGAGGCTCTGCTCCATACCCTGGATGTTCACCGCAGCCTGAGGTTTTACCTCAACAGAACTCAGTCCTTTACGTAGTTCTGAGCAGCTTTTCATTTCCTTCTCTGAGAGAATGATGGGCCAATCAGTATCCAAACAGTCCCTTTCTCGCTGGCTTGTCCAGTGTATTTCTCACTGTTATGGTATCAAACAAAAGCCCCTCGGGTACAGTCCGGGGTCATTCCACTAGAGGGTGGCTACTTCCTTTGCAGGCTCAAAATGTTTCCACTTCTGCTATATGCGCTGCATACTTGAGTTCTGTGCATGCCTTTATCAGGCATTATAGCCTGGACACAAGCCTCTCGTGAAGGGCTGGTTTTGGTTTGGCCGTACTTCAGGGTCTCCTGTCCTAGGTTCAGGACCTGGTTTTTATCCTTTATTTTCCTCCTCCGGATTTTCTGACAGCGTTACTGCTTGGGAATCAGTCCTAATGGTGTAACCTGCTGCAAGAGCTGTGTCTCGGTAAGATAGTACAGTTACGTAGAACTTACCGTAACGGTAGATCTTCGAGAACAGCTCTTGCAGCAAAACTCTCCGCCCACCTTCCCCTTGGAGGAAGCATGGCACAGTCTTTCTGAGCAGGAATTGTTATCTTTCTGTCTTCTGACGGCGAATCCTAGGTCTCCCATTTTGATGTCAGCCTGCGGCAAGAAGTCTCAGTAGGAGAACTGAGGGAATCTGGCGGGACCGCCTTCTTTGTACCACGCTGACGCCGGAGGCGGGACCGATCATGGTCCTCACAAAGGCTAAAGGCCAGAATTTTTCCAGGTCCTGGCGCTCATGCTTCGGTCCTAATGGTGTAACCTGCTGCAAGAGCTGTTCTCGAAGATCTACTGTTACAGTAAGTTCTTACGTAACTGTACTTTACTCCTGAATGCTAGGAAAACTAAAGCAATGCTTCTCTCGCCCTTTCCCAATATATCAAATCCGGCCTCATCTGGGACTCTTCCCTGATTACCACAATACTTGGCGAACAGCTGGAATATGTACCTAAATTCAAATACGGACCTTCCTACAATACTCACCATTGTTTATTGTACTCAGCAGTAGGTTGGCCATCTCTCAGCTTTTAATGACGGATGAATGCCAAAACCTGGACCTCAAGTTCTCCTCAAAAACTGCCTGACTATATCTGACTGCTTACCACTATGCCTACAAAGTAGTTATGCACTCTGAAGTGCTTCTTTACACTCGCTGAAGGTACTGAAGGCCAGATCCACTTTGGTCAGGCCTCCATTAGCTATGTGCTGCCTCAATTGTGGAACAAGCTGCAAAAAAACATGAAATAAGTAATCCCATTAGTCTCCAAGCTTTCAAAACACCATACTTGAGCCACAATAAGGAATCGTATGCTTGTTAGCCTTAACATGAGGGTCCCATTTTCCTTCTTCTGAATCTCTGTTGCCTCTGCTTTCAGGGCCCATCCTTCCACCATCTGACCTCCTTCCCCCACCTCGTAGTACTCCTGTGTCCCTCCTTTTAATTATCAAAACATGGACTTTGCTTCTCTCAAGCTTTCACATACTACTGGTCCTGGCTGCTTCCCATTCTCAGCCCTGCTCCTCTTTACTCTTTTCCCTTCCTCCCTCCCTCCTTCCCTTCATATTTTGCTTCATCTTCCTGCTTTATCCTCTTGTGGCACGGGGTGAACCTAACGAGCCTGGTCCTTACCAGCAATACCTTTGCTTGTCTAATTATATGCCCACAATTGCTCTTTGACCTTTTGTTGGACACAGTGGTTGTATTTTGCTAGACTGGCCTCTGCCGGCAACATCATTTGTTCAGTTCTCCAATGCACTTGTGTTGTGCAAATTTGACCAACTGTATAATGTTCCTCGTATTATATCCTGCACTTATACTTGCACCTGTATATCGCATGCCTTCTGCTGTTATGTCCCTGCATTGTATCTGTTGCTGTTCGTTGTGTGAGCACTTCTTTTGTACAGTAAACCCTTGGTCCACCTCGAAAATGAGCTTGCTCAATGGTGCCACCGGTTAAATAAAGATTTTGATTGATTGATCGAATCCATATTCATTAAGGTTACCCTGGGTCTTGCCAAGCACCTAACTACGGGCTGCCTATACCACCCTCCTAAAACTGCTCTCCATGCTTTTGAGTCACTAACCAAGGCAATAGCAGATAGTACCTCCACTAAACTGCTAGTACTGGGGACTTCAACCTCAGCTGGGCCTCTGGCGCCCAGCAGAGCTTCAAAGCCTCACTCTTGGAAGCGAACCTGGAACAGGTCATCACTGAAACAACCAGGCACAATGCCAAGACTGGTAACCACGCCCATTAGTAGACTGGGTGCTGACATCCAATCCCTAAACATCCAGGTGGCGGGCACCTGGCGATGCCCTGAGCGACCACTCGCCAATCTTCTGCACTTGGAAGAACAAAGCACCCAAGGTTCCTTCCAGGCTCCTCACAACTAGAGATTTTCAAAGTTCACTGAGGCGCCTTCCAGCAGTATCTTCTTACTCTGGACTGGACCCCCATTCGTCTCCTACCTACCATAGATGAAGCTCTGGAGTACTTCCAAAGCTCCTTCATCTCAGCAGCCAACAAGTTTGCTCCCCTAAGGAGGTTAAGAACCAAAGGCCACTGTTACAAGTGGATTTCCCTGAGCTGAAATCCATGATGCTAAAGCGGGACAAGGTCTGTAAAAATTCAAAACTCCACAGGAGCATATGACCTATAGAGCCCAGAGGAACAAGTGCAAGCAAGCAATCAGAACTGCAAAGCGAAACTACGTCAATGGTCTCCAGCAGTCCAGTCTTGCGAACCCTAAGTCATTTTGGTGGTGCATCAATGCCCTGATAAAAGGCAGTGATCATGCACCCCAGGGCCCAATAAACCACAATGGCCGAACTCTTAACGATGGGCAAGATATAGCCTCTGCCTTCAATAAGTTATTCGTGGACATGGAAGACTATAAGGCAAGTCCTCCCCCACCCTAGACCTACAGAACAACAGTGTCACGGACACTCAGAGCCCAGACAGACCGCCCGTTCTTTCACCTAAGACTGGTAGGAGCAAAGTGCTCCCCTGCTCAAGTCCATCAAGGTGAAAGGCTCAGCAGGTCCAGATGGACTGGACCCAAAACTGCTCAGTGCAGCTGCTCCAGCCATCGCATTGCCAGTCATGGCTCATTAACAGGTCACTTACCGGAGGGGCTGCACTCTAGCAGATGGAAGCAAGCAAATATGGTTCCCATCCATAAAGGTGGCTAGGGAGTCCAAGAGAAACAACTGCCCATCTCCCTACTATGCACGCTAGCCAAAATTCAGGAAAGTTTAGTCTACTGCCAACTCAGAGACCATCTGGAGACTAACAAACTGCTAGTGCATACACAGCATGGATTTAGGAGAAGTCATGGGGACGGACACAGCCTCATCAGACTCTCAACTGACATTATCACTGCCTGGGACAGGGCACCCCCATCAGGGCTGTTTTATAGACCTGACCAAGGCCTTTAACCTAGTATACCATGACCTCCTACTAAATAAATTGGGTAACCTTGAGCTTGACCAGCACTCACTAAACTGGTTTGTTAGCTACCTAACGAGACTCTCCCAGCAGGTCAAATGGAAGGCACAATATCTGAACCACTAATTCTCAAGGAAGGGTACTCCCAGGGATCAGTACTTGGCCCTCCTATTCACGCTTATTCGTCAATGACCTGAACAAGCACTGCGGGGATGTTCACTGGTCCAGTATGCTGATGACACAGTTGTCTACTGATCCTCAGGTAGCACTGGCGGATATTGAGGCCCACCTCCCATCGGACTTACATCGCTGAAACCTGGCTGCACAAAACAGGTTAATCCTCAACGCCCCAAAAACAAAGGCCATGGTGTTGGCCCCAGGACACTAGGCAGGACTGAAACTCCCTACTCTCAATAGTCACCTCAACAGATAACCACTATTGAGGTAGTAAATCCATAAAATACCTGGGCCTGAAACTGGACCAAGGCCTTACTCTGAAGTCTCATGTTGACCAGGTAACCAAAACCCTGCACCACAAACTTGGTCTGCTCTACCACCTGAATGATCAGCTAGTCCCGAATCCAGGATCACAGTAGCCACAGCATCCTGCTACCAACCTTGACCTATGTTGCCTCAGTCATGCAGGGCCTGGGAAAGCAGGAGCTCACTAGAATGCAGGTGTTCTACAACAAGGTGTCCTGCTTCACCACATGATCTCATAGAAGGAGACACCACTGTGAGGCACTGACCTCCCTTAAGTAGCCATCTCTAATCAATTGATTGCAGTACCCATTGTTATGTAATACATATAGCTACTCGACAGCCCTCCAGAGAATCTGGCGGGCTGCTGGTCCCAAGAGAACAGATGGACAGCTCGAACCACGGGAGAAATCTCCTTGAAACACCAAGGGTATGCACAACAGTGGGTTACAAATCCTTCACTCACGCAGCCTCGACGCAGTGGAATAAGCTCCCACAAAATTACAGGATGTGTCCTCACTGGTAATCTTCCAGTCTGGGCTGCAGGCACACCACTTAAAGAATAGCACTCGTTCATGTGCAAGAACACTGAGAAAGAGAGGCTAACCTGCAACCCTATGCTGACTCAGGCCAGCCTAGTCCTCTGCCAAGCAGAGCCCAGTATACTGTACACTGATCTGGCTGTCTCCTGAGATCTCTTCCACACTTCGTTACCCATATTCCTAATGTATGAGTGCTTAAACAAAAGCAGGAACTAAACCCTGATCTCTGCACTGTGATGACCAGATTGTAACCTGTATTGGTTAAGTGCTCCTACTTGTTATGCCTCCCTCTGTGTATGAAATGTTTTACTATGTAACTAACTCTGGGTCACCCCTGAAAAAGGGACCTTAGGGGCTCTGGGCTTATTCGGTTGCCAGAATTGAATAAGTAAATAAATGTCGGCAGACTCAACTACATCATTGCACACCAATGTCCTGGATAGAAAACCATGAAAGAATAGTCCCGGTATCTCTGCTTCCCTAATGATCTCAGGTGGCAGGTCTCCCTCAAGGGTGGATAAACAGTAAAACCACCAGATAAAGCAGTGACAAGGATTGTCAAGGTGTGTGCCTCCCACTGGCAATGCGACTGTTTAACAATCTGGGATCACTGTAAATCTACTCAGATCAGTCTTGTCCCCATGTCAGTGCCTACAGTACATAGGAGCAGTACTAGATACAGCTCAGGGTATGGCTTTCCTGCCTCAGGACAGGGCAGACTGTCTTATGACTCAATCCGCCTGCTTTACAACCGCAGATATGTTTCAGCCAGATCCTTCCTCAGGCTCTTGGGCCCCATGGCCATTGTCATGGTTCCTCTGGACAAGCTATATATGAGGATTCCCATTGGACACTGAGGGTCCAGTGGGATCAGCGTACGCTGACTTAGAACAACTGGTCCTCGTCTCTTGGTCAAAATGTGCTACTTTGGTGGATGGAACCCAGCAACCTGTTGAAAGGGTTCTTTCCTCATTCCTCCCTTAGCAAATTCTCACCACAGATACTTGAGGGATTGGGCTGGGGGCTCATCTGGGTCCTCATCCGACTCCAGGGATGTGGTCCAAGTGAGGCCGCCCTTCACATTAACGTCCTGGAGATTAGGGCTGTTCTTTATGCTATTCAAGCCTTTCAGACCCTGCTGTCCCTGGGCCACCTGTTGACACTAAACAGAAAACATCGGTGTAGTCCATTACATCAACAAACAAGGGAGTCCCTTTCGTACCCTCTCTGTTGGGAAGCCATGAGGGTCTGGTACTGGGCTCTAGAATCGCGGTCTAGAAAACTCTGCTGTCCATGTTCCAGGTGTCCAGAATGTCCTGGCGGATGGACTTAACCGGTCACAGTCCAGGGTACATGAGTGGGAGCTGCTGACCTCTGTTTTGGAAGACCTGTTCGACAGGTTTGGTTGTCCAGAGATGGTTCTTTTGCGTCCCCACTCAGCACAAAACTGCTGCGTTCTGCTCGCTCACCCCAGGGCCTGGTGTTATCTGGCAAGACACGTTTGCTCTCTCTTTTAGGGGAGGTTTTTCTATGCCTTTCCTCCCTTCCAGCTAATTCAGAGGATGTTGATCAAACTTCAGATCCAGGGGCCACTATGATCCTCATCACCCCTTCTGGCCTTACCAGATCTGGTTTCCTCTACTGCAGTAGTTGGCAGTGGAATCTCCAGTGTCCCTACCCTGTGCACAGACTTGCTCTCAGGGAACAGAGCACCCTGTTCCATCCAGACCTCAAGTCTCTGCATCTTAATCGTGGCTCCTGAAGACAGCCATGGATAGATTCTGGGTGTCCTCAGGGGTGGCTGCTGTTCTTTTGGCTGCCAGGAGTCCTCCACCAGAGCGACTTATTCTATGAAGAGGAAGCACTTTGCTCTGTGGCGACTGCCTACTGACTGGACCCTTTCACTTGTCCAGTGAATCAGATTCTGGAGTACTTGCTGTCCCTCTGATTCTGGCCTGAGGTACTCCTGTATTAAGGTGCACTTGTCCACTGTTTCATCTTTCCGTGTGCCTGTCGTGGCCATACGGGTGGCACAACTGGAGGTGTCCCATACCTTCCTGAGGGCATTCCTCCATCTGAAACCCCCACTCGCAATCCTGTCCTGCCATGGGACGTGAATTTTGTGTTAGAAAAATTAACTTTGCTCTTATTGAGCCATCTGTGACTTAGGAGCTCACGCTTTTGTCATGGAAGCGTTATTTCAAACAACATGAAATCTTGCTGTATTCTGACAATCTGCAGTTAGCCTCAGCACTTGAACTGCCCGGAGAGGAAAGGTTAACTCTATGCCAAGGCATAGAACATTGAGCTCAAGCTCGGTTTAAAATTCAGTCCCTGGTACACTTCAGTGTAACCGTCCAGATTCTTTACGCTGCCCTACTGTGAAGGCGCTCGGAGGGTTTCTCCTTGCTGCTTCAGTTTGGTACAATGAATCATTCAGGATTTATTTATTTTTGGTCATCAGACCTCTGTCCATGGTACAATATAGTGTTTAGTGGTAGACAGTGGTATTTTCTGTGGAAAAGAAATTGTTTTGTTTTTCCTCGGTTTCGTTAACATAGAAATATAGAATTTGATGGCAGATAAGGACAGCTAGCCCACCCAGTCTGCCCATTTCCTACCTAATGGATAAGCTGCAGATCCTAGTTAACCAGCAGCCTACTTCTTTCTACCCCAACCCTAGAATTACCTTATGACTGTCCCATGCATGTTTGAATTCAACCACTGTTTTGACTCCACAACCTCCTCCGGAAGGCAGTTCCATGGATCCACAACCCTATCTGTGAAAAAATACTTCCTTACATTACCTCTGGCCGCCCCCATCTTCAAATTGTGCCCCTTGTTCTTGACACCTCTTTTTTTGAAAGATGCTACCCTCTTGGACTTTGTTGATTCCCTTGAGGTACTTGAAAGTTTCTATCATGTCCCCCTCTCCTCCTTTCCTCGAGGCTATACATATTAAGCTCCTTTAGTCTCTCTTCATATGTCTTCTGGTGCAGACCCTGCACCATTTTAGTTCCCTCCTCTGGACAGCTTCCATCTTGTCTATGTCCTTGCGGAGATTGGGTCTCCAGAACTGCACACAGTACTCCAGATGGGGTCTCACCAGCTGTCTGTACAGAGGGATAACAACTTCCTGTTTTCTACTGGTGATGCCTCTCCCTATGCATCCCAGTATCCCCTCAGCCCTCCTTACTGCCCTCTCATTGCTTGCCCACCTTTAAGTCATCTGATATGACTACCCCAGGTCCCTTTCCATTTTGTCGTTGTTAGTATCTCACCCCCATTGTGTACTCTTCCCTGGGTTTTGTTTCCCAGGTGCATTACCTGCACTTCTTAGCACTGAATCTAAGCTGCCATACATTTGACCATTCCTCTAACCTTGCCAAGTCCCTTCTCATCCTTTCCACCCCACCTTGTGCATCAACTTTGTTGCAGATCTTGTGTCGTCTGCAAAGAGACATACTTTTCCTTCAGTCCCTCTGCGTGTCAGCTTATAAAGACATTGAAGAGGACCGGTCCTAATACTGAACCCTGTGGTACCCACTAGTAACCCCTTTCTTCAGAGTGGACTCCATTTACTATTACCATCTGTGTCCTGTTCTCCAGCCAATTCTTTACCCAGGCTATCATCTTGGGACCTACTCCCAGGCTGGCTAACAGAATATTAATCTTTTGTGGGACTGAGTCAAATGCCTTGCTAAAGTCTAGGTAGGCCATGTCCACAGCCCTCCCTGATCTACTACTTTGGTCACGCAGTCAAAGAAATCTATTAGATTAAATCTAGCATAGCCTTCCGCTGTTGAATCCATGCTGCCTTGGGTTCTGTGCCCCTTGGCCTCTAGGTACTCGACAGTTCTTTCCTTCAGAAGTGATTCCATCATTTCTCTATCACTGAGGTTAAACTAACAGGTCTGTAGTTTCCTGCTTCTGCCCTGCTCCCACTTTTGTGAAGGGAATCACATCTGCCCTCCTCCAGTCCTCAGGTACCACCCATCCTCGTTCTGGTCGGTCTGGTTTGGAACTGACTTGATCCTTCATTATTTGTTTATCGCTTTTGCTGTGGTGTCGGTATCTTCAGCCTCAAAAAAAATACGTTTTTATTGTTTTTTTTCTATGACCATTGAACCGGTTGGTGGCTAAAGTTTTGTTGTTGCCTGGCTTGAATGCTGGTAAAGGAGCGGGATAGTTGTGGCTGTCTGAGAAACCTAAAAGAAAACTGGTCCCACTGAGTTTCAACACTGCACCAAGTGTGGGGAGGCTTTTGCTAAAGCTGATCCCCACCTCATCTGTGTTTATTGTCTGGGGTTTGACCACCTTGATACAGACTGCCAAATATGTAGAATTTCCGAAGTCCACACTACATAAGAGACTAGCTAAGCGTAAGGAAGGGAGGCTGAAAAATCCACTGAACTGGATGGCCAGCCTGGTTCAGTTCCGACCGAACCTGAGGAAGTGCCTACTGACACGGCGATACTTCCTCGGGCAAAGAAAGTCCGATTCAGAGAAATCAGGTTCTGCAAAGCATAGGAAGAAGTCGTCTGGTTCGGATCAAACCTCAGATCCCAACCCGATGAGGAAATTAAGTAGAGTGATTAGTATAGTTGAAGGCATCACTTCTACTCCGACCGAACCGACTGGTTCCGAAGGCAGTTCGGTTCCAGCCCTGTCAGAATATGATCTGGAGGCTTTCTATGAGGTTGATTGGGAAGGAGATCCAGAGTATGAAGGTGATGATGATGACAATTTTGGTGGCCTAGATAAGCCAGTAGAGCCTGACATCTCCCCAGACAGGCCTACCAGTATTTCTCCTCCCAGACTGTCCGAGTCCCCTGACACTTTTTATTTTATAAAAGGTGGCAGAAACCCTCAAACTCCCAATGGTGGTAGCCTTGGATGAGGATGAAGAGCTGACTTTGTGGAGATGATGCATGTCCCAGAGTCAAAGCAGCTGTCCATTCCCCTTCACAAGTCTTTGGGAAACAGACTTAAGAAAAATTACAGGCACCCACCTCCATACCTCCTGTGGATAAAAGATGGACAGGAGGTATATGCTATCAGGCTCGGGGACAGAGATTCTTCTATAACCATTGTAGCCATGTTGGGGTAGTGCAGGCTGCAGCACCTGATAATGCTACTAACATACCCTTGGCTTCACACACCCCAGATAATGATTTTGGAAAGTGGATGCCATGGCTAAAAACAGTACTTGGCATCCTCTTTGGGACTCAGGTAGGCCTCTTGTATGGCTAGGTACCAGAAGTCAAGGTGGGATACAATTCTGGAGCTAGCCAAGATACCCCTCCCCAGCTAGCAAAGGAGATGGAGCAGGTGGCTGCAGATGGCATTGAAACATCTAAAGTTCAGTTCCATGCTGTTGTAGACTCGAATGATGCGTCTTCAAGAGTCATGGCCATGTCTGTCTCCCTATGGAGTTCGTCTGTCTCAGATGTACTAGCCTCTCACAGGATACCCAGGCTAAGGCTATGGATTTTCCTGTCCTCAGAACTCTGTTTGGGAGCAAACTGAGGAGTACATGAAGAAAATGGACTAGTATAGGACCACATACAGGAGTGCAGTGGCCAAGGAAAGGCAGGCCATTCCTCAAAGCAGCAGCCTAGGGCTGGCAGAGGCAGGCATTTCACAGGCCTTTTACCAGGCTCAGGCTTCCTCTACTTTTCAGCAGAAGGGGTTCTTGAGAGGAGAAGGGGATGAGCAGGGCTGCATCCACCTCTCAGGCTAGGACCCCTGCCAAACAGACACCCTGATGTGTCGGACTGGGTCGCCTCATTAGTTCCAGTGGGCGGCAGGTGGCTTTCTTATTCCAGGAGTGGAAGTCTGCAACAACAGACAAATGGGTCCTTGAGGTAGTAAGCCAAGGATTTGCTCTCAGTTTCAAGAAATTTAAGGTAAGGCAAGGTCCTTCAAGCCTTCCTCACCACTGGAAACAGCTGCTTCAGAGCAGAGATTTCGGCCTTGCTGCTCCTAAGGGCAGTTGAGCATGTACCTGTAGTACACAGGGGCAAAGGATTGTACTCAAGGTACTTCTTTACCCCAAAAGGATGTGGGAGTGGCGACCCATCCTAGACCTAAGATATCTGAACAAACATCTTTTAAAACCAAAGTTCAAGATGGTGACTCTGGGAATTATTCTCCCTCTCTTAGACCAGGAGACTGGCTAGCTTCTCTGGATCTCAAAGATGCCTATTTTCACATCCCTATCAGTTGCTCTACAGAAAGCACCTCAGGTTCGAGTTACCCTCAGGTCATTATCAGTTCAGAGCAATGCCCTTTGGCCTGACTTCAGCTCCCAAAGTATTTACAAAGTGCCTAGCAGTATAGCGCAGTGGTTTAAGGCTCTGAGCTGCAAATCTGGTGATATCCAGTAGAGCGAGACCTGGGTTTGAATCCCACAGCTTCCTTACATATACCGTGTGACCTGAGCAAGTCACTTAACTTCCCTGTGCTCCCAGGTCATACCTGTTTATAAAAAAAAAAGCTTTCAACTTAGTGTGCTACTCATGGTTAAACTACTAAAAAAAAAAAAAAAAGTAGTAGCTTTTCTCCAGAAGACAAGGCATTTCTGTATTTCTCTATCTGGATGACTGGCTCATTGTAGCCAGTCCTCAGATCCAAGTCAAGTCAGCTTTGGCTGTTACCCAGAGGCTTCTGGGTTCTCTAGGGTTTATCCTCAATCTTTCCAAGTCAGTGCTGGAACCGGTCCAGCTACTCACCTTCATAGCAGTAGAGCTGGATACCATTCAGGCAAAAGCCTCCCTACCTCTTTCAAAGGTGAAGACCCTCACAGACCTGGCAGCCTCTTTCAAACCTTGAGTGTCTTGGCCAGCCAGGCATTTTCTTCAGCTTCTAAGCCATATGACAGCTTCCACTTCATGGTGCAAGGAGCCAGGTTCCAAATGAGGGACATTCAATTTCACCTCAGGTCTTTTGGTCCCAAAGAGGGATCCACTCACCAAGTTGATTCCAGTGACTCAGACTATTGCCCAGGCTCTCCAGTGGTGGTTGGAGAATGAAAATCTCAGACAGGAGTTCCTTTCCTTCCCCAGGTCCCTTCAGTTGTTCTCACAACAGATGCATCTCTCCTGAGGTGGGAGCTCATCTGGGGAACCTCACTGCACAGGGCACTTGGTCTCAGCAGGAGTCTCTCCTCCGAGCAGTCTCCTGGAACTCAGGGCTGTGCTTCTGGCCCTTCAAGCACTCTTGGCCTCAGGTCAGGGAAAGTGGTGCAGGTCTGGACGGACAACGCCACTACCATGTGGTACATAAACAAGCAGGAAGGCACTCAATCCATGGCCTTGTGCACAGAAGCCATGAAGATATGATTGTTGGTGTACTCCCTTCAGACCTCCCTGGTAGCAGAGCATCTGCGGGAAGGACAATGTGCTAGCAGATGCCCTCAGCAGGGTCTCTCAGGGTTGTCATGAGTGGGCCCTGAACTGTCAGATCCTGCAGATCATTTTCAGAGATGGGGCACTTCAGAGATGGATCTCTTTGCAGCCCCAGACAATCATCAACTTCCTCTGTTCTGTTGCAGGCCCCAATCCTAGGGTCTGTTCCTCAGGAGGCTTTCTTGTTGGATTGGACGAACAGGTTTCTTTATGCCTTCCCTCCTTTCCTCTGATATTCAGAGTACTGATCAAGATCCGGTCCCAACCCTGTACAGTAATCCTGGTCGCTCCGGATTGGGCCAGGCAACCATGGTACCCTCTGTTGTTGTCACTGGCAGTAACAATCCCTCTGTCTCCCCAGGAGACACGATCTCCTGCCTTCCTCCCAGCGGAGGATTTGGTATCCCAATCTTGGTCACTCAGACTCAAAGCTTGGCTCTTGAGGAGTTAGAGTATGCAGGATTGCATCTTTCACAGAGGTTTTGGATATTCTGAAGATTTCTAGGAAACCTACTAGGAAAACATATAACGCTAAGTGGAAGAGGTTTAGCATTTGGTGTTCTCGGAGGAATATACAGCCAGATTCTGCTGGCATTTCCACAGCATTGGGCTATTTAGTCAATTTGAAAGCGTTAGGCCTCAGGCCTGCTTTTTTTTACTGTATTTTTACTGGTTTTGAATATAAAATAAATTAATGGAATACAGTACATCTTGCATATCACATATGAAAGTCAAACATAGCTCTTACTGTATACATTGTTTCAGTTATGGGTGTATGTCTAAAAATATACACATCCAAAAATAAATCCGCCTAGATGGAGATCTCTTTATGCCAGTATAAAAATAATGAGTCCCTTTATTCTCCCCTTCTCCCTCTCCTCATTTATACCATGTCCCTTGTTCACCATTATGGAACAAAGTGAGGATCTTGTATAAACATATATATGACCCATTTCCTCTACTGAAGTTCAAATTTATCCATACTATTTAAATGACTGGCATCAAGCCTTTCCAGTATATACACTTCCTTCATGACCGTGAACCTTTCCTGTCTGGATGGCAGCAAGCTCCGTCCCCACAATCTGATGATTGCTTTCTTAGCTATCAATATATAGGTATGAGGCAAGATCCCTTGGGATACAGAGGTCTTCTGGGGTATCGAGAGCAATACCAATTCGGAGACAGACCGCCTCTTCTCCCACCAATTCCCTAGGGATTCAGCCACTTCTCCCCAAAATGGCCTAAGCACAGAGGCGACCAAAAATATATGTACACTGTCCAGCGTCTTTTCCCCACAGGACCTTCAGCAGCTTCCACTGGCCCGTCTGTAAATTTCGACAGCTTAGCTGGGGTATTAAAGAACTTGATCCTGACTTTCCAGGCAAATTCCCGTCAGTATGATGCTAGAGATGCACCTCGGGATAATTTAACATACTTGAACCAGTGTTCTGTAGAGACCGGTACCAATAATTCCCAGTTCCAGGCGGCTAGTACTCCTAAGTTGAATCTCTAGTAACCACCTGCAACTCCTTGTACAGTGCCCCAACCAAGTGAGGTAAGGGTATTCCTTTTATAGGGGATATAATTAAATTTAACAGTTGTGGATATGGGGAAGGGGTGGTTCCATTGAGGGCCTTATTTACTAAATAGGTTTGTATCTGCAGATATTCAACACTAGCCCTCTGTGATAGCCCATAAGTATCTCTAATTATTGAGAAAGGCAAAGTGCCCTGTGTGTCTAACACTTGGAAAATGAAGGTTAGGCCTCTATCATGCCAGCCATTGGGACATGGAGATGCCTTGCCTCTGCCCTGAGTTGTCGTAGAAAATAAAAATCATGGCAAGTTCCTTGGATATTCTGAGTTTATCCCAGACTAGTAAACTGCTCTGCATCCCTGGTGGTAAGTAATCTCAGGTGGGAGGGTTCACCGAGTCAGAGAATATTTTTAATATCTTGGATTTGGCCAAGTACGATCTCAATATTTTCCATAGTAATCTGTAGCTTGTTTCATGCCACTCCAGTATCTAGCTAGGGCAGTTGCTTGTGCGTATTTAAAAGGTCAGGTGGTCCCAGCCCTCCCTTGTGTGTAGGAAGCTGCAGAATGGACCAACGGTTGCGGGCTTCATTCCACCCCAAACAAAGCGGGCTAAGGTCCTGTTCCAGGAAGTAAAATATAGAGCAGGGAGGCAAGGCAGGATAGTTTGAAACAGATATAATGATCTCGGCAGTATATTCATCCGAATTAGGTCAATCCTGGAATAGAAGGAAAGATGGAGCTGGGACCAATTGTGAAGGTCATTCTCTATTTTCTGAGTAAGAGGTTCATAATTTATCAGGACAGTGTGGTCAATATTCTGGGGTAACTGTATACCCAAATATTTCATTTTGTTGCTCGTCACCTAAATGGTAAATAAGCTCTAAGAGATGGAGAGGGAGAAAAACAAAAGGACAGGACCTCTGTCTTTATGGAATTTATCCTATACCCTGATATTTGTGAAAACTCATCAGTGATGTTCCAGAGGGCTCGGAGATTGTTCTGGTTCTGATAGAGACAGTAACACGTCACCTGCATAAAAGGGCAATTTGAAACTCTCTTTCCCCACGATAACTCTGTTTATCTCCTCTGATTGCCTAACCGCCAAGAGCTAGTGGCTCAATATAAACTACGAATAGCCGGGGGCCATCCCTGCCTTGTACCTCGCTCCAGGATCGAGCTAGATATAGCTCATTTATTTTTAAAAAGCTTTGGGGAGGAGTAGATATGACTCAGCCAGGTCACAAAATTCTCTAGAAATCCGAAAGTGTCCAGAACCCTCCAAAGAAATTCCCAACACACCCTGTCAAAAGCCTTGAAGGCATCTAGGCTCACTAATACTGAGGGAGGGAACTGTGGGTTGTGTGGTCCATCAGGTAAAATGTTATAAGGGTGTTAGCTGCAGTTTGCCTCTGCCTTAAAAAGCCTGCCTGATCCATGTGCATCAGTTCAGGTAAAATGTTATCGCTGTTTGGCCCAAATGGACATATATATCTTACAGTTGCAGTTAAGTACTGATATGGGTCTGTATTATTCTGGGGATTGGGGATCTCTGCCTGGTTTCAGTATAGCTGAAAGTACAGCATAGTGCCAGGAGTCGGGGAGTTTTCCCTTCTGAGCATCCTGAAAAACCTGTTGCATAAGGGGAAAGCAGTGGGGAAAAAAGTCTTGTACCATTGGGCTGTAAAGCCATCAGGGCCTGGAGATTTCATAGTTTTGGTCTTTTTAATGGCTATGTGAATTTCCTGTATGTAATCTGACGCAGCAGTGAAGCTTATTGTGCTGCAGAAAGTGTAGGACACGCAATCTGCTAGAAAGGTTAGAATCTCCAGGAGGAAGAGGTTTCTTTCAGAATATAATTCAGTATAGAATCTTTGAAAAACCTGTTCTGTCTTCCTCGATGGAGGAAGGTACCAGATTGGGGTCCCTAATTTTAGTGATGGTAGCTTTATGTTTAAACATTCTTGTGCATCTGGCTAAATGCCTCACCCTCGTCCCTCTTCATAAAAATACTTTGAGTATATAAAAGCGCAGCTTGAACTTTCAGGTCCAGAATTTTTGAAGTTCAGATTGCACTTTTACGTAATTCTTCAGTTTGGACTGTGTGGCCTGCCTCCTAGCTTTTTGTAACCCTATAAGCTTATTTTGCAGTTGTCTATATCTTGTCTCTCTAATTCTCCTCTGTCGAGCTGTATGAAATAATCTGTCCTCTGATAACAGCCTTCAGCGTACCCATAACACCGCTGGGGTAACCTCTGGAGACTGGTTTCTCAGATAATCTGAGGGAGCCAGTCTTCCATCAATATCTTAAATTCGGGGTCTTTCAAAATGGAGGTGTTCAACTGCCACAGGGTAGGTTTCCTTGATAGAGCAGTATTTATTTTTAGAATAATCAGGGTATGATCAGATAGGAGGCGTGCTTCTAGCCTGATATCCTGTACTTTTTCAATATGCTCTGTGGAGAGAAAGCAATAGTCGAGACAGGAGGAGGTCGTTGTCTGGGGAGAAATAAGTAAAGCCCCTTTGTAGGAAAAGATTGTTGTCAAACATCTGTCAGGCCCTGTACAGGTAGCTGGGCTTTGAGGAATTTCTGAGAGGGGCTGTTTCTATGCTTGTGAGGTGGGAGGCATCCAGTTGGGAACAGTGTGATATTAAAATTGCCTCCTATTATTATTATGCCCTGCTGTATATCTAAAAGCTGACTAAAAACCTTTTCATGTGCACGGGCCCCTGGAGGAAATATACACTCACCAGCGTGACAGCCGAGTCATATAGGCGTCCCTGGGCAATAGTAAAATAGCCATTAGGGTCAATTCTCTCTTCTTTTAAAAAGGTGTTCTGGCAGGAATCAGTATAGCTGTGCCCCTGTGTTTATCTGTCTTACTGGAAGAGGCTATAATAGAGTACGATTACCAGCAGAAAGTTTCTGATGTTCTGATTGAGACAGATGTGTCTCTTGTAACAAAATGAGGTCTGCTTTTGATGGCGAAAGTACTGCTGTAACCTGGATCATTTAATTGGGCTGTTGATGCCATTTATATTCACAGATAGAAATTCAATTGGGGTCCATCATAATTGTTTAAGAAAAAAAACTCCTCTGGTGGGCAGAACGTAATTCTGCACCTTCTAACCTATCTATTTGAGATGGCGATCCTCCATATTGGTCATTAAACAAAATAAAACCCTGTTGAGGCCCTTATATTAACCTGTACCCTTTGGTAAAGGTAAGGTCTGTTTGCTATGCCCATCCAAAACTGTATTTCCATCAGTCTCCTTTGAACCATGTTTAACACTCAGCAGCTTATTTGAACATCATTTCTACATGTTTCCCATATACCTGTTAACAATAAACTTGCATTTAATGATAAGTCAGTAAACTTCCTGACTGTAAATAAAACAGAACTATTTACATTTTGAGTGACAACTTCCAAAATAACATTGTCACTACAAATATTATATCGTTGACTTCAGTATGTGGGAGGTATTTAAATTCCTCCCTATACCCTCAAGAAGAACCCCATGTACTTGTCAAGCTCTTCCTTAAGATGGAGGTATTCCCAGTTTGGGACCGACTGGGGCCTCTAGGATACCCAAGTAGTGTATCCAGAAAGATGAGCACAAAAATAAAAAAAAAATAAAACATATGTCAGGAAAGGTTCGCTCCCCAGAGCAGACTCCACATCCTGTCTCATACGCCCCAAATACCATTACCACATTACTTCTTTAAGGGCCATTAATTAGATTTCATGCTTGAATGAGTGAACAGGTGGCAGGGAGACCTTCAAGAGGTAGTCCTGCTCCTCCCTGTATTGTCCGATCTATTAAATGCAAGAAAAAGAAATTGAGCAGTCCTCTAGTATTACCAGATCGTAGAGAGGTCGAATGAATCTTACTGAGGCCTGGCACAGTCTTTTCTTTCTTTACTGGTTTAACTAAAGACATAGCAGGCATTATTTAAGAATTATGTGAGGGGTGACATTGATCTCGACCCCAAGCGGCTGACAAGTGGCTTAATGCAGGCCCATAGTAGAGGGACCGCTATTAGCCTAGAGTCAAGCCGCTGAGGAGAGATCCAATGAAGGGAAAAAACTCCTTTCTGGAATACCCCACCTCCTAAACACCCACCTGAATTAAACATTGAAGTCTCAGTATATCTCTAATAGTGCTCCTTCAAGTCGCTGCAGTGAGGTCATTCCTGCGGTACATGGCCAGGGCTTTTCACTTCTCCGATATTGTTCTGTTGCCTCTTCTGTTTATTTTGAATGGGTTGCCAGTGTGATGGCTTCATGGAGTGCTCCCTTTTCTCTGTGGTTTTGTGGAAACAGCCCCAGTTTAGTGAGTTCCTCTTTGGCTTCTAGTGGCATGGCAAACTCCCGCTTTCCATCAGGCAGATGTACCACGAGCCGGGCAGGGTAAGGGGTAGAAATTTATGGCCAGCTGATCTTATCACAGGCAATAGTGGCAAATCGCCTTTGTCAGGCACATAGTCTTAGGAGCGTAGTCGTGGTCAATGTAAACGTGTCTGCCCATAAAGCATTTTTTCTTGCGCCATGCTGTGAGGAGAAAATGTTCTTTAGTAGCATAATTATTAAATCGTGCAATGATGGATGTCTGGGTTGCATTTGGGTTGGTTGGTTTGGGCGCCAATGCACTATGGACCCATTCGAGTTGTAGATCTAAATCCTAGGTAGCTCCAGTGCAGTGTGCAGCAAAGCGTCTATGAACTCTTTAATATTGCTCTGCTCTGATCCTTCTAAAATAGTGTAGATCCTGTATGTTTTTCTTGAGCATGGTTCTCTGAGTCCTCCTGCTATGCTTCCATTTGTCGCATTGTTCTCTCAGCATTTGGACCTCCGATTCCAGATCATCCACCCTATTTTCAGTTGCTGTACCCTGCCTTTCTGAATCATCGGCCCGCTGTTCAAGTTGCATCACATCCTTACATAGTTCACCGTATAAGTCCTTCACGTGCTCATCCCACTAACAATTGAACTTCTTTTGCTTTACACATTTTATGTTATACGATCTGTTCAGCATGTATTCTCAACTTAGACTATTATGATGTTACCTTGTATTTGTATTTTGTTATTGCATTTCTGAATGTTGTTCAATTGTTCACATCTGTATTCTCTTTTTATACTCTTCCGTGTTGTGCCTGAAAATAGGCAGGATTGTTGCTAAGTGCACTTACTCGGTTACCAAAACTAATAAATAAATTTCGTCTCGAAAGGAGGCAGCTCCTGGTAGATTGTGTCTAGTTTATTTTTTAGCCTTTGCCTTGTTCCCCTTTGTCAGAGGTTTAGTTAAGGCATGGTGTTTCTACCACCATGCCTTTGCCAACACTACAGTCTAGGGCCTCCAACTCAAACCTGTATTCCATCTCAGCTATCCGCTCTGCCCGTTGCGTGATTTTCCCTTTTTAAAGTAATTACCTCCTTGCTACTATATTAATCGCTGATAACAGCTCAAAACCAGCATTTATCTCACCAGATGGAGGTAGTAATCGCGAGGGAGGCTGAGTAAGCGAATTATGCAGCCATTACCGGAGGAGGTGGAACTGAAGTCAGGCCTGCTACTTTTAAGGTTCACCTAGCAGCTGTCTTTGCTTTCCTTTCTGCAGGGAAGGGATCTTCCTAGCTTCTCAACCTGTGTTCAGTAAGTTTTGAAGGGTCTGGTTCATCTCAGTCCACCCTTTGAGGAACCAGCTCCAGCTTGGGACCTGAATATCTGTATTACACAGCTTATGCAGCCCCCTTGAGCCTTTGTCTTCAGCTGTGCTAAAGTACTTGACTAGGAAGACTGTATTCCTGGTAGCCATTACTTTTCAGGAGGATCAGTGTGTTACAGGCTTTGTCATTGGAACCTTATTTTATTTCCTTCCACAGAGATAAGGTGGTCCTCAGGACAAATAGAAAATTTCTCCCTAAAGTGGTGTCAGATTTCCATCTTAACCAGACCATGTCTCTGCCTGTATTTTTCACGGACCACTTTTCTTTAGGTGACATAGTCTGGATGTAAAAGGGCACTGAATTATTATATTGACCATACCAAGGTCCTTGGGTGGCTGTTCTCAGTTGTTTCTCACTTATGGTGAGGTGGGCAAGGTAAGCCTGCCACTAAGAGAACTATTGCCAGATGGATTATTTCTTGTATCCAGTTCTGTTATACTAAATTGGGCAAAGAGCCTCCCTCAGGTCTGGGGCACACTCTACCAAGGGTACTGCCACCTCCTTGGCAGCAGCTAGGATATTCCCTCCTGGAAATCTGTAAAGCAGCCACCTGGAAAACTGTTCACACATTCACCAAGCATTATGTCTGGATACCCAAGCCAGAAGTGATGCTAGGTTTGGCACTGCAGTGCTGCAGAGCCTCTTTCCTATGTAGGTTATGTAGTCCCTCCTCCTCCAAGGGGTACTGCTTGGTAGTCTGCATATAGTCAGGATACAGCAAGACTTCATGTTGTTTGAAGAAAAAATTATTCACCATAGTAATGTTGTTTCTTCTAATAGAAGTCTTGCTGTATTCTGACCTCTTCCCTCCTCTCAGAACCTCTGTGTTTTGGGTTGTGGGTTGGCAGGTGCAGTGTTATCCTCAGAGGTGTACCTTTTGGATCCCATTCTGCTTAGATTGGTTTCTATTGTTTCATTAGAGTGTTTGGTTATTATCACTATCTACATAAGGTTTTTCTTTTGGGGTTCTTGACCCGAGTCTTTGGACCCCAATTGTAGTTGCCTTTGGCTTTTAAAGTTTTATGAAAGCGGTTTCTATTCTATGAGTTAGTATTAGTGCTTGTAAGACTCTGGCGGTTACACTGAAGTGTACCAGGGATAGAGGTTTGAAAACCGAGCTCGACTTCAACGTTCTATGCCTTGGCATAAAGTTAACCCTTTCCTCTCTGGGGCAGTTCAAGTGCTGAGGCTAATTTCAGATTGTCAGAATACAGCAAGACTCCATTAGAAGAAACAACATTACTATGGTGAGTAATTTTTCTTTTAGTTGCTATCATTTCTGCCCAAAAGGATTTGAACTTCATGCTCTCATGTGTGAGCAGCCTTATTTGATTTTCTATAAAGACAGGGTGTCTTTATATACGCATCTAAGTTTGTTTCTAAGGTGGTGTCTGAGTTCACATTAAAATGAACTATCCACCTGCCTGTTTATTACCAGAGCATGCCAATCCAGGAAACTTTGCTCCATATTTTGGATGTACATAGAATATTCGGATATTATGTTCATCGCATGAAGGACTACAGGAAGTCCTCTCAGCTGTTTAGTTCTTTAGCCCCAGGCAAGAGGGCATACCTGTTTCTAAACAGTGCCTGTCAAAATGGTTAGCTAACTGTACTGTTTTTGTTATTGAAAGTATGGTAAGGAGCGTCTTGGACCTGTTCATGGCCATTCTAGAGGCATGCTACCTCTGTAACCTGTTTCAGGAATGTGTCAGCTGCTGAGATTTGTGCTGCCACTTGAATACTGCTTACGCCTTTACCAAGCACTATAGCCTGGACATTCTCTTGAGGCGTCGAGACAGTTTTGGCTTAGCTGTGTTTCAGGGCCTTCTTTCTTAGGCTTGTGGTCTCCACCTGCCCAAACTGGTTCTTTTGCTGTCAGAACTGCTTGGGACTCATTCTGTAGGTGTGGCCTGCTGTAGAGATGCCCTCGATGAAGACAGTACAGTTACGTAAGAACTTACCGTAACCATAGATGTTCAAGAGGATCTCTTTCAGCAGGTTATGCCGTCCCTCCCTCCTCCTCCCTTTACTTGCGGGAGCTCTCTGTGCTTATTTTCCTTTCTCCTTCTGTTTTACTTCTGTTGGTGTGAACTTCTGACTTCTCCTCCATTAGCCAGCTGGGGCTTTTCCGCTTCTGGTTTCGGCGGAGAACTGAGGACTCATGAGGGCCATGCGTTTATATGATAAGGACATCAGTGTGTGGCGTCGATGTGGGCGTCTCCCCCACCCCGGCCAGACTGCCAGCTAGAAAAGTTTCTGTGTGGTCCTAGTGCCTGGTGGCTGTAGTTCTGTAGGTGTGGTCTGCTGTAAGACATCCTCTTGAAGATATACTGTTATGGTAAGTTCTTCTACCAAAGGTGGTATCTGAATTTACACCAAATCAGACAGTGCACCTTTCTGTATATTATCCTGTGCATTCCAGTCAGAGTGAGGTGCGCTGCATCCTCCGGATGACTACTGAAGTATTATATTACTCGCTCTAAGGACTGCAGAAAGTCCTCTCAGCTTTTGTTTTGTTTCCCTCGGGAAGAGAGCTCCTGTGTCTAAACAGTGCCTAGCCAAATGGGTGGAACATTGTATTAAGTTTTGTTTAGGAAGTATGGAAGGAACTTCCTGGTGGCCACTTACAAGGGGTATGGCCACTTCTGTTGCCTGTTTCAAAAATGCCCCAGCTGCTGACATATGTGCTGCAGCCACATGGAGTAATGTTCACACTTTCACTAAACATTACAGTCTGGACATCGTCTTTCAAAGATGTGCTGGGTTTGGGTTTGCTCTACTGCAAGACCTTCTGTCCCAATTATATTTTGGATTGTGCCATCCTCCCAGTCCACTTTGCACTGCTTGGGAATCATTCCAAAGGTGTGACCTAATGGAGGAGATAGAACAGTTACAAAAGAACTTACCGTAACAGTAGATCTTTGAGGATATTGCTTCCATTAGGCCACACCTTTGAAACTATACCTTTGTTAGCGCTAGGTCCACATGGAAACTTTTGTTGGCTGGGGCTGCCCATGACTACCTCATGCGTTAGCATCTATATAAATATGGGCAGTCCCATCTCTCCTTATTTCTTTTACCGCTATCGATCATCCTCTTTGGACCTGCTTGAGCATTGCCAACTAGCTGTAGCCATTTTCTTTGTTTTTTAACTTAAAATGTCACATTGTCATCTCTGCATGCCACCAAAAGCTATTACCTTGTTTCGGTACTGTGAGTACAGAGAGAAAATTTTTAAGGATGACACACACATGAGGTGTGTGTCTGCTGCCTAGGCCTCTCACAATGTTAAATTTAGAAACATAGATGTTGCTTGCAGAGAAGGATCTCTTGGCCCACCTTGTCTGCCCTATTTTCCTTACCTACTGTGTCACTGCAGACCCTGCTCGATCTCTGGTATCCCCTCCGCCTCGTTTCTAAGGTCGCCTTGTGTTTATCCCATGCATGCTTGAATCCTGTCGCTGTTCTAGCACCCACCAACTCCGCTGGGAGGCTGTTCCAGGCGTCCACCACCCTTACCGTGAAGAAGCATTTCCTCACATTTCCTCTGAGTCTTCCCCACTCCAACTTCACAGCGTGACCCTTGTCCTCTAGCATCTTTTGTATGAAAATGCTATCTTCTTATACCTTATTAATACCTATGGAGTAGTTGAGCGTTTCTATCATGTGTCCCCCTTCCTCTAGTAAGTACATATTTAATTCCTCGATTCTTTCCTTGTAGGGCTTTGATGCATGCCCTGTACAGTTTTAGTTGCCTTCCTCTGTACCGCCTCCACCCATCTATGTCCTTCAGAGATGGGGCCTCAGAAGTGGACACAATACTCCTCGAGGTGGGGCCTCATCATCTGATCTATACAGGGTAACACAAACTCCCTCTTTCTGCTTCAAACAACATGAAGTCTTGCTGTATTCAGACATAATGCAGTTAGCCCCAGCACTTGAACTGCCCCAGAGAGAAAAGAGTTAACTCTGTGCAGAAGCATAGAGCGTTGAGCTCGAGCTTGGTTTCAAACCTCTGTCTGTGGTACTTCCCAGTGTAACCGTCAGATTCTTTACTCAACCTAACAGTGAAATCGCTCCGGAGATTTCCTCTGCTCAGTTCGGTAAAAGTAAAGCGTTCAGTTTAAACCACATATATATTTTTTTTGTTGTTATTTTCGGTTCCAGCCTCTCTCTATGGTACAGGTAGTGTGTAGATAGGTAGTGACTGTGTTTTATGTTGGTGAAGAAGTGGAAATTGTCTTTTCTTCGGTTTCTTCCTGGTCGGTCCGGTTTGGAACTAACTTTGTTAAATTTAATTTCTCTCTTTTCTGAGATTAGTATGGTGTTCGGTACCGATCGGTTTCAAAAGAGCCGAACTTTTGCTGGTTCTTTTAAAAGCCCATGACATGGTTTGTAACCAATCGGTTGTTATATTACCTGGCTTGAAAGCTGCAATAGGGTAATTTGTTAGGTTGGCCATGTCTGAGAAACCCAAGAAGAAAACCGGTCCCACTGGGTTTCAACACTGTACTAGTGTAGGGAGGCCTTTGCTAAGGCCGACCCCACCTCATCTGTATTTGTCTGGGGTTTGACCACCTCAAGTCAGACCGCCAAATCTGTAAAACTTTCCTAAATCCACTCTAGATAAAAAGACTGAGTAGGCTGAAGGAAGGGAAGCCGAGAAGTCTATAGATCCGGATGGCCAGCCCGGTTCGGTTGCGGCTGAACCTGAGGAGGTGCCTACTGACCTAAGCGATACCTCCTCGAGCAAAGAGAGCCGAGGTTCCATCAAAGAAAAGCGCCGTCTGCTGGTTCGGATCCTGTATCCCACTCCAACTGCGGACGAAATAGCCAAAGCGATTAGTATTGTCCAATCACTTAGACTGGTTCCGTCTCGAACGGTACTGCCGTTTGGCGGTTCGGTTCGGTTGGATCTGTCTCCTCGGATTATGGCCCAGATGCTTATTATGAGAGTGGGAGGAGCGAAGTCTATCCCAGTGATGGCGATGATGATGGCGATGAGGGGTCTGGATGTGCCCATCTCCCCAGACAGGCCCTCGGTGTCTCTCTCTCCAGGCACTCTGAGTCCCCTTCACACTTTTGTTCTACAAAGGTGGCACAAACCCTACAGCTTCCCTTGGTTGAAGCCACAGAGGAGGATGAAGAGCCTGATTTTGTGGAAATGATGAACATCCCAGAGTTTAAAAGCTGTTTATCCGCTTCATAAATCCTTGAGAAACAGACACACAAATTTTACAACCCCTAATTCAGTACCTCCTGTGGATAAGAGAATGGACAGGAGGTATTTGTTATCAGGCTCAGCTCTGAGGTTCCTTCATAGTCATTGCAGCCATGTTGGGGTAGTGCAGGCTGCAGCCTGTGACAGTGCTAACAATCCTTTGGCTTCACACACCCGGATAAGCACTCCAGGAAAGCGGATGCCATGGCCAAAAACAGTGTTGGCATCATCTTTGGGACTCAGGCAGGCTACTTATATGGCCTACACAGCCAGGTACCAGAAATCCAGATGGAGTTCTGGTTCTGGAACTGGCTAAACTGGCCTCTCCCCGCTAGCCCAGGAGCTGGAAGTGGTGGCTGCTGATGGAAATGAGGCATCAAAATGCAATTTCATGTTGCTGTGGACTCCAGTGATGTGGCATCTAGAGTCATGGCTACATCTGTGTTTCTCAGAAGGCATGCTTGGCTCAGATGTACTAGCCTTTCACAGGATACCCAGACTAAGGCCATGGATTTTCCTGTAGTAGGTAACTCTCTGTTTGGGGAGCAGACAAAGGCTTACATGAAGAAAATGGATGAATACAGGACCACGTGCAGAGTGCACAGGCCAAGGAAAGGCAGGCCAGCTCCGCACAAACAGCAGTCTAAGGGCAGGGCAGGCCCTTTCAAAGGCCTTTTACCAAGCCCAGGCCTCCTCTCCCTTCCCACAGAGGGTAGGAGGGATGAGCAGAGCTGCTCCCTCCTCCTCTGTCTAAGGCTCCTGCCAAGCAGACACCCTGATGTGTCAGCCGGGTCAACTCCTCATTTCCAGTAGGAGGCAGGCTGGCTTACTTCCAGGCCTGGAAATCTGTGACCTCTGACAAGTGGGTCCTGGAAGTAGTAAGCCAGGGACTGGCCCTCAGCTCAAAAATTTCAAAAAGGGCCATGTCTTTTCCTGCCATCAGTCTCAGAAACCCTTGCCCTACAGGCAGAGGTTTCCTCTCTTTAGCTCTCAGAGGTATAGAAAGTTTCTACTCAGTACAAGGGAAAGGACTGTATTCAGGTACTTCCTTACCTCAAAGAAAACAGGGGTGGTGACCCATCCTAGACCTAGGGTATCTGAACAAATACATTTCAAAGCCCAAATTCAAAATGGTAACTCTGGGGAATAATCCTTCCCTCTCTAAGGCCAGGGGACTGGCTAGCATCTCTGGACCTCAAGGATGCCTACTTCCATATTCCTATCAGGTGCTCCCACAGAAAATACCTCAGGTTCAAGTTGCCTTCAGGCCATTACTGATTCAGAGCCATGCCATTCTTCCAAAGTTTGTACTCGAACCACTTCAACTTCTCACCTTTATAGGCATAGAGTTGGACACTGTACAAGCAAAGCCTTCCTTCCCGGCAAGGGTAAAGGCCCTAGTGGATCTAGCTTCCTCCTTTCGGCCTCAGGTTTCCCGCCCAGCAGGACAGTTCCTCCAGCTCCTGGGCCACATGGCAGCTTCCACGGTAGTGGTGCAGGAGCAAAGTTCCAGATGAGGGACATTCAGTTTCATCTGAGGTCTTTTGGTCTCAAAGAAGGATTCCCTTACCAAACTGATTCCAGTGACTCAGACTCTGGTCCAAGCTCTCCAGTGGTGGCTAGACCAGGACAACCTCAGACAAGGGTTCCATTTCTCCCTCAAGTCCCATCAGTAGTTCTAACTACGGATGCTTCTTTCTAAATTGGAGAGCCCACCTGGGGCCCTGACAGCTCAAGGCTCTGGTCTCCACAGGAGTCTGTCCTTCATATCAATCTCTTGGAACTCAGGGCAGTTTCCTATCCCTGCAGAGCTTCTTGGATTCAGTCAAGGGCAAGGTGGTCAAGTCATACTCACACCACCACCACCACAATGTGGTACATCAGAAAGCAGGCAGGCACTCGGTCCCTCGGCCTTGTGCACAGAAGCCATGAAGCTGTGGTCTCTGACCTATTCTCTTCAGACTTCTCTGGTAGCAGTTCACCTTTCAGGGAAGGAAAAGATACTAGCAGATGCTCTGAGTAGAATTTCACAGGGACACCACAGAATGGTCCCTGGATCCTCCATCCTGAAGGTCATCTTCTCCAGGTGGGGCACTCCAGAGATAGATCTCTTTGCAGCACGGACAGTCATCAACTTCCTTTGTTTTGTTGCAGACCTCCAGTCCTGGGCACGGTTCCCCAGGATGCTATCTTTTGGACTGGAAGGGCAGGTTTCTCTATGTCTTCCTCCCTTCCTCTGCTGTTCAGAGTTCTGTTCAAGATCAGGACTCAACCCTGCACAGTGATACTGGTGGCTCCAGATTGGGCCAGACAGCCTTGGTATCCTCTACTGCTGTCCTTGTCAGTGTCCGTCCCTGTCTCTGCCAGGACGTACAGTCTCCTGTCCTTCTCCCAGGGCGGATCTGGTACCCCGATCTCAGTCTCTCAATCTCAAGGCCTGGCTCTTGAAGAGTTAGAATATGCAGCTCTACATCTTTCTCAGGGAGTTCTGGATATTCTGAAGGTCTCAGAAACCTTCCACTAGAAAACTTACAACTCCAAATGGAAAAGGTTCAGTATTTGGTACTCTCAGAAAGACATCCTGCCCGATTCTGCAGACATTTCCACAACCTTAGACTATCTAGTTCATCTCAGTGGTTTAGGCCTTGGCCTGCCACTCTGAAGGTTCATCTAGCAGCTGTCTCTGCATTCCTCTCAACAGGGAAGGGCTCTTCCTGGCATCTAGATCCTGTTTTCAGAAAGTTTTCAAAGGTCTGGTTCACATTAACACTCCCTTTAGGAGCCCACTCCACCTTAGGATCTTAATGTCTGCATAGCTCAGCTAATGCAGCCACCCTTGAACCTCTGGCTCGGCCGAATTGAAGTACTGGACTTGGAAGCTGTGTTCCTGGTAGCTATTACTTCTGCCATGCGGTTAGTGAGTTACAGGCTCTGTCAGTGGAACCTGACTTCATCTCCTTCCATAGGGACAAAGTGGTCCTAAGAACCAATAGGATGTTCTTGCCCAAAGTGGTATCAGATTTTCATCTGAACCAGTCTATATCTCTCCCTGTGTTTTCATTGACCATTCTTCTTCAGGTGAAAGAAGGTTATACAGGCTGGATGTTAAGAGGGCCCTTAGCTACTATATTGAGCATACTAAGGCACATAGAAATGACTGTCTTCAATTGTTTCTCACTTATGGTGAAGTGGGGAAGGTAAGCCTGCCACTAAAGAGAACTATTGCCAGGTGGATTGTTTCTTGTATACAATTTTGTTATGACAAGTGGGGTGGGGCGCCCCTTCAGGCCTGAGGCTAACTCGACTAGAGGTACAGCTGCTTCTCTAGCTGCAGCCAGAGATGTACCCTTGTTAGAGATCTGTAAAGCAGCCACCTGGAAAACAGTACATACTTTCACCAAGCATTACTCCTGGACATCCAGGCTAGGAGTGATGCCAGGTTTAATACAGCAGTACTGCAGAGCCTCTTCCCAAAATAGGTTCTGCATTCCCTCCTCCATAGGAACTGCTTGGTAGTTTGCATTATGTCTGAATACAGCAAGACTTCATGTTGTTTGAAGAAAAATTACTCACCATAGTAATGTTGTCTCTTCTAATGGAGTATTGCTGTATTCAGAACCCCACTCTCCTCTCAGAACCTGGTTTTGGGAAGTGGGCTGGTAGGTACAGTGTTGCACCTCAGGGGTGTACCTTGTACCCTCCCTCTTGGGTGGGGTAGATGTTATTTTCTGGTGTTTTACTTAAATATTGTCACTACCTTTCCTTCTTGGGTTCTTGACTTGAAATCTTTTGCCCTTTGGCTATATTTTGAACAATTTCCATGCTATAGTATATTAGTTAGTTAGCTCGTAAGAATCTGGCGGTTACACTGGGAAGTACCACAGACAAAGGTTTGAAAACCGAGCTCGAGGCTCAACGTTCTGTGCTTCTGCATAGAGATAACTCTTTCCTCTCTGGGGCAGTTCAAGTGCTGGGGCTAACTGCATTATGTCTGAATACAGCAAGACTCCATTAAAGAAACAACATTACTGTGGTGAGTAATTTTTCTTGTGATACCCCTCCCTATACACTTGAGCAGCTTGCTAGCATTCTCCACTGCCTTATCCACTGCTTTTGCTACCTTCAGGTCCCTTTCTTGTTTTGTGGTTCCAATACCTCCCACCAATTTGTACTTGCCTCAGGGTTTCTGTGCCCAAGTGCACAAGTGTGCACTTTTGCATTGAAACCAGTTGCCAACCTTTGACCAGTCTTCCAGCTTTTCCAGATCATCCTCATCTCCCCAGTGTGTCCACTCTGTTGCAGATTTTTGTGTCATCCACGAACAGGCATACTTTCCCTTCCAGTCCTCCTGCAATGTCACTAGTAAAGACATTGAAGGGACCAGGTCTAATACTGTCCCCTGTGGCACCCCACTGGTCACCTTGCCTTCTTCCAAGTGAGACACCATTTACCACTGCCCTCAAGTCGCCTGTTGCTTAGCCAACCTCTTACCATTTAGTACTTTTGGACCTACTCCTCGCTGCTCAGCTTGCTCACCAGTCTTCTGTGTGGAATGATGTTGAAGGCCTTACTGACATCCAGGTGGGTCATCCACATATACCTGATCCACTTCCCTGGTCACCCAGTCAAAGAACTTGATCAGGTTTGTCTGACAAGATCTCCCCTTGTGAAACTGTGTTGCCTTTGATCCTGTAATCCACTGGTCACAAGGTATTCCCCAATCCTTTCCATCAGTAGTGATTCCATTACTTTACCCACCACCAAAGTCAGGCCGACAGGTCTGTAATATCCTGCCTCCTCCCTATTCCCACTTGTGAAGTGCGACCATATCTGCCCTCCTACATATCACCTGGAACTTCCCCTCATGCCCAGTGATAGACTGAATGGGGCTGTCAGAGATGCAGCCAGCACCTCCTTGAACTCCCACAGTATTCTAGGGTGTACCCTGTGGGGCCCCATTGCCTTATCCACTTTTAGTTGTGCTAGTTCCTTGAGGACTTTCTCCTCTGTTTAAAAAAAAAAAAAAAAAAAAGACTAGTGTCCACCTCCCTTATTTTAACGCCCTTGTCCCTTATCTGTGGCCTGTCACCGACCCATTCCTCTGTGAATACTGAACAAAGTATTTGTTAAACATTATTTATTGATTCTTGGATTAACACCTATGAGTTACAAGCTCATTTACATAGGTTCACGTCAGAGCAGACATTGTAACAGGCAAATAACCAACACAGTGCAGATGTAATAATTGTATACAAATCATTAACCAACTTCCAAAAGTTGCAAACATCAGTATAATAATTTACAAAACTGTATTCACAGAGTCACTAAGATCGTAGCAAAAATGGTAGCTGGGGCCACAAGGCTACAATATTACATTACAAAGGTAATAGAAAGGACCAGTTGAGTGGAACATTAGCAGTAGTGGGGAGAGGGGCCTGGATGAGTGTTTTGGAGGGTAGTCCACATTTAAAGAGGCTAGAAAGGGCAGCAGAGTGACTGGCATGCCACGTCAAGGAAAATTTGATGAGTAAGGCGGGCGCAGCGACTAAGGAAGCCTTGTCCAAGGGAGGAAATTAGGGTTTGGGTAATGGGGATAGGAGTTGGTTATGTATACTGTTGAAAGGAGGAGACTAAGTGTCAATGGCCCTGTTTAGTAGTGCATAATGTGGGCCATTGGTCAGGATTAGGTGTAGGGGTGGAAGAGTTAGGGGTTAGTGTCTGCTTTTGTTTGGTCCTCTTCCACAAACCCTTCCTTTCCTGTTTAGTCTTACTATCCCTCTTTGGTCTTCCTCTTTTCCTCCTATACCTAAAGAATGTTTTACCCCCCTTTTTACTGACTTTGCAGTATTTTCCCGTTTGCATCTTTCACTCTAACTGCTTTCCTGCCTCCCTTTGTTTTTGTGACGTCTCTCCTATCCTCCCTCCTCCTCCTGTCTTCTTCTACCTTCTAAATGCTAGCCTTTTTGCCCTTACTGTCTGTGCTGCCTCTTTAAAGAACCATAGTGATCTTTTTCTCTTTCCAACCTACCTGACACAGAGGTTTGTTGCCTTTGCAATGCCCCTTTTATTTTTCCCACTGTTGTTCGACTTCACCCAGTTTTCCTCTCACTGCTAGAGCAGACCAGAGTCATTCTCCATTTTCTTAAAATTTGTCCTCCTGAAGTCCAGGACCCTTGTTTTTAGTGTTGTTTGATACTGGCCCAGTTCTAATACTGAACCACACTGTATGATGATCACTGGTCCCCAGGTGACTACCCATCGTGACATCAGCAACACTGTCTCTGTCAGTACCAGGTCCAGTATTGTGCCCCCACAACAAGTGGATTCCTTAACTAGTTACCTGAGGAACACCCTTACAAGGAGTCCAGGATGTCCCTACTTCTGACTGTTGCTGCTGCTGGATGGCTCCAGTCCACGTCTGGTAGATTGAAGTCCCCACCAGCAATACCTCCCTCTTACTTGCCATCCTTTGGATTGTTCCAACAATGTCAACTGCTACGACTTATTTATTGTACTCTCACTGTATAACCTATTATACCATGTAATCCCGGGTCGCCCCTGAAAAAGGGACCTCCGGGGCTCAGAGGACCTACCTGGTCACCAAAATGTAATAAATAAATAAATGTCCTTATCTACCTCTCCTTCTGTGCTAAGATCTGTAGATCACTCCTATGCGAATAAGCGGCCCTTTCTGTGTCTGCGGTGTGACCACAATACCTCTGCTCCCCTGTATTTCCATAGCTTTTGTGTTTTCCCTCACATAAAGAGCCTCCCCCCTTTTTTTTTTAACCTACCCTGTCTCTTCTGAATAGAGTATAACCTGGTATGCTTACATCCAGTCCTGGTCTTCATTACACCAGAATTCTCTAATTGCGACTATATACAGGTCTGCTTCTGCCATGGTGGCCTCTAGAACCTGTGAGATCTGCCATAGCTTTAGTCAAGCTACTAGGCGATACAAAAGGAAAGTGCTGGAAAAATTTATCCTAGAAAAGTTAGCAGCCATGGAGGCCGTGCAAAGTCAGAAATCTGTGTTGCCTGCCCTGTCGACCGATTTGCAGCTGATGAATCCTAAGGACGGGAGAGGATTGGTCATCATCCTGACCCCTTTGTCGTTTGGCCATAAACACAAGCACAAGGAGAGATCATCTTCCCAAGTGAGGTCCTGGTCACCACTCGGCTTTCAGGTACTGAAACTTCATAATCAAGCACCGGTGGCGGTGATGGTGCCCCTGCCCTCAGCTGTCGGGACAACAAGGTCAGGGGCTCTGCTCGGGCACTGCCATACCTGCTATGGTCTATGGATGGTATGTTGCCATCATAGATGAGTCCTGGCCCCTCGTAGCCCTGGCCAGGCGTCATTGACCCTCAAGAGGTACCAGTATCGTTCTCATAGATAATATGACATATTTTACCAGGCCTACCTGTTCAGCCTGTGTTGTTATTGAAAGGTATTACTGGCTCTTGCCATCTTTCAGTGCACGAAATACCTCCTTCTCCACCCACGATGGTGTTGCTGGCATGGTTTTGATTTCCCATCATCGACAGGGGCGGAGACGATGAGGTGGAATATAATCCTGACCTCTTTATGAAAGATGATTATGAGGAAGAAGAAGGTTATGAGGGAGAACAGTAGGCACCACATTCCAGTTCTGCCATCTCTTCCTGTAGTGAGGATTCTGTGGTGTATACCTCAGATCTCCTCTAAAGGATCCTACATAGCAGTGTGTGTTGCAGCAAATGCATACTGCTGTGGGCTTTGATGTGGAGGATGGCCCACAAAGGAAAATCTGAAGGAGTTTTTTTTTTTGTACTCTGTTTATTGTAATATACAGTAAACACAAGATTCAAGAATGCCAGTAATCACATATTATACAGGATCCAGCCACTGGAATAGTATGAGAAAAAACCTAGCATACAGGTTAAGTGTAGGGGGAAAATCACTTAAGATCATCCGTAACAGAGATAAACCAGAGTTTAGAAGTTAGGCTATTAATAATATGTCCATCATAACTTAGCTTCAGCTCTGAGGCTAATGTGATCCTCTATCCAGTAACATTAAATATCCATACATTTTACATTTTACTGAACTGCAGCAGTTACAAAAATTTACAGTTATCAAAAATAGAAAAACCTTAGATTAGAAAAGATAAATATTATTCCAACAAAAGATCTCAGGACCCAAGTAGGATCTTCTCCTATATCAAACAATTCTAAGGTTCAAATGTTATCTTTAAGCAGGAGACCAGACAAGAATTAAGCATTTCTAAGATTTTTTTAACCTTTTAACTTTTGAATTGTTTAAACTTCTCAGATTTGAATACAATGCTCCTGTTATAACCTCTCCTGCTTATCTACACATAGGCAAAAATCAGTCATAGGCATAGAGTCTCTCTTGTGGCTTTACAACTTCCACTTGGTAAATAACTCACTGCCTCATGTCTCCTCATCTTCAGACTCCACGGAGTGGAGTTTGTCCTTTGGCCCGACGAACTCTCTCTCCATATGCTGGACCCGTTTGCTGGCCTCGTCGGGGGTCAGTGAACTGATAAGTATGTCCACCGTAAAAGATTCTAAGGCAGGCTGGCATCAACAAGGAATGGGTAATCCCCAAACCATGCAGTCTGGCTCGAATTGCATCAGATTTTTCTGCTGAGATCTAGTGGCAAAAGAGGTCTGGAAACAAGTGTAGTGTGTGGCCCTGAAAATTGAAATCCTCCGATGAGCGAGCTGCCTGAAGAAATACATCCGTGTACTGCTACTGTCGGTGACTATCAGAATAATCCGGGAATTGTCTTGCTGGGCCACTGCTGCGAGGAGAATCCTGTAAGCCTTATGAAGACTCCATCATTCCCTCATCGAGCTGCAGGGTTCGAGGGAGCCAGTTCTTTAAGAAAACAAGACCCGTTTCTCAATTCTTCAGGTAATCCTACTAGCCTTAAATTCGATGGTCGCTGTGCATTTTCTAAAGCTTTCAGCCTGTACCTTAAGTGGTTGTTCTCTTGGACCAACTTGGAGGATGTATTGAGGGCTTTGGTAGCTTGCGACTCAGCAGAGACAGACATTTTATTAGCAGCTTCTATTTTTGATCCTGCTCTCCCATCTGCTCCAGCAATATTTCAGTTTTGGAATCGATGGCCTGCATCAGTCTTTGGGGAGCTTTCCATGGTGGGTCTTGGGCTGCATGGTCTGCGCTAGAGGTTGAGGCCTGAGAATCTGTCGGTGTTGTTGCTTTTTCGCCACTCGGGCCACTCTTATTAGTTCATCCCATACTGAAGTTTGGCACCAAAGTGATCTGCGATGACTACTCCGTCTACAAATAAAGAAGTCTACATGCTTTTCTGAGTAGGTTTGCTAATTTAAGCCTTAATTAGTTAACTTTTGCAAGCTGCTGCAGATCCGTCTGATCAGCAAGGAGCTCAATGGCATCCCGAAGGAGTTTTAGAAGAGGTGCCATGTACTCCATACGTTATTATTCCTCAGTTTACCCTAAAAAATAATTGGGAGGATGGCAAGGCAAGACAATTTTATTTATAATCGCCAATCCCGGGGCTCTGGGAGCTGAACATAAACAAGAACATACAGCAGTAAATAAAACATCATAAAACCTCATTAAAACGTGACAAAATTAAAATTTCAGCTATACAGAGGTTTCCAGAAGTGAATCTTCAAGGGACTGGCCAAAGCTGAAGATGGTCTCAGCAGTCAAAGGCCAGGCTGAAGAGGTGGGCCTTTAGCCTCCTTAAACACCTCAATCAAGGGAGCCTCCCGGACTGCAGGTGGGAGTGAGTTCCACAGGGTTGGCCCAGAGGCACTAAAGCATGATCTCCTGAAGTCTTGAGGCCAAACCCTGGGAATGTCAGGAGGCCTTGAGGAGGAGGAGTGGAGGAGCAGGCATAGGACATTTGCCGCATGGTGCAGGCCTAACTCATTGCCCGGCTATGCCAAGAACAGCTGACAAGCAGCACCCTGCTCCTTCTGCCAAAACCTAATATGCCAAACCAACCAGAAACGGACTTGGTAGTTATTAGGGCTGCCCATGATAGATCCAGGGCACCTAAACACATGAGTACTCTGCCTCCTGACAAAGACTCCAGGAGGCTGGATGTGATGGGCAACTGCACATAACACCTCTGCCTCACTAGGCCTCAGAATGCACATTACCAGGCTCATATGATTAAATATCAGAATAGCCTGTGGAAGGCTGGTAAAGCTGATGCCCAAGTTCTGCCAACAGGCTCTGCCAAGAATGAATTAGCTGAAACCCTGACTTCTGCTGCTGAGGTTGGGATGATCCTAATGAAGGAGATTCTCTCAAAGATTGACTGTTTTGTTAAGTTCTTACTTAACTGTTGTTTCTCCTCAGGGTGAGCCAGCCCTCTCCTCATTTGAGGAAAGCTTGGTACTCTGACCCATAAGTGAGCATGAATGGTGAGGGCCGAGTCTTGGAAGATATGAAAATTATGTACTCCCTTAATTGATCTTCCATAATATCTTCATGATCCAGTCACATGCTGCCCACCATCCCCACTCATGTAAGAGTTTGGGCCTCTGGGCAGCTCACCCTGTTATTCTCTTGCCACTTCCTTAGAGCTCTCCCTTCCTATGGAGGGACAGACCTGTCTATTGCTTCTGGAATTGGGCTGTCTTGCCCCTTCCACTCTCCTGGTTTGACTTGTTTAAAAAACAGAGGTAGGGATTTTCCCTTTTTCCACAAAAATAAAAGGAGGGGAGGAAAGTTTTAAAACAAAAAACTTAAAAGTTATTATATATTTGTTTTGCATCTCTCATCTCTTCCCTCCATGTGGTACCTCAGTCTGTACCTTGCAGATGCCTCCAGCCTCTACTAACTTGTAGCATAGCTTAAGCTCAGGCACAGCCTTCATCTTCTAGTGCTCAGGAGGGAAGGTGCTAGGGAGTTTTGGCATTTTTTTCTATGAGCTCAGCCTGTCAAACTGCTTTCTGCCCTACACCTAGATGTTGGGTCTTGTCTTTTCTTTCCTTCCTTCCTTCTCACCACTCTGGAGTGGCAAGAGGATGATAGCAGTGCTCTGTCTTTTCCAACCTCTCTGCTATCCGTATGGATTTTGTTTTAATCCTAGATTCTTGTCCTTCATGGGGATCTATGACAGTCGGTTGACAATTTCGTTGTTGACCCGACGTTACAGCGACTCCTTTATGTAGAGCCGCATTTGCAGTTGGCATAAGGGAGTCACTCCAGACTATTTTCTTCTGCCCCCACTCCACCCCTAACTAATTTAATCAACTCCGAGTCGCAGTTGCTTGGGAGGAGGTGCAATACCCCAGAAAGCAGTGCCAGGTTCCGCCAACACTACAGTGACCTGGCACTGTTGTCGCTGTAGTGTCGGTCGTAATAAAGTTGCCAGATACGGCATACCTTTGTGAGCACAAGACCACGCCTATGTTGGCTTCTGCCATCCTATCCTCGAGATTCCTCTGGAACTCTGTAGACCAGCCAGAGCTGTATGCCAGGGCTGCTGCCCTCCCTCTACCTTCCTGTCCAGGTGGTTAGTAGGCTGTGCATCTAACGGCTACTGCTGTGCCATAGGCCCATCCTTAGTTTTTCTAAGTTGGTAGATGGGTTTTATTGTTTTATGATTTTATATCATTTTCCTATCTCATGGTGCTAGGAGTCTATAGCCTTCTCTCCTGGCAAACAGCACTGAGAGAGGGAGGGGCCAGTGTCCGTTACTGGCCATTCCACAAACAAGACATCGCTATGTCTGCCTCCTGGGAAGCATCGACACCGTCAGTCCCTGGGTTGTAAGACTTGCTTCCTCTGGGTCCTGGGACCTCCAGCTTATACCCATAAGTGGGAATGGATTGTGAAGATACTCTGGAAGATCAACAGTTACGGTGAGTACATAATTCTCATTTCTGCTACTAGCATTCAGTTCACATCCACACTTAGGCAGTTTTCCACTGAGCATGCTCAGTCGTGGGAGCAGTCTTCAAGCTCGATTTCTTCTACCAATCAACCATGCACGCCTGTGGCTCTGCCTCCTCTGCAGTTAGGTCTGCAGCTGGAACAATAATCTGAAGCAAGCCCTGCTAGAGGCAGGTGGGTTGTCTGGTTTTGAACTTAATTTTAGTAGTAGAATTATGGTTACATGTAATCTCTGTTTCTAAGTTCCTAGATTCAGTTCACTATCCATACTTAAGCAGACTTCCAGCAGTTCTCAAGAGGAGGGAGCAAGTCGTCCATCCCAAATTAAGCGAAGAGACTGATAGACTGAGAGCCCTAAAGCAGCATTATGATGACTGAGCAAGTTGATGCTGTAGTTGGATATGAATGTGTACATTTGCCCAGGTCACAGCCCTGCATATTTAAAAAAGTATACTTGGCAGCAGCGACAGAGAGGCATCAGTATGTTGGGTGGGTGAGCCTGTAACCTCATGAGTGGCAGGTACCTCCCCAGCCAACTGATAGAACACAGCGATGCAGGAGGTTATCCATTAGGTAATTGTCTACTTGACTGCCAGTCTGCGTGGGGCGGCTTAGGCTTGCGTGGTGAACAACTGGTGAGCCTCACCATGACAGTTCTGCTGTATGCTGCCTAAATTGGTAGAAAAGTGCCTGATTTAGGTGAAACTTAGAGACTGCCTTGTGCAGGAATTTATGCATGAGCATAGAACAACCTTGTGCTTGTGGAAAACCAGATGCTATTGGAAGATTCCACATTTAGCGCCTGGAGCTCACGTACCCATATGACTGAGGTAGTGGTGACCAATAGTGAAGTCTTCCATGATAAATGTGAGAGATCACATTTGTCCATAGGATCGAATGTTTTGCCCATCCGCTATGACAGCACCTGCAGTAATTTCCATGGTGGAGTGGTTTCCTCATGGGATGGGACAACTGATCAAGTACTTTAAAGAAATGGCTCCCACTTTTTTTGTGCCACTATCAGCATCCCTTCTTTGGCAAGGTATGCTGAAATAGTGTCCAGATGCCTTAGGGACATCTGAACAAGCCAGCAGAAGGCCACTTGGTCTGTCTAGTTTGCTCGTATGCAGGGTCCACAGCTTGAGCTGGTGTCCCTGCCACCTGCTCTCCACTCCTCCCATCCTCCCTACCCATGATCCTTACCTTCCCCTATGCCTATCCCAGTCTTTCTTGGAGCTGTCCACTGTCTTCAGTGAGCCCTCCTCTTCTGGCAGCACATTCCAAGTGTCCACTACCTTCTCTGTGAAGTGCTTCCTGACCTCCTCCTAAACCTCCCCATCCGGCTTAACACTGTTCCCCTCGTGTTGTGGTTTCCACTCAGCCTAAAGAGACCCTCCTTATCCACCTTATTTATAATTTTAAGTACTTGAAGGTCCCAGTCATGTCCCTCTCTCTCTCTCCTTTCCTTCAGGAGTACATGTTCAGTGCCCTCAACCTTTCATTGTATGCCTTACCCTGCTGACCTGCTATCATCTTTGTATCCCTCCTCTGGACCTTCTCAAGAAGATTAATGTCCTTTTCTAGGATTGTGGATATGTTGTTCATCCACACTTCTTGGCAGTGTCCCTTTCCCTTTCAGACAGCTGGAAAGTCTTTAAGCTGGCTCCTCCCACCCACCGGGTGGTATAACCCTTCCCATGATGCCAGATCTTCCTTTCCGCTGGAAGATTCAGGTTGCCTCCTTCATGCTCTCGCATTTTGTAGGCCTCGGCTTATAAATTTTCAGTTATTCGAAAATTCGCATTGTTAGTGCTAGCGATTGCTTTCTCTCGATCATGGAAGACAAGTCTTCCCCAGTTTGCCGGTGCCCATGTGGCCAGAAGATGTCGCGCACTGACCGCATGCCACTTGTGTTTACTGTCTGGGTGTTGGCTATGACACCACAGCGTGCGAGTTTTGCCTCCGTTACAACCCAACATCCTAGATGATCGTCTCGCTCACCTCAAGCTGGGGAGGCCTGAAAAATGGAACTTGCCAGTGAAATCCAAGGAGGCCTGTGGGCGGTTTCGCAGCCGTGGGATTCGCTGAGCAATTGGAGTGCATGTAGGCCTTCAAGGAGGAGGCGGCTCATGCCGCGCATCTTCCTCGAAGCTTCTTTGTTCCGCTCAATCTGGGCTCCACCTTCTTGGGTTCCTTCTGAGAGTTGTGCCAGTCTCTCCTACTGAGGGTGAGGGCCAGCGGGCACATTCCTCTTGCTCCCATAAAAGGTGAGGGACCTGGGACCATCTTAGTCTCGAGGAGGCGTTCTTGGGATCGGGAGTGATCTCGGTCCCAGGAACCCGGCTGTTTCAGCCTCGGTCGAAATTGCCTCTTGATCCGATGATCTCTTGGTCCTGCAGACTGGCGGTTGACCGAAGTGTCAGTTGGCGATGTTGAGATTATCTCGACCCGATCGACCCTTGTCACTGACTCTGGTTAATGACTCTCTTGCTTGGACTCAGTTCCTTGTTTTCCCGATGAGGAGACCCAGCCTGCTGGGAATTCTGTCAAAGGTGGTCCTCAACCCGACAAGCCACAAGTCCCACCAGTGTCTCCTGGTGACCGAGTCGGCCCACCTGATCTCAGTCAGGTCTCTGACTCCCTCGACCGATAGGCCAAGGAAGGGCCATAAGCTGTTAAAAGAGGCAATGCCATCAGTGGTCCTTGTCTCCTCGGATGAGGAGAGGCTCCGGCAGAAGCTCCGTTGGCTCTAAGGACCTCGTGGCAACAGCTGATTTTGGCGGGCACAAACCTTCTCCAGCTCCTACCCCAGCCATTACTTGGCTTTTCGCCTCCCAGGCCAAAGCCGACTCCTTTGGAACCAATCAAGTCGGTTCCTCCGCCCATGAGCTGGCAAAACCCAGTTTGGCCAAAACCCGCCTCTCCAATTGTGGTCGAACTGCCACCCAGCAGCCAGTGGGAGGGGCTCCTTCTGAGAACTAGTCAGACAGCGGGCTCCCTCGGCGTCTTCGATCACTGTCACCCTGGACCGCCCCTGGTGTGTCGAGGTAATCTGGGCGGTCGACACGTGTACCGAATACCTTGGATTCGACAAAACAGGTCTCCATTCTCATCCAGGGATAATGAATCGACCGATGGTAGAAACGGATGAAGGTCCTTCATCCTTTCAGGGTATTCTCTGCCTCATCTGAGTCCACAGGGATGCCCTGGAACCTGTCCAGAAAAGGTGGAGTACCCTCTCAGCGACATCCTCGAGAGAGGATACTCAACGGAAGCCTTTCCTGTGGCCGAGGCCTTAGAACTTTGGCAGCACCCTGCCTCCTGTGCAGCTCCGTCTGCCGCGTGGCCCCACAGTATCACGGTGCCCATGGGGCTGCTGCGGGGTTCACAGAGAACCCCTCGACTGAGAGCCTTGTGACCACCTCTGTGTTAAGGCGTACTGGTAGTTCTGCCGATACCGGCAGACCTCCTGAGAAGGAATCCAAATATTTGGACCACTCTGCTTGGAAGGTCTGTGTGGCCTCATCTTTGGGCCTCTGTCAGGCAAGCTCAGCCGTCATCATGGCACACTTCTCCCATGCCCTTCTGGGTTCCTTGGATGAAGTCCTCCCACATCTCCCCCGCAGTCGTGCAGACCACAGTCAAGCAGGTTCAGGACCAAGGCCATGCTGTTGCTAAACAGCTGCAGGCGACTCTGGACATTGGGATTCATGTGCATGTTCGTTGGCAGCCACAGTTGCCTCCCGCGCAGGGCTTGGCTGAGACTCTCCTCCTTTCCGGTGGATACTCAGCACAAACTAGCTGATGTGCCTTTCCTGGGCACCGATTTCTTTAGTTCAGGTGTGGCTGTTCACCTTCAGCGCATCGAGCAGTCCGTCACCTTGGGCGCTACTTTTGCTAAGGGTTCTTCTGGTTCCAGAAGCAGCAGAAGAAGAAGCCTTTTAGGCACTCTTCCCCTGCGGCCCAGCATCCCTGCTTTCACGGAGGTCAGCAGCAGCAAGCTCAAGCTTGGTGGCCCGGCCCAAGCCGGGCCTGCCCAGGCCCGTAAGGGGAGGCGAGGTTCAGGCCCTGGACCCTCTACCTCCAGGCCTGCCCATTGATAGGAGTGGGGCTGCCACTCCTACTCCCATCAGAGTCAGGTGAGTTTCCTAGCTCCCTGAAAGAGTGGTGGTGACACCTCTCTTGAAGAAGCTACCTTGGACCCAGATTGTTTCTCAAACTCCAGACCTGTCTCTAACCTTCCTTTATTGGGAAGGTTATTGAGAAAGAGTAGTAGCAGCCCAATTGGAGGACCATTTAACCATCCATAATATTCTGAATCCTTCCAATCCGGTTTTCGTAAAAGACATAGCACCGAGAATGTGCTAGTTCGGTGCTTAATGATCTTCTGAGGGCAAGGGACCAGAAGAGATGTTCCATACTGGTTCTCCTTGATCTCTCATCAGCTTTTGACACTGTGGATCACCTGGTGTTGATAGCACGCCTGAGGCAAATTTGTTGAATGTGGGAACTGTTTTACAATGGTTCACCTCATTCCTCACTGGGAGATCACAAAGAGTTGTGTCGGGTTTTTCCACCGGCCCAACTCCTTTGTATGTAAGTGCCTCAGGGTTCCGTGCTGTCACCCATGTTATTTGCAGTATATGCTGCCCTCGGAGACATTATAAGGCGGTATGGGCTGAGGTTTCACTGCTATGCAGATGATACTCAGCTATACCTGTCTTTGCAATCGACCAGGATGGAGCTCTCACGGTGTTTAACAACTGCCTGGAAGAAATCCAAGGTTGGATGGATTCTAGTTGGTTAAAGTTGAAATCTGAGAAGACAGAGGTTTTGGTTGTGGACCGGGTGGTCGGATAGAGAGGTCGTGCGGTGGCAAGCCCTCTGGAATTTTCTTGGCGGTGTCACTTCTGACCTCTGAGCAGGTGCGTGGCCTTAGGATTGTCCTAGACAACAGGCTGACCTACAGTCTCAAGTGTCGGCCGTTGTCCGGACTTCCTTTACCATCTTAGGAACAATGCCAGGGTTAGGCACCTTGTTCCGTCTGACTGTTTGCCAATGTTGGTCCACGCCTTTGTGTCCTTGCGCTTGGACTACTGCAATGCCCTATACTTTGGGCTTTCTGGGTTGAAATCTGTTGCCTACAGCTGGTGCAGAATGCTGCAGCCGGGTTCTGATTGGAACAAGTAGGTCCTGTCTTATTACCCGGTGCTGCTGTGAACTGCTCTGGCTTCCTATACAGTGGCGGATCACCTTCAAAGTCATTTTATTCACTTTCACAGCCCTTCACTATCAGGGTCCGATCTGAAAGAACTCCTGGTGTCTTACTGCCCGGCCCGATTGCGCTTGGCGATGAGGGTTATTAGAGATTCAAGAGTGAGTTTAAAATCTTCTGGCAGCAGAGCATTTACTTAGCTGCACCTCTTTGGAATTCTCTACCACACCGTTGCGAGTACACCTCCGTGGAGGAATTTAAGAGATTTGAAGACTTATTTGTGGCAAATGGCCTTCTGGATGATTAAGTTAATTTTATTGTGCTGTGATTCTATTTTATATTTTATTAATTGATTTTAATATTTGATGTTATTATGGTATGATTTTATCTATATGTAATATTGATTTATACCTGAAGTTATGGTTTTAATGTGGTCAGCGCCTTGATATGTTGAAAGGCGCTTTATAAATAAACTTATTATTATTATTATCATGCCAGCTCTGGCTCTGCCTCTGGGGGCCAGCTCCACCACTTCCTGTCCACTTTTACCACAGACAGGTGGGTTTTGGAAGTGGTCGGCCAGTGGCTGCCTCTGGAATTCGAGCAGTACCCTCCAAGCCGAGCCTGCTCCCACGGGAGGAAAGAATATCCGCCACTCATTCGGCTCTCGAGGCGACATTGCTCAACTCCTCCTCAAAGAGGCAGTGGCTCAGTGGCAGATTCTCCACCAGACCCAGGGTTTGTTTCCAGGTACTTCCTGGTTCCGAAGTGGATGGGGGCTGGTACCACATTCTAGATCTGCCCGACCTGAATCAGTATCTCAGGCCACGCACCTTCTAGATGATAACTCTGTCCCAGATCATACCATCTCTGGAGCAAAACATGTGGTTCTGTTCAGTGGATCTTCAGGACACATTTTTCATGTCCCAATCCATCCATCCTCCCAGTTCCTCCACTTCCGAGCAGAGGGACCCTATTGAGTTCTGAGCCATGCCATTCGGCCTGTCATTGGCCCCATGGGTCTTCACCAAATGCATTGCAGTGGTGGCAGCCACCTCAGGCGTCGGGGGGTCAGATTTACCCTACCTCGAGCGATTGCCTCTTAGCAGGTTCCACCCAGCAGGAGGTGGAGGTCCAGGGACCTGGCCTTCCAGACCTGCTGCAAACTCAGCCTCCTGGTCAGTGAGGCAAAGTGGAGACTCATGCCTTCTCAGGTGATGTGCTTCTTGGGCAGAGCTCAACTTTCATCAAGCCAGAGCTTGGCTCCCAGCGGACAGGGGGAGTTCTCTCCTCCTTTGCCCAATCATTTCTGGTTGGGCAGTTCGTCCTGCCCTGGAATTTCTGTGCCTTCTGGGTTACATGGCGGTGTGCACCTCTGTGCTCCATTGGGCCCGGTGGCATGTGCCCCTCCAGTGGGAGCTGGCCACCCAGTGGACTCCAGCGCCACAGTCATTTCGACCAGCTGATCACTGTGACCGGAAGATATGGGATGCTCTCCAGTGGTGGACCGTCCCAGACCAGTTGCAGGAAGGATCCCGTTGTCCGGCCAGCGGCAGCCATCCTTATGACCGATGCCTCTCTCATGGGCTGGGAGCCCACATGGGGACAACAGTGCCCACGGGTTCTGGACCCCTGAGGAGTCCCGTTGTCACATCAACCTGTTGGAGCTCAGTGCAGTCAGATTGGCACTGTCAGCTTTGCTCCTCAGCTCTGGGGTCAAGTGGTTCAAGTCAGACAGACAATACCACGACCATGCTACCTCAACAAACAGGGTGGACGCATTCCTGTCTGCTATGCAAGGCGCTCGCATATGGACACTTCTGAGGAGCGTCTGGGGCGGATCTCCTAGCCATCCACATGGCAGGAGCCTCAGACCAACTGGCCGGATGCTCTCAGCCGCATAGGCCAGACATCCCATGAGTGGTCTCTCCATCCAGAGGTAGTGTACAGTCTGTTCTCCACTGGAGCAAACCGTTGTTGGAACTGTTTGCCTTCTGGGAAAACACCAAGCTGAGGCTGTTTCATGCCCGCCCCCTCAGCAGGCTCACTGCAGGGGATGCCTTCGAGGCCGTGGACCCCAGGCCTCTTCTACACCTTCCTCCATTTCCCTTGCTCCACAGGGTGCTCCTCAAGGTGAGGAGGGACAAGGCGCAGGTGATTCTGGTAGCCCCATACTGGCCATGCAGTTGGCACCAGATCTCCTCAGCCTCAGCAACAGGCCCCTGGGCGGCTTCCGGCACTCCGGACCTGATCTCACTCAATCAGGGAAGGTTTTCCATCCAGACCTTCAATCCCTGCACCTGACAGCCTGGTACCTGGCGGCTAGAGTTCCAGGCTTTGGGTCTCTCCGAGGATGTCCTCACAGTAGTGGAAGCATCCATGAAGGAGTCAACCAGGAAGTGTTATGTCTTCAAATGGAAAAGGTTTTCCATTTGGTGTCAGAACAAGGGCCTGGACCCTCTGTCCTGTCCAGTGGCTAACATTCTCGACTACCTTTGGTCTCTGTCCAAAGGGGTCTTGGTCATCGACCCTTAAGGTACACCTGGCAGCCATCTCTGCTTACGGTAGCGGGCGGTCAATATGATGCTGGAGACAGTGGTGGGCGCTTTTTCAAAGGCCTGGATCCATATCCCTCTTGTGTGTGAACCTCCACCTCCGTGGGATCTACTGCTGGTACTGGCAAAGCTCAGGGCAAGCCATTAGAACCAATGCACAAGTGTGAGCTGTCACACTTGTCGTGAAGACTTCTTTCCTGGTGGCTATCGGCGTCTGCCAGAAGGACAGGGAGCTCAAGTGCTCTCAGTGGACTCCCTTATCTGGTCTTCCACAGGGACAAGGTTGTCCTGTGCCTCACCTGAAATTCCCTCGAAGGTGGCGTCAGAGTTTCACCTTAACCAGGTGTTGCCTCACGCAGTGTACTACCCCATTTACACCTCGGAGGCTGAATACAGGCTTCATACTTTGGACCGAGATGAGCTCTCTCCTATTATAAGGAGAGGACGGGAAATTCATGAAGAGGTTAGCCAGCTGTTTGTCACCTACACTGAAGCGCTTCTGGCAGACCTGCAGCAAAGCAGACAGTTGCAAGGTGGATTACATCTTGCATGAGTCTGTGTTATGAGTTAGCGGGCAAGGAGTCTCCCAGAGGATAAGAGCTCATTTTACCCACCATACCGCTGCATCGGTGGCTGCTTCCGGGACATCCTATCCAGGAAATCTGTCGGACTGCTACCTGAAGACGCAAACACCTTCATTACCATTACCACATCAACCTTGAGTCACACGGGATGCTGGTTTTGGGGTCTCAGTTCTCAATCTCTTTTTCCCAAGTAAGTATCAGAGGGGTGTGCGTCTTGCCTCCTCTTCCTGGAGAACTGCTAGGAGTCTGCCAGGAAGTCTGGATGAACAACATATCACGATCCTAGAAAACAGGTTACTCACCTGTAACAGTAGATCTTCCATGGAATGGTCTCTTGCAGTAAGTCATTACTTTTGCGAGTTCCGATAGGTGGCGCTGTAACACGACGGTTTCTTCTAGCAGTCTCCACACCAGGGACCACCCATACAACCTCACTTCCTGGGCTGTGCCTATAAAAGTGGGTGGTCCTGGTAGTCTTTGTTCATTTTCCACCAGCTTCAGCTCTGACAGCAGCTTACTCTTCTGCCAGCAGTTTACGATGTGGATTGAACCCATAGTTTGGGGTGCCTGGGCTTTATACACAGCACCATATTCCTGTCTTTCGACCAAGAGCTTTACAATGGATGTTTCCCTGTTACACACTCAGGGTGCTCGATCAAGGGCTGTAAAACCTCTGAGTCTTCTTCAAGAAGCAAAATAGGGAAAATACCTTCACCTAAAGGCCTGCTTAACCGCCCTTCAGCGGTCATATCTCCTAAACATGTATCATCAAGAAAACATTCTGTCATCGATAGGCAATATTCCCCGTCGACAGCAGGCACTTCTTCATCAAAAGAACATAGAAGTTCAACTTCACATAGAAAGGAATGTTCATAGTCGGCGGGGCGTCATTCCTCAGCTCCCCGTCCACGAAACCACATGCACCGTTGACAGCGGAGGTCCTGCTGGATTCATCATCGACGGGCACTCCCCTAATAGTCGAGAGGACTCACAAGACATCCTCATCGATGAGAACACCTCCTCCGTCGATGGAGCACACTCTGCTCTTCATCATTGATGGGGCTTCCTCCCCATCAATGAGACATGCTCCTAAACCTCCACATCGTCGTCAAAAGTATACCATATGCCGACGGAGCATGCATTGCCTTCTCATCATCAAACACACTTTCCATAATCGACAGAGCATGTCCCTACTGTTCTATACATCAACGAAAAGCATCCCACCGTCGGCCAGACATGCATTCACTTATCCATCATCAATAAGACACATTACAATGTCGGACGGGGCATGCTTCTATTTCTCTTCCGATCGGGGCTGATCCACCGTCAACAGAGCAGCCCCTACATCATAGAACAGCACCTTTACCAGCATATAATACATTTATGGAAGATCCTTATAAAAATTTAACCATGAAAACCATGAAATATTTTATAAAAGCATTATCAAAAGAAACTTATGGGGCTGCATAACCACAAAATAAAGGATCATATACTATGGAATGCAGAGGCAAACCAGCCTCATTTGCACTCATGCATGATGCTCAGACACCAGTCCACGATGAACAAAATTCTCAAAGGCGTACTGGATCACATTATCGGGAGCACAAATTGATCCCGACTTCAAATACACAGGGCTCAGAACCGCTTACATGGCAATTCCATCCTCACAAGTGCCAAATATAGAAGAAATTATAAATAGTGTTGAATTCTATAGGTTTTGATTATACACCCACTCCATTAAAAACCTTAATCACAGACTGTGTCTCAGCCTCCATCAAAACAGGCATGCAACAGAGCTAGAACTCGCCATTTCTGCCTTCTCATGAATATTCTGAGAGTGTTTGTCAGATTTTCATATAATTTGGGACCTTACGAAGACATAAATTATTTATTTATTTTTTAATTCTCCTTTATCTTGGCGGGCCACCGACTATTTCTGCCCTGGTCACGGCCCCGGAGGCGTCCACCGCCGCCTATAGCTGCTGAGGACCCTCGGTCACCCGGCTTACCCCTGGAGGAGGGGGCCCGTGGCCACCTTCGTGGCCCCGGAACTGTGACTAGTCGGGTCCCTACAGGCGGCGCGGTGAAGTGAGGTCCTCCGGGAGGCTTCATTCTTGGTGGTCTTGCCGCCTTCCATTTTACTGTTTTCTCCCAGAGAGGTGGGGGCGTGCAATGGCCTTAGCGTCTGCCCGCCTCCCGCCAATGCTGAACATTCGGCGAGATCTCGGCCTCCGCCAGAAGTCTCAGTGCTCGATTGTTGCCCCACCCTTCCCGGAGAAGAGCCGTCCATTGGAGCTCCATCCTTTCTGCCCTGGCCAGCCCTCCGGCGATCTGGGTCCGTTCCCGACCGGGTCGCCGGCGTCTCAGCGGAAATCCACCACTGCGCCGCACGGCGGCTGAAGACATAAATTATGATGGTTCCCCTACTAGAAGAGGTCTGTCTCCCCATATTCTGTACCATAATACTGGGACGAAGAAATATTACAAGCCACTAAGGTCATTTCCCCACGGATGACCCTCATTCCCAGAAATGGCTACAAATACAAAAACAATGGGGTTTACCACAACAGAACAAGACAGATTAAGTAAAGATATGGCTGAATATTTTGACATCCCGGAAGAACCTATCCGGGCAGTCTCAACCTTTTATACCAGTGTTCAGAAATGCGATTACTGAAGCATGGAGTCAACCCATAGCTGCACAGGAGTTACCTAGAAAAGCACACAGGCTTTATCAGGCTCCTCTTGATTATCCATACTAACAAATATTCCCACTCAGGATCTGTGTTTATTGAAGCTGCTCACAACTGCACTGGCAAACCTAAACATACAAGTACAGTACCTCCCGAAGACTCTAAGCGTTTTGATTATTTGGGAAGATAGTGGTGCTCTAAACACATTAAATATTAGAATACTAAACTACATGGGACATATGCTGAAATTCCAGCGTACAGTGTGCACCTCTGCTGGGGACATTATAAGTAAACTACCTACATCCCTGAAAAGAGTAACTCACATCAATGATAAACACACTTACTTCCTTCTCTCGACATTTATTAAGATCAGGATCGACATTGCCAGCGGCTAGAGCCTCTGCAGTCGGTATTCTTATGTGCCATCAGGCATGGCTCCGACTCTCAGGGCTAGCACCTGATATTCAACATAAAGTGGCTAATCCCCTTTTCTGGCCACCATCTCTTTGGCCCAGGGCACAAACAATACTGGACAACCTGCAAGCCTCAGGCAGACAACTAAAAACAGTACAATATATGTACCACAAATCACGTCCTCAGTATAATTATTCATATAAAACTGGAAATTACTATAACCAAAGAGGAAACTTCAGAGACAAGAGCGAATGACAAGGAACACATCTAAACTGACCTGTCCAGCGCCCCTTAGGGCGGCTGGGTGCCTCTTCCTCTCATTGAAAAACTTCAGACTATGCCCGGTCTCCTCTTCTAGGCCTCGGAGACCTTTTTCTGGGGACTTCAATTGAAATTATACTGAGGCCTTTCCACGAGGCTTTATACATCTAGCCACTTTTGAGGTATCACTGTTACAGGCCACTACGGTCATTCCATCGGGATGCCTCTCGGCCTGTTGTGCTCGGACCCTCATGTCCCTCCCACGAACAGGACCTGCTACTACTCACGTGCTGAGAAACAATCGATATATCCTGATAATATTATAATATGGATCATAATATTCTTACCTAACTTCTACTGCTATATGCGGTCTTCACCTGGCCATAGATAAGGCCACAGAAACAATGATAGTACATATATATTATAAACATTGTAAACTCTGCAAGACTTATCAATTTTCTGACCCGCTATTTGGACAACAAAATGTGTGGGCATGTCACAAACCTTTTTCTCAGATTAACATGTTTGGAATTTCAAAGATGAGATCTAATGGCTCATAATTTGCAGTTATCCAGATCATTGTGTAAACTTCTGTTCACCTGACAGCATAAATAAAGGGTTTACACCTAACAAGGCTGCAGGCCCTGGCATACTTAGGACCCCTTGCAAATGAGATTACTAATACTCTGTGGAACTGACTACATCACTCTGTTGCATTCAATTCTTTACCCTAAAGCGGGTACAATATTGACTACAACAATACTACTGACTCTAAGAGCAGCTGGATTTCATTATGAAATAGATGCATTTTAATAGCACAACATCATTAGCTACTTATGTAGCCTATTTATGCCAAAATGGATACATTTCTCTAATAACTTGATAGACATGGCAAAAAAAAAAAAACTGTACTAAGTTGCTACATTGTGCAACTACAAAATAACATTGTATTATTTGGGTTATTGTTCAAAACTTCGGAACCCAATAGGCTTTGACATATACTGTCTTTCCAGTGCATGCCACTGAGACCTACCAATTACTCCATTATCACGGCTGAATTTCTTTTGATTTATTACAGTATCTGATTTGCCATACCTGATCGGGTTTACATCTGTTTAACTCATCTGGCGCTGCCCAGTAATAGCCAGTCTGGCTTGTCTTTCAGCCATAACCCTATGAATACTATAATGGAGTACTTACAGATAGAATACAAAATTCTCTTTATATGCTGATATACTGCTCTCAGCTCCTATTGGTCCTAAGTCCACATTATATGTACGGCAGAATGCCATATCTGCCACCACTGCTCTATAACTGCTAGGGAATCTCCCAGAAGTAATGACTTACTGCAAGAGGCCATTCCGTGGAAGATAGATCAGTTACATAAAGACTTTTGCCGTAACAGTAGATATTCTAGAATGTCTCTTGCATTAGTAACTTCCCTCCTCAACCCCTGCCATTCTGTAACAGGGAAAGCGATGTAGAGTCAGGAGGCTTTGGTACCTCGGTTCCCCTCAGTCCCTCGCCTTCACAAGGTGAAACCGGCGGGAAGGAGACTACCAGGGACCACCCACTTTTATAGGCACAGCCCAGGAAGTGATGTCGTGGGTGGTTCCTGGTGTGGAGACATAGAATACACTGCGTGTTAGGCGCCACCTATAGGGAACTTCCAGAAGTAATGACTTACTGCAAGAGACATTCCCAGAAGATCTACTTTTACGGCAAAAGTCTTTGCGTAACTGATCTTTCTAGGAGTGGTATATGTTGTTTATCCATATGGACCCACCGACCTTCCCAGCTGTGGGCGCACAAAACCTGGCTTCCAGCGGAGCTAAGATCTGGCGTCATGGGGCGGGCCGAGGTTGTACCTCCCAGGTGGGTGGAAGGAGCCAGCTTAAAGACTTAAAGGAAAGGGACACTGCCAAGAAGTGTGGATGAACAACATATACCACTCCTAGAACTACTGTTACAGGTGAGTAACCTGTTTTTTGAGGTGTGTGCACCAGTACTGAACTCCATACTCTAGATGTGGCCTCACTAGTGACCTCTACAAGGGTAGTATAACCTATCTCCTACTACTGATCCCCTAGCTATGCATCACAGCAGCTTGTTTGCCCTTGCTGCTGCTTTCTTGCACTCACGTGGAGTGCTTCAGGTCTCTAGTGATCATCACTCCCAGGTTCTTCTCCTCCTCTGATGCAGATACCTGGACTCCAAAAAAAAAAATGTTGCAGCCGCTGTAGCACAGGGCCATACACTGGATACCTGGACTTCACCCAAGTAGTACTGAGACAGACACCAGAAGCAGAGTATGGTTGATATGGAAAAGAGGAGGAACAATCCACACTTCTCACACTAATACAAGAACGTCTTTCACTTGCAAGTGAATGTCTTGTGAGTTGATTCTTTCTGAAATTCATCCAACACCGAGGGACATTTTCGAAAGCCCAAGGTCCTGTAACTCTAGCTACTCAGAAGCCAGGTAGTCCACTGCATGCAGGCCCGGATGCCTTACCATCCCTTGGACCTTGACAGCAGGTCCAGCAAGAGTGGAAGCAGCTACGGGGTCTTGTCGAGACTGAATAAATCGTGATAACAGAACTGTTGTGCCATTCTAACGCAATCAGAATTAGGGACACCCTGTCTCTGCATCTTAAGGACCACATTATGGACAAGATGAAACTTGGAGAAGGCATACAGAAGGTCCTGAGCCTGGGACTGAGAGACTGCATCTCCTGGCAGGGTGTTAGCTGAGAGGGATGGGCATATAACAGTCTCATGTTCCTGTTCTCCCAGAAAGTGAACAGATCCACTAGTGGTGTTTCCCAATTGAGAATACCTGGGACACCACCTCCAGGTTCACAGACTTCTCCCACATGACAGAGAGCATCTGCCAGTTGGTTGCTTGCTACTGTGACATGGATTACCAGCAAGTCCATGTGCAGGGGATTGAGCCAGAGACCATATTTGGAGTGCCATCTGACAGGGAAAGGAGTGCATGCTGCCCAGTTTTTCAGAAAGAGCGTGGTAGTTGTGTTGTCTGTATTGACCCAGGCCACTTGACCTCGAACCGTGCGAACTCCGCCAACACCCAATGAACTGAAGTTACAGCAGATTGATGTGGAGCTGAATTTAAGCATGATGACCACAACCATGCACTCTGTGGTCCAGCAGATACCCACCCAGCACACCAGTGACATGGCAGTAGTCAGTGTGATAGAAGGCTCTGGACATTCAAACAAGATTACCTGCAAGAGGTTTGAGGGGACAGCCATTAATGGATGGCGTCCAATATTAGATGGGTCAGCTGGACTACTTGGTTCAGGGCTGTGTGTGACTGAGAACACTGATGCTCCAGTTCTCACTATGCGGGTAGCATACTATGGCTACATGACCATTTGTCTGGTCATATCACCCATAACAACTCACCCTGCACTATTAGCTCTGGCGTCAGTTGGCTCACATGTCAATTTGTGTTCGGGCAGTTCATACTCTCATGTAAATATTATAAAATAAACTCCAGGAAGGCACAATTTGCCCACCAAATGAGGCAATGTGCTCAAGGTTATAGAAATGGAAGTCATACTGTAATTGTTTGAGTGAGTACTATATATAGTGGTTGCAAATTGTTGGGGGATGAACTGATGTGGAAGCAGATTGATGCCAGAGCTAGTAGTCTTGGGCGAGTTGTGAAGTGTAAAATGACCAGGACAAATTAGCGTGTCCCGGTTGCTATAGCAGGCCTAACTAACCACAGCCGTGTAAAGGCTTTGAAGCCCGAAATCCATAGAAATCCCAGCCCAGGCGTGATTGCCAGACACAAATGATCACGTAAAGAGGACAGGTCCTCCATCCTGTTCAGGGAGCAGGCCGGGGGGTGGTGAAAATGGCAGCAGCCATGGGTCCCAGGAGCCTGAGCATGGACCTGGCAGTGAGTGACCAATCGCTGAAAGCTACCATGTGAACCTGCATAATTAGGGCAGAGCCATAGTTCTCTGGTAGGAATGTCATGACCTGTCGGTGTCTAGGACACGCCTATATATAGTAGGCAGTGGCATGGGTCTGAACCAGTTTAAAGTCATTGACCAGCATGTTCAGTTGATCAAACAACTGGTGAGCCCAGTGTTAGTCTTTATAGCCAGATCCCTGAAGGAAGCTTTGATTAGACAATTGCCCAGGTACGGAATACATTTAGGGTCTCTCAGCGAAGAGCAGTGACTACCACAGCAAAGCATTTAGTAAAGACTGTAGCACCATGGACAAGCTAAAGGGCAAGGAAACCGAGGCAAGTTTCTCACTCAAGAATGTCCATCAGTGGGTAGTGGGTAGGTCTCCTTGTTTTGGAACTCTCTGACTGAGTGTCCAGAGGCATGGACTTCTGTTCCATGGGGCAGCGAAGATAATTAGTCCTCGGTGGGAGGTTTGTTTGCCTCTTGGCAGACTGTTCTCCTGACAGAACAGAGCTGACAGGATGGACAACTCCTCGAATCAGAGTCGTGAGAGGAGTGTTGACTGCCGACAAGGGTTGTGGCCCCTTTGACGGTATCCACCACCGACAGGAGATGAGCAAGCATGGACTCATGCCTGGAGTTCTTGGTCAGCATGCCCTTTGCCAGCAGTGGAGGTGAGGCTCCACCTGAGATCTGTCACTGCAGCACAGCCAGCAGTGCCAGAGGGGGCTGCAGGGCGCATAACTAGAATCTGCAACTGGGAGAGATGGCAGAGGCCTGGACTGGTTTGTTGGCATCGCTGTTTGACCATGACCTTGTAAACGCATCTCTTGAACCTCAGCTTCTTTTTCCATTACATGGTGAAATGTGACAATGAAATTTGAAGCAAGGGAAGAGAACTGAGTAGAAACACAGAAGCAGACCCTTGAGAAAAACAGTTGTAAACTAGCAAAATCATAATTCAGGCAGAAGCTGTGAAAAGGAGACCTGTTCCTTTCAGCAGAAAAAGAGATTTTCTTTGAGGAAATCTCTTGTAGCAAATCATAACAGATAGGAATGTCCAGCCACAGGCATCATTTCCTCCAGATGATTTCTCAGCAGTAGACCTGGGACCGCTCCTGACGTGCCACATGTTGTTTCTGGCATGTATGAGAAAGAGGATCATCCCAGAAGCTCCTCGGTTCTTTTCCAACCGTGACCTGCATGTTACACATTCTCCATTCGAGTATAGCTTTAGTCGATGAAGAAGAGTTCACTGATCGTTCCTTGGCAATGTTCTCAGTATCATTGTTCCTTTACTGATGTCTTCAGATCCTCTGTTCCGTATGTTCCTGTAGCCAGAAGATCACGACTGAGGACCTCCACAACGTGTGTGTCAGGTGCCTAGGTCCTGCACATCATACCCATGTTTGTGTCCTGTGTCAGTGATTTAACAAGGCCACTAAGCGTCGATGACTCCAACAGCTTGAAGAATACCTCATGGAGCAAAAGTTGCCCTTCTGGAACAGGAACAATACTGAAGTCCAGGGAATCCTCAACGTCTTCCTCGGGGTCTCACCATTCTGTTGCTAACCCCTCATCAACGTCCACTCAGGAAAAACCAAGAAAACACTCCAGCAAGATTAAGCATGTTACTCTTCCTCTTCCCATCAATGACAGGCCTGCCTTCTTCACCTGGTCTCGGAGCAAGAACTCCATAAAACTAAGGTAGTATTGGCACCCCTTTCAGAGGCTGTTGCCAAGTCGTCTTTCACTCCGTTGACTACCTCTAGCAGTTTGACTTCCCGCCAGTCAACAGTTTCCCTGTCGACTGCCTCCATGGGTGTGCTTCATTTGCAGCTTCCACCACCACTTCAAGGGTCTAGTCTTCTGTGACACCCTGAAGGTTCGTTGACCGACCCTTCTACAAAGACAGCCAAGACTTTACGAGCCCTACAACGGATCTTCCATCGACGATTTTGTGGACCTTTGTACACCGTTGTTGATGGCTCGATTGGTACCTCAACCATCTCCAGTCTCTTCTGTTATGCCAATCTAGTCGGTCCATATGGCTCTGACTACGTCCTCTTCTCCACAGCTTGCAATGGTGGATGTTCAGGCATTGGTGCACACTATTCTTGACCTTACGAAGTCTGCCCCTCGTTCTCATGGGGTACTTCTTCTGCCCCTTCTAGACTGTCCACTGTCTCTAGAATGATGAGTTCCTCCCGGCTTCTCTGGGTTCCCTGCATAGGGACATAGAAATGGAGGACCCTTTTCTACAGGAATGGGACCAGGAGGATCAGGATGACAGATATGGACCAGGAACCCGTGTCTCCCTTTCCGTCTCTTCAGCTACTTCCATACTGGAGGAGCCCACTCCTGCTCTTGCTTGTTCACCTCCTGATGACCCCGTTTTTCTGACATTATGATTCTTCATAAAACATTTGGCTTCAGGAAACAGAGCAAAATGCCTCCTGTAGGAAATTGGCCAATTATTGGGTCTCGGAATGCCCTTCCTGGTCATTACTCCTTTGATGGATGCATTTGAAGATCTCGACCTGGGCTGCTTGGCAGCAGCCTTTTTCTATCCCCTCAGCTCCTTGCAAGGCCAGCCAGGACCTACCAGACCCCACTGGATCACCCTTGACTTGCGCCCCCAACAGGCTGACTCAGTGGTCATTAATGCAGCTCATGACAGGTCTGTTAGACCAAAAAATTGAGTGTGCAGCCTCCAGATAAGGAATCGCAACCTGATGTGCTGGGAAGAGGGTATATTCTTCTTCCACTGTGACACTCAGGTTCTGAATTATAAGTATCTTCTACTGAAATATCAACAAGAAATCTTGAAGGCCACACAGTCCTCTGGTCAGTCTTTTCCAGAGGCTGCCCCTAAGGAAGCCCTTATGGCCAGATAGTCCACTGCTTCGACAGTCTGCCATCACTTGCTGAGCTCGTATGATGTGCTGTAGATTCTACGTCTCTGGCCTCATCGGCTGGTGTCTGTCTTAGAAGAAATTCATGGTTTGGGTCTCCGGTTTGCCCGGATATACAACAGTCCATACTTAATGCACCCTTTAAAGGTGACAAGCTTTTCAGACCTCAAACCCAGGATATAGTGACCTCACTGCAGAACTCTGGTTGTACCTTGTAGTCTGTACTTTGTACCATACCCCTGCCAAACCCTATTACAGGGAATTTTGCAGACCTGCAAACAGAGGAACGGGTGTTCCCAGAGAGCAACCTAATAATGAAAGAAAGGCCCAGGTCTCCTACCAGGTCCCCGTGCCCAACCCTAAGACTACTTCCATTATGTCCCTGCTGCCACCCAGCAGGGACAGCCCACTGCCTGAAGGCCCCTTGTCCTGGGATTCAAGGCCCATCCCACAGCTGTGAGGGGCAGGTTTTCTTCGCACCTCCAAGGTTGGCAGGAGATAACCTCAGTTGTTTGGGTACTTCCGTTGATTCAGTCAGGTCACACCTTGATTTAATAGAGGTCCACCCCACCTGCCCCCATGGCCCCTCTCATTACCCTCCAAACCAAGAGTCAGTACTGGCAGAAGAAATTCAAGCTTTCTGTTCAAAATGCCATAGAACCTGCCGGCTACAGTGGTGGGCTACCTTCCTTGGCGCCAGTGACCGGGTTGAGAGCGGACTCGGGTGGCTGGAGGGCGGATGGGGAGGAGGATCGAGGCTCCCAGAGGCTGCTCTCCTTCTCCGGGTTGGGTGGGATGCTGGTCCCGCATGCGATCGCCACCTGGGTGACCACGGGTGGAGGTGCAGCTAAAAGGACAGCATGGGGCCGCCCGGTGGCACTGAGGGTTGAGGCGCTGGGCGCCACACCTCGCACCACGCCCGGCGACCGGGTTGGGAACGGACTCGGGTCAGTCGGAGGTCGGCCGGGAGGGAGGATTGAGCGTCCTAACGGATGCTGTCCTCCTCAGGGGTGGATTCTCAACCCTGAGAATGCCGGTGGGAGCACCGGCGTCAGAGGTTGTGGCTCCATCCTCGGAGTCGGGGAGGGGTGTCGTTAGGCTTGAGGGGGCGTCGCGTCAACCGTCGCCCCTCTGTCACGTTCTTGTGTGCGGCGTCCCAGGGGCGGGGTGGGCAGAAAAGCGGAAAACAGTCTTTGGTGTCCCCTGAAGACTGCCCCATCCAGAGACCACCTAGGACAGACCGCTGTGCAGGAGAAGGAGAGGACAGGAAAAATGGCACTCTAGGGCAGATCCTGAAGGGGGCTATGTGGATATGTGCAGTGGAAGGAGGGACACCGAGGGCAGGAAGGAGAATAAAAGAAATAAAGCAAAAAAAAATAAAAGGACAGCATGTAGTAGGGAGGGCGTGTGCCCAGGAGCCAGGCGTCGGCATGTTGCAAGCGTGTGTGCTCCTAGGCTCTCCATGTGCGGATGTCCAGTGGGCTGGGCCGAAACAGGAAAAAGACCCGTGGTGCCCTGTAGACAGAGCTTCGGACCCCGATCCCAGGGCCCCTGTCCAGTGCAGGTGGATCCCCACGACTAAACACAGGCTCGGGCGGAGGAAGGGAGCCCGCCTTGTACCACCTGGGGGTCAAACCAAGGCAGCATGGGGGATGACTGCACCTGAAATTGGCAGACGAGCAGGGACGATAAAGGCCATAGGAGACTTCTGAAGGTAAGGAAGCACCGTGGAGAGGAAAGGGCATAAAAATAGAACATTAAAAGGCAAAAAAAATGCCATAGAACCTGTTCCCCTCCCAGAAGGACTGGTGCTTCTACTCACATTTTCTGGTCCCAAAGTGGACAGGATTTACATCCCATTCTGGATCTCAGACTCCTCAATCTCTATGTAGAATACAAAAGTTCCGGATGGTGACACTTCCAGCTCTGCTGCCCTTCCAAAGGGGATTGGCTGTGCTCTGGACATGAAAGATGCTTATCTTCACATGAACTCTGAAATTTGCCAGCGGATAAAGGCCTAGAGGTCTATCAAGTCTGCTCGAATGTGCAGCTAGCACCCCTTATTCTACAGCTGCCCTCCCTTCCACCCTTCCCTTCATTGACCCCTCCCTTGTCCGGTCCCATCCCTTTTGAAGCAGTTCACTGTTCTACTGGATACCACTTCTGCAGGTAATGCATTCCACCCAACTACCACCCTCTGTAAAAAGTGTCTCCTCATCTCCCTCCTGAACCTTCCTCCTCCAGTCTCATATCATGGCCTGGTGTCCTCCTCCCTTACTTTGAACAGCCCCCTGTACCTGTCTTGTTTATTCCTTTCATGTACTATAGGTTTCAATCATGTCCCCGTCCCTCCTCTCCTCCAGGAGTACATGTTCAACTCCCTCAGCCTCTTCTCGTATGATGAGTCCCCAGCCTCTTGATCATCTTTGTTGCCGCGCTGCACCCCTCCAGTAACAATGTAATTAAGTGAATTGTGTGTAATTATGTGAATATAGCCATCCTGCCTGTACTACCCTGTGGTATATTTACTATATATTTATATGTATTTGCCTAGTCTGCCATGTCTGTACTGGTGTAATATGTACATGTGTAGAATTCTATTTACTCTGTATCATGCCTATCCCTGTACCCCACGGCACATCTGGAATCGGCGGTACTCTGCTCAGTATGCCTTCCTGGTAAAACTCTTAAATAAATAAATAAAATGTCCCTCTTCGAATCGGTGCCAGTACTGCCGCAGTACTCAGGTGCGATCTAACCAATGACCTATACAGTGGCAGAATCACCTCCTTCCTCCTCGAGGATATACCCTTGCAGTGCAACCCAGCATTTTGTTGGCCTTTTGCAGCTGCCTTCTACATTGTGCCGAGTTGTTCATTGACCCTATAATGAGCACCCCAGATCCTCCTCCTCCTCTGTGTGGGCTAGCTGCACTCCCCAGCTGGCAACTCCTCCTTGGGTTCTTCACCCCAAAATGCAGCACCTTGCACTTTTGGCATTAAACCCCAGTTGCCAGGTGTCTGACCAGGTTTCAAGCTTTGCCAGATCATCCTGCAACCCCTGCCGTCCCCTAGGTTGTCCACCACTGCTCCCGTCTTGGTATCATCTTCAAACAGACTGATCTTGCTCTTGATGTCCAATGATATGTCTGCAATGAATATCCCAAACACTGGTCCCAACACGAGCCCTGTGGAACACCACTCATTACTACCCTTGGGTGTGAGCTCCCCACCTACCACCACCCTCTGTTGCTTTCCTGAAGCCAGTTCCTACCCATCTCACCAGCTTTGCACCCGTCCCTGTGCCTTCTAACTTACTTACCAGTCTCCCATGCGGCACTGAGCTCTAATGCCCTACTGAAGTCCAGATACAGGACATCTACTGCATTGCCCCTGTCCAGTTGCCTAGTTACCCAGTCGTAGAACGCCACCAGGTTGGTTTGGCAGGATCTGCCATGTGTGAAGCCATGCTGTCTGTTGTCCTGTAGTCCTTTGGCCTCTAGGAGGGCCACCAGCCTCTCCTTCAGGATAGTCTCCATCAGCTTACCCACAATGGATGTGAGGCTCACTGGTCTGTAGTTCCCGGTTCATCCTTGGGGCCACTCTTGTGGAGGGGCACCACATGAGCCATCCTCCAGTCTTGAGGTACACACCCTGAATGTAGGGCATTAAATAGGTCTGCCAAAGGTCCCAAGGACCCTGCCAGCACCTTCAGTACCCTGGGTGGATGCCATCTGGGACTGATGCCTTGTCCACCCTCAGTGTCTTCAAACCATCCCGAACTCTGCCCTCCATGATTTCCCCATCTGTCCTCTCCCCCGTTTCTGCCGTTTCTCCCCCTTGGGTATCACCCCCTCTTCTCCTTAGTAAATACAGAGCAGAAGTAATCATTTAAGCTTCTCCCATGCTCCCCTGCTTCCACCCAGCCCCCTCCTTCCTAATCCTTACTATGTGGTCTTTACAGCTCCTTTTCTCCTGATGTACCTAAAAGTCCTTCTCCTCCTTCTTAATGCCTTGTGCCAGCCTGAGCTCCGTAGATGCCTTGGCTCCCCTTACTGCCCGTGTCACTCCTCGATTCTGTCAGGTACTCCTCCTGTCCTCTCCCTCCCTGTTTTCTTGTACCTCCTGAAGGCAGCTCTTTTCTGCCTTAGCTTTCCATGACCTCCTTGCTCAACCAGCTCGGTTTCTTAGCCCTAGCCTTCTTGCTCTGGGCCTTGCAGCAGGTTTTGGTTGCCTTCACTGTCCCCAGCTTTATGAGCTCCCACCTCTGGTTAGTGCCCATACTAGGTTGAATTCTGGCCAGGTACCCTTTACCACTTCCCCATCCTTCCAAAGTCGGCCCTCCTGAAGTCCAGAACTCTTGTGCTGGATTCCACTCCTTCCTTGCCCCTATCCAATGTGAGCCATACTGAGTGGTGGTCACTCCCCTGACAGCGGTTCTTCCACCATAAGTTCTCTCACAAAGTCCACATTTGCCAGCACAAGGTCAAGGGTATTCCTAACCTGGTTGGTTCACTGACCATTTGCAGCAGGAAGCTGTTCTGGAAGACATCCAGCAGTACCTGCTCCCTTCTGTTCCTGGTTGCTGGGGTACTCCAGTCCACTCCTGGCATGTTGAAGTCCCCACAATCACCACACTACCCTTCTTGCAGGTCCTCCTGATCTGTCCTGCTAGTTTCCTGTCTGACTCCTCCGTCTGAGAGGTGGCCTGTAACCACGCCCATTCTGAGAATCCTATTCTTGGAATCCTGGATTTGCATCCAAAGTGACTCCATACTACCCTTCTCCCTTCCTCCCTTACACACTTCAGTCCTTCCTTCACATATAGTACCACCCCACTTCCCAGTCACCCTGTCCCTCTGAAATAACCTGTACCCTGGTACAGACAGGTCCTAGTCATTGTATTGGGTGGCCCATGTTTCTGTGATGGCTGCAATGTCCACCTTCCCTCTGCCATGAGCACCTGTAACTCTGCAGTTTTCCTCCTAAGGCTCCTAGCATTAAGGGTAACCACCTTCCCCCTCCCATCCTGCCCTTCTTTACTAGCATCACCAATAGTACTTGCCATTTGTCCTTTGTCACTGTTATGGGGTAGCTCATATGGTTTCCCAACCTGTGGTCCCTGCATGTGTCTTGCCCTTGCCATCTCCCCCGCTCTAGTTTAAATTCCCAACTTCCTCTATGTACTCCTCCATCCTCTGTTTCAACACTTTCTTTCCCTCCTCACTTAAGTGTAGTCTGTCCTGGCATAGAAACTGCTGTCCTCCCAGGTCCTCCTCAGCCCATACCCTTTAGCATGACACCATGTTCTTAGCCATCTGTTAAATTCCTCTGTTCTCAGCTTTCTTATTGTGCTTGCCTTGGGCACTGGAAGCATCTCTGAAAAAGTTACTGATCTTTCTGCCTCCTCATACAATTGTCCTAGTTCCTCAAACCTCCCGGACTATATCTATGTTTTGTCAGCCAGGTCGTTCGTCCCAAGGTGTATAATTAAATGAGGCTTGTCCCTACCCCTTCTAGCATATTTCAGAACAGATTGTCCCACCCTTTCTGCTGTCATTCCTGGCATGGCCTCCACCCAAATGCGATGATGCCTCTACCCTTGCTACCCCACCTGACTCCTCTTAGTAGCGGTCCCCAGCACTAAGATTCCATCCCTCTCTCTCTGCTTGCTTCTATTCATCTCCGCTCTCATTCGGTGGCTCCTCTTCTTCCTCCTGCACGTATTTTACCCCTTTTGCCCCTGTTGCAATTCTCCAGCAGAACTTCTCCCTGCTCCAGTTTGGTCCAGGCATTTATCAATTACTCCTCTAATTGCATCACCTCTCGCCTCCTCCTTCCCTCTAGCAGTGCAAAACTATTTTCTGAAGACCTTTCCCAAATGCCCACTTCCTCGGTCTTCATAGTAACCTGTTCCCTCCTTTCCACTCCATGACTTTTGACACTTCTTCTCCTCCCTCACAAGTCCCTGTCTCCTCCTTCCGTTTGTCTTTTGTCTCTGACCTGGTTTCCCAGTAGTCGTTCTTCTGGCCTGGGCCCCTTGTCTCTGCTTTCCTTCTTCTGACCCTCTCCTCACCACTGTTGGCTCAAATTGCCCTCCCTCATCTCCCTCCACTCCCTCCCTCCAGTATTGGGCTAAACCCTCCTCCAGTTTGACTTGTCTGTCTTCATTCCTGCTGCAGACCTCGATCTCCTTTCTGAGTTTCTCTGTGTGGTTGCACACTAAACATCGCCCCACCCTCCAGGCAATTTTAGAAAGATTGGTGCACCACTGTTGTTGCAGCCTACCACCCTACCCATTGCTGTCGTTGCCACCAGCGACCCCCCACCCTTCCAGATGCAGGATACCAAACACTCCCCAAGTCTCCTCTCCCCTCTATCAGTGCAAAACATTTTCTCCTTTCTTGATTTCCACCCCTTGTCGCATATGTCTCGACAGATTGAGCAACTGCTTTTACATTCCTATCATTCCTGTCCACACCCAAAAAGAGACTTTAAGTAACTATTGCACAACCTTCTTTTAAACTCCTACTCTCCTTTCCACAGTGGAAATAACAATGCAAAGAAGTAACAATGAAAGCTCCTTGATTTGCAGTTACTTCCGCTCCACTGAGATAGCAGTCACCTCTTCACTCGCTGCTGTTCCTTTCCTGGATGTCTGCTTCTGCTATGACAGGTGCGTGTCCTTTGCCCATTTGGGGAAGTGATATCAGAACCCCTGGTATAAAGGAAATCATGGACCTATCAGGTAGCTGAAGCCCCTGGTCAGATCATTAGCACCCTTCCCCAACTATGCACTAAACTTTGCAGCTAGTGAAGCCAAAAAAGCAATCACAATTCCACTCAAAGCACAAAAATAGGTTTGCTACCAAAATAAACAGGTCTTCAATTCAAACAGCCTCACCAACAACCGTCAAAATAGGTTGAAATGAGAAGATACAGGTCTCCAATTCAAAGAAACAGCCCCAATAAAATCACACCAATAGGTTTTAAATCAGAAGAAATAGGCCTCCACAAATGCAGCCTGCTACACAGTGAAACATCAAACAAATGAGCCCACTTATAGCCACCAAAATAGGTTTCAAAATTCCAACAGCCCCAAAACAATACCCTGTTAGCCCCTTAAGTAGTAAGAAAGAAAAAAATAACCTTCTACCAAATAAAATCCACAAGAAACTATGTAAAACAGCAAGAAGAAGCTACTGTACTGGAACTGATCGGATCCCTTCCCTTCTGGTTACATCCTGATGCATCCTGTTCACAGTTTCTCTGTTTCGGTTTTCTGGGTCAGCACTATCAGTTCAGAGCCCTCCCTTTTGGTTTGTTTTCAGTCCTCCGGTCTTCACAATGGGCGTCTTGCAGTAATGGCAGCTGCTCTCTGCAGGAAGGCCTGTATGTCTTTCCCTACCTGACGATTGGCTTTCTCAAAGCTCCTTCCAGTCCTCAGCTGATGGCCACTTTGTCCCGACACTTCAAATATTCTCCTCTGTGGGATCACAGTCAACATACCAAAATCCAAAATGGATCACACCCAGTGTCTCCGTACATAGGGGCAGTCCTGAATACCTCCAGAGGGATGGCTTTTCTCCCAGGAATCGAGCAGACAAATTGATCACTCTAGCATCTCAACTAGGGGCCATTTGGTTTGTCTCTGCTCGAGACTGCCTCTGCCTCCTGGGTCATGTGGCAGCAGCCATTTCCACGGTCCTCATGCATGTCTGCACATGCAGGTCCTTCAGTGGAGTTAATGGGACCAGAGAGAAAACAATTTAAGCTCCAGTTCTAGTATCATCTCCGGCCATCCAGGAGCTCCACTGGTGGATGTCCCTGGACAAGCTGTTGTGCGGTGTCCTTTTCCAGTCCCGATCCTTGCCTCATTCTGACAACCAATGCATCCTTGCTCGACTGGGAGCCCATCTGGAAGCAGTTTACACCCAGCGGACTTGGACCTTAGAAACATGCCTCCACATTAGTATCCTAGAAATGGAAGCGGTCCTGTATGCCCTGCAGACCCGACACTCTCCTTCTGGGGGCTGTCTCCTGATCCAATTGGATCGGCTCCACAGTGGTTCACTATCTGAACAAACAAGGAGGAACCCATTCATATCCCTATGCAGGAGTCCATGAGAATATGGTACTGGGCAATCCAAAAGGTATCTACCTTATTGAGATATAGGTCCATGGACTCAACAGTACTCTAGCAAACTCTCTAAGCAGATCCACTTCTCAAAATATGAATGGGAACTCTTCCAGAAAGTTCTAGAAGGGCGTCTTCCTGCGCTGGGGTGCCCGGATGGATCGGTTTGCCCTCCCATGAATGCCAAACTGCTACTCACTATTGCTGACTCGAGCCAGGTCTTGGAACTTTATGGTTGGATGCATTATCTCATTCCTGGACAGGAAAATTTCTTTCGCCTTCCCTCTCATTCAGAGGTTCTACTCCAACTTCTCAGAGACACGGCTGCCATGATCCTCATTGCGCTTCTGTGGCTGAGACAGGTCTGGTTTCCATTGTTACTACTATGTTAAGTCCTTTTGAACCTGCAGCCTACTGTGAGCTGTGATATCCCTCCTAGAAAACTTTTTTTGGTTGCGATTACATCAGACCGACATATCTCGGAGTTGCACACACTGATGTGCAAGGAGCCCTACCTGAATTTTCACAAGGATAGGTATCTTTACATACCAGTCCTAAATTTCTCCCAGTGGTGGTATCTGAATTTACTTTTAATCAAACCATACACTTACCTGTGTATTATCGGAGCCTGCTAATCCAGGAGAATCCTTGCTCCACACATTAAATGTATATAGAATCTTACGATATTATATTCTTTTGCACGAAAACAAGTGCGCATGTCGAGCAACTTTTGTTTCCTTTGCCCCTGGTAAAGGGCATTCCTGTTTCAAGCAGTGCTTGTCCACTTGGTTGGCCAACTGCATTACGTTTTGTTATAAAAGTACGATAAGCCACTCCCGGGTGATAAAACCTCACTCCATTAAGAGGCATGGCTGCCTCAGCAGCATACTTAGAGGAGTTTCAGCAACTGAAATTTGTGAAGCTGCTACTTTGTATACTGTACATACATTTACTAAGCATTACAGCCTAGACATTGCTTCCAAAAGCGAATGAATTTTGGACGAGTTGTTCTCAAGGCCTATTGTCCAAGTTTATTCTCGCTACCTCCTTCCCGATACATCCCAGCTGCTGGGGACTCATTCCTGTCTGTTATGACTTGCTGCAAGAGATTTCCTTGAAGAAGATAGTACAGTTGCATACGAACTTACTGTAACAGTAGATCTGCGAGAGAATATCTTGCAGCAGGTCATGCTGCCCTCTCTCCATCTCCCTTGCTTCCTGCTTCAGGAGGGTGACATGCTCCTCTTCTCTACAAAAGATATAAGGCTACTCCTTTTCCTCCTCTGTTCCCCTAGGAGGCTGGTTTAGCTTATATTCTCATTTCGGTCACTGAGGTGGAAAAGAACAGAGGAGCTTCTGGGATCGCCCTTTATATGTGCCAGGACACAACATGTGGTGCCGTGAGGGTGGTCCCAGGTGACTACTGAGAAATCATCTGGAGGAAATAGCGCCTGCAGCTGGACATTTCATCTGTTATGACCTGCTGCAGAGATTCTCTCAAAGATGTACTGTTATGGTAAGTTCTTACGCAGCTGTACTATCTGTGTGCAAAGGGCAGAGCAAGAGGACCGCATGATTGGGTGGTAGGAAGAATCTAGCTTGAAGGTTATTCTGGTGACCAAGCATGCTCTGTGGAAGACTGCCCAAATGTGGATAGTGAACTAAATCTGTGTAGTTAAAAAGCTACTGTACAGTACTAGTTACTGCTTCATTCCTTGAGCCTTTAGTACCTGTGCTAAGAAAATAATGTAAGACTGCTTTAATGCTTGTCATTCTTATTTCTCATCTCCTAGGGGTTAAATACAAATGATACAGTGTAGTCCAGATTGGATAGCTTTTATTTAAGGTGTGCTTTTATTCATTGTGATTAGAAGAGTGGCTTGATTGCATGGTACGTTATCTGTGTGTTTGTTTTCTATTATGAAAAGGACCGTAAGATAGAAGAGCTCCGTCAGTCCCTCAACAGATACAAAAAGTGCAAGACCTGGTACTATTGGCTCAAGGTAAAAGAGTGTTTAAAGTATCTTCAAACATTTTTTTTTTAAACACTTGGGTGGGAGAAACATTTGCAGTGGGATGGCCCCATTGGCCAGTGGTCTAAGCTGAGTTGGCCGCAGCCATGTAATTTATCCAGCTGTAATTCCTGCAGCTGGAAATAATTTAGATGGGAAGAACTGATGGTGCAGTATGAGTCACTGCCAAGCACCATGGAGCAGGCCAAGGCAGTAAAACTATGTCCATTCGGCCCTGGAAAAAATTCTAGGCAATTGAAAGTAGTCGTGATAACATTTACGGCAGTTACAAAGGGATATATCCTTTTCATAGGCCCCAACTTCATGTTTCTCACCTTGGCCAGGTGCTGGGACCTCTATCAACAGAACCTGCACCTGATGCCCACTGAGTTATAACCCGCTCTCAGGTGCAGTCAGTTATTATTGCTAATACTGGCCAAGTCTCTCCCCAATCCTGCTCCTGTAGACTCCCTCTGCCTCCCTCTCCCAGTTGCATAGAGAGGCAAGACAAGTTGTTTATTTATACAGGGTCCAGTCCCTGGGGCTCTGGGCACCTTACATAAAAAGGTAGGGTAATACACAACACATACACCATGCGTAGATATTTAGAACAATAAATAAATAAAATTCTAAAATGTCTAGTACTGGTCATTCACCTTCATCAGGGAAGGCCAAACAAAACATGTGAGCTTTTAGACCCTTTTTGAAACTCTCGACAGTCAGGTAGCCAGGGCCCTCCGTATAGGGCCTTATAGGTGAGAAAGCCCACCTCGAAGATGATCCTCCACCTGACAGGCAGCCAGGTGAGCTCCATGGAGCTGCTGAGACTGTTTGGGGAACTCATCCTGCTGGCCCTGCATTATTGGGCGGCGTCTCCCTGCTTGATGGGAAACCAGGAGTAACCGCCACATGGAAGAGGTAGAGCACTGGAACCAACATGGCCCTATATGGCAGAGTAGTAGTGGTCCACATCATACTACCAGCTCTTCTGCTATGGAAATCATCTGTACCCCACCTTTCATAGCAAAGAACGTAAGTATGAGCAACCAGTGCTACCAACATCGCCTGCACAGTCAGCAAGGGCCCACCCTCCACATCAAACCAGGTGAGCCCCAAGCTACTAAGTCACTTGGGAGACAAACTCATCCTGCCGGCCCTGCAGTATGGGTGAGTGCCACCCCTGCGAGGGTGGAAGCCTGAGTGGCTCCTCATAGACATAAACCTGGGTTATTGGCACAGCAGCTGGCATCAGCTACTGTTAAGTGTTACTAAGGCTGTTGACATTTAATGGTGTTTGAGAAAATGTGAAATGTCTTGAACTGGACCTGGGCTGTGAAGGCATTCTGCTTGTTATATACCCAGTAAAAAATAATTTAGTTGGAAGGATCCAGACTTCTGTGGTGGATTAATAACAACGTTGGACTAATCCACTTGTATAGCTTGGAAATATCCCAATGCACAACAGTCCAACATTGAGTAAAAAGAAGTGGTGTTTATGATTAAAAGTGTTTTCTCCCTAGAGAAAACAAGGAGATGATGAAAGTGAGGAGAATCTGAATGGAGACCCATTTCCATTTGTACAGACGTCCAAGCATTGGATGAACCTGGAAGACTCAGCCTGCCCTCTAGTAACAGCTCTTGCTCCCTCCAGGATGTCAATGGAAATGCCCTGAACAGGTGCTGTATCTTTCTTCAGTCAGTATTACAAAACACACTTCTTGTTTTATGGAGATGTGAACTGTGTCAGTAAAGTCTCACTTGGACTACTAAGTGATAGTAATGCAGTATAATGGACATGGTAGAAGTTGTGAATGTGCTGTGACTTGTTGTACCAAAGGCATTAGTAGGAAGCAGGAAAAAAACAATCCGAGAAAAGGAAAGATACGGAATGTGCTTTTCCTCTAAAAAAAAAAATAATTAAAATTGCTGCTCCTGCTCAAAATTACAATGCAGTGATTTCTGAATTTATTCGCTCCAGATGAATTATGTTAACATGTTTCCTTGTTAGAACTAGTAATATAGCTACTAGGGTATTGGTTATTAGATTTTTTAACCTTTTTGAAGTCTTGCCATGCCCCTGCTTATCATTCTAAACTGGTTCTTAAACATCAGCCCAGCAAGGTCTTTTTGTTGCCTACACACTGCCAAGTTCCTCCCAAGATATAGTATATGTCACCACTAATGGCGGTTGTCCTCTTCCTCCTGTGCTACCACCATTTGGGCCTCTGTCAGTCACTCCCACAAGTTTTCCCTGACCTCTGTTATGAGATTTGGAATCCTGTCCTGACAGTCCCATTCCACAGGACCCCTCACCCCTTTAATCCCCAGAGCTAACCCCCTTCGACAGTGTCGTATGCAGCCTCTAGGGGTACATACATATGATAGAGGCGATGGAGAGATATAGGCAGGCTAGGTGTCTCAGCTGGAATTTTCTGGTATGGGATATCTTTTGTCAGAAGACCCAGCCCTTTCACCCTCTGCAGCACTCCCTCCAGCAGATTGACATCCCGCCTCAGGTACAGCCCCCAGAACTGCACACAGTACTCCCAAGTGCGGCTCCACCAGTGACTCAGAGGAGGCAAGATCACCTCCTGCACCTGGACGTGAATCTCCGTGCTGTGCACCCCAGCATCTTGTTTGCCTTGCCGCCACTCTCCTGCATTGGGCAGTATTGTTCATGCTCCCTGTTACCAATATCCTCAGGTCTTTTCCTCCTCAGTGATCCCCAGCTTGATTCCTCCCCACAGCCAGTATTCTGTCCTTGGATTCCTAGCCCCAAAATGCAGCACCTTGCATCACACCCCTCACAATGTCCAAGATGAATAGCCTGAACAGCACGGACCCAGCACTGACCCTAGGGCACCCGCTCATCACAGATCTAGGCTCTGAGACTCCACCCACCACCACCATCTATTGCAACCTACCCATAGCCAGTTTGAGATCCAACATGCCATCTTTGTCCCACTCCACGGAAACTTCACTAGTCACTAATCTTTCTGTCCCTTTGGCTTCCTAACTGTAGAGACACAAAATATACAGGAGGTGGATAGAAATTCTACCCACTGGTAGGAAGTGGAGTCCTGGTGCATGGTCACAATTCAGTTGTGGCATGTACCGAGTGTAGCCCAAGTACCACAGGGTTGGTGCTCTATACCATATATATCAGTGACCTGCAGGAGGGTTTGTAGTAGGCTGATAAAGTTGTCTGATTACACCACAGTAGCCAAAACTGTGGGCGTAGCAGAGGAAGGGTATGGTACTACAGGGGACCTGCAGATATTGAGGGTCTAGACCCAAAACTGTGGACTTTGTTTAATGTTGGAAGTGTAAGGTACTTCACCTTATGGTCAGGAATCTGGGTCACACATATATCGTCAGTGATGTAACAGAAAATTGAACAAGTGAGGAAAAGGATTTGAGGTAATTGTGAACAGTAAGCTGAAGACAGGCAGGTAGAGTGCTGTGACAGTCAAGAGAGCAGAGTTGAACCGCATGACAGCACAGTGGTAGAGCTATCCTCGCGATGCCGACTATGTTGCGGAGGGAGGGATTGAAATTCCATGGGATACTCTGGCGGCTAAGGAGGGAGGGTTGCTGGCCTTGCTCAAGTACTGCCACCTGGGTGGCCACAGGTGGCAGTGCAGCTAAGGGCACCGTTGGAGAGTTGGATGCAGACTGAAGGCCGACGTAGCAGCACGCCTTGTGTACAGGCACATCTGTGTCTCCTGTGTGTCAGCATCTGGAGGAAGGGAACAATTTGAAAATGGCCTTTTCAGGTGGATGAGGGCCCTAGTGCCATTGGCCCAGACCTGCCTCGCACAGTACTAGACTTCTGCTGAAAGTTGCACAGCATTGTTCAGGGTGTATCACCTCCATAACGCCTTGATTGAGAAGCGGAACCATGGCAGCATGGAGGATGATGGGATCAGAGCAGGTAAAAGGGCTGACGATACCTAGGGGATCTGGAGGGAGGCTTGAAGCAGAGATTGGAATGGGGCATAAAAATAAAGAATATGTAAAAAAAAAAAAAAGAGAGAGACAGCAAAGTCAGTGTCGGGATGCATTAATGGAGATAAGGAACAGATGAGGGTGATCCTCCACCTGTACACAGCCTTATGAGACCACGCCTGAGTACTGTGTCAATTCTCCACCCTAGGCCAGAAAGAATGAGGTCAGAAGGGTCCAGCACAGTATCACCAAGCAGTAGAGTGAGGTAGGTAGGGCAAGAAGTGAAAAGATAGGATTATAACCTAGAGAAGAGAGGGTGAAGGAGAGACATGAGTGTTTTGAATACTGAAAGGATAGACAGGTGGAGCATCACGGTTGTTTAACTGAACACAAGCAGAACGAGGGGCATGTATTCCAACTGAGGGAGTAGGATATGAGAAAGCATTACTATGTGTGCGGCCAGTGGCGTAAGCGGTTCGCTTGGCATGCTGGTACCAAGGTTCATCCCATGGGTGTCAGGAACGGAGACCGGCAGGGAAGAATTCCAGAACATCCATTGGACGCTTCCCTTCCCGGAGGCGGCCTCAGTACCTGCAGATGGATTGGATGATGTGCAAGGTGGTGTGAAGCCTCGACATGTCCCTGCCTCAGGTCGCCACCTAGTTCAGGCCCAATCAGGGTGGGTGTGGGTGTGCAGAAAGAGAAAAAATGGCCACCTGAGCCAGGCGGATGACAATGACCTGCCTCCCTGCTGCAAAGCCGGGACAGCCCCGAGCTGCACTCTCACGCCCAGGCGTAGATGTGAGGAAGTGCCTCCAGGCCTTTGACCTCCTCCCGGGTGCCCCACAGTGAGGGGCCCCTGCCGAAGGGATCAGTCAGGTCAGTCAGGCAGCAGGGGCAGTGGACAGCCGAATGGGAGGCGGTGGGATGGAATGACTGCCTGAAGAAGTGGGCGAATGGGTGGTAGGGGATAAAAGAGCATGCAAAAAAAGAAAGCATTACTATACACAAAAATGTGGAATAGCTTACCTGGTGAGGGGTAGTGGAAACTAGTTGCAAGCTTTTCTTAGCAGGACTCGGCTTATGTATGTGTCACTGCTCAAATTGGGCTATAGTCCATGTTGTGTGGCAGGAGGACAGATAAGATTGACACAAGTGCTTCCCGCCACCTCAGTATTATGTTAATATGTTTCACAGTCAGCAAGGCGACATACTGCGCATGCATCTCTCACTCCCTCCCAATCCGGCACTTCCAGCTGCACTGCACTGGAATTGTAGCAGCAGATGCCATCATAGCATGCAGCGCTCACCATCCCTATACTACATTTTAGGCAGGACACCATATCTTTTTATTTTTTTATGAAACAGTTTTCCTTCTCAGAGCTGTGACACCACAATAATATCAGACACCTCATTTGAGCGGAGGATGCTTTAGATGCCACAAAAAGGCAGCGCACTCTGAAGCTGGAACAATAAAATTCCAATGAGTTTATTGATAAAGATGTACAAGAAACTGAACACCCCAGTGCTTTGAGGTGCAGTGCTTCTTCATTGGGGGCAGGGTTTGGTACAAGCGGGAGACAGTTAAATAAGGCCATGCAGAAAAATGGCTAGTACACTATCTGGTACCTTGTGTATCTGTTATCAGTAAACTCATTTAAAATCTTTTTTCCCCAACTTTTGAGTGTGCTGTCTATTTTGATGTTGCTTATCTCTTTAATAGTTATGGCTGGAGCATGCATTTTTGTGTATTGGTCCCTTTATTTTTTTATACTCAGTTTATTAAATATCAAACTGTCGCAAACACATATTCTTGTTGTGTACATTTCAGTTATTCATCATAAATATATCCAAAATTTCAATGTAACAAACTTCAGATAAAAAAAGCGATAAATGGAAACTCAAACAAGCTAAGACAAAATTTGGGCAGTAAATACATCTCCTCAAAAAAGTACAATCACTATATGCATGGGGATCAATCAAGAACTAGTGCAATCAGTATTAAACCTTGTTCTGTAGTTTGTCTCATGACAAAACTGTTACCTATGTTACACAATATAAAATACATGAACTATATATCTTTATCCTGTGAGAATAGATAGGAGGGGGTATCCTTTCTAACAACATGTTCCAGGCTACTTCAGGTGCAGTTAATTACCATCAGCTAAACCAGCATATTTAAGGAACAATATGGAGCATCACCTAAAGGAAACCGTTCCTATTACAAAAAAGAGAAAAGAAGAAGAAAAAAAAAAGAAAAACCTCACTGTATCTGGTCCTGATAAAGCTCCCAACTTGTCCAGTGGTTTGCAGATGGGGCTGGCTTCTGTTGTAAGTCATAAATTAATCTCTCAAATTTCTGTATATGCAAAACCAACTGTTTCCACTCCGCTGTAAATTTAGGGTGGGAGGGAGATCTGGTTTCACCCATCTCCTTGTAATGGTTTTACAAACTGCAATTTGTAATATAGCCTACAAATAGGTCTCCTTATCTTTAAGTGCGAAGGTGGCAAACCCATCATTAAATATTCAGGTTTCAAGATTTCTGAAAGACTGAAAATGCTTATCATATGTTGTATTATCTCTTGCCAGTAAGATTTTATTTTAGGGCAAGACATAAAAATATGCATGTGGGAACCTAGATCCGTACCACAGGCTCTCCAGCACTTAGTCGAAGCTCCTGGTGACCATTTTGAAAGAAAAGTAGGGACCAAGAAAAATCGGGTTCTGATTTCCCAGGAATATTCTCTCCATAAAGGGAAGAGGTGGTGGACCACACCCCGCCAAACTTTTAGCCATTGCTTATCAGTAAAAATTTTCATGCAGATCCTTCTCCCACCTAGATTTAAGGAGGTAAGCTTTGTAGGTTCCACTTCCTATCAAAGCCCTATAAAGTAAGGATATATCCTTTTCCGCACCCTAGATGACCAAATGGTTATCGGGGTAGTTCCACTTCTTCTATTTGAGTCTGAACAGCCGGTATTCTTATTTGTTTTAAAATATAATCTTGCATTTGAAAAAACTTAACTGTTCGGAGGGTCCACAGCCAAATTGTTGCCGGGCCTGCTCAAGAAATTACGGTGTTATTTTGTATTAACTGCCAGGGAACATAGAAGCCCAGTTTAATCTGGGCTTGGTACCAAGAGTCAATTTTCGCTGGGGCAAACAACGGATTTGTTAGAGCAGTACCTCTCTTCCATCCCTCCAGAATCACCCATGTCTCTGGAGGTAATACATTTTTGTTTGGGTCAACTGTGAGGGATTAAATAACACTGCATCTAGTGGTGTTGGTACAGTTCTTGTCAGATCTGTCGTCTTCAGTGGGCTTGATAGTTGGAATTCCCCACAGTACAGCCAGTTTCATTTGGGCCAAAGATGAGGAAAAGCCAACCCCTCTATTTTTAGATAGGGTTAGTAAATCTTGACTGATCCGGGAGCGTTTATACTGGCAGATAAGAGGAAAACAGAAATTGCCACTTCAGTAACTCTTGCACTGAAACTAAACAAGGTACCGTCTGATATAAATAAAGCAATCTAGGAGGCATTCATTTTGGTAACTAATACTCTGTTATACAGAGACGGTAAGAGATGCCAGCTTCAGATCTAATCGTAATTGATTAATCATTGTGGTATAATTCAGATTAAAAGCTGCATAAGATCTATAGCTAATTTAATGCCCAAGTATTTAAGAGATGCAAGTCCCATTTCATTGGGTATTGCTGGCGTATAGGGGGCTGGGACTTCATAGTGAAAGACTAACACCTCAGTCTTAGACATATTTAATGTATAGCTCTCAAGTGCTGAAACAAAGCTGGTAGGGAGCGCCTGGGCTGGTTGGGTAATCATCACATCATCTAAGCGAAAGTGCTAACTAAGCTCCGTTCCTCCAAGAAACACCCGATATTGTGGAATGCTGCCTTACACTCTGTGGAAAGGGTTCAATATACAAGGCAAAAAGTAGAGGGAAAGGGGACAGTACTGGCGTGTACCCCTTGTAACAGAAAACCCATTAGCCCTTACATAGCCCTGGGGTTTATCATACAACTTAAATAAAAATAAACATCTGGGGAACCCTAAGCTGGCAAGGACCTTCCTCAGAAAGACCCATGAGACCTTATCAAGGCCTTCTTGGCGTTCAGACTTAACAGAGAGGGGATTTTGTGCTGATTGATATGATTTATTATATAGGCAGTCCTCCGGATATTATCCTGAGCCTGTCTACAGGAATAAAACCTGTCTGATCCTGATGTATTAAATAGTATTGGTCCCTTTAGATGCCATCCTGGGTTCCTCTCCATACTCCCTGTGTGCCCCCTCATTAGCGGTGCCTGCCTACAACGGGATCGTTGGGTACTGGGAGGTGGAAGTCCTTGTGGTGGTGGTCTGAGCTGATGACTATGGAGAGACTGTCATGTCATCCTTCTCTTTGCTCAGAGCCCTGTGTTGCTTTGGTTTTCTCTGCCCAGTTCCTCAGCACAATAAAGCGTACCCATCCATTGGCGTGGACCTGTAGGCTCTGCTGTAATCACAGCAGGTGCATGAGTGGCTGGATAGGTCTCTCTCTGATCAGAGCCAGAGCATGAATGCACTGCCTCTGCAGTGTGCCCTGGGTTCCTCCAGCTCTGGCAAACCCAGGTCTCCCACATGGAAGCACAATGCACTCTGCTGGCACCGCCATGCCAGGCCACATGCTTTTTGATAAGAGTGCATTCCTGACATCCTGAGAAACTTTGTCGGGGTGCCTCTCCCGGATTAAGCTCTTCCTGTCTGCACCCCTTAGCCAACTCATTGTCATATGTCAAAGTGGGAGGACGGTTTCCAGCAGTAATTCAGAATTAGGTCAGGGTGGGGATGCAGGGTATAAGCTGGAAATTTATAGCTTGAAGTTTTTTGGTTTTTTTATTGTGTACTTTTTCAGCCCGGCCTGAACTCCCCATGGGTGGATCCAGCCCTTCCCCAGCATCCCTGTTACTTATCTCAGGGACTTTCAGACCCATGAGCTTGCCCTTCATGGTGGGGGCCAGTCGATCTGGTACCAACCCTCTGCCTCCAGTGCCATGGAGGCAGAGGTTCCTTGTGTAGCCCTGCAGAGAACAGTGGCTGAGGTTGGGCCTGAGTGCTCCAGGGCTCATGGTGCATGTGTCATTTTCCCCACATAAGCCCACCATGGGACACCAGCACACTAGGAGGCCCATGCGTGTACCACGCTGCACATGCCTTCTCTGGCCTCAGCCAACATCCCCTCCAGTGTGCACTACCACTGCTGCACTGCCACTTGAAGTCACCCAGGTGGCAATCTTACAGCAGCCTTCCCACCCCAAGAGGAAGAGGCGTCCTTTGGGATACTCGGACTTCTTCCCAAGCAGGCCCCGGTGGCTCAAGCTTATTCTCAACTTCTGGGTTGCCGGGTGTTCTGAGCAATAGCCGCCACTCTACACTCGGACAGACTGGTTGTAACTTGTAGTGTTTTTTTTTTTGGCAAATTACTAATGAAATTTTGTAGTCAACTCACCAAATCTGTAGCCAAACCCAAATATTTCATTTAGGCATATACATATAACACACACACACACACACATATCACAGTCACCGCTTGATGATTCGGAGCCAGAAAAATAGCCAAATTCAGAAATGAATAGCAAAGTACACTTTGATGAGTGGCCGCTTGAACATTGGGTGGTTGGATTTCTTTAATCTTCCATGAGGTGTGGTTTTTCAAACGTAACTAGTGTCCTCTGCTTCCCAACCTTTCCATGTAATTGCCAAGCCACTGTATTGTTTTAGTACCTTTGGTTGCTGCTTACGGATGTGCCAGAATCTCCATGCAGTGTATCAAGGGCACACTAGCAGTGGACCTTTGGTTAACTCTTTCTTCCATTGATTCTGTGGTTTTGTGTACTAGTCCATAGCATTACATGCACTAGCATGAAACGTCAACCTTTATTGGCAAACAGTGGCAAGAATACATTATCCCCATGTAATGCATGGAACAGAAACAATCTTCTGCTTTCATTACAAGAAACTATGTATTTCCCATGTGAATGAGAGTGGGGCTTGGGGTACTAGTACTGTATTTAGATTATCCCAGTGTAATTACCTTGAAATGCAGAGGTATCCGTGCTTTCAAGCTGACTTTGAACTAGAACCGAGAGGTACATCACCAGCTCGAATCTCACTCTATACTTACTGCTCCTTTCCAGAAGCCCATTCAGATACATACAAGTGTCCTGCAGGTTTCCATCCCAGCCTTTTCATCGACGCCAAAGACCTCAAAAGGCTCGTTCCGATACAGAATAAGCCTGAAAAAGAGTGAATCTGAAACCAGGTACATTTCAGCTAAGCTTTTGCTATACTTGCATTTGTTATGAATGTTCAGAAAAGTCCTATAATAGATTAGTCTTAATCACATTACATCCTCAGAGTTCCACTAGTGAAGTTTATGGGTACCCAGACAGATGCCTATGAATGTCAAACTAAAATGTAAACCATTCAGAAACCACCTAGTGTGGAAACCTGTTTCTTCTGATCATTGCATACATCTAGCCTCGGTTCTTATTCCTGTTTGTAGTTCCCCATAAAAACAAGTAAGATGTTTAGAATTTGTGTACTGTTATTAGTACCAAATGAGGTGTAGAAGCCACTCGTTACAGTGGCGGTATTATCACTTGTGATGCCAACAGTCCTGTTTTGGGAACAACCCTGGAGCATTGGAGGGTCAGCGGGTTTTGGAGGATCAACCGTCTCAAAGGACACTCCCCCTCCTTTGCGGAGTGGAAGGATGTGCTTCCAGCTTCTTTACTGCCACCTGGGTTGCCATAGGTGGAAGGAGCTGCTGGCAAGTGTAGGCACATTTGGCAGAGAGGATCATGTGGAGGTTGGTGCGCCAGGTTGGTCGGAAATTGACGCCATCATCATGCAGACTCATGGGGAAGGACACCACAGAGGAGAGCTGGCTGCTGATTGGGCAGATGACACCCAGTCTTCCCCACAGCTTTCCAGGGCCTTGACCCACTCCTCTGGGGAAGGTCTTGGGTGCCCTTGCCTACCAGATGTAGCCATATACGGGCCAGTTCCCCAGCAGCAGAACCTCACAGGGATAAACCTGGGGAGACAGTGTGATAGTATCTGGGGGTTATTGGGATGAGGGTTTAGTGGCCAGGATTTGGGCTTCCTGGCTGATGTAGATGGAGGCCCTAGCTGGAGGGGTCCTGGGGTAAACGTATGTTCAAAAGAAAGAAAATAACTTGTGCCAGCCTTACTGGCCAATAGCGGCATAACATCAGCACTGCCACTGTAGCACCAGCTACCTGGGTTCAGAATGAACCCAGGGCACGGAGGGCTCATGAGGGTGAGGAGGATTGATATCCCATAGGAGGTTCTGCTATGGGGAGGGAGAATGGGTGGGTGACTGAGTCTGCCCTGCGACACTGCTACCTTTGTGACCACAAATGAAGTGGTTTGAAAGGAGCATGCCATCTGCTTCTGCACACCAGAACATATCGTGCACACATTTTCACTAGAACCCTAGAAAGCTGTGTCCAGAGGGCTCTAGAAAACAAAAGCAAACACCAGGACCATTCATTAATACAGAGGGGTACTCAGGACCCTATGTCAACACCCATAAAGCGGGGTATGCTGAATTAGGATTTCTGAAGGGACTGAGAAGTCTGAAGACCCCATCACATGGAGTAAATTGAAGGGTATTAGCTTATGGGCCTGGGAGCTGGGCCATAAGCTAAGGTGGTGTAGAAGAGCTCAGGAGGACAGCTAATAAATAAAGAGGGGGAGCTGTTAGCACCACCTGATTGAATTTAATGCTCCTCATGCTATTTGACACTGTGAGTGCTGCTGTGGGATTACAAACAATAAAAAACATAAATAAAAAACTAGTCCTGAGACTCTGAACCCTAATGATCTTCCAGGACCAGTCTTCACCATTGATTAACACTGACTGGTTCTGAGCTGGAGGTGCTAGGACCCTACGGGAGCCAGAACATTTTAGGAGGGCTGGTGCCAAGATACGCTTGTGTGCATGCAGCACCGCAGACTAGCTCACACTACATGGCTTACCTCAGTACTGGCCCCTCGGCTACCTCAGTTCCTTTTTCCGCCACCGCCGAGTGTGCTTTTAGTTTCGATGTCGCCGCTTGCTGGGAGTCAGAACTTCACGCCTATACAACAGTATTCAGTTCATTCTATTTCAGTATTTAAAGCTAGTGTTTGTTATTTATTTTTTTTTATTCTTTTATCCCTCCTGGGCGCCCCTGCACTCCCCTCCTTCGGGCTGTCTCAATGCCCTCCAGACTCCCCACTGAGTCTGCCCCTAGAGTGTCTCAGGTGCTCCTACCTGCCTCCTTAGCACTGCCACAGTGGGGTCTGCCCGTGTTGTGTCGTCTGGGTGGCCGGGCTGCCGTCATCAGTGCGAGGTTGTTTTCCGTTTTCTGTCCTCCTCTCACCCCGGGGCCTTGGCTTGGCGGGCGTGCTTACGCCGCGCGTGCCAAGTGCGAAGTGTCCTCCCTCCCGGCTTCCTGCCCAGGAAGCCATACCAGAGTCGGGCCCACCGGCTCTCTCGAGCTGGTGTATTAAACACCCCTGGTCTCCTCCTCGAGGAGAGCATCCGTTGGACGCCGATCCTCCTTCCCCCTGCCGACCCCGACGGCCCGAGTCTGTTCCGAACTCAGGTTGCGGCGTGGCGAGGTGTGGCATCCAGCGCCTCAACCCTCAGCGCCACGGGCCGGCTGTGTTTGTTATTTTGTGTCAGTTTAGTATTTTAAAAAATTATATATTTTCTGTCAGTTTCTCTCAGCCCTACTGAACAGCATCGATGGGGACGGTAGGGAGCCTCTTTGAGTATGGCCATGTCTGGTTTATGAGGGAGGGTTCTGATGACAGCAGTCCTGTGTTCCAGAAGGAGGACAGCCCTCCTGTAAACACAAAAGAAGCAGGCCCCTTCCCTGTTCCGATTGGGGACCGGCGATGCTCTACCTCAAGTTCTTCCTCTTCCCGTTGGAAGGGGAATAAGTGGTACCAGTCGAGGTCACCCTCTGGTACGCCTCAGCAAGGCCTTCGAGGTCCGAAAGTAGGAGGTTCTCTCTGGCATTGTCGGTTTCCCTGTCTGCTCCTGCTCATAGACATTCAATGTCTCTGGCCCAGAACCCTTCCATGTCTTCCTGTAGGGACTCCGATGGGCAGTTTGACCACTGGGAAGCTCTTGTGGAGTAGTGGGTACAGCATCTGACTTGTTTACCCCTTCCCACAGAACTATTTCTGGTCTCATGGGGCCAGGGACACTGGAGATGCAGTCGGACATTCTAGCCAGATAGGCATTTGGCTCCAGCAATGGCCTCTGAGTCTTTGCAGGTAACACGTGCCACTGGCCTTGATTCACTGGCCTATACCCTTGCAGTGTCACTGTCTGGAGACTGGCTCTGGTACCTTCTCCAATCAGTTCTGTGCTGGCTGGACCTTCACTGTGGATGGCGCCATGATTAGGCCTTTTGGGGCTTATCCCGGTGCTGCACCCAGTACTGCCTCCATCATCAAAGGATTCCTCAGCACTGGGCTCAGTCTCTTTGGTGACGCTGTCCCCAGCGCTGGCTCCTTTGGTGCCAGTGGCGACTTCTTACTTCCAGGCACTGGTGCCTGCTCCTCCTCTGCTGCCAGTGCCGGTGTCACCTGTCTTTCCAACTCCAAAAGCTGGGCTGGGCACTTCTAGGTCCCTCTTCTCCCAGCTCTTCTTTCCGGACAGGAGTTGGACAGGGTAAGTCTGACCCTGACCTCATCATCTCTGAGGCAATGACAATGACTCTTCTACAGCCCTGATAATTCAAATCCAGGCCCCCCTCCTGTTCCACAGGAGGCTCATTCTTTCCAGGCTGCGCTTTGCAATATGTATGTAGCTCTTGCTTTCGAGCCCTCTGCTGTTGACCCAGGCAGACAACTCCGGCTGGAATGGCTCAACATTCCCACCATGCCGGTTAGTCTTATACCTCCTATTCCACCTGCTTTTGAGACACTCTTGGAAGCAGTGTGGGTCAGGCCTGCATCAGTTCCCTCTCTGGTCGGCAGATAGAGCACAAGTATACTGCTCCTAAAGACAAGCGATTGTGGCTTCCCAAGCCCACTGTCGATTGGCATTGTCAGTCTCAGCCAGAATGACAATCTTTCTCCCTCAACAGGTTATGGCACATCCCCATCATTAAGGAGTCTTGCAAGATGGACACGATGGGAAGAGGCTTTGACTGCAGCTACCCTTAGTATGTGAATAGCTAGCTACCAGGGCATTTCTCCAGGTACAAGTATGCCCTCTGGACCTCTCACAAGTCTCTCGTGGAAGCCTTGCCAGATTCAGACACTAAGCAGAAAATTCTGCAGACCGCTACCCATGGTATTGAGTCCAGTAGTCATCAGTTAAAGGCAGCTGTGGACACATAACACACTGCTTCCTAGTTGGCTGCCAGGGAATCTGAGCTAGGAGACACTCCTGGCTTCATATGTCTGGTTTCTCCAACAGTGTCCAGCAGCAAGTCATGAATGTCCCTTTCAGTGGCTCCTATCTGTTTGGCCAAGAGGAAGAACAGTCCCTCAAGGCCTCTCAGAAGACTAGAACAGCCATTGAAACTTCTTGGCCTGCCCCAGCTCACCCTCAAAAGGAAAGGCCCAAGTCTTTTACCACAATAAACACTTCTTTAGTAGCCTGTGTATATCCTCTCTCCTTCTTTCATTCTATTTCCCTCCCGTGATCTCCCTTTACTCCTTTCTACAATTACCTCTAAATTCCTCCTTGTAGTCGGGATGTTCCTTTGTAAATAAGTGAAACCTGCCATTTCTGTGTTCACTGTCCTGGTTAATCCACCCCGGAGATCACATTATCGCTGTCCCTTCACCCATCCTGCAGCTTGTTTAAGTACTAGCACCATCTAACTGTGTTCCCTCTTCTTTCTCAGCTCTCCATTGGCTAGCTGCCTTACACGGCTTGTGAGGGCTCCTGCATCGCTCTCTACCTGTCTTTACCCGGACCCAGTACCCTGCACATTACCTCAGGTAAACCCTCTGGGAGCATGCCACCTTGGCATCCAGCGCCATTTGGATGGGACTCTTCTCCCCCGAGACACACACACACACACTCTGAAACAGTGCCTGCATGCTGATTTGGACTGCCTACAGGGCTGATTGTTTTGGCAGCTACCCTGCACGGAGTGTATCCCACCTCTCCCACCCAGGCTCGGCACTCGGCTTTATTCATTACTCCCCTGCCTCCTCTCCCCAGCACCACCCTGACTATCCTGACTTACTAACTAGCAAACACTCATCACCATACATAACCTCCCCATTCCCCCTACAACTCCTACAAGACCCTCACTCTCACAAGTACTATCACTTTCAGAAGTAGCTCCTCCCTCTCACAGCCACTGCTCACCCACTGTCTCATGCCCTACTACATATGATAAGCCTCCCTTCCCCACTCCCTTACGTAAACCTCCTCACACATTCCTCTTCTCGCACATAATCATAGTACTCAATCTTCAGCCATCCCTCTACTTTTCTTTGCACCTTCCTTTCATCTTCTACTCACTACATCTCCTCCCTTCAAATGGTGTCCCTTACTTATCTCATTCCATTCTTATCATACTGTTCACACAGCCCCACTCCCTTTCATAGCTCCTCACCATCTAAATGTCCCCTACTTTTTACTCGCCTATCTGCATCACACTTCCTACACATCTTTACACCCCATTTGTCCCCTAAAATCACCCCCTCTTGCCACCATCCCCATTCACCCAGGGTTAAGATCCTACTTTAGAGTCGGCTCTTGCAGCAGGTAACACATGTGGGACTGAAGCCGGCAAGTGGCAGAGATCCACAGGAGAACTTCTAGCTAGCATTCTATGGGGACCTCCCCTGATGTCTCGCATGGTATAAAGGGAATGCGGTCCCCAGCGTCCCTCAGTTCTTTTCCCGCCATCGACTCGCATTCATCGGCTCCACAAATCACCCTTCGCTAGTTTGACCGCCAGCTTGCCAGTCTTCTTAGCCAAATTCTTTATTTTTCACGAAAAGTTTGCTTTTCTGCCATTATTGTTCCTGTATGTTGTCTTCTCTGATGTCCTTGTCGCCGAGGCACAGGTCAGGAAGCATAGGAAAACCAGAAGCAGTTGTATAATTCACCAAAATTATTTATTTACACTAGCAGTAACATAAAATAAATTAAACTTGCTCAGTATAACTATTTACAAGGCCCAAAAATTGAAAAAATCCATCTGAGTTTTTCTTCAGTCTCTGTGTCCGTCTCTTCTCTTTAAAGCCATTGCAGCTCAGCTCTCTAAGTCCTTCCAACCCCCATTCTTAACAAGCATGCTGTTCTTGTATGTTTCAGGCAGGTGCAAGGCAGAAACACACTGTGCCTGAGCTGAGGCCCTTTTTCCACAGCTCTACTTCAAAAGGCTTAAAAAATTGCACTCAGGTTTCCAGGTCTCGAGTTTCCAGTAGCTTTTTGCAATCATCTCAAACCACCATTATATACATTTCAAAACTAACACTATATATTTTCTAAACAAAGGGATCCTAAATCGGTACATTTCCACATAATGATCTGCATATATTTTATACAAGCAGATACACAAGGAAGGAAAAGACAGACAACAAGGGGAGACAGTGAGAGGCAAAGAATTGCGAGACTGTTGGGGTGATCAAATCTTAGGTCTCAGAAAAAATTTGGTTGCGCAGCCAGACAGACAAGAGACAGGAAAGGACTAGAACAGAACAGATACTTGCATTTAAACACTTTCTATAAAACTGGGACAGGGTCCTATTCCACCCTGTCACAGTCCTCCATCGAACGGCACCTCTCCAAGTGTGCCTCACGGCAAAACAAATCCCATCCAGGGCGGGCACTCTGCCTGCTTGCTGTGCCTAGGCCCGACCAGGATACCCAAGCCTGCCAGCACTGCCAAAATTCAATAGCAGGACGAGGATCCGCTGTCAGAAGGCTCTCCAGGCTTTCCTCACAGAGCAACATTTGGCCACCATGCAGAGATTCCTCTTGAGAGGTTCTTCCACGTAAATCTTCAGGAAGCATAAAGAAAGCGGAAGGAGAGAAAGGAGAGTTCCTCCAGATCCAGATCTTCAGGCTACCACTCTGCCTCTAGGGCAGATCTTACTTTGAGAAGGCTCTTGCAGTAGGTATTCACAGATAGGACTAAGTCACCAGGCGTCAGGACCCCGGAAACTTCTAGCTAGCAGTCTCTGGCGGGGGACCCCACATCAGGTGACCAGCATCCAGCGACATCGGTATAAAGGGACGGTCCCCACGCCCGCCTTCAGTTCTTTCCTGCTGTTGGCTTGTGAAAGTTCCTCGCAGTAGAACAGGGCTCCTCAGTACCTTCATCGGTTGTAAAGTTTTCAACTTTTTCGACCTTTTTCTTGAATTTCTCCTTTCTCTCTTCATACCATCTGCTGTGTATGGTGTCCCCGACACTCTCCAGATCACATAAAAACAAGTGCGACTTGTGTGGTTCCCAGCTTCCACACAAGGACAGCCACTCATTGTGCCTCTTCTGTCTAGGCCCAGACCACCCGTGGAGGGTGCCAGCACTGCCAGAAATTCAGCTCGGCTACCATAGCGAAGGCAGAAGTCCCTGGAAGCCCATCTCCTCAAAGAAAATGGCATCCATGGAGGAGGTTGAAGAAGCTTGGGCAGGGGTCAACCTCCCCGAAGCCCACAGAAAGAAGCATGACAAGGAGAAGCACCGGGGCGGGATTCGTCATCCACAGGGGCAGCAACCGGCTGCAGTTGCGACCTTACAGGTATCTTCCCTTCCGGGATCGCTCCTTGGTGGCCGTCTTGGTGGCTAGCAAGAGGCGTCACCCCTCCACGTCGGGCTCCTGCCGGGCCTTGAGGCCTCCAGAGCAAAGGAGCCTCCCTTCCTGTCAAGGCCGGCTCCTGCACGCGGTCTTCCAGTCAGAGTGGGTCTGGTAAATCGGACGTCGGTCCCACTGGCGCCTGCCCAGACAGGGCTGCTAGTTGCTCACCTCCTTGGGTGATCTCCCAGCCCACCCCCTTCTGACAAGGCTGCACTCCTTCACGGCCTTCCTCGGATAGGGAGTCCGATAAGTCTGGCGCTGGCTCCTCCGACATCCGCCGGGCACTGCTGACAAAATGGCCGCCGGCTCTGCCGACAACCACCCGGTCAGTCTGCCTGCATCAGACCTTCTCGTCACGTCAGGCGCCCCAGGCTCTCTGCAGCGGATAACCCGTTGCCTACTGAGGTCCCAGCGTCCCTCGAGTTCCACATCCAGGGATTTCAACCCTCCTTCCCAGGGTGGGGCAGGTACCTTGGACGCTGCCGTCAGGGGCCCCTCCTCGCCGGACGCTGCGCCGCCGGACTTGCCACCCTCCGCATCCCTCTGCCCGACGGAAGACCAGTTCCTCCATCAGGACCGCCGGACCTGTTCGCGTGTCTGCCTGCACTCGGCCCGACGCCCGGGACTGATGCACCCTCCGCTCTGTCTGCCAGCAGGGCCTCTGCCAGGACCCTCTGCGCCATCAGAGCCCCTGGTGCCAGGGTGCCCGGCTCTGCAATACCCGGCTCCTCAGTACCCGACGCGGGCTTCTCACCATCAGGCTACGGATACTCTTATTACGGGTACCCACCCTACCCGTATCCAAGCCCCCCTCCTCCTCCACTGCCCACTCCACAGCCGCAGATCTGAAGGAGACCTTGACCTCCTAGTGGGCTGAGGCCAGGGTTCAGCTCACCAAGGGAGGTCGGGAGTGAGTCTTCAGGCAGTTGGTCCCCAGCGGACCGGGAGACCCCCCTTACCCGGCGCCAGAGGAGAACCTTCTGGCGCCCAGGTAGGGGAGGACATGCACCCGGGGGCTCCCAAAGGGGTCGTTTCTCCCCTTCAAGGGAGGAGTCTTCTTCTTTCACCTCGAACCATCTGACTCAGATTCTGAGTCCAGCCACTCTGATCATGGAGATGAGCCCCACACTCCAGAACGCCAAGGCCGAGGGACCCTCCGGAGGACCCTTCCTTTCTGGAGCTCTGGAGGAAGATCCAGGAGACACGTCAGTGGCAATCAGTGGAGCCAGACCCACAGCGTAGAAGCTCTCTGCTCATCTGGATCTGCCCGATACTGCTCCCACATCGATTCCACCCTGGATGGAGCCTCACACCGATCTTGTTTCCACCATCTGGAAACAACCATCCACCTGGGCCCCGCATCCGAGGAAGGCGGATAGGCTATACCAGGCTCAGATGGCATAGACTGTAGTCTCTTCACCCCAAGGCGGATTCTGTTGTGATCAAGCGCCGCCCGGCCACTCTGCCAGCCCCAAACATCTGAGCTCGTCCCCCATCTGACTAGGAATCCTGGCTTCTGGATCAGTACGGGAAGAAGATTTACTCCTCTTTGACCCTAAGCATGAGGGCCCTCAACTCACGTCGGCCACATGGGGGATTTCAGAAGTCCATCCTTAGCCAGGTGGAATCCAAGCTGAGACTCCCTGCCTGATTCACAAACTAAGCAGAAACTGGGAGACCTGGTCCGTTCTGCTCGTTCAGCCTGTCGGCACTTGCTTCATGCCACCTATGACGTGGTGGACACAGCTGGCAGGAGCTCGGCTTTTGCCGTAGGCTTATTGCGTCATGCCTAGCTTCGTGTGTCAGGATTGGTCCCTGATGTACAGTCTGCTATACAAGATGCTTCCTTCAAGGGTTCGGTGCTGTTCGGGGGTGATGTCAAGGACATCATAACCCGAACTGCAGAAGAGCACTGCTCTAAAGTCGGTCCAGACTTTGTACAGACCCCCTCAGGGACAGCGGCGTCCATTTCGTCATCAAACCCGACAAAACATAAGTCCTATCAAGGAAAGCGTGCCAACAAGCGTCGGGTCCCTCCAACAACAAGACTCCCCAGCAAAAGCCAGCGGGCTCCTCGGCTGCTCGCTGCCCCACACCTCCTGACTCCTGCCTTTCCCTCTGCTTCTGGCCAGTCCAGAGGAACCGGTGGGGAGATTCTTCTCTATCTACTGGGTTGGGAGAGAATAACATCTGGCCTTGGTTGCTCCAGCTAATATCTGACTGACACTCCATAGAGTTTCTATAGAAACCTCCTTGAAAACCACCCCTCAGTCGTCTTACTTCCCGCAACATCTTCCTCTGGTTCTAGAAGAAATCCTGTCCCTTCTGTCAAGGCTGGATAGAGCCAGTCCCCACTCATCTTTGGGGATGGGTTACTATTCCCATTTCTTTCTAGTTCCAAGAAGACTGGAGACCTGAGGACAATCATAGACCTCATCTCCCTGAACATGTTCAAGGGTACAAGCGTTTCAGAATGCTCTCCTTGCAGGAGCCTTCTACCGTTACTCCAGCCGGGACAGTGGCTATGTGCTCTGGACATGCAGGATGTGTACCTGCATATTCCCATATCCCTTCCATCACAGATACCTCTGTTTTTGCTTTCAGGGGATGACTACCAGTTCATGGCTCTCCCATTTGGTCTCTCCTCAGCTCCCTGAGTATTTACCAAATGCCTGTCAGTGGTAGTGGCCACCTGCATGCCCAGGGTGTGCAAAGTCTTCCCGTACCTGGACTATTGGCTCTGTAGCCCGTCCAGGGAAGAACTCCTGCACTCCTTTCCTTTACCCTGCAGGTTTTTCCAGCCTGGTTAGTTACCATCAAGCAGGCCAAGTTCCATGGTCCCTTACCAACACCTCCAATTTATAGGGGCGGTACTGGACATGACCACAGGCAAGCCATTTGCCTCCGGACAGAGTCGAGACCCTTCAGAATCGAGCTCGTCTTCTGTCCAGTCGCAATGTAGTCGGAGCCAGGTCAGTCCTCTGCCTCCTCGGGCTCATGGGGGCTGCCATTCTGACAGTTCTGTTCACTCGACTCCATATGAGGATCTCTCAATGGACGCTTTGATCACAGTGGGACCAAACCACAGGACGATCTAGACCGAGGTGCTAATGTCGGATCCCATGAGCAGAGACTTGCACTGGTGGATGGTTCAGGAGAACCTGTGTCTGGGAGTTTCTTTCTGCATTGCTCCTCCTGACAGCGGATGCATCAGGGAGGGCTGGGGTGCCCACCTAGGGTCTCACGGACTCTGGGCAGCTGGTCCCTGTTCGAGCAGAAACTGCAATAAATGTGCTCGAACTGAGGGCAGACCTACAGGCTCTTCTTCCCTACATTCTTCCCAGTCATCTTCTCATCCAGTCAGACAACGTGTAGTCTTGTAGCTCAACAAACGGGGAGGAACACGTTCCTGTCCCCTGTGCCGGGCGGCATGAGAGTCTGGCATTGGCAGCTCAGCGACCTTCACCTGACCGCAGTTCACGTTCCGGAGTGGAAAACACCTGGCAGACTAACTCAGTCGATCCTTAGCCAGGGCTCACAAATAGGAGTTAGACCAACGGTAGTAAACAACATCTTTCGGCAGTGGGGACACCTCAGGTAGACCTCACCTCCCCTAAAATGCAAAACTTTCCGCATTTTGCTCGCTCACTCCAGGGTGAGAGCGTTTTCTGGCGGGGACGCTCTCTCTCTCTGCTGGAGAGACAGATTCGTTTATGCCTTCCTTCCATTCCTTTTATTCTGAGGGTCCTGAACAAACTCAGATCAGAAGGGGCTCAGATGATGCTCATCACCCCTTCTTGCCCAGAGCAGTTAGGTTCTCTCTTCTGCAACAGTTTCCAAGGAACTCCTCTTCCTCTTCCTCTGTGGCAGCACTTGTTGATCCAAGATCAAGGGACCCTTGTTCACCCAGGCCTCAAATCCCTTAATCTCCATGACATGGCTCCCACAGACGTAGCTAAAGCCCGCTCGAGTCTCTCCTTTAGTAGTGGACATTTGGTGGAGGCAAGAAAACCTTCCACCAGTTTCACCCTACGCTATGAAGTGAAAACGGTTTTCCATCTGGGCATATTCCAAAGACTTAGAGCTTTCTTGTGCCCAGCCAACAAAATCCTGGATTACATGCATCACCTCTTCGACCTGGGTCTCAGCCATTTCCTCCTTAAAAGTCCATATGGCAGCTATTTCAGCCTACCACATTCCTTTGGCGACGGACCTTTGCTCAGTTGGACATCTCAAGACTTTTTCTTAGAGGGTTCTCCACTTGAGACCCCATCTGCAATCCTGCCCTCCATGGGATCTGAATTTTATCTCATGAGCTCAGACTGCCTCCTTTGGGCGGCAGCTGAAGCAGACTTAAGTTCCTTTCTTGGAAGACATTCTTCTAGTGGCCATCACTTTTGCTCGGTGTATTTCCGATCTCAAGCCTTGATGTAAAATCCCGTATTTGATTTTCCACAAGGGCGTCGTGACTCTACGCACCAACCCTACGTTTCTTCCTAAGGTGGTGGCTGAATGTCGCTGAATCAATCCATTGAGTTACCGCTTTCTTTACGCAACACTCCAATCAAGGGAGTACCTCTACACACTCTGGATGTTCACAGAACCTGAGATACTACACCAATCTGACTAAGGATCTCGGAAGACTGATCAGCTTTTTGTCTCTTCGCTCACAGAAGAGAAGGCAATGCTGTTTCTAAGCAATGCCTTTCCAAATGGTTATGCAATTGTATCACTTTCTGTTACAACTAGTACAACAAGACCCTCCCAAGTCAGGTCAGAGGTCACTCCACTTGGGGGTAGCTCCTTTGCTGCTTGTTTCAGGAATGTGTCCACGGCAGACATTCTGCAGCGCGTAACCTGGACTTTGGTCTATACCTTTGCAAAACACTACAGTTTGGACATTGTCTCTTGCCGTAGAGCCGGCTTCGGGTTGGCTATTCTGCAGGGTCTCTTTTCATGACACCTGCTCAGCCCGAGGTCATGTTATGGATGACAGTCCTCATCCCATTTTTCTCTTTATTCAGACTGCTTGGAACTCAGTCCTATCTGTGAATACCTACTGCAAGAGCCCTCTCGAGTAAGATAGTACAGTTACGTAGAACTTACCGTAACAGTAGATCTTCCCTTTTCAATCTTCACCATTCATTACTGCTGGGTGTAAGCCGGAGACACGCACCTACCCATGGAGTTATTTTTCTTTTTATTTTTTTAGGAGTCGGTATGACACGCCCCCAAGAGTGGCCTTGACCATGTGATGCGCGAGGGCGGCGTTAGGGGTGCTTAGACTCTCCTCCATCCCAGTTCTGTTTTTCCCACCGGCCGAGGTTGCACCTGCTGCGCGAGCCAAATTCAGTACTGTCATAGGCAGTATCCTACTCAGAAGCCGTCAAGCTCCTTCATCCCATGTTTCTCATCATCATCGACCAGTAAGACCGTTCTGTTTTCTATATTATTAGACACGAGAGCTTTTCTATGTTTTTCCTTAATTGTTTCTCATCATGTCTGGTTAGGGGCAAAGCTAAGAGTCGGTGGGCGTGCCCTATGCGTCAGTGCCTTGTGGCGGCAGTTTTCCATCACGGACCGTCATGATGTTTGTCTCCGGTGCCTGAGATCCTACCATGATATGGATCATTGCGATACCTGCTTCTCCATGAATCGCTGTGTGTGGTAGGAAATCGGCGTTTAAAAGTCGGACCAGCTCCACCGACTTTCGGAGACGAAGTCGCCTGAGGGCTTCCCAGGCTAGATTTCGAGACCCTTCCTCCGGGTCCCTCCCAGGTCTCTACGGCCCGGCGAGGAGGTTTCTTCTTCAGGCGCCGGAGGAATGGTGTGATCCCTTCGAGTCGGCGCTGTTGGCGCCGTCCAGCAGTCACCTCCGTGGAGGTGAGGCTCCCGCGGTGTCGCGGCCCCGGTTGCGGAACCCGGCTCTGGTGGACCCTCGTTTTCATCTGCCCTTGTCGTTGTAGAGTCTGGGCGCAGCTTCGGTGCTGGTGACTTGGCGGGGCCCCGGTGGTGCCGTTCTAAGTCTCGGTGCGTCCGCGGTGCTGGAGACTCAGCGGTGACTTCTGCAGTGCTGTCTTGGGCCTCTGTGCGTTCGCGGCACCAGGGACTTCAGGTGGTGCCGTTCGCGGTGTCGCCTAGGCCTCGGCACCGTCTGCGGTGCCAGGGACTCTGGCACGGCATTGGTGGTGCCATGCTGGGTTTCGCGCTGATTGTGGCGCCGGTGACTTCGGCCGGCGCTGTTGCAGTGCGGCCGGGTTCCTGGTGCGCCCGAGCGTGTGGGCGACTCTGCGGACATGGTTGGCATTGCCACCTTTGGGCAGGTTCCTGCTGCTGTTGCGATGGAGCCTTCCCTTGTCGACCCCTCCTCCTCAGGGCCGATTCAGATGAGGACCCAGGCCAGTGGCTAGAGTCTTGAGACTTGGAACCTCCTGTAGGCCGTGGGGCTAGATGTTCAGTGTTCCTCTCCCAGAGTCCCCAGAGCTGGTTAACCTGGATGATTCCATGGTTAGGGTGGCCTGGAATCTTCCTTGGTGGACCTTTGGGTGTTCAGAGGATACCCTCTTCGGAGGTCCCAGGCAGCTGCTGTTCCTGGTGCTGCTCGGGTCCTTCAGCAGAGGGAGGACTCTGCCTCGGCGAGTTTCCTTGGGGTCTTGCGCAGGGACCTCCCACCACTGGTCACGAGGAAGAGGGCTGCTGGAGTCCGAAGGATTGAGGGGTAGAGGTCAGGGGCGGCGAGCCCCCACCGCCCTGCGGTGTGGGGAGGAGTCGTGGCGCTGATCCTCACCTTTCTCTTAAGGTCTCTAAAGTGCCTTCTGGTGGCGGTTCTGAGGTTGCCCTTCTGGACTCATGCAATCCCAGGTGCGTCACGGGAGATTCCTCTTCAGGGCTCTTTCCAGATTGCCTCTTTCCCTTCTACTGTGCAACCCGGCACGATCTCAGGGTCCCCAGTCTTGGCGGTGTCGCTGCCTGGATCCTAAAGCCCTGGCAGAGGCTGGGCACGTGCTGTTAGGTGCCCTCGCCCATCCCTCTGCAACCACCTCCCTCTTTCTCAGGCCATGTGGGGCCCACTGAGCCATTAAATTGCGGAGCGTTCAGAAACTACTACGGCCTTCCCGTCCTATGTCAGGGCCATGAGCGAACAGGTTTTCGCCTGTCTCCATCTCCCCCGCTGCAGGAGTCTTCTTAGCATTCGAGCTCCACTTCCTCCTCTGAGGAAGAGAACTTCCTGTCCACCTTTTCTCTGGCGCTGATTTCACCGACTATCAAGCGTTTCCTTTCGAGATGGTGTCGGGCCCATTATCTCCACATCCGTAGGGACAATACCAGCGGCAGATGCATGCTTTCCTTAGTGAATTCAGCGCTTGCCATCTGGTGGGGCCTTCCTGGCGATCCCTTCCAGGAGGCGTCTGTCCGCACCTGGCAGTCTCTAGCCACTCCTTCTTCAGCCCCTGGAGACTGCAGGAGATGGTATTGTGCCCCCAACAAGTCTCTAGGTTCTCTGTCTCACCCGCCTTGGGTTTGGCGTCCCTAGACACTCCTTCCGGGCCTCGCGCCTGGTGCCGACAGGCCTCCAGTTCAGTTGCTGAATTTGACCAGTGGGGATGAAGAGTTTTCTCTTCCAGTCATGCATTGTTATGCATCTCATTGCATCAGGCTCACCGCTGCCCTACAACAGGCATCTGTGGTTGATGCTGGCTCAGGTCTCAGCCTCTTTGCCTGACTCAGAGCAGTCTAGACAGGCTATTGCCCTCTCTGCATGGGGTCTGGGGCTTGCAAGGCACCAGCGAGGGCATCCTACCATGCCAGGGTGGCATCCAGACTAGTAGGGACAGCGATTGCATTGGGCGGATGGCATGGCTTCATCTCCCAGACTGTCACCCATTGCCCGGCGTGGGGTGGCTAACTCTGCCTTCCGTGGGACCGCCTTTTTTCCCGCAGGGCGGGAGGCTTCTTCAGGGCAACCCTCTCCCCCAGCCCTCAGGGATGCCTCCTTCCCCTCACCCTCCTTAGACTTCCTGGTCTAGTGGTTAGGATCTCCCCCTCCTACTTTTCACCAGTAGGAGGCTGGGATCTGTTCCCTCAGTCTACTCAGACCCCCTTGAGAGGAGCTTGGTACTCACCCAGCAGTAATGAATGGTGAAGATTGACAAGGGAAGATATGAAGTGCATTACCTACCGTAATTCTTGATCTTCTCTTGTATCTTCTCATTCATTACTGATCCTCCACCTTCCCCTCCAGACCTCCTCCTTCTCGTCTCACCTCCTGCTCGTTCCTCTACTTCTTTGTTGGCCTTTAAGCAAAAAAAAAAAAAACTCTCTTGATTGTTCCGTTCTTTCTGGGCGGATCCTATTTTCCTCAAGGTAAGGGAGGCAGTGGAATTTATTCTATCCTGGGGAACTCTTTCTGATTGCCCTTAGGGTGACCTCTTGGTTTTCTTAACCATGTGGTTCAATTGACAGTTAAAGGACCATCCTCTCTGCCTCAGTCCTTTTTGTCCTGGTCCCTCTGGCAGGTCATAATCTTCTTTTGTATCAGTTCTTCTGGTTGGTGCTTCCTAGCTCTTTAGTTAGCTTGAGCTGATACTATTGCCTGGCCTTCAGGGAGTCTGACTGAGTTCCCACTCTGTCCTTTCATAAAGGGTGCCCTCTGTAGAGCTCATCCCTCCACACACACATCTGTGTTAGTATTAACAAGGTGCTAAAGGATCTCTTCCTAGATGGGCAGTCTCTTCCAGAACAGAATTTCTGCCTCGTCAGTCTGTGAGCTCTCAGCTAGAGTTTAAAGGTTGGGATACGGGATGTTAGAGAATCTGCCATTGTGTCCAGTCTGAAAGCAGTTTGGTGGAACCTTCTTTCCAGTCCTATCAAGCGGGATCCTTGCTCCCTTGTTTTGTCCGAACTTGTAAGCCTTAAACCGATATATCAGTGGGCAGTATTCTCCTCCCAACATCCTTGTTCTCTCCCTCTCTTTTTCTTCTCCTTTTCTCCTTTTCTTCATCTGTTTCCTCCTTGGGCCGACCTGACATAGAGTGAGGCCCTCTGCGGTCCCATAGGGTAGGCATTTTCTTCTTTTTCTGTCCTCTTCCGGCTTATGCCTTTTCAGTTTATATCCTTTCCTTTTTCTATCCTCGGCTTTCTTGCCTTGCTCTCTTTTCTTAACCTTATTTAAGCCTCTCAGCTAACAGAACTGGGATAGAGAGTCGTCTCGTCGCCCTAACTGCTGCACTCTGGGCGCACACTCGCAAAAAAAAAAACAACTCCCATGCGCGTCTGTCTCCAGCTTACACCCAGCAGTATTGAATGGTGAAGAGACAAGAAGATCAAGAATTATACTAGGTCACGTAATTTTCATATCTTTGAGAGAGGCTCTTGCAGTAGGTATGACCTTCCGCCCTCCAGTCCCCTAAGTCTCTTTTCTTCCTTTCCATGAGGGCATATCCTCTTCTCTCTCATCTTGTCTCTTTTGGCATTTGGCGGGAAAGAACTGGAAGGCCGGGTGTGGGGGACCGCCCCTTCATACCGATGTCAGGTCTGGCGCGGTCACCTGGCGTGGGGCCAGTCCCGCCAGGGCTGACTAGCTAGAAGTTCTCCGTGGGGTCCTGGCGCCTGGCGGCTTGGTCCTATCTGTGAATATCTACTGCAATAGCCTCTCTCGAAGATCTACTGTACAGTAAGTTCTTGGGTAACTGTGCTACGACTCTGCCTCCGAGGTGACCCGTTCCCCTTTCAGGCTAACAGTTGTAAAACCACCCGCCCTGGTTCGGGAGCCAAGGACCCGGGTCTTGGGCCCCACCCTGCAGCCGCTTGGTTGGCTACCTGATCAGGCCTCAGGCGGCACTCTGACCTCGGTAAGGGACAGGCGTCTGCTCACTCCTGGGCCTCGGCCTCTGGTGCCGACTCGGGATAGGCAAGGCCTCAGGGCATTCCTCCAGGAGGCTGCCTCTCAGCCGCCCAGGCCAGCCAGGCCATCATAGGACCAGCGTCTGGTGACTGGCATTCGTCGGGTGGGCGCTCCCTGGCGACAAGTGACCGATGTCGCTGCTTCGGCAGCCCAGCCGTTGGCACCGCCCGACCCGTCCCCAACATCACTGGGTCCCCACCCGCCACCGGCTGATGACCAGTCAGGACACAGTCCTCCGAGGACTGCCGGACGACTGCCTCCAGACCAGGTGTCAGGCACCGACATTGGGCCTACTACTATAGCCCGGCGCCACCTCCTGCTCGCCCGCCATCGCCAGATCACGGCTCTGGGCGGACCAGAGCTTTGGGCCAGCGTCAGGTCTGATGACTGATTCGGGCCCTAGCTCCACCTGTCTCAGGTCAAGGACCTTTCTGGTTACTGGAGAGACCCTTAGGGACTGACCTCCTGCACCAGAAATTCCACGGATAGAGAAACCCCACTGGCACTGGGGCCTCCTCCGACGGAGCTCACCCTATCTTCGGCAAGGTTCCTCTCAAGCGCCGCTCCAGGTCCCAGTCCAGGATCACAAGTTCCTCTGGCTCTTTCGACCGCTATAGGCACAAGCGACAAGCGCAACAGGTCTTGATCCTCCTCCTCCTCCCTCCTTCCTCTGTGGACTCGACCATTCCTAGGATGCATCCTCCTCTGTTCCCTCGTCAATTGAGGGCCTGCCCCCCCAGACCCCAGGGATACTCCCAGATCACCACCAGATGACCCCTCCTTTATAGAAACATAGACTTTGTCGGCAGATAAGGACCCTTGGCCACCAGTCTGCCCATTTCCTACCTACTGGATAAACTGCAGATTCTAGTTAACCAACAGCCTATTTCCTGCCACCCCCCACAATTGCCTTGTGTCTGTCCCATGCATGTTTGAATTCCCCACTGTTTTAGCCCCAACAACCTCCCAAGGAAGGCAGTCTTCACGCATCCACCACTCTCTCCGTGAAAAATATTTCCTCACATTACCCTGAGCCATCCCCTCTATCTTTAAATTGTGTCCCCTTGTTCTTACACATCTCTTTTCTGAAAGATGCTACCCTCCTGGACTTTGTTGATTCCTTGAGGTACTTGAATGTTTCTATCATGTCCCCCGTCCCTCCTTTCATCAAGGGTATACATATTAAGCGCTCTCAGTCTCTCTTTATATGATTTCTAATGCAGACCCTGCACCATGTTAGTTGCCCTCCTCTGGACTGCTTCCATCTTGTCTATGTCCTTGCGTAGATGAGGTCTCCAAAACTGAACACAGTACTCCAGATTGCAGCATATTCAAGCCAACATAGGCTGGGAGACAGAGGACCTGGACCCAGAGAGACTCCGGCTGGCCAAGTATTTGCACAAAAGGACCCAAAACCAGTGGTCATCCTGCCCTTGGTAGGCACATTTGCTGAAGTCTCCAAGGCGGCCTGGAAACATCCCTCACCACCTCCGATACCCAAAAGGTGGACTGCCTTTACAGGGCTCCAAAGGAGGAACATTTTTGGGCGAGCAGCTTTTGGCAGACTCGGTAGTCATCTTGACTGCCCATGATAGATCCTAGAGGCCAAGACATCTCAGTACTCAGCCTCTGGACAGGAATCTAAGCAACTAGATTCCATAGGGCATAAGGGCTGTTCCACCACCATGTGTACCATACAGAGTCTCAGCTTTCATACTCATATGGTACAGGTCCAGAATGCCATTTGGGAGCGAGGATTGACATTGTTGGAGATCCCAGACTGTCCACAGAAGGCAGAGCTAGAGAAGCTGCTGCAGACTGGTTTGGACGGCCACATGGGCCATGGCCACCGAATGTGCGCTGACTGCATTAGTGGCTCCGAGTATCCAGTTTTTCCCAGGATGTGCAGATGAACATCTTGGATGCACCATTTCATGGTTCCATCCTCTTTGGTGGGGACTCTGAAAAGATCACCAAACTGCAGGACTCGAAAGGCTATGTCCATACATTCTATATGGCTGAAACAAATACCTTTTAAAGCCTTGCTTTTGGGGAAAAGGGGACAGAATCTCGCTTTCAGCAACAGCGAGGTGGTTATGGCAATGAGACTCCTCAGAAGCCCCGCTGTATCCGCCTCTCGGGCATCAAACCAGCCCAAGCAGCTCTCCCCTCCCACCACAGCCTGACTCCTTGTTGGACCCTCCTTTCCGTAACCCTGATGGGGAGGTGGTCGGAGGCCGCTTTTCTCTACGCCATGGGTTGGTGAGATCACCTCCGTTGAGTGGGTCCTACAAATGGTGGACAACGGACACTTGATAGAATTTGTCCAGATGCCACAGGACAGGCCTCCCTTCCCTCCCGCTGTTCCCCTGACTGAGGCCAAGCTCATCTAGGCTGAAATTCAGGCCCTCTCTTGCTCAAAGGGCCATAGAGCCAGTTACCCCTCTCAGAGGGGCACAGGCTTCTATTCTCATTTCTTCCTCGTTCTCAAAAGACCGGGTACCTGCCCATCTTGGACCTCAGCGACCTTGATCAGTTTGTGGAATACAAATGGTTTTGGATGGTCACTCTGCAGGGATTACTGCCCATGATCCATCAAGGAGACTGGCTGTGTTGCTGGATATGCAGGACGCCTGTCTCCACATCCTGGTGGCCAGACCTCACAGGAGGTTTCTTAGGTTGAATTTCAGGAAGGCACTACCAGTTCAGAGCGTGCCCTTGGCTATCTTCAGTCCCAAGGGTATTTACCAAGTGCCTGGCAGTGGTCATGGCAGCCCTTTAAAGGAAAAGGCACTACGTTTTCCTTATCTGGATGACTGGCTCTTAACAGCCCGTTACAGTGAGCAACTGTGGCACATGATCCAGGACACCTGTCGTCTTTTCGGAGACCTGGGTATCACTATTAACGTAACAATGTCTTCCCTGCTCTCAGCCCAATCCCTCCAGTTCATCGAGGCATTGCTCGATGCCACTCGGAAGGCCTTTCTTCCAGAGGACAGGGCACTTCGACTCTTGAGTTCTAGCACACCACGTCTCGTCCCTCCCAAGGGTCCAAGCCAGGACACTTCTCTGGCTTCTAGGCCAAATGGCCGCCTCCATTGTTACAGTCCGTCTAGCCAGACTGCATACGAGGATGATTCAGTGGACTCAGAGAGTCCAGTGGGACAAAGATGGGATGATATGGATCAACCAGTCTCTATTCAGGAACCGGTTAGTCAAGAACTCAGTTGGTGGATGACACCCCTCTCTAACAGAGGATGCCCTTTCAGAGAACCGCTCGGATCAAGTCTTGACATCCGATGCCCTCAGCATCGGTTGGGTCTACATCTGGGCATCCAAAGGACACGGGGCTCCTGGTCTGCTGACCGAGCCTCTCCGCGTCAATATCCTGGAGATGAGAGCAGTTCTCTATGCTTTACAAGCTTCGCCCAGAACACCACCTCATCCAGACAGATAACATGGTGGTGGTGTTTTACCTCAACAAGCAGGCGGCACTCACTTATATCCCCTTTGTCGGAAGCAGTGCAGGTCTGGAACTGGGCCATAACTCACCGCCTAGATATCTCAGCGGTTCACATCCCAGGGTTCAAAACACCCTGGCCGACGCTCTCAACATGACTCGTCCAGAGCCCATAAGTGAGCCCTTCTGCAGTCTGTCATCGACAATCTTTGATATATTCTACTTCAGGAAGGTAAGGCTGAATGAAGCTCGCGCTATATTACTGCAGCTATCTCTAAATCTAGATCTAGTAGCGACACCCTGGACCTTAAGCTTCTGTTGCTCACCTCGATGAGGTAATTCATCCATTAACAAAATCCTAAACCTCTCTCTCAGCTGTGGAAAATTCCCGGACCTATGGAAAACAGCCACCGTGACACCTGTCCATAAAAGTGGGGACAAGACAATTCACTCAAATTATCGCCCTATCCCCACTGTCCCACTCTCTAAGGCACTTGGCGCATCGTAGCTGATCAACTTACCGACCACTTGGATAAATACAATATACCTTGTCCACAACAACACGGCTTCCAGAAAGGTCACAGCACCACACAGCCCTTCTTGAGTTCACTGGAGCTTTGCACAAATCCTTGACAACGGCCTTCTCACAGGGGCCGTTTCGTCACCTCTCAAGGCCTTGATACAGTACACCATGGACTACTAATACACCAACTACTGAATGCGGGTTATCACCTGACTCTTCTCTCTGGTTTAAAGCTACTTAGAAAACTGGTCACAGAGAGTAAAATTGCGGACGCTCTTTCTAACACCCTGCCTGTTCGCTCAGGTGTCCCACAGGATCCATACTGGGACCCCTCCTTTTTAGCCTTTTCTTAAACTCTCCCTTACCACTGCTCTGAGAAGATCATACTATATGCCAATGATGCTGTTGTATTCTCCACTCACAAAGGTCCTGCAACTCTTCAACACAACCTTCAACTTGGTTTCAGTTCTGTAGAGTCATGGTTTCTTAATCATAAACTGGTCCTCAATGACAAGAAACCAAATCTATGCTCTTCTGCAGCTCTCATAACCCACACAAGCTACACCACTTGGCTATCTCCACCACCCAGGGCAACACTCTAGATCAGGTGGTGTCCTTCAAATACTTAGGATTCAGCTTGACCCTAATCTCTCTATGGACTTCATGTAGATAATGTAGCTAGAGCTGCTAATATACGGCTTGGTCTCCTCTACAAACACAGACCACACTCACACCAGAAGCTTTGAAGGTTGCAGTCCTGTGCTCTGTGATCTCTGTAATAGACTATGGTCTCATCAATTATGGCTCGGCCACAACTACAACCCTTAGGCGCCTCTCAACTGCCTTAAATAAAGCATGTCGGCTCATCACTGGTGCTCACCGTCTCACCCACAAATGTGACCTGTACACTCAGACCAGCTGGCTCCAACTATCAAACCGCATAAAGTTTCTCACCTGCTCCATGATCAAAAAAATCTACCTTGGCCTTGCACCTTCTGGGGTCTCAACTCTGTTACAACACCGAATTAACAAACTGTGCCTTAGGAGATCCACGCTACAGCTACTGAAAGTCCCCACTGTCACACTTCACAGGGACAACGCTCTTTGCTTATTGAGCACCACTCTGGTTCAATGGCCTCAGCCCAACCATCTCCTCTGCCCCAATTATTGGTATGTTTAAAACTAGGCTCCGGGACTATCTCACTACCAACAGCTCCTGTGACTGCCCAACTTAACCTTGTTCTCCACTTCCCTTTCTGCTCTAGTTGTCCCCTCTCCTCCCTCCTCACTGGATTCTACCCTCACATCTTGGTATACCCAATGCTGCACTTTTCACCCTCTTGACACCGTTCCTACATTCCTTCTCCCCCTACCCTCTCCCTATGACTCTGGCACTTCTTATCTGTTGTCTGTTTTCTCTGACAAATGCCGCTGGCTTTTGTTACAATGCTACCCTTGAACTGTATTTAACTGTATTAATCTGTACTCTGTTTGCAGTGTCCACTTTGTTGTAATGCCTGTCTTGATGTTCCCCATAATTTGTATTTCTCTGACGTGTAACCTTTGTAAAAGAGCCATGGCTCAAAGGTATTTGTAATCCTAGACTTGATAAATAAATAAATAAATAAAAATAAATATATGGGCAGACTGAGTCTGACCTCTTTGCATCCCCTATAAGTGCAAAGTTGCCTAGTTTTGCTTGTTAGATCCAGGGCCTGGAGTCTTCTAGCGAGAAGTGTGGTCCCTCCTGGAGGGAGGTTCCTTCGCCTTCCTCCCTTCCCGCTCCTTCAGAAGGTACTTCTCAAGTTGCAAGTGGAAGGAGCAGTGATGATCCTTGTGGCCCCGACAGATTTGGTATCCCCTGCTGCAACAGTTGGCTGCCAAACCCTGATTCCTCTGCCACTGAGCACTCGCTTGCTCTGCCAGGATAGACGGGACCTTGGTTCACCTGAACCTTTGGACATTGCATCTTCATGCATGGTTCCTGAGGACCTAGCCAAAGATGACCTTGCTGCCTCGTCTGCCTGGGGCCTAAGCACAACTCAGCCGAGTGTGCCATTTGCAAGGGTTCAACCAGGCCACGCGGACCTCGAGGCCACCTTTTGTCCCAATGACTGGCTTCTATGGAAAAGGAGCTCAGGAGCTTAGGAGAGGTCGTCATCACTGGCACTCTCTCTGCTTCTGCGGGCTGGATGCCTTCTCCCTTCCTGCCAAGGTGTGCGGACAGCTGGGGTCATCTCTCTGAGGTCCCTGTTCTCCCACTCGTAGCACTGCCGATAAGTCACCCCTCCAGCTCTGCCGCCGGGTGCCCGCACAGACTGATAAGCCTGACTGCAGCCCTTCTTCCGCAGCCAGCCCGGTCGCGACTGGTAAGTCAGACAGCGGAGCCTCCGTTGACCCGTGACAGTCGATCTACCGCCTGGTCAAGCACCCTTGAGGGTCCCAACGCCAGACGAAGTGTGCTCGTGGAGATCCTTCATCCCTGCCAGTCTCTGCCCCTCCGAGATTCGCCACCCATTCCTGACCTTTCCCTTCCGCTGGGAACGCTAGACCTGTCGTCGGGGTCTCTTCCAGAGCTTCCCCTTCATCTGGTTCTTTTCTGCTGCTGGATCCCTCTCTCCCAGGGATCCGTTGCTGAACTGGGATCTTTCAGGTATGGACCCTCACGCCTGATCCCCTGCACCGCGCCCTTCGGTGCCTCCCCGGCCGGGCCTTCCAGCCCCTCCTGCTGGACCCTCTGGCGGTCTCCGGGGCCCTGACCCCATGTTGTGCTGCAGGGCCTTCGCGGATCCTTCTCATCTGACGCCAGGCCTGGTGCCTCCCACACCGGACTACCCAACACCAGGCTACCCCATGCCCAGGTACCTGCCATTAGGTTATCCTTCTGGGTTAGCAGGGTACCAGTACTCTTACTGGCATCATCCCACTTACCGGCCTTGGCGGTATCCTGGTATCAGCCTCCACCACCGCCTGACCGTGAAACTATCCGGCGTGGTGGCAGGATGCTAGGACACAACTACTTACAGAACTTAGGCAGTCCCAGCCACTTGGAGAATTCCTCTGCCAGAGCTCCACCTCCCACCCAGTTCCTTTGGGACGTGCTGTTCTCTTCCAGTGGGTGACATGGTGGATCCCTCCCTTCCTAGTGGGTTGGATTCCTCAGATTGGACTCCAGTATCGACCTCTCTGAACCTCGTTCACTGGTGAACCTCAACCAAAAGAATCCCCATAATCCTTCCAGAGGATCCTTCGTTTGGGGATCTGTTGAGGACTATTCAAACAGCAGGGGCTGGCCGTCCAAGGAGGTAGATCCTCAGCGCCAAACGCCTGCGGATCATTTGGACTTCTCCACCGATACCCTCTACCCATCCCCTTGGATGGGCCCACACAGGATCTAGTTTCCACAATATGGCAACAGCCTTCTTCCATACCAGCCGTCTCCAGGAAGGCTGATGGAACCTACTTTCCCTGGAAGGATCTTTCACCCTGTCTTCTTAACCACAAGCTGACTCTATGGTCAACACGGTTGTGCATGACCGCTCGGCCCAGCCCTAAACACTTGAGTTCCTCCCCACCAGACAAGGACTCAAGACAGCTTCACCAGTTCAGTAGGAAGATCTACTCGTCCACCTCCTGTACCATCCGGTCACTGAACTACATGTCCCATGTGGTGGCTTTGAGAAGTCCTCTCTCTAGAACTGGAGAGAGACCTTCAGGACATCCCTGACAAAAACCTCAGGGCTAAATTGCTGGACAGGGTTCACTGGAATAAATCTTCCTGCCGTCACACATTCGGGCCTTACTATCTGGTGGCTCGGGCTGCAACTGTCGGAATCTGCCTTGACTGCCAGCATAGCCGCACCTCATAGGTTGGCACAGGATGTTCAGTCATCCCTCTTGGGCCAGCGCCTTTCAGGGGTCCCGTCCTCCTTGGCGGCCTGGAAGGACATTGTTACAGGACTGCAAGAGGCGATGGGTACCTCGAGATATACACTTTCGCGCATGTATCAGATAGGTCAAAAGAACAGTATAGTTCCTGGAGATTCCACCTTCAAAGCTTCGGGAAGGTCCTTTACCGTCGGTTCAGATCCCCATCATCCATCAAGAAATCCATGCCCTGCTACAAAAGCAGCCATAGAACTTGTCTCCCCAAACCAATTAGGAAGAGATTCTACTCTCTTTACTTCCTAGTTCCAAAAGACTGGGGATCTTCAACCTATGCTGGATCTCAGTACACTTAACCTCTTAGAGTACAAGAGGTTCCACATGCTGACTCTTCAGGGACTTCTGCCCTGCTCCCGTCAAACACATGGCTGTGCTCCTGGATATGCAGGATGTTGCCTTCATATCCCCATCCTGGCCCACGCGCTTTCTTGATTGTCCTTCCGGAGAACAATTTCCAATTCAGGCACTCCCCTTTGGCCTGTCCTCCGTCCCAGGTTTTCACGAGAGTGCCTAAGCGGTGGTAGTGGCATTTCTCCACAAGGGGCATAAATGTTCCCATACCTGGACGACTGGCTTTTTCAGCACCATCCCTGGACAGCCTGAAGAGTCTTTCTCTTCACTCTGGATCTGTTTTCCCAGTTGGGCATTTCGGTCAACCTTCCCAAGTCTCAGCTAGTACCTTCTCAACGTTTCCAATTTATTGGGCGGTACTGGATACAGTCCAGAGCAAGGCATTCTTACCATTCGATCGAGCCGGGACCTTGGTTTCGTGGAACCACTTTGGTGGCCAAGCTCGATGGACCCTGGTGCCTCGGTGCTCCGTCTTCTGGGTCTTATGGCAGTGGCCATTCCACTGTCCCCTGGCCAGGCTGCACATGAGGGTTACCCAGTGGTCTCTTGAGTCCAGTGGGATCAGCGATCGGATGACATGAACCAACTGATCATAATCTCCAACAGCCTTCAGACAGATCTCCTCTGGTGCGGGACCTCACCAACTTGTTGTTGGGAGCCCCCTTCCACTGTCAGGCTCCCTCCCAGACCCTCACCTCGGATGCCTCTGATCACGGGTTGGGAGCCCACTTGGGGATCACAGACTCCAAGGTTTGTAGTCTGCCCAGGAGCAGAATCTTCACATCAACATCCTGGAGACCAGAGCAGTCATCTGTGCTCTCCAGGCCTTCCAGTCGTTAGTCCTCCCAGGACACTTCTTGTCCAGACAGACATGGCGATTGTCTGGTACCTTAACAAACAGGGAGGTACCGGTCATACCCTCTCTGCAGGAAGCAATGAGTATGGTATTGGGCTATTCAGCACGGCCGTTTCTGACAGCAGACCATGTGCCAGGCATTCATAGCGTCCTGGCCGACAGTCTCAGCCGATCAGTGGCCAGGGCTCATAGGTGGGAACTAAAACAGGAGGTAGTCGAAGACCTGTTTCTTCTGTAGGGCTGTCCAGACCTAGATCTGTTAGCCTCCCATTCAGTGCAAAACTACCCAACTTTTGCTCATGGGTGCTTTTTGGCCGGGATGCTCTCTCTCTCTCCTGGACAAGGTTGGTTTCTATTCACGTTTCCTCCCTTTCCTGTCATTCAGAAGGTTCTGTTGAAACTCCAGGCAGAGGCCCACTTGATTTTGATTGCCCCTCTGTGGCCCTGGCAGATTTAGTTCCCGCTGTTGCGACAACTAGTTCTAGAATCACCAGTCCCTCTGCCACTGTCTCGACTTTTTGTCTCAGGGCAGGGCACCCTGGTACATCAGAGTCTTCAGTCTCTCCATCTTCATGCATGGCACCTGTGGACATGGCAGTTTCTCACTATGGAGTTTTCCTCTCAGGTTGCTCAGGTCCTGGTGGAAGCCAGAAAACCCTCTACCAGATAGACCCTCGCCATGAAGTGGAAGAGGTTTTCTATCTGGGCCATAGATAAAAGCTTGGACCCCTTTTTCTTTTCGGCCTCCCAGGTGTTAGAGTACCTCTTGCATCTTTCTGAGTTGGGCCTTAGTTACTCCTCAATTAAGGTCCATCTCTCTGGTGTCAGCCTACCACCTTCCGGTGGAGGTCAAAACCTAGCACAACTAGAGGTTTTCAAAACTTTCTTGAAGGGCATCCTTCACAACAAACCTCCAGTCCAGAATCCCTGTCCTCCTGGGATCTTAATTTTATGTTGGAGAAACTTACTTTGCCCCTTGAACCGGCAGCAAGTTGTGATATGCGCTCCTGTCCTGGAAGATGCTGTTTTGGTTGCAGTTACTTGGCTCAAGGGTCTCAGAGCTTCAGGCCTTTGTTTGCAGAGAGCCTTATTTGATTTTCCACAAGGACCGGTGGTCCTGAGGACTAATCCTTCTTTTCTTCTGAAAGGTGTTTGGAGCGACGCTCAACCAGATTGTTGAACTGCCAGTTTAGTTTCCTCAGCATTCCAACAGGGGAATATCTTTTGCACACCTTGGATGTGCATCGGTTTTAAGTACTATACCTCCTGGACTAAGGAGGTTCGAAAGTCGAACCAACTCTTTGTGGCCTTTGCCTCCCAGTGCCAGGGCAAGGCTATCTCTAAACAGACTATTTCTAGGTGGCTGGCTAACTATATTCACTACACTTACCAGAAATATGGAAAACCCCTTCTGGGGGCAGTTAAAGGTCTCTCCACCAGAAGCGTGGCCACTTCTACCGCTTTTTTCAGGAATGTGTCCACTGGGATATCTGTGCAGCGGCTACTCCATCCACACCTTCACTAAGCACTACAGTCTGGACATTGCCTCTAGGCGTCAAGCTGGTTTCGCCTTGCAGTTTTGCAAGATCTTCTGTCTTAAGGCAGATCCTTAGTTGGCAGACATCTTCCTCCTCCTCCCGAAGTCGTCTGAGCTCCTTTTTGTTAGACTGCTTGGAATTCAGTCTTGTAAACGAAGACCTCGAGTAAGATATAGCAGTTACGTAAGAACTTACCGTAACAGTAGATCTTCGAGAGAGTTCCTAGTGATCTAATTTAGCACTCACCTTCCCAGTTTCTGGAGTTATTTCCTTTTTTCCTGTCTAGCCTTTTGGTTCACAGCCAGGGTACTAGGTACCAGGGTTATTACTCTGCTTTTCTGCTCCGTTCTCTAAGTCTCTGGTGGAAAGAACTGGAGGCGGCGTGGAACCGCCCTATTATAGTCGGGATGACGTTCGTCACCTGATTTGGGGGGTCCCCACTAATGATTACTAACTACAAGTTTGCCGCTTGAACCTGGCGCCTGGGGTGCAGTCCTATATGTGAAGACCTACTGCAGGAACCTCTTCGAAGATCTACTGTTCGGTAAGTTCTTACGTAACTACTATTTCTAGGAGTGGTATATGTTGTTCATTCACATAGACCAACACGACCTTCTCGGCTGCGGACACACACCTGGCTTCCAGCGGGCGAAGATCTGGGGCCATGGGGTGGAGCTGAGGGATATACCACCCGGTGGGTGGGAGGAGCCAGCTTGAAGACCTTCCAGCGATCCTTAAAGGGAAAGGGACATGCCAAGAAGTGTGGATGAAGAAGCTACTGTTACATGTGAGTAACCTGTTTTATGTACTACATCAACAAACAAGGGGAAGCATACTCTTCTCCTCCTCTCTGCAGGAGAGGCAATGTATTCTATGTTTTACTATGTATATATTCTATTGTACAGCAAAATGTTTAATCTGCCATTCATGGGTTATGCAGATATTCCATGCTTTTTGTCATATCTTCTGTAACCACTCCAGGTTTTGTATTTATATTTTCAATGTTGTTATATTGTAAATTCTCCACTCCCCACCCCCAGGGCCGCTTCTGGAATCGGCGGTACTCCGCTCAGTATACTTCTTGGTGAAACTTTTAAATAAATAAATGAGTGTATGAATGGTGCCTGGAGCAGGGCGCTCTGATCCAAGCAATGTATCAGGGCACAGAGCAGTCTGGCGGAGAACTCTGCCGGACAGAGGCAGATCCTCACTGAGTGGTCATTGCCACCAGGCGTCGTGCAGTCTGTGTTTTGACAAGTAGGGAATCCCAGAGGTGGACCTTTTGCATCTCCACTCAACACCAAACTGCCTCAATTCTGCTTCAGAAACCAGAACATGGCATTTTCTGTCAGGATGCATTCAGGCTCTTGGTGGACAAATCGCTTTCTGTACGTATTTCTTCCTATCTCTGGTTCAGAAGATGCTGCCCAAGCTGAGGCACACAGGGCCAGACTGATTCTGTTTGCCCCATGCTGGCCTTAGCAGATATGGTTTCCCTGCTCAACAGTTCGTCAGTCACCCTCCAAGACACCTTCTTCTCCGGGGACTGATCTTCTGACAGGGATCTCTGGTTCATTCAACCTACACTCCTTCATCTCCACACCTGGCTCCTGAAGAGATAAAAGTAGGCAGGTACAAGGTGTCCCAGAAGATCTCTGGGATCTCTTAGCTGCTCATAAGCCCTAGAAACAGAAACATAGAAAGTGACTGCAGAAGGGGACATGCAGCCCTCTACCAGAAAGACTTACACAGCCAAATGGAAGGTTTTTCTGAATGGTGCTCCAAATCCTGTATAGATCCATTCCGATGCCCACCAGACAAGGTTTTGGAGTATCTTCTTGACCTTTCTGATGCAGTATTGCAATACTGTTAAGATAGGGTCCATTTGTGTGTTATGGCAGCGTACTATGAACCAGTTAAGAACCTCGCTCTTGCTCAACTGCCACTTTTTAGAGGTTCTTGAAGGGCTTTTGCACACAAGGCCCCAGTCAGAAACCTGTGGCTGCCTGGGATCTCAACTTTGTGCTGGACATGCTCACCGTAAGCCATCTGAACACCTGGCTACATGTGACCTCAAATTCCTAACCTGGAAATTTGGTGGCCAATCCTCTCCCTGCATGGTCTCTGAGATGCACGGGTTGGTCACAGACCCTCCATATACTGTCTTCCATAGGGACAAGGTGGTTCTCTCACACCCCAAGATCTTACTTTGAGATGGCTCCTTCAGTAGGTCATAACATGTAGGACTAGCACCACCTGGCGTCTGGACCACGCCGCAGACTTTTCCAGCAGTAGCTGATGGGGACCGCCCACCCGATGTCCTGTATAGTGAGTGGTCCCCATGCCCGCCTTCAGTTCTTTCCTGCCATTGCAGCGTGTCGTTACCTCGTGGTAGACTTACACTGCGATTGCCGTTAGAGTATTAAGTCGGTAGTTAGTGCTACCTTTCTTCTCCATTTTCGGTATCTTTCGATTCTGTGTCTTCTCTCCAGAGAAAAGTGTCAAACCTGTGGTACCCAGATTCCCCACAAGGGCGGCCACCTCAATTGCGTCATCTGTCTAGGCCCGGACCATCCACCCGCAAGAGGCAGCAGGCTCTGGAGGCCTATCTACTAAGTCCTGGTTGGCGTCGCTCGAAAAGCAAATAGAGCACATTAGGGAATCATCATCTTCTCTCCTTCTCCATCGAAGCACAAAAGAAGCACAAGGAGTGGTAGCACTCTTTGGACGGTTGTCGAGCGAGTCCAGCGGCCTTCACCAGTAAGGCCTCTCCCTTGCCGCCTACAGCTAAGGCCCAGGACACGACCAGAGATTCTGGTAGAACCACGTAGGCTCAACCCTCCGCCTTAGCGGGTAAGTTGGCCACTGCCCTCAGCCGCACCATTTCAACCATTATGTCAGCCCCTCGGCTACTCCAGGACCACTGACGCCGAAAGTCAGCCCGCCTTAGCAAGGACCCGCCCGCCACAGTCGATAAGTTGGCAGGGGATCTTCCTCCTCCCTCCTGGCTCTACCTCTGGTAAGGCGTCCACCTCCGGCGACTACGCGACACAGCTCTCCCGTTGGGGCCCTCTTTCAGCCCCCCACCCAAAATGTGGGGCCGAGCCTGGGGGGACCTGCCCCTTCTCGCCCACCGGTAGCCCACTCCCTTCAGCGGCAGCTACCCCGAAGACAGCGCGGGTCCCCTGGATGTGGAACACACCTCAGGGTTAAACCCCCACTCACCCTCCGGGTCTCAGGGATGGAGGTCCCTCCTCACCGCTGCCTAGCTCTGCACCGAGGCACTTCCGTCCTGTCCGGGAGGATGGCACATGATCCGGCTTTGATCCCTACACTGGACACTCTTCCTCCATTGGAGTCGGCGAAACCTTCCCTCACGCCGGACCCTCTGACGTCTGTCTCCACGCCGGAACCTTCTCATCTGTCTCTGCTGCCAGCTCACTCAGCAGACCAGGTTCCTTCATCAGTACTCCTCCACGGGTTTCTGCACCAGCCTATCAGGCCTTCAGATCCTGTCTGATGCCAGACCCGGAGGTGCGGTTCGGCGACTGTGGCTCTGACACGGCTGCCCTCGCTGGACCTGCGTTTTGTATACACCACAGCAGGCCCCTCGTGGGTTTCCCCATTGTTGGGTCCCCTGGCGTTGGGTCTTTACTCTAGACCCCGGTCCCTTCCGCATTACCCCCTTGGGTATCCTATGGACCACCCCTGGCAGGTCCTCCTCTTGATTGGAGGCGGTGCAGGACACTGTTCCTGAGCTACTCTCCATTGCCGGCATGTTCGTATTCGGGATATCATGGGTACCACTACCTCCTCCCCATACTATCTCGCCTCCTCCTCTCCCAGCCCCACCCCCACCCCTCGGTGACCCAACTGGACTTCAAGACCCTTATCCAGTCTTGGTGGAAAGAGGCGCGATCGGAGTTGGTCACTGATCTGGAGAGCAGACTCCCAGTCCTCACTCTCCTCCCAGGTCCTTATCCCCAGTGAGCTCGCCACCGTCCACGGTTCACATCATGGGACTACCCTTGGGAAATTATCCTTCGGATCTTGATTCTGGAGACAATCCGGACTCAGGTGGGGAGATAACTCATTGGAGGACCCATCGGATGTAGAGCCCCAGGTCCAAAGGGTAAGGATTCTCCCAAGTCTCCCGCAGAGGATCCTTTCTTTCGGACCCGTTGAAGTCCATTCAACAGCACTATAATTGGGAGTCTGAGGGGCAGGATCCCATGTAGCAGAGACTTGCTGAGCACTCAATTTGGAGTCTCTGTCCCGATTCCTGTTCCTCCGTGGTTGGGCCTCACCACGACAGTCTGGCAGCTGCCTCTATTCAATCCAGGCTGTCCCCAAGCGGGCAGACAGGACCTACGGGCGTCCAAGATTCCCCTTTTCTCAGCGTGCACCGAAGGCTGACTCTGTAGTAATCTCAGCTGCTCATGACCACTCTTCAGTTCCCAAGCACATGAGCACTTCTCCTCCAGATAAGGAGTCGAGGCAGATGGACCAGTATGGAAATAGTTTTATTCCTCAGCTACACCGTCCAGGTCTCATCTTTGAGAGACCATCCTGGACACTCTCTCCTCTGTCAGTGCCTGGGGATCACTGTAAACCCAGAAAGTCACAGCTCCTACCCTCCCAGCGTCTACAATTCATAGGAGCCCTTCTGGATACCACCTTGGGAAGGCCTTCCTACCTTCCAACAGAGCAGAGCACCTCAGGGCATTAGCAATCTAGGATTGTTCAACATCTGTCGTCCTGACCAGAGACATTCCCCTGCTAAACTGGGACACATGGCGGCTGCCATAGTCTCGGTCTCCTTGGTGAGCTGCGCATCCGCACTGCCACATTCAGTGGATGCTTCACGTTCAGAGGGACCAAACCAGGGACGATTTGGATTTGCCTGTCCGGATCACAGAGCCAATTCGTTGAGAGCTCCGCTGGTGGGGTCTCCTCAGAATCTCTGCAGAGGCCTCCCTTTTTGTGCCAGACGCCCATCCAGACTCTGACTACAGATGCATCTGGGACAGGATGGAGAGCTCATATAGGGACCCACAGGACTCAAGGGCTGTGGTCCCTGTTAGAGGAGAACCTGCACATCAATGTGCTCGAGCTACAGCAGTCCTGTACTCTCTGTAGGCTCTGTCCTTTCATACCTCCTGGCCACCTTTGGGTTCAGGCGGACAACGCCACCGTGGTGTTCTCGTGCAACAAGCGGGGAGGCACACACTCTTCTCCCTGCGTCTGGAAGCTATGAGAGTGTGGGACTGGGTGACTGAGCATCAGCACAGTCTATCTGCAGTCCATGTTCCAGGTTCTCTGAATGTGTTTGCAGATGCTCTCAGCCGAGCCAAACCTTTAACTCAGGAGTGGTCCCTGCTACAGTCGGTAGCAGACACTGTGTTACGGATGAGGGATGCCAGGTTGGACCTCTTTGCATCTCAATGCAATGCAAAACTCCTAATTTTGTTCACTTGGTCCTGAGCCTGGAGCTTTCTGGCAAGACACATTGTCCCTATCCTGGAAAGGGAGGTTCCTTTATGCTTTCCTCCTTCCCCTTTTACAGCGGGTTCTGCTCAAAGCCCAGTCAGAGAGGGTGGTCATGATCCTGATAGCACCTCTGTGGCCCAGACAGATTTGGTTCCCACTGCTCAGGCGTCTGACAGTGGAGCCTCCGTGGCCTCTTCCTCTCGGGTCAGCTATTCTCTCAGCAACAGGGAGTGCTGGTGCACCCAACTTCGCTCCCTCCACCTGCATGCTTGGCTCCTCAGGACCTAGCCAAGCTCGATTTGGAGTATTGGACAAGGTAGCTGAAATCTTGGTTGAGGCGTGGAACCCACTCACCAGGGCTACTTATGCCATGAAATGGAAACACTTTTGTCTATGGGCCACAGCCAGGAGATTGGACCCTCTGGTCTGTCTGGTCATCTCTGTCTTGCAATACCTGTTATCCCTCTCAGAGTCAGGTCTTAGTTACTCCTCCATAAAGGTACACCTGGCCGCTGTCTCCAGCCTATCATCACTGCATCCATGACAGGACAGTGGCTCAACTGGAAGTAGTTAAAACCTTCCTTAAGGATCCTGCATCTCCGTCCTCCTGTTCAGGATCCTGCTCCTCCTTGGGATTTGTTGTTTGTTCTGGAAAGGCTTACGCTTCCCATTTGAACAGGCCATGAGTTGTGAGCTTCGTTACCTCTCCTGGAAGGCGTTGCTTTCGGTAGGTCGCCTCTGCCAGACGCATTTCTGAGCTTCATGCCTTGGCGTGTAGAGAGCCTTATCTGATTTTTCATAAGGATAGTGTCGATTTCCGCACAAATCAAAATTCCTTCCTAAAGTAGTCTCAGAGCTTACTCTTAATCAGTCGGTTCAGCTTCGGTTTATTACCGGAACACTCCAACTGAGGGTGAGGCACTTCTGCACATCTTAGATGTGCATAGAGCCTAACGCTGTTACCTGTTCAGAACCAAGGAGGCCAGACAATCAGATCAGCTTTTGTGTCCTTTGCGGACAGGTCCTTAGGGTGCCGTTACCAAACAAACACTTTCACGTTGGTTGGTCAACTGTATATCCTTCTGTTATGAGAAGGTGGGAAAACCCTTCCGGGTGCAGTCAGGCGCATTCACCAGAGCGGTTGCTTACGTCTTTTGCAGCACTCAAGAGAGTGTCGGTGACTGAATATGTGCTGCTGCCACTTGGCACACTGTTCACATGTTCATTAGGCACTACAAGCCTGGATATCATTTCCAGGCGTCGAGCAGGGTTTGGCCTTGTGGTTCTCAGGGCCTTATTTCATTAGAGTTCTCTCCCCAATGTGTGTCTGCCTCCCTTTCCCCTCCAGGGTTGTCTTAAGCTTTATACTGCTTGGGAGCGTGTCTGTATGTTTACTTCCCTTCCCAAGGGTTGTCTTAAATTTTATACTGCTTGGGAATTAGTCCCATGTGTTACCTGCTGCAAGAGCTTCCTCTCAAAGTAAGATAGTACAGTTACGTAAGAACTTACCATATCAGTAGATCTCTGAGAGAAGCTCTTGCAGCAGGTATGATTTTCTCCTTCCTTGCCCCAGGAGAAAGTCTCTGCTCCAGCCTTCATGTTCTTCTGTTGTGGGCTTAGTTGTTTGCCTTTGTTTTTCTCTGTGGGTTTGTTCTATCCACAGCTGTCCGCTTTGGCCTGTCATTGGCATGCAAGAACTGGAGCACGTGGGGACAGCCACCTGCTTTTTATATTGGGTGGCGTCGGGATGGAGCTGATTTAGTGGGCGGTCCCACATCTGTACTGCTGGAGAAAAGAATTGTTTAGATCTGCTGCCAGGTGGCGTCAATCCTACATGTGTTATCTGCTGCAGAGCTTCTCTTGAAGATCTACTATTCTGGTAAATTCTTGCGTGTAACTACTTTTCTGTTCTTCGTTCAGGGCATGGTGCTTTTTAGTGCGACCGCGTTGTCTCTCTCTCTTGGACAGGGAATTTCTTGTACGCTTCCTCCATTTCCCATTCTTCAGAGGGCTCTCCTCAAGCTTCAGGCAGAGAAGCACAAATTATTCTCCTCGCTCCCTCTGGCGAGACAGATTTGGTTCCCGCTTCTGCAACAACTAGTGAAGGAACCCCCAGTTCCGCTTCCATTGTCGCACAACCTCTTGACACAGAATCAAGGCGGCTCATGCATCCGGGGCTCAGGACCGTGCACTTGCATGTGTGGCTCCTGCAGACATAGTGATTTCTCACTTTGGGGTTTCCAACAGAGTTGCTCAAGTCCTGGTGGAGGCGAAAAAACCTTCTACCGGTCCAGTTATGCTATGAAGTGGAAACACTTTTCGATTTGGGCAGCGTCCAAAGTTGGGACCCCTTTTTCTTGTTCCGCCCCACAGATCATGGAATACCTCCTTCATCTTTCAGATTAAGGCCTTTCCTATTCTCTGGGCGAGCTAGGAATTCTATTTGGGGTGTTTAAATCTGACATTTGTGAAAAAGACAGAGCTCTGGGGTGTGTACATGTTCTGTGATGAATTTTGGGGTTTTCTGGAAGAAAACACACACATTTGTTACATGTTCTCCACCCTAATTTCATGAGAAACTTTTTTTCCACATAGAATCAGGGTTGTGGGAGACGGTGACTGTCATAAGTCTACAGAACCTCCAATGGTTGTGGACAACTGGTTATCTAACAGTGCGATCAACCACCATGGTTCTACCTGCTGTGTTAGTAATGCTGCCTGGTAACAAGGCATTGTACCACTATGTACACAGATTACGGTGGAATATTATGGCGTGAGCACCAGGTCACCAACTAAACTCCCCATGTTTTCTGTCATGGTGCCCTATTTGCCCCCCAATGTTACCAGTGTGCAGTGCCCCTTTTATATATCTGTATGTCAAAAATGAGCAGTTATATGTACTCCAGTTCTGAGAGTGAGCTGTTAGGCTTATGCAGTTTTGAAAACAATGTTCGGGACACAGTAAGAAAATCACAGTGACACTGTTCATGAACAGAGGTCCCAAAATGCCTATATTGAACAACTGGTCTAAAAATTCCACAAAATGACTGTTATTAACAGTACAGCTGTAATTTTCATATCCTACCCAAAATGTGGTTCTCATGCATCTGATGCGACAATGGCATGGTCGCTGTAGGAAAGCAACGTTTGAGACAAATTAAGAAAATCCTACCATTAAATAAAGGAATTCTGGAGGTCAGGGTAAGGTACAACAGACTTCTAGGAAAACAAACTGAACTTACAAGCTCAAATGGGCAGACTGGGTGGGCCATAGGCCCTTATCTGCCGACACTGTCTATGTATCTATGTACCACCACTGTTCATGAGCAGAGATCCCAACATGCCTATGTTAAAAATTTGGTGAAAGAATTCCAAAAACAGACTGTTACTAGCGTGTTTTGCCTAGTTTTCATAGTGCATTGTAACGTCAAGCATTTTAATATTTTCACTCCAAACTGTCAACATTGCCATCTCTTAGAAAATGGGCTTGAAAAATAAAGCATCCTGATTAGCAGAAAGCCACTGTCAGGCATGCATTTATTTTTATTAGAAAATGGACTATAGAAGCTTCATTTGATTGGCTAAAGTGCCAATCAGCTGGTCCAATATGAGACAAGAGACCGGGAAATATCTAGTCCCAGTCTCTGCTGCCTCATATAGTTCTAATAATACTGGGCCAGTAGAAGCGTTGAAAACGGCAACTGCAGCCATGTTGCTTCTCACTTACAAACAATAAAGCAGTTAGCTGATCTCCTCCTGTTGCGTCTGCCATTTTACTGAACTTCCCTCAGTCATGGCGAGTAAATGACTGCAACATCTCGTTTTTTCATCCTGTACCCCATTACCAAATGAAGTGCACAAAAGCGTTTAAAAAAAAAACAGCCCTGTCACGCCACTTCCCAACCACTAACTGCCATCCCATGATCAGAATGATCACCGTCACACTCTCCGACTCTATTTTGTAGTAAATTTAAGTGTCACAACTCACATTTATAAAAAACTATTTTGTGTTTCTGTCTCATTAATGTTACCCATTTCCCATTTTCTAAGAGCGCAATAATACCCTGCAGCTCGGGCCTCATTCGCCCTAGGGAGCGATCCGGTATAGCACAATACCGCCCCACCCTGTTAGGTATTATTGCTTACTTAGAAAATGGGCTTTTTATTTCCTGGCATCTGATTGGCTAGTACCCTTGCCAGGGAGTACATTAACTTTCAATAGATGCCCAGGAAATAAAAAGTACCAGTCCCAGTGCCCTTCACCCCACTGAAATATCCAAGTGCCCACCCTAATTTCCAATTGGCTGAAACCCTCTGATTTGAATTTGAAATAGCGCCATTTTTCTGTCTGCTTAACGACATACATCCCCTCCTCCAAAGCTCCCTAGTTTGATGCCTACTCGTGTTTTTTAAACAAAAAAAACACCATTACAACCGGGGACAGAAAGACGATTCCTCATTCCTCACAGCCACAAACAATTCAAAAGCAAACAGTTTCCTGCCCTGCTCTTGCGCTGAGCCATAATCACTACAGCCACGCACCTGCTGAAGAACTGTGCTGCCGCATTGCGCTAATCTCAGTTGCAGTTATAAAAGCTGGGTAACATAAATTAACCACAAACAACATTACCCACAAAGTCTTTTCATTTTTTCCTTTCAACTGAACAATGGTTTCTGTGAGCGGAAAGCAGTAAGCGCTTAGCACGTCAGCGTGCTCAGGACTACTTGAAATGGTCCAGCTTCCACGAAATGCAGTACTGTCTCCGGAATGGCAAACCAACAAAAGCGAAATAACGTTAGGTCATTTTTAACACAGTTCACAATTACCTTCCTCGACTGACTGCCCTCCATCATATCCACAGCACTTTGCTGCAGTTCTTCGCTTTACTTCCCAGTTCCCACAGATCTTCAAGTCAGAATCTTCAACTCAGTCCCCATCCCCAAAGTAAAGTGATCGGCAACAAAATAGAAAACCTTTTTTTTTAAAGCACTATAAGGGTGAGGTAACTATGTCTTCTGCTTGTCGTGGGGATAGAAGAGAATGGCTCAGTGGGGGTAGTGGATGGAACACCACAGACACGGACTACTGTACAACAGAGAGTCTTCAACTTCATTTTAGTCAATATTTTGTATTTCTTTTAATTTTATTAAATCCCTTATAAAAATGCCACAGGTAGCCCATTTTCTAAAGCGCAATAATGCCCTCCAGGGTGGGCGGTATGGGCAATACGGACCGACCAGGAGTTATAAGGCCCCTGCCTGCGGCGTCAGGCCCTCATTATGCCCTGGCCGGTCTGGTATTGCCCAATACTGCCCACCCTGTCGGGCATTATTGCTACATAGAGCCCTGTCAAAAATAGATAATTCAGGGAGCCCCATTACTTGGGGTATTGTTGGGCCATCTGAATTTTCAAACTTGTTATCCACCATTTTTTTCTCGCTTGAGAGATTTGGTAATCTCGGCCAAGCCCTCCCCTTCTCTTTCATTAATGTTATTTAAACACTTAGCCACATTAAAAAAAAAATTAATTTGTTGTAACAAAAGTAAAATCATCAATCAGATCATCCTCTGATCACTGGCAGTGGGAAGTGGGGCTTTCAAAACAGCAGTACAGCACGAGCTTCTACATAGGAATGAATTCCACATGTGCTGCTTGCTTCAGCCTGTGCTGCCTGCTGTACTGTCTACCTCAAACAACACAAAAAATCTCTCTCAGAAGTGTCTCTGTATTTTACTGCCTCCTGCCTCTAGGAAAACTTGTTCCTCAGAAAGACTACACTGGGGTGCAGCACTGGTGACTTACCATGATTGCGCCTCCTGTTTTGCACTTGGGTTTAAACTCCTTCCGTCCAACCTCGGAACATCCATAGTACAGACTCCTGCCCACCACCACCACTCCTCGGACCAACTCTCATGCTAAATATAATTATTCCTTTAGTACACCAGTTGATAAACAGTAAAGGCACTTAAATCCACCTGCTTTTGCAGGTCATCTCTTTGTTTACCTCCCAGCTTGGTTGAACTCCCAGAACCCTTGTAAATAAAAGCACCTTCCGTCCCTCAGATTCTCCACAATGCGACCGCCACCCCATTGCAGCTGCTCTTGTCGCGACTCTCCCTGGTCCTTCTCAGTACTGTAAGTACTAACGAAACAGGCAAACTAGGGCAGTCTGCCAGAGGTTGAAAATCAGTCATCTTCTGTTAAAAGTATATAAGCCCCTCTTTTTCGTTAAGCTGTCCATCCCAATCTCCCAGGGAGGAGAGCACCACAGGGGTACTTTGTCCTCAACTCGCCCCATGCTGACCCACCAGTGCCGAGCTCGCTCCAGAACCGGGTCGCTGGTGTGGCGCAAGGTGTGTCGTCCAGCGCCTCAACCCTCTGTGGCACTGGGCGGACACAAAAGGCCATGTTGAAAATTTAGAGTGCGAATACCTTTGGATGATCGGCTATAATGCTCATACCACTGCAACCCCACCATGCAGTCGCTGACAGGCATCCAGGTGTGCCTTGGACTCTTCCACTTCAAAGTTCACCCACATTCTCCTCGCTGCACCCATCTCAACATACTGCCTTATGAAATGGGGTGAGTGCAAGGACTGATGACCCCAAGGCACAATGCAACACCTGTCAGAGTCTGCAGGGTAGGGTGAAGTGAAATGCACTAAGCGTTATGGGCTTGGTCAATGACCTAAAGCCACACCCCAATGCATGTCACTCTCTGCAGGGTGGACTGGGGTTCAGGATGGTTCTATATTTCATTGCCACTCCTATTGTCGTCTCTCTAACTATTGCACTACCAATGCCAACGCTAGCAAGACAACATTCGGCATTGACCGGGTAATTTAGCCATACTCACAAGGGTGACAAGGTTCAATCCCAGTTTCAAGCTTGATTTAAAGTTATTTAGAAACCGGTCGGTATGTTTAGTTTTTAGAAATACTGTATTTTTAAATCCCAGGGTTATTTTGAACTAGAAAGACTTGGCCATTCAGCACACTAATTTTCACACACGTAATACCTGTATTTTTAAAGGCACATATGGGGCATTCTTTCTCATAATGAACAAGTCACCTTTAGAAACATTGAAGACTAGTTAAGCAATATACTCCTCCAGGGTGTGGGTATACTGGTGGATTTACCATGGCTGGTGTGGTTCGGTCACGAGGTGCAGCGGGTGACTTAATACCAGAAGTGGTAAATCAGCCAATGCTCTACACTCTGGAGGGTATATTGCTATGCTCTAATATCTGCCTTTTTGATAAGGAAACCCCCAACACCATGCATAAGCACCACGTGGGTGTCCCTAGTAGGCTAGAGTACCCCCCACCCGCTCATAGCACGATTGCCAAACATATGTGTAAATGATATCCTGGTAGTCTAGTGGTAGTGGTACCCCTCCACCCGTGGCTGCGATCGCCCGAAAATAAAGGTAAAATATATCCCTTGTAGTCTATCGGGATCCTCCCCACCCACCGTAACCCCAGTCACTGGTAAACCCCATGTAAAAAAAATTCAGGAGGCTAATAAGACTCTAGTTAAAATATTAATTCTGTCCACCTTCTTATATCGTAAACTAGAACCCTTGTCATGGGATTTCCCTCATGAAATGACATACCATGCAATCATATTGGATGCTCAGTTGGCTTGGCAGTGTTATTTATGTAACCCTTCACATATTTACAATCCTTTCACTCCAACCTTTATTTCCATTACAATGTTCATAAGTTTATTTACATAAAACACATTACAGTTTATTACATGACTACTACATTGTTTTTAGAAAATGGGCTTTTATTTGAAGGCATCTGATTGGCTGGTACCCTTGGATAGAGGTACATTAGCTTTCAGTAGATGCCCACCAAATAAAAGCGCCAGTCCAAACCTGCCAGATGACAATACAGGTATCCTTGTGCCCAGCCTACTATTTAATTGGCTAAAGCACTGAACAAAAATTAAAACTGCCGCCATTTTGTTTCAGGAATTAGCTGAGACACACTGAGCCCTCCAGAAATGCACTCAAACAACTATTAAAAACAATTCGGCTGCACAGCACCGACAAAACAGATTTACTTTTATCTCCTATGCCAGCATTGCAGCTTCTCTTAAAAGCGGTCTTCACTGCTCACACCGCCTCCCATCCCTTACCTCTCAAGCTACAGTCCCACTCACTCGCTGTAATTTCTCTCCACCCCTCTGAACTAGCCGTACGTACCACATTAAAAACAATCCTGGATGTCCCTAAAATATAATGGCTGCCATGCAACTCTTAGGAGCCCTATGATCTCCTCACTCTCTTTCCTTCAGAAGCCGCTGTGAAGCCTGCAGTGTGAAAATAAGACAGGTAAGCAGAAACTCCTGAGTGTCTTTTCTGCTGTGGGTGGGGGGGTGCACTTTCCTGCCTATCTGAATGAAAAAAAAAATCCTGAGTGTCTCTTCTGCTGTGGGGGGAGGGGTGCAGTTTCCTGCCTGTCTGAATGAAAATAACCTGCAATCACGATCTGTGCTGGTGTGTGTGTGTGTGTGTGTGTGACCAATGAAAATACAGGCAGAGGAACTATTTCATAACAGAACTCATTTTGAACAAGTTTTTAAAGAGCATTCATTGATTCAATTTTTTTCCATGGTGCCCATTTTGTAAGTGCAATAATACCCTCCAGGGTGGGCAGTATGGGCAATACCAGACCTTCCAGGGGCTATAGGCCCTCCGCCTGTGGCGTCGGGGCCTCATTCGCCCCTGGGTGGTCAGTATTGCCCAATACCCGCCCACCCTGTCGAGATATTGCTTGCATAGAAACCACTACATTCTTACACAAAACCACAATCTTCACATTCTCCTGCTTCTGGGCTCGAATGTCTCTACCCAACACCCATATATTCAGCCTTCTTGGAAAAACCACTCCACAAGTGTCTGACACATCTGTATTACACCCAGCCCATGCCTTGTATTTTACCACCACCTGTGCCTCCCTGCATCCTCTACCTGTGCCGCTTCCCCCCGCCAACTTTTCCTCCTTCTTCCCACTTCCTTTCTCCTTCCTCCTACCTTTAATTCTCAGACCATGAAACCACATATTCCCTAGCCCTCTGGGGTCACTAACTTGTGAGGAACAAATGATAACACCTCACTGAGGTGTTATCATTAGTTCTCTGAACTAACTCTTTTGTGACATCTCCTCAGGACTCTGGTACTACCAGACTGGTAGTTGCACCCCTCCCTGCCAGTGACAGTCAGGCAATTCCTCAATTTCCTTACCTGGCTTAAATTCACCTCCAGGCTCCGGTCCAGACTCTGAACACTTTGGGCAGGAATAGACTGCAGCAGGCCAGATGGATGGCTCACTCTGGGTCTCTCCTCATCCTGTCAGCGACAGGCCTGGGCACTGGCTCCTAATCACAATTGCGACTCCCGAACCCCCTCTACACACCCGGCCGCACCAGCAGTGACTGGGGTCTCAGAAATTAAAACAAGTTCGGGACGCCTACCCTCAATCTTCACTGAAGAAACTGGTAGGACTAGGCAGTGATGGCGGTGGCAGGCAGCACAGTTTAGACTCCAGGCTCCAGCTGATCCGACTTTCGTTTGGCTCCGACTCTCTCATTTACTCGGCGTCGACAACGTGCTTCTTCTCCCTCCCTCTGTCTCCAAGCCGCCAAATACGGCTGTGCGGCGTTGGCTGCTGTCTGCTCAGCTGAGGTGGAGCCGAGGAGGAGGACCGTGATTCATGGATTTGCGCACAAAGAAAGAGCCGGCCCCATCCCCCAGGCTACTCTATACCACGGACGGAGGTACTCAGCTTACTCATTTTAGGTTTTGTGTGCTGCTCTATTTCCTGGCTAAATCCTTTGCCACACTGTGTAACTGTGGATCAGGTGCTGTCAGCAGAAATTTAAAGAGACAGAGCTCTGTCCGAAAAATTTTAAATATATTTTTGCAGTCATTTGGGGGTTTGAACACCTAAACACCCCCCCGCCCTGTTCCTCATTGAAGGTACACTTATTGGCCATTTCGGCATACCACGAACTAGTGGATGGTAAACCCGATGGCTCAGTTGGAGGGCTCAAAACCTTTCTGAAGGAATTCTCCATCTGAACACCCCAATCGGAGCCCTACACCACCTTGGGACTTAAATTTTGTGTTGGAAGCTCACTCTCTGTCCTTTTGAGCCAGCGATGAGCTGTGATTTGCAGTAGCTTTCCTGGAAGCGTATTTTTAGTTAGTTACTTCTGCTTGGAGAATTTCCAAGCTTCAAGCTCATGTGTGCAAGGAGCCTTATTTGATTTTTCACATGGACGGGTGGTCCTTAGAACAAATCCTAAGTTTTGCCTAAGGTGGTGTTGGGTTCACATTGAACCAGACAGTGGAACTTCGGTTTATTATCCGACTCCATAAACAGGAGTGAGGCTCCTGCACACCTTGGATGTGCACTGTATCCTCAGGTGCTATTCCCATCGATCTAACGATTTCCAAAAGGAAGACCAGCTTTTGTTTCGTTCACCCCCAGATCCTTGGGGAAAGCTGTCTCCAAGCAGTGCCTGTCCAAGTGGTTGCCAATTGCATTCGCTTCTGTTATCTGAAGTACGACAAACCTCTGCGGGGTCTGTTAGAGGTCATTCCACTAGGGGCATAGCTGCATCCCCAGCTTTGCTGCATAACGTTTCTGCAGCAGACATTTGTGCAGCAGCAACCTGGAGTTCTGTCCATACCTTTACCAAGCATTACAGCCTGGACATTGCTTCTAGGCGGAGGGCTGGCTTTGGCCTCGCTGTGCTGCAGGGCCTTTTGTCCTAGGCTGGTCCTGTTCTGTTTTTCATTTCGGGTTTCTCCTCCTCCCGGTGTCTCTCCTGAGGGACTGCTTGGAACTCGGTCCTACATGTTATGACTACTGAAGGAACCCTCTCGAAGTAGGATAGTACAGTTCGTGAGAACTTACTGTAACAGTAGACCTTTGAGAGAGGTTCCTTCAGGAGGTCATGTTTCCTCCTCCTTCCCCAGTTTTCTTTTGGGACTCAGACTCTGTTTCCTTCTCCCGTCACACCTTTTAAGTTTCTGGCGGGAGATCTAGAAGGCGGGTGTGGGGACTGCTCACTATTTAGGGTCATGCTGGCGTCAGTCACGTGGCGTCGGGTGGGCGGTCCCATCAAGTACTGCTGGAAAGTCTGTTGTGTGGTCCAGGCGCCAGTGGCGCTAGTCCTACATGTTATGACCTACTGCAGGAACCTTTCTCAAATATCTGCTGTTCTTACATAACTGTACTTTTCTACCTAAGGTGGTGTCAGAGTTCTTTCCCAACTTCCAGAACAACGGGCAGTGCACCCTCCATTCTCTGGATGTTAAAAGACCCTTACATTCTGTCTCAAGTAGAACTAGGGACTTCTGGCAGTTGAAACAGCCCTTTGTTTCCTTTAACCCCAACCGACTGGATCAACCAGTTACGATCAAATGCATTTCTGCATGGATATTCTCATGAGTGGCAGAGTGTAGTGGAGCCTTGTGTGATGGTAGCTGATGTCACTCTCCACACATTCACATAAATAGTGTATTCCACCACTGGCCATAGCTGTATCAATTTTGCGATAGGACTGTGTTTTGTGCTATTTTTGGTTTGATGATGTCACAACTGTGGTATAAATGGTTATTCCACTGCAGTGAGAATACATGTTTTTATGCAGTGAGTTATTTGCTCACTCCTATTGTATAAATATATATCTAAATATACACACACAGTCTAGAGATTTGATCACAGGTCTCTGAATAGAAAGAAACACTGGACAAGGGCTGTAGGATAGTTATTGGTTGCTGCTGTATAATAAGTTACCAAAGTGAGATCATATAAAACAGTGATGCTGAAGAAAACCTGTGAGGGGAAATACATAAACAAGATACTTTTTAATTATTTAAAACCTAAAAAAACTCCTGATCAAAGCCGAATCAAACCCCAACTAAAGGTCATGTTTTAGGCAGGTGGGGAATGGAGTAATGTGAACTAAACAAGCATTTGTCAATGCCGAATGTTTGCTTGCTGGCATTAGCGGAAAGTGCAGGAGTTAGACAGATGCAGTATAGGAATGGCATTGAAGTATTGAACTGACGCCAACTCCATCCTCACTCTGCAGAGATGGACAGGCATTGAGTGTGCCTTTGGGTTGTCACCCATGATGGTCATGACATTTCACCTCACCTACCCTTCAGACACTGACAAGTGTTGAGGTGTGCCTTAGGGTGTTTGCCTTTACATTCACCTCATTCCATAAGGAAATCGCTGAAATGGGTGCAGTATAGGAGAATGGGGTGAACTCTCGGGGCAAAGGGTCCACGGCGCACCTCGATGCCTGTCACTGGCTGCAGGGTGGGGTGGGGTGAAATGGCATGAGCATTGTGACAATCCCAAGTCACACCCTAACGCCCTGGGAGTTTCTTGGTATTTTACTCCAGGTTTTCCACATGGGTTTTGTGCCCCACCGCATGAACAGTGACACTATCAGTTTGTTACGTGAAAGGTGATTTTGCAGAGCGACTCGCCATTTAAGCCACAGTGCAAAACACATTTCGAACAGGATGTGAAAAGTGACAGGTGTACTGTTCATGAGGAGGTGCAAAAATGGCATTGTTGAAAATCTGGGTGAAATATACAAAACTGGTAAAGTCACGCAGTGCGTGGGAGCTGCGTAAGGTACACCGTAATGTAAGTAGTTTGGGGATTTTTTACGCAGATTTTCAACATAGGCATTTTTGCACCTCCGCTCATGAACAGTGTCACTGTCATTTTCGTAACCTATCCTGAACACTAAATTCCCACAGTGACTGCGCTATTTCAGACCGGAAGTGGAAACATTTCGCCAGGGTGTGAAAAATTACAGCTGTACTGTTCATAAGGAGGTGTGGAAAAATGTCTATGTTGAAAATCTTTACTGAAATATTACAAATTTGTGAACTTATGAGGGTGCGTAGAAAGTGCGCAATGTACGCTTGTGACAGTCATTTTATGGACTTTTGTCACCACATTTTCAAGATAGCCATTTACCACCTCTGCTCATGACCAGTGTCACTGTGATTTTCTTAATGTGTCCCAAACATTGATTTCGCACCAACGGCTAATGTGCGGCATTTTGGACATGATATGAAAAATAACAGCTATACTGTTCATAAGGTGTGGTAAAATGGCAATGTTAAATCTGAACTGAAAATATTAAATATTCTCAAAGTTACGAGCGTGCGTAGGAGCTGCATAGCGTACCCTAATAAAACAGTCATTTTGGGAATTTTTTCAAATTTTCAACATAGGGTTTTGGGGGCATACCCCATGAACTGTGACACTGTCATTTGTTACTCTGTCAGAAAGGTGGTTTAGCACAATGACTGCAAAATCACCTTCGGGACTGAAAAACAAAATGACAGTGACTAAATCATGAGGTGGGTCCCAAGAACCCCATGTTGAAAATTTGGTGAACAAATCCAAAAAATGGAGATATGTACCAAAGTTGAAAAATCCATTTATTGCATTATACAGCTTACCAGCATTTCTTTAGTTCGCGATCGGCTTTGAAGAGTGCAGACAATGTTTGAGTCACGAAGATCATCACGCTGGCCTCCGGAGGTAAGTATTGAGGGGGGGTTGGGGAGGGGTGAGACAGTCAACGAGGCAGTTTATTATTTATTTTATATTTTTACAGGTGTTTCTATTATTCTTCAGACTGCGTGGGACTTTTGCCATGCTGGGGTGGGCTCAGCATGGCAGCTAAGTTATTTTTTGGGGGGCCAGTGGACCTAGCGGAAGTTAGGCACCCCGTTGTCACTCTGGACTTCTGCCACACTGGGGTGGGCTCCCAGCATGGCAGGTGGAACTCTGGTTTTGGGGGAGGGGTACAAACCGCACAGTTAAGCCGGCGGGGATTGGGCACCCCCGTCGGCTGCACTTTGCCGCGCTGGGGTGGGCTCCCAGCGTGGCACTGAAGAATCTGTTGGGGGGCAGTGAAGCCGATGGGGGATTGGGCACCCCATCAGCCATGTGAGGAGGGGGGCTACTGGGGGAGAGTAGAAAGCGGGCTGTCTGACAGCTTCAGATACAGTGCAGAGTGTAGGCACTTTGATACTGCTGACGGCATTTTGCAAATTGCCTACATGTTACCACAGCAGTGGTTTTGCTTTCAACTGTCGCCACTGCATCTGAAGGGCTGTCATAGACAGCTCACCACGTTCGATGGCCAGCTGCAGAAGGGAGCAGGGCATTGGAAGTGGGAAGGCACACCTACAAAAAACTCGTATGGTGGCACTATGTTTCTTGCACATCGTGCAAGCAAACATAAAATGATAGAAACAAAAAAACAAGGTGCTGTCAACATGTGGTTTGAAAACAAAACAAAATGGTAAAATTAATATTAGCTAGAGTATAGCCTGGAATTAATAGCAATTTTCAGATGCAGTCCGCTATCACTTCCTGTATCTTAAGTTTTTTTTCTTCTGTTTGCTAATTGGAAGATTTTCCACCTGGCAGCACTGGGCTGATGTGTGAGCAGCACTCTGTCTGGAGGCTAAAAACAGTCAGATCTTCCCTGTATCAGTGTTTACCATTCATCACTGGTGGGTTCAAGCCGGAGGTGCCAGGACCCTCGGGGAAGCTTTAGCTTTAAAAGCTTCTTCTGTTGGAGGAGAGACTATGTTGAAGATGGTGCCACCCTTGAGGCGACACATTGCGTGGTGCTCACGGGTTGGCCAGTAACTACGTTGTTCCCTCCACTATCTTTTGCTTTTCCCGCCATACAGGCTGCAAGCAGCTCCATGGGACAGCGTTCTTCAGAGGGATTAACTGCGTCACTACCCATTCTCGTTAACTTCTGCTTGTCTTGACTTACTCAACACCGTACTAGTGGATGCCACGGTTTTACCGTTTGTTGTTTTCTATTACTTCAGCTTAGTCGGCGTCAAGTTCTTTAACTTTAGTTTAGTTTTCAGTTAGTGCGGTCGGTATCATGTTGGGTTTGGGTCGTAAAGTTCTAAAGGCGGGGACTTATCCGATGTCGGTGCCCTGTGGAAGTCTGTTCACTGTAGCGGACCTGCGTGATCAATGCTTCATTTGTCTAGAGCCAAACCACGACATGGATGATTGCGGCGCCTGCTTCAGCATGGACTACGCACACTGGAACTCTGCGGCGGAGGTTGGGATGCGACCCCCGACCTTCAGTGGACAAGCGTCGAACAAGGGCGCTAAAACAAGAACTTTGTGCCTGTCCTCCGGACCCGCCCGCTGCTACATGCACCCAGGGAGAGCAGGCCACCGCGGGCTGCGTTTTACTGAGCCTGGGTGAGTGGTGGTCTTCTCCAGGGCCGGCTTCTTGATCTCTCAAGGCCCGGTTCCCCTTAGAAGCAGCTGAACCCAGTGTTGAGGCCTCAGCTACTACAGGACCTACATCGTGGTCCCTTCGGGTGGTGCGGCTTTGGCTCAGGCGCTAATTCTGGTGTCGGTGAGCAAGCCTAACCCTCGGTGCTGTGGAGTCCCTTCCTGACACGGGTCTTGGGTGCTGGGCCGGGTGACCTGGGTCACCTCTCTTGAGGTCTCTGTGGTATCCTACTCAGATTTGGAGGATGACCAGGAGGACGACTGGCGACCAAGTTCTTTGGAGCACCCCCAATCCTGGGGTCTTCATCAGTGGGATCCGGCCTAGAAGTGACACCGTTGTGATACCATCCTTTGTTCTGCTGGCACCACGGTGGATGCTGCGGAGGACTCCGATGCCATCTCTGGCGATGATGCCGCTGCTTTGTTGTGCCGTGAGATGGTGCAGGGTGGGATGTGGCGCTGCGGTCAGTGCCACCTGGTGGCGGTGCTGTGGCGCCGCGCCGTTGGTCTTTATGCCATGTCTGGTGGCTGTGCCGTGGCGGCGCCATGCCTCGATGTCAGTGCTGTGGTTGATACTGTGTTGGAGGCTGGTGCCGCGGTCGGCACCGTCCCAATGTTGGTGCCACTTCCAATGTCAAGACCATGGTCTGTGTCTGTGTCAACGCCTGTGCTGCTTCCGGTGGCATTGTGGTTGGCTCCAGGGCCGTTTTGGAGCCACTTTCGGGGATGGTGCTGCTTTCGGGGTGGTGCCACTTCGGGCCCGTCTTCATGGAAGAGGCCGTTTTGGCACAGAGTCATTCTTCAGTACTAAATTTGGGGGAGTGAGAGACCGACCATGGGCGGCTTCTCTCCCTTCCTCCTTAAGATCAGTGTCCATTGTAGGGGCATCGCTCGAGCTACAGGTCTCCGTCCTCTTGGGGGTTGGGGACCCAGTCCATATCCCGCTCTGCTCAGGTGGCCTCTGTCACTTCGGTATGGAGTAGCAGTGCTGGGCTGAGCACCGCTTCCTCCTCTGGGGGCAGAGTCCTGCATTCAGTGGGGACAGGGGTTGCCCTGTTGTGCTCGCTAGGATGCAGTCTCCCCACCATGGATCTTTCCCTTGGGCTTCCCCTGCTGTCTTGGGGATGGTTGAGCAGCAGGTGGGGTCTGGGCAGTGCACCCTCTTGTGGTAGAAGGGTCCCTGCTGCCCACAGCCCTGGCAGGGGCGTGGTCTCTCACGACCACTCTGCCCAACTCTTGCCCTCTCTACATGCTTCTCCCATTCTCTCAGGTCTCTCTGGTCCCTTGGGGCCCTTATCTGGGAACAGTATAGGGCCATGGTGAGTGCTTTCCCACCTTTTACAGGGCTATGGATGAGATGGTCTTTGCATCTCCTCGTACAGCACCGTCGTTCACTATGCAGAGTCCCACCATGTCGTCGGCTTCCTCTTCTGAGGAAGAGGACTCCTATCATACCAGTGCGTCTGATGCTGACTTTACAGAGTATCAGCAGTTCCTGGCGGCGATGCTGAAGGAGCTCAATTTAACCCCTGTCCAACAATACAATAACGTGCATGTGATTATGGTGTTCCTTTCCTAGAGTACAGCCAGGAATCCTAAGTGATCTTGTGGAGGAGTTGCAGCGCCTGGAAGTCACCTGCCTCTGCTTTCCTAGTGCCTGGGGATTGCCAGCACCGTTGCTGCACTCCCTTGGGTCTCAGGGTCATTGCACCCACTTGGGTCTGGGTGACTGGACACACCTCCTGGGCATCTGCTCTAACACAAGACCGTCCCAGGGCGTGGACTCTCGCGAGTTTGACTGCTGGGAGTAGGCTTGTTTTTTGCCTCAGTGCATCTCTTGTTTATTGCAGCAGATTAGGTGCATGGTGGCCTATGAGGGGTGCCTGTGGGTCACAGTGGGACAGTTCCTAACGTCCATGCCTGATTGTGAGACAACCAGGCAAGCCTTTGCCATCACCCGAGGGGTCTGGAGCTAGCGAGACACCAGCTGTGGGCACCGTGCGATACTAATACTGTAGCCTGCAGACTGGTGGGATCTGTGGTCTGCATTAGGCGGGCTGCATGGCTTCGCCTCTTCCAGTTGTCACCTTGGCCCGGCATAGGGTGACTGCTTCTCTCCTTTCTGGGGGTCGTTCTTTTACCGTAGAGCCAGGCGGGAACTGTTGGGCGCCCTCCTTCTCCTGCTGGGCAGGAGACCTGTCCTGGCTCTCAGCAGTAGCAGGTCTGGCCAGACCTGTGATGGGCCCTCTCCCCTCGTGAAGTGATAGCTGACCACAATTGAAAGTTACTATTAATTCCAGGCAGTACATTAGCTCTTTAAATGTAATATTAAATGCGCTGAAAATAGAAAATAAAATTAGAATTGACATTTGACCAAAACTTTGCTTTTTCTTGTTTAGATAATTCTGAAGACGACCTATGGTCAAAACATCAATTCAACTCTATTTTCAGCATGCATTTAATATTACCATTGTTTTGCTAAAAATTATACATGTAACGCTCAACATTTTTATGAGGTTTTCAGAAGTACATATACAGTATGTGTTTACATTTAATTTAGATATATTTATTGTATTGGTTGCTATCTGCTTCCTTTTGCTCTTGGACCCCACTGTGAACAAGACATTGTCTTCATGGTTGTATCTTCTATCCGGTATGGATAAATAAATTATTTAGAAACATGGAAACACGGACAGTGATGGCAGAAAAAGACTGAGGTCCATCACTCTGCTCGAGCTCCGTTATATAACCCTGTAACCTACTGTTCTATAAGGGTCTTAGCACCCCACCCCACCCCCATTCTGACACACGAACAACAACTATACTCTTCATTCTGTCCCAGCCATGCTTAAAACTATTAATGGTTTCGCACCCACCATCTCATCTGGCAGCCTGTTCACGGCTCCACCACCATGTTGTAAAATAATTCTTTCTCACGTCCCTCCTAAACCTCCCTCCTGTTAGCTTCCACACTTGACTGCAAACTAATATTCAAGTGAAGTAGTTCCCTTCAGCTTACCCTGTTAACTCCTTTTAGGACTTTGAAGTTCTCTATCATATCTCCATCTCCCTTCTGGTCTGCAGCGGTGCATGTTCACTGCCTTGAGGTGCTCCTCATAGGACCTGCCTTGGTGGCCCTAAATCATTTTTGTTACCCTGTGCTGCACCATCTCTGGCTTATCCCTATCCTTCCTGAGGTGAGAACTCCAGAACTAGGTGCTGCACTCAGACATGGCCTCACCAAGGATCTGTATAGAGGAGTATTACCCCCCTTTTTCTGCTATAAGTACCCTCGTGATACATGCAAGCATTCTGTTTGCCTTGCTGTAAGCAGTGTTGCACTGACTCTGTTGCTTTAAGGAGTTGCTGATAACTCCAGATCTTATTTAGAGAGGGCTCTTGCAGTAGGTATTCACATATAGGACTAAGCTAGGCGTCAGGACCCAGCGGAAAAACTTCTAGCTAGCAGTCTCTGGCGGGGGACCGCTCCCGTCAGGTGACCAGTGTCAGCCGGCGTCAGTATAAAGGCGGTCCCCTGCGCCTGCCTTCCAGTTATTTCCACCGTCAGCTTGCGAAAGTACCTCGCAGAAGAACAGCGCACTTGTCTCACCATTTTGGATGAGTATTACTCCTTTTCAACATTTATTTCGTTTCTCTCCCAAAATTTTTAAATTACCTCGCTGTGTATGTCGTCCTGATGCCCTCGGAATTGCATAAGAACAAGTGCGACTCATGTGGATCCAGCTTCCTTCAAGGATGGCCATTCTCTTTTTTTTTTTTTTTTCCTGAGGCCGACCACCACATGGAGAAGTGCGAGACTGCCGAAAATTCAATTCTACCACCCGAAACCGAGACCAGAGTCCCTGGAGGCCCATTTGTTAAAAAAAAAAAAAACAGCATCCATGGAGAAAGAATTGAGAAATTGAGGCAGGCATCAACTTGTCCTGAGGGCCATCATAAAAGAAGAGGGACAAGGAGAAAGGACCGGGACTCAAATGCGTCCACAGTGGCCACGACTTGGCTGAGTCACGGCCCTTCAGGTAACTTTCCCTCAGGGGATTGTCCTTCAATGGCCGTCTTGGTAGTAACTAAGCCGGCGTTGACCTCCTACCCCCAGGATGGCGTGCACTTGGGCCCACGGGAGCCTCCGAGAAAAGGAGGCCTCACCTCCCGTTACAGCCCCTAAACATCGGCCTACCGGTGAGTGGGTCCGATAAGTTGGGCGTCTGCTTCACCGGCGTCGCTCGGACATGGCTGATAAGTCATCCGTTGGCCCTCTGATGACCGCCAGCCTGTGACTCCACATCAGGCTGTGACACCATGCTTGACGTCCGGGAGTCGCCGCGAGGGCACTCCTGTTGTGTTGCCTTCTGAGGTCTCGCGTCTCCTCAGACTCAACCTGGGAATCTGCTCCTCCCTCCCTGGCTGGGGTCAAGGATCCTGGAGCGCTGCCGTCGGGGTGCCCCTCCCCGGCGCTGGACCCCTCAGGCGCCAGACCCAATGTTGCCTTCCGGCATTTGGCTCCCCGGCGGCAGACCCGTCGCCCGTCTGGGCACCAGACCCTCCTGTGGGCCCACTCTACCCAGGCCTCACACCCCGGGCTGATGCCTAATCTGTCCGGTCTGCCTGCAGGGCCGACGCCAGGGCTTTTGGCTCCGTTGGAGCCCCTGGCACCTGGATACCAGATGCCGCAATATCTGACACCGCAGTATCTGGCTCCTCAGTACCCAACACCGCGAGTACCCGATGCTGCAATACCCACGCCAGGCCTCCCACCATCGGGTTATGGATACCCTTATTACGGGTTTCTAGGTTACCTGTATCTGAGCTGCCCTCCACCTCCTCCACTGCCTCAGGTGGACTTGAGGGAGGTTTGGCCTCCTGGTGGGCTGAGGCTAAGACCCAGCTCACCAGGGAGATCGAAAGTCATCTGCGGCCGCCAGTCTAGCGCCGAACCCCTTGCGTTGGCGAGAAGAGACTCCTCCACCTTTACCCGGCCAGGGCAGAACTATCTGCATCTCGGGCTAGGGAGGATATGCTTCCCAGGGTACCCCCAGAGGGACGATCCACCCCAGACAGGGAGGACTCTTCATCTTCATCGGAGCCATCAGATTCTGATTTGGATTGTGGCCACTCTGATCCTGGGGACGAGCCACATACTCCAGATAACCCCAGGCTGCAGGGCTCTCTGAAGTCTCCTCCGAGGACCCTTCCTTTCTGGAGCTACTGAAGGTGATCCAGGCCACTTGTGAGTGGCAATCAGTGGAGCAAATCCCCAGCGTAAAAACTTGATGCTCATTTGGACCTCACGGAGACCTCTCCCACCCTGATTCCACCCTGGATCAAGCCTCCATGATCTTGTCTCCACTATTTGGAAAAAACCTTCCTCGTTAGCCTCTCTCCTAGAAGGCAGATAGGCTATACCAGGCTCCAGAGGTAAAGACTTCCTTAGTCTTCACCCCAAAGGCGGATTCAGTGGTGATTAGCGCGCTCGACAATCCGCCAACACACAGCACCTCAGCTTGTCCCCTCCTCACAAGGAATCACAACTTCTGGACCAGTATGGGAAGAAGATTATGCTTCTTCCACTCTGGGTATGAGGACCCTAAATTACGTCGGTCATATGAGGATTACCAGAAGTCCGTCCGTCAGTCAGTTGGAAGCAAACTGGATTCCCTTCCAGATTCCCTGACTAAACAGGAACTGGGAGACCTGGTCTGTTCTCGTGTTCGGTCTGTAGATGCGTGCTTCGTGCTGCCTACGACGTGGTGGACCGGCAGGTAGTGAAGCTCTGCTTTCGCTGTAGGCCTTCTGGTGCCATGCCTGGCTTCGCGTGTCAGGTTTGGCCCCTGAAGTGCAGACTGCGATTCACAATGCTTCCTTCAGGGGATCTGTGCTTTCGGTGGCGATGTCAAGGACATCACCGAATTACAGGAGAAGGGTTTGGCATTGAAATCTGTCCAGACAATTTACAAATCCTCCTAAGGGCAGAAACAGCCCTTTGGGTGCCAAAACCTCAAAAGCGAGCATAAGCAAAACACCCGAATAAGTGTAGAGCCCGTCAGCAGCCAGCTCCCTCTAGCAAAAAGTCTCAGAGCTCTGGCCGCTGCTCTGCCCTCTGACTTCTGACTCCCTGCCTCTCCCACTGCCGCTGTTAGTATCAGAGGAACCGGTGGGGGAGATTTTCCTCCCATCTGATGGGTTGGGAGAGGATAACAGCAGATGCTTGGGTGCTTCAGCTGGTATCAGCAGGGCACTCAATTGAGTTCATCGAAAAACCTCCTCGCAGACCTCCCTCCCGCCCCAAGTCTCGTGCTTCCCTCTACCTTCAGTTGATATTGAGGAAATCTGCTCTCTTCTTTTGAAGGAGGCAATAGAACCGTCCCCGCCACCTGCAGGGATGGGTTACTATTCTCATTTCTTTCTAGTATCAAAGACCCGGAGATCTGAGACCCATATTAGATCTCAGCCTCCTCAATCAGTTTGTGAGTACAAATGGTTCTGAATGCTCTGCTGCGAGTCTTCTGCGGGACTGTGGCTGCGCCTTGGATATGCAGGATGCAAACCTCTATATCCCCATATGCCATTCCCACACCCAAGTACCTCCTTTTTGTTTCAGGGGTCACACTGCCAGTTCAGGGCCTCCCATTTGACCTTTCCTCGGCTCCCGAGTATTTACCAAATGCCTGGCGGTAGTGGCGGCCTTCCTGCTACCAAGGAGTTCAAGTCTTCCCCTACCTGGACGACTGGCTTCTAGCAGCTCTATTCCGGGATGAACTCTTCCGCTCCCTTTCTCTCACCCTACAAGTTTTCCCCAGCCTGGGTATCAAAGTCAACCAAGCCAAGTCCCACCTGGTCCCTTGCCAACAGCTGCAGTTCATAGGGGCAGTGTTGGACATGACCTAGGCAAAGCTTTTTTGCCCCGGACAAAGTCGACACTTTCAAGTCAAGCTCGTCTCTTGTCGGGTCTCAGATGGGTTGGAGCCAGGAAGGTCCTTCACCTTCTCGGGTTAATGGCGGCTGCCATTCCCACTGTCCCGCTAGCACAGCTTCACATGAAAATCACCCAGGGTCTCTCAGGTCCCAGTGGGACCAGTCTCGAGATGACCTGGACCGTGAGGTCCCTAGTGTCTGATCGATGATTAGGGACTTGCAGTGTTGCATGGTTCAGGAACACCTCAACTAAGGGTTCCCGTTTGTGCCGACCCACCCACCCAGACTCTGATGACAGACACGTCGGGGCAGGCTGGGTTGCCCATCTGAGGTCCCACAGGACTCTGGGCAACTGGTCTCAGTTCAGGCAGAAGCTTCACTAAATGTCCTAGAGCTGAGGGCAGTTCTCATGCCCTTCAGGCTCTCCTTCCTGTCATTCTTCCGGTCATTTCCTGATCCAGTCAGACAACGTGTGTAGTCTGGTACCTCAACAAACAGGGAGGAACTGGTTCCTATCCCATCTGCTGGAAAGCAATGATTGTCTGGTACTGGGAGTCTCAGCACATCCTGCACCTGGCGTGTCACATTCAGGAGTAGAGAATACTCTGGCAGACACCCTCAGTCGGCTCGTCGGCCAGGTCTCCGAGTTGGAACTCGATCAAGATGTTGTAAGCGACATCTTTCAGCAGTGGGGACTCCTCAAGTGGACCTCTTAGCCTCTCCCGACAACGCCAAGCTTCCTGCCTATTGCTTGCGCTCCATGGCGAGGCGTTTTTTTGGGCGCGCTGTCTCTCTGTTGGAAGGGCAGATTCATTTATGCCTTCCCTCCCGTTCCTTTGATTCCGAGTACTAGACAAACTTGCAGGCGGAGAGTGCGAATGATTCTCATCTCTCCCTTTGGCGAGGCAAGTTTGGGTCTCTCTTCTGCAGCAGTTTTCCGAGGAACTTCCTCTTCCTCTACCTCTGTGCAGCATTTGCTGACTCAGGATCAGGGACCCTGGTCCATCCAGGCCTCAAATCACTTCACCTTCATGCGTTGCTCCTACAGGCGTAGCCAAGGCGCGCTGGCATTTCCCCTTAGTAGCGGATATTCTGGCGGAGGCCAGAAAGCCTTCCACCAGGATTCCCTACTCTATGAAGTGGAAGTGTTTCGCTATTTGGGCCAGCTCCAAAGATTTAGAACCTTTCTCCTGCCCAGCGAAAAAAGTGCTGGATTACCTGAGGCATCTCTATGACCTGAGCCTTAGCTACTCCTCTGTGAAGGTACATGTGGCAGCTATCTCAACCTACCACATTCCCTTGAGATGGGACTTTGCTAATGGAAGTCTCCAAGATTTTCTTGAGAGGGTTCTCCATTTAAGGCCCCGATCCGCTAATCATGCTCCTCCTTGGGACTTAAACTTTATTCTAGAGAAGCTCACACTGCCTCCTTTTGAACCGGCAGCTGAGGCAGATTTAAAGTTTCTTTCTTGGAAGACACTGTTTCTAGTGGCCATTACCTCACTCGGAGTATTTCTGAGCTGCAAGCCTAATGTGCAAAATCCCATGCTTGATTTTCTACAGGGAAATGAGTGACCATGTGCACTAATCCCAAGATCTTACTTGACGCTCTTGCAGCAGGTTACACCATCAGGACTAGAGCGGCAGGCGCCAGGACCCCACGAAATTTTCTAGCTAGCAGTATTCAGCGGGGACCGCCTTGACGTCGGTCCGCTCCCCAACGTCAGGCCTAGTACATAAGGAGGCAGTCCCCAGAATCCCCAGTTCTTTTCCTACCGTCGACTCGCCAGCATCGGCCTCTCGGTCTCTACCTAGCGCGATGATAACTACAGAACTTCTGTGTTTTTAAAACTGATGTCCTCTCAACTCCTTCACTTGAGGACACCTTTCCAAGTGTGCCTCGGAAAACAGGTCCCTATCAAGGATCCTCATTCCTCCTGCATGCGGTGCTTAGGCCCAGACCCACGATAATAAGACCTGCACCTTTGCCAAGGGTTCAATAGCCGCAGGATCCGCCTGTCAGAAAGCACTTCAGGCGTACCTACTGGAAGAAAACTGAAAAGGATGGACCAAGAACCTTCTTCCAGGGGAATCTTCCTCGAAGGCCCATAAGCACGGGACAAACACCGGAGAAGGTAGGTCCAGATCCCGAACCGGGCCTCTGACTCCCGCAGCTCAGGCTCCACTAGATGGGACCGCTCCCTACAGGGCTCGGTCTCAGCCCCCAGGGCTTCAGGCTCTTCGACTCTCCAGCCTATCAAGACTTCGAGGCCTCTGCTTCCTCCACTCCCTCTAAGGCCTCTTCCAAGCGCCATAAGTCTTCCTCATCCACCCAGCGTCAGGACCCCAACTCCAGGTCGGTCTCCCAACCACCCAGAGGCCCGGATCCAACTCCAAGGAAGACCAAGGACCTGGCGTCCCTGAGCGGACGTCGGACCTGACGTCGGCCAAGCATTCGAAGTCGGCCAGGCGGTGGCCGGACCGAGGACACCAGCCAGGCACCAGGCGCGGCGGGCATTCGCCAGATCTGAAGACATCGGCGAAGAGACCGACATTAGCCGCACTCTCAGAGCGAAGCCGTCCCCCAGTCACCGGTGGATACCGGACACAGGGACTCCACGGAGGAAGACCCTACACTGCGAAGACCAGGTGGGCGACAGCGAGGATGCCGGGCTCACGGGAACCTTCGCCAGCTCCAGAGACACCGCGGACCCGACACCAGGCGCCAGGCCCGTCGTCGGGCATGAATCTGCAAAAGTAAAGGACCTCTTTACTTTCTGGTGGGACACCATCCGAAAGGATGTGGTCCCTTGAATCTCCTCCTCCTCCTACACCTTCACCTCCCTCGCCTCCTCCACCTAAAGGGCCCAGCAGGACCACCAACCCCTAAGGAGCAGACTCCGCCTCTAGGGGAGTAGATCCAAGATGGAGAAGGCCTCCCTCAAAATCTTCATTGGGGTCTCCCAGCCCCAAGCTACCCAGACGACGTCGGTCTCTCCGTCAGGAGGACTCCAGATCGGATACCTCGGATTATTCCAGATCTCCTTCTCACTCAGCATTCCATCACCTGACCCACATGGCGTTCCCAGGTCTCCTCCGGATGATCCCTCATTTGCTGAGATCATGAGGCACATCCAGGACAACATGGGGTAGGATGCTGAAAACCTCGACACCGAACGACAGGCGCCTTGCCCACTATCTTTGGCAGAAAGACCCAAAGCCTGTGGTAGTGCCACCCTTGGTGGACACCTTGGGACGCCCCAAGGCTGCTGGACGTGCCGCACACCACCGCAGCAAAGAAGGCTGACCGCCTGTACAAGGCCCTGAGAGAGGACCAGTACTTGGCTCAACAACTTCTGGCAGACTCCCTAGTCATTACAGCCTCGCATGACCGGTTCCAAAGACCACAACACATGAGCACACAGCCACGGACCAGGAATCCAAGCAGTTGGATGTCCTGGGAGGTCACTGCATATCGACTGCTACATCCCTGGTCCCTGAACTACCTAACCCACATGGTACAGTTTCAGAGCGCCCTGTGGGAACAGGGCCAGGACCTGGTCGAAAAACTCCCAGATGGCGACCAGAAGGCGAAACTCCTAAACCTTCTCCGCACAGGGTCTGATGTGGGTACCTAAGTATTAAGAGCTAGCATCTGATTCTGCGGACTCATCTGCCAGAGCTGTAGCTTCAGGCGTTTTGTCTCGGAGACACTCCTGGCTCCGTGTCTCGACTTCTCCCAGGCGTACAGAAGAACATTCTCGGCGTCCCATACAATGGCAGAGTCTCTTTGTTGAACCCTCGGAGAAGGTCATCACCAAACTCCAGGACTCTGGGAAGGCAGTCAAGTCTATTCAGGCCATGTACAGATCTAGGCCTGGTTCCTTTCGTGGAACCAGAGCCATTTTCGCAACCGGCAGCAAAGGCAGCAGCCACGTTCCGCCAGCAACAAAGAGGCACTTTTCAGCATAAAGCCCAGGCTAAGTCGTCTCTAGGCAGAGGCCAATGCTACACTAAACCGGCCTAGCCTGCATGGAACAATGCTGCCACATCATGACTCCTTCCGGCCCCTGCCCTCCTGTGGATCAACGAACACAGAAGGTCAGGGTGCGCTCCTTCCGCGACTTTTCAGGGTGGAAGTCGATCACCGACCGGTGGGTTCTTCAACTGGTCAAGAAAGGCATGACATAGAGTTTCTCAACCACCACCGGCAAGACCTCCCTGCTCTCCCATTACTGTGGTCAGCATGCCCTGCTCATACAGCAGGAGGTGCTCGCGCTTCTGGGAAAAGGTTATAAAACACGCACCCTGCCAGACCAGAGGGTCTAGGATATTCTCACTTCTTTCTGGTTCCAAAGAACAGGGGACCTCCGTCCGATACTGGACCTCAGCGACCTCAATGAGTCGGTCCTGTACAAAACCTTCGCATGGTGTCCCACCCAGGTCTGATTCCCATGCTCCAAGCAGGATGCCTTTCTAGCGTCCCTGGACATGCAGGGCCGCTTACCTGCATACCCATTGCTCGGCGCCAGGAAGTGTCTGCCTTTCGAGGTTTCAGGGTCACCATTATCCGTTCCGAGCCCTTCCCTTGGGCTGTCATCAGCACCTCGGTGTTTGAAGTGCATGGCGGTTGTAAGCAGCATCTCTGAGGAGACAAGGCCACTACGTGTTCCCCTACCTGGACAACTGGCTTCTCATGGCACCCTCCTGGGAGGCCCTGATGTCCACCATTCACTGTACTCAGTCTCTGTTGAGGATGTTGGGCATCATTATCAATCACGAGAATCCGCCTGATTCCGTCTCAGACTCTGCAGTTTATAGGGCAGTTCTGGACACCGTCCAGGAGCAAAGCTTTTCTCCCCAGGACAGGCGGAACACATCAGATCCTCATCAGGGACATTTGGTGACAGAGCAGTTCTGCCAGACTGGTCCTGCCTGCTCGGACACATGGCTGCGACCATTGCAGCATCCCGCTAGCCCGTCTTCACATGCGGGTAACCCAGTGAATATTACGGGTCCAATGGGATCAAAAGCAAGACCATCTGCAGCACCCAGTCCGGATCACAAGGCCGTAATCTGGGATTGGCAATGGTGGCTAGATTCGAGGAATCTGTCAGTGGAAGTCCCTTCATTGCGCGTCTCCGATTGCGACACCTCTCCACAGGCGCCTCAGGACTGGATGGGGAGCACACCTCGGCGGTGTTTGGTCTCAGGGCCTGTGGACAGCCCAAGAGTCTCATCTTCACATAAATATTTTGGAAATGAGAGCAGTCCTTACGCCTGCAGACCTTCCAGTTGGAGATCCCACGGGTACTCTCCTGTTACAAACAGACAATACTGCGTGATGTAGTACCTCAACAAACAAGGAGGCACCCATTCCTACCCACTTTGCAGGGAGGCTATGAGGGCGGGATTGGGTTCTGCAACACAGTGCAAACCTCATTTGCTGTTCATGTTCCAGGAGTGGACAGCATAGTCCGAGACGGCCTGAGCCGCTCTCAGGCCAAACTCCACCAGTGGGAACTACTCCAGGAGGTAGTAGAGGATCTGTTTCTCAGATGGGGCACACCAAATTAGACCTTTCGCGTCCCCATCCAGCATAAAACTGCCCAATTTTGCTTAGCTAGATCCAGGGCCTGGTGTTTTCTGGTGAGCGGTTGTCCCCTCTCTGGGCAGATTCCTCTATGCCTTCCCCCTTTCCATTGATCCAGAGGTTCTTCTGAAACTCGCAGAGAGAGCAAGCACGCTGATACTTACTCGGCTACCGCTTTGGCCCAGGCAGATCTGGTCCCCTTTGCATCAGCTGTCCCGGAACCTCCAGTGCCGCTGCCAATCAGCTCCCACTTGCTGTCTCAGGAAGCGGGTTCCTTGCTCCACCCAGACCTTCATTCACTGAACCTGCACACATGGCTCCTAGAACATAGCCATGATTCGACAGGTCTCACCATAGTAGCAGGATTCTCGCTGCTGCCAGGAAACCGACCACCCATGCTACCTCGCCTATGAAATGGCGTCAGATTTTGTGTGTGGGCTCAAGCACGGGTTTTAGCCATGGATTGTCCAGAAAGGTTGGTCTTGGACTACCTCCTGTCCCTTTTTTCAGACAGGCCTGGCCTACTCCCTCGATTAAGGTGCACCCTCTGCCATCTCGGCCTATCACATTCCTATAGGCCAACACACCATATCTCAGTTGGACAGCGCACGAGCCTTCCTGAGAGGTGTTCTCCACCTTAGACCTCCACTAAGGACCCGGTTCCACCATGGGATCTGCCCTTTGTCCTGGAACAGCTGACACTGCCGCCTTTGAACCAGCCACGGTTGCGAGCTATGTCTTCTTACCTGGAAGATGTTGTTTTAGTTGCCGTTACCGACAGAAGAATTTCTGAACTTCATGCACTTATGCGCAGAACCTATTTAGTTTTCCACCAGGACAGGGTATCCCTACTTGACTAATCCTAAGTTCCTACCTAAGGTGGTCTCAGCTTTCACCTTAATCAAGACATCAATCTGCCAGTATACTTCCTAAGTATTCAAATCGAGGAGAGGCCCTGCTGCACACTAGATGTGCATGGGTGTCTCAGATTCTACCTGACCACAGAACCAAACACCACCAAAATCGGACCAGCTTTTTGTCTCCCTTGCCTACAAATGATAGGAGCTCCTGTCTCCAAACAGTCGCTGTCCAGGTGGCTCATTCCAGTGTATCACGTTCCTGTTACAGAGGCTAACAAACCCTTACCAGAGGCGCGGTTAAGGGTCATTCCACAAGGTGGCTACCTCGCTGCGGCTCTAAAGATATGTCCACCTCAGCCATTTGTGCTGCATCTACTGGAGCTCCATGCACACTTTCATCAGGCATTATAGCCTGGATATTGCATCGAGGCGAAGAGCAGGTTTTGGTCTACCAGTCCTTCAGGGACTTCTGTCCTAGGCTTGAATTCTTTTAAGGATTTCTACCTTCCCTCCTCCCAATGGTGTGGGATTTCCATGATTGTTGGAATCAGTCCTAATTTAGTGAACCTGCTGCGAGACTGTTTCTCAGTAAGATAGTACAGTGCAGTAAGAACTTACCCGTAACAGTAGATCTTCACCGAGACACAGCTCTGCAGCAGGTTACACCATTAGACTGTGGCCGCAGGCGCCAGGACCCCATGGAAATCTTCTAGGCCAGGCAGTCTTCAGCGCGGGACCGCCTCCGACGCCAGACGAGGTACATAGAGTCGGTCCGCCAGATTCAAGTTCTTTCCGCCTGGTCGACTTGCATGTCGCCGACCCTTGATTCGTTTCTGTACCGCGACGCCTGGTTAATTCTTCCGTTAGGAAAAAGTTTATTTCTTCTGCATAGTTGCTGTCTGATGTCCTCCCTACCTCCGTGGAAGGCCATCCATCCAAGTGTGCCTGTGGGAAGCAAATCCCGTTTAAAGACCCGCATTCGCCTGTGTCGGTGCCGAGGCCCAGATCACGACATCCGGGCCTGTTCCTTCTGCCAGGGTTCAATAGCCAGACCCGGATCCGTCAGCTAGAAGGCCCCTACAGGTGTTCCTGCTCGAGGAAAAGATTAAAGCCATGGGCGCGCGCCTCAGGGGAATCTTCTGACAAGGCCGGAGGCACCTTGAGAAGCATAGGGAGAGGTGAGATCCAAGTCCCGTCTAGGGCCTCTGACTCACTGGCTCCGGCTCCCGATCCGACCGCTTTCCTTCCGGGCCTGCTCTTAGCCTCCCCTGCAGCGGTGAAGACTCCTTGAGTTCCTCCTCTCTTACTCAGGCCAAGACCTCCAGGCCCTCCGCTTCTTGGCTTCCAAGGCCCGTCGAGGTCGGGGACCGCCATCACCACCAAGTCCGGTTCCCCATTTGGGACCCGGCCAGGTCAGATCTCTTGCCTCCTCCTCCCCCAGCGGAAAACCAAAGAGCTGACTTCACTTAGAGATCGTCAGTTCGCGCCCGGCCCACCGGCGTCGGCCAAGCTTCGCGTCGAGAACCGGCGACCGCCAGCGCCCGTCGCCCGGTTAGGCTCTTCACCGCCACGACGCGCGGCCGGGGACCGATGTCCGCACCTACAGAGGAGAACCCCTCGCCTCACCGGCGTCAGTCAGGAGGCGATCACGGAGGGAGCTGACCCAGCCGAGGACCAGGCAGGCGAACTCCGGTCCTGTCGCACCCCAAGGGAACCCTCTCCGAACCTGAGACTCCTGGGGGAGCGACGGAACCCGGCGACCGACCATCGCGCCCGGTCCGTCGTCGGGCCTCAGCATATCGAGGTCAAGGGTTGTTCACTACTGGTGGGATACCATAAAGGGATGCGGTTCCACACTCCTCCTCTTCCTCCTCCTCCACCTGCGACTCCAGCCCACCACACCGATTCCACCCAGGCCCGCACTGAGTGACCTTCCCCAGGGCCTACGGATCCTTCTAGGGGTAGACTAGAAAAAGGAGACCTCCGTCCAGATCCTCTTCAGGTCACCCAGCCCAAAGAGACCCAGAAGATGCCGTCATATTCGCCCGACGGAGGACACGGGATCGGACTTCTCGGACGGATCCAGATCCCCTCTCCGATCAACGTCCCTCCTTCGGACCCACGTGAACTTCCAAGATCTCCTCCGGATGACCCATCGTTCTCCAGAGATTATGAGGCATATCTAGGAGAACATGGGCTGGGACGCAGAGGAACTAGACCCAGAGAGATTACGCCTTGCCAGATATCTTTGGCAAAAAGATCCAAAGCCTGTGGTGGTGCCACCCTAGGTGGACACATTCATGAGCGTCACCAAGGCAGCGTGGAAATGTCCGCTTTTCGCTTCGCGATGCCGAAGCGACTGCCTGTACAAGGCCCTAGGGAGTACCAGTACTTGGCATCACACCTCTGGCCGATTCTCTGGTCATTACAGCTTCTCATGACGGTCCCAGAGGCGCAACATTTGAGCACCCTGCCACGGACCCAGAGTCAAGCAACTGGACACTATGGGCGGGCGCCGCGTGCATCCGCTACCTCGCCATCAGATCCTCAACTACTTAACCCACATGGTACAGTTCCAGAATGCCTTGTGGGAGCAGGGACTGATCTGGCGGAAAAGATGCCAGAAGGTGAGCAGAAGGAGGATTGCTACAACTCCTTCGCACGCGGGTTCGACGTGGGAACCCAGGTGCTGCGAGCCGCTATGATTCCCGTGGACTCCACGGCCAGAGCGGCAGCTTCAGGCGTATGCCTCCAGAGACACTCATAGCTCCGTGTCACCGGATTCACCCGCACGTCCAGAAGAACATCCTGGATGCCTCGTTTCATGGAGAAGTTCTTTTGGTGAGTCCTCAGAGAAGGTCCTCACCAAACTTCAGAGGCTGGGAAACGTGCGGTCTGTCCAGGCTATGTACAGACCCAAGCTAAGTTCCTTTCATAGGAACCAAAGCCGTTTCGAGGCGGATGCAGAGACAGCAGTCCCGCGCCGGCCCGCAACAGAGGGCTCCTTCTCCCGCAGAGGCCAGGAGTCGTCCCGCGGGCGAAGCCAGTGACCAGCTAAGCCGGCCCAGCCCGCTGGACCCTCAGCCGCCACAGCATGACTCCTTCCGGCCCCGCCTCAGGATCAACGGGACATCAAGGTCGGGGCGCATTCATGGACCACCTGCCAGGGTGGCAGTCCATAACCACCGACAGGTGGGTTCTTCAGTTAGTCGAAAGAGGCCACTTTATAGAATTCATGGACAAGCCACCCACAAGGCCTCCTCTGCTCTCCGTTACTCGGGTCAGCACAGATCACTCATCAGGCAAGAGGTACTCACGCTCCTGCAAAGGGCGGTGGAGTATGTCCCAGAGAACCAGATAGGATCCGGATACTATTCCCACTTCTTTCTGGTTCCGAAGAAAACGAGGGACCTCTGTCCAATCTTGGACCTCAGCGACCTCAACATGTCGTCGCCTACAAACGTTCGCATGGTGACCCTTCAAGGACTCATTCCCATGCTGAAAAGGACACCTTCTTAACATCCCTGGACATGCAGGACGCCTACCTGCACATCCCAGTAGCTCAAGTGCACAGGAGGTTCCTGCGCTTGAGTTTCTCGGCCCCCACTTTCAGTTCGGGCTCTTTCGTTTGGACTGTCTTTCCCAAGGGTCTTTACTAAGTGCATGGCAGTCATGGCAGCGTCTCTAAGGAGACAGAGACCTCGTGTTCCGTACCTGGACGACTGGCTTCTCATGGCCGCCTCCAAAGAGGCGCTGTTGCAGGCTATTCAGAGCACCCAGGACCTGTTCAATCTCTGGTCATTCTTATTAACTCTGAAGTCTCTCCTCGTACCGTCCCAGAAGCTGCAGTTCATAGGGCAGTTCTGGACACCGTCAAGGAAGGCCTTTCTTCCCGGCGAAGACCAGAACACATCAGATCCCTCATCAGGGATCTCTCGTAAGAAGACTGTCCTCGCCAGGTTGGTCCTTCAGCTTGCTCGGACACATGGCTGCGCCATTCCAACCATCCTTTGGCAAGGCTCCACATGCGGGTAACTCAGTGGATGCTCAAGGTGCAGTGGGACCAAAGGCAAGACCACATGCAGCATCCGGTCAGGATCCGACGCCGTGATTCGAGACTGGCAATGGTGGCTGAACCCAGGGACACTTTCTGCGGGTGTCCCGTTTACAGCGCCGTCCCGGAGGCAATCCTCGCCAAAGGCGCCTCAGGGCTGGGGTGGGGCGCACCTGAGCGGTGTGAGGTCCCAGGGAACATGGACCCTCAGAAGCCCACCTCCACATCAGCGTGCTGGAGATGAGGGGATCCTTCGCCCTGCAGGCCTTTCAGTCAGAAATCCCGTCAGTACTCTTCTGCTTCAGACAGACAAATCGGCGGTGATGTATATACCTCAACAAGCGAGGCGCACCTCTTACCCCTTTGCAGGAAGCTATGAGAGTGTGGGATTGGGTAATCCGACATGGCGCGAGTCTGATTGCAGTTCACGTTCCCGGAGTGGACAACACAATCGCAGATGGCCTGAGTCGCTCCTAGGCCAGAGTCCACAGTGGGAACTTCTTCAGGAGGTAGCAGAGGATCTGTTTCTTCGATGGGGCACTCCAGAGTTGGACTTATTCGCTTCCCCATCCAATGCAAAACTGCCCAATTTTTGCTCGCTAGATCCAGGGCCTGGTGTTTTCTGGCGGACAGCGTTGTCCCTCTCCTGGCGGACAGATTCCTCCGTTTTCCTAGCTTCCCGTTGATCCAGAAAGTTCTTCTCAAACTGCGCGGGAGCACACAACAACGATCCTGGTGGCGCCTTTCTGGCCCAGGCAGATCTGGTTCCCATGCTGGCGCAGTGTCCTGGGAACCTCCAGTTCCGTTGCCTTTCAGTTCCCATGTATTGTCTCAGGAGGAGGGTCACTAGTCCACCGGACTTGCGCTCACTGAACCTGCATGCCTGGCTCCTAGAGACATAGCCATTATGCGACCGGGGTCTCGCAAGAGTTCTGAAGTCCTTTCCACGGCCAGAAAAACCGCAACGCATGCGACGTACGCCATGAAGTGGCGCCGCTTGTGCTTGTGGTCCAAGCACGCAGCCTTTCCCTTTAGAATGCCCAGTGAAAGGGTGCTGGAATACCTGCTTTCCCTATTCCATTCGGGTCTCGCCTACTCCTCCATTAAAGTGCACCTCTGCGCGATCTCTGCCTACCACTTTCCGGTAGGACAGCGTACAGTGGCACAGCTTGATGCCTCTCGAGACTTCCTGAGAGGGGTGTTAAACCTTAGGCCACCCATCAAGGATCCCGTTCCTCCTTGGGACTTGCTCTTTGTCCTGGAACAACTCACGCTTCCTCCCTTTGAACCTGCCGCAGATTGCAGCTGCGTTTTCTGTCGTGGAAAGCGTTACTTTTTAGTTGCTGTCACGTCAGCAAGGAGAGTTTCCGAGCTTCATGCTCTCTGTGCAAAGAGCCTTATTTAATTTTCCACCAGGACAGAGTGTCTCTGAGGACGAATCCTAAATTCCTGCCTAAGGTGGTCTCTACCCTCACTCTCAACCAGGACATCGATCTGCCTGTGACTTTCCCAAGTACTCTAATAGAGGAGAGGCATTACTTCACACCTGGATGTTCACTGCTCATCAAGATACTACTGAACAGAACTAAACAGCCGTAAGTCGGAGCAACTATTCATTTCCTTTGCTGAGAGGATGCTGGGCCATCCAGTCTCAAAGCAGACCTTTCTCGCTGGCTTGTCCAGTGTATTTCATTGCTACAACAGCAAACGAAGCCCCTCCCAGGTACAGTCGGGGCCACTCGACAGGGGGTGGCTACCTCCTTTGCAGCACTGCTTAACGTCTCCACCTCGACCATTTATGTTGCAGCTACTTGGAGCTCTGTGCACACATTTATTAGGCACTATAGCCTAGATATTGCATCACGGCGGAGAGCCGGTTTCAGCCTGACGTTCTACAGGGTCTCCTGTCCTAGAGTCAGGGCTTGTTCAAGATCTCTCCTATTCTCCTCCTCCCAGAATGCTTACAGGCGCTATTGTTGGGAATCAGTCCTAATGGTGTAACCTGCTGCAAGAGCTGTGTCTCGAGTAAGATGGTACAGTTACGTAGAACTTACCGTAACAGTAGATCTTCGAGAACAGCTCTTGCAGCAGGTACTATCCGCCCACCATTCCCCTTGAGGAGGTATGGCCTGCAGGCCTTGACAGGAGCTTATGCTCTTTTCTTCTGATAGGCGGATCCTCGGTCTCCCCTTCTGATGTCATCCTGCGGCTGGGAGTCTCTGGCGGAGAACATGGGAATCTGGCGGGACCGCCTCCTTATGTACTCGTCTGACATCAGGCGGGACCCGGCGTTGGAGGCGGTCCCGTTGAAGACTGCTAGCTAGAAGATTTCCGTGGGGTCCTGACACCTGCCAGCTACAGTCCTAATGAATAGCCAGTACGACTGCTCGAAGATCTACTGTTACGGTAAGTTCTTACGTAACTGTACCATCTTCGAGAACAGCTCTGCAGCAGGTACTTCCTCCCACCATCTCTGCTGGAGGTAGATTCTAGTTCCAACATCCTTCTCCTAGGATCAAGCGTTCACAGCATCTCTTTGATTGCCATTTGATGGCGGATACTCAGTCTCCTTTTCTGATGTCATCCAGCGGCCGAGTCTCCGGCGGAGAACTGGGGATTCTGGGGACCGCCTCCTTATGTACTACGCCTGGCGTCGGGCGGAACGGCGTTGGAGGCCGGTCCCCGCTGAATACTGCTAGCTATAAAATTTCCGTGGGGTCCTGGCACCTGCGCTTCAGTCCTAATGGTGTAACCTGTTGCAAGAGCTGTTCTCGAAGATCTACTGTTACGGTAAGTTCTTATGTAACTCTACATTTCTTCCAAAGGTGGTGGCTGAATCCACATTAAATCAATCCACTGAACTTCTCGTTCTTCACAGAACATTCCAATCATGGAGAATATCTTCTGCACACCCTGGATGTGCATAGAATACTGAAATACTATACCATTAGGACTAAGGATCTCAGAAAGACAGATCAACTCTTCGTTTCTTTCGCTAACAAAGAAGGCAATGCTGTTTCCAAGCAATGCCTTTCTAAGTGGTTAGTGGTTGTATCACTATTTACGAAAAGTATAACAAGACCCTGCGGGTCAGGTCAGAAACCACTCCACCAGGGGGTAGCTGCCTCTGCTGCTTGTTTCAGGAATGTGTCAGAGGCAGAAATCTGTGCAGCCACAACTTGGACTTCAGTCCATACTTTCCAAAACATTACAGTTTGGACATTGCCTCTTGCTGCAGAGCAGGCTTGAGTTGCTGTTCTGCAGAGACTCCTTCGTGATCCCTGATCAGACTTTCAGTTATTTGTGGATGACGACGACTCCTCATGTTTTTCTCTTTGTTCCAGACTGCTTGGAATTCTGTCCTATATGTGAATACCTACTGCAGAGTCCTCTCGATGTCAGATAGTACAGTTACATAAGAACTTACCGTAACAGTAGATCTTGAAGAGGCTCTTGCGGTAAATATTACTCTCAAATCCGTCCCCTCAATTTATTCTTTTTGTCTATGAGGCATATCCTCTTCTCTCCTGTCATGCCTTTCTGGCTTTTGGCGGGGAAAGAACTGGAGGAGTGGGCATGGGGACCGCCCTTCATACTGACATCTGCTGATGCCGGTCACCTGGCGTGGGGTGGTCTCGCTAGAGACTGCTAGCTAGAAGTTTTCCGTGGGGTCCTGGGGCTTAGTCCTATATGTGAATACCTACTGCAAGAGATTCTCTCGAAGATCTACTGTTACGTAAGTTCTTACATAACTGTACTGTCTTGTTCCTCAGCTGTGGTACTGAGTCTCACCTCTCTTCCAGTACTCCGTCCTGGTGTTCTTGTTCCCTAGGTGCATAACCCTACACTTTCTGGCATTGAATTTCAACTGCCAAACCCTTGACCACCCTGCAGTTTTGCAAGTCTCTCTGCATTTGTTTTATTCCCTCGTCACTATCCACTCTCCCATAGAACTTAGTGTCATCTCTGAAGAGGCACAACCTGTCCCTGATTCCCTCAGCATTCCCTCACTAATGTCACAGATGAACATATTGAAGAGGATTGGACCCAGGATGGATTTCTGTGGAACCCTGCTCATGACCTCCCTATCTTTCTGTTTAACCCTGTTGACCACTACCCTCTGCTCCCCTTTAGCCAGTTAACTACTCATTTTCTGTGATCTTAGCCACACCTAGATTCTCCATCTTCTTCATCAAGCTTCTGTGAGTCAAAAGTCGAAAGCCTTGCTGCAGCCAGAGTAGAGCAGATCCACAGCATGGCCCCTATCCAGTTCCATCGTCGCCCAGTCAAAGAAAGCTTATCAACTTAGTCTGATGAGCTCCCTGCCCTGAATCTGCGCTGTTTACTGTCCTGGAGCCCACTGCATTCAAGTAGTTCATGAGGTCTTCTTTGACCAGTGAATCTTATCAGTTTCCTACAATAGAAGTGAGACTGACACAGGGGTGTGGCTTAGCAGCAAACTGGAGCAGACACTTCTTAGTAGAGCTCCCAGGAATCAAGCCTTAAAGCTTTAAAAACAGATTTACTAGCTACCCTTTGATACTTCACACTGGTAACCTCTTGTGACATGCTGGAGCCAGAATGGGCAAACAAAAGAACTCCGTGCCTGCCGACTTTTTAAAGTGAAGGTAACTCCAGCACTAGGCAGAGGCCTCAACCTCCAGATGAAGTGCCGAGTGGTAGCCGACGGTCCAGACACAGTATCTCTTGCCACGGTGAACACCACCCTGACCCAACTGGTCCACACGATCAGAGATATGGACAAAAACTCAATGTGCTTACCCCCAGAGTGACTGCCTTAGAGACCAGAGTAGGCGGGGTTGAGCAATGGGTTCGGCATACAGAAGGAATGTCCTCAAGTCTATGGACACAACCACTAAGCTTATAAAAGAGAACTTACTGTTCGCCAGAGACTTGAAACAGTGGAAAACATGGCTTGAGAGAAAAATGTGCATATAATTAGGTTGCAAGAGCAGGTTGAGGTGAAGACCCTCTTGCTTTTATTCAGCTTATGCTGCCGTAGATCCTGGCTGTGTCGAAGAGGACCCCCGGCTCTGGAAAAGGCCTATGGAATCTCGCCTCGCTGGACTGAACATGGGCCCACAGGAACTTTCTTGGTTGTGTGCACCGGTGTGGGTCAGGGATCGAATACTGATGTATGCCAGGCATAAGAGAAGCCTCCACTATGGGGAATCAGTGTTGTCCATGTTCCTGATCTCGCGTACTCGATGAGGTAAAGAAGAAGGTCTTTGATTGGTGCGGTCTGCCTGCGCTGTTGAAAATTCAACACCAGCTGTTGTTACCTGCCAAATTGAAGGTGATCTGGAATGGCAGAACCTACTTGTTTAATGATCCTGTGGAGGCTGGTAAATTGCAAGCAAAGACTGAATCAGAGCTGAAAATAGGGAAGAAGATTCTGCTGAAGAAGAAGCTGTAATTCAGAGTGACTGACTGGGTTGTGGGCCATGTGAGTAGTGGTTGGAGTTCAATAAAGACTCTGATTTTATTCTAAAGCAGATGTCTGGACTGTCTGAAATGAGTGCTGGCAATCTTGGTCTAGTTGTACTTTCTGAGTGTTCTTCTGCCTTGAACTTTTCTTTACTTGTTTCCACAAAATAAATGCCACACTTCTTCACTGCAGTATAATTGTATGGCAGGAAGTTTAAATGGAGGTTTAATGCCTAATTTTGGCGGGGTTGCTCGATGTCAGTTCAGGACTGTTTACAATATATTAAGCATGCTTATTTACGATTTAGGGGCTCACCCTGGGATATGGTTCTACCCTTTCAAGTTGAGTTAAATTTCAATGTGGGTACTTTAGGCATGTTGCCACAATGGTAAAATAGGCATTTTTTCTTTCTTCCCTTAGCTGTATCCCTATGGAGCTCTGTGCTGTGTATAAGCCTTAGTATGTATTTGGGAAAGAGAATGTCATGTGTTGTTAAATTCCCTATGATGTATCACAAAGGGATGGTGTCTACTGTTGTCCATAATAAGAGATTGACTCTGTACTACATTATGTTGGTATCCCTCTGGGGAAAATCTTGTTAAGTTTGCTGATAAAACTTATAAAGAATTAAAAAAAAAAAAAAAGACTGACAGGTCTGTAATTCCCTGCTTGTTCCTTGTCCCAACCTTATGGAATGGATTTGCCTCCCTCCCTCCAGTCCCTTGAACCACCCAGTTCCTAGAAAGCTGTTGAAAAGACCCCAAAGGGATCAGCCAATTCCTCTGCCAGTTCTCTTAAGTATCTTCAGATGCAGCCTATCTGGACCAGGGGCTTTATCAATCTTTATGGCTGCAGCCCTTCGGGACCCTTTACGCTAGTAAATGTTGGCTGTCCCATCTCCGGGTTCCCCTTAGTGGCTGCTTTGATGCCACTCTCTGGTAAGACCCACTGTCCTCCTTAGTGAAAAACCAAGCAAAGCGTAATCATTAAGGACAGCAGCTTTGCCCATCCATCTCAAGCAACCTGTCCCTCTTTGTTAGCCTTACAGTTCCCTCCTTTCTAATATGACTGCCCTCTTTGCCTCCCTATTTTTCATCAGATGTACCTGGCTGCAGCAGGTATAAAGGTCTGTACCTGGAGACATTTTCTCTGCTCTTGACCCCTTCACATTAGGCATCTCCATGTCTGTCCCCTTCACATTAGGCATCTCCATGTCTGTCCCCCTTCACATTAGGCACCTCCATGTCTGTCCCCTTCACATTAGGTATCTCCATGTCTGCTTTTGCTCCCTGACTGCCTCCTTTGTCTCTCCCTATTAAAATGATTCTGGTTTTGTTATCACAATTGGAGCAGCGGCGGAGAAAGATGTTGTTCACTGGCACGCTTCATCATGTACATGTGCACGGGTTCCCTTGCCACCATTGTCCTGAGGGCTGAGTGAAACAAAAGGAAAAGCCCTGACGTGCAGTAGCATGAAGCTGGCAATTAGGTCCCATTGCACCGACTGTCCACTAGTCTTCAGACAGCAGCTGTGTGGCCACACCGGCCCCGACTGCCCACTGGCACGCAAACAGCAGCTTTAAGCCAGCACTGTCCAGCCCCACCACTGCCGAGACTACCCTCTGCTCCCCACACAGCAGTGTGATGCTAGGCACTCTCTGGGCCCCACCGCCTCCGGACTGTCCACTGGTCCCCAAACACAGCAGCGTGAAGCAGGCACACTCAGGCCCCACTCACTCCCAACTGCCCACTGGTCCCCACACAGCAGAATAAAGCCAGCACCATCTGGCCCCTGCTTCTGACTATCCACTTCTCCCCCACACAGCAGCATGATGCCAGGACTTTGGACCCACTGGTCCCACACAACAACATGAAGCTGGCACTCTCCAGGCGCCACTGCTCCCAACTGCCCACTGCTACCCACACAGCAGCATGATGCCAGCTCTCTGGGTTCCCACTGCTCCTGACTTCCCACTGGTCCCACACAGGAACATTATACCAGCACTCTTGGGGCCCTGCCACCCCTGACTGCCCAGTGATATATATACACACACACACACCCCACCAGCAGCAGCATGGCGCTGACATTTTTAGGCCCCATCACTGCAGACTGCTGCCCCCCTTACATAGCAGCATGAAGCGAGCACCACTTCTGGCCCTATTGCCCAGGGCTACGAGTTTTCCCCGGCAAACCACGGAATTATCCGTGGAATTTGCCAGTAGCCTGCAGAACTTGATGTTTCAGCGGAACATATATCCTTTGGCTGCACGGGGTGCCAATCCCCGCCGGGCTTCACTGCCCTGCCCAAAATAGTTCAGGCTGCCATGCTAGGGCCCACCCCAGCATGGCAAAAGTCCCCGTTGTCTAAAAAAAAAATAAAAAGACCTGGGGAAAAAAATTCCCTCGATTGATTCTTTGCCCCTCCCCAACCCAGCCACCTTCTAAGTACCCCACTCACACCCTACCTCACACCCGCCTTCAACCCATACTTGCCTCCAGAGCCCAGCGTGACGATCTTCCAGTGGACCGGGAACACGCCTGCACTCTTCAAAGCCGACCCGCGAACTGAAGAAATGCCGGTAAGCTGTATAGTGGCATAAATGGATTTTTTTCAACTTTAGTGCATATCTCAGCCATTTTTGAGAATTTTTTCACCAGATTTTCAACATGGGGTTTTGGGCCCCACTTCATGAACTGTGACACTGTAATTTTGTTATTTGGTCTCGAAGGTGATTTGCGCTGTCACTGCATGGAATCACCTTCGGGACCGATTAACGAAATGACAGTGCCACAGTTCATGGGAGTAGGCCTCAAAAACCTTATGTTAAAATTGGTGAAGAAATTTCAAATGACTGTTTTATTTGAGCACGCTATAGCTCTTTTAATGACGCCAGAATCTCTCTCGAGACATTTTAATATTTTTCACTCCAGATTTCTCAGCATTGCCATTTTACCACACCTCCTTGTGACACATCTCACGAGAAATGTAAGCTGCGATTTGTAGCGCATAGTGGCGCGTTGGTGTGCTAAATCAATGTTTGGGACAGATTAAGAAAATCACAATGACGCTGTTCATGAGCAGAGGTCTTAAACTGGATATGTTGAAAATTTGGAAAAGCCTATAAATAACTGTTACGAAAGGCATTGTAGTCAGATTGACAAAAAAAAAGGAAAAATTAAGGTAAAATGTGCCTAGAAATTGGTGTCGAAGGCCAGAGAAGTTCTCTGCGGCAAATGAGAACCCTGCCGCAGAACTTTGCTCTGATTAGCTGCAGAAAAATCGGGGCCCTGTTATTGCCCACTGATCCCCACACACAGCAGCATGAGTAGACACTGAGCCCCAGTGCTCTCGACTGCCCACTGCTCCCCATTACAGCAGCATGGCCCCACTGCTCCTGACCATCCACTGCCCTCCCCACACACACACACACACAGTAGCATGAAACTGATACTCTGGTGTTCTCTCCCTGATCCCATATAGCAACATGGCCCCACTGTTCCTAACTGTCCACTGCTCCCCCACACACACAGCAACATGAAACTAACACTCAGTATCCTCTGCTCCCACATACAGCAGCGTGATGCCTGTGCACTCTCAGGCCCTCCTCAACAGAGAAGCATGACTCCAGCACTCTTTGGGCCCCTGCTTCCCCTGACTGCCCAGTGTTCCCCCAGCATAGCAGCTTGATGCCAGCACTATCAGGTCCCACTGCTCTCGCTGCTCACTGATCCCTGACACGTAGCAGCATGACCCCAACACTCCAAGCACCACCACACCTGACAGCCCACTGCTCCCCCACACATAGCAGCGTGATGCTGGCACTCTCCGGCCTCGCCAAGCTGACTGGCCACTGGTTCTCCCCACACAGCAGCATGGCGACGGCACCTCGGCTCCACCACACCTGACAGCCCACTGCTCCCCACACATAGCAGCATGATGCTGGCACCTCGGCCCCCGCAGCTGACTGGCCACTGGTTCCCTCCACACAGCAGCATGGCGACGCCACTCCTCGGCTCCACCACTCCAGACTGCCCACTGTTCCCCACATTACAGCAGCTTGATGCCAGCACTTTGGCTCCACTTCTTCCCACTGCTCGCCTGCACACAAGCAGCATGATGCTGGCATTCTTCGGCCTTACCGCATCTGACTGGCCACTGGTTCCTCCCACACAGCAGCATGGTGACGGCACTCTCGGGCTCCACCACTCCAGACTGCCCACTGCTGCCCCACATTTCAGCAGCTTGATGCCAGCACTTTGGCTCCACTTCCTCCCACTGCTCACCTGCACACAAGCAGCATGATGCCCCACTGCTCCTGATTGCCAGCTGGTCCCTCCATGCAGTAGCATGAAGCCCTCACTACCAAGCCCCACAGTTCAGACTGCTCACTGGTGCCACACACAACTGCATGATACCAGCACTCTCGGGTCCCACCGTTCCTTACCGTTCCTTACCCACTGTCTCCCCAAAACAGCAGGAGCATGCGCCAGCACTCTGGCCCCACTGCTACTGACTGACAACTGGTCCCCTTAACATAACATAATGCTAGTACTCTCGGGTCCCACTGCTCCCCAACACAACAGCATGATAACAAACTTTCTCAGGCCCCACCGCTTTTGACTGCCCTGCTGCCCCCCACACACACAGCAGTATGACGCCAGCACTCTTAGCCCCACCACTTCTGACTGCCCCCCCACACCACACCAGTATGCCGGCCAACACTCTCAGACCCCGCTGCTCCTGACTGCCCACACACACACACACATATATGCAGCAGTATGACCCCAACACTCTCAGGCTCCACTGCTCCTGACTGCCCATTGCTCCCTACATGCACAACAGTATGACACCAGCATTCTCAGGCCCCACCGCTTGCGACTGCTCACTTCTCCCATGCACACTGCAACATGACACCAATACTCGGGTCCCACTGGTCCCCCACACAGCAGCATGATGCCAGCTTTCTTGGGCCCTCCCCAAACACACACACATGCGCCAGCACACAAAGCAGCATGAAACCGACACTCTCGAGCCCCACTGCACTGACTAACTGCTGCTGCCCCATGCAGCAGGATGATGCTGCACTCTGCAGCCCCATTGCTTTTGTGACTGCTCACTGGTCACCACACTCAGGGCAGTGTGATGCCAACACTGTCATGCTCACCACTTCCGACTGCCCACTGGTTATGCCACACAGCAGCAGGATGCTAGTACTCTTGGGCCCCACCAGTCCCAAATGCCCACTGGTCTCTACATGCAGCAGTATGACAGCAGCACTGTCAGGCCCCACTGCTCCCTGGTCCCTCACACAACAACGTAATGCCAGCACTCTTGGGTCCCATCACTCCCAACTGCCCACTTGCCCCTGTACACAGTAACATGAGAGCCAGCACACTTGGCTATGTTGCTCCTGACTACCCACTGGTCCCCACCCAGCAACGGTAGAAGCTGGTACTCTTGGACCCCACGACTCTGGACTTCCCACTGGTTCGCACAGCAGCATGATGCCAGCACTCAGGCCTCACTGTTCCTAGTTAGTTACTGGCCCCATACACACAGCAGCGTGTCGCCAGCACTCTTGGGCCCCACTGCTCCTGACTTCCCACTGGTACCCCCACATACTAGATGGTCCAAGGGAGGTCATGGCTGATAACACTCTAAAGGGGCCCACCATGGAAGAAATGCCCTTAAGCCAGAAAATCACCTCCGTGAATCAGCTGGGGACCATGTTTGCTACAGAGAGATCAGAGAGCAGATGGGGCTGGGAGAGGTAGCTTGATAGAGGTGGAAAAATAATGTGTGTAGTTTTGTTGTACCTACAGTCCCTTATAATTTGATGCAGTGATTTGTACTTCATAATTCTGAAATAGTTGCAGGGGACTTTGTTTCTTAAGCATCCAATCCTAGGGTCCTGATCGCTGTGCAGTTGTTATAAAACAAGTACATCATTAATAACATTACATACGTGTAATTAAATTATAAATATATATATATGTGTGTGTGTGTATATATATATACTGTATATATAAGAACCTGTTATGAAGCTTGCTAGAGAAGTAGTGTGGTGATTCAAAATTTGAGCTGAACCTCAACCATAAATTTTTACTGTTACAGTGGAGCGAGAACACCAGATATTTTAGCTGTGCCAGAAACCCGCCAGCGACAGCCCCATGTGAGTATAACCTAATTTAAGGTTGTCTTTATACGCTGCTCAAGGTTTGATGGGCTGCTAGACAGCAGTAACATGGGGAAAGCATGAAAGGCTACCAGATGAACTGCATTAGTTTCTGTATGGCAGCTCAGATTATCGGTGTTTGATGTAGTTCGGACTCTACACATGTATATGTGGGTGTGTTATCAGATGGATACAGGACAGCAAGTATTAGGAGGAACTAGTATGCTAATTTCTAATGGAGTTTGATTCCTTGCAGTACTCTGTACAGCTGCTTACGCCCTATTATTCATGCTTATGTAGCAGAGGTAGAGATGCCCGGATAGTCTGAGTCTGTGTCCTCCAGCGAGCCGCACTTTTTGATCATAGAGCTGGATGAACTAGAACCTTGCGGAAACTATAACATTTTGGACTGTTGATGTCCATGCTTTGTACTAATGTACAGCGCCATATGTTTCAGTCGTATCAGTATATAAAGCAGCGCCGGTCCCAGGCACCGCCAATTCATTTTTCCAGCCATCGTGGAGTTAGTTTTGTGGAGTATTATTGCTCCATGTAGCTTTCCTGTCTAGTTCTTTGTAGTTTTCATTGGTTACTTGTTGTATGTAACTACTTTAGAGGCAGTGTAGTGCAGTGGTCTAAGGCTCTGAGCTGTAAATCTGGTGACATCCAGCAGACCAGACTTGGGTTTGAATCCCACAGCTTCCACTTGCATACTGTGTGACCCTGAGCAAGTCATTTAACCTCCTTGTGCTCCCAGGTCGCTCCTGTAAAAAGCTTTCTGCTTAGTGTGCTATACCTAGTTAAACAACTAAATTAAAAAAAAAAAAAAAAAACTTACTGGTCAGTGTCATTTTTCACTAATTTAACCCTGTTCATTTTATGCCTGGTGATTGCTATTTTCCTTCACTGCAACTGCTATGTCACAGTTTTCCTTTTGCTCAATGTTTTTGGGCTGGTCTCAATATGTGACATTTCTCTTGGCTGTCGGAAATGACAGAACAAGATCTAGGATGTGGCCTTTTAGGATCCTCAGTGAGTAGTAGCGGACACCACTGAGGCCCATTGATTACAGATACCATTTTAAATATCTTTATGTCCACACCACGATGTGACATTGATGGCAACGAAGGCACCAGCATGCCAAGATGATACTGGTATCAGAGGCCTTTCATATCTGTCATTCATTGGTCCAACGTTGGCACCTGGAATGGAACCATTGGAGGTGCTGAGCATGGCATTGTTATTGATGCGAACATATGCCTTCTGGATGCCACGAACATGATGCCTTCTTGATGCTGCGAACATGATGCCTTCTTGATGCGAACATGATGCCTTCTTGATGCGAGCATGGTGCTTTCTTGGTGCCAAACATGATGCTTTCTTGGTGCTGAACATGGTGCCTTTTGGTGCGAACATGTTGCCCTCTTGGGGCCTGGTGCTAGCCCTTGGGACTCCAACATGGTGCGCCCTTGGGGCCAAACAGGACTTCAAGAACTACAGATCTTACTTCGAGAGGGCTCTTGCAGTAGGTAATTACATATAGGACTGATGCCGGCGGGTGGCAGGACCCCATGGAAAATTTCTAGCTAGCAGTCCCTGGCGAGGGTCCGCCCCGGCAGGTGACGGCGTCAGGAGAGCGTCGGTATAAAGGCCGCCTTCCAGTTCTTTCCGCCCGTTGGCTGAGTGCAGCAGCCTCGCGAAAAGTTTGTACTTCATCAGCCAAATCTTGTCAGTTTTACCAAATTCTTTGTTTTTTCGACTAACGTCAGGTACCACCGATGATGTAACATCCCCTAAACCCTCCGAGCACAAAAATAAGTGCGATTAGATGCGGCGCCCAACTACCACACACAAGGACAGCCATTCCTGTGCCTGTTCTGCCTAGGCCCGGATCACCCTGTCGAGAAGTGCCAGCACTGCCTCAGCTTCAATGCGGCTACCGGAAAAGGTGGCAGCAATCCCTGAAACCCATATTTTGAAGAAAAGATGAGTTCAATGGAGAAGGAGCTCAAAAACTGAGACAGGCGTCCACTTCCCAAGGCCATCGGAAGAAGAAGGATAGGAGAGGCACGGGACAAGGGCTTCGCTACCGCATCTCCCTCGGGAGCCGCGGGACACAGGTAATGTCCCTCTGGGGACCACTCTCGGCGGCTGCCTCGAGGTTTCTGAGACGGGCGCCGGCCCGCCCGTCTGGCTCGCGCTCAGGTCTTGCAGGCACCTCCGGGCAATTGAGGCCTCCGCCCCTCCCCGGTTCGGCCGCAGGCTCGAGGCCTACTGGCGTGGGCGCACTGCAGTCGGGCGTTGGTTCTCCGGGTCCGCTGGAGAAAGGCTGGAAGACGTCAACCCTTTGGGGCGTGCGCGACCTCCACTCCACGGACCAGGCCGATCCTTCTACTCGGTCTGCCTCCGGTGATGGCTCCCATAAGCCGGACACCAGCTCCTCCGGTGCCCGCCGGGCTTCGCCCTCAAGCCGCCATTGGCTCGTCCGGCGCCTGGCCGGCAAAGGAACAGGCAGCGGACCCCCAATGTCTGTCATACCCAGTTCCCGCAGCCTCGCTGCCGTCTGGGGTTCCAGGAGTTCCCCAGCCCGACCAGGGATTTTCCCTCCTTCTCCGGGCGACGCTGGGGATCTTCCTCCTCAGTCAGACCGTCCTCCGGTTGGTGCACCAGATCTGATTTGGCTCCCCAGACGCCGGCCGACGCTGGTTCCTCCGGACGACTGTACCTCCGACGCCAGTTCTACCGACTCTGGGAGACATCCGCTCCGGATGTCCCCTCCGCGGGCCCTCAATGTGGACCCACCCGTGAGGGCCTCCGGCGGGCCATCTGCTCCGGCAGCTCCCCGGCTCCTGGGTACCTCCATCTTATCCGCCCGCCGACATACCGGGACCACAGTATCCGGGCGCCGCCAGTACCCAGCTGGTTTTCAGCGCCGCCAGCCGATGCCACATACCAGACACCGGGCTTTCGCAGCTGGGTTTGGATACTCTCCATACGGGTACAGCCCGTATCCTTATCCTCCACCCCCCACAGCTGCGGTGGACCTGCAGGAGACTCTGGCCTCTTGGTGGGCTGAGGCCAAGGCTCCAGCTCACTAAAGAGCTCGAGCCGCCTTCCCGACGATAGAGTGCCATCTCAGGTTCCCGTATGTCCGGCGGCACACTCCCTCATCACCTCCGGACTCCAGGGCTTTCCGTCTGGGTCCAGAGAGGGGCAGGACACGCTTCCTCGGGGCTTCCAAGGGTCCGTTCCTCCCTGGGTCGGGAAAGGGAGTCTTTTCCTCTTCTTCCTCCTCTTCACCCTCGGACTCTTCCGACGGTTGCTCCAAGAGAGACGACGAGCCACGCTCTCCGTTGAAGCCCAGGCCAGGACTCCTCCGAAGTCTCCTCTGGAAGATCTTTCTTTTACAGAGTTGCTTAGGAAAATCCAGGAGGTTCATCAGTGGCACTCCTTGGAACCAGATCCTCAGCGTCTGAAACTTGCTGAACATCTGGATCTGCCCATGACAGCTCCTACCTTGGTGCCACCCTGGATGAGCCTCACGCCGACCGTTACCACCATATGGACAGCCATTGGCTTTAGCCCCACTTCCTAGGAAGCCCGACAGGCTATATCAGGGTCCTGAGGGTGTTGATTTCCTGGATTCTCACCCTCGCGCCGACTCGGCTGTGATTAGCGCCACTCACAGCTGGTCAGCCCACCCAAAACACCTCAGCTTGTCGCCACCTCATAAGGAATCCCACCTTCTGGACCCCAGTATGGGAGGAAGATCTATCTTCCTCCACGCTGGGGATCAGGGCCCTGAATTATGTCTGCCATATGGGGACTACCAGAAGGCCATTCTGACCCAGGTGGAAGCCAATTGACTCCCTGCCTGACTCCCAAGTCAAGCAGGAGTTGGCTGATCATGTCCGCTCTGCTTGTTCGGCCAGTCGACACATGCTTCATGTGACATATGATGCAGTGGACATTGCTGGACAGAGCTCAGCTTTCGCTGTAGGCCTCACGTGTCATGCTTGGCTCCACGTGTCGTGGCTGGTCCTCGGGTGCAATCTGCTTATCCAGGAAGCACCCTTCCGGGGTCGGTGCTTGGGGTGATGTCAAGGGACATCATCACCGATTTGAAGAGAAGGATGGCACTAAAGTCAGTTGATTCCATGTACCATCCCCATCAGCAGCAGTGCCGTCCCTTACCAGGCGGAATCGGCCAGGCTAACCCTAGGGAAGGCAGAGCACAAAGCGCTGGGCCCCCACAACAGCTAAGACCCCCCGCCCAAAAAAGCAGCGGGTGCTTCAGCTGGCATATCCCCACACCACCTGACTCCTCCCTCTCCCACAGCCTCTGGAGGAACCGGTAGGAGGGAGGTTTTCCCTCCATCTTCGGGCTGGGAGAGGATAACCACAGATTCTTGGGTGCTCCAGCTCTAGCAGAAGGACACTCGATAGAGTTTCTTCAGAAACCGCCTCGCCACCCCCTCTGAAGTTGTATTCAAGGAACATCTTCTCTTGGTCCAGGAGGAAATTTCAGCTCTTCTGCTGAAACAAGCAATAGAACCCGTCCCTTTCATCTGCAAGGGGCGGGTTACTATTCCATTTCTTCCTGGTCCCAAAGAAGACAGGACTCTCAGTTCCCTGAATCTTTTCGTAGAATACAAAAGGTTCAGGATGCTCTCTTTGCAGAGCCTTCTGCCCCTCCTCCGGCTGGGTCAATGGCTGTGTGCTCTGGATATGCAGGATGCTTACCTGCACATTTCCATTCGCCCGTCCCACCGCAGATATCTTCGTTTTGCATTCCAGGGGACCACTACCAATTCAAGGCGCTCCGTTTGGTCTGTCCTCGGCTCCCGAGTATTTACTAAATGCCTGGCAGTGGTGGCAGCCCACCTGCGTACCAGGGGAGTGCAGGTTCTCCCGCACCTGGACGATTGGCTCCCTGGCAGCCTCATCCAGGGGAACTCCTGCGCTGTCTCTCCTTACACAGCAGGTTTTGCCTGCCTAGGTATTACCATCAACCATTCCAAGTCTCATCTAGTCCCATCCCAGAGACTGCAGTTTATTGGGGCGATTCTCGATATGACCACGGGCAAGGCCTTCCTGCCTCGGACAGGGCGTCCACCCTCCAGACCCAAATAAGTCTGCTGTCCGACCGCAGGAGGGTCTCTGCCAGGTCGGTTCTTCGCCTTCTTGGGCTCATGGTGGCTGCTATCCGACAGTTCCTCGTGCTTGACTCCCATGAGAATTTCTCCGTGGACTGTATGCTTCCAATGGGATCAGTTAGTGGACGACCTAGATCCCAGTTGTGGTCTCCTCGCCGATGCTCGAGACTTGCAATGGTGGATGGTTAGAGAGAACCTGTTTCAGGGAGTTCCTTTCTTTCGTCCTCCCCTCCCAGACTCTAACCACAGGCAGCGTCGGGCGAAGGTTGGGGAGCTCATCTAGTCCTCCTCGGACCCAGGGCTCCTGGTCCAAGCTAGAACAAGCTCTCCACATCAATGTGCTCAAGCTTCAGGCAGTGTTGTATGCTCCCAAGCCCTTCACCAGTTCATCCTTCTCGGCCACCTAGCGGTCCAGACGGACAACATGTGCATGGTTTGGTACTTCAACAAACAGGAGGGACTCAGTCCTACCCTCTTTGCAGGGAGGTGATGAGGGTTTGGAATTGGGCAACACAACATGACCTTCACCTCACAGCAGTTCACATTCTGGGAGTCGACACGCCCCTGGCAGACAAGCTAAGTCGCTCTTCTGCTCTGACTCACGAGTGGGAACTGGACCAAGGGGTCCTAGACAGTATCTTCCGACTTTGGGGAATACCACAGGTCGACCTGTTCGCGATCCCTCTAAACGCAAAACTCGCCTTCTGCTGCTCGCTCGCTCCAGAGTGAGGCGCTTTTGGAGTGACGCTTGTGTCTCTAGACTGGAAGGACAGATTTGTTCATGCCTTTCCCCAATTCCACTTATCCCACTAGTCTTGCAGAAACTAGCTTCAGAAGGAGCATGAATGATTCTGATTGCTCTTTCAGCCCAGGCAAGTTTGATTCTCTCTTCTACAACAATACTCAGAGGATCCTCCTCTTCCTCTATCTCGAGGTTTGCTGACACAGGATCAGGGACACTGGTCCATCCAGGTCTCAGATCCCTTCAGCTGCATGCATAGCTCCTGCAGACTTCGCTTAATCCCGTTTTGGGGTGTCTCCCCAAGTGGGGAGATTTTGGTGGAGGCCAGGAACCCTCCACCAGATCCACTTACGCCATGAAGTGAAAAGGTTCACTATCTGGGCCACTTCCAAGAATGCGGAACCCTTTTCTTGCTCAGTGGGGCTTCTGCTGGAGTATCTCACGCCACCTGTTTGACGGGTCTCAGTCATCCTTCTCTGAAGGTACACATGGCAGCCATCTTGGCCTATCATGTTCCCTTTGCAGACAAAACTTTTGCTCAATTGGAGGTCTCTAAGACCTTTCTGAGAGGGGTCCTCCATCTGAGGCCACCCATCCATGCTGTGCTCCCCTTGGGACTTGAACTTTGTTCTCGAGAAACTTACTCTCCCTCCTCCTTTGAACCTACAGCTTCTACCGGATTTGAAGTTCCTTTCCTGGAAGACTCTCTTCCTGGTGGCCATTACTTCTGCTCGGAGAATTTCCGAGCTCCAGGCCCTGATATGTAAAATCCCATACTTGATATTTCACAAGGAACGTGTTGCTCTTGTACTTAATCCTAAGTTTCTTCCTAAAGTAGTAGCTGAGTCTACTCTAAATCAGTCCATAGAGTTACCTGCCTTTTTCACGCAGTACTCTAATCAAGGGAGTATTACTCCATACTATGGATGTTCACCGATTCTGAGATACTACACCAACAGGACTAAGGATCTCAGAAAGACTGATCAATTGTTCGCCTGTTTTGCTCATAAAAGGGAAGGCAATGCTGTTTCCAAGCAATGCCTATCTAAGTGGTTGGCTCATTGCATCACTGTCTGTTATGACAATACAACAAGACCCTCCTGGTCAAGTAAGAGGCCACTCCACAAGAGGAGTAGCTGCCTCAGCTGCTTGTTTCAAGAATGTGTCTGCAGCAGACATCTGTGCTTCGCCACCTGGACTTCCGTCCATACCTTTACTGAACACTACAGTTTGATGTTGCCTCTCGCCGAGAGCAGGCTTCGGGCTGGCTGTTCTCACGAGGCCTCCTATCTTGAGGCTTGCCCAGCTAGAACTGCTTTTGGAGTAGTTTTCCTCCTCCCGTGCGCTCTTTATTCTAGACTGCTTGGGATTCAGTCCTGTATGTAATTACCTACTGCAAGAGGATTCTCTCGAAGTAAGATAGTACAGTTACGTAAGAACTTACCGTAACAGTAGATCTTCGAGAGGGCCAGCGCCAGTAGGTAATACTCTTCCCGCCTTCCATGCCCTAGGCTTTTTCATTTCCTTTTCCAGTGAGGAAAAATCTGCTCCTCTCTCGTCCGCCCCTTTATATCGATGTCTCCTGATGCGGTCACCTGATTGAGATGGTCCCTCGCCAGGACTGCTAGCTAGAATTTTTCCATAGGGTCCTACGCCTGCGGGCTCAGTCCTATATGTAATTACCTACTGCAAGAGCCTCTAGATCTACTGTTACGTAAGTTCTTCGTAACTGTACTGTTTTTCTGGGCTTAAGTCTTCATTATTTATTTATACTGCTGGGTTCAAGCTGGAGCGCTGGGACCCTGTGGGAGCCAAAAGTCTTCAGGAGGGCAGTAGCCAAGATAGGACTACGTGTGCACGGCACCACAAGGCTCGCTCGTGTCGTATATGTAAGCTGTCTCTGCATCAACCCTCCAACTGCCTCAGCTCCTTCTTTTTTTCCCTACTGTTGACTGTGCTTCAGAGACATTACTCGTCCACAGGAGTCAGATCTTCACATCTCTATGACAACAGTGTTTAGTTTACTTTATTTTCTGTAGTAAAAAAAAGGTTTCATTATTTTCTCTTCTTCAGTCCTACCGATCAACAGAGCTGACCATGGATGGTGACGGTAGGGAGTCTCCTTAGAAGGCTGCTCTGGCAGCTGAACTGAGTCTGGTCCACTGCCCTCTTGGCGGGGGTCCGACCACAGGCAGTCCGGTGTTTGGGAGGGAGGACAGTCCTCCCATAAACAACAAAAAGTGGTCCTGTTCCGATCCAGGTTGGGGACTCGCTACCACTCAAAGTTGCCCTCTGGTATGTCTGCCAAGAGGTTTTCAGCATCCATGAGCATGAGGCCTTCCCGGCACCGTTGGGTCCCCAACAGCTTCCGCCTCCATTGCTCAAAATCTCAGCCCCAGAGCCCTTCTCTGTCCTCCTGTGGGGTCTTTGGTGGGTAGTTTCACCACTGGGCTGCTCTTATGGAGCAGTGGGTACAGAGTTTGGCCCATTTGCCCCACCCTGGGATCTGGTGCCAGGGCCTTCGGGCTTGGGACTGCAGTCGGAGCTTTCCACCAGGTAGAGCATTTGATTCCGTCAACAGATCTTCATCCCTTGCTGGTGACCATGCTGCTGACACCCGGTTTCACGTGCCTACCTCTCACTCTCTTATTTCACAGGGACTGGCACAGGTACTTTCTCCTGTCTCTTGGTGCTTTCTGGTTTGGGTGTCACCTATCTACCATCTTCCTAGGCCTGGACTTGGCCTTTGGGCTCCTAACCCCTTCTGCCTTCCCTTCCAAAGGCAGTCTGGAGCAGGATGAGTCTGACCCAACCTCATCATTGGTGAAGATGGATCTTTTATAGCCTGGACAACCAGCCTTCAGATCCAGCTTCTGTTCCTCAAGAGTACCTTTCTTTCCTGTCCTTACATAGGAATATGCAGGCAACTCTGGCTCTCGAGACTTCTGCTCTAGATCCAGGTAAGCGGATGCACCTGCTCTACATCCAAGTAAGTGGATGTGCCATGAATGGCTTCATAGATATTTTATTTATAAAGCACCCTTCTGAGAGGCTCGAGTACTGTACAATTTCAAATAAAAACAGATGCAACAAAAGCATATTCATAATCACATTACAGAGCATATAAATACCTAGCATCATAATCTATCTACCACAGCATAACAAGACAGTCAGTAAAGCATAAAAACTTCCAACAGTCATGTTAGATTAAATGCCTGGTTAAATAAAATGTCTTGAGACCCTTTAAATGTTTCTACGAGGGTGCCCAACATCCTTGTTAACCTTATACCTCCTATTCCCCAGCCTTTGAAATACTGTGTGAGACTGTGTGGGCTAGGCCTGACTCTATTCCCTCAATATACAAGTCCATAGATCGAAAATATGTTCATCCTAAAGATGGACCCTATTCTAGGTTCCCAGCCTATTGCGGCTCGTAGTTATTTTGCAGAGAATGACAAAGCTCCTCTACCTCAGGAGTAACGCCCTCATCAATAAGGAATTTCACAAGATTGACATCATGGGGAAGAGGCTTTGAGCTGCCACTCTCAGCATGCGATAGCCAGCTATCAGGACACTTCCCTCAGTATGAGTAAGTCCTCTAGACCTCCCTTCACGCCTGTCACAGAGACTTTACCGGAGTCTGATTCCAAGCATAATATTCTTCAGACTATTACGTGTGGAATAGAATCAATAGCCATTAGCTGAAGCAGCCATGGATGCATATGACACTGTTTCTAGAGCTGCCATTGCTGGAATCTGTATTAGAAGGCATTCCTGGCTGTGGACATCAGGTTTTCCTCAGATGCTCAGCGGTAGGTTATGAGCGTTTCCTTTGATGGTTCCTACCTGTATGGCCAGCAGGTGGAGCAATCCCTGGAGTCCTCACAGAAAACCAGGACAGCCATAAAATAGCCAGACCAGCTCCTTCAGTTCTTCAGAGGGCAAGAATTGTCAGATCTTACTTGAAACAGCTCTTGCAGCAGGTTACACCATTAGGACTGAAGCGGCGGGGCGCCAAGGACCCCATGGAAAAATTCATAGCTAGCAGTATCGAGTGGGGACCAGCTTTGACGTCAAGGCGTCCACATAAAAGGCGGTTCCCAGCATCCCAGTTCTTTTTCCACTGTCGACTCGCCAGCATCGGCCTCACGGAAGCCTGCTCTACTGTTACGACACGTGAAATCTTTAAGTAAAACTTTTATCCATGTCTGCTTCTTCTGCTCCTTCTCCCAAAGGACATCCCTCTAAGTGCGCCTCTGCAACAGATCCCTCGCAGACCATCATTCTGCCTGTGTTGAGGTGTCTGGGCCCGAGCACCACACCCAGGCCTGCTCAGTTTGCCAACAATTTAATAGCAGGACCCGGATCTGCTGCCAAAAGGCCTTGAGGATTCCTCCTCGAGGAGAAATTAAGAAAAAATGGAGAAAGGCCTTTCTTCAAAGGGAATCTTCTCATAGATCTGAGAAGCACCAGGACAAGCATCGAGACTCGGACAGGGCAAAATCCCCAGGCAGGGCTTCAGAGTCCAGGACCAGCTCCAGCTCTACCGGTCCAATAGATCTCCTTCCTGGGCCTCGCTCAGCCTCCCCGATAAAGGTAAAGGTCTTCAAGGGCTCCTCTGCCTCCTTGCACCCGCTCAAGACCTCTCAGGCATTGGATGCCTCCAAGCCGGTTCCTCCGGACAGGCACAAAAGTCTTCTCCAAATGCGAGAGAAAGGCTCGACGTCAACCCCGAAGGACATAGGTCCGGCCATCAGGTATGAACATGCAAGAGGCGAAGGATTTGTTCACCTTCTGGTGGGAAACCATCAAGAAAGACGTGGTTCCTCCTAAGCCTCAGCCTCCTCCAACACCTCCACCTCCTCCTAGGTGTGCCGAAGGTGACAGACCCCTGAACCCATGGAGCCAACTCCGCCTCCTTGGGGCCGATCGAGACAGGGAAAGCGCTCATCACGGCTCTCTCCCTCAGGGTCCCTGAGCGCAAGCGACCCAGGGCAGGTCGGCCAGTCATCGGGAGATGACACCAGACTGGATACATCCGACATCTCCAGGTCTCCATCTCCTTTCATTCCCCCATCACCAGACCCATAGGACCTTCTAGGCCTCGGATGATCCCTCCTTTTGGAAATCATGATACACATCCAGGACAATATGGGATGGGGCACTGAAGAGCTAGACCCTGCGAGACCATGCCTTGCCCGTGCACCTCAGGCAGAAGGACCGAAGCCTGTGGTGGTCTCTGCCCTTGGTGGACACCTTACAGACTTCACTAAGGCGCTTGGAAGCATCCGCATTCCCACACGGCTGTTCCAAAGAAGGCTGACCGCCTTTACAGGGCTCCTATGGAGGACCAGTATTTGGCGCAACAACCCTTGGCCGACTCCTAGTTATTACTGCATCTCATGACAGGTCCCAACAGCCTCAACATTTGAGCACCCAGCCTCCAGACCAGGAATCTAGGCAATTAGATTCCATGGGAAGATCGTGTATCGGCTGCTACATGCTATATTAGGTCTTTGAACTGTCTGACTCACATGGTGCAATTTCAGAATGCCCTCTGGGATCAGGGACAAGACATTCTTAAAGATTTACCGGATGGCAAAAGGAGGAGGAGCTGCCAGACCTCCTTCAAACTGGGTTTGACATGGGGACCCAGGTTCTCCGAGCAACTACGACTCAGCGAACTCGGCAGCCAGGGAGCAGCTACAGGCGTTTGTCTCCAAGACACTTGTGGCTGAGGGTCTCTGGATTACCGGACATCCAGAAGAATCTCCTGGACGCCCCTTATAATGGAGCGGTCCTCTTTGGTGAGGAGTCCAAGAAGGTCATCACCAAATTGCAGGATGCTGGGAAGGCAGTCCTAATGTACAAAACATGTACAGACCAAAATCTGGTTCCTTTCATAGGAACCAGAATCGCTTTCGCTGCCAACCAACAAAGGCAACAGCCACATTCCGACCAGCAACCCAGGGCAACATTAGGCCATAGAATCAAGCCAGGTTCCCCTCGGGCCAGGGCCAGGCGTTCAAAACAGCCCAGCCGTGAAGGCCAACACCACCACAGTATGGCTCCTTCCACCCCCGCCCTCCTCTGGATCAAAGGGTGAAAAGGTTGGGTTGCATCTCATCACTTTTCAGGATGGCAGAGGATCACCCCGACCGGTGGGTGTTGCAGTTAGTCGAACAAGGTCACTCTGTAGAGTTCCTTGATCACCCGCCATCCAGACCTCCCTGCTCTCCCGTTACTCCGGTCAGCATGCTCTGCTTATTCAGCAGGAGATCTTGGCCTCCTACACAAGGAGGCCATAGAACATGTTCCACTGAACCAGAGAGGAAGCGGTTACTATTCCAACTTCTTCCTGGTTCCAAAGAAATCATGGGATTTGTGCTGTACAAGCATTTCACATGGTGACCCTTCCGGTCTCATTCCCATGCTCAAAGAGGCGCATGGCTGGCGCGCTGGATGTGCAGGGCGGCTTACCTACATCTCCTAATCGCTGGCAGGCACCATAGATTTCTGCGCTCGAGTTTCTGGAGCGCCACTACCAATTCCGAGCCCTCCCCTTGGACTGTCTTGGCACCTCGGGTGTTCATGGAGTGTATGGCAGTCGTGGCAGCAGCTCTCAGGAGAGGGGCCCTTCAGTGTTTCCCGTACCTAGATGACTGGCTCCTCATGGCACCCTCACGGGAGGCCCTGATGTCCATAATACAGGATACCTGTTCCCTCTTCCTATCGCTGGGCTTCACCATCAATCAGGAGAAGTCGTACCTTGTTCCATCTCAGAACTTGCACTTTATAGGAAGCGGTTCTGTACACAATTCGGGGAAGGCATTCTTTCCCCAGGACAGAGACGCATCAGATCCCTCATAAGGTCCATAAAGGAAAAGAAGACTGTACCGGCCCGGACCGTTCTTTGCCTGCTTGGGCACATGGCAGCTGCCATTGCAAGCAGTTCCCCTAGCTCGACTCCATATGTGGTCACCAGTGGATGTTGCGGGCACAATGGGACCAGAAGCAAGATCATCTGCTGCATCCAGTCGGATCACGAATGCTGTCATCCGAGACTGAAATTGGTGGCTCGTCCCAGACCACCTTCGATGGGAGTCCCTTCATGCGCCATCTCCTTTGGCTCTCCTTCAGCGACTCTCTCCACGGACGCCTCGGGGTCCGGATGGGAAGCCCACCTCAAAGGGTCAGGACTCATGGCTCCTGGTCGTCTCTAGAGTCCCAACTTCACATAAACATTCTGGAGATGAGAGCCGTCCTGTATGCCCTACAGGCATTCAGACAGAGATTCCACCTGGTACTCTTCTGGTACAAACAGACAAAACAGCGGTGATGTACTATCTCAACAAACAAGGAGACACTCATTTCCTACCCTTTGCAGGAGGCTCAAAGGGTTTGGTATTGGGTATTGCAACAGGCGCACACATCATTGCAGTACATGTTCGGTGTGGACAACACTATCGCGGACAAGCGTAAGCGATCACAGGCCAGGGTCCCACAGATAGAGACTACTTCAGGAGAGTTGCAGAGGACCTGTTCCACAGATGGGGACACCAGAATTAGACCTCTTCAGTCCCCATTCAATGCAAAACTGCCCAATTTCTGCTTGCTAGATCCAGGGCCTGGTGTTTTCTGGTGGAGCGTTGTCCTTCTCTTGGTCAGGCAGGTTCCTCTATGCTTTCCCACCCTTTCCTTTGATCCAAAGCTCTATTGAAGCTCAGTCAAGAGCAAGCGCCTTATTCTAGTAGCACCCTTTTGGCCCAGTTAGGTTTGGTTCCTCTCTTACATCAGCTGGCCCAGGAACCTCCAGTGCCTCTGCCATTTTGCTCTCACCTTCTATCCCAGGAGACAGGCTCCTTGGTCCATCCGGATCTTCGGTTTCTGAACCTGCATGCCTGGTTCCTAAGGACATAGCAGTCCTGAGATCGGAGTCTCTCAGGAAGTTGCGGACGTTCTGGTGGCAGCCAGAAAACCCTCTACTGCTACTTCGCCATGAAGTGGAGTAGATTTTGTATTTGGGCTCAGGCTCAAGCATTGACCCCATTGGAGTGTTCTGTAAGGTCTGTTTTAGACTACCTCTTATCTCTCTATGAGGCAGGACTTGCCTATTCCTCCATTAAGGCCCATCTATCGCTATTTCAGCGTACCATTCTCCAATAGGGTCGCAGGTCTCAGCTCAACTAGAGGCTTCTTGCGCTCATCGTGGCATCCTGCACTTGAGACCTCCATCAAAGACCGGCTCCACCTTGGGATCTTCCTTTTGTTCTAGAGCAGCTTATGCTGCCTTCTTTTGAACCAGCCCGCGGATTCCGAGCTCGTATACTAAGCTGGAAGGCGCTCCTTTTTAGTTGCTGTTACTTCTGCCAGAAAAGTTTCTGAGCTTCATGTACTCCTGTGCAAGGATCCTTATTTGTTTTCACAAGGACAGAGTGTCCCTAAGAACAAATCTAAGTTCCTTCCAAGGTGGTCTTGGCTGTCACACTCAACCAGGATATAGACCTACCGGTGCATTACCGAATCACGGTAATGGGGGAAGCCCTGTTGCACACTTTGGATGTGCATAGGGGCCTCAGATATTATCTGACCAGAACCAAAGCCCATGAGTACGTCGGACCAGCTCTTTGTTTCCTACGCACAGAGGATGATCGGTGCTCCTGTTTCTAAACAGTCGCTTTCTAGATGGCTGGTAAAGTGCATTGTGTTTTGTTATCAGAGCGCAATAAACCCTTACTGGAACGGTAAAGGGTCATTCTACTACAGGGGTGACTACCTCCTTCGCTGCGCTTAAGAATGTCTCCACTTCAGCCATCTGTGCAGCAGCGACCTGGAGCACTGTACGCACATTCATCAGGCACTACAGTTTGGCTATGCCTCTAGGCGCAGAGCTGGTTTCGACTTGGCGGTCCTTCAGGGACTTTGTCCTGAAGCTTGGAGCATTCCTCCTCCCGATAACAACTTGGTCCCTTACTGTTTGGGAATCAGTCTTAATGGTGTAACCTGCTGCAAGAGCTGTTTCTCGAAGTAAGATAATACAGTTACGTAAGAACTTACGTAACATTAGATCTTCGAGAACAGCTCTTGCAGCAAATAATTCCCTCCACCTTCCCCTCTGGAGGTTGAGTCTTCTGACCTAGTTTCTAGGCTACAGCGTCTTTCAGCGCCTTCTGCAAACTTTCCTTTGGAAGCAGATCCTCGATCTCCCCTTCAAATATCATTCTTGGGCGGAGTCTCTGGCGGGAGAACTGGGGATGCTGGGGACCGCCCCTTTATGTGATGCCTTACGGGAAGGGGCCGACGCCGGGCGGTCCCCTGCTGGATACTGCTAGCTAGAATTTTTCCGTCGGGTCCTGGTGCCTGCGGCTTCAGTCTAATGGTGTAACCTGCTGCAAGAGCTGTTCTTGAAGATCTACTGTTACGGTAAGTTCTTGCGTAACTGTACTTTCTTTCATTACAGACAGCTCTTTTTGTGGAAAAGGCAGAGGAGCTCCAACCAAGCACCAGTCTTAGCATAAAAGAAAATGCAACAGAAGGCACAGGCCCCAAAAGTGCCTAGTGCCACCCTCTGAAACCCCAGCCCGATTTCGCCTCAACTGCCCGAGGTGGACCTTTCCTTGGTGGTGGGAGGATGTCTGACTCTGTTCTACAGTCAGTGGAAGTCCATCACCACAGACAAGTGGGTCCTCAGAATTGCTGGAGAGGGTACTCTCTCAGTTTTCAGAGATTCCTCTGACTTTCCTTCAAGTGGCAACACACTCTTGTCAGCTGCTCAGTCAGATCTCCTCACCTCAGAGATATAACAGGCATTCTCAGAAACAGGGCAGTGGAAGTAGTCCATGGGGCAGAAACATAATATAGGTTTCTCTCCCATTATTTTCTGGTTCTGAAAAAAGCAGGGGCATGCGCCCTATTCTCAATCTCAGAAAAACTGAATAAGTTCTTGTACCACAAGACCACAAGAAGTTCAAGATGGTCTTGCTAGGGACCCTTCTGCCACTTCTCAAACTGCAGGACTGGCTGGCATCTCTGGACATGCAAGATGCCTACCAGCACATTCAGTACTTCAAGCCACCACAAGTTCCTTGCTTTGCATCTCTGGTCAACACTACCAATTCAGAATCCTGCACTTTGGGCTCTCCTCTTCGCCTCAAGTCTTTATAAATTGCTTCAGGTTCTCGAGCACACCTTTAAAAGCTCAGCATTCAGGTCTTTCCCTATCTGGACAATTGGCTTCTAGCAAGTCCATCAAAACAGGGTGCAGAAAAAGCAGTGAACACAACAGCTCAGTTCCTGACCTCTATGGGAGTGCTGCTGAACCTGGAGAAGTCACAACTTCAGCCTTAGCGGGAGCTCCTTTTCATAGGGCCCTTGGACACTATCAAGTGAGGCCTTCCTCCTGGAGGACAGAAAGAATGACATCCTTCTGGTGGCACATTTCATCATGGAGAACAACCCTGTGCGGGCTCATTCCATGCAGCAGATGTTAGGCCTCATGGCCTCTTGAGTCTTCACAGTGTCTCTGACACAGTTAGCATGAGGACCACTTCGGATGCTCAGCACATAGTGGTCTCCAAAACAAATCCTCAGTCCTACCCCATCAAGTGATGGAACCCCTCGTCGGTCACTTGCATGGTGGACATGGGAGGACAACCTTCTTCAGGGTCTCCCTTTCTCCTCCAGAATCTGATAACCCTCACTACAGATGCATCCCTCTCTGGGTGGGAGCTCACTGTCAGGGCCATCACACTCACGGAGTCTGGACCCAAGTGGAGTCCCACCCACGTGTAAGCGTTCTGGAGATGAGGGCAGTCCTTTACACCCTCCGAGTCTTGAAGGACATTGTCCGTCAAAGGTAATCCTTTGCAGATGGTCAACAAAACAGTGATGTATTGCATCAAAAACTGGGAGGAGCATCCTTACCCTCTTTGCAGAGAAGCCATGAGGGTATGGGAGTGGTGTCTCGAGAACGATGTTCTTGATTCAAGCAGTTTACCTGTCAGGGACTTACAACAATTTGGCAGACCAACTCAGCAGGACAGAAACTCATCCTCAAGAGTGGCCATTAGCACCAGACATCATGCAGTCTCTCTTGACGGGTGGGGTACTCCAGACCTGGACCTTTTGCATCCCCACTCAAGCACAAAACTGCCTCAGTTCTGCTCCAAAATCCAGAACCTGCCATTTTCTGTCAGGATGCATTCAGGCTGCGGTAGACAAATTACTTTCTGTACTCATTTCCTTCTCTGCCTCTAGTTCAGAGTGTGCTGCTCAGATTGGAGGCACACTGGGTGAGATGATATTGGCAGGAGCGGTGGAGTGGCAGTGTATACCCTGGCCTCACTACAATATGCCACAATAATATCTTTCTCCTCCCAGCATCCTGTGAAGTACTGGCCATTCGCATTTTCTTGCCCTTCACCATCCCTATCTTCATAGGTGGTATCTACTGCTGTCCCAGCATCCAGTCCTCAGTAGCAACAGAACTTATTACCTCCATTACATCCTTACTCATTCAGGAGAATTATACATCTTGGGCAATTTCAATCTGAACTGGCTGTCTCCCTCTACAACCAAGGCTCTTAGCGATGTTGCAGCCCAGAATCTTACTCAACTTATTCTGGAACCCACTCGCCTAACCATAAGACAAGTAATCGCTCCTGTTGGATTGGGCACTCACCTCCCATCCTCATAGAGTCATTAAGTCTGGTATTTTACCTGGCGCCCTCAGTGACCATCACCCCATCTTCCTGGTTAGGAAGGTCCATATGCCCAAACCTCCCATAAAAACTTACAACTCCCTCCTTCAGTTCCTTAAACCTTGACCTCTCCTGTATGACCTCACGCCGACTGGTCACCCCTAGACAGTCCCCACTGTTGATCATGCCCTTGCCTGTTTTAAAGATAAATTCATTACATCCTGGAATACATTTGCCTCTTTCAAAGCGGACCAAAGGTCTTAGTAACCACCTTCCTGGATTACCCCTGGGCTACTGGCCTGCACAGGGTGTGGGACAAAGCATGGAAGAAACAAAAACTTCACAGCTCCCTTATTATTATGCTTTGTATCGAGTGCTCTGTAACTCGTGCACAAAAGCAACAAGCTTAGCTAAGTTCGAATATTTTAAATCAACTTTCCTTAAAAATATTAACCTCCTCCAAATTTTGGAAAGTGGTCCATGCTCTCTTCTCCCTCCCTCCCATGCTCCATCCCTATGCTCAGAATAAATAACTCCCTTGTGTCTGACCCGTGCGTAGTGGCTGAGGAATTCAACTCCTACTACACATTGTGTCTCTGACCCTTCTAAACTCCCTCCCATTTCCCTACCCAATCATTCATCCTCCTCCACTGGCAACCATACCCTCCCGTACTCCCATCTTTCTCCTTCTCCTTGATCACTGTGACATGGTTGAATCGACTTTGTCTCAGTTGTTATGGAGAGTTTGAATGCAGGGATCTGTTCTGTTCTTTCCTTTCCTGTCTCTTGTCTGTCTGGTTGCGCAGCCAAGTTTTCTTATGAGACCTAGGACTTGATCGCCTGACAGTCTCATGATTCTCTGCCTCTCAATGCCTCAGTCTTCCTTGCTGTTTCTGTCCTTTCCTCCTTGCATATCTGCTGGTATAAAAATATATGCAAATTATTATGTGGAAATGTAACCGATATTGGGATCCCTTTGTTTAGAAATTATATAATGTGACTATTGAAATGTATACAATTATAATTTGAGATGATTGCAAAAGCTATTGGGAACTCAAGGGTTAACCCGTGAGCAGTTTTAAGCCCTTTTTCAGAAGCTGTGGAGAAGGGGCCACAGTTCTGGGACATTATGTTCTTGCTGCACCTAAATGAAATTGACAAGAAGATTTTAGAAAAAACAGGATGCTTATTAAGAAGGGGGTTGCAAAGACTTATGAGAGAGAGAGAGCTGCAATGTTTTGAGGCGCACACAGAGATTGAAGGAAAACTCAGATGGATTTTTCTGTTTATTCCGCCTTTGTAAATAGTTATACTGAACAAGTTTAATTTTTTATGTTACTACTAGTACTAATAAATACTTTTACCGAATTCTACAACTGCTCCTGGTTTTCCTATGCTTCCTGACCTGTGCCTCGACGACAGATGGTGTCAGCGAAGTGGGATTCATGTATACTCTAGCCAGGATTTTGTGCGGGTACTGGACCTATACCAGGGAAGCATAGAAGGTATGGGTTCTGCAGCAGCAAGTCCAGGAGTGGTTACTGTGACACTTGGCCAGCTGGTTATGATGATTCTATGATATTTGTAATATAAAATGCATTGTGTGATTGTCTCCATAAGGCAGCTGTGCCATGCCCCCCACCCGGTTTCAGCGGAAATGACAGGATACATATTAAACCAGGAGTCTCTGTAATGTAATTAACTTCCTTGAGAAGTTGCATTTTATAGCTTTTATGACCTCCTGCCTCTGAAGCTGGGAAACTAAAATATACATTTATGACTTCAGATAAGCTAATTCCTGTAAAGCTGTATTACGCATATGTGACAAATTGCAGAATTGTAAAACCTTTCATGTTCCTGGAAAAACAGGAACTGCTCAAGATCAGAGAAAATGTTATTAAGGAGTCATATCTGGGAAATTAGTTTTGCTGATGTCACCTTATTTAATATACCTCCTGATAGGACATCCTGTTTGTATATTTTTATATTCTAAAGGAGGCGCTACAGTAGAAGACATCATAGAAGGGTGTGTGAGAGAGAGACAGTTAAACTAAGATGTGTGCCTAATCTTTGTGACATTTGTTTTTGGGCTCTTAAGAAACAAGATCTAACTTAAGCACTGTAAAGAGGTAATACATTAGATAGAAAAAGTCTAATTGTATTGTGGTAGGAGTTTATGTTTTGTACTTTAACCTTGTTCTTTAAGTGATTGTATGCTTTTTGATATATTGTTCTGTGTTTACATTTAACATATTTTTATCCATTTTTCAGTAAACCTTTATTCCAGAGACTGTCTGGGTGTGTCTTGAAGTTCTTTTTTGCATGTGACGTATAGAGGGTTAACATTGACAAAACTGTTCAGAGCTTGATGGTGTTACCAAATTGGGAAAAGGTAAGAATATACCTAAGGTCTTTTATAGGGTTTTAAGGGTTCATTTTGGATACCTGGTTAGGTGCCCTTGGGCAAAGATATCTAGCATCCCCGGAGAGCAGATTATCTGAGCCTGTACATTTAGATGCAGCTAGCATATAAGGTTCACAGTTTGAATCCTCCAGAACTTGAGACCAGAGGTGATTCGGACCCACAAGCAGGCAGGAGGATTACCCTGTCAGTTACCTGTTCACAATACTGCACCGGAAGTTGGCACTGTGGGAGCAGAGGGCCTGACCTGGTTGAGCGCGCTTTTGTGACCAGCCACCAGGAGAATGGCAGCCAAACTAGCAGAGACAGAAGTCCAAGCTGAGATTGTACACCCAGCACACGTTATGAAAAATCAGGCAGTGACAGAACCTGAAAGCCTGATGGACTTTTCAAATGGTGGGCTATACAACAAAAGAGACAGAGAAGAGATGCAGCGACAGGAGCAGCGGTGGCTGGATGCCTTGCAAGTTATCAAAGCAGAAGGATCTGGCACTGGTCCAGCAGAGCAACAAGGTACAAGCAACTTAGAAGACATTAAACTTACAACTTAGTGTCCCTCGGATGATATTGAGGCATCCCTGACAACTTTTGAAAGAGTTGCCACAGCTTGTCAATGGCCAAAGCAGCAATGGACAATCAGACTGGTACCCTACCTGACAGGTAAAGTGCAACTTGCCTACAGCAGTATGGATACTGCACAGTCAGAAAACTATGACCTTGTGAAAAAGAAATTCTGAAAAGGTATGACATCTCAGGAGAGACCTACAGGCAAAGATTCTGGTCCCTGAGTACAACACATTCGACAATCCTCGAGAAGCCTTCACCTGACTCGAGAGCTCCTTATAAAATGGCTCCAACCAGAGGGCAAAACAGTCCCACACATGGATACATTTGCAACGGAGCAACATCATCAATATCCTGCCTACAGATGTGCAGCTTTAGGTGAAAGAATATCAACCAGAAAGTGGGGAAAAGGCAGTTTCTTTGGCTGAGGACTGCCAAATGGCCAGACAGATGCCACAGCAGTGAGGTAACAGCTAAGCACAGGCAAGACCCTCTTTTCCCATTTAAACTCAAAGCCTAATAAGAACAATGGACTGGTTAGACACACCTTGAGTACTGTGTACAGTACTGGAGACCACACTTGAAGAGTGACATACAGCTCCTGGAGAGGGTTCAGAGGAGGGCAACAAAGATGATCGAGGGCTGAGGGATATGACTTACGAGGACAGACTTGAGGAGCTCTGCCTGTTTTCATTGGAGGAGAGGAGAGACAGGGGACATGATTGAGGTCTTCAAGTACCTCAAGGGAATAAATAGGAGTAAACATGGAGGGATCTTTAGACTAAAGCAGGAGGCATCACCAGAGGCATGGTTTGAAGTTGGAAGGTGGAAGGGTGAGGGGAAAGAGGAGGTTTTTCACTGAGAGGGTGGTGGACCCTTGGAATGCTCTGCCTGGTGAGCTGGTTCAGAGATCCACAGTGGAGGGCTTTAGAGAGGGTGGGACAGGCCATGAAAGTGGATGTATCAGATGATGGCCTGTCCGGGGGTGGGGATGGATGATAGGGGTTTCTGGAGCACAAGGGATGGGAGGTCTCTGCACCCAACTAAGGATCTAGGTTCGAGCAGACTTGATAGACCATAAGGCCTAATCTGCTGGCAAATAGTATGTTAGTATGTTAACTCTGGTGGGGTAACAAATCTGCCCCTAAAGACTTTATTTGTTATAATTGTAACAAGCCAGGCCATATTGCAAGAAACTGCCGTAGTAAGGAGAGTGGCATTGGAGCAGATTTGTCCTTGGCAAATTGGGACAAGTACTTAACAGATGTGAAGGTGGGGGATAAGGCTGTAAAGGGACATAGATCGGAAGCAGACAGACCCTAGTGCATGTTGAAGTGCTGGGAAAACACTGTGCAAAGAGTCAGGTACTGGTGTCATCTGCATCCACTGGGACACTTGATACTATCCCACCACCCAAGTGACTCTGACCATTAAGGTGTGTCGCACCAAATGAAAGTAGAGGTAGTACCTAAGTTACCTGTACCTGTGATTATTGGAAATGACTGTCCAGGATTTACCAAGCTAATCTCAGAGGAACTGAACCCTTCAGTTTCAGCAGTAGTGGTAACAAGAGCTCAGGCAAAGAAAATCTCAAATGGTGGGGGACTTTTCCTTTCAGTGACTTTGATTCGGACTTGTTTGAAAACAGCTCCAAGATCGGAAGTCCAGGAAAGAAAGAAGACATCTGAAGCAACAGTGGCAACAGAAAGACTGATAGACATAAAGGGTAAAAATATGAAAATGCTGAAGCTAAACTGATTTGTGATTTTGTTTCAGAGCAAGCCAACGATGTTTCTCTCCAGAGTTATTTTAAGCAGCTGTGGGTGAACCAAAACAGAGTGAACCAATGTTTAAAAATGTAATGGGTTACTGTACAGAGCTTGGGTTAAACCTCAGACACAGGAACAGGCAAAACAATTGGTTATACCACAGAAGTGTAGAACAGAGTTATTACAGATAGCACATGATAGTCCTATGACTGGTCACTCAAGGAGGGATCGCACCTTGCAGATTTCTGTATAGATTTTACTGGCCTGGAATTCGTGAAGATGTTGCTACCTATTGTAATTCCTGTATTGATTGTCAGAAAGTAGCCCCAGTCACTAGAAAAGACAAGGTGCCCCTGGTGCCCCTACCCTTGATAGATGTGCCTTTTGAGAGAATTGCAATGAATGTGGTTGGTCCTTTAGACAAAAGTAAAAAGGGTAATAGATTTATCCTGGTAGTATCGACTGTGCTACTCGATACCCAGAAGCAGTTCAACGCTGCATACTGTCACAGCTTCAAAAGTGGCAGCAGAGCTTGCAAATTTTCATCAGAGTGGGTATACCTAAAGAAATAATTACTGATTAGTGTAGTAATTTTGGTGCTGTATAACTTAAGGAGCTGTACAGACTACTAGGTATCACTGTCATAAGAACCTCTCCCTATTACCCTCAGACAGACGGTCTTGTTGAGCATTTTAACCAAACTGTGAAACGCATGTTAAAAGGTTTGTAAAAGGGTAAGGGAAAGATGAGGACCAATACTTGCCTTACCTACTTTTGCTTACAGAGAAGTGCCACATGCATCAGCAGGGTTTGCACAATTTGAAATGCTGTATGGTAGGTAGCCAAGAGGGCCACTGGATGTGATAAAAGAACGTGGGAAGATAACCCACTCAGAAACAATCTATAATGTCTTGTATGTGTGCCCTAAGAAAGAAGCTGGCAAAATATGTTGAAATTGCCCATAGCAATCGGGAAGAGGCCCCAAACCAGCAGGAGGTATATTATGACCATGGAGAAAACAAAAGCTTCTAGGGACATGGATATGTTGTTCATCCACACTTTTGGCATGTCGCTTTCCCTTTAATTCTTGCGAACGTCTTTAAGCTGGCTCCTCCCACCCACCGGGTGGTATAACCTCAGCTCTGCCCCATGGCGCTAGATCTTCCTTTCTGCTGGAAGATAAAGGTTGTCTCCTCTCCGCTACTCGTTTCTTTTCCTAGCTTCAAATTCTTGGATCCTCTGAAGGTTCGGCTCATTGAGCTAGCAATTGCAGTTTGTGCTATTCGATCATGGAAGATGAATCTTCACCGGTTTTCACCATTGCCTGTCGGCCAGAAAATGTTATGCACTGATCCTCATACTGCGTGCGTGTACCTTGGGTATGGGCCATAACACCCAGGCTTTAGACATGTCTTGCTTTCCATCTGAGCTCCTCGATGATCGTCTCTCATGCCTCAGGTTGGGCAGGCCCGAAGCGTAATCCGGTGAAATCCAAAGAAGCCCGGTGGGCATCTCCCGCAGCTGTGGGGTCCGCCGAGCAGTTAAAACAAATGCAGGCCTTGAGAAAGAAGCAGTGCAGGTTGCAGAACTCTCCTCTCGGCCGATTTTCATTCCTCTGAGCCTGGGCTCAGCGTTCTTGGTTCCTTTAGGAGCTGTGCCGGTCTGTCCCCCACCAAGGGCAAGGGACCTTGAACTCTCATATCTCCTGGCCCGTAAAAAGGACAAGGAACCAAGAGATTCTTCGTATCGGTAGAGGCGTTCTTGGGGTCATGGCGATCTCGGTCCCAGAAACTGCAGTCTGAACTTCAGTCGGAATTGCTTCCTCGGCTGCTGGCTTCTGGCTTTGCCATCTGGTCAGTCGGCTGAGGCCTCGATGGACGATGCAGTTGAGATAACTCTCAATCCTGTTGTTCTGTTGTCGCCCGGCCAGGCGACAACTCTCTGACTAGGACCCTAGTCCTGCCTCTTCCTGGTGAGAGGACCCAGCCAGCTGGGAATCCCATCAAGGGAACCGGTCCCTGATCCAGGAAAATTACTGGTTCCCCGGTGTCTCCTGAGTGACCGACTCGGCCAGTCTGATCTAGATTGAGATCTTGGACCTCCTCGACTGACAGGCCGAGGAAAGTACATAAGCGTGCTAAAGAGGCGATGCCACCGTTAGTGCTTGTCCTCCTTGGATAAGGAGGCCCGGTGAAACTCCGTCGGCGCTACAAAGGATTTAATGTGGCAAGAGCTGATTTGTCGGGCAGAAGCCTGCTTGGTTCCACCCAGGCCATTACTTGGCTTTCGCCTCCCTAGGCGAAGCCGACTCCACTAGAACCAGTGAAATCTGTTCCCCACCCACGGAGTCTGCTAAATCTGCCTGGTTCGGCAAGTCGGTCTCTCCACCGATTGTGGTGGAGCCACTGTCTAAACAGCCTTCGGGAAGGGCTCCTAGAAGGATGCTCGGATGGTTCCAAGTCTTCAGCACGTGGTTATCGGTCACCCTTCGCCTGACACTTTCGGCGTGTAGGCGACCTTGAGGATCAACGATTTATCGGATTCTTCAGATTTGGATGACACCGATGACCACTGTCATCTGCTGGATGATAAGTCTGTTGGTAGTCTGTCGAGATGGCCTTCATCATTTTAGTGATTTTCCGCCTTATCTCTGAATCTACTTGGATGCCTTTGGAATCTGTCCAGAAAAGGTGGAGTACCCTCTTACAGATATTCTTATGAGTGGATACCCCCAGGAAGCCTTCCAGTGGCTGAGGCCATTGTTGCCCGGCTTTGGAGGTGTGGCAGCACGTGCCTCCTGCCAACACCGTCTGCCCGGATGGCCCTAAGTATCGTTGCCCATTGGGTCCCTCTCAGGGTTCACGGAAAATACCTTGGCGGTGGGGTTAGGGACGCTTCTGTGTTCAGGCAGCCAGGAGCTCTGCTGACACTGATAGACCTCCGGACACGGAGTCAAAAACTGGACCACACTGCCAGGATGGTCTGTGCAGCCTCTCTCTAGGCCTCCGTCAGGCAAGCAGCCATCGTCATGGTGCACTTCTCCCGCCCTCCTGGGCTCCTTGGAAAGATTCTCCCGCACCTTCCAGCAGACCTTCCAGGCTACGGTCAAGCAGGTCGGGACCGGGGCGAGCCGTTGCCAAGCAGCAACTTCAGGCGGCCTTGGATCTCTGGGACTCTTGCGCGCGTTCAGTGGCAGCTACGGTTGCCATGCGCCACAGGGCTTGGCTCAGGCTTTCACCTTTATGGCAGATACCCAGCATAAAGTCACTAATGTTCCTTTCCTGGGTACCGATCTCTTTGGCACAGGTGTGGATAGTCACCGTCAGCGAATCAAGCAGTCTAGTGCCACTGTAGACTCTGCTACTTCTGCCCAAAAGATGCCCAGCTCTAAAAAGCAGCAGAAGAAGAAGCCTTTCGGCACCCTGCTTCTGCAGCCAAGCAGGGTGGGCAGCAACAGCAGCACAGACTTGGCGCTCTTCGGCCCAAATCCGGGCCTTCACCGGCCCGCAAACAAGGAGATCGGGGTTCAGGTGGTTTCCAGTCTGGACCCTCTTCCTCAAGCCTGCCCAGTGGCGGGGTAGGGCTGCCACCTATCCCGTCATGCCAGCTCTGGGCCCTCCCATGGGGTTGGCTCCATCACTTCCTTTCCACCTGGTCTGCTGTTACCACGGACAGGTGGGTCTTAAGTGGTCAGCCTCTGAGTTTGAGCAGTACCCTCCAAGCCGAGCCTCATCCCCACGAGGAGCAAGTATCAGCCCACACTTGGTCGGCTCTGATGAGCGACATGCGCAACTCCTCCTCAAGGAGGCAGTGGTTCAAGTGACAGATCCTCCAGTCAACCCAGGGTTCGTTTCCAGGTACTTACTGGTCCGGGGGGCTGGTGCCCCATTCTAGATCTGCACAACCTGAATCAGTATCTCGGGCTACACACCTTCAGGATAGTAACTCTGTCCCAGATCATCACAATCCCTGGAGCAAATCATGATCTAGGAGCGTGGGTATGTTGTTCATCCACACTCTTTGGCGTGTCCCTTTTCCCTTTAAGGATCACCGGAAGTCTTCAAGCTGGCTCCTGCCACCCACCCGGTGTATATACCTCAGCTCTGGCCCATGATGCCAGATCTTCCTTTCCGCTGGAAGATTCAGTGCCTTTCTTGTGCTTATACATTCATAGACCTTGGCTTTCAAATAGGTTCTGCGAAACTTAGAATTTCTCAAATTAGCGATTGTGAATTTTCGCTTCTACTACGGAAGAAAAATCTTCCCGGTTCGCGGTGCTCCTGCGACAGAAGATGTAGTGTGATCCCCACTCTGCGTGCTTCTGCTGCCTCAGTGTCGGCCATGATACCTTGTCCTGCAGTTTCTGTTGGTCTTCCTTCCCAAAGTCCTGGACAACCGTCTTGTGCCCTACAGCTGGGAGACCGGAAAGAGGAACCCTCCGGTGAAATGAAGGGAGGCTAGGTGGGCGATTTCCGCTGAACAGTTAGAGTGCCGCAAACCTTCGAGGAGAAGTGGCCCATCTTCCCAGAGCTTCTTCGTTCCACTCAACCTGGGCTCCACCTTCTCGGGTTCCTTCAGGAGCTGTGCCAGTCTCTCCTACCAAGGGGGCCTGCGGACCCGCACTCTTCGATCCCGTCCCTGGGATAAGGATCTGAGTAAGTCTTCGTCTAGACGAAGACGTTCTGGGACCGAGGGAGGTCTCAGGCCCAGGAACATCCGGTCTCGACCTCAGTCGAGATTGTTTCCTCGACGCTGGCATCTCGGATCTTCTATCAAGCCAGGCGACCCGAGGATGTGGCCGATGAGGTCGACATCGTATCGATCCACTGTCGCTGACTCGGTTGGCGATTCTCTAGAAGGACCCTGGTCCTTGTCTTCGATGAGGAGACCCAGCCTGCTGGAGTCCCCATTGAGGATCGGTCCGGACTCCGGAAGTCACTAGCCCGCCAGTGTCTCCTGACCGACCAAGTCGGCCTGCCTGATCTTGTGCGATGTCTAGGACCCCTCATCCGAGGCCGAGGAAGGGCCTGGCGCTCAAAGAAGAGAGCCGCATGATGGTGCGTCGATCTCGGATGGGAGAGACTCGACGGAAACTCCATCAGCGCTTCGAGGACCTCCGTGGCAACAGCTCATTTTGTCGGGCCTAAGCCTACCATGGCTTCCTCCTCAGCCATTTACTTGGCTTCGCCTCCCAGGCCAAAAGCAGACTACCTTGGAGCCGATCAAATCGGTTCCCCTGCCTGACCAGCAAGACCACCAGTTCAGCCTGTTGGCAGTCTCTCCACCCATGGCGGTGGAACCACTGCCCAAACAGCCTGTGGGGGGCCTCCTTCAAGCAAGACAGACCAGACACGGGCTTCCTGGCTTGTCGGTCATGGTCACCCAGAGCTCCCCGGCAAGTTGAAGGTGACACGGGCAGTGGGCCATTGTATCCGGACTCTTGATTCAGACATCACCAGTCTCCATTCACATCCAGGGGATGATGGTGGACCGCTAGCCCTAGAGGTGGAGGAAGGTCCTTCGTCCCTTCAAGGGATCCTCCACCTCATTTCTGAGTCTGAGGATGCCCTGGAGCCTATCCAGAAAAGGCGAATGCCCTCTCACTGACATCCTCAAGAGAGGGATACCCGATGGAGGCTTTTCCTGTGGCGAGGCCATTGTTGGACTGGCCTTAGAACTATGGCAGTGTCCTGCCTGTTGTCCAGCTCCATCTGCCCGCATGGCCCGAATGCGCGGTGCCCATGGATCCCTTGCGGGGTTCACAGAGCACCCGCCGGCCGAGAGCCTGGTGACCGCCTCTGTGTTCAGGCATACTGGCAGTTCTGCCGACACTGACCAACCTCCTGATAAAGAGTCCAAGCTCTTGGACCATTCATCCAGGAAGGTCTATGCGGCTTCCTCCTTGGGCCTCGTCAGGCAAGTTCGGACGTCATCATGGCACACTTCTCCACCCTCCTCGGGTTGCTGGACAGAGTCCTCACACATCTTCCATGGACATACAGACTACGGTCAAGCAAGTCCAGGATCCGGGCCAAGCCATTGCCAGACAGCAGCTCCAGATGGCCCTGGATCTCAGGGACTCTTGTGCCCATTCGATTGCTGCCACAGTTGCCTCCTCCGTCACAGGGCTTGGCTGAGGCTTTCCTCCTTCCAGTGGATACCCAGCATAAATTATTTGGCGTGCCCTTCCTTGGGACCGACTTGTTCAGTCCAGGGTGGCCAGTCACCTTCAGCATATTGAGCAGTCCAGTGCCACCTGGGCTACCTCTGCCAAGAGTTCTTGAGGCAGAACCAGCAGAGGGAAAAGAAAAAGCCATTTTGGCATTCTGCCCCTGCGACTAGCAGTCCTCCTTCGGGGCGGACAGCAGCACCAGCAACAGCAGCAGGCTCAAAGCTTGGCACCCTCGGTCCAAGCAGGGTCCCAACCAGACCGTAAAGGGGCCGGGTTCGATCCTGGATCCTCCTCCTCCAAGCCTGCTCAAGTGGCGGGGCAGGGCTGCCATCCCGCTCCTGTCACGCCAGCTCTGGGTCCTCCCATGGGGTCTGCTCCACCACTTTCTTTCCATGGTCTGTTATACCACGGACAGGTGGGTTCCGGAAGTGGTCGGCCAGGGACTGCCTCTGGAATTTGAGCAGTGCCCTCCAAGCCCAGCTCACGCCCCTGGGAGGAATGAGTATCCGCTCAGACCCAGTCGACTCAGAGACAACATCGTTCAGCTCCACCTCAAGGAGGTAGTAGCTCCCGTGGTAGATCCTCCAGCAGTCCCAGGCTTTGTCTCCAGGTACTTCCTGGTGCCCAAGTGGACAGGGGCTTGCCCCATTCTAGATCTGCATGACCTGAATCAATATCTCAGGTCACGCACCTTTTGGATGGTCACTCTGTCCCAGGTCCTTACATCCTTGGAGCGAAACGATGGTTCTGTTCACTGGATCTGCAGGCCAGCGTTCTTTCATGTCCTAAGTCGTCCGTCCCATCAGCGGTTCTTCCGCTTTGGGTTTGAGGACCCTGCACGAGTTCCGAGCTATGCCATTTGGCCTGTCATCTATCCCACAGGTCTTCACCAAATGCATTGCAGTGGTGTTGGCCCATCTTCGGGGGGTCAAATTTACCCCCTACCTCAACGATTGGCTCCTAGCGAGTTCCACCTAACAGGAGGTGGAAGGTCCAAGGACCTGGCCCTCCAGACCTGCTCTCAACTTGGCCCCCTGATCAACGAGGCCAAGTCGAGCTTGTGCCATCTCAGGTGATGGCCTTCATCTGGGCAGAGCTCGACTCTTGTCAAGCCAGAGCTTGGCTCCGGTGGACAGGGTGGAGTTCACTCCTCCTTTGCCCGATCATTTCTGGTTAGGCATTTGCACCCTTCCTGGACTTTCTACACCTTCTGGTTACATGCAGCCTGCCTCCGTGGTAAATTGGGCCTGGTGGCATATCGCCCCCCTTCAGTGGGAGCTGGCGCCAGTGGACTCAGCGCCACAGTCACTGCGACCAGCTGATCACTGTAAAACCAGAAGATGTGGGATGCTCGCCAATGGTGGACCGCCCCAGACCGGTTGCAGGAAGGATCCGTTTGTCCGTCCGAGCCGACGAGTCGTCCTCATGACCAATCGCGTCTCTCATGGGCTGGGGTGCCCACATGGGGGCTACAGAACCCACGGGTTCTGGACCCCTGAGGAGTCGATGCCACATCAACCTGTTGGAGCTCAGAGCAGTCAGACTGCACTGTCCAGTTTCGCTCCTCAGCTCTGGGGTCAAGTGGTTCAAGTCCAGATGGACAATACCATGACCATGTACTACCTCAGCAAACAGAGGCGGCACACACTCCTGTCTGCTGTGCAAGGCGCTCCATCTGGATCCTCGTGAGCCGGTTGGAGGCGGATCTCCTAGCCGTCCATGTGGCAGGAGCCTCGAACCAGCTGGCGGATGCTCTCAGCAACATAGGCCAGACATCCCACAAGTGGTCTTTCCATCCAGAAGTAGCTTACAGCCTGTTCTCCCATTGGGCAAACCAATGGTGGACCTGTTGCCTCCAGGAAGACACCAAGCTGAGGCTGTGTCATGCCTGCCCCCCTCAGCAGGGCTCGCTGCAGGGGATGCCTTTGAGGCCCTGGACCCCAGGCCTCCTCTACGCTTCACCTCATTTCCCTTGATCCACAAGGTGTTACTCAAGGTGAGCAGGGACAAGGCAAAGGTGATCCTGGTACCCCAGAATGGCCACTTCAGTCCTGGTATCCAGATCTCCTTAGTCTCAGCTGCAGGCCCCGGAGTGACTTCGCACGCGCCCGGACCTGATATCTTTGAACCAGGGAAGGTCTTCCATCAGACCTTCAATCAATCAGTCAGTCAATCAAATTCTTTATTTATCGAGGCGAACACCATTGAGCAAGCTCATTTTATAAGGTGGACCTGCATTACACAAGTCAAGTAACAATGCATTTATATACAGACAAATAGATAGTAGATGCAAGAGTACTACAGTACAGGTAGGCCTGCCATAGACAGGATAAGTAAAAATACATTTGGGTTCAGGTAAAAGACAGTCAGTAAGGATATACATAACAATAGGGTAGCAAGTCAGTAAAAATTTATACCAGACACAACAACATACATGGTTTAGTATTCCTGTAAGGTAAAGGCATTATAGTCCAGCAGAGGATTAGTTCAAGTGGATGCTACAAGTGAAGAGACATACATAGTTTAAAAGATCCAGGCGTATCAAGGGGAGGCGTGTAGGGGGCTGGAACTGGGATAATACTAGGGCGAAGGAATTAGGATGCTGTGGGTATACAAGGAATAGGTGGGTGAGGGATGGTGAGATTTAGGCGGTAGATAAGTAGGTGGCTCAGGGAAGTTATGCACTAATACAAGAAGGAAGGAAGGAGGATGGGAAAAGCAGGGAGGATGTGGAAGGGGTGTAAGTAAGCTAGGATCATTGGAAGCAGTTGCAGGCTTCTGTAATGTATTTTGAGTATAAGGTCTTAAACACAACAAGACTAGCAGGAGTCCTCAGTTTCAATGATTTCTGTAGCACATTCCAGAGTAATGAGTAGAATGAATCAATGACAGCTCTCCCAAAGCCATTGGGCTTTGGGCACAATCAGAGAAATCAGTGAACAGCTCTTAGGGCATAGGTTCCAGGCATATTGAGAGTCAGGCAATCAACAATGTGCTGCAGAAGTTTGCCAGTGATAGCTCTGTATGTCCAGAGAGCTGCATTTTTATTTTGTCTGTATTGTAGGAGGGGTCCAGCCTCACGCCACATATAAAAGAGCAGTGATGGGTGGAGAAGGGGAGACCAGTGATGAAGCGTAGGGCTCTGTGGTAAAGTATGTCCAATTTATGGAGGTATGAAGTAGCACATTGGCTGTATATAAAGTCGGCATAATCAGTTAGGGAAAGGAGCGTAAACTGAACTAGCTGTCTCTGCCTCAGTTTTTTTAACAAATCCTCCAGGTGGTGTGCAAAGGAGAGTTTGAAGTCTAGCCAGACCCCAGGTATTTGAATTGGCACAAATTGCAGAGTTTCTCCTGGGAGGGGGTAGGACAGGGTAGGCTGCATGGTTAATAGGTGAAAATAGCATCGCCTTTGTCTTTTGGTTAAATAGCAATTTTTTACTATGGAGCTGGTAGTGAAGTATGTTGAAGTCAGCTTGCAGGTCGCTACAGGCAGTTTCAGGAGTTATGCGGCTTGGGTAAGATCACTGTCATCCTGAAACAGATGAATTTTCGCCTCATTGATGCCTGAGTCTATATTGTTGATGTGGATGGCAAATAGGAGTGGCCCAGGATGGAGTTTCTCATGGACGCCTTTTTAACAGATTTGAGGGGAGTTCACCTCTCGCCTTGACCTGTTGGTGCCTATCAGAAAGATAGTTGTGGAACCAACCAAGGAGGTAGAATCTAGACCAATAGCTTTTAATGAAGAAGGAAGGAGGCTGTGGTTGACAGTGTTCAAGGCCTTACTTAGGTCAAAAAATGGCGAGACAAATTTTTTGTTATTTAGCTTCAGCTGCCAGTCATTTGTCACCTTGGCCAGGGCTGTGATTGTACTGTGTTCAGTTCTGAAACCAGATTGCATTGGGTTTAGCAGGTTACTATAATGTATGAAAGATTTCAGCTGGGCATTCACGATTTTGTCCAGGCGTTTTGATGGTACGGGAGAAGGAGATGGGCCTGTAGTTGTTCAGATCACAAGGGTCTCAGTTTAAATAACGGAATAACATGTGCGGTCTTCCACAGTTTGGGAGGGTCCCTTGAGAAAGGGACAAGTTAAATAGATGCAGTAGTAGGTACGGCCAAGACATGATGGGCAATCTTTGGTAGTATGGATTGAAGGTGTCAGCACCAGCACTTTTCTGGTGTCCAACTGGATGAGGAGATCTTCAAACTCTTTTAGTGAGGCAGGAGAGAATAAAAGACTGCATCTGAGGGACTAGATTCTGAAGATTGCATGGTAAGCTGGGGCGTGGGTTGCGTGCAGGTGAGCTATCAAAGTTAGCCTGCAGTAGCAAAGTGATTGTTGAAGGCTTGTAGTATCTTTTTATTGTTGTTGATAGTTACATTGTCAGAAATAATTTTTGAGGAGAGTGTTTCCTGTAGTATTACCAGAAAGTTCTTTTATTGTGGTCCAGAACTTGGTAGGGCAGTTGGAGGCAGTGTCGAGTTCAGAGTGATAGAAGTTGGACTTGGTTTCCGGATTAGCTTTGTTCAGTGGTTTCTGGCTGTTCTGAAAAGATGCCAGTCTTTGGCTTTGTGGGATTTGCATGCTAGCTTCCAGAGCTTGTCTCTTTTTAATAGTGCTGCCTTGATGTCTGCTGTAAACCAACAGCACTTTCTAGCCTTTATGCGGGTTTTGACTAAGAGTGCGTGGGTTTTAAGGCTAGCTGGATCAATTTAAGTGAAAATGGCATATGCTGTTTCTACTGATTTGGCTAAATAAAGGTCTGCCAAAGCAGGTCATTGATACATGCCAGCGGGTCAAAATTCTGTTTTGATCTTTTGATGAGAACTTTGCTGAGGCTGTTGGTTTAGGGACAGCTCTTTTGCCAGCAGTAAAGCAATGGTCACTAACATCGGCAGAAAAGATCCCAGCATGGGAGAAGAAATGGGGTTTGCTTACTAAAAGTACATCTAATAGTGTACTTTTAGTGAGTTTCTTTATTGATACTAGTAGGTTCATTAATAAGTAGAGTGATCCGAGAGTCACAGAAGGATTTATGGAAGAGATGCGCTTGACAGCCAGTCGAGTAAAAGGTCCCTAGTATAATTGTTTCCATTGTGTCGGTACTCATAGTAGATGATAGGTGGGACAGGAGCTGTTACCCGAGGATGGGGGTCTATAACATCCTATGACAGGAGGGCCATTGATGTAGATATTTCGATTTTAAGGACAGGCATTCAAAGGCATTGGCAATTGATGTAGTGTCGAGGTAGCGACCATAAACTTGTCCTTAACATAGATGGCTACACCACCACCTCTGGTTAGTCCCTGCACCTCACAGCCTGGTACCTGAGTGGCTAGAGTTCCAGGCTTTGAGTCTTTCCAGTTGTCTACACCGTGGTGGAGGCATCCCGAAAAGAATCGACCAGGAATATTATGCCTTCAAGCAGAGCGATTTTCCATTTGGTGTCGGGGTAGGGTCTGGACCCTTATCCTGTTCTGTGGCCAACATTCTTGGCTACCTTTGCTCTCTTTCAAAGGAGTTCTCTGGTCATCAACCCTTAGGGTGCACCTGGCAGCCATTTCCACTTACCGGTGCAGGCTGGTCAGCCGACATTAGCACAGGGAGACAGTGGTTGGGCGGCTTCTTCAAAGGCCTGGATCACATATCCCCTCCGGTCGTGAACCTCCACCTCCATGGGATCTGCTGTTGGTTTTGGCAAAGCTCATGGGCAAGCCATGTGAACCCATGCACAAGTGTGAGCTCTCACACTTGTCGTGAAGACTGCTGTCCTGGTGGCTATCGCGTCGGCCAGAAGGACAGGAGGGCTCCATGCACCTTGAGGTGGACTCCTTATCTGGTCTTCCGGGGACAAAGTTGTCCTCGCCCCCACCTAGAATTCCCTCTGAAGGTGGTGTCAGAGTTTCACCTTAACCAGGTGTTGACTCTGCGGTATACTACCTAATTACACCTCAGGCCGCGAGTACAGGCTCCATACTTTGGACCGAGATGTACTCTCTCCTATTATAAGGAAAGGACGGTGGAAATTGCAGAGAGGTTTGCTAGCTGTTTGTCACCTATGCTGAAGCCGCTTCTGGCAGATCTGCAGCCAGGCGGACCATAGCTAGATGGATTACATCATGCATAGGTCTGTGCTATGAGTTGGTGGGCAAGAGCCACCCAGAGGATAAGAGCTCATTCAGCCCGCATACTGCTGCATCGGTGGCTACTTCAGGGACATCCCTATCCAGGAGATCTGCCGGCTGCTACCTGGAAGTCAACAAACACCTTTATCACCCACTACCACATCAACCTTGAGTCACGCCGGGATGCTTGTTTTGGGGCTTCAGTTCTCCAATCTCTGTTTCCAAAGTAGGGGTGTGGCCTTGCCTCCCTCCTCCCGGAGAACTGCTTGGAGTCTGCCAGAGGTGTGGATGAACAACATATGCACGCTCCTAGAAGAACAGGTTACTCACCTGTAACAGTAGTTCTAGCAGTGGTATATGTTGTTCATCCACACGGACCATCCTGACCTCCTGGTTGTTGGCACACAGCCTTGCTTCCAGCAGGCTAAGATCTGGCTCATGGGCGGAGCTGAGGTATATACCACCTGGGTGGGTGGGAGGAGCCAGCTTGAAGACTTCTGGCAGATTTAAAGGGAAAGGAGAATGCCAAACAGTGTGGATGAACAACCTATACCACTCCTAGAACTACTGTTACAGGTGAGTAACCTGTTCTTTCTGATGTGAACATGTAGTGACTCTGCATCTTCAGTGATGTGCGTGTCCATCATAAGCAGTGTATTGTACTGTATTTCTGTAAGTAATTGTAACAGGTACTGTGTTGCAGTCGATCCTACTTATTCATTGTTACCATATACACCTGTAATCTTGTGAATAGACGCAACCTTCAAGTCATGATGGACTCTTAGTAATGGCACACATAATAGGCAGATGGAAAGGCATATATGTTACTTTCCAGATGAGAGACAGTAATGCAGGTGGGTGCTGCACAGTGCAGGCACTGATTGTGCAATCCTGTGTTCCACGATGGGCACTGCCTCTCATGGTGGAATTTTCAATACCTCTTCTGCATCACAGCAACAGCATTACAATTCTGTGTGGTGTTCCACTGTTACTCAGTTGGGAACAGACTTTATAGAGGAAAAACTTTACCATAAATACACTGCTTCAAGGGACTGTGCTTCTCATTAGTGTGCCCACTGATGGTCCTACAAAATCTGTACTGGTGAGGGATGCTGAGGCACAAGCACAGTATAGGTAATGCAAATTGTAACCACAGTTCCTCAGTATACCTTAGCATTGATCTACTTCTGTATGACAACCAGTGTATCTGTAGTGTGTGAATGCCATCACAATAACACGATAGTGACAAATTAAGGAAATCATTTGCTGACGATATAAGGTATGTGTATATGTGGCTGTCTTCCTGAGCACCGAATGCACTTAGTACTGTCATCCATCCATTGCAAAGACCATACAGTAGACAAAACCCTTATGTCAACCTATCCAGCTTTGGTTTTACCATAATTAAAGAAAGTGGATCCGCTGTTGCGGAAGGCACACCACCGTGCCTTGACTATCCCAGCCCCCCAAAAAGTTTATTTGCATGCATAGCGTAGGAACTTCAGGGTCACTGGTACACCACAACATGGTACAAGCAATTGCCTCTGTGGCTCACCAGCACTATAATCCACTGTGTCGGAGTCCCACATGGTGGACAGGTTACAGACAGTATTCCTGGGAAACCTGTACGCACCTTTCTCTGATCCTGCCTTGTGTGGTGAGACAAACTGAAGTGCTGTGCACCAGGTTTCTTGAAACGTATATGCTACCATCATTGGCATGATCATTACATGGTATTTATAAAATAGGGAAAGAATTTTGAGGAATCTGACTGGTCAGTAGCTGTGCATTAGAAATGTCTAATGCACGGTTCAAAACAGTCCAGACACCAGTGCTTTCCAACACCAGTGGACTAATTCTGGTTTAGAATGTTAAGATTTTTAAAAGCAGCCAGATGGTTGGCACTTTGTACTGTTTCAACAACCATGTCAAAGAGTTGCTAGGGACGGTGAAAGCCCACTTCAAAGGGGCATGGCTACCTCTGTAGCCTGTTTCAAGAGGTCTCAGCCACTGGCATTTTACTGCTGCCACCTGGGGTGCTGTCCATACCTTCACTAAGCACTATAGTCTGGACATTGCTTCTACAGCCAGTAGGCTTGGTTGGGCTGTTCTGCGGGGACTACTGTCTTAGGCTTTGGTTGGCCTTCCTCCCAGGCTGTTCTGCTGAGCCTGTAACTGCTTTGGACTCATTCCTATGGTGTGACCTGATGACTGAGATACCTCCAAAGAAGATAGAATAGTTTATTTATTAGCTTTTGGTAACCGAGTTATGCACTAGGCAACAACTCTGCCTATTTTCAGGCACCACGGACAGTACAAATGACAATACAGTAATGACAAACAGTAAGGTACAGCAATTACAACAATTAGGCATGTAATGAACATAACTGTCAGGGCAACAATATCAGAAACTTAAATATACAAACAAAGATAATAGTAAGCAATAACACATTATTAGGGGTAGGATACAATATTGGCATAATTCACTGGTAACAGTCAAAATAGCCTAGCTAGGAGAGAAAAGATAAAGAAAACGCACAAATAGACAAAATTTATACTTTAGGTCATTTTCCACCTTCCTCCCACCATCTCCCTATCATGGGTCTCTCCACAGGACTGGCTAACTGGTGTATCCAGTCTTTTATTCTGCCTGGGCACCTCTCTCCTAGGTCCCTGTGGCACGGGTTTGCACCCTAGTCTCTGGGGTAAGGAACTGTGGAGGCAGGGCGCTCATACCTTTATAGGGTTGGTGACGCCGGAGCGGGCGGCCCCAGTGGTACTGATGAAAGTTTTCCATGTGGATCCTGCTTCACCAATGGTGAAGTTTCTACGGTGTGACCTGATGACTGAGATCCCTCAAGATGTACTGTTACAGTAAGTTCTTACGTAATCTGTTCTTTTGATGAGATAGTGCAGTGTTATATAAGAGCATTAGTAGTTTATGTGCCTGTCCTCCAGAGTCTGGGCATGTTCATTTGTTTTATGGTTAGTTTATCTTTTTCAAAATACATCAAATATTTTATGAGTAAGCCATGTTATGAGTCATCCAAACAAATGGGTTACCTTGTACAAAAATGTAAATACTTAATGAAAAGAAACTGCCCATGCTGTGGAGGGCAGGTCCGACTACTGTTGTTATGCAGGATTACACTGTCAAATGGGCCAGAAAAGGGTGTAAATGTGTCTGTAACTGTTAACATTACTTTTCTGAGTCAGCTGTGAATTCGTTGAAAATTTGGATTGTCCGTTCATGAAGTATTTATTTAATCCAGGTAGGCAAGCAGAGATTTAAAAATTAAAACAAAATACAAATCTTGTTCCCACTTGTGACTGAGGTAGGTGGGGGGCAGTTACATATCAGAGAATAATATTCCAAGTGAAGTGCTAATATAAATATGTTACTGACCGCTAGAAAGATGATGCACAACATTACAATCTCTGACCAGGGAAAATAAGACAGCAATAATGATAAATTCTAGGGACTTGGATATGGTGCACTATCCACACTTCTATCAGTACTTCCTTTTCCTTTAAGACTTGCCGAAGGTCTTCAAACTAGCTCCTCCCACCCTCCCAGCTGGTAACCTGCTCGGCACCACCCCATGATGTCAGATCTTCCTTTCCGCTGGAAGCATCTGTCTCTCCTTCGCAGCTTCCTAAAAACTTTTCTGGTCTTAGAGCCATTCAATTTCATACTTTTTTCCTTTTTTCACCCTTGCTCCATTTCTGCCTCGATTCCAAATAACTGAAATCGGTCCTGGCTTTTTAGCAGTGCACTGCATGCTCTCAGAATACTGTATGTTACGGAGTGATCCGCACCCGTGCATCTATTGCTTGGGGTTTAGTATGATCCGAGGTTGCAGCCTGTGCCAGTCCCTTCAGCCCTTCTCATTGGAGGACCGTTACGCCTGCCTCCTATTGGGCCACCCAGACCAACTGGACCAGCCTGTTGGGTCCAAGGACATCTGCAAGGTGGTTTCTGCATCAGCTGGTTCATCTGCGCAGCTTGCTGCCTTGAGGAGGCTGTGGCCCTAGCTGCTTTGGGCGCTGCTTTGTCCACCTTGGTTCTGGTGGAATTAGGCGCCTCATTTACTGGGGCATTCAGCAATTTGTGCCAGTCCCTTCTACCCTCAGGGATGGCCCTTCCCAAGGGTCCAAAGTTTTACGGGACTCCAAATCCAAAAGTCCAGTCGCAGATCATAGGATCAGAGCGGCTTGTTCCTCCCATTCTCCGCTTCTGCTTCTGGCTTGATGGTTGTTGAGCTGTGAGCTTCGGCCGACACTTCTGCTGTTTCAGTCCAGGCCACTGGCCCCACGATTTCCTGTCAGGTTTCTGCCAAGACGCAGGTCAGCCAGCCAGCAGAGATCTTTCTCAACCCAGTCAACCCATTGTCAGTGAACAGCGGAATGATTCTGTTTCAAGGACTATGGTCCTACGGCCCTCTTGCAAGAGGGCCGGATTAATCGGGTTAAAAGTAATTCTCCCGGGGTTTCTCCATATACCACTTCCTCATATATCCTCCTCAACAACTGGTCAATCGTCAGTTGAAGTCATGGTGGAGGTCCCGACTGGGCTGCCGGTCAAGGTCTCTGGACTCTCAACCATCAGCTGAGAGGTGCCAACCATGCTCCTTGTCCACTTCTTCGTCTTCTGGCAAGGAACGGCTATGCTGTAAATTGCAGCACCGATATGAGGAGCTTGTCTGGCAGCAGTGGATTCTCATCCACTGCTGTCCTCCACAACAGGCCCAGCACATCGAAAGGGTCGCCATTACTGCCGCCTATACCAGTTCCCCGGCCAAGCCGCGCCAGCTTTCCACCCATTTCAGTGGAACGCCCGCCTCTGCAGCTCTTGCACTGCGCCCGTCCAAATCTGCATGCTCCGTTTCTGTGTGCTTCCGGTAGGCTGTCAGTGCAGATTTCGCACTCTGAGCCTCGAATTGTCAGTGGGGAGCCACAGTCGGGGCTGTGTTTGAGGACTCCTTCAGGCACTCCCTTCGACCCCGACCTTGACCAGGAGTCCTTCGAGGAAAGGGCAGACTTCCTTTGGGGCTCTGCTCTGAGTAATCTCAGTCTCTATGGGGATCCCATTGGAACCAGTACAGAAGCGGGTTAAGTACCCTTATCCAAGATTCTGGACAAAGATCACTCCTGGGGTGGCCTTCCCTGTAAGAGGCCATTCTTGGTCCACTCTGGAGCTGTGACAGTGCCCTACCTCTTGTCCGGCGCCATCGACCTGTATGGGCAGCAGTATGCAGTTCCTACGAGTTCTTGCCTGGCTTAACCGACCATCCTCAGCCGAAGGTTTGGTTGTCGAGACTGTTCCATCCCATGGGCAATGTCTGGGACGCTGACAAACCCCTGAAAAAGGAGTCCAAAAGTTAGACCACATGGCGAAGAAGGTCTAACCAGCTTTGTCCCTGGACTTCAGCAGGTCAGTTCGCTGTCATAATGGCCAGCTTTTCCCATGCTCTCTTGGGTACATTGGATCACTTTATCTCTCCTTCCTGCAGATTTGCAGCTCGTGGTTAAGCTGGTCAGGACCAGGAACCTGCTGTGGCCTAGCAACAGCTCCAACTGTCCTGGAACATTGGTGACATCTATTACAGGTCCATGGCCACCACAGTGGCCATGTGGTAGAGGGCGGACTGAGGAGCTCAGCTTTTACAGCCGCATACCAGCACAAGCTGGCAGACGCCACCTTCTTGGTTACCGACCTAGCGGGCCTGGTGTTGATGGTCATTTCACCCACACTGAGAAGTCCAGCAACACTTGGGCTCTGTCACATCCAGAAGGATGTTAAGGGCCAGAATTAATGGAAGAAGCCCTTTCAGTTTCGGGTCCTACTTCGGTGCCTCCATCCAGACGACCGCAGCCCCAAGCAGGACATCTGATCTGGAGGCCCAAACCTTAGCTAGCCTCCTCTGGCCTTCAGAAATCTGTAGACTGGGAGGAAGGGCAGGGCTACCCTGGCAGCCAGCTCCAGAGCCGCCTTCAGACCTTCCCAGTGATGGGTCGGGGGTCATTCTCCTGCCTGTACAGTCCTGCCCAGGACCTCCCATGGGGGTCGCTGCCATTTGCGCTTGCCTGGTTCATCATTACTTTGAACAAATGAGGTGCTCCTTATGGTGGGTTGTGCTTCACCTCTGAATTACAGCTCTCCCACCAGCTGCGCCTGTGCCCCATGAGAAGACGTGTCCTTGACGTGTCTGCCCTTCAGGAGGACATCACCCAGCTTTTCAAAAGGAACCTGTGTCGAGGCTGGAGAGCCGATCTCTGGCAGGAAGCTTTTCTTAACAGACCTGCACTTCAGCTCTGCTAAATTGTCAACTTTGTGAGCCCAGTTGACTTAATCCAAAAGTTTTGTTAGAATTATCTTCTTGAAGTGATCAGCTACCAGATGAACCAAAATTCATGATGGGAAAACAAAACATCCCCAACACCAGTGGTTTCCAAACCTGTGACAGCCAAAACGTGAAGGCCACAAAACCACAAACTCTGAAGGGAGAACGCAGTAGAAAATCCCCCCAAGCTGGCATCAGATGTTGGCTACAATGAAATCGATGGATGCCAGAATGGAAAAACTCTAGCCCAGTTGGAGAAACATGATGCAGCAATCACTGAACTGTCTAATACCATTATAGAGAGCGATAAATGTTCAATCACCACACAGGTAGCAGTCGCCACTCTTACTCAGGAGAATGTACAGCTTAGTAGGCTCGGGCCTTGGAGAATGAGGCTCGGGCAGGAATGTTACACTGGTCTGAGTACCAGGCGGTGCAGAGGGGCTTACCTTACTGACCACTTCTTTTTTTTTTTTTTTTTAATTCAGTCCGATCACGGCCCTGTGGACCCTGTTTCGGCATCCTGTCCGTGTCCTGCCTGTCTGAGGCCCCTCCAACTGTGCCTCCTCTCCCCTCCCTACAGCCAGCACCCCGGTTTAACCCATCGTGTGGATCGCCCCTCCTCTTGGGTGCTCTTCTAAGGCAGTCTCCCACTGCGGATGAGGGACAGCTGGGGAACTGAAAGGCCAGTCGAGGATAGACCCGGCTGAGGGCATGGGGACAGGTGCCATCGCCTCCTCCACGGTGTCGGTGTTTTCCTTGTTCTGGTGGAATCTGGCACGCCTGATGCAGTGGCGCATGGCAACCCTGCCTGCATCAACCACACTGTACTAATGTGCAGCCTAATACACTGCAGTGCTCCTGGTCTCCACCTGGAGCCGCTGGTGCACTGGGCTATCCCTCCCCGGTGTAGAGCCACCCTATGGGCGCTTAATTTTCTACCGCTCCTGCCGACCCCTGGCACCGAGCTGGCTTCCGATCTCCAGTCTCTGGTCGCCCGGCGTGGCATGAGGTGTGGTGTCAGGGCCTCAACCCTCAGTGCCACCGTGCTTTGCTGCCTTCTTGAAGGACTGGATGCAAGCTTCAGTTTCTATGCTGGAGCACTTTGACGGGATCTCTATGCAGAGCCCATGGAGTAAATCCAAGAGTGTGACCCACTAACAGAAATCTACCCTGCACCGTCCCTACTGCAGACCTAAGGAGGAAAGCTCAGGACACACTAATATCTGTAGCGTGGGTGGCCTACCCACTTGCTATAAATGATTTTGATGTTAAATTTTAGCAGGATCTCTCTTTCAGACCGCTCCCCACTGAGGAGATTTGATGGAGTGCAGAAGCTGCAGGCACTGGGAGTGGTGCATTTGTTTTCCAATCCAAGTTTATTTATGAAAAAGCTATTCAAATTATCATAGTGCTTGTAATACAAATTCAAAAACACATTAAAATAACCATAAATAGGTAAAATACAGTAACATCATTGGCATTTTACTGCCAGTTCGACTTCAGATCGCATATGGCAGCAGGACGTGCAGTTCATAGGCCCTAAAGATGCTGGACAGTGGCTGGAGAAAACTGAGAAGGAATTTGCCACCAGAGACTGTTTCTGTAAGAAATCGTAGAAGAAGAGCAAGTGGATGTTTGAACTCGGTTTGTTTTTCCTTGATCTACAGACTATAGCCATCAATCAGAACAATAGGGGCATTGATCCTCCTTATGTGCCTATTAGGCGGGGTGGTTAGTTTAATGTTACCAGATGTAATGTGTTCCCATTAACTTGACTGTCCTAGTAGTAAGACTAGCAGAGAATATTGTTGGACATTATTGGGGAACAGATCTGTCCAAGAGGTTGCACAGATTCAAGAGGTGGCTTACTAAGCTTAGTTACATTTTAATTCTCTGCTATTTTCTGAGTGTGGGACTGAAGCACTACGTTCTGCATTGATAGGTAAATCATCTTGTACATGTCTGGTCTACTGATCAAGTTGCAGTTTGAATTCTTTAGCTGTAAATTGATGCACAGAACACAGAAATGTGACGGCAGAGAAAGGCACCACGGCTCATCTAGTCTGCCCAACACCCTACCTTCCCCTTCTGTTATGCTTTCACCTCTTTTCCCAACCCTAAATCTATCCCAAACCCTCTTGAACCCCTCCACCATTTCAGCTGCCACTCATCTCCTCCGCAGCTTGTTCCAGGCCTCCACCACCCTCTCCGTGAAAACTGCCCCTGACATTACGTCTGTATTGCCCACCTTCTAGTTTGAGGTTATGTCCCTTGTGTTCCTCTCTTCTTCAATTTGAACAAGCTGTTACCCTCTACCTTATTTAGTCCTTCAGATACTTAAAGGTCTCAATCCTTGTCCCCTCCCTCCTAGTCTCCAGAGGTACAAATTCAACCCTTTCAGTCTTCTCTCATAGGGTACATCCTGCCTCCCCCGTACCATTTTGGTTGCCTTCTCACCCCTCCATCAGCTCAACATCTCTTCTGTAGGAGAGCCTCCAGAACTGCACCCCATACTCCAGATGCGGCCTAACCATGGTTCTGTATAATGGCATTAGCACCTCACTGTTCCTGCTATTAAAACCCTCGTAATGCAGGCCAACATTCCATTGCCTTTCCACCGCCCCTGCTACACTGGCTCCCCACCTTGGTCCGTGATACCATAATCCCCAGGTCCCTTTCTGTTTCCTTCTCATAATCACCAACCCCCAAGGAGTAAGTTTCCCTCCTATTCTTCCTCCCAGGTGCATCAGCGAGCACTTTGTGTATTAAACTTCAATTTTCAGGTGTCAGACCACCTCTCCAGGTCCCGCCTCATGGCTTGCACCCCACTAGGTGAATCCACCCTATTGCAGACCTTTGTATCGTCTGCGAACAGGCACACCGTCCCTCCAGACCCTCCGCTGGGTCACTAACATAGATGTTAGAGTATTGGTCCTAGCACTGACCCTGTGGCACCCCACTGGTCACTGCCTGTTCCCTGGAATGTGTCCCATTTACCACCATCTGACTCCTTCCCTTCAACCAGTTTTAAACCCACCTGGTGATCCTGTTGTCCACCCTAGTCTGTCCAGCTTATGTACCATTCCACCATGCGGAACAGTGTCAAAGGCCTTATTGAAATCGAGATAGGCCACGTCCACTGCTCCTTCCTGGTCTACTATCTGTTCAACCGACCTTCCTTGGTGAAGCCATGCTGCCTGTCATCCTGCATGCCATTCATCTCCAGGTATTCTATCAACCTGTTCTTAAGTAGTGTTTCCATTACCTTCCCCACCACCGAGGTCAGCCTAATAGGATGGTAGTTTTGACCTCGCCCTTCCTCACTTTCATGTAGTGCGACCACCTCTGCCTTCTTCCAGTCCGATAGCACCACCCTCGTGACCAAAGACAAGTTAAACAGCCTCGCTTAGATGCAGCGCCAGTTCATCCTTCACCTCCTTGAGAACCCTTGGTGTATTCCATCAGGCCCCATTGCCTTGTCTACCCTAAGTCTACCCAGCTCTTCCCTTACTCCTTCAGCAGTGAATTCTTCCACAGCCACCTGCCTATCACCCTCCCCACCCCATCCTGGTCCCCTACCTTCCCTTTCCTCCGTGAAGATTGAGGCGAAATAGCTGTTGCCTCTGCTTTTCAAAGTCCCCTTCCAGTATTGTTCCACTTTGCCCCTTATCTTTCAATCCCATGCTGTGCCCTCCTCCTTTCTCCAACGCACTAAAAAAAAAGGTTTGCCCCCCCGTCTGCTTCGCTATCCTCTCTTCAGTGGCCTCCTTAGACCTCCTAATCTTTTGCCCAGCCTCCTTTCTTTTTCCCTGTCCTCATCCTTTGTGTTATCCTGTACCTCTTGAATGTTCTAGTCTTCTCCTTGACCCTAATGCTACCCTCTAGCGAACCATAGAGGTCTTTTCTGTCTTCTATTCTTTCTTACCCTTCTTATACATGAGTCCATGGCTTTAAATACTCTCTCTTGATGGCTGCCCATAATTCCTCCACCCCTGCACATCCTTATCCTCAACGTTGCTTCCCAACTACCTTCCTCATTCCATGAAAGTCAGCCTTCTGAAGTTCATTACCTTGGTTATTGCCTAACCCTCTCCCTGCCCGCCTCACCCTGAACCTGACAGCCCTGTGGTCACTGGTGCCAAGCTGTTCCCCACCTCCACCTCCTCCACACTGTCCCCATTTGTGAGGACCACATCCAACAGGTTTACTCCCTAGTGGGCTCACTGACCCTTTATTGTAGGAATATGCCTTGAAGAGCTTCTAAGATGCCCCTGCTCCTTGCAGAGATTGCTGTCTGGGCCTCCTAGTTGATGTCCGGAAGGTTTAAGTCCCCAACCAGCATTCACGTTTCCGTGCCATCCTCGCTACTGACTCTACAAAGTGTCTATCCTTCCTCCCCCTGCATAGGAGGCCTATAGACTACCCCAACATGCGTTTTCCCGTCTAGGTTGACCCACATTATCTCTGTTTCCCTCCTCATCCTGCCCTTCCATGGCCCCAATCCCTTCCCTGATATCTAATGCCACCCTCCCCACTTCCCCTCCTGATCTTTCCTAAACAAGCGATACCCTGGGATCACCGTCTCCCAGGCGTAGTGCTCATTACACTAAGTCTCACTCACTGCTACAATGTCTAGGTTCTCCTCCATCATGGTGGCCTCCAGTTCTCCCATTTTGTTTCCCAGGCTCCTGGCATTTGCAACCAAAGCCTCCAACATGTAGCCCCATCCCATCCCTCCCTGCTGCTAAGTGTTCCCTTGATGAGTGATGTAACTTTGGGGAGGCTGATAGCCTCTCTGCTCTGCCTCGCATAAGGCTGGCCCTGTCCTTAGCCACCCCCTTATTTAGTTTAATCGAACTTCCTGCCATGAAGTCCCCAGTTTACTCTTTAGTGCAACTGCCCCTGAAGAGCTCAGGTGCAGCCTGTCTTGGGCATACAGCCCCCTTCCTCCCATGTAGAGCCCCAGTCACCTGTCCAGCCAAACCCCATCCGACTGCACCAACCTTGTAGCCAATTGTTGAATGCCCTTATCTTCTCCTTTTTGGGTGTGCTCGCTCTTGGTACTGGCAACACCTTAGAGAAGGAAGTGGAAGGAAAAACAGTGTTACTCCTACAGAACCTAGCAAGTTCCTCGAACCTTGCCTCTACCTCCATCAGACTGTTCCTTCCAAGTCATTTGTGCCCAGGTGAAACACTAGATGTGTCCTTTCATCTTGCTGCTTTCCCAGGATGGAATATGATGCCTCACCTCCAGCACCGCCATACCTGGCATGCATTGTACCCATACTGCATTGTTTTGCTCCTTCCTTCCCATTTTAGCCCCTAATTACTGGAGTCTCCCAAGAGTGCCACTCTACTGCCCCTGCTTCCTGGGTGTCCTTTTGGCTTCTAGCTTTGTGTCACAGGGTTTGGCTCCCTTGAACTTCTCCTCATGTTCCATCCTGCCTTGGTTTCTGCCCTGCTCATCTTTTTTGTTCCCCATCACCTAGCCTATCCTGATTTTTACCCACACCCAGCATCTGTACCCTTCGCCATCTCCCTTTAGCCTTTATCAGACTCCCCCACGAGTTAGATCTTCCTGGACATAAAGTCTCCACCACTCACTCACTCACACTGATGGGACTACACTGGAGGCTCTAGGACCCAGCGGAGCCAAAATCTTCAAGAGGGCTGGCACCAAGGTAGGTCCACGGAAGGCGGTGCCGAGGAGTCCAGTTGCGCTGTATAGGCTACACGGCATCATCCCTCCAACTGCCTTAGTTCCTTTTTCCCGCCATCGAGTGCATTCAGTGATGACGCTGTCTGGCTGAGTCAATTTCACGCCTATATGACAGCATATAGTCGCCAGTATTGATTTAGTTTTGGTATATTATTAGTTTTTATTTCAAAAAAAAAAAGCTTTTCATCGAGAAAGGACAGAAATCTTCTTCAGCCGCCTTGATGGAATTGACCATGAATGGGGCGGTTGACAGTAGGAAGACTTTGCATGAAAGCTGTATTTCCAGCACGGCTGGGTCGGTTCTGCCTTTTATGGAGGGTCTGACTACGGGCAGTCCAGTGCTTTCGAGGGGAGGAAGGGTGGGCCTCCTGAAAGCACAAAGAAAGCGGCCGTTCCCAATCTTAAATGGGAACCTGGCACAGCTCAGCCTTGAGTTCTTCATCCTACTGGTCGAAGAAGAAACTGTACTGCTCAAGGTGCCCTTGGTAGGTCTGCATGTCAGTTGTGGGGACAGGAAGCCAACTCCGACTGGGCTCCTTTGGCCTCTGTCCCCGATGACCAGCATTTTCGACTCCATAGTCCCTCCCTGCCACCTGGGGTCCTCTAGTGAACAGTTTCATCATTAGGCTGCTGTTATGGAGCAGTGGGTTCGTGTTGTCCCGACGCCTTCAGGCCTAGGGACTTTGAACCCATGAGCAGGACAGTTGGGTCAGCCTCGTTGCACGACACCTCCTTTGGTGCTGTTGATACCACGCTCTTGTGCTTTTCCCCTCACATGGCTGCAGCGCAGAGGCCAACAGGTAACACCTTCTCCTTCTCAGGTCTTCAGATCTTCATCCTTGGGTACCCCAGAATTTGGATTGGGGTCCCCAAGTGCCCGTCGGCACCAGCTTTGACTCAGTCCTGGCAGCGCTGGGCGGTGCTGTTCCTGGCACTGCCCGTGACAGGTTTCTCAGCAACTCCGATTAGGAGCACCCCTCCTGCCCTCTTTCCTCTTTATGCTATCCCTCTGGGCCAGTACAAGACAATATAGAGCCTGATCCTGATCTACGATTAGGAGGCGACTTGATGAGGATTCTTCTTTTGGAGTGGAAGAGGTAAGCCCCCACTTCAGCAGAGCCTTTGGTCGAGGACCTGTCTCTTAAATCTCTGTTGAAGAATATGAACTCCACCCTCTCTCTCCAGGCGCCAGAGGTGGATCCAGGAAGCTCTTGTGCCTTCAATATCTGCATGTTCCGGAAATCCCTGTGGAATTGACTCCTTTGGTACAGCCCTATTTCGAGACTCTCTCACAGATGGTGTGGGATAATCCGCACTCATTCCTTCCATGGCTAGGTCCATAGATTGGAAGTACACTTCCCTAAGGAGCGACCAATTCTGGCCTCCCAGTCCTTTGCAGATACCATTGTAGTCCTGGCAGAAAATGACAAAGCTGTACTCCACAGGAATCTACAGTTCATCCGTAAATAGGGAATCCCATAAGATCGACACTTTGGGAAAGTGAGGTCTTTGCCGCTGCTACCCTAGGAATGCATATTGCTAGCTACCAAGGTTACGCTCACAAAATGGCATTAGCTGAAAACATTAGTGAGCTCTTCCAGAGTTGCATGCTACTTCAGAGCTTCTTCAGACTGTTACTAGAGGCATAGAGTCCAATAACCAGCAGCTTAAGACTGCTGTGGGCGCTTTGACACTGCATCTGGGGCAACAGCGGCAAGATTTGCACCGATGCCACTCTTGGCTACGGACCTCTGGGTTTACTAATGATGCTCAACAGAGAGTCATGAATTTACCATTTGATGGAGTTTACCTGTTTGGCCCATGGGTGGTGCAAGCACTGCAGGCCACTCAGAAAACTAGGACTGCCATTACGACTGCAGACTGCCCCCTGCTGCCCCTACGGGCGGAACTGTCGGCAGTTTCATAACCGCCTGTCCTTTCGTGGCAAAGGCAGAGGGGGTTTCAACAAGAATCAAGTCCTCAGCCATAAAGAAAACGTAGAAGAAGGCACAGGGCCCAAAAGCTCCTAGTGCCACCCTCTGAGATTCCGCCCAAATCCCACCTCAGCTGTCCAAGGGACTCTTCTTTGGCAGTAGGAGGGCATCTAACTCGGTTTTACAATCAATGGAGGTCAGTCATTTCAGACAAATGGGTGCTCAGGATAATCCATGACGTTACTCCCTAAATTTTTGGAAACCCTTCTGGATCATCCACCCAAAAGACAGCTCAAGCTGTCTGTCACTCAGTCAGACCTTCTTGCTTCCGAGATTCAAGGCCTTCTGAACAACATGGCGGTAGAAGTAGTTCCACAGGATCAACGGAACACAGGTTTCTCTCTCATTATTTATTTCTTTATTTGAATTTGTTGACAGGGTAAGACCACTGAGGCAATTACAGTCCCTTTTTAGGGTTGACCCGGGGTCACATAATACATAGCAATACAACAGATATCACAGAGCAGTACAGCGTACAGACAGGTAAAATGTATGGCATCAGTGAAACATCAACTCCATGTACAATTGGTATATAGCCATACAGAGCCATGCACAGACATAAATGCTACAGAGAATCAGTGCTATGACAAGTGGATACGTGTATAGTGCTATAAATGAATAAAGGAAGAGCGTAAGGGGAAGGGGAGGAGTAGGATAGGGTGGTAGGGGTTATAGAAGAAGAGGTACATCAGCGAGGACAGGAACAGGAGATGTGAGAAACAAGGGAGGCATATAGGCTGGACTTAAAGAGGAAGAGAGGTACTGTTCAGGACACGGAGGAAGAGCTGCCCAGCTAGAGATAGCAGCAAATGAGAAGGACCTCCTAGTGGTGGTTAGTCGCAGTTTGGGTATATCTAGGAGGGGTAGGGATGCTGAGCAGAGAGTGCAGGAGTTTGTCTTAGGTTTATTATATCCCTTAGGCAGGGGGCGTGAAGAAGTGGACAAATTTATTAATAAGGCACATGGAGAAGTACTCAATTTAGATTCAGAGGTTAACCAGCCCAGAGAGGAGAGGACTTCAGAGCGTGCAAGCAGAAGTTGGCTCCTAGAGCCAAGCTCTCGATCCTATGGTAGGCCTGGGAAAGGAGAGGGAGGAGCGAGGAGGGATTAGTAGTCAGCAGCAAAGGGGCTCCATATGTCAGGAGGGGAGTGAGCGTTGTGGAGGCAATTCTTAGGCTGAAGGCAGAGGTAGAGAACGGTGAATTCATAGAGTAACCCAAGCTTCTGGTTCACAGTTTTGACAATGTTGAGACATGGAGATTGAAGAGAGTGCAGTGTCCAGGGTGAAGCCCAGATATCTGAAGGACAAGACTGTCTCCAGGAGTCACCCTTGTTTGATATGATATTAAGGGAGGGTGGAGGATCCTTTGTAGAAGGGTGTTGGGAGAACAGCATGCATTTAGTTTTCTTAGTGTTGAGGACCAGTTGACGACAGCTGAACCAGTCCTCAAGGGAAGCAAAGTCATTGGCAAGATCCTATTAATTCTGTCAGTATTTGATGAGGAATGATAGATAATGGCATCATCTGCATAAAGGTGCACTGAGGCATCACCACAAGAGCAGGGAGGTCATTAATGAAGAGGGAAAATAGAAGTTGACCTAAGATGGATCTCATGGTACTCCATGTGTTATTGCCTCGGTTCAGAGAAGGAGCCACCCATTTGACTCTCTCAGAGCGCAGGATAGGTAGCTTTTACCCAGTTCCGCCATTGTTATCCAACCCTAGGGTATGTAGCTGGGGAGCAGAAGATCATGGTTTACCAGATCAAATGCTTTAGTAAGGTCAACAAAATGGCACCTGTAGCATGGCCCTCATCCATAGCATGGTATATGTCTGTTGTTACCTTTATCGGAGCAGTTTGGGTGCTGTGATTCCTTCTGAATCCATGCTGATAAGGGATAGTATGTTGTGTGATTCAAGGTATTCTTGGAGGTGGTTGTAGACTATGGCTCCAGTATTTTGCCAGGTGGCAGAGGAGGGATATAGGTCTATAGTTGTCGACAACAGTATTGGACCCCCTTATGTACAGGTACTGCTACTGCTATCTTCCACTTATCAGGTACTATGTTGGACAGGAAGGACCGGTTAAAGAGATCTTGGACTGGGCGAGCAAGTGCTGATGCTCCCAATTTGAGAAATGTTGCTTCTAGAAAGTCATGTCCAGCCAAACTATCATGATTAAGGTTTAGGAGGAGCTTCTGACCTCTTTGAGCATGGCAAGTTTTAGGTGGAACTCCAGGCGCCCATCAAGGGCCACTTTATAAGGTGGGCTGAGTTAAGGGTGGAAAAATTATGGAAAAGTCTTCCCATTACTTCCTAGTTCCAAAGAAAACAAGCAGCATGCGCCTATTCTCGATCAAAGGAAGTTTAACAAATTCCTTTACAAGGAGAAATTCAAGATGATCTCACTTGGTACACTTTTACCTCTAATCCATCAAAACAATTGGCTGGCCTCCCTGGACATGCAGGATGCCTACCAACATGTTTTCATACACCCAAGCCACCATAAGTATCTCTGATTTGTAGTGCTGGGTCAGCACTACCAATATCAGGGTCCTGCCCTTTGGCTATCCTCAGTGCCTCAAGTCTTTACAAAGTGCTTTGCAGTACTCGTGATCGCATCTCAGGAGACTCAGAATTCAAGTGTTCCCGTATCTGGACGACTGGCTACTAGCAAGCCCCTCCAGACAAGAGACGAGGAAGCTGTGACTACGGTTTCAAGTTCCTCACATCCATGGAGGGTTCTGTAGAATCTGGGAAAATCGCAGCTACAACTCTCCCAACAACTCCTCTTCATATGAGCCCTTCTGGATACCTCCAATGCAAGAGCTTTTCTTCTAGAGGACAGGAGGAATGACATCCTTCAGATGGCTCACTTAATCAGAGAGAGTGACTCAGTCCGAGGTCTCTCGATGCAACAAATGCCAGGTCTCATGGCATCATTAATGTTCACTGTGCCCCTGGCTCATCTTCACATGAGGACTACTCCAGTGGATGCTCAGTACTCAGTGGTCCCTGACCACACCTCCCCAGTCCTTTCACATCAAGATGACGGAACCTCTAAGATGGTCACTCACCTGGTGGACTCAAGAGGACAACCTTCTGAAAGGTTTTCCTTTGCCACGCTTGGAATCACAGATCTCCATCACCACGGATGCATCTCTCCTCAGATGGAGAGCTCATTGTTGAGATCTCCACACCCAAGGTTCATGGAATCTGGACGAGTCTCCACTCCACATAAATGTCCTAGAAATGAGAGCTGTCTTGTATGCAGTCCTAGCTCTGAAAGACATAGTTTGTCGCAAACTCATTCTCCTTCAAATGGACAACAAAGCGGTGATGTACTACATCAACAAGTAGAGTGGGGCACACTCTTACCCTTGTGCAGGAAGCAATGAGAGTGTGGGAATGGTGCCTGGAGCACAAAGCCCTGATCCAAGCAATCTACCTTCCGGGAGGGCAGAACAATCTCAGCACAACGGAAACGGATCCTCACAAGTGGTTCTCGATGCAAACGTCATGCAGTCGCTCTTCAAGAGTGGGGCACACCAGACCTGTACCTTTTTCGTCCCCACTCAACGCAAAACTGCTTCTATTCTGCTCCAGAAATCCAGAACCTGGCACTTCTGTCAGGATGCATTCAGTCTGTGGTGGACAAAACGCTTGTATGCATTTCCTCCTTTCCTTAGTTCAGAAGGTGCTGCTCAATCTGGAGGCACAAGGGGGCAGAGTGATCCTCATTGCCTCATTCTGGACTCGTCAGATTTGGTTCCCATTGATCAACAGATTATTGGAAACTCCACTGAGACAGCTTCCACCTCAGATGGACCTGCTGACCCAGGGTCCAGTAGTACATCCCAACTTGAGATCCTTCATCTCCACACATTGCTCCTGAGGAGATAGAAGAGAGTAGATTTGACATTTCACGAGGGTCTCGGCATTCTCCTAGTGGCACGCAAGCCTACTAGGAAAACTTACACAACAAAGTGGAACGTTTCTCCATCTGGTGTGCAAAGTCCTTCCTGGACCCCTCTCTTGCACACCTAACAAAATCCTGGAGTATCTACTAGACTTGTCAAATGCAGGGCTACAGTACTCAGCTGTGAAGGTTCATCTCTGTCGATCTCAGCCTACCACAGCCTGTACGCTCTGTGTCTGGCTCAGTTGCCCCTGGTTAAGAGGTTTCTTAAAGGTAAACTTCACATTAGGCCACTGATCAGAAGACCGTAACCGCTTGGAACAGTAACCTTGTGCTAGACATGCTCACCCATAAACCTTTTGAGCCTCTAGCAACATGTGAGCTGAAGTTCGTGATCTGGAAAGCTGCCTTCCTTGTAGCCATTACCTCCACTGCAGTGTGTCTGAAATACATGCTTAGTCACAGACCCTCCAGATACTATATTTCATAAGGAAAGGTGATTCTCAGAACTCACCTAAGTTTCTCCCCAAAGTAGTCTCTGAATTCCATCTGAACCAGCACTTGGTTCTTCCGACCTACTTTATGAACTTCCAGAATGAGGGAGAGCATACCCTACATTCTCTGGATGTTAAAAGGTTTCTAGGTTCTACATAGACAGAACTAAAGATATCCATAAATCAAAGCAACTATTTGTATCCTTCAGCATGGCCGGCTGGGTCAGCCTGTTGCTATCAGATGTATTTCGGCATGGCTAGTGGCATGTCTTCGCCAGTGCTACTCCATGGCACAGGTTAAGCTGGAAGGCAGCGATAATGCTCATTCTACAGGGGCAGTCGTGGCTTCTCTGGCAGAAATCTAAAACGTGCCCATTGCAAACATCTGCAGTGCAGCTGCTTGGAGCTCTGTACACACCTTTGTGAAACACTGCGCTTCGATGTCCATGCCAGACAGCATCCGCCCTTTGGCAAGACGATCCTAAGTGGACTTCTGTCTTGCGTGAGCTCCTCTCCTGCCCACCCTTCTGGGATGATTTTAGCTCGGTACTTCCCATCAGTGTGAATGAGTGGTGGAGACTTTATGTCCAAGAAGATATGAAAATTATGTACCTACCATAAGTCTTTATCTTCTTGGACTAAGTCTCCACCACTCATTCACACGCCACGCCCATCCCCAGCTCACTCATCTATTTTGGTCTCCTCCTGGCTGGTCTGTAAAGACTCTGTTGTGTTGACCCTTCTTATACGGGTCATTCGGACTATCTTATGTCCGACATAGGTTAGTTTCACTAGGTTAGTTTAAGCTGTACCTCCTCGGTAAAAAAGGTACTGAGGCAGTTGGAGGGTCGACCTGAGGTAGCCTATATGGCACGAGCCGGGCTTGCAGCGTCGCTCCTTTGGCCCCTACCTTGGTGCCGGCCCTTCTGAAGATTTTTGCTCATGCTAGGTCCTAGCACCTCCAGCATAGTCCCATTAGTGTGAATGAGTGGTGGAGACTTGCCAAGAAGATCAGGAATTATGGTAGGTATGTAATTTTCTTTTCAAGGGCTAAGACTCTTGAAATGCTGTTTTGTGCAGGAAGTTAAGTAAAGCACAGTTCTTCATGTTCTTACTCCAGGAGTCCTTTAGCATCAGTAACTTTAGCAGTTAGCTGGCTAGGTGCAACTGCCCTGAAGGTATGTCTTTAAGAGAATTTTATTTAAATAAGCTTTGGGCAATCGCCAGTTAAAACCAGGAGAGAGAGTGAGTTGAGTGAGAGCAACCTGAAGGCTTCAGAATTTTTCTCCACTGGTCTGAGCAACATTGTTCTGAGGTGCCTCTCAACTTTCCTTGTTGACAGCCTCCTAGGTTTTATCTGGGAAAGTTTTCTTCATAAAATCATTTTTATTGTGTACTGAGTGAAAGTTTTGTTAGCGCCACGCTTAATTTTATATTTTAGCTAATTGTGCTATTTTGACTTTAGTTTTACTGTGTCTTCAGTTCTTGTGCTATTTTTATCATGTGGTGCTTAATTTCGACAGTTCCTCCTGTTTTAAACTTAATTCTTGAAGGAACCATTGATTTAGTGTCAGTTGTCTTGTTTTTTACCTCAGACCTCACGGGCTTTACTGTGAGGCACCAGCTGGGAGTTCAGTCTTTGACAGTTGCCTGGGGTTTTCTGAGGTTGCAGCATTAAGAGAAACCCATACACAGTACAAAACTGGACCTAAGCTGTGTCTGTCACAGGACTGGCCGGTGGCATTTCAACATAAACCTGTGTGCAGTTGACCAGTATTACTGGGCTTTCTATTAAGATTGGCACTGGTATAGATCCCAGTACTACAAATAAAAGGCACTTTTAAATTAGACAGAGGTATTTAACTGGGGCAGGACTGGCCAGTGGCATTTCACAGAAATATGCACTTGGTTCGTGAGGTCCAGAAATTGGTTTGCTTTGTTTAAATTGGCATAGCAAAGAAACCTTGATTATTATGGTTGAGGATAAATAAAAGGCTTCCGTGAGGGGCCATTTAACAGTACTAACAATAAAAATGTAAGCAGAGGTGCTGAGGAACCCTCAGATCCCAGCCAAAATAAAGCTTCCAAAGATGGAAGTTCCTCACAAATTAAAAATAGTAAGTGATGACAAAGGAAGCTTGATCAAGCCGCTGATGAAGTGGCTAAGAAGAAACTCTGTCAAGAAAAAATGCTCCTGATGCTCCTGGGAAAGCCAATAGCGAGACAACAGGCAGCTTAAAGCATAAAGAAAACAAACGCATACAACCAAAGTCTGCGAGGATCTTCCATCTGTGCAAGACATGGCAAAAGCATGGCAACTGTTTCAGACCCTACAAAGATTTGTCCTATATTTACTGGGGCTCAGAAGCACTCTTCCACAGTTCTCTCCTCCGTAGACTGTGAGGGTGACGCAGATGACAAAGAATATTTTTATGATGCCCTGACATGGATTTCAGGGCCTTGAGCCCCAGAGTCCCTGAACCTCTATTTGGGACCTCCTGGGTGACCAGGAGGAGCCTCTTCTAGGTTTACATTTTTACAAAATGCTAGACACCTTGGACCTCCTACGCAGGGAGCCCAACCAGGATGTCGATGAAGATGATAGGAAGATGAGACGCTCTTTCAACTGCCAAGACCCTGGTTGTCCCTAACTATAATGCGCTTAGAAGAAATACCATTGAAGTGCTTCAAACCCCCACTTCAGTGTCAGGGGTTGACAAGCGGATTGAGAAAAAATACAGATTGTCTAGAACTGGTACAGAGTTCCTGTCTGCACACCCTAGCTACCGAGAGTATAGTGCAGCAGGCAGCTTTAGTAGAAAGTTAGGTCTCCTTGTCCTCCTACCTCTGGACAAGGACTCCAAGAAAAATTGACTTTATAGCAAAGAAAATGTATGCCACAGCCTCTCTGCTTCTCAGACTTTCTTTGTGCATGGCGTTTACAGCCAAATTTCAGAAAGCCCTATGGAAGTCTGGCCTGGCTATTGCCTGCAGTAGGTCAGATTCTATGGTGCAGGAGCTGGTGGATACGAGACAAACTGCCATGGAAGCTACCAGATACCAGTTTCACATGGCAGATGACAACAATGACTCTGCCTTTAGGGCGATAGCCCATGCCATCTCTCTGAGACACTTCACCTTGCTTACAGTAGAACTACCAGTCTAACCGCAGACCAAGGCCATGAATTTTCCCTGTGATCAAAACATGCTGTTTGATTACAGAACCACTGACTACATGAAAAGGTTGATGAGTACCAGGCCTCCTGGCAGAGTCACTCATCTAAACCTAAAGCCTGCTGCCCTCAGAGATCCCATCCCAGGGGCCGAGGGGCAGAAGTTTTTTCCCAGGCCTTATAATCCATACCCCCAATCTGACTTTGATCAGTACAGGGGTCTGTTAGAAAGGCAGGGGCAGAAGGGGCCAAAAAGGGCCACCTCTACCCAGCCGCCTGCCTTGCAGTCTTAACTCATGATGTGAGTGTCCAGGTCACCTCCTCACTTCCGTGGGAGGCAGACTCTCCCACTATCTTCAGCACTGGTCCCTCGTTACATCGGACAAGTGGGTGCTGGAGATAGTGGAGAAGGGTCTGCCACTACAGTTCAAGCAGATGCCAGACCTCAAGCATACCCAGGTGTCAAGACCTCTGTCCCCAACACAGGTTCTACTGTTGGAAATGAAGGAACAAAACCTTCTATCTCTACGAGCAGTGAAGTGGGTCCTGGCCTCACGAGGGGCAAGAGCCTCTATTCCAGGTACTTTCTGACACACAAGAAAACTGGGAGTGACGACCCATCTTAGATCTCAGATATTTAAACAAATGTCTGAAAAAAACAAATTGAAAATGGTCACTCTGTCACTGGTGATAAAGTCCTTACAGCAAGGAGATGGGCTAGCCTCCCTGCACTTAAAGGACGCTTACTCGTATACCCATAAGGAGATCTGACAGGAAGTTTCTGAGATTCAAACTTCCTTCGGGCCACTATCAGTTCGCTGCAGTGCCCTTCAGCCTGTCCTCGGCCCCAAGAGTCTTTTCCAAGTGCCTTGCTGTGGTAGCAGACACCCAGGAGACTGGGTGTCGCTCTCTATCCCTGTCTGGATGACTGACTCATAGTAGCAAAGTCTCCTTGCCAAGTCAAGAGTCCCTTTCCTTACAGAACGCACTCTGGAGTCCCTGGGTTTCCTGGTAAACTCAAAGAAATCTCACCAAAACCCACCCAGCTGCTGACCCAATAGGGGCCCAGCTGGACACTCAGAAAGGATATGCATTCCTCCCACAGGAAAGAATTCAGAATTTCCTTGCAGTGGCAGATTCTTTCACCCAGGGACAGTGAAGACCAGCCAGACATTTTCTAAAACTCCTGGGACACATGGCTTTAATGACTGCAGTAGTCCCAAGAGTCAGGCACAGGATGCGTCTCCTGCAAGCCTACCTCGAGCTCGCTGGTATCAGAGAAGCAACAATTTTTCAAAGCTGATACCTGTGATGGAGCAGTTCCTCCAAAACCTGCTGTAGTGGAAGAACCATGTAAATTTACAAGCAGGGTACCATTCCAAGCTCCGCTACCCACAAGGATGATCGCCACAGATGCCTCCTCTTGGGGTGGGGAGCACATCTGGACAGCGCCTCAGTAAGTGGCACCTGGACTCTCAAGTCACAGTTACACAAATCTCTTGGAACTCAGAGCAGTCTTTCTAGCTCTCAAAGCTTTGCTCCCAGCATAAAAGGGCAGGCGATTCAAAGTCAAACAGACAACACCACTACAGTGTTTTACATAAATAAGCAGGGTGGTACCACATCAGGAATACTCTGTTCGGAAGCTCTAAAGCTCTGATCTCTAGCCTTCTCCTTGGGAGTCAGCCTCTTAGCTATTCACCTCCCAGGAGAACACAATACCCTGGCAGATGCTCGTGAGTCGCATCAGTCAAGGCCAAGCGAATGGACCCTGAACAAGCAAGTACTAGCCACAGTGTTCAGGTGGTGGGGCACATCAGAAGTGGATCTGTTTGCCTCGCTCCTCAATTTTCAGCTTCTCAGTACTGTTGCAGGTCCCTAGTCTCGGAACCTTCCCCTGGATACCTTGATCCTGGACTGGCCGGAGGTTCCTGTACTAATCCCTCCTTCCCTGATACTCAAGGTATTGCTAAAGCTCGGACAACAGCCTGCATCGATGATCTTGGTGGCTCCAGATTGGCCTTGGCAAGCCTGGTACCCTCTCCTTCTTTCAATGTCCTGCAGCAGCCCATTACCTGCCTCCAACTCACTCCTGCTGACCCTTCCTCATACAGGAGTGCAGTATCCAGACATACACTGTCTTCACCTCAAGGCCTGGTTCTTGACGAGTTAGAGTTTCCATCCTCGCAGTACTCTGAGCAGGTCCTTAAGATACTCAGGATGGCTAAAAACGTAACACTAAGAAGACTTATGCAGCCAAATGGAAAAGGTTTTCCTTTTGCAAGAGCAAAAGGTCAACCCCTTTAGTTATAGACCCTCAGCTGCTGGATTACCTGGTACACTTGCAGGCGCCATGCTTGAAACCATCTTCCCTCAAGCTACACCTGGCAGCAGTTTTGGCTTTCCTTTCGGTGGGAAAGAAAAAGTAAATTTTTTTCCACTCCATATTTAAACAGTTTTTCAAAGGCCTCTTACACCTTCAGCCTCCAGTCAGGAGCCGGTTCCTCCTTGAGCCTGGACGCCTGCATAGACAGGCTCATGACTCCACTCTTGAGCCTATGTCCACTGCTCCTATTTAGTTCATGACTTGAAGACGGTCTTCCTGGTGGCCATTACCTCTGCCAGGAGGATTTCAGTGCTACAGGCCTTGTGCACTGAAATAAATTACATCATCCTCACAATGATAAAGCTGAGCTCAGGACAAACAGGAAATTTCTGTCAAAGGTGGTTTCAGAGTTCCACTTAAACCAGTCTATTACTCTGCCTGTCTCTTTACTGAGCAGTCCACTCCTGGTGAGCAAATGCGCCACAGCTTGGATGTCAAAAGAGACATCTTTGTCTACCTAGAGCATACTAGACAGTCCAGAGGCTGTCCTACTCAGTTGTTCCTCACCTACAGGGATGTAGGCAGAGGAAGACCAACTGCCAAGAGAACTGTTTCCACTGGTTGGTCTCTTGTATCAGATTCTGTTATGACAAAGCTGGTTGCCAACCTCCAGTGGGGGCTCAGGACCCACTCCACCAGGGCACTGCAGCTTCACGAGCAGCAAGGGACATTCCTTCTGGATGTCTGCAAAGCAGCTACTTGGAAATTTGTGCACACCTTGTGAAACACTACAGTTTGAATGTGCAGACTGTCACAAATGCACTGCAGGTCAGGCCCTCTGCTCCTGCAGTGCCAACCTCAGAGTGCAATAGTGTGAACAGGTAACAGACAGGGTAACCCTCTTGTCTGCTTTGTGTCCGAATCACCTTTAGCCTTGAGTTCTTGGGATTCAAACTGTGAACCTTATGCTAGCATACCCAAATGTACAGGCTCAGATAATATCTCTTCGTGGGGAGATGCAATATATCTTTCACCTAAGGGCACCTACCAGGTATCCAAATGAACCCTTTTAACTCTGAGACCTAGGTATTTCTTACCTTATTAAGCAAGCTCAGTAACACAATCAAGCTTTTCAACAGCTGTCAGACTTAAACACAGGTACCTCATATGCAAAAAGAAACTGAGAAGACACCTAGGCAGTTTTTCAAAGAAAAGGTTGTTTACTAAAATATGATAAAAACAGGTAAAATTAAACGTAGAACAATACATCATACATCTTACAATCATGTAAAACAAGAAGGAAGTTACAGAACAAAACACTCCTACCACAAAGACTTGATTTCTTCTATTACCGTGTAAGTGCTGTTTAAGTTAGAGACTTCTGTCTCAGAGCCCAAAAATCATGTGTCATATATCCCAGATACAGGATTCATTTCAGGATCCCTCTCCCTACCCCTTTTGGTGAGTCAGCTAGCTCCTCCCTTATAATTAATTTCTGACATATTTATCCTTGATGATGTGAGTCATTACTTTGAGAAATCTGTAACTAGCTATTTCCCAAATATGACGGTCTTTAATCAAACATTTCTCTTTGATGTCCCTTCTCCTTATTTCCTGCTGCTAGTGTGATCTGAGGGTTTTATGACTCTTCACACACTTCTGGCTATGTGCTCAAATGAGAGGAACCAGCCCAATTACCTTTCTTCCTATAACGTCATAAAACTCACATTTAGTTTCAACTTCAAAGCCTGTGCAGGTCATAAAGGGTAATAAAATGACCTTCTGTAAGGAAGTCATGATTAAATGGTTCCCTGGTCAGTTTAATGATATCCTGTGGTTTCAGCTACTGACCTTTAAAGTTAAAGGGCAAATTTCTTACATGCTGACATTTCATACACAGACCATTTATTTATAATATAAATACCATACAATAACCATAAGCAGAACACAGACCAGATCTGATGCCAAATTTGGCTGGGCGGTTCTGCAGAGCCTCTTTCTGAGTAGGTTCTCTGCTCACCTCCCACTGGGTATTGCTCGGTAGTCTGCTGAAGCTACTGATGCTGAAGGACTCCTGGGGTGTAAGATGAAAAATTGCTCACCGTAGTAATCTTTTTTCTTCTAAGGGTCCGTTAGCATCAGTAAGCTCCTACTCTTCCTCCCAGTTCACCTGTCAGGAGAAGGGCTCTGTTATCACATCTCTTACCAGATTTGGACTTTTATTGATGAGTTTCTAACTCATGTTGTTGTTTTTCCATTTCCATGTTTTTTGAATCCTGTTGATTCATTTTCTGGGCATGTGCCTTGTTTTCCTTAGAAAAAATTCTGAAGCCTTCAGGCTGCTCTCACTCAGCTCACTGCCTCTCCTGGTTTTGATTGGCTATTGCCCAAAGCTCATTTAAATAAAATTCTCTCAAAGGCATACCTCAGGGGCAGTTGCACCTAGCCAGCTAACTGCTAAAGTTACTGATGCTAAAGGACCCTTGGAAGAAAAGAAGATTACTGCGTGAGTATTTTTCTTTTTCTATTACACTTGCAAAATGGATAAATAACAATCCAGTGTGATAGTTTTGATATCCCTCTGTAAATTCTAGTTGAATCTGGACATTCCAAAGCTGTTGAGATGGCTAGCATTGATGGATAATTAACAGTTTAAACTTTGGGAACCCCAGTCCTATTGTAACTGAATGCAGGGATAATTATGAATGTCAACATTATGAAGTTATTGTTGCTGTACTTACTGTGATCCTGTATGAGGGAATGTGTGTAAGTTTTACTTAAAACAATAAACACAAAGTTTAAAAAAAAGAAGCTGTGTCCCAGACTCACAGTCGGTCAGGTTCATCTCCAGATATTTTCTGGTTTGAAATGGACTGGGGGAGGGGGTGGGAGCTCCATACTGGACCTTCACGACCACAATCAGTTTTTTCAGCTGCGCAAGTTCCAGATGAACACTCTGAATCTGATCATTCTGCCCATAGAATGGGACATGTGGTTCTGCTCTCTGGTCTTCAGGACACCTTCTTCCACATCCCAATCCGTCCATCCCACGCGGTTCCCACAGTTCTGTTCAGAAGGGATGCTTTACGAGTTCTGGGCCATACCGTTTTGCCTTTTCTTGGCCCCAGGTTCTTCATCAAGTATATAGCAGTGGTGGCAGCATTCCTGGGTGCCAAAGGAGTCGGGGTTGTACCCTTACCTGGACGACTGGCTGGTCGCCGATTTCTCCAGGGCAGAGGTGGGGGGTCCAGAGATCTGGCCCTTCAGAGCTGCTCTGCCTTGGGTCTTCTGGTCAGCCTGGCCAAGTCAGAACTAAGCCCCTCACAGGTCATCCATTTCATCGGGCAAAGCTTGACTCCTTCAGGCCAAGTCCCGACTCCCAGTGGATAGGAGGAGGACTCCGCTGCCCAATCATTTCGGGTTTGGCAATTGCACCCTGTCTGGGACTTCCTGCAGCAGCTGGGGTACATGGCATCCTGCACCAGCATGGTCTGGTGGGCCTACTGGTGGATGTGACCCCTGCAATGGGAGCTGGCCTGTCAGTGGTCACAGTGGCTCGGTCACCTTGACCAGCTGGTCACAGTGACTCAGCCGATGTGGGATGACATCCAGTGGTGGCTCATCCTGGAACATCTGTAGGAAGGAGTCCCATTCATCTGCCCAGAGCCAATGGTCACTCTCACGACCGACACCTCTATGATGGAATGGTGAGCCCACCTGAGCACCACAGGGCTCACAGGCTCTGGACCCCCAAGGAGTCGCATCAGCTTGCCAATGTCACATCAACCTGTTGTAGGGCTGTGCAGTGCATCTAGCTCTGATGGCCTATGCTCCAGTTGTGCAAAGTCAGGTCATTCAGGTTCAGATGAACAGCACGACGACCATGTGTTACCTCAACAAGCAGGGTAGGACGCATTCCTCCCTTGTTCCCAGAAGCTCTCCGCACTTGGTCCCTCATACGCCATCCGAATGCCGATCTTCTGCCGATCCATGTGGCCGATGCCTCCAACCAGCAGGCAGACACCCCAGCGGAGTGGGCGAGGCATCTCATGAGTGGTCTCTTCACCAGGAGGTAGTGGATCCACCTGTTCTCCCAGTGGGCACCCCTGTCTCGGTAGAAGGCATCCATGGTGATTGGCTCTCTGCCCAGACCTGCTCTCAGGAGGGTCCTCAAACCAGACCTTCAGTCCCCGCAACCTGACAGTCTGGTTCCTGGCAGCTAGAGTTTCAGGCTTCGGGTCTCTCTGACAAGGTCCTGCATTTCATTGAGGCCTTCAGAATAGTCAACCCGCCAGTGCTACACCTTCAGTTGGAAGAGATGTTCCATGTGGTGTTGGGGCAGTGAGCTTGACCCCTGTCCGACACAGTGGCGAGTGTCTTGAATTATATGTGATCCTCTCTGTCGGGCCTGAGGTCGACGATCCTCAGGGTACATCTGGCAGCTATCTCTGCATACTGACATGGGTTGGTATGTTGACGGTGATGTGGGAAAGGTGGTCAGCTGTTTTTCAAGGGCCTTGACCACTTGTCCCTGTTGCTGCATGAACCACAATCACCTTAGGACTTGTTGCTGGTATTGGCAGTGCCATGGGTAAGCCGCTTGAACCCACACAGGTGTCACATCTCCCACCTGTTGAAACCTTCTTGATTGCTATCAGCTTTGCTAGAAGGATTGGTGAGCTCCAGGCGCCTCGTGGAGTCTCCTTATTTTGTTTTCCCAAGGACAAGGTCGCCTCCACCCCAGCCTGAAGTTCATCGTAAAGGTTGTTTCAGAGTTTTACCTTAGCCAGGTGATTAACCTCCTGGTATATTTCACCAGCCCAACCTCGGAGGCTGAGCACAGGCTCCATATGTTGAACCTGAGGTGAGCACTTGCTTTACTATAAGGAGCGCACAACTGGAGTTCGGGAGAGGTTTTCCAGCTCTTGTCACCAATACTGAAGCTGCACCTGGCAGACCGCAGCTAGCAGACAGTTGGCAGGTGGATAGTCTCCTGCGCCGACCTTTGCTATGGGTTGGCTGGTAGGGAGTGTCTGTTGGGCTAAGGGCTCGTCCACTGGACATACTGCTGCCTCAGTGGCGCTTCCAGGGTGTCCCTATCTAGGAAATCTGCAGGGCTACTACCTGGAAGTCAGTACATACCATCATTTCCCACTACCACATCAACCTTAAGTCACGCTGGGATGTTTGTTTTTGGGTCTCTGTTCTCCAATCTCTTTTCCCAAGTAGGGTGTGTGCCTTGCCCACAGTAAACACAGCAATAGAGTCAAGCTATACAAAGGAAAAAGTACTGGACTTTAGGAGGGCTGACTTTGCCAAAATGGGTGAGTGCCTAAGGAATGCACTAGCAAATGGGCAGGAAGGAGGGGTGGAAGAACAATGGGAATAATAAAACTGCCATCACAGAGGTAACAAGCCTTTGTGTGAAGCAAATAAACAAAACGAAAATATGTAAGAAACTATGGTTCTCAAAGGAAGTGGCAGTGAAGGTTCAAGAGAAAAGAAAGCATTCAGGAAGTACAAGGAATCACAGAAGGAGCAGGACAGAGAACTGTATCAGTTGAAGCAAAGGAAGCTGGGAAGGCAGTCAGAACAGCAAAGGCCGAAACCGAGGAAAAGATAGCCAACTCAGTTAAGAAGGGATAAAACCTTTATAGGTACATCAGGGAGCGAAGGAAGACGAAGGGAGGGATGATGAGGCTTAATAAAGGGAGGGAGGGTGGGCAGAGGGTGACTGTGAAAGGCAGAGATACTAAACAAATATTTTTGCTCAGTATTTACAAAGGAAGAGGGAGAGGTATCTAAAACAAACAGTAGAAACACTCTGGATACAGAAGTTGATACCAGCCCATTTACAGAAGAAAGGGTTCTGAAAGAACTCTTAAAACTGAAGGTGGACAAAGCAATGGGGCCTGATGGGATTCATCCCAGAATTCTAAAGAACTAAGGGTAGAACTAGTGACCACTGACTACCCTCTTTAACAAATCATGGGAGGATGGGGTGTTACCCGAGGACTGGAGGAGGGCAGATGTGATTCCCCTTCACAAAAGTGGGAGCAAGGCAGAAGCAAGAAACTACAGACCTGTTGGTTTAACCTCATTGGTAGGGAAAATGATGGAATCACTTCTGAAGGAAAGAATTGTAGAGTATCTAGAGGCTAGAGGGCACAGGACCCAAGGCAACATGGATTCACAGCGGGAAGGTCATGCCAGACAATTCTGATAGATTTCTTTGACTGGGTGACCAAAGTAGTAGATCAGGGAGGGGCTGTGGACATGGCCTACCTAGACTTTAGCAAGGCATTTGACACAGTCCCACACAAAAGATTAATATACAAGTTAGCCAGCCTGGGAGTGGGTCCCAAGATGACAGCCTGGGTAAAGAATTGGCTGAGAATAGGACACAGAGAGTAATAGTAAATGGAGTCCACTCTGAAGAAGGGGGTTACTGTGGGGTACCGCGAGGGTTCAGTATTAGATCGATCCTCTCTTCAATGTCTTTATAAGCTTACATTGCAGAGGGACTGGAAGGAAAAGTATGTCTCTTGCAGATGTCACAAAGATCTGCAACAGAGTTGATGCACAAGGTGGGTGGAAAGGATGAGAAGGGACTTGGCAAGGTTAGAGGAATGGTCAAATGTATGGCAGCTTAGATTCAATGCTAAGAAGTGCAAGGTAATGCACCTGGAAACAAAAACCCAGGGAAGAGTACACAATGGGGTGAGATACTAACAACAAAATGGAAAGGGACCTGGGGTAGTCATATCAGATGACCTAAAGGTGGGCAAGCAATGTGAGAGGGCAGCAAGGAGGGCTGGGGGATACTGGGATGCATAGGGAAAGGCATCACCGTAGAAAACAGGAAGTTATTATTCCTCTGTACAGACAGCTGGTGAGACCCCATCTGGAGTACTGCGTGCAGTTCTGGAGACCAATCTCTGCAAAGTCATAGACAGGATGGAAGCTGTCCAGAGGAGGGCAACTAAAATGGTGCAGGGTCTGCACCAGAAGACATATGAAGAGACTAAAGGAGCTTAATATGTATAGCCTCGAGGAAAGGAGGGAGAGGGGGACATGATAGAAACTTTCAACTACCTCAAGGGAATCAACAAAGTCCAGGAGGGTAGCATCTTTCAAAAAGGTGTGCAAGAACAAGGGGCACAATTTGAAAATAGAGGCGTCAGAGGTAATTTAAGGAAGTATTTTTCACAGAGAGGTTGTGGATGCATGGAATGGCCTTCCAGAGGAGGTTGTGGAGTCAAAAACAGTGGTGGAATTCAAGCATGCATGGGACAGTCATAAGGCAATTCTAGGGGTGGGGTAGGAGAAGTAGGCTGCTGGTTAACTAGGATCTGCAGCTTATCCATTAGGTAGGAAATGGGCAGACTGGGTGGGCCAAGCGGTCCTTATCTGCCGTCAAATTCTGTGTTTCTATGTTTTCCTGGAGAACTGCTAGGAGTCTGCCAGAAGTGTGGATAGTGCACCATATCCACATCCCTAGAAATGAGGGTTACTCACCTGTAAACGTATGTCTTACCTAAGTCGATCTTCGCCATTCATAACTAGTGGGTCTCAGCTGAGGCGCCAGACCCTCATGGGAGCATTAGCTTCAACAAACTTTGGGCTGGAGGAGCAGACAGGAGCAGCGCTGCCCACAAGACCGACGTGTTACGTGACGCCTGCAGACTGGCTAGTAACCGATGCAGACTCCTCCAGCCCTCAAGGATGCCTCGTGTGGAGTACTGTTAACTATGTCACAGCCTGATTTCTTCAGTCTGCTTGCCGCCAGCCTTCACTTGGCCGTAGTTTACCGTAGCTCACCTTGTTGTTTTTGTTTTCCCTCTAGTGCGGTGTTGAGCGCTTTGTCATCTCTTTGTTTTCTGTCACGGTCATGTCCAGCCTGGGGCCTTCAAAATCTTCCAAGGCTGGATATTGCCCAGTGCATCATTGCCCCTGTAGCAAGATGATGACCATCACCAACCAGCATGACCGCTGCTGCTCCTGCTCGGGTCCCCAGCATGATATGGATTCATGCAATGCCTGTTTCTCCATGGATCTCTGTACCCTCTGGATCCACGCAGCAGAGTTGGGACTGGACCCTCCAACCTTTGGAGGATGGCGCCACACCAGGGATGCCAAGGTCAGGTCCTTGGGCCTTCCACGGCTCTCTGGTACTGTACATACTAGAGAGAGCAGGCCTCTGTTTCTAGTCTCGCTGAGACCAGAGGCATGCGTGAGGGGTTGGGTGACAGTCTGCCCACTGGGGTGGGGGTTGGCTGAGCACCCCTCACAGTCCAGTACCCTTGTGAGTTCAGATGCCACCTGGTGTCAAGGTCTCTGCTATATGCTGGACCTGCTCTGGTGGTTCCTTCGGTGGCACCAGCTGGCATTGTCTCAGCTCCCAATGCCATTCCTGGTGTTGGTGAGCAAGGCGTCGCTGCCAGCACCACTGGTTCCCCTTCCAATGCCACTTGCAGTGCTGGAGCGTGAGTGTGTCTGGGGCCATCTCCTTGAGATCTCCTGATCTCGTCCTCCTCGGGTGAGGATTGGGATGATCCGGAATGGTGGCTTAGTTCTTCAGAGTGCAAGGATTCTTCTAAGCCCAGTTCAAGGTCTTCCTTGATCGGCTCTTCAGCACGGCCCCATCTCTGGTGCCAGAGACTCCTCCAGTGCCAACATCGGTGTCAAATTGAAGGCGGCACGCGTCCAGTTCTGGACTGGGGCAGTGCTAGCCCTGGTACTGTGGCCATTCTGGGTGTTGGGCCTGACCTCGTTCAGCTGGTGGTGCCAAGGTTGGCGCTGAGGGGATTCTGGTACCAGTCTCTGTGCCGGATTCTCTCTTTCCTCTCTCGCCTGACTACAGGTTTGCGAGGGTCTCCCTCAAGGGTGGGTCTGGACCTGAACGGTGGGGGTCTTGAGATCGTGGTCGGTGCTCCCGACTGTCCTAGAGCGGCTGGAAGCTCTGGGAGGCGTCAAACCCTGACCCACCCACTGACCTGCAGAGGCCCATGGTTGGTGGGATAGGGACCGCCTTGTGGACCAGAACAGATCCTGTCTCTCACCAGGGCTCCCTCCCCAAGGGCAGCACCACCTTCGTCCCTCCTCAGTTGGGTGTCCGCCATGTGTCCCTCCCTCGTGAGGCTTCTCCTGTTTGTTCCCACAGCCCTGGCAGAGGGTCTTCCCTGCTTCTCAGGACCACTCTCTACACTCTTCTCCTCTGCCTCCTCCGCCTCCTCCATCCCCTTTCTCGATTTCTGTGGCCCTAGGGGCCCCATGACCTGGGAACAATTCAGGGCTACGCATAGGCATTCCAACTTACCTCAGGACCATTGATGAGGTCATTTTTAGACCTCCTAGTCTGCGCTATCCCTGAATCTAGCTCCTCCTCTGAGGTAGGGGATACTTCTAGTCATATCTCCTCTAGTGCCGATTTCACTTCGTATCAGTGATTCCTCGAGATTTTCTGGAGGAGCTGCATCTTCCCAGAAGTTTTGGACACAATCTCGCGATGCAATGCTGTCATTCCCGAGGAGTACAACTCTTTATCCCTTATGATACCTCTGTGGTCTCAACCCTTTACGGAGGTGTTGCACAGTGTCTGGCAGCACACCCCTTCTTCCCTGGCCCCGAGGGACTGCCAGCACAGGTATTATGTGCCCCCACTCAATCTTCAGGAGCCATGCCCCATCCCTCTTCAGGGGTGGAGCTGCTGGATACACTATCCGGGCATCGTCACTCCCATTGTGACACTCCACCCCCAGAGTTCGACTCGGCTGAGTTTGTCCGTTGGGGTAGAAGGGTCTTCCGGCAGCATGACTCGCGTGCATCTCAGTGTACCAGGCCCACCAGGTAGCCTATGCCAGGCGCCTGTGGTGACATTGGGACAGATCCTCACATCTCTGCCTGATAGCGGGGTAACCCGGCAAGCCATTGCGCTTTTCTGGGGGCCTGGAGCTGGCAAGACACCAGGCAAGGGCATTGTATGGCTCAGCGGTGGCCTCCAGGTTGGTGGGAGCGTCAGTCTGCATCAGGCAGATGGCATGGCTTCATCTCTTGTGGCTGTCACCCTTGACCCGGTGTAGATGATTGCCTCTCCTTTCCAGGGGCTAATTGTTTATCCCACACGGTGAGGCACAAGCTGTCAGGGCACCCTCCTTCCAAGGCTACGGAAGCCTCCATCCAGACCTGTAGGGGCCGCACTTCCTTGTGCTCTTCCCCACAGGAGGCTGAGGGATTTTTCCTTAGGGTTTGCCAGGGCACCACCAAGGTGATAGTTTGGTACTCTGACACGTAGTTATGAATGGTGAAGATTAACTCAGGTAAGAGAAAATTACATACTCACCATTATTGTAGATCTTCCTGAGTATCTTCACCATTTGGAACTGCTTCCCTCCCTCCATCCCCTTGGGACCAGGCTTATGGGGTATACCACCTCCTCCTTCTCTCTGGCCCTTCAGAGGGCATATTTCCCTGGCAAACCCTAGGTGCGGAGAGAGAATTAAACTCTGGGAATAGGTTCCACAGCTTCAGCCTGAGTTTTTAGGGCTATACCTGCTGTCCTCTTCTCTCCCATTGGGGGTCATTTTATGCCCTTTCCTGGGTCCAGTTCAGCCCCTTAGACCACCGTGTTTTCTCCCACTTTGGGAACTCCTCGCTTTTCTGAGGAGGTTCAGGAGACTCTGACTCCTTTCTTAGTAGTAGTAGTAGTAAAAGTTTATTTATGATATCAGAAACAGGATAAAACCCAATTTAGCATCAGCTAATTTACAGTGGGGTCCTACTGTACAAAAAATATCAGTTTCATTTTAAATACATACAGATGCAAACACTATACATACATAAAACATTATACATATACAACCAGGAAAAAAGAAAAAGAAGAAAAACAAAATAATAATTACAACAATAAACCATATGTATAAACATCTCAAGTACAACAAATCTTTAAAGACATTGCTTCCTTTACAAGCCATGATTTTATTTCATTCCAAGATATTTTATTTGTATTTGACCTCAGATAACCTGGTAATAAATTCCACAATTTTGGACCTTCATATAAATAACAATGTTGGCCCTTCACTGTTCTCATAAAGGGGTACCTAAATTTTACTTCCTCTTCAGATCTCAAACCTACCTTGGCATTCCATTCCTCCAGAAACTCCACTAGATATCCTGGAGCTTTTTACAATAACAGCGATAGGTTAACCATTGCACATGCATATTTAGCGTTCTGTCAGGGATATCCAATTTAAGTTCCTGTAAAGAATGCAATGATGTGTTTTCGAGGTGCATCCAAGACAAGCCGCATATCTATTATATATGACATCAAGCTTTTCTAAATTACTCCTAACTGCCCCCTATATATGATATCACCATAATCGATATATGGAATTATCATTGAATTAACTATCCCTAGCCTAGCATCCAATGAAAGACCACTTCTATGCTTGTACAATACCCCAACTTTTTAGACAATTTTTGTGTCAAGTTATCAATATGAGGATCCCAGCTACAATAAGAGTCCAACCATACTCCCAAGTATTTGTAACGATCCACAGAGGCCAGGCTACACCCATCCAGTGTCTTAATATCCAACTCCACAGGTACTTTTTATTTGAAAACAACATTACCTGTGACTTCTGTGAATTTTAAGACCAGACCGTGTTCTGAAAAATATATTTGTAATGTATTAAAACATTTCTGCAATTTGTCCTCTATATATCCCACAGATTTCCTTCAAGGTACAAAATTGTATCATCTGCATACAAGTGGTGCGGACATCATTCATCAGATGTCCGACACCATTTGTATATATATTAAATAGGATGGGTCCTAGCACTGACCCTGAGGAACACCAGAATTAACATCTAGATAACCGACACAAAATTACTACCTAACCTAACCCTTTGTTGTCTACCATCCAGGTAGCCATGGAACCAATTTTGGGCTTCCTGGCTGAGGCCTACAGATCTCAATTCTTCCATCAATACCTGATGTCCCAAGGTATCGAAAGCCTTTGACAAAACAATGTAAATTGCTCCAACCAGAAAGCCCTATCCATGGCCACCTAGATGTCCGTCACAACCTTAACAAGTGCAGTAGTGGTACTATGTTGTACCCAAAACCTGACTGATATTTATTATATTTTTCATTTTTCAAGATAACTGTTTAATTGAGAAACCACAGTTTTTCAAACACTTTAGAAGTAACCAAGAGCAATGATATTGGTCTATAATTCCACATATCATTTCTCACACCTCCCTTAAACACTGGTATCACTTCTGCCTGTTTCAGACTAGTGAGTAGGTACCGCCTTCAGTGAAAGGTTAAAAATGTCAGTCAATATTGGTGCTATTACTGAGGCAGCAATTTTAAGCAAAAAGATGGAATCCCATCTGGACCTTGGGCCTTATTTATATTTATTTTAATAATTCCGATAGACTTGACTTGGAATAATATTTTGAAAACAAAATAGTGAACCATTTTCATCTTTCTTTTCTTGATTTCTCACTTGCTTAGTTATACCAAAAAGGGACATGCTTTTAATCTGAGAAGACCCTATATCAACAAACATTTTATTCAATATAGCAGCTGCCCCATCTGAAAGTTTTACTGGGCCATTTTATGTCATAAAATCATTTGGCAGTTCTGAGGTCTTATTTCCTTGTATGCTTTTAACCATATTCCAGAAATCCTAGGTTTTTAAACTGGTCAGTTGCCATTCTAAAGATAAAAATCTGATTTTGCTTTCCTTATTTGTGCAATATATAGATTACGTGCTGCTCGATATTTTCCCCAAAGCACTCTCTCATTTTTTTCTTTGCCAATCTCCATGCAGCATCCCTTTCTTATGATAGACTCTTAACTTTGCAGTATACCAAAAGGAATTTTTTGTTTAACTTTCCTACTTTGGATAGGTGCAAAATATCACATACAGATATAAATTCACCACAGAAATATGACCAGACACTATCTATATCAGGAATCAAAGTTAATCGAGACCAATTTCTTGATTCCAGTTCAACCATAAAGGATGTATAGTCCAAATTCTTAAAACTACGATAAAATTTAATTTGAGGAACTGTCAGTTGCTTAGCTGTTTTCCTAACACAAAAAGTTATCTGATGGTCACTAAATGAATCTGGAAGCACTCCAGCCACTGAATATTTAGTGGGATCGAAGTAAATATCAGATCCAGAATTGTGGAGGAATTGGGAATTTTAGCATTTAGTCTTGTAGCTGTGGCAATCAACTGGGACAATCCCAATATTGTTTTTAAATCCATTATTTTGCTGGTGGGTGGCACCCTCATCCAATCTATATTCATGTCCCCATAATCATAAGCTCATGACTTTCCCTATAGGGAAGCAAAAGATCCTGGATTCTTCTTTCATTCTTTCACAAAAGAGAAGAAAGGAGGGAAGAGCGAAGGAAGGAGTTGCTCTGTTGCCTCTGGAAGGAGGCTCTGGATTTTCCCTCATTGGTTGGAAGATCGAGAGGGGCATAGCCCTTATTTTTCTCGGACTTCATGCTGCCGCCTGCAGAACACTCCATTTCAGTAGTAACCCACAGATGGCACCTCACCTCTGGGGTGTCTCATGGTTACTTCTCACAGCTCTGGCAGTTGTCCTCAAGTTGGACACTCTGGTCGTTTCAACACTTCTAAGCTTTCTCTTCTAACCCTAATTCTTTAAACAAAAAAAAAAAAAAAGATATATACAGAGAAAGAGTACAACAAGCTCTCTGAATGCAAGCAACAACAGTTCTTACTGTTTAGCTTTTCTTGTCTGCCCTGTTCCTGGCAGACTATGTTGCAGTATGTATTGCATTCCTTCTACTTCTTTTCAGAAGCTTCTGCAGTTGTGGACTTCTTTCTCCTCCTGTCACAGTTGAGGAGAGCCAGATGTCCCCTCTGTCTCCCTTCTATCTCTTCTCTCCCTCCTGTTCTGTTGTGTCCTCTGTGTTCCCAAGATGCTCTGGTCCCTCTCTAATCCAAAGCCTCTGGCATACTCTCTCTCTGTCATATTCTTTGTCCTCCTTTTCAGTTTTTCTTCCTTTCCTTAACCTGTCCCTTTGGCTTTTGCTCTCCTTGCTTCTTATTCTTTTCTGTTTACTTCTTTCCCAGTAGCAGAACTGAGGGCTAGAGGGAGTCAGGCCAGTCAATGGCCAGTCCATGAGCACCGCATAACATATCAGCTTTGTATGTGCCGCCTGACCAAAAATTTCCTAAAGCTAAAGCTCCTGCGAGGGTCTGGTGCTCCGGCTGAGACCCACCGGTTATGAATGGTGAAGATACTCAGGAAGATCTACAATTATGGTGAATACATAATTTTTCTTTCTAAGAGTGGCATATGGTGCATACACACAACCCACCCAAACTCCCTGGCAGTGGCACACCGATCTTTGCTTCCAGCATGCAAGATCTGATGTCATGGGTAGAGGGGATACTGCCTGGGTGAGTGGGAGGATTCAGCGTGAAGACCTTCTGGCAAGTCTTAAAGGAAAGGAAGTACTGCCAGAAGTGGATGTGCACCATATATCACTCCTAGAACTATGGTTACAGGTGAGTAACCCTCATTTACAGTATGTACAAACTGTAAAGAAGACAAACCCATCATACAAAAGTAAGCATACATCATCTAGGGTAGGTACAGCCTACTGAATACACAAGGCAACCACTGTTGCATAGATGTATGTGCAGAAATATCCAGGTGGGGAGTATCCAAGGTTTGTTTACTAAAGGCCGTTTTGCTCACAGCATTTTAGCTACTAAATACCCAAGAGGCATGTTGTCTTGGCTCCTGTGCTCCCCTCAAGCCTAGAGCTGAGAGAATATTCTGTTACTGCTAATAGCCTGTAACTCCTATAGTCCGATTCACATTCCAATCCATTCTACTTGTCATGTGAAAAGCTCTCTTATGTGCAAGGAGCACTCTTTTACCCATCTTGTTTTGTTGCAGAACACCAAATCTACAGAAATCAAGCAGTCTGGACAATCTGAAAAGGGTCCATCAGATCTGGTGGGTCGACTTTCTGTTTTTTCCTTTTGTGCTGTTTGTAAACAAACACTACTGCCTTGAGATGGAGTGCTGCTGAGGAATGTTTTCATAAGCACCTTGTAGGACAGGGAGTTGAGTATGTTTGGACTGGCATCTTGTTCACAGTGCATTTGTTTGGGAGGGGCTTTTCCCAGTTCCACAGCTGAGATTTTGAAGTCCATGTTCAGGTATATAGTGAACTAGTGACTAAACTTGGCATTAAATAAATAATTTGTGCCTTTCCTTCTGAAGAACTGTGCATTCTTAAATCTGGTATGTTGTTTCTGTCTCCCACACAGAAGGTAGAACCTGCTCAGCAAAAGCCACTAGAGGTAACTTTTTCTGCTTAGTATGTGCTGTTGGGAGTTTTTAAATGTTACAAAATATTTAAATCATATGTAATTTGAAGGCTGTGTTGAAAGAGAACTACTGGGATACACAAGGCAGCCATCGTTGCATACATCGGGTTTTAGTACCCCAGTTCCTATCTGCAGGCACAATTTTAATTTAAAGCAGCAGTGTATAACAGTGAAAATTCTGCCCTATACTTTTATTATCCTATTGTAGATTGCTCCTTATCTGCTGACTTTATAACCTTTTTCCCTATTTTGTGTCTGCTTTATCACTTTTTTACGGTTGGAATAATAAAAGCAGCACTCCTTTTAATTTGACTTGGACCAGGTTTTCCTTACTATCTCTTTGTTTTGAACACCCACTGTTTAGTACAAAGTTTAGAAACATAATTTGACCGCAGGAAAGGACCACAAGGCCCATCCAGTCTGCCCATTTTACCAGTTTGCTCCCTCTGCCTCTACTAGGTCAGCGGCCTTAGCTAGATCACTTTTCTTGTGACTACTGTATTACTTAACAAGTATCAGTATACACTGCTCCCTGATCTTACGGAACAACAGGTATTCCAGAAACGGCAGGAATACTGATGCAAACCTGGTTTGAGCCATATTAAAAGGAGTGCTCCTTTTATTATTATTTCAGATGTGAAAAAATGCTAAAGCCCACTCAAAATGGGAAAAATATCATACAAGTCAGGGGATAAGAGGCGATCTAAAACAGAATAAAAAAAAGTAGGTCAAACTTTTACCGCTATCGCACTGCTACTTTAAATACGTAAATACCAGAGCTCTTGTAAAATCTATAATCCTCTCCTAGCAGGCAGCTAGGCATATCTTATATGTGTCAATCTTCACCATTCATCGCTAGTGGGTACAGCGCCGGAGCAGGGCCAGCGCCGCCTCGCTCGACGCTCAGCATGGCGCCAAGGTTGGCTGTTACCTGTCATCGACTCCATCCTAACCCCAGTTCTTCTCCCACCGTCAGTGTAGACCTCATTTGGAGACTCTTTCATCAACTGCGTATGCGGCCTAGTTTCGTTCGCAGCCTTGTGTGTTTCGGTTCTGTTTCGCCTGCACGACATCACTACTGGCTGGTAAGACCGCTTCATTATTTATAGGCGACGGCGGAGTACTGTTTTGTTTGTTTGTTGCGGTCATGTCTTGTCCGGGGCAAAATCGTCTAAGGTGGGCAGCCACCAATGCGCCGGTGACCCTCTGGACTCCTTTATTCCGTGACAGACCAGCATGACAGTTGCCTCTCCTGCCTCGGCCCGGCCCACGTCATGGACAACTGCGACACCTGCTTCTCTATAGACCGTCGAGTTCTTGAGATCCGACATTTAAAGTCAGGCGTGCACCGCTGACTTGGGGCGGGTTTGCAGTCAGCGGGCCAAGGCCAGGATTCTTGGCCCTTCCTCCAGGTTCCCTCCCAGTCCTGTACTGGCCCGTGGAGGAGGGGCCTCCGCCTCGCTCAGCCTTGCTGCAGGAGGCCCAGTCTGCCCTCTCGGGGGCAGACAGGAGGCACCGCTATGGCAGTTGCCTCTTCGGAGGTAAGGGGTTCCCTCAGTGTCGTGTTCTGGGCCTGGACCGCACTGTCCTCGGTATCGACTGGCGGCGCTGCCCTTGGTTCCAGTGCCATTCGTGGTCTCGGAGGCTTGGAGGGCAGAGTCACAGTCAGCGCCAGGCCGCCCTCGGTGTTGCTGTTGCTCCTGGTGCCATTCGTGGTGCTAGGGATGACGCCGACGTCGGGAAGTGCTGCTGTGGTTTCTGGATCTGTTTCTGGTTCTGGCACTGGAGTTGGTGCCACTCCGACTCCAGTGCCATTCAGTGGCTCGGGGATGAGGCGCGGCGCTAACCTTTGTTTCCAGCGTGGTTGGAGCGCGGTGCTGCGCTTCGGTGTTGCGCCCGACTCCAGTGCCATTCACGGCACCAGGGAGGGTGGTGGCGCTGGCCACAGTGCGTTCTTGGCTCCGGTGCTGGGTTGAAGGTGGTCTGGCTCGTGGTCCAGGAACTGGCGGGATCGAGGGGTGATCTGGCATCGGGCCTTGGGGTCTACCTCCTCGGAAGAGGACTCTGGGTCTGATCCAGATTGGGTCCTGGATTCTTCTGAATCCTCCGATCCTCTGTGTCTCAGCACCTCAGCCCCACTCTGCCTCCCTCTGGGAGTCGGTTGTTGCTGGTAGACTCTGGGGTCAGTGGTACTGACCAGCCAGCAGTGGTCCTCGTGGCCACTGCTGTGCAACCTGGGGCCACTGGCACGTTGGCTCCTCCAGCTGGGGCACCCCCTTCCCTGGTGTGTTTGGACAGTCCAAGTTTGGGACAGCCCAGGGCACGCCAGGAAGGGAGGGACTGTTCCCTGGGTGGACTCTTTAGAGTCTACCCGAGTTGTCAGCTGCCTAGGCTGGTGGCTATGAGGATGAGGTCCTCTCGACTCTGAAGGGTTGAGGAGTCGAGGTATGGCACAGCATGCCCTCGCCGGAGCCCGGCCGCTCTGGGAGGAGCCGAGTGCAGACCTCTCTCTTCCTGGATCAGTCCTTGAGAAGGACTTCTACTGGAGGTCGGGCAATCTGTCTGGACCGCACAGTCCCAGTCACCTCAAGGGGGGATTTCTTCCCATGGGCACAGCTCTGACCGCTCCGATCCGGTTGAACGACTGTTAGCTGCTGGGACCTTGGGTCTCCCCTTCTTACAGGGAGTTTCCTCTGCCCCCTGCCCTGACAGAGCCGTTCTCCTGCTGCTAGGAGCTTGTCCCCGTGCTTCTGCCTCCATCCCTAGCTATCCCAGGCATTCCCGGTCCTAGGGGACCTCTCACCTGGGAACAGCTCAGAGGTTCAGCTGCACATTTCCCTACCTACTTCCATGCCGTGGACCAGCAGGTGTTCCACTAGGCTTCCTGCAGCCGACCCTGAACCTTGGAGCTCGCTTGCATCATCTTCTTCCTCCTCCTCGGAGGGAAAGGAATTAATCTGTCCTCATCTCCCCAGTGTCTGATCTTTCTTCATATCGGTGCTTCCTCATGAGGATGTTGGACGAGCTCCATCTTACCCTGGTCCCTGTCAGCAATCCTGAGCATGTGACGCGCGCCTTCTTGGGTGAGTACAGTGCGGCATGCCTGGTGGTTGCTGCCTGGCGTGTTCCTCCAGGAAGCATCACATCGGCTTTAGCTGCGCCCTTCCACTGTTCCAGCCCCAAGGGACCTATGCCAGCGGTATTGTGCCCCCTCTGTCTCCAGGTTCTCTGCCTCATCCCTCGGGTTTGACTTGCCTGGATGCCCCTCTGGGCCTCGCGCCCCACTGTCACCAACCCCAGACTTGGACTCTCTGGACTTGATTTTTGGGGAGAGGGATTTTCTGTTCGCACGGATCCTTCTTTCATTGCTCTCATCAGGCCCACATTGCTTCCTACGATAGGTTCTTGTGGTCCAGGCTAGGACAACTCCTAGCCTCAGTGCCTGATATGGAGGAAACCAGGGTAAGCATTGCCCTGTCTGCTCAGGGCCTGAAGCTAGCAAGGCATCAAGCAAGGGCATCTTATGACGCCAGTGAGGTAGCCTCCAGAGCTATAGGGACAGCGATCTGCATTAGGCAGATGGCATGTCTTCGCTATCCCGTTGTCTCCTGGCCCGGCATAGGGTGATTTCTCCCATACTGGAGAACCCACCCTTCTCCTGCAGGGTGAGACTGCGACTTTTGAGGTGCCTTCTCCACTGCTGGCTCCCCGCCTCACCCGGACTCAGTCTCAGGCCTCCCCAGGCCTGTAGGTTCTCTCCTCCAGTGTCTCACCCACTGGAGGCTAAGGGACTTAGTTCCTTAGGGAAGTTTAGGCTCCTTTGGGGCTCGGTACTCTCCCACTAGTGATGAATGGTGAAGATTGACACTGATAACATATGAAAATTACGATTCACGTAATTGTTGGTCTTTATGTGTATCTTCACCATTCAACACTAAATCCCACCCTCCTCCTGTCTCTGGCTTCAGTCTCTGGGCTCCCTCCTGTGTGTCTCCCTGTTGTTTTTCTCCTCGCTTTCTCTCCTCTCCCTTGTGGTTAGGAGGAAGGGGACCCTGGAGACACACAGGAGGAGTTTTCTCCTGTAAGGGGTTATTTTTGGGTGGGGGTCCTGTCCCTTTCATTGGTCTCTTCTTCTCTCACTTGTGTTCTGGAGTGAGGTGAGGGATTGGGTGGGGATCCCCAGTTTTCCCTTGACCTACAAACCCTTGGTTTTAATTACCTAAGTTTGGATATCCTTTGGATGTCCTTCCTAGCATTTAGGTTTTTCCTTTATTTTGGGGTAACACCCTATTCCTCACCCCACGCTTAAGGTTGGCCCTCTCGGCTAATCCTGCTCATTCAGTTTCAACCTTTGCCTCGGCAGCTCTTAACCTTGATGGTCCTGATTCTGGTCTGTCGTTCTTGTTAAAACCCTTGGGTTCAGGATCGCTCTAGGGGTGTAGTATCCTCTTTCCCCCTCTTCCTTATCCCTCTTTCCTTTCTCCTCCTCCTTTCCAGAGATTGGGGCTCCTTCCTTTTTCCCCAATTTCCCGTATCTAGTTTCTCCTTCCTGTCTCTGTCGCTTATTTCTCCTTTTAGTTTTTATATATCTTTTCCTTTATCTATCCCTTGCCCTTGCCCCACCCCACCTCCTTTTCTTACACCTCCGGTGTTTCAGAACTGGGTAGGGCGGAGTCGGCGACAGATGACTGCAACCCACGAGCACCACGTAGAACATCGGCCTCAAGGGCGGCACTGGCCCTGCGTCGACTCCGCCCATAGGAAAAAGTCTCCCATGGGGTCCTCAGCTCGGCTGTACCCACTAGTGATGAATGGTGAAGATACACAGAAAGATCACCAATTACTGTCGGTACGTAATTTTCATTTTTTGCCATGTCTGTGCTGCCTCCAAAAAAAAAAAAATTGCACTGCACAAGAGCACTAACAGTGTAGTGGTGGTGGTTTAGTAGTAGTTTATTTCATTCGCTCATAAAATTTCCATGACTGTGGATAACCCAGTTGAGCCGGAGCTCATTTCCGTGGGGTCCAATTCAACACACAAAGTATACAAGGTTACAAATCAACTAATGCAGATAGTAAGCAAGAAATAAAAATAAACAAATCAACACATAATCACTATATAAATACAAACTTAAATCTGAAATACAGTGAAAATACAATGGATGCAAATTATCAAATACAATATATTGCTCAAGGTCCCTAAGGATATACAATCTTCAAACAACTTGAAGTCTTGCTGTATTCTGACAAGTGCAGTAAGCCCCAGCCTTTAAACTGCCCCGGAGAACAAAGGGTTAAACTTTCTATGCAGAGCATAGAATGCTGAGCTCGAGCTCGGTTGATGTCTCTGTCTGTTTCTTTGAAATCTAACCGCTCAGATTCTTTACTCCGTCTCACTGAACAGTCGCCTCCGGAGATTTCTTCTGCAGCTCGGTTTGAAAGTCAGTTGAAGTGTCGGTTTTTCGTCGGTTTCTAACCGAAAAATTATTCTTCATAGTCAGTTCAGTCTGTCTGTGGTACCGTGAGTACTAGATAGGTTTTGTACTGTATTTTCTGTGTGGAACTTGTAAAGTGTGGATTGGTTCGGCTGAACTGCTCATTTGTTTAAATTCTGTGTTAACTTTTAGTGTGTGGTTACCAGTCCTTATCGGTTCAAAACGTGTTTTTATCCGCTTTTTTCCCCAAGACCCGTGACATGGTTAGGAACCGATAAGGAGTCTTGCCTAGCGGTTGCCAAAAAAGGTAAGTTTGGTTAGGTTGGCAATGTCTGAGAAACCCAAGAAAAAAACGGGCCCACTGGGTTTCAACACTGCAGTGAGTGTGGGGGATGTCTTTGCCAAGGCCGATCCCCACACCACCTGTGTTTATTGTCTGGGGTTTGAACACCTCGATTCAGACTGCCAAATTTGCAAAAATTTTCCAAAATCTACCTTGGAAAAGAGATTAGGTAGACTGAGGAAAAGGAGGCTGAGAACTCCGCTGACCCAGATGTCCAGCCTGGTTCAGTTCCGACCGAACCAGAAGGAATGCCCTCTGACCAGGGCGATACTTCTTCGGGCAAAAGGAGAGCCGATCCTGAGGGGTTGGTTCAGACTAAAAGAAAGCTAAAAGAAAAATCATCCGTTCGATCCAGAAGACCATGTTCCGACTGTCAAGAAATAGCCAGAGCGATTCGGATTGTGGGATCGCTCGCCTGTTCCGACCGATCCGCACCTTGGCAGGGGCTTGGTTCGCTCGCTTCTCTCGGTTCATGACTATATCCTTGAAGAATTTTATGAACTGGAGTTTGAGGAGGAAGGGAGTTTGAAGATGATGGTGATGGTGAAAGTCTAGATGTGCCTGTGGAACCGGACATCTCCCCAGACAGACCTTCAGGTGTATCCCTCCTAGGCTTTCTGAGTCCCTTCCCACTTTATGTTCTACAGAAAGGTGGCTGAGACCCTCCAGCTTCCTATGGAAGAGGCAGTGGAGGATCAGGAGGAGCCTGATTTTGTAGAAATGATGGGCATCCCAGAGTCCAGGAGACTGTCTATTCCCTACACAAATCTTTTGGGAAACAGACACAAAAAATTCTGAAGTCTTCTAATTCTATACCTCCTGTGGACAGAAGAATGGACAAGAGGTGTACACTCTAAGCTCAGATACAGAGTTTTTATATCAGCAATGCAGCCATGTAGGGGTTGTGCTGGCTGCTGCCTGTGATAAGGCAAGCATTCTCTTGGCTTCACATCCCCCAGACAAAGACTCCAGGAAGATTGATGCCATGGCAAAAAGCTGTACATGGCATCTTCCTTGGGACTCAGACAGGCAAATTATATGGCCTGTACAGCCAGGTACCAGAAGTCCAGGTGGGACACTGTACTGGCACTGGCTAAACAGGCCTCCCCAGCTAGCCAAGGAACTGGAGGCGGTGGCTGCAGATGGGATTGAGGCATCTGAAGTTCAGTTTCATGCTGCTGTGGACTCCAATGATGTATCAAGAGGTATGGCTACATCTGTGACTCTGGAGAATGGCTTGGCTCAGATGTACTGGCTCTCGTAGGATACCCAGGCTAAGGCCATGGATTTTCCTGTAGTGGGTAATTCTCTGGGAGCAGACAGAGAATTACATGAAGAAAATGGATGAGTACAGGACCACCTACAGGAGTGCTCAGGCCAAGGAGGGCAGGCAGCTCCTCAAGGCAGCACTCTAGGGGCAGGGGCAGGCCTTTCATAGGCCTTTTACCAAGCACATGCCTCTTCTCCTTTTCACAGAGGGGTCCTTCAGAGGGAGAGGCAGAAGAGGGATGAGCAGGGCTGCATCCACTCCTCTGCCTAAGGCCCCTGCCAAGCAGACACCCTAAAGGGCCTGCTCGGGTCGACTCTTCTATTCCAGTAGGGGCAGGCTGGCTTACTTTGTCTAGGACTGGATGTCTGTTACTTTAGACAAGTGGGTCCTGGAAGTAGTAAGTCAGGGACTGGATCTCAGCTTCAGAAAATGTCCAAAGATGAGAGCCAGGTCTTTTCCACCTGCAAATCTCTGGAAACCCTTGCCCTAGAGGCAGAGGTTTCATCTCTGCTGGCCTTAAGAGCCATAGAGAGAAGCACTACTCTACACTGGGGGCAAAGGGCTGTACTCCAGGTACTTCCTTACCCCAAAAAGACAGGGAGTGGCGACCCATCCTAGATTTAAGATACCTGAACAAACATCTTCTAAAACCAAAGTTTAAGATGGTAACTCTGGGAATAATCCTTCCTCTGTAAGGCCAGGGGACTGGCTAGCCTCCCTGGACCTCAAAGATGCCTACTTTCACATTCCCATCAGGTGCTCCCACAGAAAGTACCTCGTGTTCGAGTTGCCTCAGGCCACTATCAGTTCAGAGGAATGCCCTTTGGCCTAACCTTAGCCCCAAGGGTTTTCACAAATGCCTGGCAGTAGTAGTTGCCTTTCTAAGAAGGCAAAAGATTTCCATTTTTCTATATCTGGATGATTGGCTAATAGTGGGCCAGTCTCCAGACCAAGTCAAGTCTCACCTGCAAGTGACTGTGCAAGTGCTCACTTCTCTAGGATTTCTTCTCAACCTTCCCAAGTCAGTTCTCGAACCAGTCCAGCTTCCTACCTTTATAGGGGCAGAACTGGACACAGTCAGAGCAAGAGCCTTCTTCCCCTGGAAAGGGCAAGGTTCTTATAGAACTTGCCTCTTCCTTCACCCTTCGGGTATCTTGACCAGCAAGGCATTTCCTCCAGCTCTTGGAACACATGGCAGCTTCAACAGCAGTGGTCCAAGGGCAAGATTCCAGATGAGGGATATTCAGTTCCATCTGAGGGCTTTTTGGTCTCAGAGGAAAGATTCCTTACCAAGCTGATCCCAGTGACTTTGACCTTGATCCAGGCTCTTCAATGGTGGCAGGATCAGGACAATTTAAGACAAGGGGTCCCATTTGCCACCCAGTCTTATTCAGTGGTCCTTACCATGGATGCTTCGGGCTGGGAATTCATCTGGGGCCCTCACTGTCCAAGGACTGTGGTCCCCAAGAATCCCTTCTCCATATCAATCTCCTAGAACTCAGGGCAGTTTTTCTGATCCTGAAAGCTTCTCTCAGTCAGTGCAGAACAAGGTGGCTCAGGTCAGAACAGACACCACCACCACCATGTGGTACATCAGCAAGCAGGAGGCACTCGGTCCACTGCCTTGTGCACAGAAGCCATGAAATTGTGGTCCCTGGCTTATTCCTGCAGACCTCTCTGATAGCAGTTCACCTTCCAGGGAAGGACAATGGGCTAGCAGATGCACTGAGCAGGATCTCTCAGGGCCATCACGAATGGTCCCTGGACCCTCAGGTGTTGAGTGATTTTTTTTCAAGGTGGGCACTCCAGAGATAGACTCTTTGCAGCCCCAGACAATCACCAACTTCCCTCTTTGTTGCAGACCCCAGTCTTGGGCTCAGTCCCCTGGATGCTCTGATTCTGAATTGGGAAGGACATTTCTGTATGCCTTCCTCCCTTCCCACTCCTGTTCAAAGTTTTAGTCAAGATAAGGTCTCAACCTTGCAAAGTGATTCTGATTGCTCCAGATTGGGCCAGACAGCCTTGGTACCCTCTGTTGTTGTCCCTAGCAGTCCATCTTCCTCTGTCTCTCCCCAGGAATTACAACCTGTTAACATCCTCTCAGGGAGGATTTGGTATCCAGTCTTCAGTCTCTCAATCTCAAGGCATGGCTCTTGAAGAGTTAGAGTTTGCAGATTTGCATCTTTCTCAGGGGTTCTGGATATTCTCAAAGCTGCTCGAAAGCCTCCACCAGAAAGACTTATAACTCCAAATGGAAGAGATTCAGCATTTGGTGTTCCAAGAAGCATATTTCCCCAGATACTGCTGAATTGCCTACAGTTCTGGATTATATGGTCCATCTTAATGGGCTAGGCATCAGACCAGCTACTCTCAAGGTACACTTGTCAGCTGTTTCTGCTTTTGTCAGTGGGAAGGTCTTCCTCACTATCATCTCATCCCATGTCTGTACATTTTTAAAGGATTGCTTCACACCAGTCCTCCCTTTAGAAACCCTGCCCCTACCTGGAATTTGAATGTTTGCATTGCTTAGCTTATGCAGCCTCCTTTGAGCCTATGTCCTCAGCAGAGCTTAAGTACTTGACTTGGAAAACTGTGTTCTTGGTAGCCATTACCTCTGCCAGGCGATCAGTGAATTGCAGGCCCTGTCAGTGGAACCTGATTTTATCTCCTTTCACAGGGTTAAAGTGGTCCTTAGAACCAATAGAAGGTTCTTGCCCAAAGTGGTTTCAGACTTCCATTTGAATCAGTCTGTGTCTCTCCCTGTTTTCTTCACTGATCATTCTTCCTCAGGAGAGAGGAGGCTACACAGTTTAGGTGTTAAGAGCCCTTAGCTACTACATAGAGCGCACTAAGGGTCACAGGTTTGACTCCTCCAGTTGTTCCTCACTTATGGAGAAGAGGGAAAGGCAAACCTGCCACCAAGAGAACTATTGCCAGGTGGATTGTGTCTTGTAGAAAATTCTGCTATGAAAAACTGGGAAAGATTCCACCTCAGGCCTGAGGGCTCACTCTACAGAGGTACAGCTGCTTCCCTGGCTGCTGCAGGGATATCCCTCTCTTAGAAATTTGTCAAGCAGCCACCTGAGAAACAGTCCATACCTTTACCAAGCATTATTCTCTGGATATCCAGGCTAGGAGTGATGCTCGGTTTAGCACAGCAGTACTTCAGAGCCTATTACTAACATACTAAAATGCCAGCAGAATAGGCCTAACGGGTCTTTGTGTCTGCTACGTTTGGTCAGCCCCCACCCTGGGTGCTGACCTTGCTGTCCCCCTCCTTCTCTGGCTTCTCCTTCCCAGTTCCGGATATTCTTGTTGCATTGGATTTTGCTTCCAGAACCCTTCCTGTACCTGTCCCACCCCTCTTGAACCCCTCCACTGTCTCTGCCTCCACCAGCCCCTAGGCAGTGCATTCCATGGCTCCACCACCCTCTCCAGTGAAGTAGCACCTTCTCCTTTCTCCCTGAATCTTCCCCAGCTTCCACCCATGCCCTCTAGTGGCCCCTTCCTCCTTCCTTCAAGCACCCTGACTGTTCCTCCCCATTTACCCTCTTCATGTATCTGAAGAACTCTATCATGTCCCTCGGTCCCTTCTCTCTCCAATGTGTACATATTTAGCTCTTGAGCCTCTCCTCATAGGTCCTGTCCCCAAGCCCCAGATCATTTTGGTTGCCCTCCTCTGGACCCTCTCCAGGAGGTTAATGTCCTCTTAAGTGTGGCTCCAAAACTGCACGCAGTACTCAAGGTGCGGCCTCACCAAGCAGTTATACAGAGGGAGTATCACTTCCTCCTTCTGGAGGTGATCCCCTAGCGATGCATCCCAGCATCCTGTTGGCCTTGGCTGCTGCCTTCCTACAAGTCTCAGAGTTGTTCATCTTGACATCCACCACCACCCCCAGGTCCCTCTCAGCCGCCGAGACTTGTAGCATTCCTCCCCAGGGTGTACACTTGGCCTGGGTTTCTGCCCCCAGGTGGAGTACCTTGCATTTCCCTGCATTGAACCTCAGCTTCCACTTTCTAGACCATCTTTCCAGAGCCTCCAGGTTCCCCTGTAGGGCCACCCTCCTCCTCCCTCCTCCCCATCCACCACCGCCTCAGTTTCAGTCATCTGCAAAGAGACTCATCTCACTCCTGATTCCTGTCCTATGTCAGATAGTAGGCGTTGAACAGAAGGGCCCAAGGACTGATCCCTGTGGGACCCCACTAATGACCCTCCTTGGGGATGAGACTATCCCACCAGCTACGACCCTCTGGGTCCGGTCCTGAGCCAATTGCCTATCCATCTGATCATCTGGTTCCCACCCCCATTTCTCCCAGCTTATCCAACAGGCCCACGTGAGAACAGAGTCAAATGCCTTGCTAAAGTCTAGAAAGAGGACATCCACTGGTCTACCCAGGTCCAAGGCACTCTGCCACCCAGTCATAGAACTTTACCAGGTTTGTCAAAGTTCCCAAAGTAGGTTCTGTCCCTCCCTCCTCCATGGAGGTACTGCTTGGTGGTCTGCACTTGTCAGAATACAGCAAGACTTCAAGTTGTTTGAAGAAAAATTACTCACTCTAGTAATTATATTCTTCTGTTGGAGTCTTGCTATATTCTGACCTGCCTCCCTCTCAGAACCTGGTTTTGGGAAGTGGCTAAGTAGTTGCAGTGTTGCACCTCAGTGGTGCTCCTTTTACACCCTCTTCTTTGTTTGGGTGTTGTTTTATTAGTATTCTTGTATGGTTTGGTTTTGAGTTTTGGGTTTCCTGACTTGAGTCTTCCTTTGGGATCCAAAAATTTTGTTGCCAGTTGGCTATTAAAAATTTTACAATTTCACATAGAATAGCTATTAGGTTTTTCTCGTAAGAATCTGACTGTTAGATTTCAAAGGGAAACGGACAGAGTCATCAACTGAGTTAGCATTCTATGCTCTGCATAGAAAGTTTAACCCTTTGTTCTCCGGGGCAGTTTAAAGTCTGGGGCTAACTACACTTGTCAGAATACAGCAAGACTCCAATAGAAGAAACACAATTACTAAAGTGAGTAATTTTTTCATTTGTGTTATGATGCATGACTGTCCTTCCTGTGCTACAATTATGTACGGAGATTTAATAATCTTGCTATCGCCTACTGTACAGTGGTAGTCACACAAAGATCACCGTAGTACAGTGTAGCATGGTACTTGCAGTAAGCACAGTACATGTTATTCAGTGGCGAATCGCAACATGTGGTATAACATGCTGTACCATGCTACTGGTGAACTACCCTTGTATTTTTGAAGACTAAGCCTTAATGCGATGTGTATACAGTATACACCTGGCATTTAGGCTTGGCCTTGAAAATCTGTCAGGCATAGAGATACATAAATGATTAAATCTCCATACATGGGGTACTGTACAGCAAGGGGCAGTCAGTTTGTCGTCACCACATTGTAAGTGGTCTCGTGCAGCGTATTCTCAGGGGCGGGTACAGGTATGGCAGAAAATGTGTGTCAGCTAGAGAGATTACAGGATTATACGAGGCCCGCATGTACATACTTAAGGTTGTGCCTGCAGAGGGATTGAGATACTGAAACCCAGATCTATTATGCAGTGGCTGATCTATGTATCTCAGTGGTTACCCTTCAAGATGGAAATAATGAAATGGGGCAGTTCAAGAACTGTCCTGCAAGCTATGCCTGTGCAACCAGTTACTGACACCTGTAACCTGATTTCTTAAGCTGCTACTGTTCCTGGCTAATATGGGAAATGTTCTGCACTACTGCTGTTTTTTGATCTAAATATGAAAACTTTTTCCTACTGATTCACTCTTCACTGTCTTTCAAGCTTGCTGAGAACTTCTTTCTCTTCATTAAGGTTAGATGTTGATCTCTTACTTTTCTGGCTGTCTAAGTTGCAATTGCATTACAAAATAACATTTTTCTGCTGCTATTTTTGTTTGTGTGAGGTTAGCTTAATAGCCTGGTAAATTGACAAGGCCTTCACTTCAGCATCGCTAGGTTTTAAATGCGCTGCACTGGCCTTGAAATATGAAACAAATAGCCATTGCATACAAAGATTGAGATAAGGGTTTCTCAGGGTACATTTCAGGGTGAGGGCAGATTTGTCAAGGTGAAATTGCCAGAAGGCGCGGATCAGTTTTAAACTTTATTTGTATATATTTATGTATTCAAACACAATTATAATTATTTGTAACAGTGTTTAAATTAAAATTGAATTACGCTTTTCCTCTAGTTGGAATTGTAAGTTCTCAAGGACCAACCCAGCAACCTCAAAATGGGTCAAAATCATGGTAGTCTCTCAATTAGCTGTAATTCTTGCAGTCTTGGATTAAAGCACCAGTATTGTTAGTCGGCAAGTAATGTAATGATGTATGCCCCCAAATCATTTGTTTATTCTCTTCTGCCAGTGTCCATCATCACCGCCCTCTTAGCCCCATCGCCCACCTTTCTAGGACTTGGCTGATTCTGGGCAAGTACTCCATGGATTTCCCCCATTGCGGGATAGAGGGGTGGCTATCCTCCCAACCTCCAAGAGCCAGTCCAAATTCCAGGAGCCCTGTGTAGTTGGTGGTGTTAGGCCTGCAGTAGGTCGACAGTAGTAACGCTTGGTTGGGGATTTTTTTCTCTAGCATTGTTCTTCCCAGGGCAACACCATGCACATATCAGCATCTGAGGACGGTCCTCCCTCTGCTGAAGGAATCCTGCTAGGCTACCACCTGGCCTGTGCCAGGTGGCAAGATGGTAATGGTACACTGGAACCCTATCTCCCTCAGCTGACCACTCAAATGACCCGAGTCTGCTCCCAAACTCGCCACTGGGCGCACAGGCGGTAACGCTACCACCGGAACAGCCCAGCACACTCACCTCTGGGTCTGCAAGACTGGAAGGTTGTGGGATCTAGCCCTTACAGCAGGGACTTGGGGTAGTACCCATAACTGACACTGTAGTGCAACTACTAGGTGTACTGCACTGTTAAAGTGCTGTCGCTTAGATCAGATGTTAATGGCACCTTCTGCCCATCTCTGGTCACTGTCCAGATGAAAGGTAAAGATCCCATGACACTTACGTAAAGAAGATAGGGAATTTTTTTTTTTATTAATGTTAACAATCAAACATGAGTGTAATAGAATTATAATCACAAATAGCACATTATACAGAAACTATAGCAAACTGAAAGAAATTAAGCAATACCAAAATCAAAAAGTACATTAGGTCTACCCCATTAGTGATGGCACATTTGCTGAGAAACCAGGGTGTTTTTCACAGATCATTAAATACTGATAATGGCAGTATTTGGTGGTGTTTGTTACAAATAGTATTTCTTTATTAATTATTTCAGTAAGAATTTAGAGTCGGATATTTTTGTTGTTGTTGAGGTATCAGCTGATACCTGCTTTTGCCAAATGTGCCATTTAGAACCGCATTATCAAACTCAAAGTCCCTGGATGAAATTTACTGTAATCTCCTCCCAGCCCCAAGACTCCACAGATAAGACATTATGAGTCATATGACTAAAAATGATACATTTACATACACCAGCAGCTACCTTCCAGAACTGGTCAGAAGTGCATTCTAAAATAGTTTTTGGGATTGTGTTGCACTGTGGCCTTAAACAATAATGCTCAGAAACAGCTTTTATGGTGGGGATTTTTGCCACAGGAAGCTGTACGCTAGGAACATATCCATAAACTTTCACATCTTCAGAGGAATTCTGGGGTCCACCAGCTGAGCAAGTATCCATTTTTCCTGGATCCTGGGGTGGAACACATGAAAGCTGGCCTCTGATAAAAATGTTTTTCCAAGATCAGGGTGTGTAGAAGTTTTCTTGTGTGGCACTGGACATCATCCACACAAAGCTTCCAGATTTTAACCTGTTTAAAAAAATCCTGTAAAGCCGGCCTGGTGGCACTGAGGTTGAGGCACTTGACGCCCACCTTGCGCCTGCCGCGCAACCCGGTTCGGGAACAAGCCTGGGCCGCTGGGGTCAGCAGGGGAGAGAGAGGAGCGAGGATCGAGCGTCCGAGGACTGCTCTCCTCTCTCTCTGGGAGGGTTTTGGAGCCAGCTTGACTGCCTAATGACTCCCAGTGGAGACCGAGAGTACTGCAGGCATGCCAGCTGAACTGTAGAGAGGGAGGAATACAGCAGGCGTCAACAGGGTAACCGTCTTGAGCGTCATTGCATGCCGCACTCCTGGGGAAAGCACGAATAAGGAAAATCCTCCCGATAACATGGAGATGAAGGGGCCCAGGGCAGGATGCACATCCTATCGCCGGCCCACTTCCAGCGCGGTGATCTCCAGGCTCACCCATTGATCCAGGTAAGGCTCTCTAATTACAGATAAGGCTGCAGGGAAAAGTGGGCCCGGCCTGGGGGTGATCCGAGGCGCTAGAGTCTGCCTTGTCGACGGGGGATCACTGTGGATCTAGGGTTTAGGCTGGGAGTAGCAATCCTCGCCACGTGAGCACCTCGGAAGGATGCCCATCCATACCTCTCAACTGTCCCTGATTTTGCCTCAGAATTTAACTCTGTCCCTCCTAAAACTGTGTTTCCGTGACCAAACAGTGGGGTATAAGCACAAACTTGTGTCAAACATTAAAGTTACAGACTTGTTCTTCTTTAGAAAATGCATTTTACACTAAGCCCTTTATTCTACCAGCTTCCCAAGTGGATATCTCCAATTTTGAAGAAGTGTCCCTGATTTTGGTCCATTGTCCCTGATTTTTTAAGCCTTGTCCCTGATTTATGAGGCAGGAGGTTGAGAGGTATGTGCCGATCAGAGGGGTGCATAAACAAATGCCACAAAAAAAAAAAAAACTCCTGTAGATATTGTGAAGTGTTCACAGACATGTTACAATAAACACCCAACACACCCATATGTCATTTATTTTAAAAATAAGTACACCTCCAGAAAACAGAATCCTTGGTTTACTTTTAGCATTCAGGAGTGGATTTACAATTACTGTAAAGAAATACACTGAAAAAGAATGACAGGATTTAACATTGCTGCCTCCCCTTTTAAAACTTCCAGATACTTTATATTACATTTCACGGGTTTAGTTCGTTGTCCCACAGTAGACAAAAGTAACTGTGGTATACTATAACTAATAAAATGGGAATAATAAAAGTTTTCAACAAAAAATCTGCACTTTCTAGGAGCGTGGATATGTTGCTCATCCGCACTCTTTGGCATGTCCCCTCCGCTTTAAATCTCACCGAAGTCTTCAAGCTGGCTCCTCCCACCCACCTGGGTAGTATATACCTCTGCTCTGCTCTGCTCCATGACACCAGATCTTCCTTTCCACTGGAAGATTCAGGTTGCCTCCCTCGTGCTATTGCATTTCGTAGGCCCTAGCTTTCAAACCTTGGTTTCGAAACTTCACATTGTTCATGTTAGTGATGCAAGTTTGCAGCTTCGATCATGGAAGAAAAATCTTCCCAATTTCATCGATGCCCGTGTGGCCAGAAGATGTCGTGTACCGATCCCCATACGTGTGTGTCTACTGCCTCAGTGTTGGTCATGACACCTCTTCGTGCAGTATATGTATGGCCTTTCATCCCAACACCTCGACGATAGTCTTGCATGCCTGAAACTGGGGAGGCTGGAGAAAATGAACCCTCTGGTGAAATCCGGTATCCACCGAGCAGTTGGAATGCGCAAGCATTCGAGGAGCAGGCGGCTTGTGCCGGTGTTCTCTGAGCTTTTCCATTCTGCTCAACCTGGATTCTACCTTCTCTGGTTCCTTCCGGGAGTTGTGTCAGTCCTCCGCACTCCTCTCGATCCCGTAAGCGTGAGAAGGATCAGAGTGCGTCTTTGTTTCAGACGGTCTTGGGCGGAGGAGATCTTTGGTCCTAGGAACATGCGGTCTCAGATCGCTTCCTCAGCCGAGTCTTTTTGACTTGCCGCTGAGCCAGCCGACCGAGGGTTTGGTTGATGACGTGGAAATTGTCATTGACCCTTTGTCGCTGACTCCTTGGAGGACTCTGGTCCTTGTTTTCCTGATGGGGAGACCCAGCCTGCTGGAGTCCCCATCGAGGAACATGGTCCCGACTCTGGAAAGTCACTGGCCCCGCAGTGTCTCCTGACCGAGTTGGCCTGCCCGAGCCTCGGTCGAGGTCTAGGGCCCCCGACCAACAGGCCGAGAAAGAGCCATAAGCATTCTAAAGAGGTGATGCCATCAGTCGTCCCGTCCTCCTCGGATAAGGAGAGGCTCCGTGGAAACTCTGGCGCCACAAGGACCTCATGTGGCAGTAGCTAATCTTGTCCGGCACAAGTCTACCACGATTCCCACCCTGGCCATTACTTGGCTTTTGCCTCCCAGGCGGAAGGGCAACTCCTTCGGAACCGACTAAATTCTGTTCCCTAAGCCCGCAGAGCTGGCAAGACCACCTGTTCGCCCAAAACGGTCTTCTCCACCTATTGTGGTGGAACCACCGCCCAAACAGCCTGTGGGAGGGCTCCTTCCAAGGAAGATAGACTCGGACACCGGCTTCCCGTGATTCTGTCACGTCACCACAGACTCGCTTCTCGGCGAAGTCAAGGTGACCTGGGCGGTAGGCCATTGTATCCGGATTCATCGGATTCGAAGTCACTGGTCTGCACTCACATCCAGCTGATGATGATTCGACCGCTGGCCTAGAAACGGAGGAAGGTCCTCGTCTTTTCAAGGGATCCTCCCTCATTTCTGAGTCTACAGGGATGCCCTGGAGCCAATCCAGAAAAATGCAGTACTCTCTTACAGACATCCTTAAGAGAGGCCTTTCCTGTGGCGAGGCCATTTTGGACCAGCCCTAGAACTTTGGCAACGTCCTGCCTCTTGTCCAGCACCATCTGCCCGCATGGCTCACAAGTACGCAGTGCTCATGGGATCCTTTTGGGATTCACAGAGCACTCTTCAGCTGAGAGCTTGGTGACCGCCTCTGTGTCCAGGCGTACTGGCAGTTCTGCCAACACTGACTGACCTCCTGATAGAGAGTCCAAGCTTTTGGACCATTCAGGCAGGAAGGTCTATCGGCTTCCTCCTTGGGCCTTCGTCAGGCAAGTTCGGCTATCATCTTGGCACACTTCTCTCACGCCTTTTGGGGTCACTAGGACGAAGTCCTCCCATATCTCCCGTGGACATTCAGGCCACGGTCAAGCAGAGTCCGGGATCAGGGCCAAGCTGTTGCCAAACAGCAGCTTCAGACAGCCCTAGACTGTGGGATTCTTGTGCCCGTTCGATGGCTGCTGCGATTGCCTCTCGTCAGCAGGGCTTGGCTGAGACTCTCCTCCTTTCCGCGAACACTCACACAAATTAGCTGACATGCCCTTCCTTGGGACCGACTTATTCAGCCCAGGAGTGGCGGTCATCTTCAGCGCATCGAGCAGCCCAGTGCCACCTTGGACACTACTTCTGCCAAGAACCAGCAGAAAAAAGATAGCCTTTGGCATTCTTCCCTGTGGCTCAACAATCCTCCTTTCAAGACAGCAGCACCAGCACCAACAGCAGGCTTAAGCCTGTGCCTCATTCCAAGCCGGTCCCAACAGGCCTGTAAAGGAGGCCAAGGTTCAGGTCCTGGATCCTTCTCACCAAGCCTGCTCAGTGATGGGTGGGGGCTGCCGAGACCCTTTCCCGTCATGCCAGCTCTGGTTCCTCCGTGGGGAAGTCGGCTCCGCCACTTTCTTCCCGCCTGGTCCGTTATCACCATGGACAGGTGGGTTCTGAAAGTGGTCAGTCAGGGACTGCCTCTGGAATTTGAGCAGTGCCCTCCAAGCCGAGTCCGCCCCTTGGGAGGAAAGAGTATCGCTCAGACCCAGTCGGCTCTCAGGAGCGACATCGCTCAACTCCTCCTCAAGGAGGCAGTAGCCCCAGTGGCGGATCCTCCAGTAGACCCAGGCTTTGTCTCTAGGTACTTCCTGGTGCCCAAACTGACAGGGAGGGCTGGCGCCTCATTCTAGATCTGCGTGACCCGAATCAATATCTCAGGTCACGCACCTCTCGGATGGTCACTCTGTCCCAGATCATACCATCCTTGGAGCGAAACATGTGGTTCTGTTCAGTGGATCTGCAGGATACATTCTTTCACATCCCACTCCGTCCGTCCCATCAGCGGTTTCTCCGCTTCAGGGTCAAGGAACCCTGACGAGTTCCGAGCCATGCCATTCGGCCCGTCATCAGCCCCTCGGGTCTTCAAATGTATTGCAGTGGTGGCAGCCCATCTCAGGCGTGGGGGGTGTCAGGATTTATCCTTACCTCGACGATTGGCTCTAGCAGGATCCACCCAACAGGAGGTGGAGAGGTCCAGGGACCTGGCCCTCAGACCTTCTTCAACTCGGCCCCTGATCAACGAGGCCAAGTCAGAACTCGTGCCGTCTCAGGTGATGGGCTTCATCGGGCAGAGCTTGACTCTTGTCAAACCAGAGCTTGGTTCCGGCGGACAGGGTGGAGGTTCATTCCTCCTTTGCCCAATCATTTCTGATTGGGCATTTGCGCCTGCCTGGGACTTTCTGCGCCTTCTGGGTTACATGGCGGTGTGCACCTCAGTGGTCCGTTGGGCCGGGTTGCACGTCGACGCCTCAGTGGGAGCTGGCCACCCAGTGGACTCAGCACCACGGTCATTTCGACCAGCTGGTCACTGTAACCCAGAGGATATGGGATGCTCTCCAATGGTGGACTGCCCAGACCGGTTGCAGGAAGGGAACCTGTTTGTCTGCCCTAAGCCGACGGTTGTCCTCATGACGATGCCTCTCTCATGGGCTGGGAGTCACATGGGGGATAAAGGGCCCACGGGCTCTGGACCCTGAGGAGTTCGAAACCACATCAGCCTGTTGAAGCTCAGAGCAGTCAGACTGGCACTGTCAGCTTTCGCTCCTCAGCTCCGGGGTCAAGTGGTTCAAGTCCAGACGGACAGTACCATGACCATGTACTACCTCAACAAACAGGCGAGCACGCACTCCCGTTTGCTGTGCAGGGCGCTCTGCATCTGAACACTTGTGAGCCAGTTGAGGCAGACCTCCTAGCCGTCCATGTGGCAGGAGCCTCAAACCACCTGGCGGATGCTCTCAGCCGCTTAGACCAGTCATCCCACGTGGTCTCTCCATCCAGAGGTAGCTTACAGTCTGTTCTTCCATTGGGAAAAAACAATGGTGGACCTGTTTGCCTCCAGGAAAACACCAAGCTGAGGCTGTTTCATGCCCACCCCCTCCAGAGGGCTCACTGCAGGGGATTCCTTCTCGAGGCCATGGACCCCAAGCCTCTTCTATGCCATCCTCCATTTCCCTTGATCCACAAGGTACTCCTCATGGTGAGGAGGGACAAGGAGGTGATCCTGATAGTCCCAGACTGGCCGTGCCAGTTCTGGTATCAGATCTCCTCAGCCTAAGCTGCAGGCACCCGGCGGCTTTGCACCGCCCGGTCCTGATATCACTCAATCATGGGAAGGTGTATTCCATCCGGACCTTCAATCCCTGCACCTCACAACCTGGTACCTGACTGAATAGGGTTCTAGGCTTTGGGTCTTTCGAAGATGTCTACACCGTGGTGGAGGCATCCAGAAAGAATCAACCAGGAAATGTTATGCCTTCAAATGGAAAGGTTTTCCATTTGGTGTCAGAAGGCCTGGACCCTCTGTCCTGTCCAGTGGCTAACATTCTCGACTACCTTTGGTCTGTGTCCAGAGGGGTCTTGGTCATCAACCCTTAAGGTGCACCTGGCAGCCATCTCTGCTTACTGGGTGCGGGCCAGTCAGCTGACAGCACAGGAGACAGTGATGAGGCACCTTTTCAAAGGCCTGGATCACATATCCCTCTGGTGCGTGAACCTTCACCTCCATGGGTTCTACTGCTGGTACTGGCAAAGCTCATGGGCAAGCCATTCGAACCTATGCACAAGTGTGCCTTGTCACACTTGTGGAAGCAACCTTCTTGGTGACTGTCACGTCTGCCAGGAGGACAGGGAGCTCCAGTCGCTTCGTGGACTCCTTATCTGAGTCTTTACAGGGACAAGGTTGTCCTTTGCCCCACCAAAATTTCTTCCGAAGGTGGTGTCTGTTTCATCTTAACCAGGTGTTAACCCTGCCAGTATACTACCCTAATTATACTTGGAGGCCGTACATGCTCCATACTTTGGACCCAGACGGTGCTCTCTCCTATTACAAGGAGAGGACAGCACAAATTCAGGAAGAGGTTCGCCAGCTGTTTGTCACTCACGCTGAAGCGCTTCTGGCAGACCTGCAGCAAAGCGGACTATTGCAAGATGGATCACATCCTGCATAGGTCTGTGTCATGATTTGGCGGGCAAGGGCCTCCCAGAGGGATAAGGCTCATTATACTCGCCATACTGCTGCATCGGTGGCTGCTTCCAGGGACATCCTATCCAGAAATCTGCTGGGCTGCTACCTGGAAGTCAGCAAACACCTTCATTACCGCTACCACATCGACTTTGAGTCACGCCAGGATGCTGGTTTTGGGGCCTCAGTTCTCCAATCTCTGTTCCCTAAGTAGGGGTGTGCGCCTTGCCTCCCTCGTCTGGAGAACTGCTAGAGTCTGCCAAAGTGTGGATGAACAACATACCCACGCTCCTAGAAGAACAGGTTATTCACCTGTAACAGTAGTTCAAACAACATGAAGTCTTGCTGTATTTTGACTACTGCATTTAGGTCCTGCCTTTCAACTGCCCGGAGAACAAAGAGTTAACTTTCCATGCCAGCATGAAACGTTCAGCGCGAGCTCGTTGAAGCCCCTGCCTGCTGCTGTTTAAACTCCAACCGTCTGATTCTTTACTCCGCCTCACTGAACAGTCGGTCCGGAGATTCTCCTTTGCTCGGTTCAAAAATCTGTTAAAGTGTTGTTTTCACTCAGTTTCTACTGAATTTCTGCTACGAATCTGTCGGTTTAAGTCTCTGTCCGTGGTACCGTGAGTACTAGATAGGTTTTACATTTAGTTTCTGTGTGGAACTTGTAAATTTCAGATAGGTTCGATTTGAACCGATCAGTTTAATAAAAAGTTTGTGAATTTGCTTACAGTGTGGTAACCGGTCCGTATCGGGTCTAAAAAAACGGTTTAATTACGTTTTCCAAGACCATGTACGATCAGGAACCAATAGAAGTCTTGCCTGGCGATTACGAAAAAAAGGGTAAGTTTTGGATAGGATTTGCCATGTCTGAGAAACCCAAGAAAAAAATTGGGCCCACTGGGTTTCAGCACTGCAGTGTGTGGGAAGCCTTTGCTAAGGCTGATCCCACACCACCTGTGTTATTGTCTGGGGTTTGACCACCTCAATTCAGACTACCAAATTTGTAAGAGTTTTCCCAAAGCTACCCTGGATAAGAGACTAGGTAGACTGAGGGAAAGGGAGCCGAAGTCCGCTGACCCGGATGGCCAGCCGGTTCGGTTCCGACCGAACCAGAAGGAGTCCCTCTGACCAGGCGAAACTTCTTCAGGAAAAGGAGAGCCGATTCTGAGAACTCTGTTCCAGTTAAAAGGAAGAGAAGAGAAAAATCATCCGGTTTGGATCACAAATTCATTCTCCACCGCTGATGAGATAGCCAAAGCGATAAGGATAGTGCAGTCGCTAACCCGGTTCTGGCGAACCGGCACAATCTAACAGGGACTGGTTGGTCGGTTCCCGGTTCCGGATTACACTTCAGAAGAATTTATGAACCGAGGAGGAGGAGGAGAGTATGAGGAGGATGATGGTGATTATGAAAGTCTGGATGTGCCTATTGACCCGGACATCTCCCAGACAGACCTTCAGGTGTTTCTCCTCCTAGGCTTTCTGAGTCCCTTCCACTTTATGTTTTACAAAAGTGGCTGAAACCCTCCAGCTTCCAATGGAAGAAGCAGTAGAGGATCAGGAGAGCCTGATTTTGTTGAAATGATGGACATCCCAGAGTCCAGGAGACTGTCTATTCCCTCCATAAATCTTTTGGGAAACAGACAATTAAAATTCTAAAGTCTCCTAATTCCATACCTCCTGTGGACAGAAGAATGGACAAGAGGTATACCCTTTCAGGCTCGGACACGGAGTTCCTTTCTCAGCAATGCAGCCATGTTGGGGTAGTGCAGGCTGCTGCCTGTGATAAGGCAAATATTGCCTTGTCATCACACCCCAGATAAGGACTCCAGGAGGATTGATGCCATGGCAAAGAAGCAGTACATGGCAGCATCTTTGGGACTCAGGCAGGCTAACTATATGGCTACACAGCTAGATACGGAGTCCAGATGGGACACTGTTCTGGCTCTGGGTAAACAGGCCCCTGACCAGCTTGCCAGGAGCTGGAGCAGGTGGCTGCAGATGGGATTGAGGCATCAAGGTGCAATTTCATGCTGCTGTGGACTCCAGTGATGTTTCATCTAGAGTCATGGCTACATCTGTGGCCTTCGGAGGATGTTTGGCTCAGATGTACTAGCCTATCACAGGATACCCAGGCTAAGGCCATGGATTTCCTGTCATTGGTAATTCTCTGTTTGGGGAGCAGGCGGAGAACTACATGAAAAAGATGGGCAGTCAGGACCACCTACAGGAGTGCTCAGGCCAAAAAGGCAAGCCACTCCTTAAAGGCAGCAGTCCAGGGGCAGGGCAGGCCCTTTCAAAGGCCTTTTACCAAGCCCAGGCCTCCTCTTCTTCCCTATGCTCAGAGGGTTCTTCAGAGGAGGCAGGCGGGGAATGAGCAGGCCTGCTTCCACCCCTCAGCCTAAAGCCCCTGCCAAGCAGACACCCTGATGGGTCTGCCGGGTCGATTCTCCAGTACTGTAGGGGCAGGCTGGCTTACTTTGTCCAGGACTGGAAGTCTCTGACATCAGACAAGTGGGTCCTGAAGTAGTAAGCCAGGGACTGGTTCTCAGCTTCAAAAATTTCCCAAGATGAGAGCCAGATCCTTTCCACCTGCAAATCCATCAGAGACCCTTGCCCTAGAGGCAGAGTTTTCGTCCCTTCTGGCTCTCAGAGCCATAGAAGGTTCCTCCACCCTACACAAGGGCAAAGTTGTACTCCAGGTGCTTCTAACCCCACAAAAACAGGAGAATGGCGCCCATCCTGGATCTAAGATATCTGAATAGGCACCTTTTAAAACCAAAGTTCAGAATGGTGACTCTGGAATAATTCTGCCCTCTCTAAGGCCAGGGACTGGCTAGCCTCCCTGGACCTCAAAGATGCCTACTTTCACATTCCCATCAGGTGCTCCCACAGAAAGTAGCTCAGGTTCGAGTTGCCCTCAGGCCGCTATCAATTCAGAGCAATGCCCTTTGGCTAACATCAGCCCCAAGGGTGTTCACAAAGTGCCTGGCAGTAGTGGTTGCTTTCTAAGGAGAAGAAAGATTTCCATCTTTTCCATATTTGGACTACTGGCTCATAGTGGGTCAGTCTCCAGACCAAGTCAAGTCACATCTGCAAATAACTCAGCAGTGCTCACTTCCTTAGGATTCCTCCTCAACCTTCCAAAGTCGGTTCTAGAGCCAGTACAGCTCCTCACCTTCATAGGGGTGGAGCTGGATACAACAGGGCAGAGCCTTCCTTCCCTGGACAGGGCAAGGACCCTTATGGAACTGGCCTCTTCATTCACCCTACAGGTGTCTCGACCAGCAAGGCATTTCCTTCAGCTTCTGGGCCATGGCAGCTTCACAGCAATGGTCCAGGGGCAAGATTCCAGATGAGGGACGTTCAGTTCCACTTAAGAGCCTTCTGGTCCCAAAGAAAGGATTCCCTTACCAAACTAGTCCCAGTGACCCTGTCCAGGCTTTGCAATGGTGGCAGGATCAGGACAATTTGAGACAAGGAGTTCCTTTTGTCACTCAGTCTCATTCAGTGATACTCACCACAGATGCCTCCTGCTGAGTTGGGGAGCCCACCTAGGGATCTTACCACCCAAGGGCTGTGGTCACCTCAAGAATCTCTGCTTACATCAATCTCTTTGAATTCAGGCAGTGTTTCTGGCACTGCAAGCCTTTTCCAAATCTGTACAGAACAAGGAGGTCCAGATCAGAACAGACACCACCACCACCACCACCAGGTGGTACATCAACAAGCAAGGAGGCACTTGGTCTACGGCCTTGTGCACAGAGGCAATGAAGTTGTGGTCCCTGGCCAATCCTGCAAACCTGTCTGATAGCAGTTCACCTCCCAGGGAAGGACAATGTCCTAGCGGATGCTGTCAGCAGGATATCCCAGGGCCATCACGAATGGACCCTAGATCCCTAGTTTTGAAAGTGATTTTTCTCGAGATGGGGCACTCCACAGATAGATCTTTTGCAGCCCCAGGCAATCACCAACTTCCTCTCTTTGTTGCACACCCCACTCTTGGCGCAGTCCCCTGGGTGCCCTGATCCTGAATTGGGAAGGAAATTTCTGTATGTCCCCGTTCAAGGTGTTAGTCAAGATAAGGTCACAACCATGCAAAGTAATTCTGATTGCTCCAGACTGGGCCAGACAGCCCTGGTACCCCGTTGCTGTCGCTAGCAGTCCACCTTCCACTGTCTCTTCCAGGAATTACAACCTATTGACATCCTCTCAGGAGAGGATTTGGTACCGAACCTCAGGTCTCTCAATCTCAAGGCATGGCTCTTGAAGAGTTAGAGTTGCTGATCTGCATCTTTCCCAAGGGTTCTGGATATCCTTAAGGCTTTTGAAAGCCTTCCACTAGAAAGACTTACAATTCCAAATGGAAAAGGTTCACTATTTGGTGTTCTAATAAGAATATTTCTCCAGAATCTGCTGGGTTGCCTCGGTTCTGAACTATATGGTCCATCTGAATGGCCTGGGCCTTGAGGCCAGCTACATTTAAAGTGCATTTGGCAGCTGTTTCTCCCTTCCTGTCAGTAGGCAAGCCCTCTGCTCTGTCAGCTCATCCAGTGTTTTGTAAGTTCTTCAAGGGATTGCTGCACCAATCCCCCTTTAGGGACCCTGCTCCTGGTTGGGACCTTAATGTTTGCATTGCTCAGCTTATGCAACCTCCTTTGAGCCTTTGTCCTCTGCAGAGCTTAAGTACTTGACTTGGAAAACTGTGTTTCTAGGGACATGGATATGTTGTTCAATCTACACTTACTGGCAGGTTCCTTGCCGCTTTAATTGTTGCGGAAGGTCTTCAAGCTGGCTCCTCCCACCCACCGGGTGGTAAAACTCGGCTCCGCCCCATGACACCAGATCTTCCTTACCGCTTGGAAGCTCAGGTTCCCTCCTTAACGCTCTGCATTTTAGACTGGATCCTAACTCTTTGGTTCGTCCGAAACTGGTTTTGAAGTTTTCTAAACTTGGTCTTCATCTTCCTCGCAGCTGCGATGGACAAATCTATTCCTGCTTTCGGAGGTGCCCTTGCGGGCAGAAAAGTCCAGGATGGATCCGCACTCCACGTCGTCTACTGCCTAGGCCTAGATCATGACCGCAGGCCTGCGGTTGTGCCACTCTTTCTCGACCAGCGTCCTGGATGATCGCACTGCCAGATTGAAGCTCGGGCACCCGAGCGTTTCCATCAGTAAAATCAAAGAGGCTCATTAGGCGGTGTCGCGGCTGCAGCTGGCTCGGCTGAGCAGCTGAACAGATGATTGCCCTCGAGAGGAGGCGGCCCAGGCGCATCTTCCTCCTTCTCGACAGCGACATTATCCGCTCTCTCTGAGTTCTTCTTTCTCAGCTTCATTCAAGGAGCTTTGTCAGTCCCTTTCCACGAAGGAGAGGGCCATCGGGACATTCTTCTCGGCCCAAGAAGAAGAGTCGAAGGGTAAGTCCACCGTCGGCGTTCGTAGGAGGCGGGAGGTCTCCTTCCCGGACAGCCGACCGTCAACTTCGGTCAAAGTTGCGGCTTAGGCCACTGGCTTCACGGTGTCCCGTCAGGCCAGCCTGCTGAGACTCCTGTTGGCGCGTCAAGATTTTCTCGACCCGTTGGGCGGGCTGTCGACTGGTGAAGCCGACAACCCACCTTCACCTTTTCCCGGTGGAGACCGAGATCTGCCTGTGCCTTGAGCCCGCAGTCCCGGATAAAGTGCCGAGCTGAGGAAGGCGGATGTCCCCGCCCCTTCCCAGACCCGCCCTCGGTCTCCCGAGGTCTCGGACTTCATCTCGGTCAAGCCGTTCCCACCGACATCGGCGGTCTCGGTACTAAGTAAGCAGCGACACGTTCCTCCTCGTCCTCTTCCTCGGATGAGGGAAGCTGACGTAAATTACGTCGATGTTACGAGCTTATTTGGCAGCAGTTACTGTTGTCTGGGACTAAACCGACTCGGGTCATCCCGGCCATCAAGTAGCTGTCACCCGAGCGACTGAAGCAACCGCTCGCCCCAGTCGAGATGCCCGTTCAGGGCTGGTTGTTTGGCCTCCACCAATTGTGGTGGAACCTCCGCCTCCACAACCAAAGTCTGGGGCACCGACCAGGATTCTCGGTTGGGTCACGGCCTGCCCACAGGTTGTCAGTCACCCTCACTCCCGACTGTCCTCGGCAGGTAGAGGGTGGCTTAGGGCTGAGGCAGCTCTTGCAGACTCTTCAGAATCCGGCGATGACTCCTCCCTGTTCTCCAGGCAGGTCGACCTGGAGTCCTCTGGGGCCAGTCATTGGACAATAGCCTATCATCCTTCTAGGGTCTGCTTGACTCATCTCGAGTCCACTGGGATGCAGCTCGAGCCCGTGTCCAAGCAGGCCAAGTATCCTAGCGGAGATACTGGACTGAGGGATTCCCAGCGAGGCCTTTCCGGTGGCTGAGGCCATTGTCGGCCCAGCCTTGGAGCTCTGGCAGTGGCCTGCTTCCTGTCCTGCGCCCTCGGCCAGGATGGCCAGGAAGTATCACGGTCCCTACTGGCTCTTTGCCCGGTTTCGGAACACCCCTCTGCCGAGGGGTTAGTCACCGACAGCGTCTTCCGGCGTTCAGTGGCAGCTCGGGGCGTGGATAAGCCCCGACAAAGAGTCCAAAAGCTGGACTTTGCGGGTGCAAGGTGTACGCTGTGTCCTCCTCGGCCTCGAAGGCCAGCTCGGCCGTACTGATGGCACACTTCTCCACGCCCTCTTGGGCTCCCTGGATGGTGGTCCCTCATCTCGGCCGACCTGCAGACCACGGTCTGTCAGGTGCGGGATCAGAGTGAGGCGGTGGTGAAGCAGCAGCTTCAGACTGCTCTGGACATAGGTGATTCCTGTGCCAGGTCAGTTGCGCTCGCGGTGGCCATGCGCCACAGGGTGTGGCTGAGGATATCCACCTTCCACGGCGTATACCCAGCACAAGTTGGCGGGCGTCCCCTTCTTGGGACTGACCTCTTGACCCTGGGTGGAGGACACCTCCAGCGGATCGAAAAGTCCAGTGCCACTCTGGACTCTGTCACCTCCGCCCGGAGGGACAAAGGCCGCCGTCAGCAACAGCATAAGTCCTTTGGCCTTTGGCCCTGCAGCAAACTGGCCCAGCACCAGCAACAAGGCCAGCAGGCTCACGCTTGGCGTCCCAAACCCAAGCTGGCGGCTTCCTCCAACAGGAAGCAAGGAGGTAAAGGCCAGGAGGTCCCTCGGCGGTTCCTCCTCCAAGCCTGCCCAGTGACGGGTTGAGGGTGCCGCCCCAACTCGTCCTCCCCGGGTTCCCGCCTGGGGGGCGGCTCCGCCAGTTTCTTTCTGCCTGGTCCGCTATCACCACGGACCACTGGGTGTTGGAGGTGATAGGGAAAAGGCCTGCCTCTGGAGTTTGAGCAGGCTCCCTCCCTTTCGAGCCGTTGCCCCTCGGGGGCCCGGGGTTCGCAGCCTCGCTGTCGGCCCGCCCGAGCCGATATTGCCCTGCTCCTCGAAAAGGTGATCAGGAAGGTGGCGGATCCTCCTCCAGACCTGGGGTTTGTGTCCAGGTATTTCCTGGTCCCCAACGGATGGGGCTGGCGCCCATCCTCAACCTGCACGACCTGAACAGGTTCCTAAGGTCTCAGACCTTCAGGATGGTCAGTCTGGCTCAGATAATACCATCCTTGGAGCAGGCGTGTGGTTCTGTTCCTGGACCTCCAGGACGCGTTCTTTCATGTCGATCCGTCCGTCTCATCAGAGATTCCTCCGCTTCAGGCGGAGGGTCCCTCTGAAGTTCGGGCCATGCCTTGGCCTCTCTAGCTCCCAGGGTCTTCACCAAATGCATGGCAGTGGTGACAGCATTCCTGCGGCACGAAGGGTCGGGTGTACCCTACCTGGACGGCTGGCTGATTGCAGCCCTCCAGAGTGGAGGTGGAGCGGTCCAGAGATCTGGCCCTCCAGGTTTGCTCTCAGATTGGCCTCCTCATCAACGAGGCCAAGTCAGACTTCGTGCCGAAGCAGGTGATACTCTCATCGCCAGGCAGAGCTCGACTCTCTTGAGTCAGAGCTTGGCTCCTGGCGGACACAGGGCGAGGTTCTTTCCTTCTTTGCCCAGTCATTTCTGGTTGGGCAATGCGCCCCTGTCCGGGACTTCCTGCACCTCCTGGGCCTCATGGCGGCCTGCACCAGCGTGGTCCGTTGGGCCGTTGGTACATCGTCCTTCAATGGGGACTGGTCAGCCAGTGTTCCAGCGCTGCGATCCGTTGGACCAGCCTGTGACAGTGACCCAGGAGATGTGGAACGCTCTCCAGTGGTGGACCATTCGGCACATCTGCAGGAGGGCATCCCATTCGTCCGCCCGGGCGACGGTCTCTCTATCGACTGATGCATCTCTGATGGGTTGAGGTGCACATCTGGGGAGCATAGGCGCATGGTCTCTGGTCCTCGGGAGTCGATGCCATATCAACCTGCTGGAGCTCGAGCAGTCCGCCTAGCTCTCGCCCGTTCGCTCCGTTTCTAGGGTCCAAGTGGTTCAGGTCCAGACAGACAATACCACGACCATGTACTATTTGAACCGCCAGAGGCGGGATCGCTCCATGCTGTTATGTAAGAGCTCTCCGCATATGGTCCCTCATGCGCGGCCTGGGCGGATCTCTAGCCATTCACATGGCGGAGCCTCCAACACCCTGGCCGATGCCCTAAGCCGGATGGGAGTCGTCTCACAGTGTGGTCTCCTGCGGAGGTAGTACGATCTCTTCTCACTGGGGCACGCCTCAAGTGGACCTGTTTGCCTCCAGGGAGAATGTGAAGCTGAGTCTGTTCCATGCCGCCCCTCAGTAGGGCTCGCTGCAGGGGATGCCTTCTCGAGGGCCATGGACCCAGAGCTCTTCGCCTTTCCCCATATCCCTTGATCCAAGGTGCTTCTCAAGGCGAGGAGGGACAAGGTGCAGGTGATTCTGGTAGCCGCAGACTAGCCCGCCAGTTCTGGTATCCAGATCTCCTCAGCCTCAGCTCCAGGCTCGAGGCGGCTTCCAGTCTGCCTGGACCTGATCTCAATCAGCCAGGAAGGTATTCCATCCGGACCTTTAATCCCTGCACCTGACGGCCTGGTTCCTGAGTGGCTAGAGTTCCAGGCCGTGGGTCTTTCCGACGAGGTCCTCAACATTGTTGAGGCGTCCCATAAGGGTTGACCAGGAAATGCTATGCCTTCAAATGGAAGAGATTCTCCATTTGGTGTCAGGAAGGCTTGGACCCTTCCGCCTGTCATGGCAAGCATTCTGGACTATCTGTGGTCCTTTCTCAGCAAGGGCTTGATGGCGACCCTTAAGGTGCACCTGGCAGCCATCTCTGCTTACTGGGCGCGGTCCAGGAAGCAGTCGGTGGCACAGGAGAAGGTGGTCGGGCGCTTTTCAAAGCCTTGACCACATTTCCCCTCCGGTCGAAAACCTCCACCTCCGTGGGATCTACTGCTGGTATTGGCCAAGCTCATGGACAAGCCATTCGAACCGATGCACAGGTGCGATATTTCCCACCTGTGGGAAGACCGCCTTCTTAGTGGCTATCACATCAGCCAGAAAGATGGGAGAGCTCAGGCGCTTTCCATCGAGTCTCCTTATCTGGTCTTCCACAGGGACAAGGTTGTCCTGTGCCCCCACCTGAAATTCCTTCCGAAGGTGGTGTCGGAGTTTCACCTTAACCAGGTGTTGACTCTGCGGTGTTCTACCCAATCACACCTCGGAGGCGAATAAACTCTCCATACTTTGGACCCTAGGCAGCGCTCGCTTTTTATAAGGCGGGCGGCTGAGATCCGAGGAGAGGTTTGCCAGCTGTTTGTCACCCTCGCTGAAGCCACACCTGGCAGACCTGCAGCCAAGCGGACAATAAGCAGGTGGGTCACCTCCTGCATAGAGCTCTGCTATAGGTTGGCGGGCATGGAGCCTCCCAGAGGATAGGCTCATTCTACCTGCCATACCGCTGCATCGGTGGCTGCTTCCAGGACATCCCTATCAGGATATCTGCAGGGCTGCTACCTGGAAGTCGACATATACCTTCATTACCCACTACCACATTGACCTTGAGTCACGCCAGGATGCTGGTTTTGGGGCCTCGGTTCTCCAGTCCTTATTTTCAAGTAAGTATCAGGGGTGTGCACCTTGCCTCCCTCCTCCCGGGAGAACTGCTAGGAGTCTGCCAATAAGTGTGGATTGAACATCATATCCGTGTCCCTAGAAATACAGGTTACTCACCTGTAACAGGGTTCTAGGAATGGTATATGTTGTTCATCCACGCGACCCTGACCTCCCGGCCGACACACAACCTGGCTTCCAGCGGGCTAGATCTGGTGTCATGGGGCGGGCCGAGGTTTTACCACCGGGTGGGTGGGAGGAGCCAACTTGAAGACCTTCTGGCAACAATTAAAGCAGCAAGGAACCTGCCAATAAGTGTGGATGAACAACATATACCATTCCTAGAACTCCTGTTACAGGTGAGTAACCTGTATTTTTGGTAGCCATTACCTCTGCCAGGCATATCAGTGAATTGCAAGCCCTGTCAGTGGAGCCTGATTTCGTCTCTTTTCACAGAGATGAAGTGGTCCTAAGAACTAACAGGAAGTTTTTGCCTAAGGTGGTTTCAGATTTCCACCTTAATCATTCTATGCCTCTCCTGCTTTCTTCACTGACCATTCCTCCTCTGGAGAGAGGAGGCTGCACAACTTGGATGTTAAAGAGGCCTCAGCTACTACATGGGTCCCACCAAGGGTCACAGGTTTGAGTTCCTCCAGTTGTTCTCACATATGGAGAGGTCGGTAGGCAAACCTTCCACTAAGAGATCTATTGCCAGGTGGATTGTCTCTTGTATACAATTCTGCTATGAAAAACTGGTGGAACCCCACCCTCAGGCCTGAGGGCTCACTCTACTAGAGGTACAGCTGCTTCCCTGGCTGCTGCCAGGCATATTCTATCCTAGAAATGTGCCAAGCAGCCACCTGGAAAACAGTCCATACATTCACCAAGCATTACTCTCTGGATATCCAGGCTAGGAGTGATGCTCGGTTTGGCACACAACAGTACTTAGAGCCTATTCCCAAAGTAGGTTCTGTCCTCCTCCATGGAGGTACTGCAGTGAGTCTGCAATAGTCAGAATACAGGAAGACTTCATGTTGTTTGAAGAAGAAATTACTCACCTTAGTAATGTTGTTTCTTCTAATGGAGTCTTCTGTATTCTGACCTCTGCCTCCCTCTCAGAACCTGTTTTTGGGATGTGGGTGGGCAGGAGCAGCGTTGGCACCCTAGGGATGCCCTGTTTTTCACCCTCCTTTACTTTGGGTGTGTGTTGTGTTTTGTTTTTGGGTTTCCTGACCTGAGTCTTTGCTTTGAAACCAAAAACCCTTTTTAATAAATTTAGTTGCCAGTTGGCTAGTGTGAGTTTACAGTTTCCACACACAACTTCTAGTGAGTATTGCTTGTAAAGATCTGACTGTTGGGTTTAAACAACAGCAGACAGGGGTTTCAACGAGCACGCTGAGCGTTCCATGCTGGCCATGGAAAGTTAACTCTGTTCAACTGGGCAGTTGAAGGCAGGACCTAACTGCAATAGTCAGACTACAGCAAGACTCCATTAGAAGAAACAACATACTAAGGTGAGTAATTTTTTCTTCTAGGGTGGTATATGTTGTTCATCTACGCGGACTCACCTGACCTCCCCAGCTGCGTAGCACACAACCTGGCTTCCAGCGGCTAAGATCAGGCGTCATGGGGCGGAGCTGAGGTATATACCACCGGGTGGATGGGAGGAGCCAGCTTGAAGACTTCTGGTGAGATTTGAAGGGACATGCCAAAGAGTGTGGATTAACAACATATACCACTCTGAGAACTACTGTTACAGGTGAGTAACCTGTTCTTGTAGGTCACAGGCCAAGTTCTCCATTTATATTGCCAGCCCGATGGCTCTGAGGTTGGTGGCTGATACCACCTCACTTTCTTCTAGCAACCCATGTATGGAACGAGCATGGGTTGCAGGTGTATATCCGGGGAGGGAGAAGATTGGGCATCCATAGGATTGTTCTCTCCCAGGGAGGGAGGGAGGACTGTATGCTCTGCGGTGACTGCCACCAAGTGGAGGCCTAGTGGTAGTGTGAAATGGGAGCAGTGGAAGGGAGGTGCTGAGGGACTTTTGCAGCATGTACGTGCCTCCAGAACCGCACTTTGAAGTGCGCCCCAGCATGGGATGGGGTAAAAATGGAGAAAATGGTGGCAGGACAGGTGTATATGAAGCCTACCGACTAATCCCTCACCTGCTGCATTGCCAGGACCCAGAGGCTGAAGTCTGGATTTGTGCGGAGGTACTCTCCTCCTGACCCTGCCATAGGGGTGGGGAATCCATGTGGGTGTTGCAGTCCTCAGGTAAGCCCTAAGGAGATGCAGGATGGTGGGGATTGGCACAGCAGAGCTGAGGGCCCAGCCTGTCCTGGCCACAGGAGGGTAAAAAGAATATGGGGTGGGAGTGCTCCATTTATCAGTTTTAAGGTCTGATTTTCAGCCAGATTAAGGACTGTAAAAGTAACCCCAAGTTGTTACTGGTCCATGCTGAATCTACATTCCCCAACCTCCGGTTTTGAGGAACACCAGTGTGCCTGACCTGTTTTCCCACACATTTATTAATGTTAACTTTGGGACCAGATACCATCGTAAATTCATGCAGTATGTCCATAGCTAGATTACCAGATTGGTCCACAAATATGCACTTCCTACTTGGGTCCCTTTCCAGGTTCTCTGACCATCCCTCGGGTGAAGGTCTAGTCTTGGACTCAGCAACCTTCAGTCCAGAAACCAAGGGAATGGTGGGTAAGCCCCCAAGCAAGAGTCGAAGAAACTTGACAGTGTGGCCAAGAAGGTCTAGCTGCCTCCTCCTAACTCTCCATCAGGTGAGCTACGCCATGATGATTGCCAGCTTTGGTCACTGCCTGAGGGGTGCTGGATAATATCTTTCCTCACCTCCCTGCTAGCAAGCAGTTACTGGTGAAAGTGGTCAGAGACCAGGGTCAAGCGTAGCCAAACACCAGCTCCAGATAGCCGTGGACATGGGCGACTCCTGTGCCCATGCCATGGCAGGACCTGGCTAGCTCCCATGTAATGGAGACACTCAGCACATGCTGGCTGATGTCCCTTTCCTGTACACTGACTTCTTTGGCCTAGGGGTGGAAGGTCATCTCACTAGGATTGAGAAGTCCCATCACCACTCTAGACTTTGTGTCTTCATCCCAGAAGGACCCGAAGCCCAAAAACCTAAAAGAAGGTGTTTTAGTTTCTGCTCTTTCAGCCACAGCAGCCCAAGCAGGAACAATACCAAACCTGGTGCCTCAGAGCCAAGTTCTCTGGCCAGGGTCCCAGGAGAGGTGGGGAGTAGGAGAGTGGTGCCCCTCTGGATACAGTGGCTGGAGGCCCCTCAAGAGCTGCCCAGTAACTGGCTGGAGGGATGTCTGCCTTCTGCCTGTCCATTCCTGACCCAGCTGTCTGTGGGGGGTCAACTTTGTCACTTCTGGCCAACACTGGTCCATCATTACTACAGACAGGTGGTAGGCAGATGGTTGCCTCTCTATTTGGAGGCACTCCCCTACGATCCCACACTGCAAGGGAGTCCTCAGTGTTGCAGAACACGCTGATCTTCAAGGGTATCTCTTGCAACAGGTCATACACTTGGGTATCTGCTAGAGGATGCTCCCGTTGATGGTAGCTTAGCCAGCAGTGCTGACTGGGGGCCATCCACAATGATGTCACTCCATTCATATCTATAAATACATGGGTGCCCTAGCAGCCTCTGTTCTTTTCCATGCGTCTCCCAGCTCGCTGCGCGTGTAGCTTTACGTCACTGATGTATCGATGCGGCTCATCAACAAGGAAAACAACCTCCCATTTGTTATTTTTGCAAACCCTATCTCTACTTCAGAGTGGCTCTTCCACAAGTGCTGCTGCTGTGGCATGAAGATTTATCGTTACGATAACCATTCACTTTGTGTCTGCTGTCTGGGGCTTCTCACAACATCCGCTCCTGTGCCCACTGCCAGTAATTTAATCAAGCGACCCATCATCGACAACTCAGGAACTAGGTGGTTTCCTAATGGAGCAGAAGGTAGCTCTCCTCAAAAGGAGGTGAAGTCCGCTCCTCCTCTCGTCTGTCATCGACAACCTCCCAGACATCGCAATCAAAACATTCTTTGAAGCACAAACATCAAGATGAGGAAAAGCCATCAATGAGTCAGTTATGTGGGGCATATGCTGAAGTATTTTTATTTTTTATTTTTATTTTATTGAAGTCTGGAATTACAATCCTTTGAGTCAGGGACTCTATTTCAAAGGCTCCACATCAGTACAAAGTGTGGCAAGCAGATATTAGACATCATGAACAATGACAATAATTGTACACAGAAAAAATTATATAATAGGAGCTATTTCAAAGGCTCCACTTCAGTGCTAAGTGTGGCAGGCAAGTATTACAGATATCATGAACAATAACAGTATATACAGAGAAAAATTATATAATAGGAAGTTATCTAATAACGATGCAATACAATAAGCATTATCAATTGACATAGGAGTAACAAAATTGTTTAAATAAGTCAGAGAAGAAAAAATGTTCTCTGTTGACTGCTGCCTCGAAGTGGCGTAAGCTGCCACAGTCTGCTGAAACTGACCAGCTACTCGCCACTCTGACAGGTACTAGCCTTTACCGTCATCTCCCTTTATGCAGGTTATGATGCAATGGATACCTCTGCCCATACCTCAGCAATGGTATTACCTTCGTCACCATGCCTGGCTGCAAGTTTCTGGTTTCACCCCAGATGTGCAACAAACCATCCTAAATGCAGGCAAGAATTGTTTGGATCTAACACCAAAACTATTCGAGCGACTTGCAGGCCTCAAACCCGCAGCGCTCAGAACAAGTACACACAATGTACCATAGTCCGGAGACCATTCCAATCTTTCCAGTTCCGACAGGACTCTCAACAGCGAGGTCCAGCCCATCAGTCCACCAGAGGCTGCCAACAGCCCCAGCCTCTGGGCCGTCCCTCTATCTCTGTCTCCAAAGGCACCTGTGCTGCCCTTACTGAAGCCGTGGCCACCCCAGTCCTTTTGACTCCTCTGATCCCTCCCCAGTCCTCCTCTGCCAGCCTCAGAGGTTGTGGGAGGCCGATTTTTCCCCTACATTTGGAGGCCTGGCAAGATAACCTCAGGCGGATGGGTCCTGCAGAGTATATACACGGGCCATACTTTGGAACTGACTGCTCGTGCCCCCCACCTCGACTCGTGACTTATCCTCCAGAACACATCCCAGTTCTCCTGAAGGAACTCTCTCTCTGATTTGGAAGCATGCTGTCCAACGGTGCCTCCACAGGAGTTGAACATGGAATTCTATTCCATTTCTTTCTGGTGCCCAAATGCACAGGTGATCTCACCCTGTCCTAGACTTTGGTTTATTCAGTGCAGAAAATTTCAGATGATCACCCTGACAGTTGTCCTCTATTAAATCATGGGGATTGGCTCTGCACTCTCGACATGAAGGATGTTTACCTTCTCATCCAAATCCATCCTGCCTATTGCCAGTATCTCAGATTCAGTTTCTGGGCTTCCATTACTAATTTCATGCCCTGCCTTTTGGGCTGTCCTTGAGCACCCTGGATGTTCACAAAGTGCCTGGCGATTGTAAGCGCCTGCGTTGCCAGGGTCACTCGATGTTCCCGTATTTGGACAACTGGCTCATAAGGTGTCGTCTTGAGAGGGCTTACTCGCTCCCTTGCCTGCACCTACAGTTGTTCAGGAGGTCAGAATCACGGTCACTGTCTGTAAGTCCACAAGAAGCCATCCGGGCCGGCCCAGTGGCACTGAGGGCTGGCGCTGGCGCCTTGCCTTGTACCGCTGGCGATCTGTGTTTGAGGACGAGCACAGACTGTCGGGAGTCGGCCGGGGAGAGAGGATGGAGCACCCGATGGCTGCTCTCCTTCTCTTGGGGGTCGCCTGCAAATTCCGCTGCGATACTGCCACCTGGGGGTGCTTAGGTGGAAGAGTGCGGTATGAGAGACAGCAGTAGAAGAGACAGGCAGACATCGGCAGAGGGTGGAGCAGAAGGTACCCATCGGCGTGTCTCCTTGCTCCTAGCCCCTCATTGCCTCGATTTCAGGGTTGAACAGAGAAACAACCCCTGCCGCTTCTAAGTGTGACTCCTCGCCGCACACACTCCCAGTTCGTCGGGCGGACTCCATTGTACAGGGTCAACAGGTGTTGGGGAGGTTCAAGGAGAGTTCCTCCTCACCCACCGGGGTTAACGAGACATCACGGGTCTACAGGCAGTGTGACCAGGTATTCTCACGGGCAGACTCTGACGACTAGGTGTGTGTGTCCTGAGGGAAGTCGAATAGTGGAGGAAAAGGGGTAGTAAGGGTAAAAATACAAAGTACAAAAAAAAAAAAGGCCATCCAAGCGCCTCTAGTACATAAGTGCCGTCCTAGATCACGGCCGCGTGGTAGAACCTTGCCAGAAGACGATGTTACAAACTGTTGTCCCTGGCAGCACTGCCAAGCGGCTAAATCACCCGGCGTAATACATTCAACTCCTGGGTCACATGGCGTACATTCACCACCATGCCATATGCATACTTACACATGCGCAACATCAGTGGAGCCCTCCACCGTCAATGGCACCAAAAGGCGGGAGTTTCAAAGATTCAATCACAGTGACTCCTGCCCTCAGTGGGCACTCTCCTGGTCGCTAGACCCAACAAATCTACAAATGGGCATGCCATTTCAGCTCCCACCCCCACCCCATGCCGAGTCCTCACAACAGACTCTTCACCTCTGGTTGGGCGCCCATCTCAGCCCATGCCAAACACAAGGCCTTTGGGGCCCCACAGCCACGTCTGTCCACATCAGCCTTTTAGATATGCAGGCGGTCCGTCTTGCACTTCAGATTGTTCCTGTTCCCAGGTCTCCTGTGAGTCCAAACAGACAACACCTGTGTGGTCTACTAAATCAACAAAGGGGCACGAGATCACAAACACTGTGTCGAAAGCAGTCGAGCTTGGAACCTGGCTAAAGCTGTCAGACTCCATCACATAGCAGTTAACATCCTTGCCGATCACTTCGGCCGTCCACACGCATTGCACGAGTGGACCTTGTAGCCTATCTGACTTCCAAGACATTTTCCTACTGTAGGGGCACTCGGAGATGGCCTTATTTGCTTCTCCGGACAATCATAGGCTTCTGTGCTACTACTAAATTATTGCAGACTTATATGTCTTCTAACCTGTCCCCTCCTTCAGCAGTACTACTCAAACTGCAGCTGGAACAAGTGCCTGTCGTCGAGGCACAGGTCAGGAAGCATAGGAAATCCAGGAGCAGTTGTAAAATTGAACTAGTGATTTATTATTAACAGTAAAATAAATAAAAATAAAATTGTTCAGTATAACTGTTTACAAAAGTAGGATAAACGGAGAAAGTCCATCTGGGTTTCTTCTCAATTTCTAATCTCTCTCTCTCTTTTGCAAAACATTACAGCTTCTCTGTAGAAGTCTGCAGGAGTTTAAGGAAATATCATGCTTCTCACATAGTATTCTTGTAAGTTGCCAGTGTTCTTGTCAGTTTCAGCAGGTGCATCAAAAGAGCATGGTGACCGAGAACTGACCTCTTGTTTACATCTTCTGCAAAAGGCTTAAAAATTTCATGTCAGGTTAACCTTTTGAGTTCCAAATAGCTTTGCAGTCATTTCAACAGTATAACTATATACAGCTTGAATCAAAGGGATCCAGTATCAATTACATTTCCACAAAATGAATTGCATATATTTTATACCAGCAGATATGCAGGGAGGAAAAGACAGAACAGCAAGTGAGGGCAGAGAGATAGTGAGAGGCAGAGGGTGTAAGACTGTGGGGTGATCCAAGACCTAGGTCTCACGAGAAAATTTGGTTGCGCAACTAGACAGAGAAGAAACAAAAAGAGAGAATAGAACAGATCCTTGCATTTAAGCTCTTTCTCCATAACAACTGGAATAGGGCCATATTCAACCTGTCACAGCATCCATCTTACTTATCGCCCGTTTTGGCCCCGACAAATATGGTTTCCTTCTCCAGCATCTGTCGGTCACGGATCCTTTCCCGGACCTCCTCACACAGTTCCTGGGCACTCTTCTTCACCAAAATTTCACGTCCTTCATCTTAATTCCTGGCTCCTAAGGACATCTTCATCGCTTGTCATCACGTCTCTCCCTCAGTGGCCACCATTCTGCTGCCATCTAGAAGGGCTTCCACCAGAGAAAACATATGGGGCCAAATGGAAATGTTTTGCTGTATGGACGACTGCAAGGCCTAAACCCCTTTCCTGACCATAACCTGTTATCTTGGAGTGCCTTTCCACTCTCTCCTCTCAGGGTTTAAGCTGCTCTTCTATAAAAGTCCACTTATCCGCTATTTCAGTGTTCCACGAACCCACTGGAGACTGATAGGTCACCCAACTGGACCTCACCAAGATGTTCCTGAAAGGCATTCTCTATCTCAGGCCCCCTATCCGGCATCCAGTTCTGCCTTGGGACCTCAATTTGTCCTAGAAAAGCTAACCTCGAACCGCTTGAACCGGCTACTTGTGACCTGCACTTCCTGGCCTGAAAGTACTTTTCTTGATAGCTGTTCTTGACTCGGCACATTTCAGAACTCCAAGCCCTAATGTGTCACGAGCCCCACCTGGTCTTCCATAAAGACTGGGTCTCACTATGCACTAATTGCACCTTTCTCCCAAAAGTAGTGTCGGACTTTCGCTCAACAAGCCATTCACTTGCCTGTCCTGTACCTGGCTCATTCTAATCTGGGAGAGCCACTTCTCCATACTTTGGATGTCCTCAACATCCTCTGTTATTACCTTGCTCATTCGAGTCCTCACGTAAGTCAGAATAACTCTTTGTTGCCTTCGCTCCTGGCAGGAAGGTCTTCGGTCCTAAAGCAAATTTTATCCGGTTGGTTAACCCATTGCATCACCCTATTGCCACACCAGATAAAAGAACGTCTTCCTGGGATGGTGTGCCGCACTCCACCAGAGCTCTTTCTACTTCTGCTGCCTGCTTCCGAGGCATCTCATTGCTGATATCTGTGGCGCCACTATGTGGTCTGCTGTGCATACCTTTACTAGATACTACAGCCTTGATTTGGCTTCCAGGTGCCTCACCTCCTTGGCCGTGACATCCTGCAGGGCCTTCTCTCTTGACCACCCTTTCTGTTTGACTGCTTGGGAATCATTCCAAGTGTATGACCTGCTACCAAGACATACCCTCGAAAGAAGATAGTACGAGTTTCGTACTTACTGTAATGACAGATCTTTGAGAGGATCTCTTGCAACAGGTAGCTTCCTCTTCTTCCCCCTCCTTCTCGACAAGAGCTATCTTCTGCTTCTATACTCATTATTCCAATGGGAGATGCCTCCGGCCTCCTTGGTGTCCTGCTCCGTGAGTTGGTTGCGGCTGGGAAAAGAGGCCACTAGGGGGCTGCCCACATATTTACAGATATGAACAGGTAGCGTTATTGTGGGTGGCCCCAGTCAGCACTGCTTCTAAGCGCTACCGTCGACTGGAAGACCCTCTGGCGTATACCCAAGTGTATGACCTGCAAGAGAACCTCGAAGATCTACTGTTCACAGTAAGTACAAAACTGTACTTTCACGCTCAGGAAGAATTTTGTTCAGCTCCTTGTAGAAGGGCTATAGTTCATGCAGACACCCTGCCAAGTCAGGGGTATGTATCCACATACTCCTGATCCTAAAAGCATATGAATGGGGTGGCTGGCACCCCATACTGAATCTAAACAATCTCCATCAGTTCATGTGGAAGAGCAAGCTCTCACTTTGAGGGAGCTCATGCAGCAGGTTACACCATAAGGACTGAAGCCAGCAGGCACCAGGACCCCACAGAAGACTTCTAGCTAGCAGTCTGTGGCAGGGGACCACCCCTAGCGTTGGTCTGCTCCCAGCGTCGGCCAGTGGTATAAAGTGGGCGGTCCCTCAGCTCCACTTCAGTTATTTTCTCGCCATTGACCCGCACACATCAGCTCCACAGATGCCTTCTGTTTTGTCGACCACCTTTTTACATCGATTTTTATTTTCTAAAAAATATTTTAGTTGATTCCTTTACTCTGCATGTCTTCTTCTCCATCATCCCTGTCGAGCGGCACCAATCTAAGTGTTCTTGCGGTACTCAGAATGCTGGTGCAAAAACGACAGTTTATTCTGCTTGATGCAAATAGAAATAAACGCGGGCACTAGAATTCAGGCAGATGTCCTGCAGATATACAAGCTACCTCAACACTTGACTCAGCTAGCGTGCATTATCCCAATAGCTCCAGTTCGCATACTTCTGCTTTGGAACTTAAGTGTTCCTACGGCAAGCAAATTCACGTCGAAATTACAGCTTTCTGTTCAGATGGACTAGTCTCCTACCCTCCATGGGACCTTTTGTTTCTTTTAGAAACTTACTTTCTAGGGACATGGATATGTTGTTCATCCACACTTGTTGGCAGTTCCTTGCCGCTTTAAATCTTGCGGAAGGTCTTCAAGCTGGCTCCTCCCACCCACCGGGTGGTAAAACTCGGCTCCGCCCCATGGCGCCAGATCTTCCTTACCACTTGAAGCTCAGGTTCCCTCCTTAACGCTCTGCGTATAAGACTGGTTCCTAATTCTTGAAAGTTGAAATCAAAAGTTTTTGCTAAAAGACTTGGTCTTCTTTCCTCATGACTGAGATGGACAAATCGACTCCCGGTTTCGGAGGTGCCCTTGCGGGCAGAAGATGTCTAGGATGGATCCGCACTCCATGTGCGTCTACTGCTTGGGCCTTGAGCACGACCCGCGGCCTCGACTTGTGCTTGTCCTTTTCAGCCCCTCGTCCTTGAAGACCGTGCTGCCCGATTACAACTGGGGGCGCCCGAGAAGAATTCCACCAGTTAAATCTAAAGAGGCCCGGTTGGCGGTGTCGCGGTGGCGGGCTCGGCGGATCAGCTCGGCAGATGATAAGCCCTCGAAGAGGAGGTGGCGGCGGGCGCTTCTACCTCGGCTGCAGCATTTGTCCCGCTCTCTCTCGGTGCCTCATACCGGCTTCTTTCAAGGAGCTTTGTCTGACCCTCTCGGCGAAGGTGAGGGTCCAACTTCTTCTGGACCCTTTTCCAGGTCCAAAGAGCAAAGTAAGTCTCACCGTCGGCGCTCTTGGGGGCGGGAAGATCCCCTCCCTTCTTGTCGACTTGATTGACCCCTCGCTTTCGTCCACTGGCTTCACGGTGGCCCGTCAACACAGTTGACGAGACTCCCGCCCGGCCACGGTCCGATTTTCTCGATCCGTTAGGCGGGTTTGTCGTGGAGAAGCTGAGAATCCCCTCTCCCTAGTTCCCCGGTGGGGTTGAGGATCCGTCGGCTCGTCTGTGCCTCCGGTTCCGGTGCCTTCGTTGGGATCGTCTGGGCCGGTGCCGTTCCGACACTTCTCCTCGCCTTCCTCGGCCTAGTCGGGACTCTCGGTCTCGGTCTCGGACATCCTCGTGGTCCAGCCGATCCCGCCATCATGGCGGTCTCGGCACCGCGGCAAGCGGCCCGCCGCTCTTCCTCCTCCTCGGACGGGGGAGGCTTGGCGCAAGTGCGTCCGGGTATGAGAACTCATGTGGTAACAGCTCCTTTTGACCGAGGAATAAGCCCGACCGGTCGTCTTCCCGGCCATTAAGTGGCTGTCACGGGTGACGAAACAACCCTCGTTGTAGCGAGGGGCCTGTTCCCAGGCCTGTTGTTCGGCCAGTTCAGCTGCCCACGATTCTGGTGGAACCTCCGCCTCCACAGCCATTAGTTGGGGCTCCGACCAGAATTCTCGGTGGACTGCGTTTGCCCCATAGGCTGTCTGTCACCCTCACTCCCGATAAACCTCGGCGGGTGGAGGGTGGCTCAGGCAGGCAGCTCTTTGAGGACTCTTCGAGTCCGAGGATGATTCCTCCCTTTTCTCAAGCGATTGACTTGGGTCCTCAGGAGGACAGTCAGTGGGCGATAGCCTACCGTCCTTCTTAGGGTTGCCCGGCTCATCTCGAGTCCACCGGGATGAAGCTCGAACCGTTCTAAACAGGCCAGGTATCCCCTCACGGAGATTCTGGACGGGGATTCTCCACGGAGGCCTTTCCGGTGGCGAGGCCATAGTGAGTCCGGCCTTGGAGCTTTGCAGCGCCCTGCTTCCTGCCCTCGCCTTGGCCAGGATGGCCAGGAAGTATCACGGTCCCACGGTTCCCTGTCCGTTTTTGAACACCCCTCTGCGGAGGGTTGGTTACCAACAAGCGTTTTCCGGTGCCGAGGCATGAGGATGGACAAACCTCCCGACAAGGAATCCAAGAAATTGGATTATGCGGGGCGAAAAGTCTATCTTCGTCCTCTCTGCCTTCGTCAGGCCAGTTCGGCCGTCCTCATGGCAATTTTCACATGCCCTGTTGGGCTCCCTGGATGGTCGTTCCTCATCTTCCGCGGATCTGCAGACTACGGTCAGGCAGGTGCAGGACCAGGGCAGGGCAGTGGCCAAACAGCAGCTCCAGACTGCTTTGGACTTTGGGGACTCATGTGCCAGGTCGGTGGCGGCGCCAGTGGCCATCGGTCGTCGAGGCTTGGCTGAGGATATCCACCTTTACCTCGGATACCCAGCACAAGTTGGTGGATGTTCCTTTTTGGGGACTGACCTCTTGACCCTGGGGTGGAAGGTCACCTGCAGAGGATCGAGAAGTCCAATGCTACCTTGGACTCTGTCTCTTCCGCTCAAAGGACAAAGGCCATAAACCACAGCCTAAACCCCTTCGTCCTTCTGCGCCCTTGTAGCTCCAGGCCACAGCGTCAGGGCCAGCAGGCTCGAGCTTGGCATCCCAAACCCAAGCCGTCGGCTTCCTCTAACAGGAAGCAGGGAGGAAAAGACCCAGGAGGTCCCTCGGCGGTCCCTCCTCCAAGCCTGCCCAGTGATGGGCTGTGGGGTGTCGCCCCCCATCCCGTCACCTTGGCCCTGGTTCCCCGTGGAGGGCGGCTCCGACACTTCCTTTCCGCCTGGTCCGCTATTACCACGGACAGGTGGGTTCTGGAGGTGGTGGGAAAGGCCTGCCTCTAGAATTGAGCAGGCCCCGCCCTTCAGGCCGTCGCACCAAGGGGCCTGGGGTCAAGCCTCACTGTCGGCTCGTTGAGCCGACGCCATCTCCTCCTCCAAAGGAGGTGATCAGGAGGTAGGGACCCCCTTCAGACCAGGGGTTCGTGTCCAGGTACTTCCTGGTTCCGAAGCGGATGGGGGGCTGGCGCCCCATTCTCGACCTACGACCTGAACAAGTTCCTAAGGTCTCGAACCTTCAGGATGGTCACTCTGGCGCAGATAATACCATCTCTGGAACACGGTGTGGTTCTGCTCTCTGGACCTGCAGGGCGCGTTCTTTCACATCCCTATCCATCCGTCACGCCGGAGTTCCTTCGCTTCGGCGGAGGGATCCCTCTTTCGAGTTCGAGCCATGCCCCTTGGCCTGTCTCAGCTCCCAGGGTCTTCACCAAATGCATTGCAGTGGTGACAGCTTTCCTCTGCGGCCCGAGGGGTTCAGGTGTACCCTTACCTGGGCGATTGGCTGATAGCAGCCCCTCCAGACAGGAGGTGGGGCGGTCCAGAGATCTGGCCCTCAGGTTTGCTCTCAAGTCGGCCTTCTCATCAAGCGAGATAGTCCAGACTTCGAGTGAAGCAGGTGATTCTGTTTATCGGGCAGAGCTCGGCTCCTGGCGGACAGGGCCGAGTTCTTACCTCCTTTGCCCAATCATTTCTGGTTGGGCAATCGCGCTCCCTGCCGGGACTTTCTGCACCTCCTGGGTCTCATGGCGGCCTGTGCCAGCGTAGTCGTTGAGCACGATGGCACATTCGCCCCTTCAGTGGAGACTGGCCAGCCAGTGGTCTGGCAGCTGCGATCCATTGGACCAGCTGTGATGGTGACCCAGGAGATGTGGAGCAGCTCTCCGGTGGTGGACGTTCCATCTCATCTGCAGGGAGGCATCCGTTTGTCCGCCCGAGCAGCCGGTCTCTATCGACCGATGCCTCTCTGATGGGTTGGGGTGCCCATCTGGGGAACTCCAGTGCATGGCCTCTGGTCCCAGCGGGAGTCGATGCCACATCAACCTGCTGGAGCTCCGAGCAGTCCGCTCCTCTCACCGCCTTTGCTCCGTTTCTCCGGGGTCAAGTGGTCCGAGTCAGGCCGGACAATACCACGACCATGTACTACCTGAACCGCCAGGGTGGGGCGCGCTCCATGCTTCTATGCAAGGAAGCTCTCCGCATTTGGTCACTCGTCGCAGCCTGGAGGCGGATCTCCTAGCCATTCATGTGGTATGAGCCTCCAACACCCTGGCCGATGCCCTGAGCGGATAGGGGCTGCATCTCACAGTGGTCTCTCCTGCGGAGGTAGTACAAGATCTGTTCTCCCACTGGGGCATACCTCAGGTGGACCTGTTTGCCTCAGGAGAAGCGAGCTGAGGCTGTTCATGCCCGCCTCCTCAGCAGGGCTCGCTGCAGGGATGCCTCTCGAGGCCCTGGACCCCGGGCCTCTTTTACGCCTTTCCCCATTTCCCTTGGTTCACAAGGTGCTTCTCAAGGCAAGGAGGGACAAGGCGCAGGTGATTCTGATAGCCCCAGACTGGCCCGCCAGATTACAGGTACCAAACTCCTCAGCCTCAGCTCAGGCTCCGAGGCAGCTTCCAGCTCGCCGGACCTGCTCTCAGTCAATCAGGGAAGGTGTTCCATCCGGACCTTCAATCCTGCACTTGCGGCCTGGTTCCTGGCTAGAGTTCCAGGCCTTGGGTCTTTCCGACGAGGTCCTCAATGTTTGAGGCGTCCCGTAGGAGTCGACCAGAAAATGCTACGCCTTCAAATGGAAGAGATTTTCCATTTGGTGTCAGAGCAAGGGCTTGGACCCTTCCTCCTGTTCTGTGGCAAGCACTTTGGACTATTTATGGTCCCTTTCTAGTCAAGGGCTTAGGTCGGCGACCTAAAGGTGCACCTGGCAGCCATCTCTGCTTACAGGCGCGGGCGAGGAGCAGTCGGTGGCGCAGGAGAAGGTGGTCTGGCGCTTTTCAAAGGCCTTGTTCACATTTCCCTCGGTCGAGAACCTCCACCTCCGTGGGATTTACTGCTGGTACTGGCAAGCTCATGGGCAAACCATTCGAACCAATGCACAGGTGTGATCTCTCTCACCTGTCGTGGAGACCGCCTTCTTGGTGGCTATCCGTCAGCCAGAAGAATGGGAGAACTCCAGGCTCTGCATTGGGTCTCCTGACCTGGTCTTCCACAGGGACAAGGTTGTCCTCTTGCCCCACCGAAATTCCTTCCGAAGGTGGTGTGGAGTTTCACCTTAACCAGGTGCTGACTCTGCCGGTGTTCTACCCAATTACCTCGGAGGCGAATACAGGCTCCATACTTTGGACCCTAGAGGAAGCTCGCTTATTATAAGGAGCCACGGCTGAAATCAGGAGAGGTTCGCCAGCTGTTTGTCACCTACGCTGAAGCCACATCTGGCAGACCTGCAGCCAAGCGGACGATAAGCAGGTGGGTCACCTCCTGCATAGATCTCTGCTATAAGTTGGCGGGCATGGAGCCTCCCAGAGGATAAGAGCTCATTCTACCGTCATACTGCTGCATCGTGGCTGCTTCCAGGGCGTCCCTATCCAGGAAATCTGCAGGGCTGCTACCTGGAAGTCAGCACACACCTTTATTACCCATTACCACATCGACCTTGAGTCACGCCCGGATGCTGGTTTTGGGGCCTCGGTTCTCCAGTCTTTATTCCCTAAGTAGAGGTTGTGCTCTTGCCTCCTTCTCCCGGAGAACTGCTAGGAGTCTGCCAGACAGTGTGGATGAACAACATATCCATGTCCCTAGAAATACAGGTTACTCACCTGTAACAGGAGTTCTAGGAATGGTATATTTGTTCATCCACAGGACCACCCGACCTCCCGGCTCGACACACAACCTGAGCTTCCAGCGGGCCAGATCTGGCGCCATGGATGGAGCCGAGAGTTTTACCACCCGGTGGGTGGGAGGAGCCAGCTTGAAGACCTTCCGGCAAGATTTAAAGCGGCAAGGAACCTGCCAATAAGTGTGGATGAACAACATATACCATTCCTAGAACTCCTGTTACAGGTGAGTAACCTGTATTTGTCTCCTTCGAACCAGGCGAGATTAAGAGCTGCGCTTTCTGTCATGGAAAGCATTGTTTTAGTTGCTGTTAGTTCTGCATGGAGGATTTCCGAGCTCCACGCCCTGATGTGCAAAGAGCCTTATTTAGTTTTTCAAGAACAGGTGTCCTTGAGGACAAATCCAAATGTTATGCCCAAGGTGGCGCCGAATTTACCCTCAATATGGACATCCATCCTCCAGTTTATTATCCAGAGCATTCAAGTCGAGGGAGGCTCTACTGCATACTTTGGATGTTCTCTGGGTTCTTCATTATTATTTGACTCGTACCGGGATCTCAGAAAATCTGATCAGTTTGTTTTATTCGTCCCAAAGTCTTTAGGGGTGCCTGTTTCTAGGCAGACTTTGTCTAAGTGGTTGGTCCACTGCATTGTTTTACTGCTACCAAAGTACAAGCCTTTACTGGGCCTGGTCAAGAGCCACATTCTACCAGGGTGCCTTCTACATCTCTCCCGTGACGTGTCAGCGACAGATATCTAAAACTGCCACCTGAGTTGGTCCACACTTTCATTAAACACTATAGTTTGGACATTGCCTCCAGGCGCAGGACGAGCTTTGGCCTTGCTGCCCTCAAGGGTCTGCTCTCTTGAGGATTACAGCTTTCTGCCTTTTTCCTCCACCTGTTTGTCAAGGATTGTCCTTGTACTAGCAGGACTCAGTCCTTACAGTGTAACCTGCTTCAAGAGCTCCCCTGAAGTGAGATAGCGCAGTTATGTAGAACTTACCGTAACAGTAGATCTTTGAGAGGAACTTTGCAGCAGGCACTGCTTTCCTCCTCTTTCCCTCTAGTATTCTTCTCCTACATTATCTGCCAATTTTTTCCTTATCTTCTTGGTTCGAGGATCCTCCTTGGTTCACCAATCCTTCCTGTGCCTGGGATTCTGGGAGCTGAACTGAGGTGAGGCTGGGGACTGCCCCTTTATACCACTGGCCAACGTCAGGGAGTGGCTGATGTCAGGGGCAGTCTCCCACCATAGACTGCTAGCTAGAAGTTTTCCATGGGGTCCTGGCACCTGCCGGCTTCAGTCCTTATGGTGTAACCTGCTGCAAGAGCTCCTCTCCAAGATCTGCTGTTACGGTATGGCGGAGCTAGAAGGGGATTGGGGGTGGTCGCCTCTGCTGGCTGCCCCAGTGTGAGTAGTGGTGCCCATACCATCTTTATTCACTGTTTAGTGCCCATTGTGGAGCCGTGATTGACTGAATGCACCCCTCAGCTGCATAGCTCCCAAACCTGGCTCCGCCACTGCAGTAAGTTCTTGCGTAACTGTACCTACACATGGTTCCTCTGAACCAGTTTATACTATCCCTGTGGTTCTGTTCCCTGGACCTCCAGGAATCATTCTGCCACATCCTAATCCATCCGTCCCACTGGCGGTACCTCAGTTCCTCACAGAAGGGTTCTCTGTCAGTTCCTGTCATGCCCTTTGGCTTCTCATCTATGACCAGAGTCTTCACTAAGTTCCACGGCAGTGGTGGCAGCCTTCCTGCTGTGCAGGGCCTCAGGGGTGTATCCTGCCTGGATGACTGGCTAATAGGCCAGGCCATCCAAGGAGGCCATGGAGCAGTCAGGATCTGGCCTCCAGACCTGCAGAGACTTGAGCCTCTTGGTCAACCCAGCCAAGTCCAAACTGATACCCCTCACGAGTGATTCACTTCATCGGAGCAGTTCTAGACTCCCTGTGGCCAAGGCCCACACCTCCCTGCAGTCCTGGCACTGAGCTTACCTCTTGCCCAGTCATTTTTAGGTTGGGCACTCACACCCTGTCTGGGACTTCCTGTGGCTGCTGGCATACATGGCGTCCTGCCAGCAGGCTGCAGTGGGAGTTGGGGCATCGAGGGTCCTAGCACGTATGACACTGATCAGCCGGTCACAGTGACTCAGCCGATGTGGAATGTCATCCAGTGGCGGCTGATCCCAGAACATTTAGAGGAAGGAGTCCTGTTTGTCCACCCAGAACTTGTGAATTGCCTTCTCCATTGTTATGTCATGGCCCAGGTTAAATTGGAAATTCATCCCTGGCAGAGATCTACTCTGTACCTGGTTGGTAGACATTTGCAGAGCTGCAACATGGAAAAACAGTGCACACTTTTACTAAGCACTGTGCACTGGATGTTCATGCCAGGCAGCACGCCGAGTTTGGCAGAACAGTCTTGAATGGATTATTCTCCTAAGTGAGCTGTCTGCTCCAGCTGCCCTAGTCTTGGGACTTTTTTTTAGCTTGGTTCTCTGACACACTAGTAGAAAACAATGGTGAAGATTGATTCTTCAAAGTTATTACAGTTACATACTCACCGTAATTGTTGTTCGTGATCTTAAAACCGTGATCTTATAAGAATATCTTCACCATTGATTCACATGCCCTCCACCATCCCCGGACTTGCACCAATATGGTTGTGTTGGTCTTCACCCCTTTATGCTTGGTTGGGCTATGAAGACCGTATGTTGCTGGATGTGGTGGCCTTCTTAAATGGGACACCCGGGCTATCTTATGCCCTTAGATTAAGTGCATCAGTTACTTGTTAGGTTATGATGCTCACCTCCTCAGTAAAAAAGGTAATGAGGCGGTTGGGAGCTGATGCCGAGGTAAACTAGCAACTGCATGCACTGACTTACATCATGCATGTGTGCTTACTCGTGCCAGCCCTCTGAAAATTTCTGGCTACATGACTTCTAGCTCTCTGACTCGGACTCACTAGTGTGAATCAGTGGTAAAGATATACTTAGGAGATCAGAAATTAGGGTGAGTACATAATTTTAATTACTGGCAGAAATATATTATTGCAAAAAAAAAAAACTTATGACAGTGTTTTGCCGACTAGCAAATACTGCTGCTTTAAGAGCATGAAGATTAAAACTTTCGAGCACTGTTATGTCTGTCCCCAGTCTGTGTTTGGGCAGGCACACCTCTAGCTGTCGCGCTGGAAATCAGACTTGGGACTCTGAGTACCAAAGGCAGCAACTGTTTCATTCAGCTAAAGGGAACCCTAGCTGGGAAGTTAGAGAGCTCCTTTGACTTTTATACTTGCTATACTGTTTTCCACCACTAGGTGGCTTTATTGCTTTATTTACAGCTTTCATCACTAGATGGCACTGCTTTGCATGGCCTGCCTTTTCTCATATCCAAAAGACTTGTATTAATAAGTAGTTTAATGCTGTGAAGCCTGGTGGTTAGCATGCCAAGCTGTGAACCTGAAAACCTAGGTTTGAATCCCACCACTAACTCATATTATAGAACTTGAGCAAGTTGTTTTCTTAAAATTCTTCATTCTGGAATAACCTTTCTGTGTGTACCTAATGGCTGCTGCAGCTATCTGTGGCAAAGCACCTTAGGATAGAGCATGGGTTTCCCTAGGATGCACAGCATACCAGATGTTGTTTGGGATGGAGCATGCTTCTCCTGGAGATACTAAGCATACCAGATGTCATTTGGTTGGAGCATGGGTTTCCTAGGGACAAACAACATACCAGATATCATTTGAATAGAGCATGGATTCCCTAGAGATACAACAGCATAGCAGATGTCATTTGGGATAGAGGATGGGTTTCCTTGAGATACACAGCATAACTTATGTCATTCGATTGAGACACGCTTCTCCCTGGAGATACTAAACATTACAGATGTCACTGGGATAAACGCGGTTCCCTAAAGACACACAGCATTGCAGGTGTCACGGGATAGACCATGGTTCTCCCTAAAGAGACAAAGCATACCAGACATCTTTTGGGATAGTGCGTAGTTCTCCCTAGAGACACAAAGCATTCCAAGTATCGTTGGAGATGGAGCATTGTTCTAGGGGCGTGGATTTGGCGCATTATCCACATGTCTGACATTATTTCCTTCACCTTTAAAACTTACCAGAAGGTCTTCAAGCTGGTTCCTCCACCCACCCACCGGGTGATATCGTCTTCTGCACACCGCCCTGTGACATCATATCTTCCTGTCTACTGGAGCATCAGGTTCCCTCCTTCACAGCTCTGCATTTAGTGGAGGTCTAACTTTCCTGGTCATGGGGCTGTCGAAATATCTTTGCTTTTGGGTTTGCTAACCCTTTTTCTAGTTCTCCATGGATTAGAGACCATAAATTGGATCCTGGTTTCAAGCAGTGTGCCGCTTGTTCCCAGAAAATGTTGCACACCGACCCGCACCCTCGTGTGTCTGTTGTCCTAGTGGCCTGGCATGATCCGCGGGTTTCCGGCCTGTGCAGACCCTTCATCCTCCACGATGGAGGACTGCTGTGCTAGCTTCCTCGTGAGGTCACCTAGACGCAAAGGGCCCCGTCCATTTGGTCCAAGGATGCACACAAGGTGGTTTCTGCGGCAGCCGGATCAGCCAAGCAGCTTGCCACCTTCGAGGATAGTTTGTGACCCAGGCTGTTTGTGCAGCTTATCTGCCTTGCTGCCTGGTAGGCTTGGGCGCTCATGTACCACAGCATTCTGAGACTTGTGCAAGTCCCTACCTACTCTCAAGGAGGGTCGTTCCCGAGGATATAAATCTTCGCTGCTTCTAAGCCTAAGAGGACCCATGTAACATCTAGGTCAAATATGATTCCCCATTGAAAGAACAGAAACAACATACAGTCTCCCAGGTTACATGAGGAAAAATCATAAACAAGAGAGTCCCACACCCCAAAATACATACTGTGGCAATGATATATTATATGGCTTTATGGGAAAAGAATATGTCCACAGACAGTCTATTTAAGAGCTCATACTGTGGCCCATTAAACCCAGAATGCAGCAAACATAAAAGTCCGAAATAAAACAAAGTATGTGTGAGTACACAAAGGGTTTAAGCCTGGGTGGGCACAAACCATATACTGAAACTCCCATCGAGTCCTTCTTTGTAGCGAAACGGCTTCTGTACTCCGGAGGGTGGGTAGAACAGTAAAAATAAAAGGTCTTACCTGATGCCACCACCTCATGTGCCTAACCCCAGCTCACACTAAGACTTTCAGTCCTGTAAAGTCCCAGGCTAGCTGCAGTCATCATCTGAGGAGGCATCTCCTTCTACCCCTTCCAGTTTCTGCTCAGTATGCTGCAGAATTTTCTCTCTACCCTTTGGCTCATTAAATTGGTACAACTTCACCTGCCAGGTTAACCTCAACTGTGCTGTAAGCAGGAGCTGGTGCTGAATTTTCAGATGCCGAAAGGTGACTGCGGATACATTTGGCTCTTAGCCTCTGTCTGGTTACAGTAGGATAAATCCGGAAAGATCTGTAAAGTGTCCTCTCCATATTTGAGTGCCCAAGCGTCTCCTTGCCAAGTTTGGATTCAGTCTCTGTCTCCCACCTGTGCACACAATAAGCAAGGTTCTGGGGACTGTCGAGTCCCCGAAGCCCGCCTCAGTGTAATATGGTATGCCTTCTCGATAGAAATCGGGGTCCTCCTCAGATACACCTAATATAGAAAGCAGATGGCGAACAAAGTGTAGCGCATGATCATCCCCCTCAGCAGACTCAGATAGTCCCAACACATGGATTCCTTTCCGGGACTGGTTTTGACCACCTCCAGATGCTGACGTAGCAGAGAGTTTTCCTTAATGAGTTTGGTAGTTGCATCGCAGGCCTTAAGAACAGAGGTCTCTGCTCTCTGAACCATGTGTTCACATTGATCCATCCTAGTATGCAAAGCTGACTACAGGGTGTCCAGCTTCTTATCTGTTTTGGACTGAGTTGATTAAGCGTAGTCTGAATAGAAAGTAGGGACGCTCCTCCTGAGGCAGGTCACTCGATGCCTCGCTCCACCAGCAACACAGGCCACTCTTCCTTCTGCTGCTGCATTTTTTGGAGGGAAAAATCAGAAGATGAGGCGGCAGCTCCTGGTTTTAGCCCATAGTTCCAATACTGGTATCATTCATACACCACTTATACACGTCTTTAAGTAAACTCCACTCCACATATATATTTTAATAAATAGTTCCCAGGAGCTCGAAAAAAGTTACTGCTTCAAAGGCTGCTCAGCAGTGTCCCTGGACCCGACTTTTGAGCAGGAGTCCTTTGAGGAGCTCTCTATGGAGCAAGGGTCGGCTTCTTTTTAGGCCCTGCTCCACTTGATCTTAGATTCTGTGGGGATCCTGGAACCAGTACAGAAGCAGGGCCAAGTATCCCTTGACTGAGATTCTGGGCAGGGATGACTCCTAGGGTTGCCTTCCCTGTCGCGAAGAGCATTTTAGTCCTGCCCTGGAGCTGTGTCAGTGCGCTACCTCCTGTTAGCGCTGTCGACCAGTGTGGTCTGCAAGTGTTCACTGACCATCCTTCATCCAAAGGTTTGGTAGCCGACTCAGTGTTCCGGTGCGGGCATGCGTCCAGCCGCGTTGACAAGCCTCGGACAGGGAATTAAAGAAAAAAAACTAGACCACGCGACAAAGAGGTCTACGCTGCGCCGTTCCTGGAGCCTTCGGTAGGCCGGTTCTGCTGTCATGATGGCCAACTTTTCCATGCCCTATTGGGAACTTTGGACCAAGTTATTTTCACCTTCCTGCAGATTTGCAGCTTATGGTTAAAATGATCTGTGACCAGGGGCGTGCAGCGGCCAAAGCAGCGCTCAGATGGCCCTGGACATCGACTGTTTTTAATGAGTCCTTTGCTGCAGCTGTGGCCATGCTGTGCGGACATGTTTGAGGATCTTGACCTTTATGGCAGATACCCAACACAAGCTGGTGGGCGTCCCCTTCTTGGGTACCAACCTGTATGGGTGAGGTGTTGATGGTCATCTCACCTACATCGAGAAGTCCAGTGCCATTCTGGACTCCGTTGCATCCTCACAGAAGGACATTGGGCCAAAACAACAGAAGAAACCCTTTCAGTATCGACCCTAATCAAGCGCCTTCAAGCTGGGCAACATCAGGCCTGGGCCAAAACCTAAGCCAGTCTCTTCTGAACCCAAGAAGTCTGGAGGCCAGGGGCCCCATCAGCCTGCCCAGTGACGGTTGGGGTGTCATCCTCCCACCTGTCATGTCCTGATTGGGACCTCCCATGGGGTCTGGCTCCGCCATTTTACGTGTGCCTGGTCCGTCATCACATTGGACAAATGTGTGCTCAAAGTGGTGGGTCCTGGTTTGCCTCTAGAATTCTAGGCGCTCTCACCCAGCCGAACCCATGCCCTACAGCAAGATGTGGTGTCTGTGGACATGTCCACCCTTCCGGAGGACATCGCCCATCTTCTTCTAAAGGAAGCTGTCGCCCATGTCCTGACTCCAAGGCCTGTCCGGGGTTTATCTCCAGATATTTTCTGGTTCCAAAACGGATCGGGGTTGGGTCCCCTTACTGGATCTTCACGATCTCAATAAGTATTTGAAGAAGTCAAGTTCCAGATGGTCACTTAAGTCTGCTCATTCCATCCCCAGTGGGACATGTGGTTCTGCTCTCTGGATCTCCATCCTACCAGCGGTTCCTTCAGTTCCATTAGGAAAGGGATACATTACGAGTTCCAGGCCATGCCATTCGGCCTCTCCTTGGCACCTAGGGTCTTCTCCAAGTGCATCGTAATGGGTGCAGCATTCCTGTGGCACCGAAGAGTGCAGGTGCACCCTTACCTGAACAACTGGCTGATCATGGTTCCTCCAGGAGGAGATGGAGCGGTCCAGGAACCAGTCCTCAGACCTGCTCAGCCTTAGCCCTTCTGGTCAACCCGGCCAAGTCTGAACTCAGCCCCTCACAGGTCATCCACTTCATCGGGGCAGAGCTCGACTCCCTTCGGACCAAGGCACAACTCCCTGTGGACAGGGTGGAGGATCTTACCTCCATTGTCTGATCATTTAGGGTTGGGCAATAGTGCCCTGCTCAGGACTTCCTGTGGCTGCTGTGGTACCTAGCGTCCTGCACCAGCGTGTTCTGGTGGGCCACTGGTGGATGCACCCCTGCAGTGGGAGCTGGCCCATTAGTGGTCACAGTGCCTTGTCACCTCGACCAGTTGGTCATGGTGTTGCAGCTGATGTGGGATGCCATCCAGTGGTAACTCGCCCTAGAGCATCTGCAGGAAGGAGTCCCGTTGTCCACCCAGAGCAAATAGTAACTCTCATGACTGACACGTTTCTGATGGGATTGGGGGCCAATTGGGGGACCACAGGGCCCATGGGCTCTAGACCCTCAGACTCCCAACGTCACATCAACCTGGAGCTTGTTGGAGCTCTGTGACTTGCATCTAGCTCTGATGGTCTTCACTCCAGTTGTGCGGGGTCAGGTCGTTCCGATCCAGATGGACAATATGATAACCATGTACTACCTCAAGAAGCAGGGCGGACACATTCCCTCCCATTGTGCCGGTAAGCTGTCCACACCTGGTCCATTGTATGCTGTCTGGATGCTGATATCTGGCAATCTGTGTGGGTGGTGCCTTCAACCAGTTGGTGGACGCCCTAAAGCCATGTGGGTGAGGTGTCTCACGGAGTGGTCTCTTCTGGGGAGGTAGACACCAGTTCTTCCAGTGGAACACTTCCCTGGTCGACTTGTTTGCCTCCCAGGAAAATGTGAAGCTGAGGCTGTTTGTGCCCACCTCCCTCAGTGTGGGTCACTGCTAGGGGATGCCTTCCTTGAGCCCTGGACCATAGGCCTCATGTACTAACTTCTCTTTTCCTGTGATCCACAAGGTGTTGCTCAAGGTTCAGAGGACAAGACATGGATGGTCCTGGTGGCTCTGGACTGGCCGTGCCAGTTATGGTACCTCGATCTCCTCAGCCTCAGGCCTCTGTGACGATTGCCTTTCCATCTGGACCTGCTCCTTGCTCTCAGGGTGAGGGTCTTCCACCCGGAACTTCAGTCTCTCGCACCTGCAGCCTGATTCCTGAGTGACTAGAGTTCCAGGCTTTGGATCATTCCGATGAGGCCTTCTGTCGTTGAGGCCTCTGAGGAGTCAACTTCAGTGCTATGCCATCAAGTGGAAGAGATTTTCCATTTGTTGTCAGGGTAGAGAGTTAGATCCTCTGTCCTGCCCAGTGCTGAGCATCCCAGAATACTTGTCCCTCTATGTTGGGCCTGAGGTTGTGACCCTCAGATGCACCTGGCAGCCATCTCTGCATACTGGGTGTGGGCTGGTATGCCAATGGTGGCAGGGAAAAAAGGTAATTGTGCTTTTTAAGGGCCTCAACCACATATTCCCTCAGTGTGTGAACCACCACCACCTTGGGACTTGTTGCTGGTAATGGCAGTGCTCATGGGCAAGCCATTGAACCCATGCACTGGGTGTCTCATCTTCCACCTGTCATGGTAGATTGCCTTCTGGGTGGCTACCACCTCCATGCAGAAGAATCCATTAGCTCCAGGTGCTCTTGGTGGAGTCTCCTTATTTGGTTTTCACAAGGGCAAGGTTGTCCTCTGCCCCAACCAAAGTTCCTCCTGAAGGTTGATTCAAAGTTTCACCTTAACCAGGTGATTAACCTCCCAGTGTACTTCACCAACCCAACCCTCAGAGACTGAGCACAGGCTCCATTCTTTGGACTGGAGGTGAGTGCTGGTTTACTATAAGGAGTGCATGGCTGAAGATTGGGAGAGGTTTGCCAGCTACGCTGAAGCTGCACCTGGCAGACCGGCAGCTAACCAGACAATTGGCAAGTGGATAGTCTCCTGCATGGACCTGTGCTACAGGTGCTGTGTGGAGCCTCCCAATGGGCTTTGGGCTTATTTCACCAGACATACCTCTGCTGCTTCCAGGGTCATCCCTATCCAGGAAATCTGCAGGTCTGCTAACTGGAAGTCAGCATACACTTTTATCTCCCATTACCACATCGAGCCTTGAGTCACTTGAGATGCTGGTTTTGGGACTCTGTTCTCCAGTCTGTCTTTCTCAAGTAGGGTGTGCTCTTATCTCCCTCCTCCAGGAGAACTGCTAGGAGTCTGCCAAAGTGTGGATGGTGCACTATATCCATGTCTCTAGAAATGAGGGTTACTTACCTGTAACCGTGAGATCTTACTTGAGGAGGGCTCTTGCAGTAGGTAATTACATATAGGACTGATGCCAGCCGGCATCAGGACCTAACAGAAAAATTTCTAGCTGGCAGTCTCTGGCGGAGGACCAGCCCTCGTCAGGTGACCATCATGCGGCGTCAGTATAAGGGGCGGTCCCCATGCCCCTTCAGTTCTTTCGCTGGGTCAGCCTCATGTCCAGCGCCCTACGTGATAAATTCAAGCTCCTCAGTTCTCTCTTGGTAGTTTTTACCATCTTTTTCGATTCTTCAATTAAAATCGTCAGGCATTAGTCGGTGTATGTCGTCCCCTACACCTTCCGAGCACAAAAATAAGTGCAACTTGTGCGACGCCCAACTCCCGTGACAAGGACGGCCATTCCCAGTGCCTCTTCTGTCCAGCCCAGATCATCAAGTGGAGAAGTGCCAGCACTGCCCAAAATTCAACGCAGCCTACCCGCAGATGGAGGCAGCAGTCCCTAGGCCCACATACTAAAGAAGAAAATGTCCTCCATGGAGAGGAGTTAAAAGCTCCGGCAGGTATCCCACGTCCCCGAAGAGCCATCATAAGAAGAAGAGCAGAAGCACCCGAGATAAGGCTCCTCATCCACTGCGTCTTCTTGAGGAGTCGCGTGCTACAGGTAACGTCTCCTCCGGGGACTGTCCACGACAGCTACCTTGGAGGCTTCAAAGTGGCGTCAGTACCTGCCTGGCTCATCGGGCCCTTGAGCGCCTCCGGGCTATTGAGGCCTCTGCTCCCAGTAAAGCCACCACCGTGCGGCCTACTGGTTCGGCGGCTGGTAAGCGGACGTCAGCTCCTCTGATGCCCGTATGGAGGCGGTCGATAAGTTGCCACCCTACCAGGCGGCGCTGATCACTCTTCTGCCCAAGGCCGCCCTCCTTCACGACCTGCCTCGGGCAATGGGTCCGATAAGTCGGATGTTGGCTCCTCGATGTCCGCTGATTCCACTGATAAGTCGGATGTCGCTTGCCCGACACCCGACGGCAGCTGAGCCAACACGGACCCTGCCACGTCCGCTGCTCCTGGCTCCCGCAGCCTCGCTGCCCTCCGGGACCCTGAGTCTCCTCAGCCTGACCCGGGGACTTTTCTTCTCTATCCTAGCGTGCGAGGTTCCGGCTGCACCCCTGTCAGGCGTCTACCCGCTGGTCCGACTGACCTGGGTCGGTTCCCGGATGCGGCTCCGACATCAGTCTTGCCGACGCGCCGACATCCCACTCCCAGATGCCGCTCCAACTCCGGGCCTTCCGCCCACGGGCCTCCTGCTAGGGCCACCCTGGCTCTCCGGCCAGACCGTCTCCAGCAGACCCCCTCCCCGGCTCCCGGGTATCCGACGCCATCTTACCCGGCTCCAGTATCCACCTCAGTACCTGGCGGCGGCCTATCTGGCGCTCCAGTACAGGGTGCCTCAATACCCGATGCGTGTTTCCTGCCGTCAGGTTATGGATCTGCGCCCTTCGCGGGTACAATCAATCTCCCGTATCCCCTCCTCCTCCTGCGCCCCCTCAGCCGCCCGGTGGACTTGAAGGAGACTCTGGCCTCCTGGTGGACTGAGGCCAAGGCTCAACTCACCAGAGAGGTGGAGAGTCATCTCACGCGATGGTGCCAATTCGGCTCCTGTACATCCGTGGCGACAGACTCCCTCCCACCTCCGGACACCAGAGACTAGCCTCTGGTTCCAGGGCGGGGCAGGATCCTTCCCAGGGACCTTCCAGGGGTCCGTTCCTCCCTCGCCAGGAGAGGAGTCTTCCTCTTCATCCTCTTCCTCTCGGACTCCTCCAGTTGCCTGGCTGCACCGCCCCTCAGCCGCGGTGGACTTGAAGGAGACTCTGGCCTCCTGGTGGACTGAGGCCAAGGCTCAACTCACCAGAGAGGTGGAGAGTCATCTCACGACGATGGTGCCAATTCCGGCTCCTGTACATCCGTGGAGACAGACTCCTCCCCTCCCGGACACCAGAGACTAGCCCTCTGGTTCCAGGGGCGGGCAGGATACGCTTCCCCAGGGACCTTCCAAGGGTCCGTTCCTCCCCCGCCAGGAGAGGGTTCCTCCTTCATCCTCTTCCTCCTCGGACTCCTCCAGTTGCTCTGAGCTGGACGGCGACGCCACGCTCTCCGTCCTAAGCCCAGGCCTAGGACTCCTCCAAGTCTCCTCTGGAGGATCCTTCCTTACGGAGTTGCTACGAAATCCAGGAGGTTCACAAGTGGCATTCTTGGAGCCGGATCCACAGCGTAAAAACTCACTGAAAATCTGGATCTGCCGAGACAGCTACTATGTTGGTGCCAACCCGGTTGAGCCTCATGCCGACCTTGTTTCACTATTTGGAAGCAACCGTCGGCTTTAGCCTAACTTCCTCGGAAGTCGAACAGGCTGTATCAGGCTCCCGAGGGTATTGACTTTATAGATTCTCACCTTCGAGCTGACTGGCTCGTGATTAGCCACCATGGCCAGACAGCTAACCCGAAACATCTGAGCTCGTCCCCACCTGACAAAGAATCCCGTCTTCTGGACCAGTACAGGAAGAAGATCTGTGCTTCTTCCACTCTGGGTATTAGGGCCCTAAATTATGTCGGTCATATGGGGGATTACCAGAAGCGATTCTAGTGAGGTGGAATCCAAATTGTACTCCTTCCGACTCTCAAGTCAAACAGGCAGTGGCTGACCTCGTCCACTCTGCACGTTTGGCCAGTCGGCACATGCTCGTGTTACTTACGTGCAGTGGACACTTCTGATAAGAGCTGCGCTTTTGCCATAGGCTTACGGCGTCATGCCTGGCTCTGTGTGTCAGGGTTGGTCCCGGAAGTGCAGTCCGCTATTCAGGAAGCACCCTTCTGGAGTTCGGTGCTGTTCATGCTGATGTCAAGGACATCATCACCAATCTGCAGGAGAAGGACTGCACTGAAGTCTGTGGACTCATGTATCATCATCAAGCGTGAGCGCCCGTCCCTTTCAGGGCGGAATTGGCAAAAGGCAAACCCCGGAAAGCGGGCTGCTAAACGCTGGGCCCTCCGGCTGCCAAGCCCTCCACCCAAAAAGCAGCGGTGCTTCAGCGCACGCTGCCCCACACCACCTGACTCCTTTCCTCTCCCACAGCCTCTGGGTCTTCCAGAGGAACCGTAGGAGGAGGTTTTCCTCCACCTCCCGGTTGGGAGAAGATACTCAGATTCTTGGGTGCTCCAGCTGATCACAGAAAGACACTCAATAGAGTTTCTTCAGAAACCCCCCTGACACCCTCCCCAAGGTCATCGTACTGTCGGGAACATCATCTTCTGGGCCAGGAGAGATTTCAGCACTTTTGCTGAAGGAAGTGATAGAACCCATCCCATTCCTGTTCAGGGAACGGGATACTATTCCCATTTCTTCCTGGTCCCAAAGAAAACAGGGGACATGAGGCCGATTCTTGACCTCCGCTTCCTGAACTTGTTCATGGAGTACAAGAGGTTCTGGATGCTCTCACTGCAGAGCCTCCTGCCCCTTCTTCGGCCGGACTGTGGCTGTGCACTTTGGATATGCAGGATGCCTACCTGCATATCCCTATCCCCTTCCATCACAGATACCTCGTTTTGCGTTCCAAGGGGCCACTACCAGTTGAAGGCCTCCCATTTGGTCTTTTCGGCGCCAGTGTTCACCAAATGCCTTTGTGGTAGGCTACCTGCAGACACAGGGGTGCAGGTGTTTCCCATACCTGGACGATTGCTCCCTGGCAGCCCCGTCCAGGAGGAACTCCTGCACTTCCTTTCCTCACCCAGCAGGTCTTTGCCTGCCTGGGTATTATCAACCAAGCCAAGTCCCATCTGATCCCGTCCCAGAGGCTCCAGTTTATCTGGGCGATCCGACATGACCTCTGGCAGGGCCTTCCTGCCACTGGACAGGGCGGCCACCTTCAGGCCCAAGTCAGCCTGTTGTCCAGCCGCAGGTGGGTCAGCGCCAGGTCAGTCCTTCGCCTCCTTGGGCTAATGGCGGCTGCAATTCGACAGTCCCTTGCACTCAGCTCCACATGAGAATCTCTCAGTGGACACTTGTCTCAGTGGGATCAGTTGGTGGACTGCCTAGATCATCTTGTCCTTGTCTCCACTCCCATGGCTCGGACTTGCAGTGGTGGATGGTTCAGGAGAACCTCGGGGAGTTCCCTTCTGTCCCTCCCCCACACACGCTGACTCACGGACGCCCGGCGAGGGCTGGAGAGCCCATCTCGTCCTCACAGGACCCAGGGCTCCTGGTCCAAGCTCGGAAAGTCCCTCCACATCAATGTGCTGGAACCAAGGGCAGTACTGTATGCTCTTCAGGCTCTGCATTTGTATCTGTCTCCAGGTCACCTAGCGGTACAGACGGACAACGTGTGTGGTCTGGTACATCAACAAACGGGAGGAACTCGCTCCCTACCCCTTTGCTGAGAGGCGATGCGAGTCTGGGATTGGGCAGTACAGCACAACCTTCACCTCACGGCATCTCATGTCCCGGATCGAGAACACGCTGGCAGACAGGCTAAGCTGGTCATGTGCTCTAGCTCACGAATGGGAACTGGATCAGGGGTCGAGACATCTTCCTCACTGTGGAAACTCCACAGGTAGACGTGTTCGCTTCCCCCAAAACACAAAACTTTCTGTCTTCTGTTTGCTCGCCCAGGGCACGGCATTTTTGGGAGAGAGCCTCATCTCTAGACTGGAAGGGCAGATTCATCTGTGCCTTTCCCGATTCCACTGATTACAAGGGTCTTGCAGAAACTCAGTTCTTAAGGAGCTCGAATTATTCTGATCGCTCTTTTGGCCCAGGCAAGTTTGGTTCTTCTTCTGCAACAGTACTCAGAGGAACCTCCTCCTCTTCCTCTGTCGCTATTTTTGCTGACCCAGGATCAGGGACCTGGTCCATCCAGGCCTCAAGTCCCTTCAGTTGCATGCGTGGCTCCTGCAGACGTGAGCTCAGGCCCATTTGGGTCCCCCGAGTAGCTGAGATTCTGGTGGAGGCCAGAAACCTCAACCAGATCTACTTATGCTGTGAAATGGAAGTGGTTCTCTATTTGGGCTGCCTGCAATGACGCTGAGCCCTTCTGTGCTCTGTCGGCTGACTTCTGGATTACCTGCGACACCTCTTCGCTCTGGGTCTCAGCCATTCATCCTTAAAGGTTCACATGAGCCATTTCGCCTATCATGTCCCTTTGCAGACAGAACGTTGCTCAGCTGGAAGTCTCTAAGACCTTTTGAGAGGGGTCCTTCACTTATGACCCCTATCCGGGTTCCTGCCCTCCTTGGGATCTGAATTTCATTTTAGAGAAACTTACTCTGCCTCCTTTCAGCCAGCAGCCTCAGTGGACCTAAAGTTCCTTTCTTGGAAGACTCTTCCTAGTGGCCATTACTTCTGCTCGATGGATTTCCAGCTTTAGGCCTTGATGTGTAAAATCTCGTATTTGATTTTTCACAAGGAACGGTGGCTCTGCGTATCAACCCTAAGTTTCTCCCTAAGGTGGTAGCAGAATCGACGCTGAATCAATCCGTAGAGTTGCCTGCCTTTTACGTGAGCACTCCAACCAAAGAGAGTACCTTCTGCATACTTTGATGTTCACCTAATTCTGAGATACTACACAAACAGGATGAAGGATCTCAGAAAGACTGATCAACTGTTCGTCTCTTTTGCCCATAAAAGAGAAGGCAATGCTGTTTCTAAGCAATGCTTATCGAAATGGTTGGCTCATTGTATCACTTTCTGTTATGACAGTACAACAAGACCCTGCCGGTCAAGTTAGAGGCCACTCCACCAGAGGGGTCGCTGCCTCTGCTGCTTGTTTCAAGAACGTGTCAGCGGCTGACATTTGTGCAGCTGCCACTTGGACTTCTGTCCATACCTTTAAGAAACATTACAGTTTGGACATTGCCTCGCCGTGAACAGGTTTTGGGCTGGCTGTTTTGCAAGGCCTCCTTTCCTAAGGCCTTCACAACCAGAGGGTCTACTTGAGTAGCTTCCTCCCACGCTTGCTTCTCCTTGTTCCAGACTGCTTGGGACTCCAGTCCTATATAATTATCACTGCAAGAGCCCCTCTCGTAAGATAGTACAGTTATGTAAGAACTTACTGTAACAGTAGATCTTCGAGAGGCTCTTGCAGTAGGTAACGCCTCCCACCTCCATCCCCTAGCTTTTTAGCTCCTTTTCCAGTAAGGGAAATATCCGCCTCTCGCTCTGCCTTGCCTTTACGGAGGAAGAACTGAAGCTGGCATGGGGAACCCATTATATTGACGCCAAGATGACGCCAGTCATTTGACGGGCGGTCTCGCCAGAGATCAAGCTAGAAATTTTCCGGGGTCCTGGACGCTGCCGGGCATCAGTTCTATGTATTAACATCACCGTACATTCTCTCTCAAGATCTACTGTTAAGGTGTAAGTTCCACGCAACTGTACCACTACTCGAGAGGGCCCTTGCAGGTAATTACATGTAGGGACTGAAGCCGCAGGCGCCGGACCCACGGAAATATTTCTAGCTAGCAGTCTCTGGCTAGGGACCACCCCATCAGGACCGCGCCAGGCGACGCCGGTATAAAGGGGCTGTCCTTCACGCCCACCTTCCAGTTCTTTCCCGCCGCTTGCTTTCGACAGTGACTTCATGTGTTAAGTTCCACTGCTCATCAGTCTGTCGTCACGATAGTTATACTGTCGCTTTTTTCTCTGTTTTCGATTATTTTCATCAGATTTTCTCACCTGCCATGTAGGTCGCCCCTTACCACGTCCGAGTACAAGATCAGCGCGCTCATGCGGCGCCAACTCCCGCTGACAAGACGGCCATTCTCGTGCCTCATCTGCCTAGGCCCTGACCACCCTGGATTCCTGTCAACACTGCCTGAAGTTCAACGCAGCCACCCAAAGAAAGCAGCAGTCCCTGGAGGCTCACATACTTAAGAAGAAGATGTCCTCCATGGAAAAGGAGCTGAAAAGCTCCAACAGGCTTCCCACCTCCCGACGGCCTTAAGAAGAAGAAAGAGAAGCACCGGGACCAGGACTCCTCATCGCGGCTGCTCAACTGGTTGAGTCGCCGCCTTCAGGTAACGCCTCCGGGACTGTCTCCTCACGCCGCCTGGTGGTGTCTGAGACGCCGCCTCCGGCTGGTTCACACTGAGCCAGCGTAGCCTCCAGGGCAAGGAGGCATCCGCCTCCCGTGCAGGCCGCCGCGCGCCTTCTGGTTCCGAGCCTGTCCGTAAGTCAGGCGCTGACCTCCGGACGCCCACCTGAGCCGACCGCTAAGTCGCCAACCCTCTGGGCAGCGCATGGTTGTCAGCCGCCCATCAAGCGCCGCCTCCTGCGCCTTCTTGGGAGATCAGTCGACGCCGGCTCCTCCGCCCGCCTGGATCCCGCCCGGTCAGCGCCTCGCCCGGCCCGTCTGGTGAGTCGCTCAGCGAAGGAGCCTATGCGGATCCTCTGATCTCATCTGGCGCGCGGCTCCCACAACCTTCACGGCTGCTGTCTCAAGGGTCCCTCGTCTCCCCAGCTGGACACGGAGGATCCCTGGGCCCTCCCCGGAGCGCCGCTGGGGACTCCATTCGCCTCCGTCAGGCCTTCCTCCCGTAGGTCGGATGGCTGGCGGACCCCGGTGGCGGCCCACCTTCGCCAGCTGAGCGTCCCGTGCGCCAGACGTCAACCCCCCACTGATCAGACGCCCATGGGGCCCCTGTTCCAGGCCTGCCTAGGGCCTCCCAGGACCTTCTACTCGGTGAGCCCTGATGCTGGATCTTACTCAGTCTTATCTGCGCTGTCTTACCTGGCACCGCAGTACCTGGTGCCTCAGTGCGCAGCGATTCTGTATCGGGCTATGGATACCGCCCTCGGATACCCCAATGTCTGTATCCCTCCACCACCGCCCGGTAGATTGAGGGAGACTCTGGCTTTTGGTGGGCTGAGCAGGCTCAGCTCACCAGGGAGGTGGAGAGCCGCCTCCGACGATGGACCCAGTCATGGATCCCGTGGGCCAGGCGAGACCCTCCCCCAACCCTAGAGACATTGCTACGGGTTCAAGGCTGGGGTGGCACCTTGCCCCTAGGGGCCATGTTCCTCCCGAGTTGGGAGGGTCTTCGCCCCTTCTTCGTCGGACTCCTCAGATGACTCCAATAGCTCTGATCTGGATGAGCCTCACACTCCTGACAAATCAGGCCCAGGACTCCTCCGAGTCCCTCCGGAGGTTTCCTCATTTACGGAGTTGCTGAGAAAAATCCAGGCTCTTCATCAGTGGAAATCGCTGGAGCTGGATCCACAGAGGCAGAAGCTAGCTGCCCATTTGGATCTGCCAGTCGCTCCCACGTTCATTCCACCCTGGATCGAACCTCACCTCGACCTCGTCTCCAGTATCTGGAAACAACTTTCGGCTTTAGCCCTCCTTCCTCGGAAGGCGGATAGGCTGTATCAGACTCCGACGGATTGATTTTCTTTCATCATACCCCAAGTCTGATTCGGTCATGATCTGCGCCGCCCATGGCCTTCGGCTAACCCAAACACCTCAGCTCATCCCTGCCCGATGTGGAATCCCGCCTTCTCGGACCAGTACAGCAAGGGTCTTTCTTCTTCCACTCTGGGTATCAGAGCCTTGAACTATGTGGCTCACATTGGGATTACCAGAAGGCTATACTTAGTGAGGTGGAAGCTAAGTTGAACACCCTTCCTCAGTCCCAGACTAAACAGAAGTGGCCGACCTAGTCCATCCCGCCGTTCGACCAGTAGGCATATGCTGCTACTTACGATGCGGTGGGCACTTCTGGATGAAGTTTGTGTTCGCTGTAGTCTGCGGCAACATGCCTGGCTTGGGTGTCAGGTTTGGCCTCAGAAGTACAATCCCATCCAGGATGCCCCTTCTGAGGTCCGTGTAGTTGGAGTGATGTCAAGGACATCATTACTGGGGCTGAGAGAAGGGCACTTCTCTCAGAGAGGGCTCCATGTACAGAGCCCTGAAGCACAGCGTCGTTCCTTTCGCTGTAACGCACGGCCATGGCGAAACCACAGGAAAGCAAGGCCAACAAGCGCTGGGCCCCTCCAGCTGCGAGACTCCCTCCCCCACATACACACGCACAATTGGGCACGTGGGATTCCAGTCATGCGCTGCCCCACAACTCTGACTGCCTCTTCCCACAGCCTCTGGTCCACCCAGAGAAACCGGTAAGCAGGAGATTCTCCCTCCATCTACCTGGTTGGGAGAGTATCACCAACGCTTGGGTCCTCAGCTTATAGCAGAGGGCCACACCATAGTGTTTCTTCAGAACCCCCCACCCCTGTCGCCTTACTCCCTCTGAACATCTTCTCAAAGTTCAGGAAGAAATCTCCCTTCTGTTGAAGGAGGTGGGTTGAACCCATCCCTCCTCTCTTTGGGATGGTTTCATTCCCATTTCTTCCTGGTCCCCAAGAAGATAGGGACGGAGGCCCATTCTGGACCTCAGCTCTCTAAATCTGTTCTGTGGAGTACAAAAGATTCAGGATGCTCTCCTACAGAGTTCTCCTGCCCCCTCCTTTGGCCGGGACTGTGGCTGTGGCTTCTAGACATGCAGGATGTGCACTGCATATCTTTATCTGCCCTTCCCACTGCAAGTACCTGCGGTTTGCTTTCCGGGGCACCACTACCAGTTCAGGGCCCTCCCATTTGATCTTTCCTCGCCCCCAAGTATTCACCAAATGTCTGTCGGTGGTGAGGCCACCTCATGCCAGGAGTGCAGGTTTCCCTGTACCTGGCAATTGGCTCCTTGGTGGCCCTGCCCAGGAGAGAGCTCCTGCATTCCTTTGCCTTTACCAGGCAGGTCTTTACCAGCCTGGGTATTACCATCAACCAGGTCAAATCCCATTTGATCCCATCTCAACGCCCAGTTCATCGGGGCGATTCTGGACACGACCACTGGTATGGCCTTTGTACTCCCAGACAGAGTGGCCACACCCAGGCTCAGGCAGACTTCTTGTCCTCACAGACGGATCCCTCGCCAGGTCGGGTCCTCTCGCCTCCTGGGGCTCATGGTGGCTGCAATTCCCGACAGTTCCGCGACGCCGGTCCCACATGAGAATCTCTCAGTGGACTCTTCGGTCTCAGTGTGATCAATTGGTCGACGACTTGGACCAAGAGGTGCTGGTCTCGACCCGATGATTTGGGATTTGCACTGGTGGTTGGTTCAGTAGAACCTTTGTCGAGAAGCTCCTTCTGCCTTCCTCCCCTCCCAAACACTGACAACGGACGCCTCGGGCAAAGGTTGGGGAGCTCATCTAGGATCTCTGCGGCACCCAGGGCTCGTGGTCCATTCTCGAGCAGATGCTTAGATCAACGTACTCAAGCTCAGAGCGGTGCTGTACGCCTTTAAGCATTACACCCTTTCTGCTTCCCGTCACCTGGCAGTCCGACTGACAATACAGTGTAGTCTGGTACCTCAACAAACGGGGAACTGCACTACACCCTTTTGTCGGAAGCTGCTGTGGGTCTGGGAATGGGTGACCTTCACAACCTTCATCACACAGCGATCCACATCCCTGGGGTAGAGAATTGCTGCAGATCACTTGAGCTGATCCTTGGCACAACCTCACAAGTGGGAATTGGACCAGAAATAGCAGACGGCATCTTCCTACGCTGGGGAACCCTTCAGGCCGCACCTGTTCGCATCCCCACTAAACGCAAAACTGCCCACCTTTTGCTCGCTCGCCCAGGCGCGGCGACTCTGGAGAGACGCCTGTCTCTCGATTGGAAGGACAGATTAGTTTATGCTTTTCCCCAATTCCATTGATTCCGAGGATCCTGCACAAGCTCAGCTCAGAAGGGCCATTATGATTCTTATCGGTCCCCTTCCAGCCCAGGCAAGTTTGGTTCTCTTCTTCAGTAACAGTAGTCAGAGGAACCTCAGATTCCTCTTCCTTTTTCGTGGCTTCTGTTGACCCAGTATCTGGGATCCCTGGTCTATCCGGGACTCCGGTCCCTTCAGTTGCATGCTTGGCTCCTACAGGCGTAGCACAAGCCCGCTTTTGGTTTTCCCTCAAGTGGCAGAGATCTAGGTGGAGGCCAGCAAGCCATCCACTCGCTCCACCTATGCCATGAAATGGAAGCGGTTTTCCATTTGGGTCAGGTCAAAGACTTGGGCCTTTCTCCCTGCCCGTCCGGTGACTACTGGACTACATGCGGTATCTCTTTGACCTGGGTCTCAGTCATTCCTCTTTGAAGGTTCACATGGCGGCTCTGGCTGTTTATCATGTTCCCTTTTGGGACAGAACTTTTGCTCAGCTGGAGATCAATAAGACCTTTCTACGAGGGGTTCTTCATTTGAGACCTCCATTTGGGTTCCTGCCCTCCTTGGGATTTGAATTTCATTCTTGAGAAGTTTAGCTTGCCTCCCTTTGAGCCGGCAGCCTCAGCAGAACTTAAGTTCCTTTGTGGAAGGCTCTCTTCTAGTGGCATTACTTCAGTCAAGAATTTCCGAGCTTCAGGCCTTGATGTGCAAAATTCCATATCTGATTTTCCATAAGGAATGTGTAGCTCTAGCACCAATCCTAAGTTTCTTCCTAAGGTGGTAGTGGAATCTACGTTGAACCAGTCCATTGAATTACCTGCCTTTTCATGCAGCACTCCAATCACGGGAGTATCTTTTACATACCCTGGATCGCTTCGACGGATTCTGAGATACTACACCAACCGGACTAAGGATCTCAGAAAGACTGACTAATATTTGTTTCTTTTGCCAGCAAAAGAGAAGGCAGCGCTGTTTCCAAACAATGTTTGTCCAAATGGTTGGCCCACTGTATCACTTTCTGCTTCATGACAAGTATCCCAAGACCTGTTAGGCCAGGGTCAGGGGTCACTCCACCAGGGGTGTCGCCAGCTCTGCTGCCTGTTTTAAGAATGTGTCAGCGGCTGATATTTGTGCCGCCCACAACTTGGACTTCTGTCCATACCTTTACTAAACACTACAGTTTGGACATTGCCTCTGCCAGAGAGCTGGCTTCGGTTGGCTGTTCTGCAAGGACTTCTTTAAGTCTTTCTCAGCCAGAGGATCCCCTATGGTAGTTTCCTCCTCCTGTGTGCTTCTCTTTGCTCCAGACTGCTTGGGACTCAGTCCTATATGTAATACTTACTGCAAGAGCTGCCCTGGTAAGATAGTACAGTTACGTAAGAACTTACCGTAACAGTAGATTCGAGAGAGCTCTGCAGTAGGTACACCTTCCCGCCTCCATCCTCCTAAGCTTTTCAGCTCCTTTTCCAGTGAGGGAAATATCTGCTTCTCTCGTCTCGCCTTTTTGGCCTTTGGCTGGAAAGAACTGGAAGGCGGGCATGAGGGATCGCCCTTTATGCCGACATCTCCTGGCGTGGCCAGAGACTGCTAGCTAGAAATTTTTCCATGGGGTCCTGACGCCTGCCGGCTTCAGTCCTGTATGTAATTACCTACTGCAAGAGCCTCTCTCGAAGATCTTCTGTTACGTAAGTTCTTACGAACTGGACTTTCTAGGAGTGGTGTACAGTGTGGTGCACATCCGCACAACCCACCTGACCTCCCCAGACAAGTGGCACAGTGATCCTTGCTTCCAGCGTGCAAGATCTGATGAAGAGGCAGTGCCTAGGAGGATACCACCCATGGGGTGGAAGAGCTTAACTTGAAGACCTTCTGTCAACATTTAAAGGAAAGGAAGTACTGCCAGAAGTGTGGCTAGTGCATCATAGCCTAGGATTAGAGTAACAAGCTGTGAATGAGTTTGGTACATCCAGCAGACCTGGGTCTGATTCCCACAACCTCCACTTGCATATTGTGCCACTCTGAGCAAGTCCCTTAACCAGCCCAAAGCTCCCAGGTTGCCTCTGAAAAGAAGCAGTTGTGCCTAGTGGGCCTTATCCAGTTAACAAAGAATAAATAAATATACCACTCCTAGAGCTATGGTCAAATGTGAGTAAATACAGGTTACTCACCTGTAACAGGAGTTCTAGGAATGGTATATGTTGTTCATCCACACTTATTGGCAGGTTCCTTGCGCTTTAAATCTTGCCGGAAGGTCTTCAAGCTGGCTCCTCCCACCCACCCGGTGGTAAAACTCTCGGCTGCCCATGACGCCAGATCTGGCCCGCTGGAAGCTCAGGTGTCAGCGTCAAGCCGGGAGGTTGGGTGGAATGTGGTGGATGAACAATATACCATTCCTAGAACTCCTGTTACAGGTGAGTAACCTGTATTCTAGGGACATGGATATGTTGTTCATCCACACTTATTGGCAGACTCCTAGCAGTTCTCCGGGAGGAGGGAGGCAAGCACACCTCTACTTAGGAATAAAGACTGAGAACCGAGGCCCCAAAACCAGCATCCCGACGTGACTCAAGGTCGATGTGGTAATGGGTATTAAAGGTGTGTGCTGACTTCCAGGTAGCAGCCCTGCAGATTTCCTGAATAGGGACGCCCCTGGAAGCAGCCACCGATGCAGCAGTATGACGGTAGAATGAGCTCTTTATCCTCTGGGAGGCTCCATGCCCGCCAACTTATAGCAGAGATCTATGCAGGAGGTGACCCACCTGCTTATTGTCCGCTTGGCTGCAGGTCTGCCAGGTGCGGCTTCAGCGTGAGTGACAAACAGCTGGCGAACCTCTCCCTGACTTCAGCCAAAAGCTCCTTTTTAATAAGCGAGCGCCCTTCTAGGGTCCAAAGTATGGAGCCTGTATTCGGCCTCCGAGGTGTGATTGGGGTAGAACACCGCAGAGTCGACACCTGGTTAAGGTGAAACTCCGACACCACCTTCGGAAGGAATTTCGGGTGGGCGCAGGACAATCCTTGTCCCTGTGGAAGACCAGGTAAGGAGACTCAATGCAGAGCACCTGGAGTTCTCCCATCCTTCTGGCTGACGTGATAGCCACCAAGAAGGCGGTCTTCCACGACAGGTGAGAGAGTTCACACCTGTGCATTGGTTCGAATGGCTTGCCCATGAGCTTTGCCAGTACCAGCAGTAAATCCCACGGAGGTGGAGGTTCTCTGACCGAGGGGAAATGTGATCAAGGCCTTTGAAAAGCGCCAGACCACCTTCTCCTGCGCCACCGACTGCTCCCGGCCCGCGCCCAGTAAGCAGAGATGGCTGCCAGGTGCACCTTTAGGGTCATCACCTAAGCCCTTGACTAGAAAGGGACCATAAATAGTCCAAAATGCTTGCTAAGGAACAGGAGGAAGGGTCCAAGCCCTTACCCTGACACCAAATAAAAACCTCTTCCATTTGAAGGCATAGCATTTCCTGGTCGACTTTCACGGGACGCCTCAACAACATTGAGGACCTCGTCGAAAGACCCAAGGCCTGGAACTCTGACAGCTAGGGACCAGGCCGTCAGGTGCAGGGATTGAAGGTCCGGATGGAACACCTTCCCTGATCGACTGAGAGCAGGTCCGGGCGAGCTGGAAGCTGCCTCGAGCCTGTAGCTGAGGTTGAGGAGATCTGGTACCAGAACTGGCGGGCCAGTCTGGGGCTATCAGAATCACCTGCGCCTTGTCCCTCCTTGTCTTGAGAAGCACCTTGTGAATCAAGGGAAATGGGGAAAGGCGTAAAGAGGCCCGGGGTCCACAGCCTCAGAAGGCATCCCCTGCAGCGAGCCCTGCTGAGGGGGCGGGCATGAAACAGCCTCTGCTTCCATTCTCCCTGAGGCAAACAGGTCCACCTGAGGTGTGCCCCAGTGGGAGAACAGATCTTGTACTACCTCCAGCAGGAAAGACCACCATGAGATGCAGCCCTATCCGGCTCAGGGCATCGGCCAGGGTGTTGGAGGCTCCTGCCACATGAATGGCTGGGAGATCCGCCTCCAGGCTGCGCACGAGTGACCAAATGCGGAGAGCTTGCACAGAAGCATGGAGCGGCCCCGCCCTGGGCGGTTCAGGTAGTACATGGTCGCGGTATTGTCCGCCTGACTCGGACCACTTGACCCCGGAGAAACGGAGCAAAGGCGGTGAGAGCTAGGCGGACCGCCGGAGCTCCAGCAGGTTAATGTGGCATCGGACTCCTGGGGACCAGAGCGTCGCACTCGGTGTTCCCCAGATGGGCACCCCAACCCATCAGAGAGGCATTGGTCGATAGAGAGACCGGCTCGGGCGGACAAACGGGATGCCCTCCTGCAGATGGGATGGAACGTCCACCACCGGAGAGCTGCTCCACATCTCCTGGGTCACTGTCACTAGCTGGTCCAATGGATCGCAGCGCCAGACCACCGCTGGCCAGTCCTCACTGAAGGGGGCGATGTGCCAGCGCGTCTAACGGACCACGCTGGTACAGGCCGCCATGAGACCCAGGAGGCGAGGAAGTCCCGGCAGGGAAATTGCCCAACCAGAAATGATTGGGCAAAGGAGGTAAGAACCTTGGCCCTGTCCGCCGAGCCATGCCTGGCTCGAGAGATTCAAGCTCTGCCCCATGAACAGGATCACCTGCTTCGCTCGAGTTCCAACTTGGCCTCGCTTGATGAGAAGGCCGACTTGAGAGCAAACCTGGAGGGCCAGATTCTGACCGCCCACCTCCCCTGCCTGAGGGGGCTGCTATCAGCCAATCGTCCAGGTAAGGGTACACCTGGACCCCTCGGCGCCGCAGGAATGCTGTCACCACTGCCATGCATTGGTGAAGACCCTGGGAGCTGGAGATAAGCCAAGGGCATGGCTTGAACTCAAGAGGATCCTTCCGCCGAAGCGGAGGAATCTCCGATGTGACGGACAGATAGGGACGGAAAGAACGCGTGCGTAGGTCCAGAGAGCAGAACCACACACCGTGTTCCAGAGATGGTATTATCTGCGCCAGAGTGACCATTCTGAAGGTCCGAGACCTTAGGAACTTGTTCAGGTCGTAGGTCGAGAATGGGCGCCAGCCCCCCGTCTGCTTCGGAACCAGGAAATACCTGGACACGAACCCGGTCTAAAGGGGGTCCTCTACCTCCTTGATCACCTCCTTTGGAGGAGGAGAGCGATGTCGGCTCGACGAGCCGCCAGTGAGGCTGCGGTACCCGAGGCCCCCGAGGTGCGACGGCTCTGAAGGGCGGGCCTGCTCGAATTCTAGAGGTAGGCCTTTTCCTACCACCTCCAGTACCCACCTGTCCGAGGTAACAGCGGACCAGGCAGAAAGGAAGTGTCTGAGCCGCCCCCACTGGGGAACCAGGGGTGAGGTGACAGGATGGGGCGACACCCCTCAGCCCGTCACTGGGCAGGCTTGGAGGAGGGACCGCTGAGGGACCTCCTGGCCTTTACCTCCCTGCTTCCTGTTGGAGGAAGCCGACAGCTTGGGTTTGGGATACCAAGCTCGAGCCTGCTGGCCCTGACGCTGGGCCGGAGGCGCAGCGAGAAGGACAAAAGGGCTTAGGCTGTGGCTTGCGGCCTTTGTCCTCCTGAGCAGAAGAGACCGAGTCCAAGGTAGCATTGGACTCTCGATCCTCTGCAGGTGACCTTCCACCCCAGGGTCAAGAGGTCAGTCCCCAAAAGGAACATCCGCCAACTTGTGCTGGGTATCCGAGGTAAGGTGGATATCCTCAGCCAAGCCCGACGACGCATGGCCACCGCGGCCGCCACAGACCCGCACATGAGTCCCTGATGTCTAACGCAGTCTGGAGCTGTGTTTGGCCACTGCCCTGCTCTGGTCCCGCACCTGCCTGACCGTAGTCTGCAGATCTGCAGGAAGATGAAGGACAACCTCATCCAGGAGCCCAACAGGGCGGAGAAAATGTGCCATGAGGACGGCGAACTGGCCTGACTAAGGCCGAGAGAGGATGCAGCATAGACTTTTCGCCCGCATAATCCAATTTCTTGGATTCCTTTGTCGAGGTTTGTCCAGATCCTCATGCCCTGGCACGCCGGAAAACGCTGTCGATAACCAACCCTCGGCCGGGGGTGTTCCAAACCGACAAGGAACTGGTAGGGACCGCGATACTTCCTGGCCAAAGGAGCAGGGCAGGAAGCGGACGCTGCCAAAGTTCCAAGGCCGGACCCACTATGGCTTCGCCACCGGAAGGCCTCGTAGGAGAATCCCTCGGTCCAGAATCTCCGTGAGGGGATACCTGGCCCGTTTGAAACGGGTTCGAGCTTCATCCCGTGGACTCGGGATGAGTCGAAGCAACCCTAAGAAGGACGGCGGGCTATCGCCCATTGACTGCCCTCCCGAGGACTCCAAGTCCATGCGCTTGGTGAAGAGGAGGAACCATCATTGACTCAGAAGAGTCCTCAAAGAGCTGCCTGGCCTGAGCCACCTCCACCCGCCGAGGTTTATCGGGAGTGAGGGTGACAGACAGCCTATGGGCAAACCCAAGGCCGACCGAGAATTTTTGGTCGGAGCCCCAACTAATGGCTGTGTGGAGGCGGAGGTTCCACCAGAATCGTGGGCTAGTTGGAATTGGCCAAACAACCGCCTGAGAACAGGCCTCGACTACAACGAGGGTTGTTTCGCTGTCGGTGACAGCCACTTAATGGCGGGAAGACGACTGGGTGGCTTATTCCCAGTCAGAAGGAGCTGTTGCCACATGAGTTCCTCATACTTCTGGACGAATCTGCACCGAAGCCTCCCTCGTCCGAGGAAGAGCCAAGCGCCATTGCCGCGGTACCGACCGCCTATGGCGCATGGATCGGGTTGATCTCATGAGGATGTCCGAGACCGAGAGTCCTCGACTCAGGCCGAGGAAGGCGAGGAGAAGTGTCGAAGTCGGCACCCCTCGGCCCGGACGATCCCAATCAAGGCTCCGGAACCGGAGGCACAGACAAGCCGATGGGATCTCAACTCCCACCGGGAGAGGGATTCTCAGCTTCTCCAGCCGACAACCCGTCTAACCGGTCGAGAAAATCTCGACCGCTGCCGGACGGGAGTCTCCGGCCAACTGGCCTGACGTGACACCGTGAAGCCAGTGGTCGAAGCTGAGGGGTCGACCAAGTCGACTGTCGCCAAGGGAGGGGATCTTTCCGCTCCCAAGAGCGCCGACGGAGAGACTTACTTTGCTCTTTTGGACCTGGAAAAGGTCCGAAGTTGGACCCTCACCTTTCATCGAGAGGGTCAGACAAAGCTCCTTAAAGAAGCGAGTACGAGGCACCGAGAGAGCGGGACAAATGCGCAGCTGAGGTAGAAGCGCCCGCCAGCCTCCTTCTTCGAGGGCGATCATCTGCTCGAGCTGATCCGCCCGAGCCGCTGCTGCGGACACCGCCAATCGGGCCTCTTTAGATTTCACCGGTGGAATTCTTTTCTCGGGTGCCCCAGTTGTAATCGGGCAGCACAGTCTTCAAGGACGAGGTGCGAAAGGAAGAGCACAAGTCACAGGCCTGCGGGTCGTGCTCAAGGCCCAGGCAGTAGACACACGTGGAGTGCGGATCCGCTCCTGTATCTTCAGTCTTAAGGGCACCTCCAAAACCGGAGTCGATTTGTCCATCGCAGCCGGCGAGGAGAAGAAGACCAAGTCTTTTAGCAAAACTTTTGATTTCAACTTCTCAAAATTAGGAACCAGTCTTAAACGCAGCGTTAAGGGGGAACCTGAGCTTCCAAGCCGTAAGGAAGATCTGCGCCATGGGGCGGAGCCGAGAGTTTTACCACCCGGTGGGTGGAGGAGCCAGCTTGAAGACCTTCCGCAAGATTTAAAGCGGCAAGGAACCTGCCAATAAGTGTGGATGAACAACATATCCATGTCCCTAGAACCCTCATTTCTCCCTGGAGACAAAGCTGCTCCAGGCCTCATTTGAGATCGAAAATTTTTGCTAGAGACACAAAGCATTCCAGGCCTCATTTGGGATTGAAATTTGTTCTTTCTAGAGACACAAAGCATTCCAGGCCTCATTTGGGATTTAAATGTGTTCTTTCTAGAGACACAAAGAATTCCAGTCCTCATTTGGGATAGAGAATTCTTCTCCCTAGAGATGGAAAGCATTCCAAGCCTAATTTGGGATAAAGCATGGGTCTCCTGGAGACACCAAGCTTGTCTGGTCTCATTCGATACATGGTTCTTCATAGAGATAAGCATGTCAGACCTAATTTGGGATTGTGTATGAAATGAATTATAGTAAACCAGATTTGTTCATTCTTTCTTGATCTGTTTCATGAGTTCCTGCATATTCCTTGTGTTATGAACTGATGCATTTGTTGTACAACTGTTGAATCAAATATAAGTATGAGAAAAAGGGTAGTGCTGGATTGTTGAGAAATTAGTCATCGTGATCGACTTAAAAAGGTGAAAGGATTCCTCATTTTAAAATTTTTGAGACGCAGCTTTCTGTCGGTATGATAAGCATAGTTTGTTTTTCCGGTACCTTTATTTCCCATTAGAACAAAGCTTACACAGAGATCAGTAAGTTCGAGGGCTGCCTCCCAAGCCTCCTGGCCACCATAGCTCAACGGATCGATGAAAGCTTCGGCACTGCAAGGCCAGAGCCTCGCTTTGGGCGTGGCTTTTCAAGATTAAAAGCAACAAGAGAACAGCAAGTGCACCTAATTTAGGTTGGTATATCTTAACCATTTTCTGCAAATATCTGTTTCTGTACACTTTTAGGAGATTGATTTGAACTAATACTAGCTAACACAGTGTATCCAGGCTGATGTTACATGTGCACAAGTCATTAAATGGCTGCATTTTGCCATAATTATGCCCGTCAGAGGCGGTACCCAAGAAGGTAATAGTGATGGCTTAAGTATGAAGACCTACATATGTATGTCACACTTGCAGGTTTTTGATAAATGTTAAGAACCATTTATTTGATTGCCACCAAACATGGTATATGTATTCAGTGTTATGACGCCTTCATGGTTTCAGAGTATTGACGCAGCAGCTTATTAAAAGGGACACTGTAAACCGTTTTGAATCATACAATTTCTAATTAAAACCACACCTTTATGATTGCTTACCTTCTCTAAAATTCATTAATGTTGTTAGTTTTATCTGCCTCCTAACGACAAATGCAGGTAAGATTACTTGAACAACTGTGGTAGGTCAGTAATGCTGCAGCACAGCTCCACACCTGAGTTCACAACTGGACTTGTGTTCTACACCCCTGGGACCATTGCATTCCTTCAGTGTCCCGGAGGTAATGGGTGCCATTCAAGGGTGGGGTGGCGGAAGGGTGGAGGCCGCTGGTACATGATTACCCCAGCTGGCCACAGAATGATGGCTGCAGGTGCAGTTGCCTGCCCTTCAGGTTTTGTGTGCTGTGAGATGTGTTTACTATGAGTGTCTTCTTGTGCAGCTTGGGTGAGTGAACTGCAAAAGGAAAGAAATCTGAATGGTTCTGTTTGCCCAACCTGTGTGGGATTGTTTTAAGAAACCTCTCACAGCATGTAAAAACATAATATAAATGGCTTGATTAGCTAGAATAATTTTCTTTTTTTATTTAATACAGTTTCTTAATTTAGCTACTCCCACGCCTTTTCAGCAGAACTTAAGAGCCTCAGCATCTCTAAGAGCCTTGGAGTGAGGAATGGGGTATTTGGGGACACAGTTATGTTGTCCAGTAGGGCGATTGATCTGAGAACAGTTTGTTTACAGGGCCATCGAGGGAGGGGGAGGTGGGGATTAAATACAAAAAATGTATGGTAGTAGAGCAGTACAGTGAAAGGAGAACAAGGAACCAAATAAGATTCCAGTAGAAATACATTGCAGTATAAGAGAGCATGTTGGAGAATAAGAACATGTTTGGCAGACCAGGAATAGGAAGAGGGGTAAGGGTGGAGGAAAGACTGAGGAGGAAGGAGGAGAAGGAAAGAATAGTGGATAGTGCTGATGTAGTAGGGCTTTGGGGTTAAAGGCAAAAGGAAGAATGAGGAGTGGGAGGTCCAGAGGGGGAGAGTCTGAAGGAGAAGGTGACTTGCCTAGCAGTAATCTTAAGGAGGAGAGAGGACAGGGATGGCAGAGATGTTTGTCAGTTGAGAAGTCAAATGGCAGTCCCACACCAGGGGCCCAGTGGCACCAGCTAATGGAGCACTGCTGTACTACACGGAAGACTCGGGATCATATCTTGTCCAGACTCCCCTGTCCATCCCGGTGGGGTCTGGAATGTGATGCAGAGGCATTGTGTGCTGACCCCAGGGGAAGATGTTGAGTGTCCCACTCTGTGAGCATCACCTGCACGCGGGAAACAGGGACTCCCATGACCACAGCTTTCAACTCAATGCCTGCTGGTTCGCGCTATGGGCATTCATTGGCTACGCTTTCAGGGAGGTTGGAGGGCATAACTAGAATATCCCCAGAGCAAAGCAGCATGAGAGTTGGCATATCCTGGCCCCTGTCTCCACTACTAGCCAGTCTGACCCTGCCGTTGGTGTCTTCCACCACATTCACAGAAGCTCTGGGAGATGTTGTCTGCTGGCCAAGCCCTACCAAAGGTGGGGGTAAACTGTGTGGCATCAAGGGGTAGTTGAGGTAAGCACTGGAGACGTGGAAGGATGAGGCTGGGCTCAACTAGAGAGATAGGAACAGAGCATCGGGAGGGGGTGAATGTAAATTGCAAAACAAGGGCAGTCCTGCTGTACAGCTAGGTAGTTAATGAAGGAACTTCCTCCGGCTGGGAACCATCCATAGTTATGAGGACAGGGCTGGACTGGAGTTTGGCCACATGCTGCCTAGTGCTAGAGGTCATGGAGACCACATTATTTTTTGTGTTTTATTGTCATTTAAAAAGAGCAGGTTAGCACGAACCTGCATTGGGCATTATCAAACTCCTGTTGGAGCTGGGCTGCCAACCCAGAGCTAAGGATCTACAGGCAAAAGCAGTGTCATTTGCATGCAAGTGAATGTGCAATTAGATATTGTTCTTGGGAAGTTGCTAACAATCAAATGTAGATATATTTTAAAATTAACCCTGTTCTAGGGATGTGGATATGGTGTTCTAGCCACACTTCTGGCAGTGTCCTTTTCCCTTAAGGCTTGCTGGAATGTCTTCAAGCTGGTCCTCTCACCCACCCGGTGGTAACTCGCCCTGTAACACCAGATCTTCTTTTCAGCTGGAAGAACGCTCCTCTTTACCGCTCCTCGCACTGAGAAGGCCCTTTGCTCTAAATCATAGAATTTTTCAAATAAAGTTTGTCTTTAGGCTTCTCCTTCTTGCCATTGATATGGACAACGCAAAGACTGCTTCGGATTCGGAGTGTGCTCATGGGCAGAAGATGTCCTGGACGGATCTGCACGCTATATGCATTTACCGCCAGGGCCACGAAGCACAACCCCAGGCCTGTGGCATTTGCTGCACTTTTACCCATCCACATTGGAGGATCATCATGCCTGCCTGCTCCTAGGTCGCCTGATGATCGGACCCACCCATGAAATCCAAGGGTGGTTTCCGTGGCTGCGGGTCCGCTGAACAACTTGTGGCTTTGAGGAGGCTGCAGCCTCGAGCCTCCTCAGCTTTGGCCCATTTTGCTGCTCTTTGGGTACTTCCTTACAGGGACATTTAGGGATTTGTGCCAGACCCTTCCCACCCATGGGCAGAGTCCCTCTGGCACTAAGCACAGATAAAGTCTAAAAAAGAGACCAAAGCGGTCTCGCCATCCAGTCGTTGGATCGAGAGTGCCTCGGCCTCCACCCCGCACTCTCCAGAAGTTCTGACTCGATCGCGATCCTTGGCCTAGGCTGACGGCCCCACGGTCTCCCCATCGGGTCAGTTGGTTGAGATGCAGGGCGATCTTCTGGATGAGATTTATTTTGAGCCGCTTGACCTGTTGTTACCCAAAGAAGCCGATACCTCCTTATCCAGGACTCGTCCTGCCCATGACTCAGAGAGGGACAGATTAGTTGACTGACTTCACTCGAGCTTCGGGACACCGAGGTGCCCCTGCCTCACCGCCCTTCTGAGGCCTGCCATCAGTCCCCCGATGGTCAAGGTCACAGTCCCGCCTCTGCTGCTGATGGGGATCTGAATATGCCAGATGTTAACTGGAGCACCTTTGCTGCAGCCACATCCAAGAGCAGGGCCATTCTCTATGCCCTACAGGGGCATGCCTCAGACAGCTAGTTTTGGAACCCACTTGGGAGGGAGCAGTCTTAGACCCTGCACTCTCAAATGGGTATAGAGAGAGGATCTCCGATCTTGAAGTGGGTAGCCATCTGGGAACAAGCAGCAACCAAACAGTGTGGTTCATGATAAACTTAGCTGTAGAGTCAAGCCATACAAAAGTGAAGTTACTGGACCTAAGGAGGGCTGATTTTGTCAAATGGGAGAGTGCCTCAGAAAAGCACTAGCAAACAGGAAAGAAGGTGGGGTGGAGCAGCAATGGAGAAACATCAAACCGCCATCACAGAGTCAAAACAAGCCTTTGTGTGAAGCAAGTAAATCAAACGAAAGAAAAAACACTATGGTTCTCAAAAGAAGTGTGGGAAGGTAAAGGAGAAGAAGATAGCATTCAGGAAGTATAAGGAAACACAGAAGGAGCAGGACAGAGAACAGTACAAGTTAAAGCAGAAGGAAGCGGGAAGGCAGAATAGCAAAGGCCCAAACTGAGGAAAAGATAGCCAACTCGGTTAAGAAGGGGATAAAACCTTTATAGGTACATTAGGGAGCAAAAGAAAGACTAAGGCAGGAATACTGAGACTAAATAAAGAGGAAGGTGGTTGGGCAGACAGCGACAGTGAAAAAGCAGGATACTGAACGAATACTTCTGCTCAGTATTCACAGTGGAAGAGCAGGAAGCAATACCTAATCCTGTCAATAGAAGCACTCTGGATAGGGTTGATATTGGTCCTTTCACAGAAGAAAGGGTTCTGAAGAACTCTTAAACTGAAGGTGGATAAAGCAGTGGGGCCTGATGGGATTCACCCAGAATTCTAAAATAACTAAGGGAGCAACTAGTAACTCCACAGACTAATCTTTTAATAAATCATGGGAGGATGGTGTGGTACCTGAGGACTGGAGGAGGGCGGATGTGATTCCCCTCCAAAAGTGGGAGCAAGGCAGGAAACTACAGACCTGTCAGTTTGACCAGCGGTAGGGAAATGATGGAATCACTTCGAAGGAAAGGATTGTTGAGTACCTAGAGGCCAGTGGGGACAGGACCCAAGGTAGCATGGATTCACAGCAGGAAGGTCATGTCAGACAAATCTAATTGATTTCTTTGGGTGACCAAAGTAGTAGACCAGGGAGGGGCTGTGGACATGGCCTACCTAGACTTTAGCAGAGTCATTTGACAGTCCTGCACAAAGATTAATAAATTAGCCAGCCTGGGAGTGGGTTCCAGGGTGGTAGCCTGGAAAACACTGGCTGGACAACAGGACACAGAGGGTAATAGCAAATGGAGTCCACAGTGAAGAAAGGGTTACTAGTGGGTACTGCCGAGTTCAGCATTGGGGCCGGTCCTTTTAATGTCTTTATAAGTGACATTGCAGAAGGACTGGAAGGAAAAGTATGTCTCTTTGCAGATGACAAAGATCTGCAACAGGGTTGATATGCAAGGTGGGGTGGAAAGGATGAAAAGGACTTGGCAAGGTTGGCGGAATGGTCAAATGTATGGCAGCTTAGATTCAACGCCAAAAGTGCAAAGTAATGCACCTGGGAAACAAAACCCAGGGAAGAGTACACAATGGTGAGTGAGATACTGACAACAACAAAATGGAAAGGGACCTGGGGTAGTCATATCAGATGACCTAAAGGTGGGTCAGCAATGTGAGAAGGCAGTAAGGAGGGTTTCGGGGATACTGGGATGCATAGGAGAGGCATCACCAGTAGAAAACAGGAAGTTGTTGGCCTCTGTACAGACAGTTGGTAAGGCAACATCTGGAGTACTGTGTACAGTTCTGGAGACCCCATCTCCACAAAAACATAGATAGGGTGGAGGCTGTCCAGAGGAGAGCAATCAGAATGGTGCAGGGTCTGCACCAGAAGACATACAAAGAAAGACTAAAGGAGCTAAAGATTTATAGCCTCAAGGAAAGGAGGGAGAGTGGGACATGATAGAAACTTTCAAATACCTCAAGGGAATCCACAAAGTCCAAGAGGGTAGATCTTCAGAAAAGAGATGTGCAAGAACAAGGGGGCACAATTTGAAGATAGAGGGGACAGCTCAGAGGTAATGTGAGGAAGTATTTCTTCACAGAGAGGGTTGTAGATGCATGGAACAGCCTTCCTGAGGAGGTCATAGAGTCAAAACAGTGGGGGAATTCAAGAATGCATGGGACAGACATAAGGCAATTCTAGTGGGGGTAAGAGGAAGTAGGCTGTTGGTTAACTAGGATCTGCAGCTTATCCATTAGGTAGGGAAATGGGCAGACTAGGCGTGCCAAGCAGTCCTTATCTGCCATCAGATTCTATGTTTCCATCTCCTGGAGTCGAGCAGCCAGCATTACGCCACGCTGGGCGCTTAGGAAAGTGGCTGCCGCTATTTTCATCCTTGTCCTCCTCAGGTGAGGAGAGAGGCTTCGCCAGTTGCTTCAACGCTTTGAGGACTTAATATGGCAGCAGCTCATGTTTACTGGGATGAAACCTGTTCTGGCTTCAACCCCGCCATAACATGGCTTTCATCACAGAGGCTGACACCTCTGCCTCGGCATTAGCTGACCCGTCAGGTCTAGCTCGCCTCCCGCTCTCCACCAACTGGTGGAGTCGCTCGGGTCCTGCCCATCGGCTGTCTGTCACCACCCCCTGACCGCCCCTCTGAGGGTCAGCAAGGATTCTGGCAGTCACCACTCTTGATGACTCCTTGAGTCTGGAAGGCTTCTCCTTGCACTGTCCTCCCGTGGACGCTTGAATTCACAGGGGATCTCTCGACGGAGGAAGGCCCTACTCCATTATGGGGCTGCTTCACTATCTTTAGAGTCTCACGGGTTTCCCGATGGAGCCTGTTCAGAAGCAGGCTCAGTACCCGCTAACCAAGATCCTGGATTGAGGATTCCCCTGGGAAGCATTCCCAAGTTCCAGAGGCCATTCTTGGTCCTGCATTGGAGCTGTGGCAGCATCCAGCTTCATGCCCTGTGCTGTTGGCCCAGATGGCCCGCAAATATGTGGTCTCCACGATTCCTTTCAGGGTTCACAGAGCATTTCTTGACTGAGGGTTTGGTGGCTGACTCTTGTTCAGGTGCTCGGGCAATGTGGGAACGTTGGCAAGATGCCCAATAAGGAATCCAAGAAATTGGACCATATGGCCAAGAAGGTTTTATGCTGCCTCTCTCTTGGCCTTCGCAAGCGAAGTTTGGCCCTTGATGGCCCATCTCCCATGCCCTTTGGGCATGCTTGATGGGGTTCTTCCTCATCTCCAACAGACCTACTGACTATGGTCAAGCAGGTCCAGGACCAAGGCCATGCAGTAGCCAACAACAGCTCCAAGCGACCATGGGTATCGGTAACTCATGCACTAGCCCAGTCTGTGGCGGCCGCGGTGGCCATGCCACAGGGCTTGGCTAGGATTTCGACCTTCACAGCGGATACACCCAGCACAAGCTGGCGGATGTCCCTTCCTGGGTATGGACTTATTCAGTCCTGGAGTTGAGGGGCATCTCACCGCATCGAAAAGTCCAGTGCCACCTTGGACTCTGTGACATCCACCCAGAGGGATCCCAAGGGCTCTAAGCAGCAAAGGAAAACCTCTTGCCCTTGTGGCGACCACAACTGAAGTCTGTGGCTCACGGTCACCTGTAAGCCAGGAGGCGAAGGCCCCGGCAGCTCCTGATCCAGTCCCTCCTCCAGGCCTGCCCAGTGACAGAATGAGGGGTGCCACCTCATGCCTGTCACGCTTCCCCTGGGTCCTCCTGTGGGGGCCGGCCCCATCACTTCCTTTTTCTGCCTGGTCCGCTGTTACCACAGGTGGGTTCTTGAGGGATCTGGCCGGGCCTGCCTTGGAGTTTGAGGCCTACTCCGCCTGCCGAGTCCATTTTCCCACGGGAGAGCATAGTGTCCGCCGATTCTGTCAGCCCTTCAGACGACATTGCCCAGCTCCTCTGCAAAAAGGTTGTGGCTCTGTTCTTGGACCCTCCGAACACCCAGGGTTTGTCTCTCGATACTTCCTGGTGCCAAAGCAGATTGGGGCACGACTCCATCTTAGATATGCAGCTCCTGAATGACCTGAATGTTTCTCAGGCTGCGCACCTTCAGGATGATCACTCTGTCTCAGATCATACCATCTCGAGCAGAGCATATGATTTTGTTCCCTGGATCTTCAGGACGATTCTCGTGTCCCAACCGTCTGGGTCCCACTGGCTGGTTCCTCCAGTTCTGGTGGAGGGGATGCTGTACGAGTTCCAGGCAGTGCCATTCAGCCTGTCCTCAGCCCCCAGGATCTTCACCAAGTGCATCCAGTGGTGGTAGCTACCTGAGGTGCCAAGGAGTACAGATTTACCCCTACCTGGATGACTGGCTGTTGCGGTACCTAGGCAGGAGATGGAGAGGTCCAGGACCTGGCCTCCATATCTGTGTCTCTTGGCCTCCTGGTCAGTGAGGCCAAGTCAGCACTCATACCCTCACAGGTGACCAGTTTCATTGGGGCAGAGCTGATTTTGCAGAGCCAGGCTTGGCTCCCGGCGGACAGGACAGAGTCTCTCTCCTCCTTTCCTGATCATTTTGGGTGGGCAATTGCCCCTGCTTGGGACTTCCTGGGCCTCCTGGGATACATGGTGGCTTGCACCAGCGTGGTCCATTGAGCCAGCTGGAGGAATGCAGTTCTGCAGTGGGAGCTGCACCAATCGTCTCAGTGCAAGGGCCACTGACCAGCCGGTCACTGTGACCCAGCTGATGTGGGATGCCCTCCGGTGGTGGTTAGTCCCAGAACATCTGCAGAAAGGTATCCTGTTTGTCCGCCAAGAGCCGACTGTCATCCTGACTACCAATGCCCCTCTCATGGGCTGGGGTGCCCACCTGGGGAACACAGAGTCCACGTCCTCTGGACCTCCGAGGAGTCCCAATGCGCATCAACCTGCTGGAGCTCAGGGCAGTTCGGCTGGCACTGACTGCTTTTGCTCCACACATTCGGGGTCAGGTGGTCCAGATGGACAATGTCATGACCATGTTCTACCTCAGCAAGCAAGGTGGGCCGCTCTCCTTCCTCTGAGCAGGGAGCTGTCTGTGAGTGGACCCCCATGCGCAGCTTGAGGCCGATCTCCTGGCCATCCATGTTGCGGTGTCTCCAGTCAGCTGATGGACGCTTCCGGCCGTGGTGGGCGGTGGCGCCCCACAGTGGTCTCTCCACCCAGAGGCTGTACACAACCTGTTCTCCCAGTTGAGCACCCTCTGGTGGACCCTATTTGCTTCCAGGAAGAATGCAAAGCTGAGGCTGTTCTGTGCCCACCCCTCAGCAGGAACACTGCAGGGGATGCCTCTCGAGGCCCCGGCCTCCTCTGTGCCTTCCCTCCATTTCCTTTGATCCACAATATGTTTGCCTAACATGAGGAGGGACAAGGCATGGATGATCTTGGTGGCTCTGGACTGGCCACCAGTTCTGGTACCCGATGTCCTCAGCAGCAGGCCCCGAGGCGTCTACCTCTATGCCCAGACCTGCTGTCCCACAATCAGGGAAAGTACTCCATCTGAACCTTCAGTCCCTGCACCGGACAGCCTGGTTTCTGGGCAGCTAGAGTTCAGGCTTTTGGTCTCTCGATGCCTTCATTTCCCACTACCACATCGACCTTGAGTCATGCCAGGATGCTGGTTTTGGGGCTTCAGTTCTCTGGTATCTGTTCCTAAGTAGGATGTGTGTGCCTTGTCTCCTCCTCCTGGAGAAATGCTAGAGTTTACTAGAAGTGTGGATAGAACGCCATATCCACATCCCTAGAAAACAGGTTGCTCATCTGTAACAGTAGTTCTAGGATCGTGGATATGTTGTTCATCCACACTCTTTAGCATGTCCTTCCACTTTAAATCTTGCTGGAGTCTTCAAGTGGCTCCTCCCACCCACCCAGGTGATATATACCTCGGCTCCCGACACCAGATCTTCCTTTCTGCTGGAAGATACAGGTTGCCTCCTTGTGCTCACGCATTTGTAGGCCCTGGCTTTCAAAACTTTGGTTTTACTGAAATTAAAATTGATCGAGTTAGCGATGCTATTTCAGCGTCATCGATCATGGAGAAATCTTCCCTGGATTTTGCGGTGTCCTTGCAGCCAAAAATGCGCACCAATCCCACCTCCTCGTGCATCTACTGCCTCGGTGTCGGTCATGACACCTCGTCCCTGCAGCTTCTGTTTGGTCTTCCATCCCAACGTCCTGGACGATCGCCTTGCACGCCTCAAACTGGGAGACTGGAGAAGAGGAACCCTCCGGTGAAGTCCAAGGAGGCTAGGTATGGTTTCCACGGCTGTGGGTTCCGGCGAGCAGCTGGGAACGCATGCAGGCATTCGAGGAAGAGCCACTGGCGCTGGACTCTCGAGCTTCTTCGCTCTGCTTATCCTGGGCTCCACATTATCGGGCTCCTTCAGGGAGTTGTGCCAGTCTCTCCCACCCAGGAGAGGCACCTGTGGGCTCGCACTCCTCCCAATCCCACAAGCAGGAGAAGAACCAAGCAAATCTTCGTCTCAGTGAAGAGCGCTCTTGGGACCGAGAGAAGTTTCTACAGTCGAGATCGCCTTCGGCCGCAGGCTTCATGGATCTTCCGCCAGGCCACCCGACTGAGGATACGGCCGATGAAGTCAAGATTGTTCTCCCATCCACCACCCGCTGTCGCCATGCCCTGGGTCGACGGCCTCCTTGAAAGGACTCAGGTCCTGTCTCCTCCAATGAGGAGACCCAGCCTGCTGGTGTCCCTATCGAGGACCCAGTTCTGGACCCCAGGTATCACCGGCCCGCCAGTGTCCCCAGCGAGCGACGAGTCGGCCTGCCCGATCTCGGTCAGTCTAAAACCCCTTGTCCAGACTGCCGAGGAAGAGCCATAAGCGCTGCAAAAGAGGTGATGCCATCGTCGCCCTCCTCCTCGGATGAGGAGAGGCTCTGACGGAAACTCCGTCGGTGCTGCAAGGATCTCGTGGCAACAGCTGATATTGTCCGGGCACATGCCGACTGGCTCCTACCCCAGCCATTACTTGGCTGCGCGTCCCTGATCCAGGCAACCCCCTCGGGCGAAACCTTTGGTTTTCCCTGCCCATGAGGCCAAGCGCTCCACCTGCCTGTTGACTGAAAGTCGGTCCTCTCCACCGATAGTAGTGGAACAGTCACCAAAGCAGCCTGTGGGGAGGCTCCTTCCAAAGAGGACCATCAGACACCAGGCTTCCGGTGTAATCTGCGGTCACGAGATCCGCCGACCACTCTCGGCGTGGTCGAGAGGATTTGGGCAGCAGAACGCTGTACCCAGACCTTCAGAGTCTGACGTCACCAGGCTTTACTCTTATCCTGGGGATGATGAGTCTTCCGTGGCCTAGGGATGGAGAAAGTCCTTCCTCCTTCATAGGATTCTTCACCTTATCTCTGAGTCTACAGGATTCCCTGAACCCATCCAGAAAAGGAGTACCCTCTCACGGACATCCTCAAGAGAGGGGACACTGATGGAGACTTTTCCTGTGGCGAGGCCATTGTTGGTCCAGCACTCGAACTGTGGCAGTGTCCTGCCTCCTGCCCAGTGCTGTCTGCCCACATGGCCCGCAAGTACACAGTTCCATGGGGTCCTTGTAGGGTTCACAGAGCACCCTTGACCAAAGCCTGGTGACCGCCTCTGCGTTCAGGCATACTGCAGTTATGCCGACACTGACCAACCTCCCGACAAAGAGTCCAAGCACTTGGACCATTCGGCGAGGAAGGTCTACGCTGCTTTCTCCTTTGGCCTTCGTCTGGCAAGTTTGGCGTCATCATGGCACACTTCTCTCATGCCCTCCTCTGGTCATTAGACAAAGTCCTCCCACATCTCCTGCAGACATGCAGACCATGGTTACAGGCCCGAGACCAGTGCCGAGCTGTTGCCAAACAGCAGCTCAGACGGCCATGGACATTGGGGACTCTTGTGCCCTCTGATGGCTGCTGCAGTGGCTCTCGTCAAAGGGCTTGGCTGAGGCTCTTCTCCTTCCGGTGGATACTCTGCTGCAAGTTAGCTGATGTGCCCTTCCTTGGGACCGACTTGTTTGGCCAGGGTGGCTGGTCACCTCCATCACATAGGAGCAGTCAATGCACATTGAGCATACTTCTGCTAAGAGTTCTTCAGGCAAGAACTAGCAGAAGAGAAAGAGGCCTTTTCGCACTCTTCCCGGCGTGGATCAGCAGTCGCCCTTTTGGGAATAGCAGCATCAACAGCAGGCTCAAGCTTGGCGCCCACAGCCTAAGCCTGGACCCCATCAGGCCTGTAGAGGAGGCTGAGGCTCAGGTCCTGGAGCTTCCTCCTCCCTCCTCCAAGCCTGCTTGTGACGGGTGGGGGTTGCCACCCCTGTTCCGCCTTGTCAGCTCTGGATCTTCCGTGGGGCCAGCTCCACCATTTTCTTTCCGTCTGGTCCGCTATCACCATGGACAGGTGGGTTCTTGAAGTGGTCGGGTCAGAGACTGCCTCTAGAATTCAAGCAGTGCCTCCCAGCCGAGCACGCACCCCACACGAAGAATGGATTTCTGCACACACCAGTCGGCTCTTCGAGACAACATTGCTGAGCTCCTCCTCAAGGAGGCAGTAGCTGCAGTGGTGGATCCTTCAGCAGACCAGGCTTTGTCTCCAGGTACTTCCTGGTCCCCAAGCGGATGGGGCTGGCGCCTGTTCTAGATCTGCAGACCTGAATCAATATCTCAGATCACACACCTTTTGGATGGTCACTCTGTCCCAGATCATACCATCCTTGGAGTGAAACATGGTTCTGTTCACTGGATCTGCAGGATGCGTTCTTTCACATCCCAATCCATCTGTCCCATCAGCGTTTCTCCGCTTCAGGGTCGAAGGGACCCTGCACGGTTCTGTGCCATGCCATTCGCCTGTCATCATCCCATGGGCCTTCACCAAATGTATTGCCGCAGGCAGCGCATCTTCGGGGGTCAGAATTTACCCTACGTCATGATTGGCTCCTAGCAGGTTCCGCCTAAAAAGGAGGTGGAGAAGTCCAGGACCTGGCCCTCAGACCTGCTCTCAACTCGGCCTCCTGATCAACGAGGCCAAGTCGGAACTAGTGCCTTCTCAGGTGATGGCCTTCATCGGGCAAAGCTAGACTCTTGTCAAGCCAGAGCTCGGATCCCGTGGACAGGGAGAAGTTCTTTCCTCTTGCCCAATCATTTTGGTTGAGCACTTGCGCCTGCCCCGATTTTCTGCGCCTTCTGGTTTACATGGCGTGCACCTGATTGGTCCATTGGGCCAGGTTACACATGCGCCCATTCAATGGGAGCTGGCGCCTCAGTGGACTCAGCGCTATGGTCATTTTGACCAGCTGATCACTGTAACCAGAAGATGTGGGACGCCGCAATGGTGGACCGCCCCAGACCGGTTGCAGGAAGGATCTCATTTGTCCACCTCAGCCAACGGTCGCCCTCACGACTAGTGCCTCTCTCATGGGCTGGGAGCCCACATGGGGAACGACAGGGCCCTTGGGCTCTGGACCCCGAGGAGTCCCGATGCCACATCAACCTGTTGGAGCTCAGAGCAGTCAGACTGGCACCCGGAGCAGCTTTGTACACGCCCATACCTGATATCCCTCAGTCAGGGAAGGTATTCCATCCGGACCTTCAGTCACTGCACCTCACAGCCTGGTACCTGAGCGGCTAGAGTTCCAGGCTTTGGGTCTTTCCAAGATGTCTACACCATGGTGGAGGCATCCAGAAGGAATCGACCAGGAAATGTTAAGAATTCAATTGGAATAGGTTTTCCATTTGGTGTCAGGGTGAGGGCCTGAACCCTTTATCCTGTTCAGTGGCTGACATTCTCGACTACATTTGGTCTCGCTCCAAAGGGGTCTACAGTCATCGACCCTTTGGGTGCACCTGGCAGCCATCTCTGCTTACCGGGCGGGCTGGTCAGCCAACGTTAGCGCAGGGAGACAGTGGTCGGGCACTCTTTCAAAGGCCTGGATCACATATACTCCTTCGGTGCATGAACCTCCACCTCTGTGGGATCTACTGCTGGTACTGGCAAGCTCATGGGCAAGTTATTCGAGACCAATGCACAAGTGTGCCCTGTCACACTTGTCGGAAGACGGCCTTCCTGGTGACTGTCACGTCTGCCAGAAGGACAGGGGAGCTCAGGCGCTCGGTGGACTCCCTTATCTGGTCTTCCACAGGGACAAGTTGTCCATGCCCCCACCGAAATTCCTTCTGAAGGTGGTGTCAGTTTCACCGTAACCAGGTGTTAACTCTGTCGGTATTCTACCCTAATTACATCTCTGAGACAGAGTACAGGCTCCATACTTTGGATTTGAGATGTGCTCTCTCCTATTACAAGGAGAGGGCGGTGGAAATTTGGGGAGGGGTTTGCCAGCTGTTTGTCACCTACGCTGAAGCCGCTTCTGGCAGACCTGCAGCCAAAGCGGACTGTTGCAAGATGGATCACATCATGCATAGGTCTGTTTCGAGTTGGCAGGCAAGGAGCCTCCCAGAGGAATAAGAGCTCATTCTACCCACCATACTGCTGCATCGGTGGCTGCTTCCAGGGACATCCCTATCCAGGAAATCTGCCGTGCTGCTACCTGGAAGTCAGCAAACACCTTCATCACCCACTACCACATCGACCTTGAGTCACGCTGGGATGCTGGTTTGGGGCCTCAGTTCTCCAGTGTCTGTTCCCTAAGTATGGGGTGTGCACCTTGCCTCCCTCCTCCTGGAGAACTGCTAGAGTCTGCCAGAGTGTGTGTGTGAACAACATATCCACTATTCTAGAAAAACAGGTTGCTCACCTGTAATAGTAGTTCTAGGAAGCGGTATATGTTGTTCATCCACACGGACCTAATCTAACCTCCCCGCCATGGATGCACACAACCTGGCTTTCAGCGGCTAAGATCTGGCGTCATGAGGTGGAGCCGAGGTATATACCACACATGTGGGTGGAGGATCCAGCTTGAAGACTTCCGCAAGATTTAAAGCGGAAGGGACATGCCAAAGAGTGTGGATGAACAACTATATACCACTCCTAGAACTACTGTTATAGGTGAGTAACCTGTTTTTGCTGATATAAGGACAATTTGGCCTCATATATTACAAATAAATTGCTGAATTGCAATTTCTTATGTATAAATGCTATTATAATTCATGGTTTCCTTTTTCCCATAGGGAAGCCGTGGTGTTATTTACCATAGTAAAGGAGTGTTTATTACGGGCAAAGGCACCACAGTTTCCACACTCTATACATACATGCGCCTGCTCAAGCTCCTCTATTCCCATCTGCTGCATCCTTCCCAACGGCAAACCCCACAGGAAGAGAAAACTGCCACTGACACTCTGCAGTAACTTGAATGTACCACTGGCTTACCAGATCGACTCACTCACAATTTTAAATAAAAGTGAAAGGCACGCAGACCGTGTTACCATAAAGTAATCAGACTGCAGCCGCACAGCAACCTTTTTTTTTTATATAACTGTTGAGGCAAAAGAGAAACCCAACAATTATATAATAAAATGTGAATCGGGTGTGTGAACTCAGTTTACACATCCTTGGGGTTAGATCGATGCATAAACACCCTAAGCTTCGCTGGGTTTATAGAGCATGTAACCCTTGGTGTAAACTTCTCATTACACACCCCACCCTTCATCCTATATTTATTGCCTCTCTAATTTGACTTCTTCACAGAAAAGCCCTCCAACTTTTTCAGACCAGCTGGCAGAATCTTGAATGGGTGGTGATGTTTGTTAAAGAGCAACTGCACTTCAAGATGTGCCTCTGCAAATGAGATGTTTAAGTTGTTTACAGTTTACTAGAGAATACATTTGTTTTGATTTTCATTGTTCCTTTCCAAGATGTACAGCACATCTTAGTAGTCGATCTAAAAGTCTGTATTGAAAAACATTTGGCTCCCTGCTTATTATTAGTGTCATGGTTTATGACATCATAGTGCTCACCCTGACAACAGACTGTGATGTCACAAACAACATTTTGCGTGGTTAGCAGGGGAGAGTCAGATTCATTTTGAAAGACTCTGTTTAAACAATTCCTACATTATGTGCAGTATTTAGTAGACCAACAACGGGGGTATAAAAAAACAACTAGAAAACCATAAATATAAATTAGCATACATCTAGTGTTTTAAGCTTTTTATGTTTGCTTGCACGCAGCAGTGCAGAAAAAACATTTTGAGGAGAGTAGAGTATTGCAGAGGTGTGGCAGTGTTTGTCCAATCTGGCAAATGCTTTCAGGTCGCGTCCCCTCAGCCACCAATCAATAGGGAAGCTGCCGATGATGGCAGTTTAAGAGTGAGCGCCGACTTGAAAGAAATCTGCTGCTCCAATCACTGGGAGTTTAGCCACTGCAGCGGCAGATCTCTTCCCTCTCCCTTCCCGCAACTAGGAACATTCCAGCCATGCTCATTACAGTGCACATTAATGCACATGGCTGGACTTATTAGCAACTCTGCTTTGCTTAGTGTGCCTTTTCTTGGCGAATAAAAATGAGCCACAAGGCTTTGCATAATTGCATCTCCTGCCGCCCACCACACACTCCACCCAAAGCTGACATCGGGGTGCCCAGTCCTTGTGTCGGCATGCCTCTCCCCATATTGTGACACACTGGGGCCACCTCGGTGTGCCAAAGTAACATTGTTTTTCTATGACACTGGGATGCCCTCCTGGTGTCTGATGCACCTCCAATGCCCCCTTTTCTTTCAGCCGACCTTGGGGTACCCAGTCCCTGGGTTGGCATTGATCTCCCCACACTAGTCTTAGCACACCAGGGGCCCACCCCAGTGTGCTGAAATCTATTTTCATAAAAGTACACCTGTAAAGAAGAAAACCGTCCCCTGATGTTTTTTTTTTTACGTAAAGAAAACTGTCCTCGTTGTCCCATCCTGACCCTCCTCTGAGCACCCCCATGTTTACCTCAGGAGCTCTGGTGTTGCGATCTTCTGTGGACCGGAACACATCTGCAGTCTTCAACAGCTGACCGCAAACTGAAGAAAGTCACGCTAAACTCTATAATGGGAGTCAATGGGGGTTTCAACTTAGGTTGATATCTCAGCCATTTTTTGGAGTTTTGGCCCTGAATTTTCAGCATGGGGTTCTTGAGACCCCATCTTGGGACCCACCTCGTGACCACTGACACTGTCATTTCATTTCTCAGTCCCAAAGTGATTTCCCCTGTCCAGGGGGAACCGGATCCTAGGTGAGAGGTTTAAATGCTTCATTGGCAAGCATTTAAACTAGCCATAGGGGAGGCACTGAAAAGGAGCAGGGAAATCCCAGCCTCCCCCACAAAACACGGTAATTAGTGACGTAAACACCAAGGTAGAGAAGTCATTAGGGAGCAGGACAGAGGTAAATGTAAAAAAGGCAAAGGCAGTAAGGACAGGAATGGGGCTAAAAGGGGTAAGGCCATCAAAAAGTGGAGGGTGATGAGTACCAATGCCTGTAGTCTGTGTATCAAGCTCCCTGAACTAGTGGCCTTGATGAGAGAGGTTGCCTGGATATTGTGGCAGTCACAGAAACATGGTACACAGAGAACCATGACTGGGATGTCAACATACCAGGATACACAATCTACAGGAGGGACAGGGAGGGTAAAGAGGAGGAGGAGTAACGCTCTATGAAAAGAAGGAAGGATCAAAAGCAACAGAACTAAAGAGTAAGCAGGGAGCAGATGAGACACTCTGGGTCACCCTGGAGACAGGAAATGGCACCATAATCCGCATGGGGTTGTGTACAGATCCCCATCTCAGGGGAGGGAATGGACAAGGAAATGATAGAAGGCTTCCTTAGAATTGCAGAAAAAGGAAATATTGTTGATGGGGGACCTGAATATGCTATATGTTAACTGAGCACCTTTGCTGCAGGCACATCCAAGAGCAGGGTCATTCTTGATGCCCTACAGGGGCATGCCTCAGACAGCTAGTATTGGAACCCACTTGGGAGGGAGCAATCTTAGACCTGGTACTCTCAAATGGGGATGGAGAAAGAATCTCAGATTTAGAAGTGGGTAGCCATCTAGGCGTTTGTTGGTATTTTACCTCCAAATTTTCAAATGGGCTTTTTGGGATCCCACCCTATGAAGAGTGGTACTATCATTTTGTCACATCACCGAAAGGTGATTTCGCACAGCAAATGTGCCACTTGGTGCAACAGTGCAAAATTACATTTTGGGCAGGATGTGAAAATGAGTGTCGTACTGTTCATAAGGAGATATGAAAAAATGGCAATGTTGAAAATTTGGAGTGAAAATATGAAAAGTGGTGAAGTTACGAGCATGTGTAGAAATTAGCGTAACAGTCATTTTTGGAATTTTTTTAGTCTTTGGTAACCGGACAAGGCCCACTTGGCACAAGTGCCTGTTTTCAGGGCGACCTAGGAGCACTGGGCGGTTAAGTGACTTGCTCAGAGTCGCACAGTATGCAGAAGTGGGGTTGTGAAACCAGGTCTGGTCTGCTGGATGTACCAAGCTCGTTTCATGGCTCATTACTCTAGCCTCTAGGCTATACTACCAGCCCAATTTGTTCACCAAATTTTCAACATGGCCTTTTCGGACCTCCCCTCATGAATAAGCGGCACTGTAAGTTCATTAATCTGTCCCAAAGTTGATTTTGCACAGCGACTGCGCCATTCTGCGTCACAGGTGCAAAAACACATTTCAGGCAGGATGCAAAAATGACAGCTGTACTGTTCATGTGGGACATGCAGTGGCGTCAGCGTCTGGCCCGCCTCCCACATAACCAGGTGTTGGCCTTTCCCTGCGATTTCCCCGGTCTCCACAGAGGCTGCCAACAGGCCAGACACTCAACCCCTCCTCTCCAGAGGAAGGAAAGCCGCCCCTCGGCACTCTTGTTCTTCTCCGCCCGGCCGGCCCTCCAACTCCTGGATCCGTTCCTGTACCCGGGACATCGGGCGTTGCAAGCGGTCACCTTGCCGAGGGGCCGGTGGGGTAGCCATGGACGCAGCACTTGCAAGCTGCCATGGATTCAATCTGGAGGAACAGGATACAACCAAGAAGAATCTGATTAACTTCTTGAATTGCCGGATACCCCTCCCATAGTATTTCCACCTCCTCTCTGCCCTGGAGGATGCCACCTTTACTGCCTGGCATAGTCCTAACATGATTCCTGCCATACCCAGAAAGACAGACAAGATGTACATGGCCCCCTCAAGAAAACCTTTCTTTGCATGCCACCCTGAGGCGGATTCTATAGTCATAAATGCTTGGTTAGATGTGCTGGGTAAAAGAACCTATGCCTTGGCCTTTCCGGCCTTGGAATTGCAACTTATCAGGCCCATATTGTCAGATACCAGAATACACTCTGGAGAAAAGCTAGAGCAGCTGCTGAAGCTCTCTCAAAAGGTGCACCAAAACAGAAGCTTCTCAAAGCTCTAACTGCTGAGGCTGCTGTAGGAGACACCTACAACATACGGCCCGTGACCTATCTGATGTTTCAGCCAGAGCAGTTGCCTCAGGAGGTACTCTTGGCTCAGGGTGGCAGGCATTGCAACTGATGTCCAGCAGTCCATTCACAATGCCCCTTTACAAGATATAAGTTGTTCAGTGCAGATGTTCAAGATAGCTTCTCTAAGTTGCAGGTCTCAGCAGAACCTGAAATCAGTATACTTTCTCTATTATACCGAGCCAAGGAGTAGACAGAGGGTGCCTTTTTCACCTGGCTGGCACTAGACACTATACCACTACCAGACAACAAAGTAAAGATAAAGGAGCAGGAGCCCTGCTTACCCAGAAGCCACACCAGGTGCCCACCAAAAGCCCCTAGAGGTGGCAGTGCAGCAAAAGCCACCACAACTGGCTGTGCTTGACTCTTTTACACCTGCCAGCCACCATTGCCTCCGGAATTGTTGTTGGGGGTCATCGCCACCTGGACCAGTGAAAAGACCTCAGATGCCTGGATCCTGGAAATAGTAGCACAAGGCCATGCTCTGAAACTTCTGGAACTGCCTCCAGACCATCCATCAGTGCCTACACATTATCCTCTGTATCACATTCCTCTGCTTCTGGAGGAAGTCCACACCTTGCTTCAGAAAAGGGCAACAGAACTTGTTCCCCTGGAACAGAGAAGCACAGGGTTCTATTCTTGGTATTTCCCTAGTTCCAAAACGGATGGGAGATCTGAGAACTATTTTGGATCTCAGGGATCTGAACTTTTTACAGAGCATGAAAGCTCAGAATGGTTTACTCTGCAGGGCCTACTCCTACTACTACTGCTGCAGGTAGGGATTAGATCTGGATGCCTATCTTCATATCAAAATTTGAAAACCTACCAGGAAATATCTGAGGTTCCTATTTCAAGGGAACACTTCCAGCTCAGACTGTTGCCCTTTGGTTTGTCATCTGTACCACAGGTCTTTACCAAATGCTTGGCAGTAGTAGCAGCAGCAGCCCTTTGCATGGAAGGCCTTTATGTGTTTCCCTACCTGGACGACTGGCTACTGAACTCTCACTCCAGGGAACAACTCTGACACACCCTAGCTCGAACAAGACAACTGTTCGGTACCCTGGAGATCACTGTGAATGTGCCAAAGTCTGTACTGATCCCTTGCAAGTGTCTACAGTTTATTGGGGCAGTTCTGGACACAGCTGTTGGCTCAGTCTCCCTGCCTCTGGAAAGGACCGAGCGTTGGATTGCAGAGGCCCAAATGGTCCACGACAGCCGATATGTCACAGCCAGAACATTCCTTTGGCTTCTGGGCCTAATGGTAGTAGCCATAGTTACAGTACCTGTGGCCAGACTACACATGAGGATCTCTCTGGGGACCTTGAGAGCCCAGTGGGATCAACTTACATACTATCTAGAGCAGAGGGTTCTAGTAACTCCTCCTGTCATAAGTACTCTAAGTGGTGGATGGAACCCATCAACCTGCTAAAGGGAATTCCTTTCCTGATCCCTTCCCTCAACAGATTTTAACTGCAAATGCCTCAGGGATGGGATGGGGGGCACGTTTAGGGTCCCATCAGATGCAGGGTGTATGGACCAAGGTGGAGGCGCACCTTGTAAATAAATGTTCTAGAAATTAGGGCTGTTCTGTATGGCCTACAGGCCTTCCAGACTCACCTGTTCCCAGGTTTTCTGTTAGTACAGACTGACAGTGTCAGTGTGATGCATTACATCAACAAACAAGGGGTGCTCACACTTCCTCCCTTGCAGGAAGCAGTAAGAGTATGGTATTGGGCTCTAGAACTGTCAACAGTATACGCTCTGTGCACCCAAAACATCTTGGCAGACAGGCTAAGTCAGTCACAGTCCAAAATGCACGAATGGGAACCACTGACCTCAGTGGTGGAAGACCTGTTCAACAGATGGGGTCGCCCTAACCTGGACCTTTTGTGTCCCCACACAATGCAAAACTGCCACTTTTGCTTTCTCATTCCAGGGCCTGGAGTTTTCTGGCGAGATGCATTGTCCCTCTCTTGGAGAGGTTCCTGCACGCCTCCCTTCCTTCTAATTCAGAGGGCTACTTGGTTGCTGAAGACAGAAGGCATTTAGCCCATCGTGACTGTCTCCCATAGGGTGTTACTCAAACTTCAGATTGAGGGCAACACTAATCCTCATCGCTCCCCTGTGGCCTCCGAGAGATCTGGTTTCCCCCCTTATAGCGGCCACTGGCAATCGACACCAGTACTCCCTGCGTTTATGCTGGGGATATCTGTCACAGGAGCAGAGAACCCTGGTCCAGCGGACCTCTAAGAACTTCACCTCCATGCATGGCTCCTGAAAACATAGCCATTGCTAGATTTGGGTTTCCCAAAAGGTGGCTGATGTTTTGGTGGCTGCTACAAAGCCTTCCACCAGAGCTTCTTATTCTGTGACGTGGAAGTTGGTTTGCTTTTGTGGGCTGCTTCCCATCACTTAGACCCTTTACCTGTCCAATATATTAGGTTCTAGAGTATCTGTTTTCCTTGTCAGATGCAGACCTGCAGTATTTTTCTATTAAAGTGCACTTGGTTGCTATTTCAGCTTTTCATGTGCCCATTGAGGGTCATACATTGCCCAGCTGTAGGTGGCATGTCATGCTTGCAGGCGCGTTTGCACTTGAGGCCTCCTATCCATAATCCAGTCCCATCTTGGGACCTGAATTTTGTTTTGGAAAGCTACTTTGGTCCCTTTTGAGCTGGCTGCGACTTGTGGCCTTCACTTTCTTTCTTGAAAGCATTGTTTTTGGTTGCCAATACTTCTGCTTGAAGGATTTCAGAGCTACGTGCTGTAATGTATGAACCTCCTTATTTGATTTTCCACAAAGACTGGTGTTTTTATGACTAATGCTAAATTTTTACCAAAGGTGGTGTCTGAGTTTACTTTAAATCAAGCCATCCACCTGCCAGATTATTTTCCTGAGCATGCCAATCCAGGGAAGCATTGCTCCATATGTTAGATGTACATAGACTACTCGGTACTATACACATCGCACCAAAGACTGCTGGAAGTCATCACAGCTTTTTGTTTCATGTACCCCTGGGTAAGAGAGAGCTCCAGTTTCAAAACAATGCCTCTCCAAATGGTTACAAACTGTATTACTTTTTGTTATAGGAGGTATGGTAAGGAACTTCCTGGGTCGTGCGTGGTCATTCCACTAGAGACCTGGGCACATCTGTTGAATGTTTCAGAAATGTGTCTGCTGCTGAAATCTGTGCAGCTGCCACTTAGAGTACTATCCACACTTTCACTAAACACTACAGTCTGGACATTGCCTCACGAAAAGGGCTGGCTTTGGCCTGGCTGTGCTCCAAGGCCTGTAAGCTTCTGCCACCCAGACTTTTGTTGCTGGTCAGTACTGCTTGATACTGTTCAGTAGGTGTGACCTGATGAGATATCCTGAAGAAGATAGAACAGTTACGTACTCACTGGAACAGATCTTCAAGAGAATCTCTTTCATCAGGCCATGCATCCCACCCTCCTTCCTCCTATAGGATCCTGAGACTCTGGTGAGTGCTGTCTCCTTCTCCATGAGGGTCTGTCCACTGCTCTCTGCCTTGCCTGGTGTGCAGAGCCTAGGTTCTCTCCTGGTTCCCTACAGGAGGTCCTCAAGCATGATCTCCGACAGGAACTGAGGGAGGAAGAGGCCACCCACATTTATAATGAAGAGCTGATGTCTGACGTTGCGTGGGCAGCCCCTAGTGGACTGCTTGCAAAAGTTTCTGTGTGTCCTAGTGCTTGGTGGCTATAAGTTCCATAGGTGTGGCCTGATGAGAGATTCTCTTGAAGATTTACTGTTACAATGAGTATGTAACTGCTTTTCACCCTCTTCTCGCAGAATTTGCACTTTTACCCTTCACCCTCCAAACACGAAACCCTATCTTCTGCACCCTTCTCAGAATTAGTACTCTAGTCCTTACCACCATATATGCATGCATTTACACTTACACTCCTCCCAGATGAATACCACTAGTACCCCTCCAAATATGTAATACACCCCACCAAAATCTGCTTTGCACCCTGCAAACCTTCTGAAGTTTGAACCCACCTCAAAATTCGCACTGTACCCCTGCACCTGTCCTGAAAGTTTTACTCACACCACTGCATCCCTCCCCAAATTGTATTTGCCCCAGCATTTCTTCAAGAAGTTGTACTTGTACCCTATCCCTCTGAAAATGTATACATGCACTCATGCAACTGAAAATGTATACTTGCACTCATGCAAACCTCTTAAAATTTGTACTTGTACCCCTACACCCATCCCATCATTTATAATTGCACCTCTGCAATCTCCCAGTAACATAGAAACATAGAATTTGATGGCAGATAAGGACCGCTTGGCCCACCCAGTCTGCCCATTTCCCTACCTAATAAATAAGCTGCAGATCCTAGTTAACCAACAGCCTACTTCCTCCTACCCCCACTAGAATTGCCTTATGTCTGTCCCATGCATTCTTGAATTCCCCACTGTTTTTGACTCCACGACTCCCTCAGGAAGGCTGTTCCATGCATCCACAACCCCTCTGTGAAAAATACTCTCACTTTATCTCTGAGCTGTCCCCTCTATCTTCAAATTGTGCCCCTTGTTCTTGCACATCTCTTTTCTGAAAGATGCTACCTCTTGGACTTTGTGGATTCCCTTGAGGTATTTGAAGTTTCTATCATGTCCCCCCTTTCCTCGAGAGTATACATATTAAGCTCATTTAGTCTCTCTTTGTATGTCTTCTGGTACAGACCCTCACCATTTTGGTTGCCCTTTTCTGGACAGCCTCCACCCTGTCTGTCTTTGCAGAGATGGGGTCTCCAGAACTGCATGCAGTACTCAGATGGGGTCTCACCAACTGTTTGTACAGAGGGATAACAGCTTCCTGTTTTCTACTGGTGATGCCTCCTGTGCATCCCAGTATACCCCAGCCCTCCTTACTGCCTTCTCACATTGCTTGCCTACCTTTAGGTCATCTCATATAACTACCCCCAGGTCCCTTTCCATTTTTGTTGTCAGTATCTCACCCCCATTGTGTACTCTTTCCTGGGTTTTTGTTTCCCAGGTGCATTACTTTGCACTCTTTTGCATTGAATCTAAGCTGCTATACATGTGACCATTCCTCCAGCCTTGCCAAGTCCCTTCTCATCCTTTCCTCCCACCTTGTGTATCAACCCTGTTGCAGATCTTTGTGTCGTCTGCAGAGAGACATACTTTTCCTTCCAGTCCCTCTGTATTAGACTGCTCAACCCGCCCAAATGTGTGTACTTGTTCGGCTACACCTCTCCAAAATTTGTACTACTACCCTGTTGCACCCCTCCCACCTTTGTACTTGCACCCCTAACATCTCCCAAAATGTGTTCATGTACCTCAAAATTTGTTCATGCACTTCTTGCACCTCCCAAGCATTCCTAATTTCCTCCCAAAATTTGTACTTGTGCCCCTGCATCCCTCCTAAATTTGTACTTGCACCTCTGCACCCTCCCAAAATTTAAATTTGTGCCTTGCACCCTTCACAAATTTGTACTTGTACCCTGAACCCCTACAAATATTTGTGCTTGTACTGCTACACTCCTCTCAAAATTTAAACTTGTACCTAGGTAATCCTTACAGATTTGTGCTTGTACCCCTCCTAAAATGTGTACTTGCACCCCACATGCCTCCTAAAATTGCACTTCTACCCCTACACCTTTCCAAAATGTGTACTTGTACCTCACACCCTTCCAACATCTGTACTTGTGTCTCTACTGTTCTCCCAAAATTTGGCTTGTATCCTGCACTCTCCTCAAATTTGTACTTGCACAGCTGCAGCAATCTGTTTGTATGCACCTCTCAACATTTTTACTTGATCCTACATCCCCCATAGTTCATACTTGCATCCTCCCAAAATTTAAACTTGTACCTAAGGCACCCTCACAAAATTTGTAATTATACCTCCCAGCCCTCCCAAAATTTGTGCTTGTACCACACACCCTTCCAGAATTTAAACTTGCACCTCTTAATTTGTACTTGCACTTCTGCACCCTTCCCAAAAATTTGTACCCTGCCCCCAAATTTGTACTTTTATTCCTGCATATCTTCCCAAATTTGTACAGTTCTTGCACTATTGCAACCCCTCCCAAAATTTGTACTTGTACCCTGCAAACCTCCCAGAATTTGTACTTGGACCCCTACATAGATGTAGCACACCTGCAAAATCTGAACTTGTATCCCTCAATGAAATTCGTAGATCTTTCTTGAGGAAGGCTCTTGGCAGCAGCCACACCAGTAGAACTATGCACGTGAGCACTAAGGGCGACATGGAAAAATTTCAGCTAGCAGTCTACCACGAGGACTACCCCCACAGGCGTCAGTCATCTGATGTCAGTATAGGCCATATAGGAGGGTGGTCCCACAGCTACCTCAGTTCTTTTGTGCCTCGACCGTGCATGTCAGACCTAGTGAGCAGTGGCAGCTACAGTTGACTGCCATTTCCTGCATTTACCGCGCTTTATTTTCTTCTGTTTCTCAGTGTAAGCATCGAATTTTTTGTTGTTTGTCAGACAAGTTTGTCTTCTACACCAGCCTCGTCTTCGACTGCTCCATTAAATCTGCCTGCGGCAAACAGATTACAGAAAAGGATGGTCACTCTTTGTACCTGATCTGCCTAGGCCCCAGCCATGACACTGAAGCCTGCCAGCATTGCCAGAAGTTTAACCATGCCACTCTTAGATGTCGGTTGAAAATGCTGGAGAGCCATCTTCTGAAACAGAATCTGCTTGCCATGGGGAAGGAGCTGCTGGTCAGGAGCTCTTTAGCCTCACAGCGCAGTCCTCCGGGCCTCTTCCTCCTCCACAGGAGAAATCGAGCACAAACACCGGGAGAGAGAGACAGAGAGCTAGCCTGATCTACTTCTTGGTTGTGGTCACCTCATAAATCCTCTACTGCGATGGTGTCCTCCTCTCCCGGGGATCTGCACCTCCAGTCCCACCAGCCCCTTCCTCCGGGTTGCGATGGCTTCTCCACCCACCCTTATCTCTTCTGCAGGTGGAGGCTCTTTGGGGCAGGGGATTTCCTCTCCTGTCTCCCAGCTCCAGTGCTCTGGCATGTGGCTTGGCCGGCCCAGGACACTCGGGTGGTGGTTCTGCACCGTAGCCCCCCCGGCCATGGCTCTGCCTTCATTGGTTCCCACTGGGGACCAACGCCAGCTCTACAAGGCAGCGCCCGTGGCAGCTGATGCCATTTCCTCTTCTCCAGCATAGTCCCTGCTGCTGCTACCAGGGAATCCCCTTCCCTCAGGAGCTGGCCTCTCCTGGGGACCTGGTGCCAGCGGAGCCTTTGCCAGAGGGCTCGAGACCTTGTTCCGCCAGTACTGCCGATGTCCCAGCCAGCAGGCCAGTGCCAGCATTTCCTTTGCCTCAGCCCTGCGCCACAACCAACGCTGGCTGTGCCATACCGGATCACTTGCCCGGCACCCTACACTGCGCCAGGTTACCTGTCGCCGGCCCCACAGCTGTCATTCCCCTAACCTGGCACTGGAATTGCCCTTCTTACCTGCATACACTCTATTGCCCCACAGGTTGACTACAAAGTCTTTTTTTGGCATGGTGGGTGTTCATGCAGAGGCACCCCCCCTCAAGGGCCGCCTCGACTTCTGCCCTCCCTTCTCCCGGGATCCACAGCCCAGGGACACGGGCAGGGCTGAACCTTCCGACCCCTTATATGTCAGGGGTCCTCTGGCGCAAGGCCTAACATGGGTATAGGCATCAGGTGGAGACGGAGCACTGGCCCCTGTCGACGGTGCCAGATAGCGAGTCCTCAGAGAATGATTCAGAATCCTTGGGGTCTTCTTCCTCCCCAGGGAAGTCTTTGGCTGGTAAGGACATGCCCAAGGAGGTGCCCAAGTTCCCACCTGACGATCCGTCATTCATGGATGTGATGCGTCGCATCCAGTCAATTATGGGATGGGAGACGGAGGGCAGGTTCCCTGAGAGACGCCATCTGGCTATTTTCCTGCAGCAGAAGGATGACTTGCCTGTAGTGGTGTAACCCTGATTGCCTCATATGAGGATGTCACCAAAGCAGCTTGGGCTCACCCTCCACTATCTCACCTCTCCCCAAAAGGCAGACCCGGCTTTGTCATATGCCAGCAGGCAAACCTTTTCTGGGCAGCCAGCCTAAAGTAGACTCTGTGGTCATTAATGCGGCCCATGACCACTGTAAGAAACCCAAGCACCTCAGTGCTCTCCCAGACCGTGAATCCGGCAGCTGGACCAGATTGGCAAACGAGTTCGCCGCTCGCTTACTTTGGCCATTAGGGCCATGAATTAACAGACCCATATGGTTCAGTACCAAAATGCCGCCTTGGAACAAGCCAAGGACCCTGGTCTAGACTCTTCTTGAGGATCCCATTAAAACTCAGCTTGCCTAACTCATGAAGTCGGGCTCGGATGTGGGCACCCATGTTCTCTGGATATCTTACGATGCGTAGATGCCTCTGGGTGAGGCGTTGTGGCTGGCATTTCCTTTGGCCCCATTCCTGACTCCGGGTTTCTGGTTTTACCCCAGATGTTCAGGCCAGCATTGTAGATGCTCCCTTCAGGATCCATGCTTTGTGGGAGTGATGTCCAGGACCTCCTCTCTGACTTGCAGGGAATTGGCCAAAGCCCTCAGATCGGTTTCATTCGCTCTACGATACTCGGCCCAGAGTGAGCTGCCAGCCCTTTCATTGGTCCTCCTGCAAGCAGGCCAGAGGCCAGCCTTCCAGGGCCAGCAAACAGAAGACCACCAGTGCCCTTGCAGGGGCCACTCCTGCTCAATCCCCAAGGGTTCCGTGGCTCTCCTGCCCGCCCCACCTCCTGACTCCTTAACTGACCCCTGCCACCCCAACCGGGGGTCCAAAGGAGGCGGTCGGTTCTCTCTTCATTTCGAGGGGTGGCGAGCAGTGACTATAGACAACTGGTTGCTCCAGCTCATTGCTCAGGGTCACACTCTGGAGCTGCTAGGGTGGCTGCCTGAGACCCTCCACTCACTGTACCTTCCTCCCACACATCTGCCTCTAGTTTTGGAGGAAATCCAGATGCTTGCACAAAGAGCCATAGAGCCCTTGTCACAGGCTCAGTGGGGAAGGGCTTTGCTACCACTTTTCCTCATCCCCAAAAGACTGGGGACCTATGGCCCATCCTAGACTTAGACAACGTGAATCTCTACATAGAATACAAATGCTTCAGGATGGTGACCTCCAGGGTTTGCTGCCCTGCTGCATCAGCGGGGGACTGGCAGTGCTCTGTGGACATGCAGGATGCTTACTTGCACATCCATTTTTTTTCCGGCTCACGGCCGCTTCCTCCGCTTCTAGTTTCAGGGTACCCACCTCCAATTCAAAGTCCTCCTCTTTGGCCTTCCAGGTATTTACTAAATGCCCGGCTGCAGTGGCAGTGGCATTGAGGAGACAGGGCTTTTGTGTCTTCCCCTACCTGGATGATTGGCTGTGTGCAGCCTGCTCTAGGAGCACTTGATTCAGACCCTGGAATCCACTTCCTGTCTCTTCCAGAAGCTCTGGGAGTCGCAGTGAATCTCCCAAAATCCTGCCTCTCCCTTGCCAGTGCCTCCATTACATAGGGGCAGTCCTGGACACTCACCAGGAAAGACCTTCCTGCAAGAGGACAGGACGGCCCATTTGATGGAGGAGGCCCATCTGGTTTCCATGAGATGTCTGGTTCCTGTCAGTCTTTCTGTGCCTTGTGGGTCATATGGCAGCCTCAATTGCCACGGTGCCCTTGGCCCGGCTGCATATGCTGATTCCGCAGTGGATCCTAGGAGTCCAGTGGGATCAATGCAGGGACGACCTCAACAAGTTGGTCCTGGTCTTCACCTGGTCCAGAGGGTCCTGGCCTGTGGATGGACTCGGTCAATCTGCTCCTGTGGGTTCCTTTCCAGATCTTGACCCCCAGCAGGTCCTGACCACGGATGCCTCTGGCATGGGATGGGGCACCCATTTGGCCGACCATCAGACTCTGGGTACCTGGACGGATATAGAGCAAGCTCTTCATATCAGTGTCCTGGAGATGTGGGCGGTTCTATATGCCCTGCATGTCTTCCAGTCTCATCTCCTTCTAGGTCCATTACTGGTTCAGGTGAACAACGTGTGTCGTCTGCGACATCACCAAACAGAGGGACCCCCTGTGTCGAGAGGCGATGAGAGTTTGGTATTGGACCATTGAGCACAATCTGTAGCTCTCTGCCACTCATCTTCCGGGCATCCAAAACGTGTAGGCTGACAGTCTCAGCCACTCCAGGTGTCTGGCTCACAAGTAGGAACTTCTCACTTCAGTGGTTGAAGATCTCTGACAGGTGGGGTCACCCAAAGTTGGCCCTCTTTGCATTCCCACTCAATGCAAAACTGCCACTTTTGCTCACCAATCCTAGGCCTGGAGTTTTCTGGTGAGACGATTGTCCTCTCTTGGAAGGGAGGTTTCTTACGCATTCCTTCCTTCCCACTCTTGCAGAGGGTTCTGCTCAAGCTTCAGTTGGGGTGGGAGCAAAGATGATTCTCATAGCTCCCTTTGGCCACACCAGATTTGGTTTCCTCTGCTGCAAAAGTTGGCTGCAGAACCTCCGTGCCTCTACCTCTGTGCAAATTCTTGCTCTCCCAGGACTAGGGCACCCTGGTCCATCCGGACCTCATGTGCCTGCATCTACATCACGTGGCTCTTGTGGATCTAGCTGTTTCCCACTTCTCTAGGTAGCAGGTGTCCTGGTGGCAGCCAGGAATCCTCCACTAGGACCACTTATGCAATGAAATGAAGCTGTTTTCAGTTTTGGCCGTTGCTCACCATTTGATCCGCTCACCTGTCCAGTTAGTCAGGTGTTGAGAGTACCTTCCTTTCCGCTTAGATTCAGGCCTAGGGTACTCGATTCTTAAGGTGCACCTTTCTGCCATCTCTGCATACCATGTACCAATTGAGGCAAGGCTGCTGCCCAGTTTGAAGTATCCTCACATTTCTGCGAGGCATTCTGCATCTGAAGCCTCCATTCAGGATCCGGTCCCCATGGGACCTTAATTTTATGTTGGAGAAAACTTACTTTGCCTCCCTTTGAACTGGCTAAGTTGCAGCTGCCTTTCTATTGTGGAAAGCGCTCTTTTAGTTGCAGTTACTTCCACTTGAAGGGTTTCCAGGTACAGGCTCTGATGTAAAGAGCCTTATTTGGTTTTTCACAAAGACAGGGTGTCTTTGCATACTTATCCTAAGTTTTTACCTAAGGTGGCGCTGAGTTTACTTTGAATTAATTCATCCACTTTCCAGTTTATTTTCCTGAATATTCCAATCAGGGAGGCCCTGCTCCATACTTTGGATTTTCACAGAATGTTGCAGTATCATACAAACTGCACCAAGTCTTTGAGGAAAACTGACCAGTTGTTTTGCTCGCTTCCGAGAGAGGGCTCTTCTGTTTCCAAACAGTGTCTAAGTGGTTAGCTATTTGCATTGTTTATTGCTACCATAAATACAAGAAGTCTTTTCCAGTGGTGGTCAAGGGCCATATGGCTAGGGATATGGCTGCCTCTACAGCTTGCTTCAGAAATGTGTCTGCTGCTGACATCTGTACAGCTGCCACCTGGAGTTCTGTCCACACTTTCACCTTACAGTTTGGACATTGCCTGTAGGCGTAGAGCCAACTTTGGACTGGCAGTCCTTCAAGACCTTCTGTCAATGAGCGTTTGACTGCTATGTGGTTCTGTTCTCTGTGTCATCATCCTGATGATGTCGGTACTGCTTGGGACTCGGTCCTACTGCTGTGGCCTACTGCAAGAGCCTTCCTTGAAGTAAGGTAGTACAGTTACTCAAGAACTTACTGTGACAGTAGATCTTGAGAAGCTCTTGCAGCAGGCCCTCCTTTCCCTCCCCTTCCTCTTTCTGTATCGCATCTGCTTCTGCCCCTTTTTTTTTTTTTTTTTTTTACTCTTGGGATAACCTCCTCTGTTCTCCATCAGCTGGCAGTGTAGAGTCTCTGTCGGAGAACTGAGGTAGTGTGGGGACCGCCTCCATATAGCCTGTACTGGATGTCAGACGACTGATATCTATGGGGGCGGTCCCATGGTGGACTGCTAGCTTTAAGTTTTCTTTGTGGTCCTAGTGCCTGGCGGCATAGCTCTACCGGTGTGGCCTGCTGCAAGAGCTTCTCTTGCAAGATCTACTGTTACGGGTTAAGTTCTTACGTAACTGTACTTTACACCACTGCAACCCTCCAAAAGCTTGTACCCTTGTACACATCCAAGAATTTGTACTTGCACCTTTACACCACTCCCAAAATTTGTATATGCACCCAGCACTTCTTCCCAAATTTGTACTTGTCACTCCCACCTCCAAAATGTGTCCATATACCCCGCACACCTCCCAAAAGTTGTACTTGTACCGCTGCATCCTTCCAAAATGTGTACTTGCACCCCTGCTGAAATTGGTATCCCTACCATCTCTCATCTCTTAATCTGTACAAAGGGCTGGGGTGCAGACTAGGGGAGTAGTGTGTGAAAGGTGCAATACATATGTTTGGAGTAGTGTGGACAGGCAGTATAATTTGTGGAAGAATGTGTAAATTTCAAATCGTAAAATTGTATGATTTTTGGCTAATCTTGTGTATTTGCTATGTGTGCAGGGAATGGGTAAAATGTCTGGGAAAAGTATTTCGATTGTGAATAGAATTTTGGGAAGGGTTCAGGAGAAGGGGTGGTAAGTCACTGGAGAGAGGAGGTAGTGATAAATAGTTACTTTTCTTTTCTTTTTTTTTTTTTTTTTTAAGAGTGTAGCTTAGGGGTGAAGGTTTAGAAGGTTCCAGGGGAAGAGAGTGGGTAGGAGGTACAGATGTTGTGTTGGGTGAAAGGGCAGGACAAACTTGTGGAAGGTTCCAGGTTTGGAGGAGCTGTGCAGGACAGGTACAAGTCTCAGGAGTCATGTAGGGGTACAGATGTTTGGAGAAGTATATATGGTATCAATTTGGGATATACACAGATGGGCACACATCTTGGGTGAGTAGGGATGGGGTACAAATGTTGGGGTAGGTGGAATACAAATTGTAGAAGGGGTGCAGAGGTTAGTATGCAAATATTAGGGTGGGTGCAGGGTAGGGGTACAAATATAAAGGTGAGGGGGCGTGGTAGGCGGTATAGATTATTTGTTGGGGGTGGGACAAAGTTGTGGAAGGTTGCCAGTTTGGGGAGCTGTGCAGGCATGACACTTTCAGGAGTCATGTTGTAGGGGTACAGATTTTTGGAGTATATATGGTATCAGTTTGGGATATACACAGGTGGGCACACATCATGTGGTTAGGTGTGATGGGGTAAAAATGTTGTGGGTAGGTGGGATTACAAATTGTAGAAGGTGCAAGAGGTGATTATGCAAATATTAGGGTGGGTGCAGGGTAGGGGTACAAATATAAAAGGTGAGGGGACACATTTATGGAGAAATGCAGAAGTGCAGAGGTTCATATTTTACATATGAACATATCAAGAAGCCAGCAGAAGGAGGCCATTTGGTCTATCAAGTCTGCTCATATTGTAGGGTCCACAGCTTGAGCTAATGGCCCTGCCCTCCTCCCCCTCCTCCTATCCTCCCTACCCATGATCCTTACTTTCCCTATGCCTATCCCAGCCTCTCTTAAAGCTGCCCACTGTCTTCAATGAGATGACCTCTTCCGGCAGTGCATTCCAAGTGTCCACCACTCTCTGTGAAGAAGTGCTTCCTGACCTCTCTCCTAAACCTCCTACCTGCCAGCTTAAGACACTGCCCTCTAGTGTTATGGTTGCCACTCATCTTACAGACTGTCCTTATCAACCTTATTTATTCCTTAGGTACTTGATGGTCCCAGTCATGAAGGGTGCATGGTACAGTAAGTATACATTCAGAAGGTTTGAGGGAGAAGGGGTACAGGCTGTGAGTGGTACAAGGTAGAGTTAGAAACTTGAGAGAAGTGTGTGGACATGTTTTGGAATAATTTCAAAGGAGGACAGAGTAGAGGTGCACATTTTGTGGGATTGTACATTTGGGGAGGCAAAGCAAAGCAAATTTTATTTATATGATGCCGCTTCCAATGGCTCAGAGTGCTCACAATTCATAAAACAGATCACACCCTTTAAAATACATTCAATAAATACATCAAACTGTCAAAAAAATCACTATTATAATCAGCTCAGAAGTTACTGTAATAATCAGGATAGGCCTGTATGAATAAATGTTTTTAACCTGTGTTTAAAGGTATCCACAGTGAAGAGGTACTGAGGTAAGTAGTTACACTTTTGTGAGTGCTGTGGAACCTTAGCAAAGGGAGTGAATCGAAAAGAATAAATAAGGAGGAGTTGTGATGTATTCAGGGCTGGAAAGGGAACGAGGAAACAAAAGTTTGAGTTTTTTTTTGGTGGGGCTTAATATAGTGCTCATGCGCTGGCCCGTGCGCTGAGGGGTTGAGGTGCTGGACACCACACCCGCAGTGTACCGGAGACCCGTGTTCAGGAGTGAGTTTGGGGTCATCAGGGAGGGAGAGGATTGAGCGTCCGACGGACTACTCTCCTCTTGGGGGGTGTTACAGGGTTGTCCGGCATCCCAGCGACCGGGTTAGGAGATCAGGGCTTGCAGGTAGCCAACAAAAGATGTGGAGTGCGGGCAGACGCCGCAGGTTGCTCATGGCGTCACTGCACGCTCTAGGAGGGAGAGGAGCGCAACAGAACAAGGAAACAACCAGCTCTGCAGGGTGGGCTGCGGCACCTGGTCCTCATGCCCACCCAGCCTTCCAGTTCCTCCACATGGGCCCTCCTGCAGCTTGGCCAGTCTCTAAGAAAGCGCCAAGAGGAGGGGCGGCCCCACTGGGAGGGGTCAAGCTGGAGGTACTGGCTGCAGGAGGGGGAGGGAGAGAGGAGGCTCGGATGGGGAGTCCTCAGGCAGGCAGGATCAGGCCAGGATGCCTGAGAGAGGCTCTGCAGGGCTGCGACTGGAGGGAAAAGACATTAAAAAAATAAAAAAAAAATACAGTGCTCATTAGGTTAGTAATCAAATTGGGAATTTGCGGATATTTATCATTTTGTTTTATCTGGTATAAGTTCATTAAATAAAACCCCCATCAGAAAATTAGTAGCAAATAATGACTTTTGTCATTTCACAATGTGATGTACTCTGTGTGTATGCTAAGCTGACAGGACCTGGAGGAAAATTATGTCATTGTTGCTTGAATGTCATCAGTACTCACCCAAGATTATGCTGGCTGGTTTGAAAAGTCTGAGGGATTTTTGTAAAACTATCAAATAAATCAGGCAAACAAAATAACATTTATACATGAGTAATTGCAGCTTTGAACCTAATTTGTTAACAAATGAGATCTAGTTGTCCCTCATGGTGGGCAAGTAGGACATTTGTAAAGCATTTGCATTTGATCTTTAGGAAAATTGGGAACAGGATGAGATTCAGAACAGCCTTGTGAAACACCCTACCCTAGTTGGGGGATCGCCCACGGGACCGCTGGTGACTTGTCTACCAGGTAGGAGGTGAACTACTTGACCGAGAGGTCAAAGAGATGAGCCTTACTTCAGTGAGGAGTGGGGTGTGACCATGACAGAGGTCTTGGCAAGGCTGACAGAAATGTCTGAGTTGGTCAGTCCCCTGTCCATCCCATTCAGGTTGGAATGTGTAAACATGAGGAGAGAGGAGACTATGGAGTGAGTTTTCCTGAAGCCAGACTGGATGGGTCTGAGTCAGGCAGTGGTGTTAAGAAGACTGCATCAGCACAGCGGTAACGCTGACTCTCGTGACTCCAGTGACCCAGGTTTGGAAGCGAGCTTATGTCATCTGGGGCTGGCCAAGGGGGAGGAAGGTCGAGCATCCCAGAGGATGCTGTCCTCTGGGAGGGCAGTTGGTGCATCTTACTGTAGTACTGCCACCTGGGTGACCACAGGGTAGTGCAGTTGCAGCCATGATGGGTGAGGGTGCCTCCGCTGCTTCAGCAGTCCCTGCCCACAATGCGCCGAGGGGGGGAACAGAAAATCGAAGATTCCCCAGACTGCAGAGTGAAGCTTCTCTCTTCTCCTTGCAGGTCTTGCACCCGCCGCTGGGCTCCCGACCTGCACCTGAGTTAAACTCCTCCCAGGCTTGGGGAACCTGGGGGCTCTGCCACAAGGGCCCAGCTGTGGGCAGTGTGGGTCGGAAGGTGAGTCCCAGGGACAGCGGGTGATGGGACTGGGGGAGAGGCTGGCAGGGCAGGCTTTGCATCAAGGGGCATAAAGCACAGTAAATTCCAAAAAAAAGGAAGTGGTGTTCAGGAAGGAAGAGAGTTGAGACCGTACAGGTTACTGTTGAACCTTAGCCAGTGGTTGGGCAAAGGAGATAAGAGGTAATTACTAGGAGAGTAGACATCATCACCTTTATGAAGGGGTAGGTCAGTAGCCCTTCTCCAGGCATCCTGTACTCCAACATTTAGCGGGAGCGTGGGAAAGAGCTTAAAGCAGTAGCAGGTGCCAAGAGGTAGAGGGAGCTTTGGGTGTGGACCATTTGAGAGTGCCACACTTAGTGGGGTTCAGGGACAACAGAGCTGAGAGGGTTGCAGCAGTGGAGGTGGTTGAGAAGGAAAGGAGTGGGTGGGTTGATGGTAGGGAGAAGTGAGAGCACGTATAGCAAAAAGTTGTTGAAAGAGGAAGGGGTAATGGTAGAATTGCCTTATTTGATGAGTAGACAGGTTAACTGGGAGAGAGAAGATAACATTTGGGAGTGAACAGTCGTCTAGGATTTAGGTGGGTAATTAATAATTAACACATTCTGTGTAGCCCTGCTCAAAGTGGCTGCTGCAAAATTGATGACTTAAGGTTTTCTTGAAATTGGAAGCAAATGTTCAGATTTGGCCTGTCTGATTGCTTTTATGCAGGCCTTTCAAAGTTGCTCATACGTCAGTAAGACCTCCAGATGACCAGAGTTTTCATGAACGTACCATACAGCATCCCCAGCTTTGAGACTTGCAATAAGCTTAAGAGTTCCCACTGCCTGGGAATATAGGGTGGTGGCTGTGGTGATTAGGGCCAATGGTTTGTTGTTCTTGTACTGTCTGTGTGCCCTGTGCATTTGCATAAGTGATTTTTAAGGAGTTCTACAGGGACAGGTGAAGCCCTGACCACTGCATAGATCAGGACTTCACCTCTCAATCCCCACTGCAAGCACCATACCATATAAATTAGTAGTTTTAAGTGCCTGAGCACTGTAAAATAACACAACCCTCTGATGCAGCCATTTAATTATGGTGCCCTCAACCCTTGGGATCTCCGCTGGTAATACTGTGAAAATGACGCTGCACTGCCAGATTCTTAGTAGTGTTTCACGTACAGAAATAAATCAATGTCTGGTCTCTCTGATGCCAGCACTGTTTTGTACTGAATTTGCCTAAATCACTTGGGCCATACCCATGGGATTTAGGGGCAAGTTCAGTAAAACAGCACTGGGCATCGGAGATATAGACATTGTTTTATTTCCCGCATATAAGTAAGCACCGTTAAGGACAGCTGTGCAGCGCAGGGGGTTGAGGAGTGCCATATTAAAATGCCGCTGCACCGGAGGGTTGTGATATTTTACGATTGCTCAGGTACTTGAACTATTACTGTAATTTCATATGGTGTTGTTAGATCAGAGAGATGAAGCCCTGATCTGTCAGTGCTTCATCTCTCCCATAGTTCCCTTAAGTAAGATATAGAGTGCTGATATCAAAATAAGAGTAGTAGCAGTATGCTAAAAAGAGGGTGAGAAAAGAGAAATTTGGAGGTTATTACAGAAAACAGGGTAACTGCTAAAATGTAGGATGGTAGCAAAAAATATAGGATAGTGCAGAAATATGTAGGGAGGTGGTTAATGGCCCACCGCACAAAATAATGAGTGGTGGAACACTGAGCTTGGTAGTGACCTGTGGGAGGCGAAATGAAGAAATTGAGACATCTGAGCCCAGAAACTATACGTGCGCATTGTCCTACCAGAAAGAACATAAGGTCCTGAATTACATGTGCCACCTGTTTTTATCAATGCTTTTCTTTCTCCACTGCTCTGCCTTTTAGAATGCTAAAACTATTAATACTGGAAGGCAAATCTAATTTGTGTCATATGTCATGGCAACAAGACACGTATACGTGTCAGTCAGCATTCACAGCTTTTGTCTCTAGTGTTTTCCCTGTATCAATTGATGTGTGCTTTACCTTGTCATCCCATATATATGCTGCCAACCCTGCTCCATGTGGTTGTGTGCATTTTGTGGATCCCTGAAGACCGCAGCAGTGCAAGTGCTCCACTTTAGGTATAGTAACGCATGCAAGGCTGGGTTATGGATGGAGTAGACAACTGACTATTGCTGTGTGCATGTAACAGAACCCCCTTTAAATGTGGTATGCTTTGTTGTTCCTTAATGCACTGTTGTCCAAAATTCCATTCTGTTAACACCTGTGTCACCTGTCTACTAATTCGGCTGGTAACTGATTCTAAAAGTTTAATATTTTGAGATAGACTAACTTTTCAGTTGTTTTCTAAGAAGCAGAAGCTTAACATTTGGTTCATAGTTTTTCAAAACTCCTGTCTCCTATCTCTTGAGACTTGAATAACAGAGTCCTTCCTAACACTCTAAGCGAAAGCAGTTCTGCTAAAACAAAGCAAATTATAGTTTGTCACCATAAACAACTTGGATCCGTTATTGCAATATATGTATCGTAATACAGTTTATCTAATATCTGATGACAGCTTGTAGTCTCGTTGCTTTGGCTTGAGATGATAATTGCTACTAAACTCTCACAATGTGTGCTTGTGAGCTCATCCGCATTTCATACTCTTTATCTTCAAAAGCGGATTTTTAACATTTGAAAATATATTTTAAACATTGTGATTTAAATATAAATTATAAATCAGATGTTTTATAATATATATTCAGAATCGTAAACAAACTCAAGGTTCATATTCCACCCCGCCAATCCATACTGCCCTAAGTGGCCTGTATTCAAGTTTTGCTTTTATCTACCTCATTACTTCTTTGTGTCATACTTTAAACAAGTGTACTTTGTTAGCAAAAGTCAATTGAGATTTGCAAAAGACTCTCCACCACTTTCCAGTGACCATGTTCTGTCAGGTCCTACACTGTTGAGGTTCTGCTGTTTCATTCTTCTTTGATGCTCGGACCAAATAATACATGTTTTAAGAGTACTGAGGGGCACTTTTTTATAATTTATTTTTGCATATTTTAACATACAAACAGTACAATAACAACATATAACAGTGCTGCATTATTACAAGTTGTTACACGAGGACACTTCTAAGAGTATCCCCTCTTGCATGTTTAGTGTGCCAGAACCACTCATCATCAATTTCCAGTTCTCTCACCCAAGTTCAGGTAAGAAGTCGCTCTTAAAACCAAGAGCTGTGTTCTTACAGATTAAATATATGTATGATAGCTTTTACATCTTGTTCACCTGGGTGTACAGGTTGCAGGCATCTTCATTGCTTCTATCGCTGAAGGATTCTCCTCCTTTGGGTCTGTCTTTAAAGGTCAATTGCAGTGTTTTTAAAATGCTTTCAATATTTTTGCTCACCATGAGAACAACAGTCCATATATATATATATATATATATATATATATATATACAAAACAAAATGGTTATATTAAATGCATGCTGAAAATAGAAAATAGAGTTAAAAATCTACTGTTCTACTGTAGGTCTTCTTCAGGAAATATCTAAAAGAGAAAAACAAGTTAGTGTAGAGGAGAGGTAAAATGAGAGAGATATATATGTGGAGAAAGAAGAAGAGGGAGGCTAAGGGAGAAGAAGTGATAAATGGTAAGATTAAGAGAGAATCTGTGAAACAAAAGGTGATGATGGGAAAGATAAAACATAATGGAGAGAAAGAGCTGGGAAGTTCCAGGTAGAGACTGATTAACAGGGCCTTGTAAGAAGGCTGAAAGGTGACAAATGTGTGAGAAGGAGACAGAAATGGAGACATATGGTGAAATGAAAATAAATCAATACAAAACAAATTGACTTTAGGGGAAAAAGGGAGGCTGAAAGATGTTAGTGGAAAATAAGTCTATCATTTAAACCAGAGGGCTGCTGGGAGCTAAGGCGGATGATCAGCTTGGCTTCCATGTTTTTCTATGGTTAGGATCCCGAAGCCCTGCTGGAGGACACAAACAGAAAGGTCATTGACATTGTGGTCCCTGGAGATAAAGTGGGATACAATGGGTTTAGCAGTTTCACCATTCCTGACCGCTCTGTAATGTTTCCTGAAACGGTCAGCAAGACGCCTACCAGTTTCTCCTTGTACATAGCTGAACACCTCCTGCAAAGAATACAGTACACTACATTAGTGGAGGTGCATGAGAACTCCTTGGTGATGTGAAAACACCTGTAGGCCCCGAATCTCAGTTACACTGAAAATAAATTTGCAGGTGTAGCAGCGAGCCCTGTTGCAAGGTTTGGTACCTGGGGAGGAACTGTTAGGGTGGAGGTAGGCTGCTTTTACCAGGAGATTGCGCAAGTTAGGTGGCTCAGTGTAGGAGGCAGTAGGTGGTTCTGTAAAGGAAGCACCAATGTTAGGGTCAGTTTGAAAATGGGAAAGTTACTAGTGATGATCCTGTGAAGAGAAGGTGTGCTCTGATGGAAAGGAAGAACTAGTGGAATACGCCGTTGTTCTTGTGTGACAGTATCCCTCATGGGGGTCAAGGATACGGGGCATGTTACTGACCCGGGGAGTGCTCTGTCCACTGTGCTTTTAGGGTATCCCCTGCTGATAAAAAACTATGCATTATTTGGGTCTGCTCAGCAAAATCATCCTCTTCACTGCATAACCTGCGAAGTCTAAGAAACTGTGAATGAGGCAGGCCATTCTTGACATGTTTAGGATGGAAGGAGCTATGGAGGAGGAAACTGTGAGAGTCAGTGGGTTTGTAATAGACTGATGTCTTCAGACCAGTGTTCTGGACTGAGAGCTGGATATCCAGGAAAGGCAGTGTAGAGGAGGATACTTCAACAGTGTACTGAAGGAAGGATGAGCCGTGGTGAACTTGTCAGGAAGACTTGGAGGGTCTCTCTGGAGCAGGAGGTGGCCCCACACAGTCATCAATGTAGCGTTTGTAGAGTTCAGGCACAGTCCCTGTAAATGAGAGAAAAACGTTTCCACCCAACACAAACAGATTAGCAAAGCTGGGACCCATCTTGGTACCCATGGCAACTCCACTGACCTGCTGAAAAAACTGTTATTAAAAGAAAAGCATTGAGTGTTAGAACCAGTTCTGCCAGAGAGTTAGTGTGTGTGTGGGTGGCTGCTGGACTTCCCGCTTGTTCAAGAAATGCTGCAAAGCTGTCAGACCATCATCATGGGGGATCACTGTAAAGAGATTTGATGTCCATGGTGAAGATGAGCTGATGAGAGTCACTGAATCTGAACCTGTCAAATAACTGGAGAGCATGGTTAGTGTCTTTAACATAGGAGGGCAGGGACTCAACAAGGGTCTCATATATAATATATATATATTTTGCAAATAAAGTGCAGGAAATTCCATTTACATGTGTAGATGTTGTTTAACTGTGCCTGTCTTATTTGATGGTTTCACAGAAATTCAAACATTTTTAGACCAGCGAGCAGAATCTTGGGTGAGTGTTGATATCATTCAACAACGGTGACCTAATTTTCTCAAGGTTCTGGCAGCTCAGTACATACAAAGTACCTTAGATTATGACATTCAAAAATTAGTCTGTGCTTCCAATTTTCTTATGGTGGCCTTTATTAAGTGAATCATTCCAGTAAAACACCATAAGTAACTATCTGGCATGTTTCAATGGTTGATCACCAACACTTTGTGCTCAGTATCACCCCTCCCCAAAAAAACAACCTGACAGGCTCTTAACATGAATATTTTTGTTTCCTTTCTTTTCTTCCAGCCCTGAATAAAGCTCCCGCAGCTTCCTTCTTATTTCCAACAAAGTAGTGTCCCTAAAATTACTAATTAATTTGGGAAAGTAACCAAATATTTATTTGTAATGCAGTATTGATAAAATTCAGTAGGCAGCGTCATCAGACAATTGAAAGTAAACGTGAGTTGTTGCTGCTTTTACAGTCTAATGTACAGTTGTGTGGCGTAGTGTGTGTGTGTTTGTACACACACATGCAGGACCTGAGGAAATGCCATTGTTGCTTGAATGACATTGTGACAGTGTTGAATAAGACCCTGCCCCATTTGTTATGAGAGAGAGAGAGTTTAAAAGCAAGGATCTGTTCTATCCTCTCCTTGCTGTCTTTTGTCTGTCTGATTGTGCAATTAAATTTCCTCTTGAGACCTAGGAACTGATCACTCTGGTCTCGCAATCCTCTCCCATCTCCCTGACTTCACTGTTTCTTGCCATTTCTATCTTTTCTTCCTCCTTGTGTATCTACTAATCTTACTTTGAGATTCGCTGTTGGAGCAGGTAACACCTTTTGGACTCAAGCCACCAGGCGCCAGGACCCCACACGAGCTTTCTAGCAGCAGTACCCAGTGGGGACCGTCCGCGATGTCGGCCCGCCCGACATCAAGCGTGGTGTATAAAGGGGTGTTCCCCAGTTCTTTTCCCGCAGTCGACCACGCAAGTCGGACCTCCATGAAGCCTTCAGCTGGTCAACCTCCATCTTTCCACTTTTCCAGCACCTTCTTTATTTTATCAATTTTTTTCCAAAACTACATGTTGTCGTCTTCTCCAACTGCATGCACCAAGCAGATCCTGCATAAGGACAGCCATTTGACCTGCCTTTTTGCCTGGGGCCCAGACCATGACATTGAGGCCTGCCAGCACTGCCATGATTTCAACCAGCATACAGCTCTAGCGCCAGAAGACCCTCAAAGTTTTTCTGCTGAAAAACAGCTATCTGCCATGGGAGAAAAACTTAATCTCAAAAGCTCCTCTTCTCCTTCCTCCTCATCTTCTCATAAAGAGAAAAAATCGAGCAGCAAACACAAGCACCAGGAGAAACGGAAGAAGTCCTGTGCAGAAGACTGCTCTGGGTCTCCAATACGTTGGTGACCCTCCTCCAGGTGGGCTTTTGGCTCTAAGCTTCCCTTCCTCATCTCCATTACAGAAGGCTCTTATGCCTCTCAGCCACTCAAGCCCATCACCCCTGTGGGCTCTAAGCCTAGTGGCTCGGCTGGTGACTCTTCAAGTGGCAGGCTTGTCTGTCACCCTCCCAGCTAAGGTGTCTGCCAAGTCCACCCTGATGTCGGGGGCCAACGCTAGTAGGCAGCACCCGGGACAGTCGCCTCTTCCTCTGGAAGCAACGGGCATACATCCCACTCTGGAGTTTCTCCTGCACAGGCGACTTTGCCTAGGCGTCCACCAGCTAGTTCTTCAGCATGATCCCTGCCCTCACGTCAGTTCCATCAATGCCAGCCTCACTGATGCCCCCGAAGAGCCCAGTGCTCCCGCAGAACGCTGTTGACTCTAGCGTCCCTAGTGGGCCGACACCCGGGGACCAGACGCCAGATGACTGGATGTCAGACCTGCTACCGTTGACTCCTGGAGACACTTCCTTGGTCCCAACACCAGAGGACCTGGGCCAGACCACTCCGATGCTGGGGTTACCCCAGCCAGACGATCTGATGCCGACCATGTAAGCTAGCTGCCCCAACGCCAGATACTCCAGCTCCACCGGCAGGGCTCCCACAGGGCCTCAATGAACCCTTTATGTGTGGTGGGTCTACTTGAAAGAGAAAGAAGCCCCACGACCTCTGCTAAGTCGGCTCACCAGGGACCTCTCCAGTCGAACCCTTGGCTGACTTCCTGCCCCGCCTCACAAGGGACAGATCTTTGACGAAGAGCCTACTTCTCCCAAGGAATGGCCACATAAGCCACCAAGGTCGCCTCCCGGATTCAGAGGACTCGGATGAGGATTCCTATTCCCTCCAGCCCTGGGGATTCAGACCTCAGTCCTACCTGGATGTCGGGAAGGACGCCCCATGCTCCCTGCCTGACAACCCTTCATTCATGGATGATGTGTCACATCCTGCAAATGAACGGATGGGACACAGAAGACCTCGACCTTGAATGAAAATGTTGCCTCCTGTCTTCTGAAGGACGCTGTACCAATGGTAGTCCCTCTGATGGTCAACTCCTACAAGGACGCCAACAGACTTGCTTGGAGCGTAATTTCTCGACTCCAGCAGTATCCAAAAAGGTCATACCATTTATCTACTGTCCCCTGGAAGACCCTTTTACGGGAACAAACTGAGGCAGACTCCATTGTGCTGAATGTCATCCATGATGGATCCAGACAACTGCAGCACCTCAGTACACAGCCCCAGATAAGGACCCAAGCAGTTCGATTATCTGGCCAGGATAGTTTTTTCCTCCTCTGCTTGTGCCATCCAGTCACAGAACTTACTTGCCTACATTGTACAGTACCAGAATGCCCTGTGGGACAAGGCACTGGAGATTGTTCAAGCCATGCCAGACTGGCAGAGCTAATGGCCATTATGAAGTTGAGCTCAGATGTTGGTAACTACACCTGCAGACATCTTATCATACTGTGGACTTGGCGGTAGAGTTGCTGCTTCTGTGGTCTGTATCCGCCAATACTCTTGGCTGAGAGTCTCCAGGTTCAGCCAGGAAGTTCAGTCCAAATAATGGATGCCCTTTCAGAGGGCCAGCTCTATTTGGGAAGACACCCAGAATATTATTTCCCATTTACAAGAGGCCGAGAAAGCCATTGGGTAAGTGCATGCCTTGTACAGACCAAAGCAGCAACCTAAGCAGTCCTTTCGTAAGACTGACCGACAGCAATACAAAGGACAGCAATAGTGACAACAGCGGGCAGGCTAAAATGCAAGGCCTCCAGCCCCTGCTTCCAGAGGTTCTGCCCTCGGGCCCCAAGAATCTCTCAACCCACTCTTTCTCTCACAGGCATCTCCGCTAATCTCGTGGTTCGACCCCTATCCACCGCCAAACCCTTGGTGGTGGCGTGTAGGGGTGATTCTCCTTGTACACTGAAGGGTGGCACCCAATAACATCAGATAGCTGGGTCCTGCATCTCATCAAGAGGGGCTCACACTGAGTTTACGGAGGTTCTTCCAGACAGCCCTCTATTGCAGTTTTCTGCTCTATGACCCACAGTGTCCCCATAGAAAAAGGAAATCCAGGCTCTTCTTCAAAAGAGGCCACAGAGCCTGTCTCCCCGGAACAACAAGGGACAGGATTTTACCCACTTCTTCCTCGTACCTAAAAAGACATGAGAGCTAAGCCGCCCGATGGCATGGAGGGCTGAGGGCATGTGTCTTGCCTCACACTACGTCGGCAACGACCTCGGGTTGTCAGGGTGCAGGCATGGGGTGGGAGCAGCCTAACGGCAGCTCTCTCTCCTGGGGTGGTCGTGTGGCACTTTCTCCCCCTCCCCATAGTCCCACAGCCACAGGGTGGAGATCCGGTGGCCGTGCAGGCAGGAGGGCGGCAAGTTGGGAGGGTGTCTCAGACTGCGCGTGTGGCTGTGCCTCCCACACACCCGAATAAAGGGACGGGCAAAACCAGGGGCACAAAAACACCAAAAATGTAAATTTCAAAATAAAAATAAGATGGGAGATCTCCGTCCCATCCTGGCCCTCAAGCCACCTGAATCAGCACACCGAGTACAAGAAATTCAGGATGGTTACCTAGATAAGGCCTACTTCCTCTGCTCCACCAAGGGATTGGCTATGCTCCTGGACATGCAGGATGCATACTTCCACATTCTGATCTTCCAGCTACACAAGAGGTTCCTGTGCTTTCTTTTACGGGCATCATTACCAGTTCAGGACCTTGCCCTTTGGCCTGTCCTCAGCACTGAGGGTATTTACCAAGTGCTCCTACCATGGTAGCTGCAAGTCTCAGGAGGCAGCGGCATTATGTCTTCTTACCTCGATGACTGGCTTCTAACCGCTCTCTCGGACTGGTTTGTAGACACCCTTCAGGACACCTTTCTCCCTCTTTCAGGACCTAGGGGTCACATTAACTCTCCCAAGTCCTCCCCTAGCCAAGTCAACGCGCTTCAATACATATGGACAATCCTGAATGTGGCACAAGGCATGGTCTTTCTTCCCCAGGACAGAGCAGAGCGCCTTCTGGTCCCATGCTCGCAGTTATTCTCAGCTCAACAAGTTCTGGGCCCGGATAGTACCTAGACTGTTGGGCCATATGGCAGTGGCCATTGCCACAGTTTCCATTGCCTGACTTTACATGAAGGTGATTCAGTGGAACCTCAGGGTTCAGTGGGATCAGAGGTCAGACAACCGGGACCACGGTCCTAGTATCCAGCCAGTCAAGCAATCCCTGACATGGTGGCTTGATGCTTCCAACCTTCCAGAGGGGTTTCCTTCAGGAGCGAATCTCCCACCCAGATCCTGACCACAGACACGCTGGGGAGCTCATCTGGGCACTCGCCAGACTCTGGGATCTTGGACTCGGCAAGAGCTTCATTTCCACGTCAATGATTTTGGAGATGGGGGCAATCCTATCTTCCTGGACATAAAGTCTCCACCACTCATTCACACTAATGGGATCTATGCCGGAGGCGTGGGACCCAGCGGGAGCAAAGTTTTCAAGAGGGCGGCACCAGAGATGGTGCGCGAGAGAGCGACAGTATGAGCCCGGCATGCGGTAAAGACTATCTTGGCATCGACCCTCCACCCGCCAGTTTCTTTTTCCCGCTGAGTGCACTTCAGTGAGACGTCACTCTCTCTCGCTGAGTCAGACTTCAAACTAGCAGCTTAGTTTTCAGCTTTATTATTTTGTAATTTATTTGCGATAAGTACCATTATTTTAATTTTACGTATTATAACAAGAAGTCTTCAGCCCTCCATTGACGACGGAGTCGACTATGAGCGGGTCTGACGACGGTAGAGAGACACTTCATATGAAAGCTGTTCAGTCGGCCAGGTCCGGGTCCGCTGCCCTCTCCAGAGGGAAGGTCTGACTACGGGCGGTCCAATGCTTGGGGAGATGAGTGGTCCCTCCGGAAGCATAAAAGAAAACGTCCCATTCTCTGCACCATTCGGCCTCGAGTTCCTCTTCAGCACACAAGTCGAAGAGAAGACATCACTCAAGGTCACCTCCTGGTATGTCTGTGAGTAGATGGTCGGTTATTAGGGCCAGGCGCCAGTCTCCACCTCCTGTCGGAGTCACGGTTTCTGTTTCCAGTGGCCAACCCTTGACACCAGAGTCCTTCCCCACCCATTGGAGGGCTTCCATGAGCAGTTTCACAGTGGGCTGCTCTTATGGAGCAGTGGGCTTGGAAGTTGGTCAGTTGCCTGATTTGGTCACCCGAGACCGAGGCCTTCAGGCCATTCAGTTCGGAGGGACAGGTAAGCGTTGGGTCTTCTTAGTCATCGTGGCGCCTTCCTTGGTGCTGTTGACTCCGTGCTCGGTGTTCTCCCCCTCGCATGCTGCCGGCGCGGGGGTCCACACTGATGCCTCTGTCGCTGCCAATTTTCCTTGTCCAGTTTTGGACCCTTGGGACTCTCTTGGCGCCATCCGGCGGCACTGGGACATTCTTCACGGTGCGAGGGTCTTTCCACAGCGTTGAGGGCTCTGTTGGCACCGTCCTGCGGCACCACGGCTCTATCGGCGCCGTGTGCTGGGCTGTTTCTGATGGCACCAACTTCCTCATGCTCGCGCTGTGTTCTTCAGCCGAGGCTTATTTCAGCGCCCAACCTCCAGGGGTTCTAGGCTCAGATCTTTCCTCTTCGCTTTTCCTCCTGATTTTCACTCCTTTCCTGTCCATACAGTCTCCCTGGACTGTCAGGAGATGATTTGAGCCTGACCCAGATCTTCGACTGCGATGGATGTTGGTGACACTGCCTTGGGAGCAGGATCAATCCTTCTGCAGAGCCTGTGGTCAAGACCTTCCTTTAAGACTCTGCTTAAAAATTTAAATTCTACTCTTTCTCTCCAGACTACAGAAATTGATTCTGGGAAGCTTTTAAGACTCCAATATCTCCATGTCCTGGAGATCCCTATGGATGTAACTCCTCCAGTCCAACCCTCTTTTGAGACTCTGTCTCAGATGGTATGGAATAATCCGGCTCTCATTCCTTCCGTGGTTAAGTCCATAGATACGAAATATACCCCTCCCAAGGATCGCCCCATTTTGGCCTCACAAGCCTTTGCTGATCCCATTGTAGTCTTGGCAGAGAATGATACGACCATCCTTCCTCAGGCATCTTCAGCCCAGCCTATAAATAAAGAATCTCACAAGATAGACCCTCAGTTAAGAGTCTTTGCTGCCTTCACCCTGGGTATGCATATTGCCAGCTACCAGGACTATTTTTTCAATATGAGTATGTTCTTTGGCATTCCCTCAAACAAATGGTAGAAGCTCTTCTCAAATCGGAAGCTAATTCAGAGCTACTTCAGACCATAACCAGGGTATCGAGTCCAACAACCAGCAGGTTAAAGCTGCAATGGATCGCTTTTGATACCGCTTCCCGAGCGGCAGCAGCCGATCTGTACCCATCGCCACTCTTGGCTATGTACTTGGGCTTCACGAATGATGCCCAACAGCAGGTCATGGCTTTACCTTTGATGGTATGTATCTGTTCTGGTTCCAGGTGGAGCAAGCTCTGGAAGCCACACAGAAGACTAGGTCTGCTATTAAGATGGCTAGACCTGCACCCGCCCCTCTTGGGAGGTTCCAACAAGCGTCAGTTTCACAACCGTCAGTCCTTTTGCGGCCAGAGGTAGGAGGTTCTAACAAAACCATAGCCTCAACCACAAAAGAAAATGCAGCAGAAGGCACAAGCGCCCAGTGCCACCTTCTGAGTTTCTGGCCCAGGTCCCACCTCAACTGTCCTAGGGGACTCCTCCTCAACAGTGGGAGGACATCTGATTCAGTTCTACAACCAGTTGAAATCCATAACATCAGACAAATGGGTCCTCCGGATAATCCGTGAAGGGTACTCGCTCAATCTTTCAGAAACCCCTCCGGATCATCCTCCCAAATGATAGCCCAGGCTGTCGACATTAGTCAGACCTTCTTGCTTCCGAGTACAAGGCCTTCTGAACAACAAGGCAGTAGAAGTAGTTCCGCTTGGATCAATGAAACACAGGATCTTACTTGGAGAGGACTCTTGCAGTAGGTAATTACATATAAACTGAAGCCGGCAGGCATCAGGACCCCACAGAAAATGTTCTACCCACAACTGTTTGTTTCCTTCAAGCGAGACCCGGCTGGGTCAGCCTTGTCGCTATTAGATGCATTTCAGCGTGGCTGGTGGCATGCCTTAGCCTCTGCTATTCTATGGCACAGGTTAAGCTGGAAGGCAGGTGTCAACTCACTCTACCAGAGCAGTGGCGGCACCTCTGGTGGAAATCCATAGCGTGCCCATTGCAGATATCTGCAGTACAGCTACCTGAAGCTGATTGCATACTTTCGTTAAGCACTACACCTTGGATGTCCATGCCAGGCGACATCTGTCGTTTGTAGGTCTATTTTAACAGACTTCTGTCCTAAATATGTAGCTCTTTATTTCCTGCCGCCTGTATCGGGGATTATTAGCTTCGATACTCTCATTAGTGTGAATGAGTGGTGGAGACTTTATGTCCAGGAAGATATGGAAATTGCATACTTCACTGCATTCTTGATCTTCTTGGACGGTTTCCACCACTCATTCACATGCCCACCCACCATCTCCCAAGTTCACGTCTCTGTTTTGGTCTTCACTCCCTCAGTTGCTGGGCTGTGAAGACTTCATTGTGCCCCTTCTTACACGGGTCATTCGGACTATCCTCTGTCTGAATTTTAGGCTAGTCCTTCTAGGTTGGTCGCTGCACCTCCTCGGTAGGAAAAAAAGGTACTGAGGCGTGTTGGACTGTCGATGCCAAGATAGTTCACTTTCATACGGCTGGGCTCGCGCTACCTCCCGCACCATCTCTTGGGCTGGCCTCTTGAAAAGTTTGCTTCCTGGGTCCTAGCACCATCAGTGTGAATGAGTGGTGGAGACTTCGTCCAAGAAGATCAAGAATTACGGTAGGTACATAATTTCCATTTATGCCCTCCAAGCCTTTTCAGACACTCCTTCTGCTGAGCCCTCTGCTGATACAAACCCGACAACATGTCAGTGGTGTTTTATATCAACAAGGAAACACACTCTCTCTGCAGAGAAGCCATGAGGTGTGGACTTGGACAGTGGACCATCAGCTGGAGCTCTCGGCAGTCCATGTCGTTTCGCAACACTCTGGCTGACAGTCTCAGTCGGACCCAGTCCAGGGCACATGAGTGGAAGCTTCTTCCCACTGTGGCAGAAGATCTTTTGCCAGATGGGGTCTCCCAGAACTCAGTCTGTTCACCTCCCATCCAATGCCAGACTGCCCAATTTTTGCTAGCTAGATTCAGAGCCTGGTGTTTTCTGGCAAGATGTTGTCCCTCTCCTGGACAGAGGGTTTCTTTACACCTTCCTCCTTTCTCACTTCTGCAGTGGCTACTCATAAAGTTGCAGTCGGAGCATGTAGAAATGGTTCTGGTGGCTCCGTTCTGGCCTCGTCAGATCTGGTTCCCACTGTTACAACAATTGGCGGTGGAACCTCCAGTGCCTCTGCCCTTTAGTCAGACTTGCTCTCCAGGGTGGGGCTGCTTGGTCCATCCAGATCTCAGATCTCTGCATCTACATGCATGATTCCTGCAGACCTAGCTGTCTCCAGATTTGTGGTTTCCGCAGGGTAGCAGATGTCCTAGTGGCAGCCAGGAAACCCTCCATTGGGGCACCCTACACTATGAAATGGAAATGGTTCTGTGTTTGGACACCACTAGACATTTAGACTCATTCACCTGCCCAGTGATTTCGGTGCTGGAATACGCTCTCCCTTTCAGATGCAGGACTCTGCTACTCTTAGCTAAAAGTGCACTTGTCTGCCCTTTCTGCATATCATGTGCCTATTGAGACAAATATTTTGCTGAAGCTGGACCTTCCCGCCCTTTCCTGCGGGGTATCTTATGAAACCTCCCATCCAGGATCCTGTCCGCCTTGGACCTTTTGTTTTGTTTAGAGAAGCTCACTCTGGCTCCATTTGAGCCTGCCATGACTACCCTTTTGTCATGGAAAACGTAATTTTAGTTGCCATTACTTCTGCTCAAAGAATTTCTAAGCTTCAGGCCCTGATGTGTAAGGAATCTTATTTGGTTTTCCACAAGGACAGTTTATTTATTTGAATTTTGGTAACTGGGTGGGCCCACTGAGACAGTGTCCCTTTTTCAGGGGAGACCCGGGGAAAGATAGTGGGAGCAAAAGGAAGTGTGCAGACACTATACAGAGCATATTCAGTACGATATACAAGAGTTACAGAAGGGGAGTGTACGCAGACACTCTTAAGGGTTAAGGTATAATGCAATAACAATACAATTAATCAAATAGTGTCACCTAGACAAATAGCCAAGTAGATAGAGGAACACTTAAATATAAATACAGACAGTATTAAAGCATCCTTAGGACTAATCCTAAGATCTTACTTTGAGAGGACTCTTGCAGTAGGTATTCACATATAGGACTGACCAGCCAGACATCAGGACCCGACAGAAAAATTTCTAACTAGCAGTCTCTGGCGGGATCGCTCCATGTCAGGTGACCGCGCCATACTTTGTCGGTCTAAAGGGTGGTGCTCACGCCCGCTTTCCAGTTCTTTCCCACCATCGGCTTGTGAAAGTTCCTCATGGTACAACAGTGCTTGTCAATCTTCCGTTGGTCCTTAAGTTTTCAAACTTTTGATCTATTTTCTCCTTCAATTTTTTTTTTTTAGTGATTCGCTGTGCATGTCATCCCTGACGCCTCCGGACCTGACAACGGCAAGCGACTCATGTGGTTCCCAACTCCACACAAGGATGGCCACTCCTTGTGCCTCTTCTGTCTGGGCCCAGACCACCTCATGGAGAAGTGCCAGCACTGCCAAGTTTAATCCGCTACCTGCAAAGAAGGCAGCCGTCCCTGAGAGAAGCCCTTATCCTAAAGAAGAAAATGGCCTTCATGGAAAAAGTGCTAAAGAAACTTAGGCAGGTGTCCACTTCCCCAGAAGGTCACAAGAAAAAGCGTGACAAGGAGAAGTACGGGGCGGGAACCGGCTTCCACAGCAGCCGCAACTCCGGCGGAGTCGCGGCTAAGGAAACATCCCTCCGGGGATCGCTTCCATGACAGCCATCTTGGTGGTTACCAAGAAGGGTCCTCCTCCCATCTGGCTTGGGTTCAGGCCCTTCGGGAGCCTCCAGGGCAAAGGAGGCTTCCGTGAAGGCCGCTTCTTCCACGTGACCTTCAGGTCAGAGCGGTCCAGTAAGTCTGATGTCGGGTCCCACCGACGCCGCCCGACAAGGCTGTTAAGCTGCTTACCTCTTTGGGGAGCCTTGCCAAATCTCTTCCCGACAAGGCCACATCTCCTGCATGGCTTTCCTCTGCCAGGAGTCCTATAAGTCGCACGTGGCTTCTCCAACATCCTCCCGGATTCGGCTGATAAGTCAGACACCGGCTTCGCCACACGCACGCTGGACCCTACAGAAGAGTCTGATGCTCCAGGCTCTCCGCAACATCTCACCACGTTGCCCTCTGAGGTCCCGCGTCTCCTCGCTGACCCGGGATAATAATCCTCCTTCCCCAGTCATCACCAGGGTACTGGGATGCTGCTGTCAGAAACCCTCCTTCTGTACCAGACCCCTTGACACTGGATCCTCAGATGCCGGCCTATCAGACACCATCCGCGTCCCTTACCTGGTGATAGGCCTATCCTTTGGACCCTATCGATGTATGCCCACGCTGGGGCCGGCGCCTGGGACCAGTATTGCCCACAGTCTGGCCCACCAGCAGGGCCTCTGCCAGGTCTCTGCTCCATCAGAGCCCCTGGTACCTGGGTACCCGACACCACACTACCTGGTGCGCAGTACCAGCTCCACAATCTCCTGGCGCCCCAGTACGCTACACCGCAATATCCAGGCGCGCAGTGCCGACACCAGGCTGTCCGCCCGCCTGGTTACCGATACTCCTCCTGTGGATCTCTCAATATCTGTATCCCTCTCACCTCTGCCGCTTACTCCCCAGCCTCCAGCGGATCTGAGAAGGACCTGGCTCCTGGTGGCTGAGGCCAGGCTCAGCTCACTGGGAGGTCGGGTCATCTACTGACGCGGACCCTATAGAGGATCCCCATGTCTGAGACGGAGACTCCTCCCCTTCCTGACACACCAGAGGAGAGCCCTCTGGCGCCTGAGATGGCAGTGATACACACCCCAGGCAACTCCAGAGGGGCTGTCCTCCCTCTCAGGAGGAGTCTTCCTCCCTTCATCAGATACTTTGGACTCTGACTCAGAGTCCGCCACTCTGACACCAAAGACCAGGCCCCATACTCCAGAACGCCTCTGGCCGAGGACTCTTCCGAAGTCTCCTCCGGAGGACCCTCCTTTCTGGAGTTATTGAGGGAAAATCCAGGAGGTATATCAGTGGCAATCAGTGGAGCCAGACCCACAGTGTAAGAACTCGCTGCTCATTTGGATCTGCCGTGACCACTCCTCGCTGTTTCCACCCTGGATAGAGCCTCATCTGCGGATCTTGTTTCCACCATATGGAAACAACCTTCTGCGATAGCCCCCCTTCTGAGGAAAGGCGGACAGGCTATATTAGGCTCCTGAGGGTGTAGACTTTCTTAGCCTTCACCCCAAAGGCGGACTCGGGTCATCATCAGCGCTGCTCACAGCCACTCCGCCAATCCCAAACACCTGAGCTGTTCTCCGCCTGATAAGGAATCCCGGCTTCTGGACCAGTCAGGAAAAATATCTATTCCTTTCTACCCTTGGTATTAGTGCCCTTAATTATGTGGCACATATGGAGGATTTCAGAAGACCATCCTTAGTCAGGTGGAAGCTAAACTAGACTCCCTTCCTGGTCACAGACTAAGCGGAAGTGGCAGATCTTGTCTGTTCTGCTCGTTCGCCAGTCGGCACATGCTTCATGCCACTTATGATGCAGTGGATACAGCTGGAAGGAGCTTGGCCTTGCCGTGGGCCTATGGCATCATGCCTGGCTCCGTGTGTCAGGTTTGGTCCCTGAAGTGCAATCTGCCATCCAGGATGCTCCCTCAGGGTTCACTGCTGTTCAGGGTGATGTCAAGGACATCATTGCAAATTGCAGGAGAAGGGCACTGCACTCAAGTCTGTCAACTCTTGTACAGGCCCCCTCAAGGGCAGCGGGTCCTTTTCATTGACAAAACCAACAAAGACAGAAACCTCAGGGCAAACTGTCCAACAAACGTCAGGCCCCTCCAGCAACCAAGACACCCCCAGCAAAAGCTGCGGGAGCCTCGGCTGTTGCACTGCCCCACCTCCTGACTCCCTGCCTCCTCCCTGCCTCTGGAAGGTCCATAGGACTCGACAGGGAGGAGATTCTCTTCCATTTGCCAGGTTGGGAGGGTAATGTCAGATGCTTGGGTGCTCCAGTTGATATCAGCAGGACACTCAGTGAGCGTTTCTGCAGAAGACCCCGCCCCCAGTCGTCTTACTTCTGCAACATCTTCCTCTGGTCCTAGAGAAATCTCCTTCTCTCAAAGGTGGCGATAGAGCCAATTCCACCCATCTTTGGGGAACAGGTTGCTATTCCTATTTCTTCCTAGTTCCAAAGAAGGCGGAGACCTGAGGCCTATCCTAGACCTCCAGCTCCTGAGCGTGTTCCTGAAGTACAGATGTTTCAGAATGCTCTCTTTGCAGAGGCCTTGTACCACTTCTTCAGCAGGGACCGTGTTTATGCGCTCTGGACATGCGGATGCCTACCTGCATATCCCCATAGCCCTTCCACTGCAAATTCCTTCAATCTTATCTGTGTCAATCTTCACCATTCATCACATATGGGTACTGGCCGGAGGTCAGGACCCCGTGGAGCTTGTTTTATTTTTTTTAAAGGATAGGTGGAGCCCGACACAGCATCGGCGCCGCCCTCGAGGCCGGCGTACTGCGTGGCGCTCGAGGGTTGGCCGTAGGCTGTGTCGACTCCGCCTGCCCTACCAGTTCTTCGTCTCCCGCCGTCGAGGGTCGCCTCGTGGGAAGCTGTCAGAGAAGAATTTTAGGCCTTTCAGCCTTCGTTCGATGTTTCAGTCCGTTGGTAACTTACTAGTTCTGGGTTCTGCCTCCACTCAAGCGTCGCGGTAAGATCTTTCCTTTTATTTGAAGTATTCGCGTTCGGGTCTGTTTTGGTGGTTTTTCGTTGGTCATGTCTCGGTCGGGGGCAAGAAGTTTCTAGGCGGTCGGCCCCTATGCGTCGGTGCCGTGCGGCCGTCAATGTTCCGTTACCGACCAGCATGACCAGTGTCTTGCGTGTCTTGGCCGCTTCACTACATGGATTAGGTCGCGATGCCTGCTTCTCCATGGACCGTCGGCGTCCTCGAACAGCGTGTTGAAAGGTGGGGGCGGCTCCGCCGACTTTCGGGGTGGGGTTCGTTTCGTCGGGCCAAGCCCGCTCTCTCAGCTTTCCTCGGGTCCTCTCGGTTCTACCTCTACGGACTGAGGAGGAGGAGCCTCGACTGCTTGTAGCCTGGCCATTGGGTTCCTTGAGGTCCCATTCTTTTGAGCAGGGACCGTCCTTCTGGACTTTACGGCCCGGTCGCCTCACTGGGGGATTCTTCTGGGTGCAGCCTGGGCAGTACCAACATGGTTGTACAGCTGTCGGCTGTGGGTTCTCGGGCACCCTCCTCGGGTGCTCATGGTCCGCTCCTAGCCCTGGCGGAGGTCAGCCGACTTCTTTTCGGCTCTGCCCTATCCCTCTGCCGCATTCTCCAGTGCTCCCGGGCATTCTTGGTCCTAGCAGCCCTTTCACCTGGGAACAGTTCAGAGCAGTGGCTGCTCAGTTCCCTGCCTACGTTAGGGCTATGGACAGCCAGGTTTTGACCCCCGTGCAGCCACCCTCGGAAGGTATGGTGACCTCCAGCTCCTCACCCCCTCTTCTGGAGAGAGAACCTCTGTCCATATCTCTCCGCCGCTGATCTCTGAGTACCTGCGGCTTCTCGTGAGGATGATAGAGACCTTCACCTTTCACCCGTCTGTTAGCAATCCTGAGCATGCGGCGTCGCCTTTCTAGGCGATTTTGGCGGGGCCACCCTTGTGGTGCCGCCTGGCCTCTCTCCATTCGGGAGGCATCCTTGCGTTTTCTGGCAGAGGCCCTTCTCCGAGTTCCTCTGCCACTAGGGACCTCCAGCCAGAGGTATTGCGCCCCGAGTCTCCAGGTTCATGCCTCACCCGCAGTCGGCAGTGCACCTGGACACCCCTGATGGGCTTCGCACCCTCCACCGTGACCGCCCCCCAGATCAAGACTCCTCAGATTTTGATTTCTGGGGAGGAGGACCTTCTACTCGACACGGTTGCCCTCTCCATTTCTGCTCACCAGGCCCACTGTCAGGCACCAC